>CM062255.1:5420859-7830859 GCA_031216405.1 Syzygium malaccense
GGCCCTGGTGAGGCGGCCACAATCGAAAGGCCGAGGATTGAATCGGCACCAATATAATAACTTCAAAGACTTTTTTGGGCCCAAATTGATGGGCTCAAACATAACCGCGTCTCGGCCCAAACCCGAGGACCCGAAAACCGAAAAATCAAAAAATCAAAACGATCGCCGGAAATAGCAAATGAAAAGTCAAAAAATCCTTGCTCTTTCCCCTTTCCTTCGACCCTCGCTCGTCATAGAATATTTTACCAGTTGCGCTCACCGGAGCCGAGGGAAAAAAGAGAGGATGCAGGTTCCTCTTCCGCCTCTTCATCTTCTTCTCTAGCTCCGTGCAGATCTGCGTCTCCCCCTTCCCCCTCCCTCTAAGATCTCCGATCCCGACGAGGCCCAAGGTATGCTCCCGCCGTCCCTCGCGATCGTCCTGCGCCTCCGTGCATGAGAATGCCGTGATCTCGTTGCGGAGATCTCGATCCTCTCCGATTCGGAGGCTCGCCGCTGATCTCCTTCGCCGCTGCTGACTCTTCCGTTTTTCGTGTTCGTGCCCCGGCGCAGGGAGCGCGCGCCGCGAGAGAGAGCGAGAGCTGGAATCGAGGAAATGGCGGGCGGAGGAGCGGCGGGCGGGTTCGTCACCCGAGCGTTCGAGTCGATGCTCAAGGAGTGTGCCAGCTCCAGGAAGCATCCCGACCTCCAGAGCGCCATTCGGTCGTATATAGGTGCGTGCAATTGGACATCCGCTCTGGTCATTTTCCGTTTTGCGCGCGCGAATCGCGAAGCCGGTGATTGTCGAGCCGGAGATGCTGATTTGCTTGCTCGTTCGTTGCACAGAGTCGTGCGCATCGGAATGTTTTGTTTTTGTCTTGTCCTGGTGCCCGGTGCTGTAATTAGCTTCAGGCTTTTCGCTTGCCTATGCAAGTGCGCTGGCTAGTTAGTTCAGTCGTGCTCTGAGAAGTGCATGAAAAACGCTAAATGAAAATGTATCTGTTTCGGAGAAAAGCCGGGAAAGATGGACAGCTCCAGTGCTGGAATGGGGGCTTCTTATAGTGAGAGTTGCTGTTGGTTGCTATCTGTCTGTAGATGACAACTATTTCTGGTTTGATTGTAGTATCTATGTTCCCAGTCATGAGTCCTTGAGGCAGAACATGAGTTGGATTTTCAGCTTGTCAAAAATTTTTTTTTCTCCTGTTAGAATGCTGGTCCAGTTGCCAAGTTTTGGCGTTTTTTATTTGATGTAATGATTCCTTGTGTTTATTTGAGTCTATCGATTTTCACGTCATCTTTTTTTATTTTTATTGCTAAGCATTTCGAAGGCTCATCGGGGTTTATGTTGTTTCAGACAATACAAAAGAGGTGGCTCAACCTTCTGCCAACAATGAGGCAAAGGGAGCGCAACAATTGGCTGCCGAGGGGAGGTATGGGAGTAGACTAATTCAAAACTTGCTAGCTTTGTTTTCATTTTACAATTTGTCACTATAGATTTCTTTAAGCTTCTAGAAATTTCTTTATTGTACTCGTTCTTTTGTATTTGAGGTTGTGTGCCGTGTAAATGAGATTCACCTTTAAGTCAACGATTTTCCTTATCATGCACCATTGGGATGAAAATGTAATCTCTAGGTGTTCAGTGTATGCAAAATTTGTTGTTTACTACGTTTTGCTTTTTCTTGGACATGCATTATTTGAAATAACGTAGTCTTGTGATGAGGCTGGTGTTTTGCTAGGATTTAGGACATACGAGAAACTTTTGTACGTACTTGATTCACAAGTGTAGTGGACCGTGTGTATATCGTTCTCCTTTTCCATTCTCACCAGCAAAGAAATTGGTTTTAGTTGCTTCCATTGTTATTTTATGTATTTTATTGGCAAAATCTCTCCAAGAACGTGTTGTGCTTATGTTAAATTAAAGAATTTTGCATCTCTGTACTTGATGACATGGTGAAATGTGATTCTGAGATGACATTTAAATTGCAACTACATAATCTTTGGACAAGAATAGACCATAATGATTTATGCGGCATATGCCACGGCGTAATTGGTGGTTAAGCATTTAAATTAGAAGGAATTTGGATGTGGTTGAAACAATTGATGATTTCATAATAGATGGGGGCATGTTGAAAGGGATAAAAAGGATAGGATGGAAAGATAGTGTCAATCGTACGTCACATTGACTAGGAAGATCTAGGAGTATACGGGCGCTATGTAAAGATGTTCCTCTCATCTCATGGAGAGGATGCTGGATTGAGATTCTGGGGAAAGACTTTATTTGTGCAGATTCTAATTTTTTTTTTCCTTTGAAAATACTCATGATTGAGGACACAATTTTTGTTTGCTTGGAAGGGCTGTGCGTTCAGGTGTAAGGAATCGGCACCTTTCCAGGATGGGAATGCCAATAACTTTGCAATTTTGCACATTAATTTTGACTGTGTCCGCACATTCTCTTTCTCAATAATTTATTTAAAGGACATAATTGACATTTTTCACTACTTCCTTTCCATTTTCGCCTGGATTATTAGTCACGACCAAAGAAGGCAACTGAATTCCCTATCAAATCCATTCATCCACAGTTACGTCCTATTGCTTGTGCCAATTGTAATATGCATTCTGTTCTTCGCCCTTTATGATTGGAAAGGAAGGGAGAAGTGAAGGGAGGAATTTGACCTATCTTGATTTGGGACCATTTAATCTCTTGTTGCTGTAATCTCTTCCTCTATTGGAGAGGTTTGAAAATTAACAGAATACTGGATTTGCATCATGTGATTTGATGTATGGAAAAGATTAGATGCGGATGATTCTGACTTGTCTTCAAAACCCCCTCTTTCCCTACCCAATTTTCTACACTCAGTGTGGCTGAAACTGACGGCGGAGGTGCAAAACAAGTAATAGAGTCTGCTCAGTCACACACATTAGCACCCAGTGGTGAAGGAGCAGAGCAAGTTGTGAAGCCAGTGGTTGCAGCTGGAGCTATTACAGCTGCATTGGCTAGTGCAGGGAACACTTTAGGAGGAGCTGAGGTGGAGCTTGTCCTGAATCCACTCAGACTTGCTTTTGAGACAAAGAGCACGAAAGTTCTGGAACCTGCTCTGGATTGTCTCCATGTACGTAACTATAAACTCTTGTCTAGTTCCAACTTCCCCATGATTCTTCTTCCGATTAGGAACCATGGTCGAATTTTAAGGGTGGCTATATTCAGTCTACTGTTTAACTCTTTGGGTCTTTATTATTATTATTATTATTAAGTATTTATGCTGTTAGGGTTGTCACAACATATTAGATTTGACATGGCTGGGCTTCATCAATTGGGAACGACCAGCTATCTTTTCTTGACAAGATACTTATAGTACATAACAACTGGGCAATAACATGTTTATTCTGATTATTTTGTCTTCCAGCTATTGTTTAATATTACTTCAAAGTATGGTTATCTTTCCTTTGATCCCCGTGTCCAGATTTTATCATCTTGTCATAATTGTCCTTGTCACACTTCAAATGACTTGGTAACTAATTTTTCCAACTGAATGTTTTTCAGAAACTTATTGCTTATGATCATTTGGAGGGAGATCCTGGTTTAGATGGTGGGAAGAACGTTCCTTTGTTCACAGACATTCTGAACATGGTTTGTGGTTGTGTTGATAATTCATCACCTGATAGGTATATATTCTTGAATCTTAGTGATCTCTTATTCATAATATAGTAAATGGGGACTATTGTTCATATATGTTGCTCGTTCTATCCATTTTGTGAAACAATGTGCAGCACCATTCTGCTAGTGTTAAAGGTACTTCTCACTGCAGTAGCATCGGCAAAGTTCCGAGGTATGTTCTGACCAATTAAAACCTTTGTCTGTGCTTACTTTGGATTTCTTGTTCAATTAAGTAATTCCCAGTTTGCTATAGTGGGTGAAGGGGTGCAAAGTGGTGCTCTTATTAAATGAGTCAGGCAGATGCTTTCCTTTTTCTTTCCTTGGGATTTGAGTAATCTAAGTCCATTTAAAGGAGGTGCTCCTGTGATCTCTGTGATGCTGTTCTTGTTGGACTTCATATTGAAAAAAAGTGGCATGTGTCTACATGAATATGGAAATACAATGATAGTTTGATTAACTCCTGCTTTACTGAGTGTGGTTGTTTAATGCTAAAATATTATCTGTATTCTGTGGTGAAATGTCTTTTGGTAATCAAGTGCCAAGTAGTCCATGAAGTAAGGCACACAAGTTAATAGTCCTTACCAACTTTCATTCTAACA
Organism: Syzygium malaccense; assembly: GCA_031216405.1. Taxonomy (NCBI): domain Eukaryota; kingdom Viridiplantae; phylum Streptophyta; class Magnoliopsida; order Myrtales; family Myrtaceae; genus Syzygium; species Syzygium malaccense. The sequence continues at coordinate 5,425,090 of CM062255.1, forward strand.
GTAAGTAGTAAGTCTTATGATCAAGATTGTTTGCCTCTTGTAGGACCTCCTTACAAGAAGCATCCTTATCAGTTAAATCTAAAGAAATAATAAGCCAAACTTAGTTGATCAGTGAAGCTACAGTTCAGCTAGAATTGAGTGAAGCATAGATATCGATGTATACATATTTTAACAACAATCTTTATGTCGTAGTTTTAGCATACAATGAAATGATAGCCGACATTTCAACAGAGGCACCTGTGTGTTTCAAGATTCTGTCCTATAATCTCCTTTATCATTGAGACTTGATGAAAGAAATCTGAAAAATGTCAGGGTGGTGGACTCTATAATGACTAGACTTTAGTTTGTAATTGATATTGGTGATAATAGATCTGATGACTGAATCACGTCAAATTATAAGCAGTGACCAACTGCATCTTGGGCAATTATGTCTACTTGTTTTCTGCAAATATACTACTAATAGTAATGTGGCCAACAGGTTACTTGTAGCACTCATACTGTTGTAATTTGAGTTTCTGCTTCCCTGCATACGTGAATATGTCATGATGTGGTGATATCTCAAGCTGCATTATACGTCCGTGTTTATCCTATGCCCTTTTACATACCCTGTGTTGCTTATGATGCAGTGCATGGGGAATCTTTGCTGGGAGTGATCAGAGTGTGCTATAATATTGCTCTTAATAGGTACGTCCTATTGATTACCATCTTCCATGTGATGAAAACTCAAGAAAATAATTGTGACTGAACATTCTATTTGCAGCAAAAATCCTATAAACCAAGCAACATCAAAAGCAATGTTGACACAGATGATTAGCATCGTATTCCGGAGGATGGAGTCTGATCTGGTAGGGATATATCTTTTGTTCTGAAAATCCATTAGACCTGTATGCCTTGATGCATTTAGATATAGATATGTGTGTGTTGCATGTAGGGGTAAAAACAGTTCTCTTTGCTGTTTGTCCAACAAAATTAACATCTGTTGAAATTATTAGGTCTCTGCTCCCTCAGTTTCTGCTAGTGCCCGAAAACCAGAAACTCCTTCAGAAGAGAATTCGAGCTCAAAAGCTGAAGAGACTTCTTCCAGTAACGAAAATGAGAAAGAAATGACGTTGGGTGATGCACTAACTCAGGCCAAAGAGACCTCTCTTGCATCTGTAGAGGAACTCCAAAGCCTTGCTGGAGGTGCTGATATTAAGGTGAAGTTCTTTTCTTATCATCTCAACAATTTATTTGATTGATATCAACGATTAAAGTCACTGGTCCTCATTTGTGCTAACTAGCTTTTGGGCAAACATGCACCCTGCGCTTTATGATTTATTATGTGGATTTAAGCTGCCTATCATGATTATTTAGAATCTCTAGATCACATATGTTTTGGTAGTGGGAGAGATTGCTAAAATGCAATGTTCTTTGCACCTCTGATCTTAGTTTATGAATTCATATGCACTTAATGTCTAAGATAGCTTCATATTGCATTACTGTGTTTTTTTAGGTGCAATGACAATATAATGTTGCAGGCATATGGAAGCGTTATTTATTGTTTTGTAATGGCATATGCAAGCACAATGCAACTATTGTAGCAGAAAAAAGGAAAGGTCAATGGCATTATAAGTGCTTCAGTTCCATTGTATGAATATGCTCTATGGTTCAGCATATATTGCTGAGGGTCTGATAGTTCGGATGGAAGCTTTCCTCTCTCTTTATTTTTTTCTGATGCCATAACATCTTGATCGTTTGGAGCAGACACTTCCTTGCTAGAGTTTCCTGTATTAAGCTTTATATTTTCTACATTTTTTTATTTGAATTTATGAAGGAAAAATAGTTGAAATTTGTATTGCCATGTTGATATATATGCACAGGCAAGCATCGCATATATCCATGCGTGTCAATGAATCCGATTCTGACAATTTTTACTACCACGACACTTTCTTTCTTCATAGGGTTTAGAGGCCGTGCTTGACAAGGCTGTCCACCTTGAAGATGGTAAAAAGATCACAAGGTATGCATAGCTATGTGCTAGGTGTGCTTGTGAGGTTGTTATTCAAAAATAATTTCCTGGATGCGTGAACATTTTACTTTCAGAGGGATTGACCTGGAGAGCATGAGCGTAGGACACCGTGATGCTTTATTGGTGTTCCGAACACTTTGCAAGGTTGGTGTTTTACAATTATTTCTGCATCTCTTTATGCTTTCATAAGCATCTTCTGAATAGTCTGCCTGCAATTCATGCAGATGGGTATGAAGGAAGATAGTGATGAGGTTACGGTGAAGACACGTATATTGTCTCTTGAGCTACTGCAGGTCTTCTTGAATCTCTGCTTTGATGCAGCATGTTTCCTTTGTTATTTTACTGGAATAATCACCAAATATCAGTTACATTCTCAATGTCACTCGACATATTTAATTTCAACCGTGGTTTGGCATGCTTGTAGTTTCCTCTGTGAGGAGTGTTCTCGGATTAATACCCTAGCTTCTATTGTACATTTTGATGATAGACCTATAGAATCCGCAAGCAATGTGATGTATAAAAGTGGTTTTTTTTTTATCTTGAGATCTTTGTTGAAAATTTCTCTGATAGTTTGAAACTGCAAATGAATTAAGCTGGTACGTAATATTGCTGCAGGGGTTGCTGGAAGGTGTTAGCCATTCATTTACTAAGAACTTCCATTTCATCGATTCAGTGAAAGCTTATCTTTCGTATGCTTTACTGCGGGCTTCGGTTTCTCAATCCCCTGTCATCTTTCAGGTTTATATTGATATTATACACGCTTGCTTTATATATGCTTGAAGATACTCGGTTTAACTTAAATCTTTTGCAGTACGCAACTGGCATCTTCTCAGTACTCATGCTGCGGTTTAGAGAAAGTCTTAAAGTATGCCTTGCTCTGAGTACACCAGAAATACTTTCTTTCTTAGTTTTGTTGTTAGGTGCCCCATGATCTTTGTTCCTACCTGACTTTTCAGGGAGAGATCGGTGTCTTCTTTCCCTTGATAGTTCTACGGTCATTGGACGGCTCTAAATCTCCCATTACCCAAAAAACAAGTGTTCTTCGGTACATTTATCGTTCGATTTGTTATATCCTTCAACTCTTGGCCACCTACAAATGGTCAATATTAAAAAATTGCTATGTGATGGAGCATATTTCTGCAGGATGCTTGAGAAAATATGCAGGGATCCTCAAATGCTTGTCGACTTGTATGTGAACTACGATTGTGATCTTGAGGCACCAAATTTGTTTGAACGCATGGTGATCTTACTTCCTATATCCCCATTCACTGCACGTTACCGCACTCATGTCCTGCCCTTTGACTCTGTTATATGGTTGGCACATCTTTCTCAGCGTCTGTTCGTTGCTTTAGGTTACCACGCTGTCTAAATTAGCTCAAGGGACACAAAATGCCGATCCCAATTCTGTTGCTCATTCACAGGCAGCGTCCATCAAAGGTTCTTCACTTCAGGTTGGTTAATCTGTTTACTGAGGTCTCGAAAGTTAGCTTTCAGTGTCTTCCTTAACTTTATATCTTTGTATGCTAAAAGATGATGGTATATGACTCATCAAACCTTTGTACATCAATTCTGCAGTGCCTCGTGAATGTGCTCAAATCGCTTGTTGATTGGGAGAAGGCACGCAGGGAGTCAAAAGAGCAGAACAATCTTGATGATGTTTCAGATAGAGAGTTGTTGGAAATGAAAAAAAAGGAAGATGTGCCCAGTAACTTTGAAAAGGCGAAGGCTCATAAATCATCATTGGAAGCTGCCGTCTCTGAGGCAAGTTACTTACACTTGTGATTTTTATGGAGTATGTTCATTTTGATAGATCAGGAACCTGAGTATGAGAAAGAACAAGCAGTGCAGGAGCTAACATTCTTGCATAGTGTTTCAAGGCAAATCTCTTTATTCATCGAAAGAAGAATTTTCTCGTCAATATATGACGAGAGAAACGTGACCAGAAGTTGAGTAAACCATGCATTTCCCATCAGCCAGTTCTATCCTTGTCATGATTTTTCAGAGAAAGTGACCGAGACAATTAGATTCTTGAATCTGGAATTAGGATTACTGGAGTCAGTTAGGTTTATATCATCACCTTCAAATAAATCAGTGGAGATCAATCTGCGGAGTATTGCTGATTGAAGATGAATGGCGATTAGTTTGCCTTTCACTGTGGTCTTTGATGTATTTCTTATTCTCTCTTACTGTTTATTCAATTAGAAATGGCATCTTAAGGATGTTTGTTAGTGATTGCTATAGTAAGTTGTGGATGAAAACAAAACCATAGAAGTTGTCCTGTGTTTTGATACCTTATAACATTAATCTAGATGGCCTTTTCAAATTTTATCTGTCATAAATAGCATTTTTCTTGGTTATCTAGTTAACAGAACCTTTTCTGTATAATGGCAAATTGTTGCTTGCACTGGATATCTCATCTAGCAAAAAGTTGAAGAAAGCATCTTCTTCTGAGATATTTGATAGTGGTCTTTCATTTTTCTTGTCCCGTGATTAGACTTTACTGGCTTTACTTCTGCAAAAATATCACTGGGTGATATGTTAGTGCTGCACTGTGTGAAGAATACTCTTTGTCGATGGTTCAATATGCAGCTCTATTGAAGGGCTCAATCTTAGCTTTGTCATGTTGCAGTTCAATAGGAAACCTGTGAAGGGTGTAGAGTTTTTAACATCAAATAAGTTAGTGGAGAATACACCTGCTTCTGTTGCCCAGTTCCTGAGGACTACAAACAATTTAGACAAGGTCCAATCTCTAGACTACATTTCACCCATTTCAAGTTTGATATTGAATTGTCTCAAGATTGTTGCTTCTGCAGGCTATGATTGGTGATTATTTGGGTCAACACGAAGAATTTCCGCTCGCTGTCATGCATGCCTATGTGGAGTCCATGAAGTTTTCAGGAATGAAGTTTGATAGTGCCATTCGTGAATTCCTTAAAGGATTCAGACTTCCAGGAGAAGCTCAAAAAATAGATCGGATTATGGAAAAATTTGCTGAAAGGTTTGTATGTCTTCTTTTGTCCCCACCTTTGGCAATTAAGTTATAGTATGCATAGATATGATCCGATTCTGCGTGATTAAAGGTAGACAACTTATGCAACTGAGAGGTAAATGGTCACAGTCTCAATTTCTGGGAACCATCGTGTATTTTCGTCGTACAAGTTGATCCGAAATTCTTGAACCAGCTTTGCTTTCCATGAATGCACGATTATGTACATATGGATGGTTCAATCTGCTCCTGTCGATACAATCCACATTGTCTATGTGATCATCGGCGCCATTGGGAAATTCAATTTGGCTACAGATTGTGGTCAAGTTCCTCCTCTTTCACCCTTAAACTTTTGTTATACTTGACATAGCAAAAACTTGCACACATTAAGCATTAGACGGTGAACCGAGTTTTTGAAGTCTGTCAATGTTGTAATGGTTTTATTGTTCTGGCTATGACTGACTCGATATCATGGTTTTTTTGTATGTTTCGTATTTGAGAGGCAATGGAGGAATACTCTGTTGTTCTTGTCATGTCACTTGTCACATTTTCATCTTGACCTTATGATGGGGATCATTGGTCTAACAAAGTAATAAGCATCCTTTGCTGTTTATCTTTGCTATCTTCTGAAAACTCTTATCTGTTGTTTTGGCAGATATTGTGCCGATAACCCAGGCCTCTTTAAAAATGCAGATACTGCATATGTTCTTGCTTATGCTGTTATAATGTTGAATACCGATGCGCATAACCCGAATATTTCGGCTAAGATGTCGAAATCGGATTTTGTACGCATGAATATCATGAATGATACTGATGACAATGCCCCGAAGGAGCTTCTTGAAGAGATTTATGATTCTATAGTTAAAGAGGAGATCAAATTGAAAGATGAGACAGCTGGTATGGGGAAGAGTAACACATTGAAGCCAGAAAATGAGGAAAGAAGTGGCCTTGTCAGTATTTTGAATCTTGCTCTCCCTAAAGGAAAGTCATCAGTGGATCCTAAGAATGACAGTGCTGCTATCGTCAAACAAACACAGGCTATATTTCGTAAACAAGGAGTAAAAAGAGGAGTATTTTACTCATCACAGAAGATTGAACTTGCAAAGCCAATGGTTGAAGCCGTAGGATGGCCTTTGCTTGCAACTTTCTCGGTTACAATGGAGGAAGGGGATAACAAACCCAGAGTTCTTCTTTGTATGGAGGGGTTCAAAGCTGGGATACACATCACTTATGTTCTTGGAATGGATACAATGCGCTACGCATTCCTAACCTCCCTGGTTAGGTAGGTTCCCTTATCAAAGCTCTAAAAGCTGATTCTTTACCTGAACAACACACCTTCTTTCCCCCCTCCTTCCTTCCTTACGGCATCCTTTCACATTGGGTGTACAGTACCTTTTACTAGTTTTCTTTACTTTAATTTTGAAAAACCTTTCTTGTTTATGATGTTTGCAGTTTTAGGTTGCAATTTATTTTCACTAGAATTAGATATGATCTTTGTAATGTTCTTCTACAACCCATTTTCAATCTGGAATCTCACCAGCTCCCTTCATGCAAAGGGCTCTGCAACCAAAATGGCTACCTGAACCTTAGCTAGCTAAAAAGTAATCTAACAATGTTGAAAAAGGGTGAAATTATTATTGTCAATTTTTTTTGGGTGGTGGGTGGGTTGAAGTTGGGGGGAATGGGGGCATGGGCTATTTAAAAATAAATCTTGGAAGGTGTTAGGTTAATGCTGGAGGTCTCTCTGGTGCAGACTATTTAAAATTGTTTATTTGGTGGTCGATTTTACTAGCATGTTTTGTCTATATTATGATCTGGTTTTGCTGATAATTAGTTTGCTAGATAATGGCTCCATATGCTTTTTATAGGTCTACCTTCTTGCATGCGCCGAAGGATATGCGCAGTAAGAATGTAGAAGGATTGCGGACATTGCTTGCTCTATGCGATACAGAGACTGATTCTCTTCAAGACACTTGGAATGCAGTTCTCGAATGTGTCTCTCGGCTTGAATACATAACATCAACACCGTCAATAGCTGCAACTGTGATGCATGGATCCAATCAAATTTCTAGGGATGCAGTTCTTCAATCTCTTAGAGAGCTGTCTGGGAAACCTGCTGAGCAAGTATTTGTAAATAGTGTCAAGTTACCTAGCGATACTATTGTAGAATTCTTTAATGCCCTTTGTGGCGTATCAGCTGAAGAACTAAAACAGACACCAGCCCGTGTTTTCAGCTTGCAAAAGCTTGTGGAGATCAGTTATTACAATATGGCACGCATCCGGCTGGTAAGTGTCACCTCTTATCTACTGATTTTGACTAAGTTCTTCAATAAGAGAACTGTAGATGGTCAAGTGATGTACTCTTCTCAACTAGTAGATTATCTATGAGCTATCTGTATTTGATGATTAATCTCTGCAATTGCTGCTTATGATGATTTGTTGTTCTCTACACACCTTCAGCTGACATTGTAAATGCATGTTATGATTCAGGTATGGGCACGGATATGGTCTGTCTTGGCTAATCATTTTATTTCTGCTGGGAGCCATCATGATCAAAAAATTGCGATGTACGCCATTGATTCTCTAAGGCAGCTTGGTATGAAGTATCTGGAGCGTGCTGAGTTGGCCAATTTCACTTTCCAAAATGACATCCTCAAACCATTTGTTGTGCTGATGAGAAATAGTCAAAGTGAATCTTTAAGGGGTTTGATCGTTGACTGCATTGTGCAAGTACGAATAAGTGGTTTTCCTGCTGGTAGTCTTTGCTGAGTGCATTATACTTAAGTTGTTACAATCATGCATTTTCTGTTTCATGTCAGATGATCAAATCTAAAGTTGGAAGCATTAAGTCTGGCTGGCGTAGTGTATTTATGATTTTTACGGCCTCTGCTGACGATGAGTTGGAATCTATTGTTGAAAGTGCATTTGAAAATGTTGAACAAGGTCAGATTCAATTGTTTTTGTTTTCTATTGCTTCATCGTCAAATATATGTACTTTATGATGTATTAGTGTTCTTAGAGCCTGTTCAGTGGCTAATACACAGAACATTTTGCAGTTATCTTGGAGCACTTTGATCAAGTTGTTGGAGATTGTTTTATGGACTGCGTTAACTGCCTTATTCGGTTTGCTAATAACAAAAGTTCTCATCGAATAAGTTTGAAGGCTATTGCTCTTCTACGTATATGTGAGGATCGTCTAGCTGAGGTAGGTTCTTGGTTTTCATGGTTGAGCATATTGCTTATTTTCTGCTTAAACTATATACCTCATATGCTATGAGCTTGATAAATATTATGAAGATAAAGGAATACTAATTTTCATAGTTCAATAAGACAGCATCTCAACAAGAGCCTTCTTCTCATGTTGCACTATGATATAATACTGTTTTTGCTGGGTAAATATCCCCCAATATCTCTACTGTACAGTGATTATATTGACCTGTGGTGGTTAATGCAAAAAGAAAGTATCTTAGTTTTCACCAGTCACATGTTTTTAATCATTGTGCATATGGTGGTCCGTTGATCTTTCTGTATATTCTGTAACTTTTATCACCATATGTTCAGGTTCAGATCAATTTTTTTAGGCTGCCTAAAAAGCTTGAGTCTCCTTAACTTGAATCACAGAAGTTTTTGAGAGTTACTGCAGATTGAAGCCTTTATCTGTCTCTAAAGATGATCATCAGGAATTTTATATGGGGAAGGGGATCCCCCATCTACCTTTAGTCAGGATTCATGAAGAAAATATATTTTGAAACTACAAAAGCCTTTTGAATTATGATGAAATTGAACAGGAGTATTAAAATATGTAGAAAGATGATGTGAGATAAGGCTACAGAAGAAAGACATGATTTCTTGGTGGAAACTTTCTTGAAGTGAATGCTTGTGCTATTATCACACTATGCCTTAGCATTGGAATAGTGTTGCCTTTTTAACTTCTAAGAAAGATGGCTGTGTTTCAACTTTATTAGAGAGAAATCTGCCCTGCTGTAAAGTGGCGGAAAACCAACTGTTCTCTAGAAATTATGATAATATGGGTTAATGTCACCAGTAGCCGGACTCTTGCCTGAAAATCAAAATCATACCTCTACTTTCTTTTCTTTTTTTTTTTTTTTCCAAAAGCATCTATTTACTATTTAGAAAGTGCCACTCATCATCCCAAGGTTGGTCCAATGGTGGAATTTGGTAACATGGCATTAATGCCGTTAATATTGCCGGTGCGGAATTTCTTTTTTCAAATCTCTCTCACGTTGAACCAGGCATCCCCCCCCGGGAAACTGCAGATTCCTCCTCCTCTGTCTCCTTCAAACCCTACCTAACCAAAAACTCACAAAATCTGACACCCACAGCCACACCAATGCATAAACCATGATTCTTTCCCACTCACTGCCATGGGCATGAGCTCCATATTTCACGGAAGAGCATCGAGGATTGGCTACTAATTGACTGCTATGGCAAGAATGAGTTTTGTGTTGCATATGTTGAAGCAATTTGCTATTTCTATATTTCATTTTCAAGATATAGATTGAACTTTTGAGAGTTCGAGTTTTCAGTTGAATTTGGTATCATAGGAGCCAATTTCTAGTATTTGTTCATGCGATTGACTAGAGACCTCTTCTATTGAATTGATAGCTGCGTTTGAATGTAGCTCAAATGCTCTTTGTCGTTCAATTCAATTGGGAAACATGGTTTCCCTATAGAATTGAATCTTTTTCTTGCCTGAGTCCATGGCCACGTGCCCAAAGCATGAGCGGCCATGGCAGTCACGATGCAAGATCTTGAGCTCGAGTGGCCATGGCGGTCACAAGCCTAAAACTCAGGCTTGAGTGGCCATGGTCACAAGCCTAGAGCTTGAGCAGCCATGGGTGAAAGCCTAGATCTCAAGCTCGAGAGGCCATGGCAGTGGGCTCGAGTTTTGTCCATGGTGGCCAAGAGCTCAAGCAGCCATGGATGCTGTGAACGAGCTTGAGCTTGAGGCCATGATCGATGACTCTGGATCCATACTCTCTCTCTCTCTCTCTCTCTCTCTCTCAGTTTTTCTTTTCTTTTTTAATTTCTATGTTGCCTGATACTTATTTGATGCCATAATAAATTTGAAGGAACCATAACACAACACACGTAGGCAGGAGAGAAAGTCTGACTGAAGAACTGGCAGTAGCACTTTTACAATGTAGAGGGACGCTTTTGAACCAATAACAAGTAGAAGGACGATTTTGATTTTTGGATATAAGTATAGGGACCAGTTGTTGACGTGTGACGTTAACCCTTATGATTTGAATGCCCTATATTGGATGTGCAACTGTGTAGCATGATTGAGGAGAAGGGAGGGCTTGCTTTGCACATCATTCAAGTGGTCTGGGAAAGTTTAGGCTTCTGCATCTGAACTTAGAGACTGTTTCGCTGGTTTGACACATGCCTCAGGAACAGAACCATTTCCCTTGTGCTTAGGATGTTGTCAATTTGTCCCTGATTGTTTAATCTATATGCTGCTGCAATTAGAATTTCTCTTACATCATTAGGATCACTTTCGTTTGTGTTGAAAACTTTAATTAGGGATGTCAAGTTTCGTTCAAAGGAGGCATTCTTATTTGTCTTCACCACAAACAAGTGGCATTTGCTTGCCTTTGCTAAGCTGTTCCATTATTCTGATTTTAGGGCCTTATACCTGGTGGCGCATTGAGGCCTATTGACATAGAGGCAGATGCAAACTTTGATGTGACAGAGCACTACTGGTTCCCAATGCTGGCTGGTTTATCTGATCTGACAACTGATCCTAGACCAGAGGTCAGAAGCTGTGCACTTGAAGTTTTGTTTGATCTATTGAATGAGAGAGGTAGCAAGTTTTCAACATCATTTTGGGAGAGTATCTTCCACCGTGTCTTGTTTCCCATTTTTGATCATGTGAGACATGTGGGAAAGGAAGGCTCAGTTTCTTCTGGCGACGAATGGCTTCGAGAAACCAGCGTCCATTCTCTTCAATTGCTGTGCAATCTATTCAACACTTTTTACAAGGTATTGTGAACTTGCGAATTAGGTGCCATTGGTAACTATGACTTGATGATACATATATTCGTGAAGGAAAGCATGGAAATTTGTGGGTAAAATAATCTGTGTTCTTTTATACAGGATTCACATAATACTTTCATAGCAGCACTTGATAAGACTAAAATTACACGGGTAACTCAATAATCTGATATATCAGGGCGTTGTTTGTGGATGTTAGCTATGGTTTGACTTTTGGAGGACACTTATGCATTCATCCTAGAGAATATTTTTTTATCCAAAGATCTGCCATATAGGACAACAAGGGGATATGCACATCTTCTCTCTAAATGTATATTTTTGAAAGTTCTGGTCACGTCCTTCCTCTTCATTCATACGCATTAGTTTCCTTTCAACAGAACAGTAGACTGACAGACTGATTTTTCAAACATTTGTTCCTATGGAAGATTAAGTTCCCTATATAGCTATTCTTGTCTCAAAGTTTCCGTCTTTTGCAGGAGGTCTGTTTTATGCTGCCACCGCTATTAAGTCTGCTCTTGGATTGTGCCAAAAGGACTGATCAGTCCGTTGTTTCAATTTCTCTGGGTGCACTGGTTCACCTCATCGAAGTTGGCGGACATCAATTTAGCGAGAGTGATTGGGAGACTTTATTGAAAAGCATAAGGTGTGTTCTTGCACAACTCGATTTTGTCCTTTCCTCTTCTGACTTTTCAAAGTTTAGGTGCCTTAGACTTTTGTAATTCATTGGCACAATTTTCTCCTGTTTTTTCTGAGCTAATTCATGCATGACTCAATTTTCTGCTGTTCATATTGATTTTGACTGATAGAGATGCTACATATACAACACAACCTCTTGAGCTTCTCAATGCATTGGGATTTGAGAACCTGAAAAACCACACTGCATTGACCAAACAATCGGAGGTTAATACGGGGGATATTGCCTCACCACAGATTCTAGACAATGGTGAAATATATGATCATCAATTGGATGTCAATGATGGAACTCCAAAGAGCACAAGTGCGTATCTGAATCACCATCAAGAATTGGCATCTCCTTCTAACTTGGATGGTTATGAAGGTGAAGGTAAGTCATTTACTTTCCTAGTCGATTTTTTTTCCTGTTGCAGCATCTGATGGCAATGAACTGCACTTTAATTTGAATTTTGTAAAAAATAAAGTAAATGAATGCTTTTAAAACCATTTTGTCGATCACTAGATTAGGGAAGCCCAAACTCGAGCAACAATTTTAGAAGATTGTGAAAGTTTAACGCACTAACTCTATCCATTGTAGGTGTTCCATCACCATCAGGAAGATCTCAGAAATCAGTCGAAGGAGGCATTCAACGTAGTCAGACTATTGGTCAAAGAATAATGGGGAATATGATGGACAATCTCCTCCTTCGAAGTTTTACATCCAAATCGAAAGGTCATGCTTTGGATGCTTCAGTGCCATCTTCTCCAGCTAAGGTAACGTTCCATCTATCATCTTTATAGAATAACATATCTTCTTAATTTCTGTAGGATAGTTACACAATTCAGCTAGTTAGTTTTTACCTGGACATGCCCCTACCTTGTTGTGACGTCAGGAAGAAGTCTGCATTTATGCTCCGTCAAAACGTAATATAGTGGTTGTTATTAATCATCCATCCAAACTTTAATTTGGTTGCAATTGATAGTGTACTTATGTTCTCCCAAAATTAATTTCTTTGCCATCTAATGTGATGGTGTGACATATCCTCTATGTACAGGTTTGAGTCGTGTGTTTGATAATTAATGTGTGGAAGGTAGAAAATTGAAAATTTTTACACATCTCTTTTATTCTCTTTTTTGTAATTGCTACTGTATTATAGGTACACTTGTTGGATATGAAACGAATTTATTTTCCCATTTGGCACATAATGTGTATTTCTTTCTTGATTAGTATCGTAAGTACTTGTCGAATGAATATGGAGCGAGGACTTTATTTGTACTTCCACTGTCAATCTGGAGACTTTCTTTTCAACAAACCCATTGACTGCAAACCAGCCATTTGCTTTACTTATTCAAGTTCTTAGAATAATTTTCTTGAGTTACTGTGTCAATCATCATATCAGATCGATGGGTATGGCAGCTTTAACTCTTTCCAGCAAAAGATATAAATATAATAGGTCAATGAACAATCTATCCGTTTAACTGATGATGGGGAATGACCGATATATCATATTCCTGTATTGTCACTGCAACATGAATGGATGGAGAGAAGAGAACCGATATTTCTACATTATTCTAAAGTAATTTGCTTTCACGGGTGATTCACGGAAGGGGTTTTTTTCTTTGTTTGAAGCATTTTAGGGTAATTCTAGTCATTGCAAGCCAATGAAGGTGATACTTTTAATATTTCAAAGCATTGATGCATGTGATGAATGGCTTTTGGGTTGCCTTTGCTCTTAACGGATCTACTTTTTACATAGGTTTCAAATGTCACTGAACCTGATTCAAAAGATGAGGAGGAGACTCCATTGTTACAAACAGTTAGAGGAAAATGCATCACACAGTTACTACTTCTTGGTGCCATTGACAGTATTCAGGTATTATTTTATATCTTTGTTCTGCTGTGCATGGCGTTTCAAACTGTTAGGCCACCTCCAGCCAGAGGCCATAGCACAATGATAATCATCAACATTATTTACCATTTTGAGGGCTGCTTCCTTCTGTTACAGAGCGGTAAGATTACTCACCAAAATGACTTCCTCTTAATTTGCAGAGGAAATACTGGAGCAAGTTGAAAGCACTGCAAAAGATTGCGATAATGGACATATTGTTTTCGGTGTTGGAATTTGCTACTTCTTATAATTCATACTCCAATCTCCGAATGCGAATGCGATACATTCCTGCTGAAAGGTTTGTCCGGACTCAGAACCATTCAATCCACTTTCTTCTTTCTAGCCAAAAAAAAAAAAAAACTCCACTTTCTTCTATTGCTCTATTGCCAGTTGATAGAATGGGGTGATTGGGCTTCCTAGTGAGCGGTTTATCTTTTGCAGGCCACCAATTAATCTTCTTCGCCAGGAATTAGCTGGAACGTGCATTTATTTGGACATCTTACAAAAGACAATAGGACATTGTGTCAAGAATGAGGAGCATTCTGAAGCCAATGGGTCTTCTGATCATACTTCATTCGACAGTGATGAGGAAAAACTTGTAGGGATTGCTGAAGATAAGCTGGTGTCATTCTGTGAACAGGTGCTCAAGGAGGCATCTGATCTCCAGTCCAGTGTGGTGGAAAGCACTAATATGGATATCCACCGAGTTCTGGAGTTGCGTTCGCCTGTCATAGTAAAGGTACATCTGCTGTATCTTTTAGTCCTTAAAGAATGAAATTATGGTTTTAATGGTCAGTTATTTTCCTGATTTGGTTGTCTAAGTTGGTCTGCATAAATTGTGTTCAGAAACATGCCTCGAGTTGCTATAATCTCCTGCTGCTCCTGTATATTGCATGAAATCATTATGCCTTTACAGATGAAGAGATTTTTCATTTTTCATCTACCTCCAGAAAATGTGTATCATTTCCATCAATATTTTGTTTTTATTTGCCCTTAACAGTGATGAAGGCTTCCACTTTTTTCCACACTCATAGTTCATGTTGGTTTCTTTAAAAATGGTATATTTTTCAAATCCAATACTAGTAAGTGATTATTTCTTCGGGCATATATATTCTGTCTATCTGTCATTTAAGGACAGCTTCACTAAAACTCACCCAACCATTCTTTACTGTGAGATGTGAGGATTTCAGATGCAGTGCAGTTTTTTCTACGTTTGGCTGTACTGTTTTCTGAAGGGTAAATGACACAAATGTTCCCTGAACTTTGGCCCAATGTGCAATGTGATCCCTGAACTTTAGCTCAATGTGTAATGTTGTCCCTGAATTTTTAATTTGTTTAATGCTGTTCCTAGACTTTTGGTACATGTTCAATTTTGTCCTTGGATTGTATGAAAATATTTAATGTTGTCATTCCATTTGTTCAAGCACAAGATGCTCAAACTTTAGTGGGGATGTTTACAGTCTCAACTCTTCACCCTTGCTTTCCCTGCGTCTAATGAATTTATTTAAGTATAGGCCCGCATCATTTTATTGTATGAGTTGTTGTTTGTCACAGAAAGTTCTGGATATTACAGAAATGACGGTGTTTTTTCTTTTCAGGTGCTTAAAGGCATGTCCTCTATAAACAGTAAAATTTTCAGGAGACACCTTAGAGAGTTTTATCCTTTACTCACAAAACTTGTATGCTGCGATCAGGTACTCTCCTGCTTCCATGGCCTATTTTTTGGTCTAAGGCTGGCTTAATCAGGTTCAATGTTGTGAGCTGCGATTTCTTTAATATCCTCCTTGCAATAATCTCTGTCTTCCAGACTCTTCAATGGTTCCTTTAAAAATATTCTTGTTATATTTAGTGATCGATGGGTGTGGCAGCTTTTATACTTCTCAACATTATTATATCTTGATGAATCTGCAATCCCCTGTTGGCAGCACTTAAGAATGATAGAAGGTTTTATATTTTTATGGTTAATAAACATAGTAGACCATGCTGAAATCCTTTTGACACGGATTGCACTTGTGGAAATGATACACGATTGCATTTTCTAAGAATTAACAAGAAATGATTAACAGCTAGTGTCTTCCTCAGTTAAGGCCATAGGCCCATAACTTCCATTTGAACTGGTTTTTTTCCTTCCTTTTAGTTTAGGAAATATTTGGTTATTACAATCTACTGCTAGTTAATTTGTCCTCAGAAGTGAAAATAAAATCAAGGTTTACCCTTCTGATCACTCGCCACTATTGGAATCAGTATTTTATTAGCAACTGAAAATAAGACTAATTTTCGTCATTATACTGAAAATATTCACTTGATTTAGCAAACTAAAGTGTAGGACTTCTCGTGCGCTCAACCTAATGCTAACCCCCAACAATTTTCCATCCTGGGTAGTATATGAAGTTTTGCAAATGTTTTACTCACTCAGTCCGGGGTTTTAAGTGTACGGCGGGAATGTCTGCTGCTGTAAGCAAATAGTGCGAGAGAAGTGCTTAATTGAGCTCTAACTGAAGGACGGAGTTGGATTGGAAGGGGTTTTAACATTTTTTATTCATTGATTCAGTAACTTGGCAATGATCTCAAAGTGTCGAGTGGGTGCTGATGATGTTCATAGCTTACCTGTGATGAACATATCTGATGGATTAACATCTTTTAATTATGCAGATGGATGTTCGTGGAGCTCTTGGCGATCTTTTCAAGGCCCAATTGATGGTTCTCCTACCATCATAACCTGCATTATTCGTGAGCTTTTCCAAGTGATGATTTTCTGCCGTACATACCTTCCGTACAGATCAACTCTTGTTCTGCCGACTTTCATGATCTCCTGCCATTTGATATTGTTTGCTAGAGATGGGGTGAAAATGTGGATTTATCCCGTCTTGTTTTACCCTCGAAAGAGATATACAATGCTGATCATGTATTGCCTAGGAAGATTTTGAGTAGCGGACAGAGAGGAGAGTTCTTTTCCCATCGTAAGGTTTTTTTTTGACTTGTGAGGGTATATTTGTAGAAGCCTAGGATGTGTATCAAGAAGTGAATTAGAGAACTATTAAATGAATTTTTGTTATACAAATGAAGTGGGGCTTTCTCTTTTCAGAAGCCTATGACATAAGTTATCTACTAATTCATACCGTCAGTCCGATTTCCACTGATGCAGTTCCACTAAGGACGGATCGAGGCTGTTGCCATCGCTCTCCTCTTGTAAAGCAATGCTAGTGATGTATAACTTATACTTGGACCCTTCCAATTTCATTTGTGTTTTACAACATGGATGGATACCACCACTAACTACTTGAGTTCATCTGAATTATCGAAGAATGCTCGCCACATCGTGCAGTGCGGTGGATAAATTGTTGCTATATTCTGCAGTTATGTTATGTTTGCTAAAATAAGTTATTTAATTAGTGCAGCATCTCTTTCTGTTCCTTTTTCCCAATGTAGGTTTTGCACTCAATATGTCAGTTGAAAGACGCTGCTTAGTTCGTCGAGTATACATTGCTTTTAAGGAAGATTGCTTGCTCTCTCTCTCTCTCTCTCTCTCTGTGCAGTCAGATGTTGTAATGACAACTAGATAAAGAAAATGGCAGCTTCCTATCTATATCATGATTGTGTGAGTCTGTATGAGGATGCAGAACCAAACAAGAGAAAATAATACATTTCCATGGCTTCTTGCCTTGAAACATATTTCATTCAAGCCTGGAATCATTCCTAGTTCCACAATCCTAACCAAGACCTGGATGCCGACTCTCGATGGGATCTCACCAGTTGATCAAAAGGGGCTTTTTCCCTTGCTAGAGGAATAGGTAGCGAAACCTTGATGAGAAAGGTAAGACGGTGAAGCTCCGAGTTCCAAGGAGCCTCCACTTGTTCTTGGACGAACATTCTCTCACCAAGTTGGCCTGCTCTACGGGGAGGAATTGGCAGATCCACTCGGGCACCGATGCGTCCTCCCCGATTTCTTTCGTGAAAGAATGCAGCAGCTTCGGAATTAGAACCTTACCTTTGTTGCTAATTCCGACCGATGCTCGTACATAGTCCTTCAATGACTGCCTCAGCATGTCGGCCACATTTCCAGGCTTGAAGATTCTGACCTGTCGTTAAGAAATGCTCAAAGTTATACAAAGAAAGAAGTATCTCTTCTTTGGGTCTCGAGGGAACCTTACATCCATAAAGCCATGTCTAGTTTCCAATTGCTAATACTAATCGTATGGCAATCACAGAGAACATCAAATAAGAGCAATGTGAGCATCGGTAAGGAATTCAACTCTCATTTGCCAGATTGATGTGGTAGTAAGCTTAGCATCCGTGCTTTCTAGAGGCCTCCAATAACTAAAGGGAATGGAAGGGAAAGGTGCCTTTACCGCCGGTGAAGAATATGTCCCACAACTTAGCGCAAATGGAAGCAGAGGCTCCGGTTGATCAATCGAATACATTTCCTTCACTTCGAGTTCCTTGAATTCATGGAGAGCTAGGCACACAGCCTGGCATCAAATACCAAATCAACATGGCATGTAAGCAACTAAAGAACGCATTAGATCGCTTCTCTTCTCTCACAATTGCAGATGCCCTATTTCTAGATACTGTGATATGTCATGACCTGACAAACATGAGGGAGCTCATTTTTGCGACGAAATGACCATGAAAAGACACAAAACCATATAAGTAACCGATTCATACAATGTGTGGGCGATGAGGAGGAGGCTTCATCTTGAGCATGATGTATTCAATCTCAGCTGCACTGAATGACTGCCCTCCAACTGTGTACATGGCCTGAAATCATGTTGCCATAACATAAGAATCTCGCAGCTAGCCATCTGCTTAGGCATTCAGAAACATTTCACTATCGACAAGTTTTGTCAAAGTGAATCAGGAAGATACAAACATACATCAAAATTTAAAGAGCAGCGATTTTTTTATCAATCATTTCCTCTAGCCAATTTTAGCTGCTTATCATGGCTCTTCACCAAATAGAAGACCATTATTTACCGATGACCCAATGGAAGCATTGTTATGCTTATACCTATTAAATACATTAAAACCACGACTCCATTTACATGTATTAGAGGAAATGAAGCCACTTCATTTTCTCTTTTTAACTCGCTTCCTCAATCCACTGCCTTTCTGTTTCTAACATTGGTGCCTTCCCCAGCGAGTAAAAACTCAAAATGAGAAGAAATAGACGTAGAATGTTCGAAAGGATAACCTGCTTACCTTCTGCATCAAGGAAAAGAATTTGACATCACTTCTAGGAATTCCATATGCTAAATATGCCTGGCAAAGTGTAGATAAAATAAGTAAAGAGATCAGGGCATCTAAAGAATGTAGTCCAGAAGGGGAAAAAATACAGAAGCTAGTAAAGAGAATGCCAATCATATAACAAATCAATCCAGGATAAATGGGAGGGTAATACTCAGTGCAGGTGTGAATGAGAAGGTTTTTCAAAGGGTTTTGAAAAGAGGATCACATGCAAGGAGGAGAAAAACCTGACCCAAAAACCAAAGGTCAGAAAATGGAGATATTTACATGCATAATCAAGGCATTATACAAGTTGATCCAAAAAGCTAGCTTCTCGTCGTGCGTCATTCTAGATGGGTCCAGTTTGGCCAACTGCTCCACGAGGAACCTAACAGAAGGTAAATTGAGAAGTCAACGACATTTAGAACCTTTGCTGAAGAAATTTGCGAGTTAATTCTGAAAGTAGGCACAAATTGATCAGGTGCATAGGAGTATCAGATCATGACTTCATTGTAGTTCTTCAGTCAATTTAAATGAGAAACATTAGGAAGAGTTTCCTGATTTTTGCTCTAGAAAGAACAAGCTTCTGTTGAAATATCTGAAAGCGGCAAGGAAAAGTTTCTATGCATTAATCAACTCTTTGAACACACAAAGAAGAGACAAGATTCATTGCGAAATTCAAAAGAAGACACCATTGTACGTAACAATACATCAATTGCTCTAGAAGGAAGTTTCAAGGGTCGACCTGAATCTTTTGAGAGCTCCGGCAGCATAAATAAGTTCTTTCTTCCCAACGGACAGAGCACAGACTTGAACTGCCATGTTGTAGGCTCCGACAGTTCCCAGCCACTCCAGCTTACCAGGAAATCTATAAGGATCAAATGTCTCAACTTTGGCAAAGACATCATAACTGCTTTCCAAATCGCAGCCGGAGGACCTCCTTGCTGGTGAAGTCCAGAGGGGTGAGTCTAAGGAGGATGCAGCGGAGTTATAGGAGAGTGGGCACATTGGTGAGGCCGGTGAAGCCATGTTTTGAGATGAAGAGTCTTTAGGTGAAATTGATAGAGAGATAAAAATGTCTCTCATGCACAAAACCATTTCTTCAGACAGCTGGTTAGGGTGATGCCATAGGTTCTCCTGCAGAATATCCTTATTTGGCCTCTGGGTCACGTCTAACCATCGACTGACATATCCAATCTCCACATCTTTCTTCTCTCCACCGTTAGGATTCATAGGCTGCATTAAATCACTCAACTCTCTCATTTTGTTTTTAATCTTCTACTAGTAAAAGCAAAAGAAAACTTAGATATATGGATAGAATGCATAGTTCTTGACTACAGTTAATCCTAGAACACGCAATTAATACCTATCCACTGGAGCAGTTAAGCACACCAGACTTCATCGATAAATTTAAGTTATATATTCAAGAAGACCTTGATGGAGAGAGAGAGAGAGAAAGGGAGAGAGAGAGGACCATCAGATTAGGATAAATCTCTGATGCTGATGAAGCCCTAAAGGAAGAATGCCTTAGATTGTATTCCGCCAGGTGGCGCTCATTCCTTTCTTGATGTAGCTGATGTTGCAGGACAATTAACTCCCCTTCAAGTTTTTCCACTGTTGTCTCCAACAATGTTATACTGCCTAACAGATCCTTGGCCTTCAATCATATGATGGACCTTGAGATGTGAACGAGAATATCGAAGAAGAGAAAATGGAAACAGAGAGTAACCTTATCTGGAAGCTGGCTGGATGAGTCAGACAAGGATGGATCACAGTGCTCAATAGCGTTTGCCAGGGTCAAGTGTAACTGAATCTCTTCCTCCAACTCCTTTTGCAATCTTTCAATCTGTCACCATTCAAGCGATATTCAATAGGGCATTTCACAAGAATCCATATGGCTTTTGTGGTCAAATAGTGAAAGCATTTGGACTTAGGTGTTCCAGTTATCGGGTGAGAATTGAGAAAGAATCAAATCACTCAAAAGAACTTCGCAACACCAGAAAGAAACTATTTCAGACATTGCCAACATGTATCCAAACCAAAACTCGATTGGCATCACCCGTCAACTAGTTTTTTATACAATGCCGACCCCGAACACGAATACTTTGTCAACAAGCAGAACCACAACATCAATAACATGCAAACAAGATTTCGGCGAAACTCACATCTTGCTCGAGCTGGGATCGGTAAGTGTACAGCTTCCCACTTTTCTCTTGCCCGCTACATTTTTCCTGAATACGCGTTGCCATCAGACACTCAGTGAAATCTGCTCAAACAAAGCTCCAAAGAGCCTAATCCACCATTCATTCCATATGCAAGGGCTTCACCATTAACGACATGAAATGAGCAGAGGAAAGCAAAACATTTTATACCTCGAAATCAGAATTAGTGGAGCATCCATCTCCGGAAGAAAACGACTTGCTCCTCATTCGACAATTTGACCTGCCACTTCTCCTTAAATACCTCTGTATCGAACCTCCCCTGTTCAAAACCACCCATTATCAACAAAAGGAAGACAAAACAAAAAACCACCTCAAATTACAAGTGGTGAAGCAGCTAGAGAAGAGTGAGGAGATCTAAGATTATAACGCCTACAAGTCGACAGGTTGCACTAAGCCGTGGCTGCTCGTACTGCCGCTATTGCGAGGAGAGAAGCAGGAGTCGCTACCGCCGTCGTCGTCGAAGACTTCGGGTCTCAGGCAAATCATATCTCCAAACCTTGGCGACTACCAAGTTTTATATCGGCAAATTCTCAGCAAAAGCATTCGACGATCGGTCGATCCCAGATGAATGGAAATGAGAAAAAACCAAGAAAGACTCGAACTTTGGAAGGAGAACAGCAAAGGGTACTTCGCACAACAGATCAAAGCGCAGTCAAGCTCCGACGATTGAGGGGTTGATAAGGCAAAACGCTTTTGCTCAGAAGCATCTTGGCGTAAAGAATGAGAAAGGAAAAGTGAAAGGGTGTGGAAAGATGAAAGAAGCAAAAGGGAAAGAGAGAGAGAGAGAGGGACAGAGAGACAGAGACTACTTAATTGTCAGTGTGCTTTGATGTTCGGTTCGTTAAGTGGGGACTGGGAGTGACTGCACCGTGTTGCGTTGAGTCGGTCATTTTCTGGCGGGAGTTTCTCAGGCTGGGCTGTTCCGACACCGACGCTCCTCCCCGCCACTCTCTCTCAAGAAATTGCCGTCGACCCGACGACACTTGAATTTGTCCCATACTTCTCATTTCATGGGAAGACTTGTCAAACACCATTCTAGTCTCGACAAATTACAAGAAAAGAAATGACTTGAAAGAGTTATATTGCTGTGACCTCGCTCTAAAAGAACGTGTCGCGTGATTTTGAGTTACTATCGACTAATCCCGTAGAATTTTGCTATAGACAGTGCGACCATCCTAGATGCTTTCGTATTTGGCCAAGAGCCGAAAAATGTTTGGTCAGCTAAAGTCGAGGAAAAAGAAAAAGCTTCCGGTTGCTAGTACATTTACGAGTGATGATGTAGGGGAATTTTTCAAAAGAGACTCGACTCTGACTGACCCTTTAGGCTTTGATTTTCTTTTTGCAGAATAGAGCATATTGCTCTTTTTCTTTTTTATTCTTCCCCCACACTTTATGAACAGTAGAAGGGTCAACAATGTGAGTTGACCAGAAGCGCCCATCGGCTCAATTTGCTCTTAATGACGATTTCCATCAAGTTTCCTTCCCAAAATGCATCCTCTGTTCCGAGGCAGTCTCCAGTTTGTGCCGATTTCTTTAGTGCAAACTGGCATGGCTCAAATCCAGGGGAACGGGGTTCCCCGAGAAACTACTTGGTGACAAAACGTTTCAGGACAAGGTCAACCTTCTCCAATTTCATCGATTCTCAAACTTAGGACCCCGCTTCAGCGAAAACAGGTAAGTATGCCACGACAAAATAATAACCCCACGAATTGTGCAGTGAAAAGTTCATAAAGAATCTAACTCCGTTGGCTTTTAGTTCTAAACATTGATAGCAGTACAGATGAAATCACTCTCGGCAATTGTTAATGAATTCCTCGTCTCATACTTTGATGCAAACAGTACGTCGCACTATCTAATTTTCACTAACTCCAAGAACATCCTCATATAAAATAAAAGAAGAGATCAGAAAGAAGGAGCCCGGAAAGATGACGGAGTTCGAGATGGTGTGCATCGTTTTGGGGGGGTTGGGGGGTGTTCTCTGTTCTGCGGAACATTTTTGGCGCCAAATAGAAAGGACGATCTCTGATTGGCCAGGTCCAACTTTCTTTTTTCCTCGTTTCCTGCTAAAACCAAACCGAAAACCCCACGACTCCATATAAAGCCATAATCGTTGACGAACAGAGAAAACAAAAGGAGATACATGTGCGTGAACGATAAGCAGAGGTGTCTTTACCAATGGTGGGATCTTGATGATGCCCATTGCACCAGCTCGGATCTGCTTCTTCCTGCAGTGGCAGCCCTGCAACGTCTTCCAACACGGAGGGCATTAATTTCTTACAACGGGCATGTTCCTTCACGGTACTTTCGGATGCATGAAGGCGAAAAGATGTGAACTTGTTATGGTAAATAGGTAGATACAGTTAGTGTCCGAAAAGCCTTTATCAATGTAAACTGGGCATCTTATGGTGTTAATTAGAAATGGATCTTGATATCAAACATACAATTAGTGATTTTAATCTGAAAAAAACTCCAAAGTATTGTCTCCAGGCGTCGTTTGACGGGTCGGGTCAGGTCGGATCAAAATCTGGCCCTGGCAAAAAATTAAGGTCATGTAGGGGCTCATGTACTACACTACTTGCTAGAATTAGCCAGCCTTGAATGGGGATGAGTTCTTAGACCGAGCGGTTTCAAAAGTCTATCTTAGCAAATGGAAAAATGACACAAACAGTTCATGAACTTTTGCTCAATGTGTAACGTGATCCCTGAACTTTTAATTTATTCAATATCGTTCATGAACTTTTGGTACATGTTCGATTTAGGCCACGAACTATTTGAAAATGTTCATTATAGTCCTTCCATTAATTCAAGTTTAGAAACTATATTGAATATATACCAAAAGTTTAGGGGCCACATTGAATATTAGGCTAAAGTTCAGGTACTACATTACACATTAAGCAAAAGTTCAGGGATCGCATTGCACATCAAGTAAAAGTTCAGGGACTGTTTGTGTCATTATCTCTCATCAAATCTAAAGGTTGAGACGTGGCGAGGTGTATCTCGGGTATCTTTTCCACCACATGCAAATCATATATATTGTCACTTCCTAATGTGATTCAGGATTAATCCTGGATATCGACGGAGAAGCTGGGGGAAAACTTTACTGGGCCTCAATTCGCTAAATAACAAGATACTCGAAACTATGAATTTATAATCGCATCTTGATCTAAAAGGTCGGTTTTTAAACAAAAAAAAATATGAGATAAATATGCAGATTTCGGAACAAATGTCATGATCTTTTTTCTTGTAGGAAGCTGATTGCTCTTATTACAATTCTAAATATGAATTATTTTATGAATAAAATATAGGTGAATATCCACGAGAAAGATAATCAGTCACCTACTTAAACCAGCACCAAGATATTGAAGAAAACATCAATGCCATCAAATAAATTTTTGCAAAAAGATTTGGTCGATTAAGCCATGAATTTTGTTTAGTTCGGCCACTTGGTGGACCTTAAATTTGTTTTTTCAAGAGTGGGCCTGAACTATGGTTGTGGACATAAGCCGAATTCCATCTGATGAGAAGTTTCATTCTTCGAGCGAGGTCAAAATGTAGGGGTGTCAAAAGGCACTAAATTCATTGGGGTCCTGACCAACATCCGCAGTGATTGCAGAAACTTCTAAGGCAAACTAGCGTACCATCCAACTTTTACTCACACTTCAACACTTACTTACCTCGGATCGCCGTCACGTCGTAAAACAATTTCACGACGCATTACGTCATCTTTCTGTACGTCATTGTGACCGCATGTCGTGATGCTACGTAGTGTATACCCGGATGCCGTAGAAGTGGGCCCCGCTCGGGACATGGTGATAGTTTTTGGGTAACCGCGTGGCACGTTCTTCTTTTCCTTTGCACGCATAATTTCAATTGCCGTCGATTAAAATGCTTCACCAGGTTAAGCGCATCACGAGCAAGAAGCTAAATTATCCATGTTTATAATGTTCTCTGCGACCGAAAGAAAGGTAAAGGGCCCTTTCCTTGCACGACAAGAACACGTTTTCAACCATCCACATAAAGTTCCTCCAACTCCAAAACGATAACTAAGAGAATACCTTTAGGATATACAATCCGTGTGGAAATTTGTTTATACAAGCTAGTCTAGATAAACGTCGGATATATTTTGGAAAAATTACCAAAAAAGTTCAAAACTTATTGTGCTCATACTAATATAATTTTAAACATTTTAATTATGCCATTTCAATTTTAAACATTTTGACGATTTTCCAATGTAGTCCTTTCGATCAATTTTGACAAATAAAAAAAAACGTTGACGTGGCGGTCCAATAGCACTAGCCATCCTATGTGGCGTGGCCTCGACGCTGACGTGAACAACTTTTTAAATTTTTTTGAACGTTTATCCTTTTTCCTTTTTTTTTTTTTATTTTTTTCTTTCCTTTTCGCTGATAGCCGGTCTTAGGCGATGATCGATGAGGGCTGGCTAAGGGCAGCGAGCCTCACCAGCAACCAATGAGGGCTTGCAGGCCCTTGTCGAGTGGCTCTTGCCGGCTGCAATAAAGAAAAAAAAAAGATACAATAAATAATAAATTAAAAAAAATACTAAAAGTTTCAAAGAATTATTCACGTTAGTGCCAGCAGTGTCATATAAAACGCCCGACGTCCACTTTAGTGATTTTCCACCAAAATTAGCCGGATGGACTACATTGGCAAACTGTGAAAAGATTTAAGATTTAATTGACCAAATTAAAAGATTTAGAACTGAATTGACACAAGTACAATAAATTTATGACTTTTTTTGTTTTGACATGAGCATCACCGTTTTCTGGAATGTCATTGATTTGATTTATATTCAATCAATCAATCAAATTACTGATGGCTGACTTCCCTCCTTAGATTGAGCTCAATTTAGCTCTCTGTTTGGCATCTTTTCCTTTTCCCCTTCTAACTTCCCTACTTTTCAGGAGATAAAAATGATGCTGACATAAACGTTCGGGAGCACCAATCCCTCAAAATTGCCATAATGACACACTTTTGTATTCTAAATAGTTTTTGAACTTTGATGCGATATGCAATGTGATCTCTAAACTTTTAATTTATTTAATATGGTCCTTGAACTTTAATTTAATATTGCAATATCGTCTATATGCTTTTAATTTGTTCAATGTGGTTGTTAAACTTTTGGTACATATTCAAATTAATATTTAATATTGTCCCTGAACTTAATTTAATGAAAGGATGACATTTGATATTTCATATAGTTTTGGGACTGGTTTAAATATTTATCAAAAGTTCATGAACCGCATTGAATAAATTAAAAGTTCGGGGATGGCATTGCATATTGGGTTAAAATTCATAGATCGCACTGAACAAATTAAAAGTTCGTAGATTATATTGAATATTATGCCAAAATTCAAATACAATTTGTGCTGTTAACCCTTATTTGAACTATGGTGAAGACAATTATGTTATAACTTAATGAATGGTGATTGCTCCTAACATAAGCGATTCACAATTTTCAACTACGGTGCAAACGAAAAGCCTTTAATTGGAGGTAACGGACGGCGGCAATCATGGAATCTGGTGGTGCTCCTTTGGTCCATAGCACGAGAGCATAGTGAAATAATTTTTTTTAATCATAGCGGTCTAGTAGGGACATAGTATTATCTAAGGATTATCCCATAAATTCCCTTAATTCATAGTAGTTTTTTACTTTTTACTCAAAGGAGGACATGCTTTTATTCTCCTGAATATGCCACCACTCCATCCATTCCAAGTACTATGCAAAGCTGATCTTCTTGGTAATATAAAAAAAAATGTGATTTCATTCTATAAATTATTGGTGTAACGCCTTGTCTTATCACAAATTAGGTTTTCCTTGTATAAACGGAGAATACGAGTCGAATATTGTCCATGGCTATTATCTAGCACCGTGTAGAAACATAATTCGCAACCGAGAGATTATTTCCCTAGGAAAAGTCGCCGAAAGCCGAAGATTCATACAATCGCGCACTTTTCTACACCCAATTCGAAATACATTGTGATTCTAGAGTTCTTACACAAACACACACAATGTAATCAAAATAAGCGTGTCTTTTCCAAACAAATCGAAATACCTCTTAGGGAATACGAAATAGCGACCATTGATACGCGGGGAGCGCACGTACTTATGACCCCCTTTAATCTCCCTCCAAATCCTTTAGGCCGACTCGAAAGACCACGTCGTACGCTCACTCAAATTGATTTACCAAAATGCAAAATATTAAGCGCAAGAAATGGACAGGTAAAGAGATGTTCGAAACAGGCAGAGCAGAAGAGATTGCAAACCTTTTCTTTGTTTCTTCGTCTTCTGCTTTTGCATATTCTTCCGTTCTGTTTTTGAGCCGCTCCTTTGAATCCCTCGTTCCGAAATTTCGTGTGACCCCCTCCCTCCTATTTCAAGAACCTCTCTCTCTCTATTTTCTCTCTCTGCCCCCCCCGGCAAGAATCACTCCGCCCACGAGGGCCACGCCTCTTTTTACGTTCCACTATCGCCTCTCACTCTCGCCTCTTCTTGTACATTTTCGTTGAGATTTCAAAGGCTACCACGCTTTTGGATTCGACGGCCCAAATTTGTCCACTTTCTGGTTTTTTTTTTTTGCCCCTTCTCCTCTGGTTCTTGTTCCGGGACGGTTTGTTTTGGCACCTGCATAAGTATCCCGGGGGGGGGCGCGCGTCTTTTGTTTTGATCGAGTCATACGAAACGTTTTTTCGGGTTTCGTCTTTTGAAAGCTGTGTGTCGCGAGCCCCCCGTGATCGCAGGTTGTCCTGCCGGGCCACTCAGCCACCACCCACTTGCCCTGTTTCTCTACTGAGCGGAAAAAAATTTCCCTCTTTTTTTAGGGTTTTCCGTTTTTTGGCGAACGTAGGCTTTACTTTCGTCGACCCCGTGAGATTCCCCCCACCCGAAGGGAAGCGGTGGATATCGTATTTGATTTGTGAGTGCCCTTCTCTTGATTCATTGCCGCATTCTTGTCTGGCCCCTTTTCGTTTTCTTGGTGGGTGGTGCTAGATCGTCATAGCCCGTGACTTGTTGAGGCCTTTTGGAGCTTTGGATTTCGAAATTCGTGTGTTTTTAGGAGGTGGGCATTGGTTTTTTTTTCATGGTGGAATGTAACGATCCATGGTTATGCTAAAAGGGCTGGGCAGTTTGCTGCGACGCTTGATTCAGCAAGATTGTGCTAAGCACTGTTACTTAAAGAGCGAGGGAGGTTTCATGTCTTCTTTACTCATCAAAGATCCTTTATTTTCGAAGGGGTTTCATAATTCGACACACCCTTCACCCTCTTTGCCAATTCAAAACACGTTTTTTGTGGGGAAAGTTGTGCCCAAGATCGATACTTGCAATGGTTTTAGGATTAAGGGAGGTGGAGTCGGATTAACGCTTAAGGGGTGCTTTGAATTCGAGTCTCATAAAAAGAAGGGGGATGCTGATTCTAGGAGCATTATTTATAATCCTCTCACGATTGCCCTAAGTCAAAAATTCAAGCTCCATCGTGTGGATGTGGAGATTGAAGATAAGAAGGATGCTGGATCTGTAAATGGTAGTCGATGGAGCAACCGTTCTGGTTTCCTGCGCCAGAACTCGCCAGAGAAGATAGTAGTTGCGGTGGATATCGATGAAGGTATCAATCCATCTCGAATATTGTGTTCGATTCCATGGCGCTTTGATTGTTACGTTCCGGTTTATCTGTTTGATGTACAATGAGTTCTTATGTACCTTACCTAAATAAGAAAGAGTACTCGTGGTGGGAAAAACTTCTCTGCAAAATTTTTTTGGGGATTACTGTTAGTGTGTGCATATTGAATTGATCAGTTTCGTTTCTTGTTGACAATATATATTCGAGACTTCTGGTCAATATTGAGGATATTGACTTGGCAATATTTTCTCTTGAAGTCAGAAGGAAGTGATTTTTTTCACTGGTAGCTGCCGGTGTCGGTCATGTTTACGGGTCATGGTAGATGTCATATTTTCAGCAGACTTTTACCATAACCGCTAGAAATCATCTCGTGTGTTTCCTGCACCAGAACATTCACCCACCTATTCATCATCTTCAAATTCACTTCTGTTCTGGTTTTGGATGGGTGGGTTCTCTCTCTCTTTTCCTGTTGGTGTCTCTTCTGATCGGTTATTTGGAATTTCTCCCCCTGCTGTTTGGCAGTATTGGGTAACTTTGTCTCAGCTCTCAACAGATTCATTGCGGATCGTTACTCTTCAAATCATTCGGTCTCGGAGTATCACGTGTACGAGTTCTTTAAGGTAATGGTTGACCATTGAGCTATTTTAATCCTCAAATTATTTGGTCTTGGAGTATCATGTTTGCGAGTTCTCGGAGTATCACGTTTCAAATAGTGGGTAGTGTCAAGGGAAAACTGTATGGATGGTCTTTGAATTTGCACTCTTTGTTCAGTCACTGAATTTATTTTCCCCTGTTTGATTGCTCGACTTCCACAGAAGCACTTCAATTGGATCATGAGTTGAGCAAATAAGTCAGGACAATACAACTTGAATAGGGTCATAATTGATTGGCTGATATCTATTATTATCTCGTTGCTAGAGTTAAGGTGCTCTTTTAGATCTATTTCCTCTGTTTATGGGGACCTAGTCATTGAAAGGAGCAATATTTAGTATTATTTGACCATAGTATTGGATAAGCTTATTTCCCTCCAGCATCAGCATCAAACTTTAAATCAAAGTGAACTGGCAGGCCAGAGAGTGCTGATTGAATTGGTTTACAATTTTATGCTGTAATGCATAAGCAATTGCTTGATCTGATATATGGTGGTTGGTGCCTTGCTAGTACCAGTCTGAGTGCATTCCTGATTGCCTTTCTATTGCTCTTCTTTTGTAGAACTTACCAGAAAAAATAAGCGTTCTTCATTCTCTTGGTATCATGATCTCGACATTGTTTATGCATATAGCTGCACTTGGATCCCTGGGAACGGATAGATTCTTCGCTGATTTGCTGATTTTTATGTAGTTTTGCTATAATATTGATGGATTCTTGAATTTTGACATCTTATTTACATTATTTTAAGACACTCTCTTGTTGCCACTATTTATGAGAACGGTCTTCTTCTGGTGCTGTAATCTGTCTCAAATAATAAATAATATATGTAGTTAATGCATACGTACATTGGTCAGCATGCAATCTTCTCTAATGTTCCCTCATCTTTCTGTGGCAGATTTGGGGGTGTTCTCGCAATGAAGGTACTACTCTACTATTGGTTCTATCCATTTTTTTCCGGTTACCCTGCACACCGGGAAAGCTTTTTCTGGCGGTAGTCCTTGTATGCAATTGTAAAAAGGCCGGTTCAAAACTTTTGCCTGTGATTGGCTTTCTATCTCGATTATTTCTGTCTTTTCACAAGGTTGGCTGCTTGATCATTCAAACATTTTCAACTGAAGAACTTGTCCAAAAACTAAAATCAGACAAATGAGAGGTTCCCTAAAGAAGTTATTATGTGCTTTAACAATGGCATCAGAATTTTCAAAGGTAGTTTAGTTTCCTGAGAAGTGGTTAGTGGTTCTGTCCGGTTCTATTTTAGTCCATGTGAGTTTCTTGACAGCATTAAGTTATGTCCATGAAGATGCAATGTTTAAGAGCAACTCTTGTTGTGACAGCTGATCTACGTGTTCATGAGTTCTTTAAGACACCGTATTTCAAGAAGGGGATTCACCCATTGCCAGGTGCTCAGAGAGTACTTCACAAATTAGCGAGACACTGTAAATTCTCAGTGGTCACGTATGCAAGCTCAAACTCATTCCTTTCACTCTTAAGATAATCTAAGGAATAGATGATCTTGAATTTTTTATTTGTCCTTATAAAGGTCGAGGCAGAATGCAATCAAGGACCACACGATAGAGTGGATCGAGAAGCATTATCCTGGATTGTTTGAGGAGATTCACTTTGGGAATCACTTTGCGCTAAATGGGGAATCTAGGCCTAAGTCAGAAATATGCAGGTATGCGTTTGGACAGCTCTTACATTTGAGCTTTATAAACCTGTATCTTGACTTTTGTAAGTCAGGTAGTTGGTTATTTGTATATCACAGGGGGAGAACTAGAGCTGTCATTTGGGGTGAAAAGGACACTCTCGTGCACCCATCAAACCGTTGTGCCACACATGATTTTTTCCCTATATAGTTGTCTCAAATGTTTGGATAAATAAGTTTGGTTAGAGAAGGGCTTATCTAAAAAATGGGCAGCCTTAGGAATACTCGAGTTTTTCTTTATTTGTGTCCTTTGCGTAAAGTTGTATATTGCTTTAGATATTCAGCTGAAAACGAACACCAAGGAACAATTGGCTTAGTTTCAACTTATGAAACCACTTTGGCAGGTCCTTGGGAGCTAAGGTTCTGATTGACGATAATCCAAGATATGCTATCGAGTGCGCCGACGTCGGAATCAAGGTTCTCCTTTTCGATTACGAGAATTCCTATCCATGGTGCAAGACAGAGTCAATCGATAAACATCCCCTGGTCACAAAAGTCCGTAACTGGGAAGAAGTTGAGCAACGATTGGTTTCTTTGGTTGCTGCTTAGTTTTGTGACGGAGCAGTGAGGCTTGCGGGTACACCATGACTCGATCAAGAACCATCGCGACCAAGTTCCTGCACCCGGAGCTTCATGATGCTTGATGCCAACAGAGGTCACCTCGCTATTTAGCTCATTCTTTTAGTTGAGCCTTCTATGTCTTGAAGGGATCAATTAGTCTTGTTAGTATACTACTATTGACGGTAGAGGAACACTATGTGATTGTCGGTACCTCGTGAGGACGGCTATGACTAGGAATTCATCAACTTTGTTGTATTTATTTGGGAAGGTCTAAATGCAACGTTATAGAAAGTATATACGACCTTTCTGCTACTCAAATCTCAAGAAATAACCAGATCAGTGCGTAATCTGCTGAGAGCTCTGGTATCTTGAGCTGGATAGATAGTGTGAGCAAAATGAACATGCTGAGTATAACATCTCTACACCATGAAATCAGGGTATAACATCATCTTTGGACTCTTGAATCGTCTTCTCAAATCATAGACATTCAATCAGTACTCATCAGGTGGGCCACGGCTAAAGGTAAAAAGATTAGTTCTGAGGGAAATTTTCGATTTTTTGGGGGGTCCAAACTAAGTGAATTCGATTGAATAGGGGGGCCCTTTCCAGGCAATCCTGGGTGCTGATACTTATGTAAGGAGTTAATGTTGTCTGGACCATTCTTGAATGCCTGAAGAGATTCGGATATCCGAGATATTCTTCTCTTGCTAATTTGCTGAGATTTGCTGACCCTATATATTCTTAAAGCCTGATTAAGATTATCTTGGATTAATTAATGATATCGACGATAAAGCTTCATAAAAAAAAGAATTTGGAGTGATTCTATGCGTGGCTAAATTTCATTTAAAACATGGATGCGGAACGCCTTTCCACCATCGATTGAAATAAATAAGGCTTAATATCCTAAAAAACCTTAAACTTTAGCTCTTGTCCCAATTTTACCTTTTGTCTCATAAAAAACATTTAACTTTAGGTTATGTTCTAATTCTATCCTAAACATTTTTTTGTTTCATAAAAAATCTCCAACTTTAGATTCAGTCCCAATTCTGCCTTAAACTTTTTTTGTTTCATAAAAATCATCAACTTTAGGTCCATTACCAATTCTACCTTAAAATTTTGTTTGTCTCATAAAAAAATCTCAACTTTAGGTCCAGTTTCAATTTCATTCTAATTTTTTTTGTCTCATAAAAGATCATAAACTTTTACTTGAGTTTCAAATCTGCTCTCCATTAACCCTTCGTCAAAATCGCCCTTAGTGATTTTGCATTCGTCGATCTCTTGTGTTTGGGAATGTTTCATCTCTTGTTGTTAGAGAACTCGCGCTAGGGATGCTCAAACAGCTCGTGCTTAGGAGTTTTCCATCTCTTGGTTGTTGATGAGAAATTTTGGACTGAGGATTAATGATGGCAGATTTGTGACTCAAGTAAAAGTTTGTGGTTTTTTATAATACTGTAAAAATTTTAGGATAAAATTGGGACTGGATGGTAAAATTGGGATAAAATCTAAAGTTTGGGGTTTTTCATAGGACAATAAAAAAGTTATGGTGCTGCGCTAGCCTCCCTCGAGGACTAGTCGGGTATCACCGCTGGTTTGAGCCCTAGCTCGCCGGCTGCGCGGACACCTCGGTTATCAAAAAAAAATAAAATAATAAAATAAAAAAGTTATGGTAGAATTGGGACGTGACAAAAAATTGAGGATTTTTTATCAGATACATAAATATTTATGGTAGAATTGGAATGCTGAGCTAGACCTAAAGTTGAAGGTTTTTTTGTGAGATAAAAGATAAAATTGAGAAAAAAACTAAAATCAGAGGTTTTTTAGGGTATCGGGCCAAATAAATAATAGGTAGAAAGTAGAAGGGGCAATCCTCGTCGTTCATTCTCGGAAATCCACTCGAAGGCTTCTCTCAGCTAAAGTTGCCGACGGCGTCGCGATACCCTGCTAGACCTAGTACTTCTCGAGTTTCGCCTGCTGCACAAATTCGAGCAGTCTTATGATATATGCAGAGTCCATCTTCGGTCTCCCACCTTAGATCGAGGAGATTTTCTACGCCGTCTCTAGATCGATCTTTGTATGTATAACTACATTTTCGGTCTTCCGACTAACTCATTCGTACTTAGGCCCCCCCTTCAATGATGATTTTCTGCCTCTCGACCCATTGCATGACCATAGCAAACGCTGCACGCAAAACTGCAAAATGATACAGGATTGATACGAACAAGAAAAGCCTCCCACGACGACGACTGGCTTTTCTCTTCTCTCTTCCCCATGTGATTGTCAGTGTATGGTTAATGTGGTGGTGGACCAGCTTGCAGAGTGAGATATCAGTGCTGTTGTTCATTAAAGGGACCACCCAATCTGTCTTGTCTGACTGCAATAACTCGCCCACGTCCGGCGCCAGAGGATCCTTTAATGATGTCTTCGTCCTTTTTACTTTTTAGCTGTCGGCGAAAGTCCTGGTCTTAGTTTTTAGCATGCATGGACATACGTCCTATGCAGACTAAACTCATGAACTGCTCTGTTAATATGTTGTTAACGTGGTACGTAATGACAGTAAATCAACGTGAGACTTTACTCAGGAAACAACTTGTCGATCTTACATAGAACCGAGCATAGGCAAATTGCTTCACTGGGGTCCCTATTTTGACCCTTCTTCTCTCCCAAAATTCCTTCCATAGCTTGGCCTCACCCAAATCCATCGGCTGCCTGCTGAACACTCTCATCTTTCTCTCTCTGCATTCTTCATCATCGGCCCCAACGATGCCGCGCTCCTCCGAAGACGCCCACCCCAAGAACAGGAAGAGAAAACTCTTCTTCGCCATCTTCTCATCCTTCTTCCTCCTCGCTCTCGCCCTCACCGCCGTCTATGGCCCCGCCTCCCGAGTCCCGCCAAGAAGCTCCGCCATCGACGATCGCCACCGGGAAGCTCGGTCCCTCATCAAGTCCTCCTGCAGCTCCACTCTGTACCCCGACCTCTGCCTCTCTCAGCTCACCTCCTCGCCATCTTCAGCTGCCAGCGCCGTGAAGACCCCCAAGGACGTCATCGCGCTGGCTCTGAACCTGACCATCGCCTACGTCCAGCACAACTACTTCGCCATCAAGAAGGTGGCGGCGGTGCGGAGGGGGCTGACGGCGAGGGAGCGGACGGCGCTCCACGACTGCCTGGAGATGGTGGACGACACCCTCGACGAAGTCCGTGAGACCCTGGTGGAGCTGCTGGCGTACCCGAGCGGGGGCAACAAGTCGGTGTCGGAGCTCGCCGAGGACATGAAGACATTGCTCAGCGCCGCCATGACGAACCAGGAGACGTGCCTCGACGGCTTCTCGCACGGCTCCTCCGACAAGAAGGTGAAATATTCTAGGAGATTCTTGAGCGGAAATTTCTTTTATGACGATTATGTCCTTTATGCGAGGCCCAACGGCACAAAATTACATTAGTACCATAAAGCCTCGTTCTTCGCTCACAGGTTAGAGAGGCCCTGTTGGGTAGTCAGACGCACGTGTTCCACTTGTGCAGCAACGCGCTGGCCATGGTCAAGAACATGACCGACGCCGACGTGGCCAGCGAGCGGCTCTCCTCCTCCAACAGGCGCTTGAAGGAGGAGGAGGAGGGCCCGACACGGTGGCCGGAGTGGCTGTCGGCCGGGGACAGGCGGCTACTCCAATCGACCGCGGTGACGCCGGACGCGACGGTGGCGGCGGACGGGAGCGGGGACTACCGGACGGTATCCGCAGCGGTGGCGGCGGCGCCGGAGGGGAGCGCGAGGAGGTACGTTATAAGGATAAAGGCGGGGGTGTACAGGGAAAACGTGGAGGTCCCGAAGAAGAAAACCAACCTGATGTTCATGGGAGACGGGAGGACCAGCACCGTCATCACCGGAAGCAGAAACGTCGTGGACGGCAGCACCACATTCCACTCCGCAACTGTTGGTAAGTGTGTACCTCTCGCTCTTCTCTACTCGTCCTTTTCGAAACTAATATGTCTCGTCTCTTTCCATCATAATTGTCGTTTATTGAAAATTTTCACAATGCCACGTGCGCTCTGCATTCAGATGCCAACTACCCTCACGTTAAACTCTCTTGATCTAGGAAAGAAAACCAAGAAAAATTGTCGGCATCGTGTGTCCTGTCCTCGGAAAATTCCGATCGCTAGATCTCACCCGGTCAATCGACTTGAAAAAACCAAGAAAAAGACAAAAAGATATGCCCTGCGAAACCACCGAATATATCTCGGTTGCAGTTTCGAAATTTCCGCAATTAGAAAGAAAGGAAATCGAAAAACAAGAAGAAAAACATTTGATTATATAGGGTGAAAACTCTACTAAGATCTCGAGACAACAGGTCGCTTCCGGATCTTTGATTGGATCTGAAATGCATGCAGCTGTAGTTGGGGACGGGTTCTTGGCCAGGGACATAGCCTTCCAGAACACCGCGGGCCCGTCGAAGCACCAGGCGGTGGCGCTCCGCGTCGGGGCGGACTTCTCAGCCTTCTACCGGTGCGACATACTGGCCTACCAGGACACCCTCTACGTGCACTCCCTCCGCCAGTTCTACGTCGGCTGCCTCGTCGCGGGCACCGTTGACTTCATCTTCGGGAACGCGGCAGCCGTGCTCCAGGACTGCGACATCCACGCACGCCGCCCCAACCCGGGCCAGCGCAACATGGTCACTGCCCAGGGCCGCGACGACCCCAACCAGAACACGGGTAGTTTTCCCCAAACTTCACCGCAGCAATTATAGTTTCGAAACTTCGCCGTTTCAAAACGCGATCCGTTTGCTCGACAGGTATAGTGATCCAAAAGTGCAGAATTGGAGCAACATCAGATCTCTTGGCAGTGAAGGGGAGCTTCCAAACTTATCTGGGTAGGCCATGGAAGAAGTACTCGAGGACCGTGATAATGCAGACCGCGATAAGCGACATCATCAACCCCGCAGGCTGGTATGAGTGGGACGGCAACTTCGCCCTCGACACTCTGTACTACGCGGAGTATGCGAACACCGGGGCCGGAGCGAGCACCGCGAACCGGGTCACATGGAAGGGCTACAGAGTGATTTCGGCTTCTGACGCTCAAGCGTTCACCGCCGATCGGTTCATCGCCGCGGGCAGCTGGTTAGGTTCCACGGAGTTTCCCTACTCTCCGGGTCTCTGAAAACGAACCGGAGCATCGAATGAGAAAAATTGTATCCGATCATTCGGAGACGATGATGAATAAAGAAACTGAAGAACATTAGCTTTGAAGGTCCATGAGGATAACACTTAACAGTGGCATCCCCGTAATTTCTCCCAACATGAAGGGCATTAAAGTGCCTGTGAGTGGGTCGGCTTGTATTAGGAGCAAACGCGGTGCGCACGGACTGGTCTTTTTGTCGTTTTCTGCATGCCATGGTCCCACGGCATCTTTCCTCCATAACTTACGTGGCCATTCCTTTTCTTTTCTTTTTTTTTCCTTGTGAATTATTTTATTTTCTTAACGCATTTCAGAACGCACTTAGGCTCTGTTCGTTTGGCGGAAAATATTCTCCTTTTTGAAAAATATTTTTTCGGAAGTCATTTTCCTGGAAAAAGTTTTTCCGGAACATAATTTTCCGGTACTCGGCGACTAATATGAAAAAGTTTCAGAAAATATTTTTCGCCGGCGGTCGGCGGCGGCGGCGGGCGACCGGCCGATAACCGGCGGCGGTGGCGGGCGACCGGCCGACGACCGACGGCGGCGGCGGCAAGTGACCTGCTGATGATCGGCGGCGGCGGCGGCGGCGGCAAGCGACCGGCGGCGGTCGGCGACAGGCGGTGGCCGGCGACCTTAGTGAAGAAGAAAAAGAAGAAGATCCGGAAAATGATTTTCGCTTTTGAAGAAGTAGAAGTCATTTTTTATAGACTTAGGCTATTTTGTGAGAAGGGGAAGGAAAATATTTTCTCGCGGAAAACGTTTTTCGCCCCTCGAAAATCGAAAAACTCGGAAAATATTTTCCGGAAGAATATTTTCTGCCAAACGAACGAAGCCAGGCTATGTTCGTTTGGTGGAAAATGTTTTCCAAGAAAACATTTTCCGGGTTTTTCGATGTTCGGGGGCGAAAAATATTTTCCCCTCAATGAGGGAAAACATGACCAAATTGGCGGAAAATGATTTCCTTCCCCCCTTCGGTTGCCGCCGCTGCCCCTCGGATGTCAGTCGTTGCCGCCGGCCACTCGCCGCCGCCGGCCGCCGGTTGCCAATCGCCCCCGCTGCCGCTGCCACCGCCGGTCGCTAGCCGCCGGTCGCCCGCCGCCGGCGGTCGCCAGCGAAAAATATTTTCCAAAACTTTTTCATATTGATCGCCGAACACCGGAAAATTATGTTTCGGGAAAATATTTTCCAGGAAAATGACTTCCGATTTCTATCAAACGAACGGAGCCTTAGATTTGAAAGATTGTTATGATTAATTATTTAATCAATTCTAGTCAAATTGATTTGTGGAACTTGCTGAAGTCATCCTAAGATGGCTAGTTAATGGGCAAAAGTACACCAGAAGTACCACAATTTGGTAAACATATCACTTTGATGCCATAACTTTTTTTCGGATCACTTTGGTGCCAAGTGGGAGGAAAATAGATCACTTTAATGACTCCAACCAAATAGCTGACCTGGCATTTATATAAAAAAAATGGTCTGACTTGTATACGTGAAAATTATGTGATTTTTTTTAATTTTTTAATTTTTAGAAAAAAAAAGTTGCAGCAGCGGTGAGGGAGCCCTCGCCGTTGCTGCTGCCAACCCAGCACTGCCGGGAAGGGCCGACGGTGGTGGGCGCAGCGGTCGGCGAGGGTCATCGGCCATTGGCAGGGGCTCGACGACCCTCACCTCGCCCGCGAGGGTCAGATCTGGCGAGGCGAGACCTTGCTGTTGCGACCTAGGCGATGGCGAGGTCTCGCCTCGCCCAGCGAAGGCGAGGCCGACCTCGTCGTCGCGTGGGGCCGGCGATCCTCGCTGACCACTGCGCCCACCACCGCCGGCCCTTCCTGGCGGTGGTGGATTGGCAGCAATAGCCCTCGCCGCTGCTGCAGGCCTTTTTTTTTAAATATAATTTAATTTTTTTAAAAAAAGTACACGTCAGCGGGCTAAGCGGCGTCGTTTTTGGTTTTTAATGCTGACTGGACCTCTCCGGCGAGCCGTGTCAGCGCCACATCGGATTTCCGACGAGCCACGTCGGCATTGGCACTAAAATGATCGTTTTTCAAAAAAGTTGGCATCAAAGTGATCCGAAAAAATCTTAACAAAAAAAAAAGTGATCCGAAAAAATGTTATGGCACCAAAATGATCACCGTATACAAGTTATGACACTTTTAGTGTACTTTTGCCCTAGTTTCCCCGATCAAATCTAGATGAAATTTGGAAAGTACCATCTTTAGATTTTCCATAAAATGAGGCCTTACCTAAATTTAATTTGTAATATTGCATTCTTTTCATATGGTGCTACAATTGCGTGCTAAATTCCAATAAAAAGGCTAAATAGAACTTTGATAGCGTCTCATGTTGAGTTTCACGTTCCAAGACGTCGAGCGATTTCGAAAAACCCATCTTGGTTCATGCATGTTTCATGAAATATTTTAAAGTCTCGAGTTTGAAACAGTCCTCTTACTTTCCTTTATACGTCAACAAAAAAGACAATGCACGTTATAAATGAGTTGCACATGTCATGGGTTAGAGTATCGTGCGTATCTTAAATAAATTGATGGAGCTACTGAAACGTGAGTAAGTGCTAAATGTAAGAATTAATTGGTAAAATTTCGTGAAAATCTACATGATTGACGTGGTAAGATAACACAAGGTTTTAGTCATCAATGTTTTAACTTTTCGAAGCATAAGGGTCAATTCATAAAAAATCTAGTGT
Organism: Syzygium malaccense; assembly: GCA_031216405.1. NCBI lineage: Eukaryota > Viridiplantae > Streptophyta > Magnoliopsida > Myrtales > Myrtaceae > Syzygium > Syzygium malaccense. The sequence continues at coordinate 5,464,531 of CM062255.1, forward strand.
TATTTTCATCTTTAATTGCTACTATCAAAGGGAATACTTAGGTTTTTTCTTTTTTAATAATCTAGGAATGCTAGCGTGGGGACTTGGACATGTGGAGGCCTATGGAATATAGCTTAAAATACTAATGAACAGATGTAAGTTCAGTTTTTTGGCTAGTGCTGGTGGCTCTGGCCTAGAGTAGTTTTTCAATTCCCGAAGTTGAGAAATTTAATGACGTTCCACCATATGTGCCAATTTGGGTTACAATTTGTTCACCTGTCAATTGCTTCATTCAATTCTTGAATAGCTAGCTTTTAACGTGCCTTTATGAAGATTGTCACTTCTGCGCGACTCTATCGCATGGGTTGCCTTTGAACTTCCTCACGAGAAAATATTCGGTAGTTGCACAACGCCGCCTCAATTGCCGATGCGATGCGTGCTATTTTACCTATGTGCAATAATATATTTACACTCGTTTGCTAAGTTGGAATAACAAAAATATAAAAATGCGAATTTTCTTTTCTTCCTTCTCCATCCACTTTTCTCTCTAAATCTGGCCACCGGCATCGCGTTCAGTCATCTTTTTGGCCGACTCTTTAGATCTGGCCGTCGCGCCCAGCTGCAAGGTTGTTAAGCTCGTTGCCGACGGGCATGGACGAGCCAACGACTCGATCTCAATCATAAGCCAAATCCGGCGAGTTCCCTCCCTTTGCCTTTGTTGCTGCACCACCAAATCCCGTCACTCTTTTGCATGGCTATTCCTCTATTATTCTTCTTGACACTTGAGCTCCGTCCGTGGCCGCAATGAGGCCTACAGATCTGGAAGTCTGAAGCAATGCTCTAGAACGGAAGCCATGCTTCACCAAACCTTCGCCATGCTTCAGATCCAGAGGCATGGCTTTGAAGGAAGACGGAGCCGACCACAAAGATGATGAAGAGAGTGGCTTGGCTTGGACATTCGGCAACCGTCAGCCAGGATGCGGTGCTGCAAGCTCCGCCGATGGCGATGGTAGGGGGAGGCGCGGCGATCAGGCTCAAGTGGTTATAGTCGGAGGAGGAAGAGAGTTCTTTTTATCTACGTCCTTGTTAACATAAACGTGTCAATTTGTAATTTGCTCAAAGCGCATGGATGCACGCCATCAGCAGCTGACATGTCACAGCTGCTCGCAAACCACCGACTACTCTCCTACTGCAAACACATGCACAGGATTAGAGTATGACCAGATGCATTGTTCTCAAATGCATTAAGTTCATAGAAGACTATATAATTTTGCATTTCATCTTATGCTGCGAGCTCAATAAAGTGGAATACTACCAAACCCTATCCTGACACCAAAAGCGGATTGAATCCCTCGAATTTGAATTGCATTGGAAAACTACAAAACTTGGTCACAAGAATCCTCACCCACGTGACCCGCAACAATTCGACAATGTTCGGTGATAAATTTCTTGATGAAAATTGCTTTCGGTGTCTGCAGTCAAAAGAAGGCAACCAACATTTTGTTTTTCCCTTCTTGGGTTGTCGGAAATCTCAATTAATTAATCATTTGTTATGTTAGGTTTTCTTTTGTCTTTAATGAATTCCAAATTATTATATTTTCAGGGACAATTGTGGGGGCAGCGACATGCATGCTTCTGATAGTCTCTTCATTTCATGTTTGCCTGGTGGTGCTGTTTTTCAACTTTTTGAATGCCGTAAGTAAATGGGCAAAAGTACACCAGAAGTGTCATAACTTGTGTACGGAGATTATTTTGATACCATAACTTTTTTTCGGATAACTTTGGTGTCAACTTTTTTGAAAAACGATCATTTTAGTGCCAATGCTGACGTGGCTTGCCAGAAATCCGATGTGGCGCTGACACGGCTCGTCGGAGAGGTCCAGTCAGCATTAAAAACCAAAAAAGACGCCATTTAACTCATTGATGTGTACTTTTAAAAAAAATTATATTATATTAAAAAAAAAGGCTGCAGCAGCGGCGAGGGAGCCCTCGCCGTTGCTGCCGCCAACCCACCGCCATCGGGAAGGACCGGCGGTGGTGGGCGCAGTGATTGGCGAGGGTCGCCGGCCCCTGGTCGAGGCCTGGCGACCCTCACCTCGCCCAGCGAGGGCCAAATCCGGTGAGGCGAGGTCTCGCCTCGCCGACCACTGCGCCCACCACCGTCGACCCTTCCCGGTGGTGGTGGGTTGGCGGCAGCAGTGGCGGCGAGGGCTCCCTCGCCGCTGCTACAACCTTTTATTATTATTATTATTATTATTATTATTCAAAAAATTAAAAAATTCGAAAAAAGCCACATAATTTTCACATGTACAAGTTGGATAATTTTTTTTTTAATATAAATGCCAGGTCAGGTTTTTGGCCAGAGACATTAAAGTGATCTATTTTACTTCGACTTGGCACCAAAGTGATCCGAAAAAAAGTTATTACACCAAAGTGATCTCCGTACACAAGTTGTGGTACTTCTAGTGTCCTTTTGCCTAAATAAAAGCGAGAGACAAAAACTGATCGACATTATTTCGTTATTATTATTTGAAATAATTAGTTAATAAAGAATATTTTTATTATGGATGACCATTTATGTCTAAGCATTTTGTGTAGATGATGAAAATATTTTTAATTTATTTATTTTTATAAACGGTATAAACAAATTTTTTATGAAATATTTTTCATAAAATTGATTTTTTGCAAAACAAATGAAGAGCATTATCATTTTCCCTCTCTTTGGAGACGTCTTAGTTAAAACGGAATCGAAACATTCTCTAATTAGTCAAGGCGAGGTTTAACCCGTTTACGTTCTGAATCGATCCCATGTTTCCCATCCAGTTGACCAATTGATGATGGTGATAAGTGTGTTTGGTGAATAACCAATGGATGAACGAAACTTGAAACCGTTGAATAAATACTATCTTCAAAATTGAGAGCTAACTTCATCGATTTTACTAAGATAGATAAATGATATCTGGAACATATTTGCCAATTTTTATTTACATAAAATATATAATAACAATGTCTTCTCGAAGAGTCGTGTCTAAGGTAGACGACATATAAAATTCTAACTTGCAAGGGATTTGATTGTTCTTCTTGCAATGAATACTTTACTTGTACTTCCCACTCATTTTACCAAATATTACTATTTATTAGCCTTATCCCTCTGCCTCGTAAGTCCTTTATATTAAAGAAAATTCCCACCTTAATACTAACAATATATTTCAGACCTAAGGACTGCACAAATGTAATAACTTTAGTACGATACTCATTTGAGTAATATGGTTTTTTTTTCAATCGTCTGAATGCCGCAACTTCTAAAAAAAACGTTCATTTGAGTCTCATAACTTTCAATTAATTAAGCAAGTGTCAATTTTCACCCTAATGTTGTAAATCCAACATGGCACAGCACTTGCAGTGAAGATTTTTTAAAGAGTTTTGACATTCAAGTGATGGATTGAAAAGTTATATGCCACTTAAGTGAACAGAAAAAAAATCATGACCCTCAAGTGAGTGGCATACGGAAGTTATGATATTTATAGTATCCTTTTCCCCAATATTTCATATTAGGATACAAATTCATGTACTAAATTAAAAATATATAAGTTATGTGTATTTGAGACAAGGCAAATCATAAATGACGTTTAGTAGGTCAAAACATCAGGTTAATTGTGGTTTATATACGTTACTCATAATGATTAATGTTTAGAATCATATAAGATATATTGTAATATGAAGTTTTTTTATGTATATCATCTTTAATAAAATTAAGGGATAACGACACAAATGGTTCTTAGATTTTGATCGAATATGTAATGTGGTCCTCGAACTTTAACTCAATTTACAATATCATCTCTGAACTTTTAATTTGTTCAATATAATCTATGAAATTTTGATACATATTCAATTTAATCACTGAATTGTATGAAAATATTTAATATTATCCTTCCATTAATTAAAGTTTTTGGAGAATATTGAACATTTTCATACAGTCTAAGGACTAAATTGAATATGTCTCAAAAGTTCAGAGATCACATTGAACAAATTAAAAGTTTAGGGATGACATTGTATATTGAGTTAAAATTTAGGAACCATATTGAACAAATTTAAAGTTCAGGGACAACATTATATATTAGGTTAAAATTCAAAGACCATTTATGTTATTATTTCTTAATTTTATTAAGTTAAAATTCAGAGATCACATCATAGTTGAGCTAAAATTTCAGGGATTATTTATGCCATTTACTCAAGAAATTAATTATCTATCCTTGTGTTGTTCTAAACCAGTAATTATCCGTACGCCCAAGGCCTCAAACGACAACCCACTCCCCCCCCCCCTTCTTCTCTCTCTTCACAGGATATGTAGCATTTTGTCATCATTCTTCCTCTTTTCAACAATCCACGTCACTAAAGTTTCCGAGGTGACTCCATGCAACTTTTGATTCCCAAAAAAACAAAGGACAGACGCCATTTCACGTTAAATGCCTCCTCTCTTCTTCTAACCTTCGCAACTTGCCAACAGCCACTGAAGAAAAAAGCTCCTGCTTCAGCTGGAGCTCCTCTTCTGCTTCCATGGCTTCTCGCTTCCTCATGTCACTCTTTGCGCTCTCTGCGATGTTTCTCTCGGCAGCACTCGCTATCAACACCACCGCCACCTCGTCCTCCTCTTCTTCCACCTCTCTCCCCACCCACTATATCTCTTCCATCAAATCCTTCTGCTCAAACACACCCTATCCGGACTCTTGCTTCGACTCCCTAAAGCTCTCCATCTCCATCGGCATTAGCCCCAACATCCTCACCTACCTCCTCCAAACCCTCGAAGCCGCCATCTCCGATGCCGGGAAGCTCTCCGGAATCCTCCAAACCGCGGGCCGCGGGAACATTGTGGAGAGACAGAGAGGCACGATTCAAGACTGCAGGGAGCTGCACCAGATCACGGTGTCCTCCTTGAAGAGATCGGTCTCCCGGGTCCGGGACGGCGACCCCCGGAAACTGTCCGACGCGAGGGCCTACCTAGCTGCGGCCCTCACGAACAAGGACACTTGCCTGGAAGGCCTGGATTCTGCATCGGGGTCACTGAAGCCACTGCTTGTGAGTTCACTCATCAGCACTTACAAGCATGTGAGCAATTCCCTGTCCATGCTCCCGAAACCGGCCACCCCGAAAGGAGGAAAAGGCCGCCGTTTGATGGGCTTTCCGACATGGCTGTCGCGTAAGGACCGCCGGATCTTGCAGAGCTCCAGTGACGAGTATGACCCGAGCGAGGTCATCACGGTCTCGGCCGACGGGTCGGGGAACTTCACCACCGTCTCCGATGCCGTCAATTTTGCTCCTAACAACAGCTATGGCAGGACAATCATATACGTGACGGAGGGGTTTTATCAGGAGAATGTGGAAGTCCCGAGCTACAAGACCAACATCGTGTTGCTGGGTGATGGAGCCGGCCTCACAATCATCTCTGGGAACAGAAGTGTGGGAGATAATTGGACCACATTCAGATCTGCAACTGTTGGTAAATGTCTCATTAAATTGTAGCTAAGTGAACTTATACTCACTGTGTTGTTCCGTTAGATGGCAACTGAGATTTTTTGTTGATTGCGTTGATCGCACATACAATGAATATTGAAGTCCTGGCCTAGATTCCTGATACCCATTTCTGGGTTGCTCTGTTCTTTGCTCCTTTTTTGTGTGTATAAATCCAGTCTGAAGCTTGATTATTTAGCAAATTTTCCACTGACTTTTTGCTTTTCCTGAAACGTTTTCCCTTTTCTTTTGGTTTCATTGTTTTTCGCAGCGGTTTCAGCTGACGGCTTCCTTGCCAGGGACATAACCTTTCAGAACACGGCCGGTCCAGCAAAGCGCCAAGCAGTTGCTCTCCGAATCAGTGCTGATTTCGCCGCGCTCTACAGATGCTCCATCAATGCCTACCAGGACACTTTGTATGTCCACTCCTTCAGGCAATTCTACAGAGAGTGCGACATCTCGGGGACCATCGACTACATCTTTGGCAACGCGGCGGTCGTCTTCCAAGGCTGCAACATCATCTCCAGACAACCTATGGCCAGCCAGTACACTGTCGTGACTGCCCAATCCCGAGACACCCCGGACGAGGACACGGGGATCTCGATCCAGAACTGCACCATCCTGCCCGCAGACGACCTGTCGGCGGCTGTGAAGAGCTACCTCGGGAGGCCGTGGAGGAACTACTCGAGGACCGTGGTCCTTGAGTCCTACATCGATGGGTTCATCGACCCGAGAGGGTGGACCGAGTGGTCGGGCGACCAAGGGCTGGACACTCTGTACTATGGGGAGTATGAGAACTATGGACCTGGCTCTGGCACTGAGGGCAGGGTCACTTGGCTTGGGTATCACATAATGGACTACTATGACGCCTCCAACTACACCGTGTCCGAGTTCATCACTGGTGATGAGTGGTTGGACTCCACTGCATTCCCTTATGACGATGGCATTTGAAGCTTCATTTTGGTTAAACTTCTAAATTACATTGTATCTTAGCTTACTCAAATCACCATCCAAAATTGACTGCCCATTAAGAGCCATGAATTACAGGACAGAGAGAAACTCTCTCCTTAGTGTATATGAGGCCACGTTATATGGAAGTCGATATTTGATTGCCATTAAAGGAATTCCATATCTTTCATGGGACGATCTTTGTGACAAGGGCATTGGTTCTGTCATATCCCCACCGATGAAAAATATCGTTGTAGACCGGAAAAGAGACTCTCCTTCCGGGCCGCAGAGCGAAAGCGACTATCTGACAAATGTGTTAGGCGGATTCCCGGAAAAAAATCTCGCAAAATGAGTATGGTTGTCGGTGTTTTTCTTGCAGTGCAATCTACTGGTAACATCTAGATGCTGCAAGACGAAATGACTTAATACATCAGCAAGATATGTATCAGCAGGAGGAGGATGAACGCGAATCCAATTAACATGGCTTGACCCCTCTTTCATATACTTCGTCGGTTGAAATCCGCGACGTTCCATGCCAACGATGCGTATGAACCCGACACCTCAAGTTACGGCACTTAGCAGGAACCTGTACTTGCAGGGGCATCAAATTAGTGACTCAAAATGCACCAAACCGAGACGTATCTCCGTCTCCATCAGCGACTCCCTCCAACACGGGATGAACTATGAAGGACTGATTTGATGAGTCAAGTCGATACCAAAAGAAGCCAAAGACCCAAGTAAAAACCTCACTTAGTTTTTTGCCCATTTTCGATTTTTCAGTTGTCGTTTTGGGGGGACTGGTGGGGAGCACCACCGAGCCGACACTGTGAAGGTCACGAACTCGCCATCTTTCTTGCTTTTCTCTAAAAAGAACGCGTCGCGACTTTTGTCGTTAGGAGATGCGTCCGATGGAACTCCCCCAAGTTGCAGAAAACAATGTCCGGGAGGGACAGTGGAGCGCAAGTGGATTGCTATTGAGCTTGTGATATCAAACCTGACAGCGTTTGACTGCTGTTTCGCGAATTATAATGTTGCTGAAGTTTGTTTACTCGTTTTCGGTTGAAACGATCTGATTATCTTGCATTGCATGTGGTTGGATTTTGCAAATTTGTTTGGATCATTTGGCGATTCTGTTACCCCAAAAAATTATGCTTTTTTGTTATTAAAAAAAAGTGAAAAAGCCGCAAAAAAAAGCATAAACTATGCCAATCGTGATACATTTACTTTAAATATTTTCTTTGTAACATAAAAAACCTCAAATTATACACACCGTAACACATTTATCATAACCTCAAACTTATATGTGACACATTTACCCTCCGTCAAAATTCTGTTAAATGGATTTTTCAGCTAAGCTATCGCGACCTAAATTTCTCAGGCTAATGGATTATTAAGTCTAAGCTTAACTCGGGCCCTCCCAAGCCCTACTAATTTGCAACTCAGGGTTTAATATTTTTTAACATGCAAAAGTTTTCATGCTTGGAGTCGCCACTAATCTATTTGTGGTAGGTTGAATAGAAACCTAAATAAAACATTGGGAGATATGATTTATTACTATGAATTAGAGATTCTAAGATCGGGGACTTGGTTACGCTAGATCTAATTTAACGCCCTTTCGGTACTTTTTCTTTTCAAAAATACATGTGCAGACAGTCTGAATCTATTTTATTACTTAATCACTAACATGTGAGGTGTTCACGCGGATGCGCAAACCACCAATTTAACACCCAAGAAAGCAATAAATAAATTGCAAGATTAGGAGAATGACATACCTTAATGCAACGCAAGCATCTGCATTGTTAGTAGAAAATCACACAGACGATCCTAATATGATTTTTAATTAACAAAACAAGGCACTCAAGGTGTTCTTTGGGGTTTGCGCTTTATTAAAATGCACACTAACCTATATGTAATGACGTGCAAAAAATGACATGCGATTAATGCAACCTAGCATGCGAACTATATGTCATGCGACAACGTGACCTAATTCTAATAACGAACAAATGATTTATTTTTGGTATTTTTCCAATGAAATTCGAAATTGAAAAAATGCCTAAAATAACATGCAATCTAACAACTTCTTTTTTGATATTTTTTATTAAAATTCGAAATTAAAAGTTACTCAAATTAAAAATGCAATCTATCCTAATCTATCCTAAAGTAACTCATTCTTTTTGGGATTTTCATGGAAATTCGGAATCTAAAAATAACCTAAATAATCTATTAGGATTAGAATAATACCTAATTTAAATTAGGAAATAAATTATCTTAAGTCCTATTTTAAATTAAATAATTATCCTATCTCCTAAATACATTTAGGGTTCCCTAAACATGCAAAACTTCTAATTTAAATCCTAACTAACATATTTTTGGATTTTGTTTATTTAAAAAAAACAATCAAACAAAGATAACAACCGCGTTTGAATTTAGGAACAAAATAAAATCTATTATCGTATCTAAATAGTTATGGATATGATAGAGATTTTCCGTGCCACCAAGTGTCGTATCTCATGGTTGAGATTGGATAGTCATCCCAACACGTTATTAAGGTAGGAAAATTTCCTAACTTTGGGTGATTTTTAAATATTTGCGGATATCACATACGCACCCAAAGATTAACAAAAATCCATAATAGATAACAATATCACCCAAATCATTTAATGAAATATTCAAAATGATATAAGATGATATCGTTACCTAATTTGCGGATAGTTTCTAAATTCGAACTTAACGGAATCGGGATTGCGGATCGGAACGGGGTGGCCGGCGAATGGTGGTTCGTGGTGGATCACGAGAAGCTCGTCGGTGTTGTGGCTCGTTGAATGGTTCAGATGGTGACCTCGTGTTGGTGCTCGACAATATGCAAAAGCAGAGAAAGAACAAATGTTGCTAGGTGCGAGGCAGCGAGTCACGGAGGCGACGTTGCGTTGAGGGTAACGAGAGGCACAAGAATCGTTGTTGTTGATGCTCGGCGAGGCTCACAGCAGCAACCGGTCAACGTCGTTGGGCCTGTTTGTTGGGAGTGGCGCAACAAGACAGCAGGTCATCAATATTAGATTGAAGCGCTACTGAAGAGTTGCAGGGCTCATCGGAACGGCAATGGCTTAATGATTAATCGCAACAACTCGGTAAGGCACGACAGGATTTAATTGTAACGAAGACTCGCTGAAAAACACGCAAAAAGAATCAAGATTTGTGCTGGTTTTGATTGGAGCTCGTTGGACCACCACTATTGCGTCGCCCGTGAGTTTATTAGGAACTGGGAACATGCTAACACAGCTGAACGTTGGTCAAGGAGTGGTCATATGCAGCAACAGGGACCCGCGAAGATGTTGACTTCGCCGATCTAGGCGTGTTTGATGCCCCCAAGAAAAAGAGAAGTTTCTTGAGCTCTTCTCGCCTTCTTTTCTCATGCTTTTTTTTTTCTCTCTCTCTCTCTCTTTCTTTAACCGTGTGTTTCTTATGCTCTCTTTGAAAATTCTGCTATGGAAATTATGAGAGTTCCCCCCGAATTATAAGGCATAACGACATATTTATATCGTATACCTAGGTTAATTGGCCGGGCTTTCAAGACCTAATAGGCTTTGGCTTTGGCTTTATCATTTAATTTTTATTTAATTCCAAATGGGCTGAATTAATTTGGGGATTTAAGCTCAAATTAAGATAATCAAGACCTTTTAGACTCATGATCTTTGGCCCCTATCCCTTGGGTGAGCCAAGTTCCGTTTGGTGTCCGAGTTCGGTTTATGTGATGGATTTTCAGTTTGCTCACCGCCGCCAGTCCAATGTGAAATGCAATTAAAACTATATGATCCTAAACTATATGTTATGCGGTTTTGATATTTTTGTTTAGGGGTTAAAATTTAATCTCTAATTTTCTATGCAATTAATTACTAAATGATGTGCCAAAATTTAGGTATCAACAGCTGCCCCTCTTTGAAGGGGAGCTCAAAGAGGTTTTATTCAAAGACAAAATTATACCTAAATTTTGACTATGCAAATACAATGAGAAACATTAATCTTTTTGTTGAGTAAATGGGATCTCAATGAGCCCACACCCATTTTCTAATGTGATATGTGGATGCTAATGCAAAAATAGAAAACATACCTACACTTACTTACCTAAAGATTTGGGAAAGCAAACTTGGGCTATGGAATAGCTTTTGAAAACCCGCCAAGTATCTAGAATTCCCAATAGTATTTGAAAGCTAGAAAATTCTCTTCAGATTTTCAAAATAAGACCTGAAATAAACTCGAAAATTCCCCTCGGATTTTCGATAAAAGGTATCGAATAATTCCCTTCAGACTTTCAAAAAAGATTCCTGAAACTCCAATTAGGTATTTGAATGGCCTCAAAAATTCCTTTCGAATCTTTGAGAAAGATACTTGAAACTGAAACTGCAATCAAATATGGATATGCTCGAAAATTCCCTTTGGATCTTCGAGAAAGATATCTGAAACTACAATTAGATATTTGAATGGGCTCGAAAATTCTCTTCGGATTTTCAAGAAAGATATCTAAAACTGCAATCAGATATGATTAATAGGATCGAAAATTCCCTTCGAATTTCTGGAAATAATACCTAAAACTTCAATAAGATATTTGAATGGGCTCGATGATTCCCTTCGGATCTTCGAGAAGATATCTGAAACTGTAATAAGATATAATTAATAAGATAAAAAATTCCTTTCGGATTTTTGGAAATATGCCTGAAACTACAATAAGGTAATTGAGTATTAAAAAATATTTAGACAATACAAAGCTTCAAAAAGCAACTGTAGCATTGGGAACTCTTCAGTATTTGAGGAAACATTACTTGTCAGACATGACTAGAGCAAAACACATATGTATTCATCAAAGAGATTAGCAATCACGGCTATTCTAGAACTCACATTTCAAAATTCATCAATTCAATTGAGATTTATACATGATGGTTTTACCATATTTACGTCACCAAATTTCCATTGGGGAGAATCATTAATTAAGACAATTTTCATTCATAACGTGGATTTCTTAAGAGTGCTAATTGAGAGACTTTCAGTTAGAAAGGGCTTTCACTCACCTTATTCAGAAGGGCTATTTTATGAGAATCACTTCATCTCACTATTATCATGTCAACAAGGATCCGAGTATTCTCGCAAGCGGTACGACCTTACCAATCTAAGAGGTCTTTATTAGGACCGTAGCATCGGTTTCGTCAATGGCTTAACAAAGGGGACTCTTCGAGTCGAGGCTATTGAAAGAAAATACTCCACAATCGTCTTCAGGTTTACAAGTCAAGAACCCTGCAAAATGAGATAGAAATAGACTTACTCGCACTCCTTCGAGTTAAGCTTATAAACATATGAATTCTACATTAATTCAAGTGCCATAATCCAAAGAGACTTTGCAAAGGACGTAACGTAGGCTGAGTTCATTGGTTAAGAAACGAAAGGACACATCAGGCTCAAAGATGTGTATAAATAGGGTGAGAGTTGGTGATCATCTAGGCATTATCACCGGTCCTCTTTTCACCAGGGATTGTCTTCTTGGTAGATGCTCCATTGGCCTCGAGAGCTTGTCACTTGACTCCTTAAAACTGTGGATATCTTTGTGACTTTGACACATCATATCTCGACATTTTCTACTCCGAAATTCTCTCTTTTTTCTTCATCATTTTTTTTCTTTCTCTTCTTCTTTTTTTTCGCGGGCATTGGCTTTATTTTTACCAGGCACACTGCTTTTTCATGCCCTCTAGTTTTTTTTTTCATTTTTGACTTTTGACACACACTGTCTACAATGCATACATTGGCCAGCCACACTTTGGCTTGTTTTGACCGAATGACTAATATTTGGACTCTCAGGGTCTTTATCTTCTATCGGCGCTCCGGATGTGCTGCGTGGACAGTGATGGCTTTTACCTTTTCCCAGTGTGGGGGATGATCACCAACTAGGTTTTTATGAAATGAAATTGCAGGCTCAAGTGGGCTAAGCAATGGACAAAGTGTGTAGGATAGAGAAAGAACCGCTCTTCATCATTCTAAGGCACTTGAATTAATATTTGAGTTCATTTGCAATAGCAACACTTGAAGATTGATGCAAGTGTGAGCAAGAAAATTTTTATTCATTTTTCTCACCTTACAATGTCGACTTACCTCCAGTTTACCGCGATGTGGGTTGATTCTTGACAGGGGTAATTTGAAAAAACTTTTCTAAGTGTTTAGACTCAAAGTGGTAAAATAATGGATAACCTGTATTGTTTAGGACAGAGAAGTGAATTGCCTCTCGTCATTTTAATAGTCGTACCTTTTGCAAGATAACTCTTTACCTTGTGGACATAGAATTTTTCACTCATCTCACGAGTGTATGAATAGGGGACAGTGTATAGGATATGGCTTGCCTTTCATCATCCCAACATATCTCATTTAGCATACTCAAGCAATTCCACATCATTCATTGAATTGTCCATCTTGACAAATTTCAACATGAAATTGATGGGTCAAATAAAAAAAAAATTTTCCTTGAAAGATGTGATCATTTCACAAGCTTATCAATTTCAAGCACAAAAAAGTTCGCAACTTCCGAACATATTTGTCATACTCAAACATCTCATCATAAGCATGAAAAATATGGCATTGAGCATTCAAAATAAATGGTCCTTGCAAAAGGTGTGAGAACATCAACACAGAGAGACATTTTTTGGAATGTGAGCCCTTTGATTGCCCCTATTTAGAAGGAATGGACACATGAATGCTCCATCGTTGCTTTTGCCCTTGCACAAAAAACATACATAAATAGGATATTAAGCAAATGTGAATTGAGACTCAGAAGATTCCAATTAGAACTATGACATTATTTCAATCAGATTTGTCAGTCCATTATCATCATCAAAGTTCGACATGCCCCTCAGTTCGTCATCCCCTACTATTGAGCACTCATTTTCATTCTTCGAAGATAGCATCATGCCCAAGTAGGTGTTGATCTTTTGCCCCATAGGTTCGTCATCAATAGAACTCGACGTGTCAATTCCCTATCACAATAAGCTGGAGAATTATACTTTGAGACATGAAGTAAATGAGTTAGACAAACAAACAGGGTTTATTTGATGCACGCTTTGAAAAAGTTTTCTTTTTAAAAGCAGTAAAATGATTTTATTTTCGAAAAGTCTCTTTTTGGAGGGAGCATGAGAAAGCCCAGCTCTTAGAATTTCTCCTTGAATGATATTTTCTTTTCATGGTTGGCTGTCATCACCAGGCCAAACTCAGGACCGAAGATCCCAACCCTTCAATCGAGACATCGGGCATCGACTCGAGACCTCAAGCTAAGATTGGGGAACAAGGTTTAGGGGTTTCGATGTTGGGACCTTGGTTTCAACTCTGAGCCTAGGGTTTGGGTGTCTGGGCTCCAATTTGGGTGGAGCGTTGGCTAGGTCGTCATCCATGTCCTATGGTTCGAATTTGGGGTCATGCATATGCATTTAGTTCCAAACATTTGTATAGTAGCATGTTGCAATATATTCATATTGCTTAGATTTGGTCTAAATTGAAGAGACCAAGCCAATCGTTTGTGTTGCAAAAGCTAAACGATCGAATAATAAAATTGATAGAATAAAAAAATAAATCGAACACTAGATTTACATAATTAGGTTATAGTGACTTACGTCCACGGGGAGAGCAGCACCGAATTCCACTATAGATAAAACGATATAACGTAGATTACAATCACACTTGAGTCACTCAAATACTCTAAGTATTTCTCAAGTCCTAATTATACCCAATAACTCACGCATTATTTAGCCCCATAATTCCTTACGAAATAATCTCTCAATCTCACGAAGGAATTATAAACAAATCTTATCATAAAATTTAATCGCTACAAGCACTTGAACTCTTGTTATAATTCCACGAAGAAAATCCACACCAAGCACTCAATTAAACACGGCGCTTCAAGAATCAATTCTTCGTTCTAGACATGGACTTCATGAGAACCACGCTGCTCTTCATCAACCATAGCGCTCCGAAACTCACAATCTACTTTTATATGTGTATAGTCAGGAAGAGGATGTGGCCAACTCAGAATTGGAATTGGAAACCTGGATGATTCGATCAACCAAGTATGGCTTGGAATTTCCTTCGTTGACGGTGACTCCTACGGGAACTAGGAAAGAATATTTTATTCTTTCTATTTTCCTTTTTTTTGTTTGTTGCCAACTCTTGCACATTAGGAAAGTAAATTTCCAATATTTCCTTTGCTTGATTTTGGACGTCCACAAAATATCAATTCGGAATATTCAGATTTTCGTTTCTGACTCAAATTCGAGGCATATTTTAACAATTTCCACCTTAGCTCGATATTTGAGCCAAGTTACAATCACTTTGATAGAATTCGAATTTCGCTACTATTCTCCCATAGCCTTAATGGGCTCAACCGTCACAGACGTCTTCCAAGTCCAAGCCTCATTTGAACTTCGCCATAGCCATGGACCTTATCTGAACACCAACTCCTCATGCACCTTTAACTACTCCCCAAGGATTCTTCGATATAACTTCCTCAGTCGTAGCTAAAGCAAAACCATCATTACATTTATATCTATTAGGAGATCGAATACGTACATTGTAAATTTAAGCAATTACAGTAATTACAACAATTGTTGACTTTACAGGCTTCACCTCGCTACAAGCACCATGTGTGTCAATTACTTCGTTAATACTCACTCCCTCATGAGTTTTTGGTTGCAAATCCACCTCAAGCTGAACACCGTTTAGATCTGTATGAACACTACTACAAACACTCCTACCCAAAAGTACTGGAGATTTGTCAAATGTAACTTCTCTACTGATAATAGGTGAATTTAATTTCGGACACCACAACTTATAGCTCCGCTCATCTTGTGCATAACCTAGGAACATGTACTTCATTGCCCTTTCATCGAACTTACCATCACTAACTCGAATATAACATGGGCAATCAAATATTCTAAGAATAAAATAATCAGTAATGTTACCTGACCACATTTTTTCGAGAGTCCGATATCCAATCGCAGTTGATGGAGATCTATTCTTCAGGTAGCTCGCCAGACTAAACGCATTCGTCAGGAATCTCCTAGTCATACCTGCACTAGAGATCATTTTATGGGCCGTTTCTAGTAATGATCTACTCATCAATTCTGTAATATGTTGTGGTTCATTGGCACTAGTGCGGTGTTTCACTATGCCTTCCTTCATGCATAATTCGTTTAATAGTTCCGAGCAAAACTCCATTCTACTGTCAGTCTGCACATACATAATTGTTTTCCCGATCTCCTTTTCGATCAAAGCTCTCAACTACTTGATCTTGACAACAACATCAAATTTGTGCCTAAGCACAAACACCCACATCTTTCTCGAGTAGTCATCAACAACTGTTAATATAAATCTGACACTCTTCCTTAAAGGAAATCGCGACAACCTGCGAATATCCAAGTGAATTAATTCTGCAATATTCGTAGTTTCTCTGATAATCGCACTAAACTACACTTTCTATCGTTGATCTAAATCACAGCACCTGCATACATTCAGTTCGTTAGCAACATAACCACATAGCAAATTTCTTTCACTTAGAACCTTCAAGCTTTTCTCGCTAATATGCTCCAAACGCATATGCCACAATTCAGACTCTCAAACCGATACATTCAATATCTCCACAGCGAATTTTGTCACTGTCTCACCTTGAAACTCATACAGGCCATTGTCTTTGATTCCTTTCATTATCACCAAGGCACCTCGAACAATTTTCAGAATTCCACATTTAGAAGAATACCGATACCCAGCTAAATCCAGGACACTCAAGGAAATTAGATTTTTCTTCAACTCTCGAACATGCCTTGTTAAGGAAAATTCCCAATAGATTTTGAAGTTGACAAAACTGTCCATGAGTATTTTTGTAAGTCTGATAAATGCTTTGAAGTATTTTGATTCAGGAAATTATTTTTGGAAGAAAAACATATGTCAATCTTGATCTAGTTCGTGTTCAGATTGTGAAAGAACTTCAAGCAAAAGAGAAGTTCAGACTCAGAACGAGAAGTTCAAACTCAGAATGAGAAGTTCAGACTTTACCAAAGACCCACACTAATCTAAGTTCTGAAATAGAGGCAGACGCAGAAGTTATGCATACACAGACGCAGATGCAGATGCAGAAATTATTCAGACGCAGATGCAAAACTCAGAACGAAACATAACAGCTAGTGATCTGGTATGAATTTCACAGAAGGAAAGTTTTGATTGTTTCAATCTAAGGTTATACTTAATTGACAATCAAATACTATGACAAGTATGCATTACAACGGATAAAGCTCTATTTATGGAAACCATGATTCTGATTGTATGGACGACTAGAATCAACAGGATTTAGATTTTATCAACCAACGGCTACTTAATCCATTTTATACAAATCTATCCAAAGGTGAATATTGGAAGATGATCCTCTGAAGACTGTCCAATGGCTAGTTTGGAAGTGGAGGAGTATAAAATGAGATCAACGAAGAGCAGAAGGTAGAGAACGAAATCAAGAATCAACAAGTCCAAAGTTTGAGTATACTCCGATTCAATTTCTTGTCTTTCGTGAGTTTAAACATGTAATCATTTGAAAGGTGTAGACAGTGTTATAAGTGTGTGCTTAAGTGTGATATAGTGTAATCTATCGGCTTGGTATAAGCAACACTAGCTTCGGGGAGAAGTGCTTGGGTTTAAGCGGCACAACTTGCCGTAACTTCTCATTGATTTGATTAGTGGAATCCAGCCAGTAGGCTTTTAGCGTAGGAGAGTGGACATAAGCTTGCTATAAGCCGAACCACTATAAACTTATGTGCAGTTTTTCTATTCCTTATCTCTTTATTTACTTACTGCACATCAAGAGCACTATTTATTTAATCTGTCTTGAATCTGAATTTTATTCAGACTCATCTGTGATTTTTCATTTTCGCATAAATTGATACAAATTGTTTAAGATCACCTATTCACTCCCCCTCTAGGTGATCCTTGCTAGCTACATCATGCCTCACTTCAGTAATGTGCTCACAATATCATCATGCATTTTGATTCTAACATCATCAACACCTACAACATTGCACTCAACGTTGTTCCCCAAATGCACTTTACTACCATATGTTCACTGATAAGTAGTAAACCAGTTCCTATCTAGTGTAGCGTAAAAAGAACAATCATAATCTATAATCCATCTGCCATATGACGAATCATCAGTGACAGGCATGACATAATCAGCATTATCCGAATTACTATATGCTATAACTACAACATGATCAGCAAAATCAATTTTAATTCCTTTACTCTTGTCGTTTTTCAGTTTAAGGCAATCCCTTTTAAGATGCCCTCTCTTGCCACAACTCCAATAGATAACACTGCCAGTCCTAGACTGACTATATCTATTTGAGTTCATACTACTTCTGTTAACATGTGTACAGGCTCTTCTTCTATTTTCACATGCAAAAGCAACAAATACATGTTCACCAGATTTTCTTCTGCAAATGTCCTCACTCAGAATTAGATATCGAACACCATGAAATGTCAAACTTGTTGACCCAAAGGAATTGCTAACAGCAGTAATAGTAGTATTCCAACTATCAAGCAATGAGGATAATAGAATCAAAACACGTATATCATCTTCAAAGTCAATATCAACTGAATTCAATTTATTAACGATTACATTGAATTCATTGATATGATCAGTAACTGACGCACATTTGCTGATCTTTAAATTAAACAGACATTGCATCAACTAGACTTTGTTGATCGCAGAGGGCTTTTCATACATGTCCGACAAGGCTTTCATTAAACCCGCAATGGTCTTCTCTGTCACGATGTTAAATGCAACGTTATAAGCCAACGTCAGCCGAATAACGTTCAAAGCTCATCTATCTAGCAATTCCCAATCAGCCTGCTTTATCGTCTCTGACTTCTCCCCAAACAGAGGCAAGTGCAGTTTCATCTGACATAGATGATCCTCAATCTGCATCTTCCAAATATCAAAATCCTTCCCATCAAATCTATCGATTCTCATTTTTCCTTCTTCTGTCGCCATCGATTTGTTTTAACTTAGGCAAGCCAGGCTCTGATACCAATTGTTGCGGAAGCCAAGTGATCGAACAATAAAATTGACAGAATAAGAAAATAAATTGGAAACGAGTTTACATGATTAGGTCGTAGTGACCTACGTTCACGGGGAGAGTAGAACCGAATTCCACTATAGATCAAGCGATACAACGGAGATTACAACTACACTCGAGTTACTCAAACACTCTAAGTGTTTTTCAAGTCCCACTTATACCCAATAACTCACGCAGTGTTTAGTTCTATAATTTCTCACGAAATAATCTCTTAATCTCACAAAGGAATTATACACAAATCTTACCACAAGATTTAATCTCTACAAATAATTGAACTCTTGGTATAATTCCATGAAGAAAACCCATACCAAGCACTCGATTAAACACAACGCTTCAAGAATTAATTCTTCGTTCTGGACATGGACTTCACGAGAACCACGCCGCTCTTCATCAACCACAGCGCTCCGAATTTCCTTTGTTGACCGCGACTCCTACAAGAATTAGGAAAGAATAGTTTATTCTTTCTATTTTCCTTTTTTTTTGTTTGCTGCCAACTCTCGCACATCAGGAAAGTAAATTTCCAATGTTTCTTTTTGCTCGATTTTGGACGTCCGCAAAATATCAATTCGGAATATTCAGATTTTCGTTTCTGACTCAAACTCGATACATATTTTAACAGTTTGGATATATTCATCTTTATATTCGTTTATCGATTTTGTTAGTTTTTATTTTTTAATACTAACCGATTTTATGTGGAGTCATCTTTATGGCGATTTCATGTGAAAAACTATTCGTTTTCACTCAAAAAATAAATGAAAACGATTCCGCAAACTTAACCAAACGGCCTCCGATTTAAACGTTTATTGTCTGCACAAAGAATCGCTGAAAAAATAGAACATCAAACTAATTAGGGCTTGTCTTGATTGACTTTTAGTTTTTACTAAATTTAAATTTTGCAACCCACCGACTTTAACTTGTTTTAAATTTGACAATCACGAAATTTCACAACACTCAAATGTCAACATGTAAATTTGCAGGTATTTTTGTTTCTTTATTTTCTGAAATTTGAATAAGATTGTAACGACCCAAGGACCCACCGCAGCATGATATTGTCTACTTTGGGCCGGAGCCCTCACGGATTTAAAACGCGTCGTACTAGATTAAGACTCGTTCCCTAGGCGATATGGGACAGGAGAGATACCCCACTTCCCTACGCACGTTCAGAGTAGTAGCGGTGGACGGGAGTGGGGACTACCGGACCGGATGGGAGCGCAAGGAGGTACATCATAAGGATAAAGGCGGGGGTGTATACGGAAAACGTGGAGGTCCCGAAGAAGAAGACCAACCTGATGTTCATGCACTACAAAAAAACATGTAATTTGCGACGGACTTTGCGACGGTGCTTTAAGTCCGTCGCAAATTTGCGACGGACAAAAACTCCGTCGCAAATTTGCGACGGAATTAAAGCACCGTCGCACAGTACGTCGCAAATGTTGCGACGGAAAATTGTCGGTCGCAAATTTGCGATGGACAAAAATTCCGTCGCAAATTTGCGACGGAATAAAAATCTGTTGCAAAAAAAGTTCGTCACAAAATTGCGACGGCAAAAAAACCGTGGCTAAATTCGTCGCAAATTTGTGACGAAACGTACGTCCGTCGCAAATTTATAATTTACATCCCCTGTTATTTATTCCAACTCTATCTCTCTCTCTCTCGCTCTCTCTCGCTTTCTCTCGCTCTCTCTCGCTTTTCTCCCTCTCTCATATGTGTTCAATCAGCAAAATTCGCGCACACACATATTAATCTCGGTGAAGCTTTTGTGCGGGTAAGTATCATAGCTACCTTCGTGACTATTTATCGTTGGATTGTAATGTTTTATATATATATATATATATATATATATATATATGTTTATGTTTGTTTTTTTTCGTTTCTGCATCACCAGTTTAACGACCGGCGACCGGCGACACTTCGCCGGACTTAGGTGTCTTGCCGAAAGCCCATGCCGTTTTGCGACGGAATCCCAAGTTCCGTCACAAATTTGCGACGGAATCCCATGTTCCGTCGCAAATTTGCGACGGAATAAAGTGTCCGTCGCAAATTTGCGACGGAAAATGATGTCCGTCGCAAATTCGCGACGGACACTTTTCCGTTCTCATCTCACACTAGAAATTATGAAAATATAATTCTTAGGTGGTGATTATTCTTTTTGGATATGTGTCTAATTGAAGGTCTCGCAATCCAAGTGGACGTTGCAATTCTCATCAAATTGACCACTTTCTCCTACCAATATTTCCGTCAAATATTTGGGTAAGTCTTCTTTACATGGCAATTTTTTCTATTTTTGCAATTTCATATTAATTGTTGCGTGAATAACAAAAATTATAATTTCAAAAAATTTATGGTTTTAATAAAGAACAATAGATTTGATATTTTAAATATTTTATCAGAATTTTTTATTTTAATACAGACACAATGCAAAGAGAAAGGTCTTGGATGTATAATAAGAACTTACCTGGACGTCAAGGATTGACAGATGAGTTTCGTACTGGGTTGGAAATATTTTTAGACTTTGCTAGTAGCAAATATGATTTCATGGATGGAAATAAGTTAAGGTGTCCGTGTAAAAAGTGCAGTAATGGTAAATTTCTTGTGTGTGATCAAGTTAGAGAACACCTTACTAGATTTGGATTTACTCCGAACTATTATAATTGGACTTCCCATGGTGAACCATTTATATCTGATGAAAGATATGGAAGAGGTGACCAATTTTTAGTTAGGGAAGAATGTGGCTATTATGAGCAATTGAACTCATACGAGAGGATGGTGATTGATGCAGCTAGTTATAATTTTGTCACAGAATCAAATCATGCAAGTACTAGTTTTACTCCTACACGTGAACAAGTGGGTACTAGTCATGCTTCACAATTGGAAGATATAGGAGTAACGGGTTTTGATGAGAATGTGTATAATGAAACTTTTAAATCTAATCAGTTCTGGGATGTGTTGAAAGCAGCAGATGAACCTTTATGGGCAGGTTGTGAGGACCACACTAAGTTATCGATGACAGCCCGACTATTAAATATCAAGGCAGAGCATAATGTGTTTGCGGATTGCTTCAACTCTTTTGTTGAAGTAATGCGGGAATCATTGCCTCGTGATAACATCATGCCAAGTGATTTTTATGATATGAAAAAGCTAGTGGATAACTTAGGTCTTCCGGTTGTAAGGATTGATGTATGTAATAGAGGTTGTATGATATATTGGAGAGATGATGAAAATGGAGAATCTTGTAAATTCTGTAGCCAACCTAGGTACAAGATTAACAGGAGGCCGGGTCGTAAACAGAAGCGTAGACCATGGAAGCAAATGTTTTATCTGCCCTTAATCCCCAGATTGCAAAGGCTTTATGCATCTAAAGCCACTGCTGAACACATGACTTGGCATGCAAATCATGAAACAGAAGAGGGTCTAATGTGTCATTCTTCAGATGCGGAGGCATGGCAACATTTTGATAGAACTTACCCTGAGTTTGCGATGGAGCCTCGGAACATCAGGTTAGGTCTCTGTGCCGATGGATTTGCTCCATTTGGGAAAATAGGAAAAAGTTATTCATGTTGGCCAGTTATCTTAACGCCGTACAATCTTCCACCTGGTATGTGCATGAAGATACCTTATATGTTTTTGACATTGATCGTGCCAGGGTCGCAAAATCCAAAAAAGTTGATAGATGTTTATATGCAACCATTGATTGAGGAGTTACAACGGTTATGGGTTGAGGGTGTCCCTACGTATGACGTTTGTACCGATCAAACATTTGTAATGAAGGCTGCCCTTTTTTGGACGATAAATGATTTTCCAGCTTATGGAATGTTATCTGGATGGAGTACAGCTGGGATATTAGGATGTCCGATATGTTTGGAGAGGTCAAAGTCATTTAGATTAAAACATGGAAAGAAGCCCAGCTATTTTGACTGTCAAAGACAATTTTTACCGCCAAGTCATCCTTTCAGAAGGAATAAGAAAGAGTTCATCAAGAATAGGACTGAAAGAACGCGTCCACCATTGAGGTTGACCGGCAATCAAATTTGGGAGCGTGTGCAGGATTTGCCAACTGTTGTTGAGAACCCGCACGGCACGACTTTTGCATATGGAATTACACATAAGTGGACAAAACGCAGTATATTTTGGGATCTACCATATTGGAAGGCCCATCTTATTCATCATAATCTTGACGTCATGCACATAGAAAAGAATGTTTTTGACAATGTCATAAATACTGTGATGGATGTCGCCGGAAAAACAAAAGACAACTTGAACGCAAGAAAAGATATGACAGATATTTGCGATCGGCCAATACTAGCTGTGGATGCAAACAGCAGGGGACCAAAACCGAAAGCAGTTTATACATTGGATAAGGAGCAGAGGCGAGTTGTTTGTCAATGGTTGAAATCTGTGCGGTTTCCTGATGGATATGCTTCGAACCTCGGGAGATGTGTTGATTTGAATGAATGCAAGTTCACAGGTTTGAAGAGTCATGATTGTCACATCCTGATGGAAAGACTAATTCCAATAGCTTTGAAGGAAGTTCTACCGAACTTTGTATGGGGCGCCATTACAGAGTTAAGCAATTTCCTCCATGATATTTGCTCCACAGTGTTAAAAGCATCGCATATGGAAAAACTAGAGAGAGATATTCCAATTATTCTTTGCAACTTAGAAAGGATATTTTCTCCATCATTTTTTGATTCGATGGAGCATCTCTTAGTTCACTTGCCTTATGAGGCCAAAATTGCAGGTTCCGTCCAATTTCGATGGATGTATCCATTTGAGAGGTAATGTTTTTTTTTAAAATACAGTTCAAATTAGTTTATCATATAATATGTTCCGATAAGTTTCTTTCCATTTCGACTAGATTCTTATATCATTTGAAGAAAAAAGTGAAGAATAAGGCACGTGTTGAAGCTTCAATTTGTAATGCATATATTGTGGAAGAAGTGACCACATTTGCATCATACTATTTTGAGCCGCACGTTCAGTGCAAGAGGCGGAGAGCAGGCAGAAATGATGAGGGCCCCATTGATCCCAATTGCACATCATTCTCTATTTTCAATTATCTGGGTCGACTAAGTGGCGCTTGTAAGTTTCGTTACTTATCAGGCGAAGAATTTCATGCAGCCCATACTTATATTTTACTGAACTGCCCAGAAGTCGAGCCATACTTCAAGTAAGTGTAAATTTGCAAATATATGTTTTGTGTGTCAAATATTTGCTAATATTTAAATGATTTTTAATATTAGGATTTTTCAAACTTCAATGTGTGGATTACAACCAAATGAGTTTGATCGTTTGTGCAATGAACAATTTGCAGCATGGTTCAAGACATATGTAAGTTGCCTATGGACCAAAACCAAGTTATTAAAATTGTATACATCATTTAGTAAAATATATATTATTGACTTTGCATGTGTAACCTTAGATTCACAGTAATTATAATGAAATTGGAGGGCAAGGATTGCTATATCATCTGTCATGGGGTCCACAGTTAAGAGTTCGAAGTTGGCCAGCATATTTCATAAATGGATATATTTTTCATACTCAAGAATATGGAATGGGAAAATCCACAATGAACAGTGGTGTGTCTGTTCGATCATCCAATGGTGGTAGTGCAGAAGATGATTTTTATGACTTGTTGGATGAAATTATCGAGATAGAGTACCCTGGACCATTAAGGATGCGGGTTGTGTTATTTAAGTGCACGTGGTTTGACCCCGTCAAAGGAATGAAGGTGCATACGAAGTTCAATTTGGTTGAAATAAATCACAAGAAAAGGTATATGAAGTATGAACCATTTGTGTTGGCACAACAAGCAATTCAAGTATGTTATGCATCATATCCTAGTTTGAAACGTGACAAAACTGATTGGTGAGCTGTATGTAAAATCAAAGCACGGAGGAAAATTGAGGAACATTGGAAGGATAGAGCCTACCAACAAGAGGAAGTATGTAATACGGTTGAAATTGAGAAATATAACATACCAACTTTACGAGATCCGTGTGGAGCAATGATAGATGTGGATACAACTGAAATTTGCAAATTAAATGTACAAGAATGTTCATAATCTGATTTTCTAACAGATGACGAAGACGAGGACGAAGACGAAGACGAAGATGAAGACGAGGACGAGGAGGAGGACGAGGACGAGAACGAAGACGAAGACGAAGATTAAAATTCTTGTCACAAAACACTACAAATGTGTAATTATTAATGCGACAAGTGCTATTTTGGTTGTTATCATTATTATTCTTGTTATTCTTGTTATAGTGCTTTTTTAATTGTCGATTATTCTTTTTATTTTAATTGATCATCCGAAATTTTGTCCTTAAATGCCGACAAGTCAAATATTAGTAACGTCCCCTAACATTTCCGATATTCTAATTTCCATTGCAAAATTTGAGATGCCAAAATTTTGGACTGAAAAAAAGACGTAACAAATTTATGACCTAAATAAATGAGATGCTAAATTTTTAGACGAAAAAAGGACGTCACAAATTTACAATGATCATTTAGTATGTGCATATTTTCGAGTGAATTTTTACCGTTCGAAATTTGTGACGGATATTTATTTCCGTCGCAAATTTGCAACAAATTTTTTTTAACGTCGCATATTTGTGACAGATTTTAATTTCCGTTGAAATTTTTTTGATACATGTGGAAAATTTGCGACGGACTAAAACCGTCCGTCGCAAAATTTGCGACGGAATATCCTGTCCGTCGCAAATTTGCGACGGACTCCTCTGTTCGTCGCATATTTGCGACGGAACAAACCGTCCGTCGCAAATTTGCGACGGAATCCTCTGTCCGTCGCAAATTTGCGACCCGGAAAAAATTTCCCCCCATTTTTAGTATGAAAAATCAAAAATTTGCGACGGAATAAAATGTTCCGTCGCAAATTTTCGACCGGGAAAAAATTTCCCACCATTTTTCGAGCCGGAAAAATCAAAAATTTTCGACGGACAAAAATGTTCTTTTGCAAATTTGCGACGGATATATATAGTCCGTTGCCAATTTGCGACGGATTAAACCCTTCCGTCGCAAATTTGCGACGGATTAAACCCTTCCGTCGCAAATTTGCGACGGACTACATATGTCCGTCGCAAATTTGCACCGACAAAAAATGTCGGACATATTTTCGACCGGGAAATTCGGAGGCAAAATTTTGCGACGGAGTGGAACGGTCCGTCGCAAATTTGCGACGGACAAGACCGGTCCGTCGCAAATGTGCGACGGACAAGGCCGGTCTGTCGCAAATTTCGAACCAAAAAAAATTTGCGACGGATTTTAATTTCCGCCGAAAATTTTTGTCGGTAGAAATTTTGCGACGGATCTTCTATATTTGATCTCAAAATTGCGACCGAATTAGTTCCGTCCGTCGCAAATTTGCGACATGTACTTCCCCCGGGCCCCCGCCCCCCCTCCTTCTCCTCCGCCTACCCGACGCCGCAGATCTGCAGATCTGCGCAGCTCCCCCGCCGCCGTCGCCGCCCAGCCTCGCAGCCGCCCCGCAGCTCCGCCGCCCGTCGCCTCGCAGCTCCCCCGCCTGTCGCCGGTCGCCCCGCAGCTCCCCCGCCCGTCGCCGGTCGCCCCGCAGCTCCCCCGCCCGTCGCCGGTCGCCCCGCAGGCCCCCCCGCCCGTCGCCCGTCGCCCGCCAGGCGCCCCGCAGCCCCCGCCCATCGCCGGTCGCGAGCCAGGCGCCCCGCAGCCCCCCGCCCATCCCCCGCCCCCTCTCCGGTCGCGCCCTCGCCCCCGCCCCGCCTCGCCGCGTCCGAGCAGCGGACCGAAGCCTCGCCGCCGCCGACCAGCAGACCGAGGCCGTCGCCGCCCACTCGCCCGACCGCCAGGAGCCGCCTGACGCCGTCCGCCCGCAGCCGCTGCCGTCGCCGTCGCCGCCCACCTGCAGCCGGCCGAGGCTCTCGCCGGAGCAGCCCTCGCCCTCGCCGGAGCACAGCCACCGTCGTCGGCGGCCAGCCGCCGCCGCCGCCGTCGTCACCGTCGCCGCCGTCCAGCGGCCCGCGCCGGCGTGCCGCCACCGGCCAGCCAGCCAGCCAGCCAGCCAGCCATCCGCCTCCCAGTCGCCATCGCCGTCGCCGCCGCCCGACACCGTCGTTCGCCCCGTTGTGGCCGAGCACCTAGCGGACTACTCGCCATTTGGGCCCACACTCGCGCCGGGACCGCCACTGTTCGATCGACCGGTTTTTGTTGTCCTTGAACCAAGTAAGCAACTTTCTAAACCCTAGTTAGTATAATTAGGTAATTAGTCGGACTTATTTAGGGATTATTTATAATCACTTTTCGTTAGCTAAGTTACGTGTCGATTTTAGGATTGCACGTGGCTTTGATCGATGGTCGACTGGTTAATTTGTCTATTATGTTGATGATTAAGCGTTAAATGACGATTACCTGATTGATTAAGCGTTTTCATAGAAAATGCATAAAAATTGAAAAACTCTAAAAAAAATCATGACAAATTACGGAAAATTATAAAAACGGTATATGTTGGCAACAAATATGAAATTTTTTTCGTAAAAATTTTTAAAAATTTTTACGAAACTAAAATTTCATAATATCACAAAATGGAAAAAATTAATAGTGACTACCCATTTTGAGTGAAATTTATATTTTTTAACGTTCCGGGAAAAAAAAATACAAAAAAATTAAAAATTTTCATAACCTTATAAAATTGCTTAAAATAAATGTGGCCACCCATTGTGAAGGAAATTTTTATTTTTTTTGGGAAAAAAAATTTTGAAAAAATTTTCAAAATATAAAATTTCAAAACTGCACAGAATTGCCTAGATAACATGTCGCCATCAATTTGCAGTGAAATTTAAATTTTTTGACGTGGCAAAAAAAATTAGAATTTAAAAATTTTCAAAGTTTAACGGAATGACTTATAATACCTGTGGCCATCCATTTTTAGATATACTTAAATTTTTTAACGTGCTATAAAAATTATTAAAATAAAGAAGGACAAAAATTTTGGAAACTTGATCTAATAGCATAGATTACTTGTGACCACCCAATTTTAGGACTGAAAACTTTTTTTATTTCACGGAAAAAAATGTATATTAAAAAATAATTATGTAACATTTGTAAAAATTTTTATTTTTCAAAACTTTACAGAATATCTTAGAATATCGGTGGCCACCAACTTTTAGTGAAATTTTTTTTTAGCTCCCAAAAAATATTTAACAATAATAACAATTTTTCTCTTACAAAACTTTACAAAATGACTTAGAATACCCGTGGCCACCTACTTTCAATGAAATTTAAATTTTTGTATGTGGTAAAAAAAAATGTAATCAAAATGAATGCGATGTATATTGTGATGTTTGATACTTGTTGTCACCCATATTGTGCTCATATACTGATGTTTCATATGAAAATGAATGGGTTTCATAATATATTTGTTCGTAGGAAATTGCACGTCATAAACACTCGACATTGGCTCATTTCAAGGAAACATTTTCTCAGTCTTTCCATCAAAATGGTAAGTTTCGTCATGTACATCATTATGTGTTCGTAATACGTGTCAATAGTTTTTTACATATTCGCATAACCTTCATACTTGTCAGTATAAACGTGGAGGTCACATGCATAGAAGACAAGCTTCTTCCTCGTCCTCGTCCCCGGCCCTTTCCTCTGCCCCTGTCCCGTCAACTAACCCTCAACCACAATATGGTCCGTCACAATATGGACACGTTGGCCCTTCCTCCAATTTTCAACAACATGTTACGGGACTTGGCCACATGGGAACTGAATATCCTCAAGTTCAATCTCCTGTAACTGCCTCTCCTTCCGTTCCACCGCATTATTCGGCGGAACAATCGAATAATGACGGAAACCTAGGTCAAGAAGATAACCGATTCTTCATATGCCCATTTGGAGATTCGTAAGTACTTCATTTTTTCTTAGTATATGTTATATTTAGGGCTTTTGATATAGATGTCAACTGAATTGTCGATGTTGCACAATATCCGTATAATTACAGATTCACGGATGCTCCGTCTATTGTGAGGGAATTAAACAAAATAGTAAGAAACTTTTGGATGGGAGAGTATATTACTTACAGAAGTGTTCCACAAGAAGTGAAAGAAATGTGGTGGAATGAGTTCAAGGTAAGTTTTACATATTTTATTTTCTCATCAATTAAGTTTGGTGTAGTATATTCATGGTCAAGAATGAAGTAAAAGGACTAGAACAACTCTGTAGTTTTCGATACCTAAAGGACCAGATATTTTTCCCGACATGAACTTTACAAAATCTGTCTATATTTGTCTGGTGCATGGTTATGGATATGTGATCATCAAAATAACTTTCCATTTGTGTTTTTATTCATTGCAGCGGAAGTTCAAGTGGGAGGAAGCGGAAAATAATGAAGTGAGAAGAATTTTCGATAAGAAAATCAGTGATTTTATGCGAAATGTCATGAATAGAGCGAAGATCAAGCAAGCGAAGCCGTCTTTCATTACAGCTGACAATTGGGCGGCAATTAACAAATTTTGGGCATCTGAACAGAGTCAGCAACTCTGTGAGCAGAATAAGAAGAATCGATCTTCTAGTTCCAGTGAAGGGTCAGCCATATATGCTGGGGGCTCTATCAATATTGCGGAGCATCGCAAACGATTGGTAATTAAGTCGGTTAAATGAGCTATAAGTTAATTTAATTCGATTACTCATGTTTACATTTTGTAGGCACATGAATTGGGGACGGAACCGACATTTGCAGCTACATTTGAACGCACGTTTCAAAAGAAAGATAAGACATGGACTGGCAATCGGGCAAAAGCTGTTAAGGTATGTAAGGTTATACTTTGGCTTATATGTAAACTATACTATTGTTGCGACCGAACTCTTTCCCGAGCCTCTTTTTTCGGACAACATGCGAAAGGAAGGAGGGCTCGCCTGGTACGTGCTAAGTCTAGGTTCAGGACTTAACTCGGGCTCTCCCAAGCCCATACCATATCGCGACTTAGGGTTTAAAATTTTTAACATGCAAGTGGTTTATACCAAGGAGTCGCCACTAATCGATTTGGGGTAGGTCGATTAGAAACCCAAATAGGGTGATGGGAGAATCACTCTATTCCTACGGACCAGAGATTAATTGGGTTCGGGGACTTGATTACATTAGTTAAATAACTAATGCCCTTTCGGTACCTTTCTACCCTGTTCATTTCATGAAAACATTTATCAGACAATTTGGATTGATTTTAGGACCTTTCTCCTAACATGTGAGGTGATCAAGCGAGTGCATAATCAGAAACGATCAGCAGTCAGGAACACAATAATTTATACAACCTAAGGTTCTAACCTTAACTAAGTCAGATGACATTCAAAACACAACAGCTCATGCGATTGTATTAGAAAACGTGCATAACAACGCAACGTAATAAAAACAACATGTAAAATACTAACACAACCTCAGGTTTGTCTAATTTAAACAAGACAATAATATGCACAATAATATAACAATGGATTAAAACACTTAGATAACCCACCTAATAAAAAAACTTTTCTTTAAAAAAAATTTTTTTTTTTAATTTTTTTTGATTTTTTTTTTCGAAAAAAAAAATAATAATAATACCGAAAGAAAATAAAATAAAAATAAAACATTTAAAAAAATTTTTTTTTTTAAAATTTTTTAGAATTTTTTTAGAATTTTTTTTATTTTTTAATTATTTTTTTATTAAAAAAAATAAGAATAAAATAAAACAAAAATAAAATAAAAAATAATATAATATTACCGGGTCGGGTCGGGTCCGACCCGGGTCAACGGACCCGACCCGGGCGTTGACCCGGGTCGGTTCGGTTGAGCCGGGTCGGGCGGAACCGACCCGGGTCAACGGATCCGACCCGGGCGTTGACCCGGGTCGGATCTGCTGATTCGGGTCGAATCCGACCCGAAATCACAGACCCGCAAGAGGGGGACGCCGGCGAGGCCAAAATTGGCCGATCGCCGGCCGACCCAGACCGGCGCTGCTTCCAGACCTGCTCCCCAGCTGAACACCGAGCCACGCCACGCCCTGGATTCGCCGTCCGGCCATCTCCTTGCCGGCCGGCGACCAAAACAAACCCGGCCTCACTGAGGCATATTATCGAACAGGTGGTGGGCATAACAAAAATAAACGGTTTTCGACCTACCTTGGGGATCCGGCGCACTCCGACGACCTACCTTGCTTTCGAAGGCGGCGTATGAACGGTGGGGGACGACGGTATGGGCCGGGATTTGCGCGAAACGGCCGGCGCGGGTCCCGGCCAAACTGGGAGCAAAAACAGGGGAAGACAGAGCAGCTCGGACCGGGGGGTGCGACTCACCGTCGACGACGCGTCTGGAGGCTTCCGGCTTCGGGGAAGGGCGACGGCGACGCTGCTGGGGGACCTGCAGAAACCAGGCTCCCTCTCTTTCTCTCTATTTTCTCTCTCTCTCTCTCTCTCTGTTTCTCTCACTCTCTCTGTTTCTCTCTATATTTGGCTGACCCGGGGGTCTCGCTTCCTCTCCGGTTTTTTATGGTCACAGTACGAGCACGACGGTCGCCGGAAAAGCTCTCGGTCTCTCTATTTTCTCTCTATTTTCTCTCATTGTTCCCTCTCTGTTACTGTTTCGCCGGCCGGCCTCCTCCCCAAAAAATGGCCGACCGGGGCTCTTCTCTCTCTCTGGCCTTTTATAGGCGGCGTCCCCCGGCTCTGTGCGTCGGCAATGACGACGGCCTGCACCGGCCTACGCCACCCCACGACTTTCGTGGCCATGGCAGGCCGGTGTAGAGTGAAGCAGAGCAGGGGGGTCCGGTTAACGCGGCAGCAGAGGCTGAGAAGGAGAGGATAAGGGAGCCCGGGAAACGGGGAGGACGGGACTGGCAATTAATGCCAGTCCCGTCGATGTGCTCATCCGGCCCAGCCTGGCCGGATAGCGACGGCGAGGAGCGGCGCCGCCGTGTGTCGGCGTGACGCTTGGAACAGGGTGAAACAAGGGCGAGGAGAGCGACCGGGGGAGAAGGAAGGAGGAGAAGAAGCTGGGCCGGGCTGGGCCCAGTCGCGCGCGGGGAGAGGAGAAGAAAAATGGTGGGCCGTGGGCCCGCGCGGAGGAAAAAAGAAAGAGGAGAAGAAGTTGGGCCGGGCTGGGCCCAGCCGCGCGCGAGGGAAAAAAGCGAGGAGGAAAAGGGGCGGGCTGGGCCGGCCTTGGTCCGGCCCGATCCGATTTTTTTTCGCACCTTTTTTTTTTTTTTAATATTTACATTCTGATAGCCATATTAATGCAAAGTGTGCCTAATTCTATATGCAATGCAATTAAATTGAAATATTTTTTGTTTTAGGAATTAAAGAAAATTAACTCCTAAATTTTGTGCAATTAATTTTGGGCAATTCAAAAATAGGTGTCTACAGCTGCCCCTCTTTGAAGGTGAGCTCGCAGAGGTTAAGCTCGTAGAGGTTACATTCAAAGACAAAATGACACCTAAATTTGACCCATGCATGCTCAATGAATGCTATTTTTGGTGAGACTGTGAGTCCCATTTTTATGATGCAATATAAGATGATGCATGCTAAAGCAAATAAAAACACACCTGAGGCTACTTACCTTGCTGAAGGGTAGAGTAATTTCGGACAGTTGATATTGTGTGTCGAGGACCCGAACCTATCTTCGGTCGCCTGGACGAAGAAATGGTTTGTCTAGGACCCGAACCTTTCTTCGGTCGCCTTGACGGGGATTGTTGTTGTCTAGGACCCGAACCTTTCTTCGGTCGCCTTGACTGGATTTTGTTTGTCTCGGACCCGAATCTACCTTCGGTTGCCGTGACTGGGGAAATCATTTGCCTAGGACCCGAACCTTTCTTCGGTCGCCTTGACTGGATTTCGATTGTCTGTCTAGGACCCGAACCTTTCTTCGGTTGCCTTGACTGACTGGATTTTGTACGTCGAGGACCCGAACCTTTCTTCGGTCGCCTTGACTGATTGTACTTTGTCCGTCTAGGACCTGAACCTTTCTTCGGTCGCCTTGACTGATTGTACTTTGTCCGTCTAGGACCCGAACCTTTCTTCGGTCGCCTTGACTGACTGGATTTGTACGTCGATGACCCGAACCTTTCTTCGGTCGCCTTGATTGGGGAAATCGCTTGCCTAGGACCCGAACCTTTCTTCGGTCGCCTTGACTTGATCTCATTTGTCTCGGACCCGAATCCCTTCGGCTGCCGTGACTGGGTTGTGTCTGTCTAGGACCCGAACCTTTCTTCGGTCGCCTTAACTGACTGGATTTGTACGTCTAGGACCCGAACCTTTCTTCGGTCGCCTTGACTGATTTGTACGTCTAGGACCCGAACCTTTCTTCGGTCGCCTTGACTGATTGGATTTGTACGTCTAGGACCCGAACCTTTCTTCGGTCGCCTTGACTGATTTGTACGTCTAGGACCCGAACCTTTCTTCGATCGCCTTGACTGATTTGTACGTCTAGGACCCGAACCTTTCTTCGGTCGCCTTGACTGATTGTATTTGTTTGTCAAAGTACTTGGAAATTCTTGCCCAAGGATTTGACGATTTGCCTGGTGGGTCCTCGCCAGCAGGTCTTGAAAAGGCTCAAACGATGAGCACCTGGGGGTCCTCGCCCCAGGATTTGATGTGAACAGAGGGGGTCATTCCTATGCTCAGGAGGGTACCATAACAATCATAGGTACATGGATTTTTGGAACCGGACATGGGTAGAATATACCTACCTGGGCGTGTTCCTGCCTCTTAAGGGCGTGTCTCCTGTTAGACAAACTTTCTTTTGTGCAAAGGCATACGCATTCATCAGAGAAATAGACAACTGAGGCTATTCTAGAATATCGTATGAAATATCTTGGCCAGCAAGCCCAGATGCTTTTCTTTTCCAAAGGAATACCCAATTTGCCCCCTGGATAATTTGAGAAGAAATCTGATGAAATACCTGGGATTTCTTACCCGGAGGTTGAATGCATCATCTGCTGAATACCCGACCTTTTTCGGGGCATCTCTTTTGGGATGATAATGAGGGTTTCTCCAGCGCCCGAATTTTGTGTTCCATCACTGGGGATTAGAACTCTGAGCTGTCAAAGATGATTAGCGCAAATATGCATGCATTGATCAAGAATAGACAAGTTAGTCTATTCTAGAATGTGTATTTGAAAATTCATGCATGATGATTTTGCCATGTTTGCATCACCAAAAATCCACCGAGGGTCAATTCAGACAATTTTCGCTCGCGACGTGGACTTCTCGAGACGCTGAACGAGGGACCTTCAGTCAGAAAGGACTTTCCACTCGCTCTCATTAAAAAGGGCTGTTTGTCCCGTCCACTAATGCGGGAACATTGAAAACACTCAATCTGACCTCTATCATATCAACAAGGGTCTGAGTTTTCTCGCAAGCGGTACGACACTGCCAATCTGAGAGGTCTTCTTCAGGGTCGTAACGTAGGCTTGGTCAATGGCTTAACAAAGGTGACTGTCCAAGTCAAGGCCATGAAAGAAAATATTTTACAATTATCTCCAGGTTTACAAGTCAAGAACCCTGCAAAAGAGATAGAAATAGACTTGCTCGCACTTCTTCGAGCGGTGTTTATAAACATTTTGAAATTCTACGTTAATTCAATTGCCCTAGTCAGAAGAGACTTCATGAGGGACGTAACGCGGGTTTGGTTTACAGGTTGAGAAACGAAATGATCGTTAGGCTCAAAAATGTGTGTGAGGGTGAAAAATTGGTGATCATCTAGCATCGTCACTAGTCTTCTTCTCCGCCGTCAGGATTTTTCTGGCAAACTCCCTGGGTAATCTTGTGTTTTAGCATCTTTGACAACTTTTTCTTGAGGAGCTTCTGCGTCAAGCATTTTCCTGGATACCATTCTATCTCTGTCCCAATTGCTTTCTCAAGAATAGGTTCATCTTCGTCTGTCATGTGGCAGATCTTTGCCAAGACAAAGTTCCTAAAGTAGGAATTTACATCGAAGAAGAACTCAAGTTTAAACCCTTTGGGTCGTCTATTCTACACCACTTAATGTCTTTGAGGTATTTGAGAGCGCTTTCATTACGCTCAGAAATCTCCATTCATGGGCATTGGCCTTGCTTTTACCAGGCACACTGCTTTTTCATGCCCCCAATTTTCAGCATTTTTTTGTTGGGACTAGCTTAAACAAATTTGAAGTCTTCATCTTGACTCGATGCTTTGGCCCCTGATGCTCAAATTGTGGTGACTTTTGCCTTGCCCCAGCGTAGGGGATGATCACCAACTGAGTTTATATGAAATGAAATCGCCGGCTCAATTGGGCTAGCAAATGATATAAGTGTATGGGATAGAAAAAGAATTGCTCTTCGTCATCCTAGGGCACTTAAATTATCGTGAGAGTTCATCTGCAATAAAAACACTCAAAGATTAATGCAAGTGAGAGCAAGAAAACTTCTATTCATCTTTTCACCTTGTGCGAGCTGTTGCAGCTGATGATGATAGAAAATTTTAGATATTACAAACTCCTCATCCATCTTAGTGAAAACATCGCTGTTATCAATAAGATATTGTCATTTTGGACAGGCTTTAGTTTGCTGCTCCTCTCTTGACAAAGCCCTCTTAGCCTCGACCGTCCGGCTGTCAATGGTGTGCTTGTCTTGGAGGGCTCTGTCGAGGATCGCCAGACCTCAAGTTGCCCCAATGTGGGGTGGTTCTTGACAGGGTTGATTTAAAAGAAACCACTAAGTGTATGGGCTCAAATGGTTAAGCAAAGGGTTAGTTGTAGTGTATGGGGCAGAGAAATGAACTGCCTCTCGTCATTTTGGTTATCGTACCTTGTGCGAGAAATCCCTTTACCTTGTAGAAATGAAACCTTTTCGCTCATCTTGCAAGGGTTTGGTACTTGAGAATGTGTATAAATCAAGGATTGCCTCTCATCATCCCGACACACCTCGTTCAACACCTCGGAGCAGTTCGACACCATTCGTCGAATTGTCAAAGTTTTCTCAGGGAATTGGTGAATTAAACAGGTAAAATTACCATGCAAAATTATTTTCCACGTAATGCATTTGAGGAAGAAAATAGTATCGATTTTCTTTGATTATTTCTTCCTTCTTGTTTCTTTCTACTCTTATGAGAAGAGTTTTTTTAGGGAAAGAGATACTTACCTATGCTGCTACAGTAGAGCAAACCTGCAAGGTAATAAGGAAAACAGTGTTAATGAACAGTTCTTTGAGGGATAGGAATTGGAAACGATACAACATTACCCTTCGTGAATCCCTTCATTTGAGATTAAACCGACAACTCCTTGAGTTTTCTCGGATGTTGATAATTCCCTTCTGACAAAAACATGAGTTTATGTTAGGAATGAGGCGATTGAGGGTAAATTGAGAACGATACAAATTACCCTTTTTCCATTTTGCCTTCAAAGCCAGCAGAGTCTTTTCTACTCTTTACTTTGTTCAGCCTTCTCTGACTCAATCTGCTCCTCCATACTCTTGGTCTCGAAGCTCGAATGAAATCCTCTATTATTAGGGATGCTTCCAAACAGAGAGTTCTATTGTCAGGGCATGTTGTGTCAATGCGGCTCCGGTATGTTGAGGAGTTTCTCGGGAGTCATATGATTCCTGACAGGCACAGGGCATGCGCAATTGCTTGCATGGGGAGCTTCGCGGCAAAGCTAATCTCTACTTTAAAGGTCTTTGACGGGCATGGACGTGACCACCATCGAGGCTTCTGTGGTTGTCAAGATTGGCTCCGACGCCTTTTTGCCATATGCGAAGTCCTTTCCAGGTTTGATCCGCCGACAGGAGTGTTCCTATCAAGAACTTTTCTGCCAATTCCCTTGTTATCAATTGAGACATAAAAGTTATTTCAAGGATAGTACTTCTTCACAGCATCCGAGTTGACCGGGTTGGAGAATTGACGTCCATCCATTTCAGTCAGAATCAAAGCCCTTCCAGGAAGTGTCCTTTTCACGACATAGGGACCCTTGTAGTTTGGAGCGAACTTACCTCCAAGCTCGGGAGGTAGTGGTAGCACTTTTCTTAGGACTAGATCGCCTGCTTCAAAGCGTCTGGGGCGTACCTTCCGATTGAACGATCTAGCTATCCCCTGTTGATAGCATTGTCCATGACAAAGAGCCTTCAGCCGCTTTTCATCAGTCATATTCAGCCGCTCCAATCTTTGCTGCTTCCATCATGAGTGTTGTTTACTCAATTTTATCCTATATAAAAGGAAAAGATATGTCATTTCTATGCTAAAGTGAATAAACTTTAGGAACGAAATACACCCTTTTTGATGGACTGGGGGATTGCATGCCCCCTAGTCTACTCCTCCAATTGAGCACTTCTTCGTCGTGTTTCATTCGAGAAGTCCTAACATTGGTGTTCCATCCGGCTTGCTAGCACGTCAAAGTCTAGCATGTTTCCCAGCTCATTATCTGCAAAAGAAAAGGGATAGAATGTCATTTCCAAAATTTATTGAGGAATGAGACATACCTTTTCCTTCAAAAAGGGTAATCTTTTCTTGATTTGCCCCCGATTTTTGTACGAGATGATATTTCGCTCATCATGGAATTAGGGAATGCTCAGTAGTCTCATTGACTTCCTGGGGCTGATGTCACCCACTGGTAATAATGAGATTTGCCCCATGTTTCATTTGAAGATTGGACGATCTTCGCTTGGACTGCCCCTATTAGATGAGTTGGTCCGTTATCATCATGAGGGTCTAATGTACACTTCAGTTTGTGTCATTTTCAAATGTCCCATTTGTAACAAAAATGAGTATGCTCTGAGACATGAAGTGAGCAAGTCAGAAAGACAAACAAGGTTATGAGCATGTATGCTTTTTCACCACCATTCTTTGACTTTTTGAAAAATGATAAAACATTTGTTTTGTTTTCAAAAGTTTAGAAACGAGGAAACATGAGGAAGCCCGGGCCTCAGAACACTTTCCTTTACATGGCTGGATATCATCAACGGGCCGGTTTGGGATACTCCCTCATGCCCTTAAAACATTATTTATTTACAATCCATGGATTTACAACCTCAAAAGAGGGAGAGTTTAAAAAGACATTTCTTTCAACAGAAATGACGACAAAAGGCAAAATACAAGGACAACCCCTTTTCCAAGGATTCATGCAAAAGGATGAGAAGAGCTCTACTCAAGCAGGTTTGCGCTCATTCCCTTCACTGGTCTCGAATGAGAAAGTCTTGGTGTCCAGTAGGTTTTGAATTCGGTGTTTAAGAGTATAGCACCCATCAGTTGAATGCCCTACCTCGCCCATGTGATAATCACATTTTTCAGACGGATTGTAGTTTGAAAAATTCTCAGGATTAGGTCGCTTTGGTTCAATGGAAAGCAGTCCCTTTTCCCGGAGTATTGTCAGTATCTGAGACGGAGATCCGGGGAGGGGAGTGAACTGTCTCCGGTTGTTTTGCTTTTGTGATGGAGGGATACTGGGTTTGTATTGTTCACGTTGAATGAACTTTGGGCATAGGGTGCTCAATTCCTTAGGATTAGGGGACCTGTGGACATTGTCAACTATGACATCTTTACCCTTTTGGTTGACACTGGAGGGTTCCATTTGAATCATCACCCCTGGTCTTGGATAGCAAAACTGAGTCATGGTGAGTTGGTCTAAGCGGATTGACAAATGTTCCACTTGTTTCGAGAGTTGTTGAAGAAAGGCAAAGACTTGCTTTATTTCGGCCTCCATGTCGGCCACGCGAGTTGTCATATCTTTTTCAGCCATTTTTACTTGGCGGGTTAGTATGATTTGTAATTACCTGTAAAAAAAAAAAAAGGCAACGAATGAGTATAAAATCTCATAAATGATCAATCCACGACTTAGTCTAGTATTGCATCTGTCTACCATGTATTTTCTTTATTTACAAAAAAAATCAGAAGCAAAAAAAGTTTTTATTTATATATTCATTACAAGCGGCG
This sequence comes from Syzygium malaccense, assembly GCA_031216405.1. Classification (NCBI taxonomy): domain Eukaryota; kingdom Viridiplantae; phylum Streptophyta; class Magnoliopsida; order Myrtales; family Myrtaceae; genus Syzygium; species Syzygium malaccense. Next base: position 5,503,002 of record CM062255.1, read on the forward strand.
TCCCCGGGATTCGAACCCCGGTCGCCTCGGACCGTTACGCCTCACACCCGGATACCACTGGGCCGAAGGCCGCGGTGGTGTCTCAAAGGGGCAAAAAATTTCATTTAAAGCATAAAAAACGGCCCGAGTTATATTAACATTAGTATAACCTAAAAACATTTTTAAGGAAGAAAACCAAAACCCGTGAACATAATTACTAGGAAATATAAAAAAAGGGTTTTTTTAACAAAAAGACGCCCTTCCCGAATACTCATTTTATAAACGATGGGGAAATCACGGTCTCTCGGAGTCGCTTATTTTCACGGACAAATTCCGTAATAAGCGTATCCCTCGTATATAAACTGCAATCAATGAGTAGCCCACTAGTGACAAAACAATTGAACAAGTAGGCCGTATAAAAAATGAGAAGGGATAGAATATATACCTTTCCTTGAACCATGTCAATCACAACGACACGCACATGAGAAGTGAGGTTTGATTTCTATCTAGACTGGCTCAGCAAAATGAAATTAAAAGGGTGCCTGACCGTCGCAGTCTCGCGTTGGTGTCAAGTCCTTTTAACCTCGGCCAAATCGAAAGGAATATCTTATAGACACGCGAATAGCGGCTAAAGATATTTCTTTACGATTTTAAAAATAAATTTCGGGGAAAAGAAAGGCAACCTCTACATCGCGGGCTCGCGTTCGAGGTCGTATCTTTCTTAACACCATCCTAAAAACCCTATTGCGGCCCAGGTCCGGCAGCGTGGTTGTGTGTGCAATAGTGTAATGCTAAATCATTAAAGCATGCACAACAATTTATAAACAATCAATTTGAACCTGCAAAAACAAATAACACCTTAATGTTAGGGTCATACCTGGAGTCCTTGCTGCCAAACAAAAATCATTTTGAACAGGATAAAAATTTTGGCCTAAGTCCACTTTTTAAAAAAAAACAAGTCCCCAGCGGAGTCGCCAGTCTGTCGCGACCGAACTCTTTCCCGAGCCTCTTTTTTCGGACAACATGCGAAAGGAAGGAGGGCTCGCCTGGTACGTGCTAAGTCTAGGTTCAGGACTTAACTCGGGCTCTCCCAAGCCCATACCATATCGCGACTTAGGGTTTAAAATTTTTAACATGCAAGTGGTTTATACCAAGGAGTCGCCACTAATCGATTTGGGGTAGGTCGATTAGAAACCCAAATAGGGGATGGGAGAATCACCCTATTCCTACGGACCAGAGATTAATTGGGTTCGGGGACTTAATTACATTAGTTAAATAACTAATGCCCTTTCGGTACCTTTCTACCCTGTTCATTTCATGAAAACATTTGTCAGACAATTTGGATTGATTTTAGGACCTTTCTCCTAACATGTGAGGTGATCAAGCGAGTGCATAATCAGAAACGATCAGCAGTCAGGAACACAATAATTTATACAACCTAAGGTTCTAACCTTAACTAAGTCAGATGACATTCAAAACACAACAGCTCATGCGATTGTATTAGAAAACGTGCATAACAACGCAACGTAATAAAAACAACATGTAAAATACTAACACAACCTCAGGTTTGTCTAATTTAAACAAGACAATAATATGCACAATAATATAACAATGGATTAAAACACTTTGATAACCCACCTAATAAAAAAACTTTTCTTTAAAAATTTTTTTTTTTTAATTTTTTTTGATTTTTTTTTCGAAAAAAAAAAATAATAATAATAATACCGAAAGAAAATAAAATAAAAATAAAACATTTAAAAAAAAATTTTAAAATTTTTTAGAATTTTTTTAGAATTTTTTTTATTTTTTAATTATTTTTTTATTAAAAAAATAAGAATAAAATAAAACAAAAATAAAATAAAAAATAATATAATATTACCGGGTCGGGTCGGGTCCGACCCGGGTCAACGGACTCGACCCGGGCGTTGACCCGGGTCGGTTCGGCTGAGCCGGGTCGGGCGGAACCGACCCGGGTCAACGGATCCGACCCGGGCGTTGACCCGGGTCGGATCTGTCGATCCGGGTCGGGCGGAACCGACCCGGGTCAACGGATCCGACCCGGGCGTTGACCCGGGTCGGATCTGTCGATCCGGGTCGGTCGAACCGACCCGAGTCAACGGATCCGACCCGGGCGTTGACCCGGGTCGGATCTGCTGATTCGGGTCGAATCCGACCCGAAATCACAGACCCGCAAGAGGGGGACGCCGGCGAGGCCAAAATTGGCCGATCGCCGGCCGACCCAGACCGGCGCTGCTTCCAGACCTGCTCCCCAGCTGAACACCGAGCCACGCCACGCCCTGGATTCGCCGTCCGGCCATCTCCTCGCCGGCCGGCGACCAAAACAAACCCGGCCTCACTGAGGCATATTATCGAACAGGTGGTAGGCATAACAAAAATAAACGGTTTTCGACCTACCTTGGGGATCCGGCGCACTCCGACGACCTACCTTGCTTTCGAAGGCGGCGTATGAACGGTGGGGGACGACGGTATGGGCCGGGATTTGCGCGAAACGGCCGGCGCGGGTCCCGGCCAAACTGGGAGCAAAAACAGGGGAAGATAGAGCAGCTCGGACCGGGGGGTGCGACTCACCGTCGACGACGCGTCTAGAGGCTTCCGGCTTCGGGGAAGGGCGACGGCGACGCTGCTGGGGGACCTGCAGAAACCAGGCTCCCTCTCTTTCTCTCTATTTTCTCTCTCTCTCTCTCTCTGTTTCTCTCACTCTCTCTGTTTCTCTCTATATTTGGCTGACCCGGGGGTCTCGCTTCCTCTCCGGTTTTTTATGGTCACAGTACGAGCACGACGGTCGCCGGAAAAGCTCTCGGTCTCTCTATTTTCTCTCTATTTTCTCTCATTGTTCCCTCTCTGTTACTGTTTCGCCGGCCGGCCTCCTCCCCAAAAAATGGCCGACCGGGGCTCTTCTCTCTCTCTGGCCTTTTATAGGCGGCGTCCCCCGGCTCTGTGCGTCGGCAATGACGACGGCCTGCACCGGCCTACGCCACCCCACGACTTTCGTGGCCATGGCAGGCCGGTGTAGAGTGAAGCAGAGCAGGGGGGTCCGGTTAACGCGGCAGCAGAGGCTGAGAAGGAGAGGATAAGGGAGCCCGGGAAAATGGGGAGGACGGGACTGGCAATTAATGCCAGTCCCGTCGACGTGCTCATCCGGCCCAGCCTGGCCGGATAGCGACGGCGAGGAGCGGCGCCGCCGTGCGTCGGCGTGACGCTTGGAACAGGGTGAAACAAGGGCGAGGAGAGCGACCGGGGGAGAAGGAAGGAGGAGAAGAAGCTGGGCCGGGCTGGGCCCAGTCGCGCGCGGGGAGAGGAGAAGAAAAATGGTGGGCCGTGGGCCCGCGCGGAGGAAAAAAGAAAGAGGAGAAGAAGTTGGGCCGGGCTGGGCCCAGCCGCGCGCGAGGGAAAAAAGCGAGGAGGAAAAGGGGCGGGCTGGGCCGGCCTTGGTCCGGCCCGATCCGATTTTTTTTCGCACCTTTTTTTTTTTTATATTTACATTCTGATAGCCATATTAATGCAAAGTGTGCCTAATTCTATATGCAATGCAATTAAATTGAAATATTTTTTGTTTTAGGAATTAAAGAAAATTAACTCCTAAATTTTGTGCAATTAATTTTGGGCAATTCAAAAATAGGTGTCTACAACTATAATTAAAACCGTGAATGCTTTCAATATTTATGGTTGATATATATATATATATATATATATATATATACATATATATAGTGATTTTATTTTCATCTATATTGTTAATGTAGGAAAAATATGATGAACTTTTAATGAGCAGTGCTAGTGGTAGTGATGATTGTCCTGAGTCTAGGCCATCAGCTGAAAATATGGCATTGTGGATGGAGGCAACGGGTGGGGTGAAAAAAGGGAAAATATTTGGGATAGGATCGATGTCAAGGATGTACGTGCCGAAGAATCCTGGAAGTTCATCATCCACTGGGACTGGTCGAAGGAGGTCACGACAAGAAGAGCAATTGACCCAAGAAGTGGATCAGCTGAAAAATGTACTTGTTCAGAAGGACGAACGAATACATAACTTGGAACAACAAATGGCACTCGTTATGCAACACCTTCACCTCAATCGCTATAACGATCCTTTTGTACCTCCAGCCAATCCAATAGGTCATGGGCACAATGATGACCAACCCATTAATGCCGAGAATGCTGCTGCTGCTGCTGCTGATGATGATGATGATTTTCTCTAGACTTACTTCTCAAAATCGGGGGTAAGCTTGCTTCATAATCTTGGTTTTTCATAATTTCACTCATATTCATATGTAAGAACATTTATGTTCGTCCTGAAACGTTTTTTTGTTAACCCTCTTGTTATTTTATACCTAGTTCCACATCCATGCATAAACGCTTCTTTTATATTATGGACTGATTTATGTATCGACATTTTCTCAGGTCTCGACAAAAGTGACTACTTTTGGTGTCTTGCCATCGTACCAAAGCTGCATCTTCTTGTGTATGGTTTTTCTTCGTCTTATATGGTTGTATCGCCTCTTAGTTCATGTTTTGAATATATTGTAAGCTTGGATCTCAAATAACATCATATCAGACTCTGCAACTTTCCTTCAGTTATTTGTTTTAATCATATGTTATTGTGGCTGGTTTGTCAGAATTTATGGTTTGTTCGTTTTCCTGTTTCAATTATATGTTATATGTTATTGTCTCCTTTGTTTGATATGAACAATAATTTATGGCCGAAATGCTGTAAAAATAGCCGAATTTTGCGATCATTACAGTTCGTCGCTAATTTGCGATGAATTTTTTGACGAAAATTGCGACGAAAATTGAGACGAATTTTGCGACGGATTTGCGACAAAATTTTCGACGGATTTGTGACTAAATTTGCAACGGATTCATGGCTACTTTGCGACGAAATTTGCGACGAATTTTGTGACGATATTTGCAATGAAATTTGCGACGAATTTTGCGACGAATTTTGCGACGAAATTTGCGACGGATTTTGCGACGAAATTTGCGACGGATTGTATTCGTCGCAAATTTGCGATGAAATATTTGCGACGAATTTTGCGACAGATTGTATTCGTGGCTAATTTGCGACGAATTTTGCGACGGATTTTGCGACGAAATTTTAAATTTTCCGTCGCAAAAATTTGCGACGACCTAGTAGCGACGGAATTTTTTCCGTCGCAAATTTCGTCGCAAATTCGATTTGCGACGAATTTTTCCACATTTTCCGTCGCAAATTTCGTCGCTAATCCGGTATTTTTTTGTAGTGATGGGAGACGGGAGGACCAGCACCATCATCACCGGAAGCAGAAACGTCGTGGACGGCAGCACCACATTCAACTCCGCAACTGTTGGTAAGTGTGTACCTCTCGCTCTTCTCTACTCGTTCTTTTCGAAACTAATCTGTCTTTGTCTCTTTCCATCATAATTGTCGTTTATTGAAAATTTTCACAATGCCACGTGCGCTCTGCATTAAGATTCCAACTACCCTGACTCTTTAGATCTGGCCGTCGCGGCCAGCTGCAAGGTTGTTAAGCTCGTTGCCGACGGGCATGGACGAGCCAACGACTCGATCTCAATCATAAGCCAAATCCGGCGAGTTCCCTCCCTTTGCCTTTGTTGCCGCACCTCCAAATCCCGTCACTTTTTGCATGGCTATTCCTCTATTATTCTTCTTGACACTTGAGCTCCGTCCGCTTCCGCAATGAGGCCTACAGATCTGGAAGTCTGAGGCAATGCTCTAGAACGGAAGCCATGCTTCACCAAACCTTCGCCATGCTTCAGATCCGGAGGCATGGCTTTGAAGGAAGACGGAGCCAACCCCAAAGATGACGAAGAGAGTGGCTTGGCTTGGACATCCGGCAATCGTCAGCCCAGATGCAGTGGTGCAAGCTCCGCCGATGGCGATGGCAGGGGGAGGCACGGAGATCAGGCTCAAGTGGGTATAGTCGGAGGAGGAAGAGAGTTCTTTTTATCTACATCCATGTTAACATATACGTGTCAATTTGTACTTGGCTCAGAGCGCATGGATGCACGCTATCAGCAGCTGACATGTCACAGCTGCTCGCAAACCACCGACTCCTCTCCTACTCCAAGCACATGCACAAGATTAGAGTATGACCAGATGCATTGTTCTCAAATGCATAAGTTCATAGAAGACCGAATAATTTACCATTTCATCTTATGCTGCGAGCTCAATCAAGTGGAATACTACCAAACCCGATCCTCACACCAAAAGCGGATTGAATCCCTCGAATTTGAATTGCAATGGAAAACTACAAAACTTGGTCACAAGAATCCTCACCCACGTGACCCGCAGCAATCGACAATGTTCTGTGATAAATATCTTGATAAAATTGCTTTCGGTGTTTGCAGTCAAAGAAGGTAACCAACATTTTGTTTTAACCTTCTTGGCTTGTCGGAAATTTCAATTAATTAATCAGTTGTTATGTTAGATTTTCTTTTGTCTTTAATGAATTCCAGATTATTATATTTTCAGGGACAATATATAGTGGGGGCAGCAACATGCATGCCTCTGATAATCTCTTCATTTCATGTTTGACTAGTGCTGTTTTTCAACTTTTCGAATGTCACAAATAAAAGCGAGAGACAAAAATGACCAACATTATTTCGTTATTATTATTTAAAATAATTAGCCAATAATTTTTTTATTATTATTGATGACCATTTATATGTCTAAGCATTTTTTATAGATGATGAAAATATTTTTAATTTATTCATTTTTATAAACGGTATAAATAATTTTTTTGTGAAAATATTTTTCATAAAATCGATTTTTTGCAAAACAAATGAAGAGCATTATCTTTTTCCCTCTCTTTAGAGACGTCTTAGTTAAAATGGAATCGAAACATTCTCTAATTAGTCAAGGCGAGGCTTAACCCGTTTACGTTCCTAATCGATCCCATGTTTCCCATCCAATTGACCAATTGATGATGGTGATAAGTGTGTTTGACGAATAACCAATGGATGATCGAAACTTGAAACCGTTGAATAAATACTATCTTCAAAATTGAGAGCTAACTTCATCGATTTTACTAAGATAGATAAATGATATCTGGAACATATTTGCCAATTTTTATTTACATAAAATACATAATAACAATGTCTTCTCGAAGAGTCGTGTCTAAGGTAGACGACATATAAAATTCTAACTTGCAAGGGATTTGATCGTTCTTCTTGCAACGAATACTTTACTTGTACTTCCCACTCATTTTACCAAATATTACTATTTATTAGCCTTATCCCTCTCCCTCGTAAGTCCTTTATATTAAAGAAAATTCCCACCTTAATACTAACAATATATTTCAGAGCTAAGGATAGCACAAGTCTAATAACTTTAGTACGACACTCATTTGAGTAACGTAGTTTTTTTTTTCGATGGCCTGATTGCCGTGACTTCTAAAAAAAAACGTTCATTTGAGTCTCATAACTTTCAATTGATTAAGCAAGTGTCAATTTTCACCCTAGTGTCGTAAATCCACCATGGCACAACACTTGTGGTGAAGATTTTTTAAAGAGTTTTGACATTCAAGTGATGGATTGAAAAGTTATATGCCACTTAAGTGAACGGAAAAAAATCATGGCCCTCAAGTGAGCGGCATATGAAAGTGATGGGCTTTATGGTATCCTTTTCCCCAATATTTCATATTAGGATACAAATTCATGTACTAAATTAAAAATATATAAGTTACATGTATTTGAGACATGGCAAATCATAAATGACGTTTAATAGGTCAAAACATCAGGTTAATTGTGTTTTATATACGTTACTCACTCATAATGATTAATGTTTAGAATCATATAAGATATATTGTAATCCGAAGTTTTTTTTATGTATATCATCTTTAATAAAATTAAGGGATAACGACACAAATGGTCCTTGGATTTTGATTCAATATGCAATGTGGTCCTCGAACTTTAACCCAATATGCAATGTCATCTCTAAACTTTTAATTTGTTCAATATGATCTATGAACTTTTGGTACATGTTCAATTTAGTGACTGGATTGTATGAAAATATTTAATATTATCCTTCCATTAATTAAAGTTTATGGAGAATATTGAACATTTTCATACAGTCTAAGGACTAAATTGAATATGTATCAAAAGTTTAGAGATCACATTGAACAAATTAAAAGTTTAGGGAAGACATTGCATATTGAGTTAAAATTTAGGAACCACATTGAACAAATTTAAAATTCGGGAATCACATTACATGTTAGGCTAAGATTAGAGGGCCATTTATATTATTATCCCTTAATTTTATTAAGTTAAAATTTAAGGATCACATTATATATTGAGCTAAAATTTCAGGAACTATTTTTGTTATTTACTCAAGAAATTAATTATCTATCCATGTGTTGTTCTAAACCAGTAATTATCCGTACGCCCGCGGCCCCCCCTTCCCTCTTCTCTCTCTCGCTCTCTCTTCACAGGACCTGTAGCATTTTGTCATCATTCTTCCTCTTTTCAACAATCCACATCACTGAAGTTTCCGAGGTGACTCCATGCAACTTTTGATTCCCAAAAAAACAAAGGACAGACGCCATTTCACGTTAAAAGCCTCCTCTCTTCTTCTCACCTTCGCAACTTGCCAACAGCCACTGAAGAAAAAAGCTCTTGCTTCAGCTGGAGCTCCTCTTCTGCTTCCATGGCTTCTCGCTTCCTAATGTCACTCTTTGCGCTCTCTGCGATGTTTCTCTCGGCAGCACTCGCTATCAACACCACCGCCACCTCCTCCTCCTCCTCCTCTTCTTCCACCTCTCTCCCCGCCCACATTCTCTCTTCCATCAAATCCTTCTGCTCAAACACACCCTATCCGGACTCTTGCTTCGACGCCCTAAAGCTCGCCAACTCCATCAGCACTGGCCCCAACATCCACACCTACCTCCTCCAAACCCTCGAAGCCGCCATCTCCGATGTCGGGAAGCTCTCCGGAATCCTCCAAACCGCGGGCCGCGGGAACATTGTGGAGAGACAGAGAGGCACGATTCAAGACTGCAGGGAGCTGCACCAGATCACGGTGTCCTCCTTGAAGAGATCGGTCTCCCGGGTCCGGGACGGCGACCCCCGGAAACTGTCCGACGCGAGGGCCTACCTCGCCGCGGCCCTCACGAACAAGGAGACTTGCCTGGAAGGCCTGGATTCTGCATCGGGGTCACTGAAGCCACTGCTTGTGAGTTCACTCATCAGCACTTACAAGCATGTGAGCAATTCCCTGTCCATGCTCCCGAAACCGGCCACTCCGAAAGGGGGACAAGGCCGCCGTTTGATGGGCTTTCCAACATGGCTGTCGCGTAAGGACCGCCGGATCTTGCAGAGCTCCAGCGACGAGTATGACCTGAGCGAGGTCATCACGGTCTCGGCAGACGGGTCGGGGGACTTCACCACCATCTCCGATGCCGTCAATTTTGCTCCTAACAACAGCTATGGCAGGACAATCATATACGTGACGGAGGGGTTTTATCAGGAGAATGTGGAAGTCCCGAGCTACAAGACCAACGTTGCGTTGCTGGGTGACGGAGCCGGCCTCACAATCATCTCGGGGAACAGAAGTGCGGGAGATAATTGGACCGCATTCAGATCTGCAACTGTTGGTAAATGTCTCATTAAATTGTAGCTAAGTGAACTTATACTCACTGTGTTGTTCCGTTAGATGGCAACTGAGATTTTTTGTTGATTGCGTTGATCACACACACAATGAATATTGAAGTCCTGGCCTAGATTCCCGATACCCATTTCTGGGTTGCTCTGTTCTTTGCTCCTTTTTTGTGTTTAAATCCAGTCTGAAGCTTGATTATTTAGCAAATTTTCCACTGACTTTTTGCTTTTCCTGATACGTTTTCCCTTTTCTTTTGGTTTTATTGTTTTTCGCAGCGGTTTCAGCTGACGGCTTCCTTGCCAGGGACATAACCTTTCAGAACACGGCAGGGCCAGCAAAGCGCCAAGCAGTTGCTCTCCGAATCAGCGCTGATTTCGCCGCGCTCTACAGATGCTCAATCAATGCCAACCAGGACACTTTGTATGTCCACTCCTTCAGGCAATTCTACAGAGAGTGCGACATCTCGGGGACCATCGACTACATCTTTGGTAACGCGGCGGTCGTCTTCCAAGGCTGCAACATCATCTCCAGACAACCTATGGCCGGCCAGTACACTGTCGTGACGGCCCAATCCCGAGACACCCCGGACGAGGACACGGGGATCTCGATCCAGAACTGCACCATCCTGCCCGCAGACGACCTGTCAGCGGCCGTGAAGAGCTACCTCGGGAGGCCGTGGGGGATCTACTCGAGGACCGTGGTCCTTGACTCCTACATCGATGGGTTCATCGACCCGAGAGGGTGGACCGAGTGGTCGGGCGACCAAGGGCTGGACACTCTGTACTATGGGGAGTATGAGAACTACGGACCTGGCTCAGGCACTGAGGGCAGAGTGACTTGGCTTGGGTATCACATAATGGACTACTATGACGCCTCCAACTACACCGTGTCCGAGTTCATCACTGGTGAAGAGTGGCTGGAGTCCACTGCATTCCCTTATGACGATGACATTTGAAGCTTCATTTTGGTTAACTTCTAAATTGCATTGTATCTTAGCTTACTCAAATCACCATCCAAAATTGACTGGCTATTAAGAGCCATGAATTACAGGACACAGAGAAACTCTCTCCTAATTAAGTGTATACGAGGCCACGTTATATGGAAGTCAATGTTTGATTGCCATTAGAGGAATTACATATTTTTCACGGGACGATCTTTGTGACAAGGGCATTGGTACTGTCCTATCCCCACCGACGAAAAATATCGATGTAGACCGGAAAAGAGAGACTCTCCTTCTGGGCCGCAGAGTGAGAGCGACTATCTGACAAATGTGTTAGGCGGATTCCCGGAAAAAAAATCTCGCAAAATGAGTATGGTTGTTGGTGTATTTCTTGCAGTGCAATCTACTGGTAACATCTAGATGCTGCAAGACGAAATGACTTAATACATCACCAAGATATGTATCAGCAGCAGGAGGACGAATGCGCATCCAATTAACATGGCTTGACCCCTCTTTCATATAGTTCGTCGGTTGAAATCCGCGACGTTCCACGCCGACGATGTGTATGAACCCGACACCTCTAGTTACGGCACTTAGCAGGAACCCGTACTTGCAGGGGCATCAAATTAGTCACTCAAGAGGCGCCAAACCGAGACGTTTCTCCGTCTCCATCAGCGACTCCCTCCAACACGGGATGAAGGACTGATTTGATGAGTCAAGTCGATACCAAAAGAAGCCAAAGACCCAAGTGAAAACCTCACTTAGTTTTTTGCCCATTTTCGATTTTTCAGTTGTCGTTTTGCGGGGACTGGTGGAGAGCACCACCGAGCCGACACGGTGAAGGTCACGAACTCGCCATCTTTCTTGCTTTTCTCCAAAAAGAACGCGTCGCGACTTTTGTCGTTTGGAGATGCGTCCGATGAAACTCCCCCAAGTTGCAGAAAACAATGTCCGGGAGGGACAGTGGAGCGCAAGTGGATTGCTATTGAGCTTGTGATAACAAACCTGACAACGTTTGACTGCTGGTTCGCGAATTGGAATGTTGCTGAAGTTTGTTTACTCGTTTTCGGTTGAAACGATATGATTATCTTGCATTGCATGTGGTTGGATTTTGCAAATTTGTTTGGATCATTTGGCGGTTCTGCTACCCCAAAAAATTATGCTTTTTTGTTATTAAAAAAAAGCGAAAAAGCCGCAAATATGCCAATCGTGATACATTTACTTTAAACGTTTTCTTTGTAGCATAAAAAACCCCAAACTATGCACACTGCAACATATTTATCCTAACCTCAAACTTGTCTGTAACACATTTTTCTTCCGTCAAAATTCTGTTAGATGGATTTTTCAGCTAAGCTAATGTCGTTTTTATTTTACTATATCAACACTGTTTCCTTTATAACTTTCATGTAGCTAGATTTTTAAAGGTTCTCATTGACAAAATTTTGAAAGAGGGTAAATATATCACACGGGTACAAGTTTATGATTTTTGGTGTCACAGAAAAAAGTTTAGAGTAAATGTGTTATAATGAGCATAGTTTAAGTTTTTTGGTGGCGTTTGCCCTAATAAAAAAAAATCGAGACTCCCAAGCAACCTCAGGACCCCTGACCCAAAACTTTGGAGGTTGGACTTGGGATCTTGGGTGTCGACACAAAGACCTCAACCAATCTAACCAAGAACAAAAAGGCCAAACCAAGGATCCCAATCTTAGGACCCCGAAGGCCAGACCCAAGACCCCAACGCATGAATGCGGGACCCTAGGAGCTAGTTGAGATCCATGACCCCTCATACGGGGGACATTAATGGCTGAACTCGAAACCTCGGCCCAAACTTGGGACCGAAGATCCCGACCCTTCAATCGAGACATTGAGCGTTGGACTCGAGACCTCAAGCTAGGATTGGGGAACAAGGTTTAGGGGTTTCGGTGTTGGGACCTTGGTTTCAACTCTGAGCCTAGGGTTTGGGTGTCTGGGCTCCAATTTGGGTGGAGGGTTGGCTAGGTCGTCATCCATGTCCTATGGTTCGAATTTGGGGTCATGCATATGCATTTAGTTCCAAACATTTGTATAGTAGCATGTCGCAATATATTCATATTGCTTAGATTTGGTCTAAATTGAAGAGACCAAGCCAATCGTTTGTATTGCAAAAACCAAACGATCGAATAATAAAATTGATAGAACAAGAAAATAAATTGGACACCAGATTTACGTGGTTCGATCATAGTGACTTACGTCCACGGGGAGAGCAGCACTGAATTCCACTATAAATTAAGCGATATAACGTAGATTGCAATCACACTCGAATCACTCAAACACTCTAAGTATTTCTTAAGTCCTAATTACACTCAATAACTCACGCATTGTTTAGCCTCATAATTCCTCACGAAATAATCTCTCAATCTCCCAAAAGAATTATACACAAATCTTACCACAAGATTTAATCGTTACAAGCACTTAAACTCTTGTTATAATTCCATAAAGAAAATCCACATCTAAGCACTCGATTAAACACGGCGCTTCACGAGAACCACGCCGCTCTTTATCAACCACAGCGCTCCGAAACCCACAATCTGCTTTTATATGTGTACAGTCAGGAAGTGGATGTGGCCAACTCAGAATTGGAATTGGAAATCTGGATGATTCGGTCAACAAAGTATGGCTTGGAATTTCCTTTGTTGACCGTGACTCCTGCAGGAATTAGAAAAGAATATTTTATTCTTTCTATTTTCCTTTTTTTTGTTTGCTGCCAACTCTTGCACATTAGAAAAGTAAATTTCCAATATTTCCTTTTGCTCGATTTTGGGCGTCCGCAAAATATCAATTCGGAATATTCAAATTTTCGTTTCTAACTCAAATTCGAGACATATTTTAACAATCTCCACCTTAGCTCGATATTTGAGCCAAGTCACAATCGCTTTAATAGAATCCGAATTTCTCTACTATTCTCCCATAGCCTTAATGGGCTCAACCGCCACAGACGTCTTCCAAGTCCAAGCCTCATTTGAACTTCGCCATAGCCGTGGACCTCATCTGAACACCAACTCCTCATGCACCTTTAACTACTCTCCAAAGATTCTTCGATATAACTTCCTCAGCCACAAATAAAGCAAAACCATCATTACATCTATATCTATTAGGAGATCGAATACGTACATTGTAAATTTCAGCAATTACAGTAATTACAGCAACCATTGACTTTACAGGCTTCACCTCGCTACAGGCTTCGTTTGTGTCAATTACTTCGTTAGTACTCGCTACCTCATGAGTTTATGGTTGCAAATCCACCTCAAGCTGAATACCGTTTAGATCCGTATGAATACTACCACAAACACTCATACCCAAAAGTACTGGAGACTTGTCAAATGTAACTTCTCTATTGATAATAGGTGAATTTAATTTCGGACACCACAACTTATAGCTCCGCTCACCTTGTGCATAACCTAGGAACATGTACTTCATTGCCCTTCCATCGAGCTTACCATCACTAATTCAAATATAATATGGGCAACCAAATATTCTAAGAACAAAATAATCAGTAATGTTACCTGACCACACTTTTTCGAGAGTCCGATATCCAATCGCAGTTGATGGAGATCTATTTTTCAGGTAGCTCGCCATACTAAACGCATTCGTCAGGAATCTCCTAGCCATACCAGCATTAGAGATCATTTTATGGGCCGTTTTTAGTAATGTTCTACTCATCAATTCTGTAATATGTTGTGGTTCATTGGCACTAGTGCGGTGTTTCACTATGCCTTCCTTCATGCATAATTCGTTTAATAGTTTCGAGCAAAACTCCATACTACTGTCAGTCCGCACATGCATAATTGTTTTCCCGATCTCCTTTTTGATCAAAGCTCTCAACTGCTTGATTTTAACAATAGTATCAAACTTGTGCCTAAACATAAACATCCACGTCTTCCTCGAGTAGTCATCAACAATTATTAACATAAATCCGGCACTTTTCCTTAAAGGAAATCGCGACAACCTGTGAATATCTAAGTGAATTAATTCTGCAATATCAGTAGTTTCTCTGATAATCGTACTAAACTGCACGTTCCGCCATTGATCTAAATCACAACACCTGCATACATTCAGTTCGTTAGCAACATAACCACATAGCAAATTTCTTTCATTTAGAACCTTCAAGCTTCTCTCGCTAATGTGCCCCAAACGCATATGCTACAATTTAGACTCTCGAACCGATACATTCGACGTCTCCATAGTGAATTCTGTCACTGTCTTACCTTGAAATTGAAATTCATATAGGCCATTGTGCTTGATTCATTTCATTATTACCAAGGCACCTCGAACAATTTTCAGAATTCCACATTTAAAGAATACCGACACCCAGCTGAATTCAGGGCATTCAAGGAAATTAGATTTTTCTTCGACTCTGGAATATGCCTCACTTCAGTTAATGTCCTCACAATACCATTATGCATTTTGATTCTAACATCATCAACGCCTACAACATCGCACTCAACGTTGTTCCCCAAATGCACTTTACTACCATATGTTCACTGATAAGTAGTAAACCAGTTCTTATCTGATGTAACGTAAAAAGAACAACCATAATCTATAATCCATCTGCCAAACGACGAATCATCCGTGACAGACATGACATAATCAGCACTATTCGAATTGCTATCTGCTATAACTGCAACATGATCAGCAAAATCAATTCTAATTCCTTTACTCTTGTCGTTTTTTAGTTTAAGGCAATCCCTTCTAGGATACACTCTCTTGCTACATGTGGCATCCTGAAATTTCATGGCCAAAGATTAAATTACCCTAATAGATTAAGGCGCTCGTCAACGGAGATTAGGAAATTGAAATTGGAAGTTAGCGTTGCGATTATTGTTTTTTTTGGAATCGCGAGTTGGATTCTTGAGATCAATTACCGTCGAGCCGATTAACCCGATGTCGCGTCGTCCGCGCAACCCAACTCCGTGTCAAATCTGTCGCTGTTATTTTTCTCCCCATTTTTTCCCTAGCTCACGGACAGCCCCTTCTTTTCCTCTTTTTTCTCTTTTCCCTTCCTTTTCTTCCCTTTTCTTTTTCCTTTCCCCTTTACCGCCGGAAACCCCACGCATCAGCAGCCCCCAAACCTCTTCATTTCTTTCCTTTTGTCTTGTTATGTCTTGTCTTTTCTCCTACATGCAAGCCATGCACGCAAGAAAACTGTAGGGGGCACTAGACTCTCTTTTCCCTCTACAATTGGCAAGAGAAAGGTTCCAAGTGTCACCATACATGCCCATGCATGCAAGGGGAACTAAACGGCCATCCAAGAAGTGCATTTCCTTCTTCTCTCTCTCGCCTCAGCTCACTCCCTCTCATTTCTCTACGAACTCACTCTCTCGCCTCAGCTCAACTCTCTCTCGTCTCTCTCTCTGGCCGCCCGGAAGACAGCCCCTCCGCTAACCAGCAGCTGCCGCCCTCCGCTCTGTCCACGACTAGCAGCGACAGCCGGCCGTTTCGTCTCCACTTCGAACCAGCAGCTCGGCCGCGGCCACCGCTCTCGCCGGCAAATACTCTCTATCACCTTATACTAACCACATTAATGATTGCATGTCGGTTTGGGTCTTGGATGAGGCGTTAAGATGGCTGGAAGGACGAAAGGAGAGGGTGATCTGTGGTATAATTTCTGTTTTTGCGTATCTAAATCCCCTAGAACAGCTTATGGTGGATCTAGATAGCTAGATTAAGTTGGGAAAGGTATTGCATGCTATTTTAAACTCTTGGGCTGATGTTTTCTTAAGATTTGTTAAGCGAACCCTTTTCTATTACATATAAAAATTTCAGAGTATTTTAAAATATTTTGATTGGCGAAACCAACATTCTTCGTGACTCGGTTTTCCTATTTCAATGGATTAATTTTGGGCCATCTTCGAGCTATTAAAAGAGGTCTTTACTTAAGGAATTTGGCATTGTGTTCTTCATGAAAAATAGTTATTAAGCTCTTTTATATGACATACTTAAATTTCATAATTTTTCGAGGTCATTTACTATATTATTGGTTTCGGTTTCTCAAAGTGCTCAAAATTGCCCGATTTCACCCATTGTTAGAAATCTCAAATTTTCTATGGGAAAACGATGGATATTTGATTTTTGGTCTATCGGAGACAGTAACCATGTGTAATGAGCTTTTCAATGATGCTTATTTGGCCTTGATCTGATGTCGAATGCTTATATAAATCGAGTGATGTTTTTTTTTTTTTGATAACCCAAGGAACCCCCGCACGGCCGACAACCGGGAGGTAAACCCTGGGAGCGACACGTGCTAGCCACCACACACGTATATAAATCGAGTGATGTTTGAGAGCACATAATCTGAAATTTTGGTTGTGAACAGTTGTAAGCAATAATGAAGTGCCTCATTTGTTGGTTGAGACATGGTATTATTCTATGAGAAAGATGTGCCGAATAAAAATGAAAGGATCGTTTGTGCGTGTGAATATGTGACGAGAGATGATTGATGTCGTCTATCTACGGACGACGATGCCCCAAGGAGCCCGTCAAGAAAGCGAGATGCCGTGGACTGGTGGTTCACGATGCCTAGGAAGAGCTATGCCCTAGATGCCCCGAGAGTACGAACGGGATGCCGTGGCCAGTGGGACCGCGAAGCCTGCGTGGGCCGTTGAGTAATCCGGCATATACCACAGCAGTTCGATCTGGGCACACCGGATCTTGCTAGTCGGGATGTTTCCTCCTTGCGTGGCCGGGGAGCACACCGGTCATGTGTCTTGGAGTGGTGAATGAAGTCAATTATTGTCACATAATGTATGCAATGTGTGCTCGTGTGAGTGGCTGTTCTGGGATCAATGTTCTTTTGCTTGATATTGACGGCTGGGTGAGAATGAAAAAGGGAATTATGTATGCTATGGCTAGAAGTGAATCGGTTTATTTGCCTATCTATTTGACTCTATTAAGATTCATGTCGTTATCTGTTTAGTATGGCGTAATAGAATTTATTTGGTTGAGTTTTCGCTTACTGTTTATCGTTGAAACATTTTTTATAGATCTTTGAACATGTCACCGACCCCTTATCCTGATAGTATCAGTAGTGATGGAGGTGGTGACAAGTAGAGAAGTGGAGTCATGGATGTAGCTGCATTAGGGGAGTAGGACCCCATTTTGATCTCCCAGATGAAATTTTGCTATCATGCTTGAAGAGGATGTCATCCAAATCACCTTTTGTGTATAAATAAAAAGTGGGAAATGAAGATGTGGTATTTTGTTGTGGATGTGTCCACTGATCGAGAAATGTTTAATTTGATTGCGTTTTGTCTTTCGTTTGTGCTAAAAGTGAAAAGATTAAGAACGCATTAGTAAGTGGCGTGTCTGGGATGCCACACTACAACTCCAACAGACAACGCCATCAGTCCTAGACTAACTATGTTTATTTGAGTTCATACTACTTCTACTAACATGTATACCATCTATTCTTCTATTTTCACCTACTAAAGTAGCAGATGCATGTTCGCCAAATTATCTTCTGCAGATGTCCTCACTCAGAATTAAATCTTGAACACCATCAAACGTCAAACTTGTTGACCTAGAGGAATTACTAGCAGCAGTAACAGTAGTATTCCAACTATCAGGCAATAAAGATAATAGAATCAAAGCATGTACCTCATCTTCAAAGTCAATATCAACTGAATTCAATTTACTAGCGATCACATTGAATTCATTGATAGGATCAGCAACCGACATACATTTGCTCATCTTTAAATTAAACAGACATCGCATCAACTAGACTTTGTTAATCGCAGAGGGCTTCTTATGCATGTCCGACAGGACTTTCATTAAACCTGCAGTGGTCTTTTCTTTCACAATGTTAAATGCAACGTTACGACCCAACGTCAGCCGAATAACACCCAAAGCTCATCTATCTAGCAAATTCCTAATCAGCTTGCTTTATCGTCTTTGGCTTCTCCCCACATAGGGGCAAGTGCAGTTTCATCTAACATAGATGATCCTCAATCTACATCTTTCAGAAACCAAAATCCTTCTTATCAAATCTATCGATTCTCATTTTTCTTTCTTCTGTTGCCATCGATTCGTTTTAACTCAGGCAAGCTAGGCTCCGATACCAATTGTTGCGGAAGCTAAATGATCGAATAATAAAATTGACAAAACAATAAAATAAATCAGACATCGGATTTACGTGGTTCGGTCGTAGTGACTTACGTCTACGGGGAGAATAGCACCAAATTCCACAATAGATCAAGTGATATAACAGAGATTACAACTATATTCGAGTCACTCAAATACTCTAAATATTTTTCAAGTCCCACTTATATCCAATAACTCACGCAGTGTTTAGCTTCATAATTCCGTACGAAATAATCTCTCAATCTCACGAAAGAATTATACACAAATCTTATCACAAAATTTAATCTCTACAAATACTTGAACTCTTATTGTAATTCCATGAAGAAAACCCACACCAAGCACTCGATTAAACACGGCGCTTCAAGAATCAATTCTTCGCTCTGGACATGGACTTCACGAGAACCACGCCGCTCTTCATCAACCACAGCGCTCCGAAACCCACAATCTGCTTTTATATGTGTATAGTCAAGAAGATGACGTGGCCAACTCAGAATTGGAATTGGAAATCTGGATGATTCGGTCAACCAAATATGACTTGGAATTTCCTTTGTTGACCGTGACTCCTACTGGAATTAAGAAAGAATATTTTATTTTTTCTATTTCCCTTCTTTTTTTTTTTTGCTGCCAACTCTTGCACATTAGGAAAGTAAATTTCCAATATTTATTTTGCTCGATTTTGGACGTCCGCAAATTATCAATTCGAAATATTCAGATTTTCATTTCTGGCTCAAACTTGATACGTATTTTAACAGTTTGGATATATTCATCTTTATATTCGTTTATAGATTTTGTTAGTTTTTTATTTTTTAAAACTAACCGATTTTATGTGGAGTCATCTAAATGGCGATTTCATGTGAAAAACTATTTGTTTTCACTCAAAAATAAATGAAAACGATTCCGCAAACTCAATCAAACGGCCTCCGATTTAAACGTTTATTGTCTGCACAAAGAATCGCTTGAAAAAATAGAACATCAAACTAATTAGGGCTTGTCTTGATTGACTTTTAGTTTTTACTAAATTTAAATTTTGCAACCCACCTACTTTAACTTGTTTTAAATTTGACAATTACGAAATTTTCACAACACTCAAATGTCAACATGTAAATTCGCAGGTATTTTTTATTTTTGTTTCTTTATTTTCTGAAATTTGAATAAGATTGTAACGACCCAAGGACCTACCTTAACACGATATTGTCCGCTTTGGGCCAGAGCCCTCACGGATTTAAAACGCGTCGTACCCCACTTCCCTGCGCACGTTCGGGGTAGTGGTGCGGACGTACCGTCATCCCTCCTCTCCGCGCTCCGCCGCTTGGCTTGGGCCATCACAAAGATTGTACTCAGTTGTAACCAAAGTGTATGAGATGCTCGAGAATAGTTACTTTGCATCATTATTAATAGCGAAAGCGCACATGTGTTGCATGTAAGTTTTCGTACAATCATTTTGTAGAAAATATTTGAATTATTATTTAATGGAAAGAATTATTGACATAATATGGTGAGGTTATAGACATATACAAGGAAAGAGAAGAACATTTCGAGATTTGAAGTATTATTTTTTTTTTTGGTAAGGTTATCACAAGAGAGAACAGATTCCAAGTTTAAAAATTAGAATAGATTAGAGATAAGATAGAATTATTAATTCATCCTTTTGCCCATTGATAGAGCATTTACAAAAAAAACTATTTGAAAATATTTTGGGGAAGAAAAAAGGACTGTGATCCATCATTATCTTCATTTGTTTCGCGCAAAATAAATGATCAAAAAAATATTTTCTAAAAAATGATCACTTGTATCGCTTGAAATAATTAGTCAAATGGCAAATATCTTCATTATCGACAACAATATGTATCTAAATATTTTCGTAGGCAATGAAAATATTTTTCGTTCCTTAATTTTTATAAGTGACACAGGCGATCAGGTTTAGGAAAATATTTTAAAAAATCATCCATTTTTCGTGAAAACAAACTGAGCCCTACTGTATCTATTTCAAGGAAAATTTCATTTCTCAGGGAAATGTTCTCCCCTTTTTTGGCTTAGAGAATTCATTTTCCTAACTTTAAGCGTGCGCGATTTCTCTGACTGTAAATGATTTCCGTTGACCGATCCTTTTCAGTCCAGGCTAATCGTCAAAACGATTTATTTTGTTAAGAAAGAAGTGCTTAGCCAAAAATCAATTGCTGACAAAAAGAGGGGTCAAAATTTGGTTTCTGTGTTTCGTGTCCGATCTCATGCATGGTTTCCGGGTAGTCAGCGCAGGCCCGTGTGTTGTCTTTACGTTTGACCAAATTAGCAGAGGGCGGAGAGAACTCGCGGGAAAAAAAATAGAGTTTGACAGCAACGAACTCTCTGTCCAGCCATTTTCAGTCAGACCCCTTAACGAACTTTTGAATCTGCCAAGACCACCCTAAAAGCCCTCCTGTCCAGAGACCTCGTCGTGCGGCAATGTCTCAAAGAACCAGACATTACAAGATTAGCCTAAATTAAGGACGAGGCAGCAGGTTGATCCTGAAACTCCCCCGGACGCCATTAAACCCGCGCGCGGCTTGCCTTGCTCTCTCTGCCTTAGCTTTTCCTCTAAGGCAGGGAGATCAGAGAAACCTTCCCCGCCTCTCGAAAAGGGATTATCGCGAAGATAAAGAGATAAAGGAGGAGGTGAAAAGATGGCGTTCCAGGACTTCGATCACTTGTCGGAGCGGCGACGGGCCGAGAGGCAGCAGAAGATGAGGAAACGGATTGCGATCGCGGTGGTCTCGTCTCTCGCCCTCGCTGGAGTCGTGGCCGGCCTCATCATTGCAGTTGTGCAGAGGTCGGGCGGGGGTGGCAGCGCCGCCGGTGCGACCCAGGCCGAGCCGGTTAGTCAGATTTCCCACTCCCAAAAGATGATAAAGATGATATGCTCCTCGACGGATTACCAGGAAACTTGCACGAACACCTTCGAAAAGTCCGTGAAGTCCAACGCGAACTTGACCCAGCCCAAGGACCTCCTCAAGGTGGCAATCGGGGCCACCTTCGAAGAGGTAGAGGAGGCCTTCAACAAGACGAGGCAGTTCGAGTTCAATACCCCACAAGAGAAGGCCGCATTTGAGGACTGCAAGCAGCTGCTGGAGGATGCCGTGGAAGAGCTGGGCTTCTCTGTGAACAACCTCGGCGACAGTATAGGAAAGTTCTCCTCCAAGACCCCGGACTTGAACAATTGGTTGAGCGCCGTGATGTCCTACCAGCACGCGTGCGTGGATGGGTTCCCCGACGGTAAACTGAAGACCGAAATGCAGAAGACAATGAAGATCGCCGAGGAACTCACCAGCAATTCCCTTGCCATCATCTCGGAGGTGTCGTCGTTCCTTTCCACGTTCCAAATTCCAGGAGCTACGCGACACCTCCTTGAGAAGGAGGCGTCAGGGCTGGCAGCTGCGGATGAGGATGGGCTTCCCAGCTGGATGAATCAAGAGGAGAGGAGGATGTTGAAGGGCAATAATGGTGTGAAATTGACTCCGAATGTTGTTGTGGCAAAGGACGGCAGCGGGAAATTCAGGACTATCTCTGAGGCATTGGCGGCGATGCCAGAGAAGCACACCGGAAGGTAACTAATAATTCTTAAATGCTACTTCCCGTTTCAATCGTGTCGAATTGAGCTGGCTTTTCTAATGAACATCCTTCTGTTGAACCTTACTCTCTTCAACATTCGAAGTCTCTCCTGGCTGGGTAATTTCTGGAGATTGACTCGTTCGGTTCTATAATGCAGATATGTCATCTACGTCAAAGAAGGAGTTTACGATGAGTACATCACCGTGACAAAAAAGATGGTTAACGTGACCATGTACGGGGATGGGTCGCGGAAGACGATTGTTACCGGCAACAAGAACTTTGTAGATGGAGTCAGGACTTTCCAGACCGCGAGTTTCAGTATGCATCTATAACTTTGCGACTAGTCACAAATGATGTCCTATATCTCCATGAATCTTGGAATTTTTGCTTGCATTGTATTATTTGGTCTATTTACCAATTTCTACAGCCTCGTCAATGTCATAGGTGACAAAGTGGTTCACTTACTAGTCCTCAGATGAGATTTAGGAAAATTTTTGAAACTCTAGGATTCTGTCATACTCTTAGCGGGCGCACGCTTATGCGAATAAAATTTGACTATGTTCATTGTTATGATAGCTGCTCTTGGAGAGGGCTTTATGGCCAAGGCTATGGGGTTCAGGAACACGGCGGGCCCAGAGAAGCACCAGGCGGTGGCCATCCGAGTCCAGTCAGACCGCGCCATCTTCCTCAACTGTAGGTTCGAGGGGTACCAGGACACCCTGTACGTGCAGACCCACCGCCAGTTCTACCGCAGCTGCGTGATTGCTGGCACAGTCGACTTCATCTTCGGGGATGCCACCGCCGTCTTCCAGAACTGCCTCATCGTGGTGCGCAAGCCTCTAGACAACCAGCAGAACATCGTCACGGCGCAAGGGCGTTACGACAGGCGTGAGACCACGGGGATTGTCCTCCAGAACTGCCGCATAACAGCCGACCAGAAGCTCATCCCCGTCAAGTCCAAGATTCGGACCTACCTGGGCCGGCCCTGGAAGGAGTTCTCCAGGACCATCATCATGGAGTCGACAATCGGGGACTTCATTGATCCGGCAGGCTGGCTGCCCTGGGAGGGTGAGTTCGCGCTCAAGACCCTGTACTACGCTGAGTTCAACAACAAGGGACCGGGAGCAAAGCTCGAGGCCCGAGTGAAGTGGCCCGGTTACAAGAGGATCAATAAGCAGGATGCGGCCAAGTTCACTGTCGGGACTTTCCTTGATGCGGATTGGGTCAAGCAAGCCGGTGTCCCTATTCACTTCGGCATGTATTACTGAGTCTCTCCGAGTATCAGACCGATGAGTGTGGATTGTGCAGGGAAAGTGATCACTGAGATGGATTCTTTTGCAGACGGAGGAAAACAAACTCATACTTCATTGGTAGAGACTCTCTACAATGTGAAAATCCTGGGCTTTTATATTATCTTCTGTCGTTGATTGATCGCGCTAGGAACTTATCGATGCAATTTGTTAGAATAATTGATGATGCCTTTTGTGGAGAAAATTAGAGGGAAATTTGCGTAGGCCTTTGATCTGTCATCTAGTTTCAAATCATCTATCGTTCATAATTCCGAGCACTGACTTTTTGAACAACAAATTAGCAGGTAATATCACGGGGATTGAACAGTATAACCGCTAACATTAGCAGGAAAATGTGAACTTAAATCCATCATTTACTATATATGAACACCAGATTACCAGGCAAATATAGTTCTTACACGTTGTAAACTTATAGGTTCGAGCAAATTAAAGATAGATGACATAATGGATCAAATCAAAAGCCTTGAAATCGCCAGAAAGTTACTGCACAGCTTGAAAAACCGCTCATTTCTCTCGCTCAATGGAGAGTCGTGGATCGCCATCTCCTTCAACCCATCCTCGCACGTGTCGGAGTCTGTCATGGCAGCCGACACGAGCAAGTTCACCGTGTCAAACTCCCTCTCCTTCATGGCCTGTGCCGACTCCTTGAGACTCTCGACGGCATCGTAGTATTCCTCCTCACAGTCGCTCAAGCATCTCAATACGGAGTGATTGTCAGTGGAAGAACCATTGGCCCTCAGTGAATCGACGATGACCGACAAGGTTCGCTCACCATGGGCAATGCTCTGGTCCAGCGCAATGGCGGCGAGCCCTGCGAGATCGACCGTCGTGTTGGTGCGAGGTTCAGATTGGAGTGAAGCTACGCAAATGTCGAAGTACAAAGTGTGACTGCAGGCTGCCGACACCAGGTCTCCACCATTTGGACTGCTGTCGTCTGCGGCGATCGCTGAGGAAGCCCGGAGTGCAAAGTCGATGATGGCGATTGTGATTACGATGAACATGAATGGTTTTTTTGAGGAAGAAATACCTGAAGCCATCTCTCTATAGCTAGGGTTTTGATTTTGTCTCCTTCTCTACATATAAGTGGAATATGCGAGATGGAGGATATAATTAGCGCACACGAGGGATGTCGTCGACGTTGCCTTTAGAGCTATTCTTTTAAAGCTTGCTTCCCTGCAACGAGCCAACCACAAGCAACTAAAAACGGTGAGACTCTTGTTTTAGATCTCACTAAAAGTAAAAGATAACCATTAATTTTCAGGTACTGTTGGACCATTAAGTCCTTTGGGCCATCATGAGTATGTGTTGCTTGACGTGGAATCCATCTTCTTCTATTAACCTCCTGTCTTGTTTTTCTTTCTATTAACCTCCTGTGTTGCTTGACGTGGAATCCATCTTCTTCTTCTTTTCCTGTGTTGCTGTTTACTCTCTTCCTTTGTTTTCTTTTTTCTTTTCCCATGCGTGTGGTTGAAGAGAAGGCCCAAAAGCTGCCTTGCGCTTGCCTTTGGAGATGGCTTCAAGGTGGTATGGTGCATATGCAGATAGCATTAGCATGCAAACCTACATATAAAAGCATCAAAGGTGTGCTTTTCCATCTGTATATCCGAATTAAAACATACAAAAGAAGCGTACAAATTGATAATGAGGATCATCTTCCAGTGTTTTATCAAAGGAAGGATGCATCATTACAACGAAGTCATGCTATATACGATGCCATCTCTTCTATTCCCTCGGCCATACATGGTGGGACAAAAGAAATGAAAACTTTATTTAGGTTTGCTAATAGGAAACCTTACATTCGTGAAAATTATTGTTAGGAAAATAAATAGGCTCGATGTTGGACCTTTATCTGAGTTTAATATGTGAGAATGACAGATATATTTCAGGGCAAGTTTTCTTGGAGAAAACCCTAGATCATGGCCTGCAGCTCCTTTGCCGTCCCTTGAGGGTTCAAGCCCCATGCTGTATATATAAATTTAGCTAGACGTGGATCATGAGGCTAGCTCAGTGTATAGAACGGTGATTATCACCCTATGATATGCACGTAACAAACAATTACAGGACATGAAGGTGGAGGAGTTGAGTGTCCACGTTCTCGACCCCAATCCTTTGCTTTTCATCAATTTTTTTGCAATCTTGATGCGCCTTTTTCACAATAAATAAAGTTCTGAATGAGAAGGTCCTAACTTTTTCTATGATGCTTTTCAATAGGGGGTCAAAAAGACGAGGCGCAAAAGAACATGAAAGCAGTACATATGCGACTCTAGTTAGATAGCTTCCTTTACATGAGCCTTAGTTAGCATAACAATATCGTATATTCAAATTGCACAATAACATGTTTCCTAAAAGGACTTAGTATAGTGGTCGGCCCAAGTCCAAGTGCCTTGTTAGAAAAGTGGAATTTTTTCATTGGAGTACTCGAAATTATGATGACTTACTTATGCTAATACAATCTTAATGGTGATTTGACGGTAATTAACAGGTAATCGCCCGTTCTTTTCCCTCTTAAGCCCTTTTCTTAGGTGGGGTCTATAAATAGATTATTAGGACTACTATTTAGGATTCTTGATTAGGATCTCAGATTCAAAGTACAAATGGATTAGATCAGTGGGAGATGATAATTTGGATGACATTAGATTCGTGGTTGCTATTCTTGCCTTTTTCTTGTGCAATATAGCATGGGGTTCCCGAGTTCCTCCATCGACATCAGTGATTTTGTTCGCAGGAGCCAAACAAAAAGAGCATCGTAATTCGACCAAAATCAACCTATCAAGTCTAGACACATGCTCGTATATCTTAATTGATTAGTCTTTCTAAGATAATTATTAGTCTATAGTAGGAATAATATATCTTAGTGTTAGGCAAGCAATACCGCCCGTTTTCTCGCCCTTTTTGGCACTTGTTTTTTTTTGGTCGAACTTTTTGGCACTTTTCGGTCGTCAGTTTTTCTCCTTTTTTGCCTTGGTGATTCTTGGACAGATCAAAGGTATCATCTAGCAACTTTGTTAGTGGTCTGCCCTAGGAATCAATCAAAGTTAATACTCTAATATTAGTTGTGGATTAGGTTGTGTCGGAAAATTGACATTCACTATACTTAGGTAGTCATAATGTCTTGCTAGAGACCGCTTATGACTTGTGGGCCAAAAAGAATTTTGAGCACACTGCTAATATTTAGTGAATCTACAAGGTCGCACACAATAACGAACGGACTTAATATTTTTTGTACGCCTTGATTTACTTAAGAAGTAGATTTTAATTTATTCTCTTATTTAAATTATCTATGCGGTCGTGCGCGTTATGAGATAACGATTAAACATACGATTAAAGGTGGATGGTTTGGCGGGCCCAAATCGCCCCGGCCCACTTCTTTTAATTCCGCTGGATAATGAGGCTGTATAAATAGATAGAAAATCGTTCTCTATCTAGGGTTTTTCGACAGAGTATCGAAAATAAAAAGGCGTTGAAGAAAAAGGAACCTCAAGATCTTTCGCTAGCACGTGGATCGTTAGAGAATTCCGTTCGTGTGTGTAGATACCGGTAGAGGCGCAACACTTGGGGCGCTAATCTAGACACAATCGGTTGCCGATTTATCTTCGATCTGCAAAAGGTACGTTTCGAAATTCCTTTTCGATTTCAATATACACATGGATCCTGTCTAGGGTTCTATATTCCGCTGCATTGTTTTTCGTTAATGAACCCAACAAACTTACCTAGCCGACAGTGGTTACGTGCCATCAGCTTGTAGCAAGAAACGATTTAACTTTTTTTTCCTTCTAATTTCCTTGGCCATGTACAGTGCGTTACATCGATTTCACGACATACGTGTTGAGAGACAACAAAGCTTTTTTCCATAATTAAGCAGGTATAAGGACGAAACTCGAAAATTACAACAAATCAACAAGTGGATAGCATGGCGAACAAGGAACGTGCAGTGTTTGTATATCTTGCCTGCACATAGAATGTGTTGGAATATCTTACATCGAATATTAACCATAAACGAATCATTAGGATGTACAAACTACGCATGTCACTACATCCAATGACTTGAACTTATTGGGATGGAGACCTCCGATGGACTAAAGCGTTCGAAAAGGTTAGCCTTAACAGCAATTATATCTTGGATCGGGATTGATCCATACGTTAGTGTCCTTCTTGAATTGCCTTTTCCACGTTCTTGCGTCCCCCGGAAAACCATGAACGAGATAGCAAGTGCAATGACACTGCGTTGGTGCTCACTAAGCCTCGGCGTGCAGTTCTTTTTCTCAACTTTTGACGCGTCGATCGCGACAACCGATCGACACTTCTTTAGATCCTACTGAAAGAATGGCCCCCAAAAGATTCGAAAAGGGGAAAAGTCCCACTGATTCCACAAAAACCATACACAGCTTTCAATTCTTCCTTCCAATCGTTTGTAGCTATGCGAACAGTTCATATCCCTCCCGGAATACATAGTGAGTTTGTGTATGGATCGTGGATCACCCATCCGAGTAACTAGGCGCATTGCTCAAAAGGGGGAAAATTGCCCAAAGAGTCATCCACAATATTGCACTTTTGTCAATTCACTCTTAAACCTTTTAATTATATAAATTGAGTCCTAAAACTTTTCACGTTTTGCCAGTTGAGTCCCCCCGACCAATTTCGAGCAGAAATCACTAATGTGGCACGGTCGGCGTTACGTGGACAATTTTAATACTGTTTTTCAAATATATATATTTTTTCCCAACTGTTGCTGGCAAGGTTGTTGGCTAACCATCGTCGGCCACAGGCGAGGGCTAGCTAGCACCCTCGCCCAGCCCAAGCGACGGCGTTGCTAGCCCTCGTTGACCACAGGTGAAGGCGTCGAGGTGTCGGCCCTCGCATCTCGCCGGCCATAGTTAGGGGAAAAAAGAAAATAATAATAAAAAATTCAAAAAATATTAATAAATTATTAAAATTATCTATGTTAGCGCCGCCATCTACATCAGCGATTTTTTACCAAAATTGACCGGATGGACTTAATTGACAAAACGTAAAAAAGTTTATAACTCAATTGATATAATTAAGAGGTTTAGAGTTGACGTGGAAAAAGTGCAATAGGTTTATAACTTTTTGGACAATTTTTTTTCCTTCAAAAGGAGGCTCCAAACTATTTCGGTGGCTCTCTCCTCAAGTTAGCACACCATGCTCACCACGTCGTAACAGAGCGGTTTTGCCGAAGTCGACGGAGATCACTATACCATCGGCAGTGGCGTCCTTCTTTCGAAAAAAAATAGAAATTAGGGTTTCGAAATTCTCATCTTGGAATGATTGTTATATACGATGGTGATTTATAGAAGAACATCATTTCATCCAAAAATTATGTGGGCCAAAGATTCCCGCATGAACGTGACAAATAGATAGCTCTGGATCGACAAGGCATGGAAAATGGAGGCTGGGGTCGCAAAACGCATCACGAACCACCCATTTCTCGTCCACCAAAAGTCACCTTTTCTTGGCCTTTTCCTCTCTCTTCCCCTCTTCAGAAGCCTCATAACTTTCCAACTCCTGAAGAACACACGATGATTCACTTCATTGAACCATGGCCATCTTGCTTTCTCTCCTCTCTGTGCAGTCCATCTCCTCGCGCTGAAAGTAGCTTTGGAACGTAATCGTTTTCACGCAAGTGGACTTCCAATCCCTACAGATAGCGAGGGAGATCAACTTTCATGTAAAAAGGGGTGATGATCGTGGATATTGGATAATCGAAAATGCTTTCATGAAGTAATTATATGGTATGGTCCTCATGGGCCCAGGAAAATTATCCAGAAAGTCCTAAACTTATTATATGAGGGCCAATTCAATCCTAAACATTTCCATTGTACCAATTTAGTTCTAAATCTTATAACGATTTGCCAATTTAGTCATAAACTTTTCAATTGTGATAATTTAGTTCTAAACCTTATGATGATTTGCTAGTCTGGTCCTAAACCTTTTGATAATTTGCTAGTCTAGTCCTAAACCTTTTGACGATTTGCCAATGTAGTCCTTCCGGCCAAATATCCAAATAATAGATTTAGGATTAAATTAGCAAATCTTCAAAATGTTTAGAACTAAATTAGCGCAATTGAAAAACTTTGGACTAAATTAGAAAAATAGTTAAAATGTTTATAACTGAATTGGCTGCCACACAATTTGTTTAGTACTTTTTGGACAATTTTCCCTCGTGGGCACGATTTGATAAATGGTTGGACAATTAGGGTTAGCATAGACGCGAGTTTTTCTGTCCAATGTAACTTTGGTTGTGTATAGTTTCTTCTAGTGAAATTTAAGGATCTGCCGAACAAGTCGATCGAAGGTCAATGTCCAAAATTTAAGAAAAACAACACGGGTACATGAATAAATTGCGTTCGAGGAAGTTTGGAGTCCGCGGAGGCTAATTTGCACTAGAATTGACATTGAAAGCGAAACTGAGTTCATCCAAAAACAAGAACAGGACCACATTTTCCACTAGACATGACCTGAAAAGGCACAACCGTCTTGGGGACGGCGCGCGATTGGAAAATTTAGTAATTAAGGCAATATCAAGCATCTCCACAGTGAGAAATGCCAATGCTATGTTCGCTCGATTCGTGCTGACGTTCCGTGCGAACTTGTCGATCCGATCAAAAGGACATCGAGGGAAGCCCGCCTAACCGGCAGCCTCGATTTCTCGAGACGATTCTCTTCCGAGTGGAGTCGTTTTCAGATATCTCGATAAGAAATTTGTATCTCGATTTAGCGTGACTGGAAAGATCGATTTTCAGCAGTTGCGTTATTTCATTGCAATGCGCGCATATCTCAAATTCATTTATTGAGTGCAACGGAAGTCTTTTCACTAGTAGCTTTATTTAAGCTGTTGGACAACCGCATGCGCAATCCATGGGTTCTCTCCCCAAACTCATACGAGATGTAGGGTTTGAATGCCAAGTACATTGACGAGGAGAACATAAGTAAGAGCAGAAGGGGCTTGGTCAATCTCGTCCTGTGAATGTTACTTCATTTATGGTGAGCGCAAATTTCCTCCAACCATGTCTTCTGATTGGTAGGTTACGACTTGTTACCTCGCTCCTATGTAATAACTGATTACAAAATGTGGGTGATGCTCAGATTTACAGCTAACGATCAGAAGGCTCTTCAATCGAAGATGGAAGACAGCACGAGCCTTTTTGCAAAACAATATTAAATGCATAACTTTTCCCCTCGAAAAGACTCAATTATCGCGCACTTCAATTAAAATATACCGTAAGGTACTCGACTTTGAAGTCCTTAATTTATCATGATCGATCGGGTGCGGGCAATCTTCTTCTTATCAAAACCTCCGACACGAGAGAATACTTGCGCGATGACGATCTCGGACGATCAAGAAGTACAAGAAAACTAAGTCGAAACCCTATCATGTGAGACTTTTATTTTTTTTCTGTATGTAAAGAACAAGTACATGATAACTCACCCATCGGTGGTCGCATTGATTTGCGCTCAGTTCCTTTCACGAGAGATCCTGGATTCAAACTCGGCCATCGGTGATTTAAGTGGCGGGTCGTGGCCGTGAGATATTGCGCTAGCCCCCCTCGAGGATTAGTCGAGCATCACCGCTGGTTTGAGGCCCAACTCACCGGCCGTGCGGACGTCTCGATTATCAAAAAAAGAACAAGTACATGAAATATTCGGCAATATAACCAAAAGAGAAATTGACCTAAAAGAGGAGGGCCCAAAGATGGAAAGGAGCTCTTCTCCCTTCCTCCCTCCCTCCCTCCCTCCCTCCCTCGTACGTATGTACAAACGGTACCCAAAAGCTGACGTGGCCCACCGCACCCAAGTTGGTTCCCCCAAGGGCCAATGCCTGGCCCGTTCCCCACGTGCGGGGCCCGCGTGTGGGACCGAGCGGCATGCACATCCGAGCTCCACTCTCTTGTCATGGCTCAAGAGAATAGACCCCTAAACTAACACCCAAAATGCTCTTTTTCCTTCGTGGGGTCGGCAAAAAAAATCGTTCTCGACTTCATTGATACGTCGATACTCTTGATCCATTGCGAATTTTGTTTTCACACGATCTATGTATCTCCATCGCTCCCATTTTTTGTACACTCGGTCATGATTTGGTGGTCCGTCACAGTCCGTTCGAGTTAACAAATGCTCGAAATATGAGTTAAACAGCTTAAACATATAATTATTTTCTTGAATCTGGAACTGTTTAAGCTCGATTGTCGCAATCAAGTAAATTTTTTTATTCAACGGGACATTCTCTTTGTGGCGCAGGAGCACCGACACGTGATTTCTCGATAA
Source organism: Syzygium malaccense (assembly GCA_031216405.1). NCBI lineage: Eukaryota > Viridiplantae > Streptophyta > Magnoliopsida > Myrtales > Myrtaceae > Syzygium > Syzygium malaccense. The sequence continues at coordinate 5,534,827 of CM062255.1, forward strand.
TTGCTCTGCTCTGCGCATCACGATTCCCTCGCTATAAGTAGCACCCCCTCGTCATCTCGTTAAGTCCTCATAACAGTTCCTCAACAAACTTAATCGGCTTCATTCTCCTCCAAATCTCTCTCTGTCTCTGTCTCTCTCGTTCATGGGGACTATTAGGGGTGGGTGGACGGTGCTGTGGGCGGTGGTGTGCATGGTGATGTGTGGAGGGGCCTCCATGTCGCTGGCAGGCGCGGCCGTCGAAGGACAGGAACAGTTGAGGCATGTGCAGGAGCAATGTGGGTTCACCAGGTACCCGACCCTGTGCATCCGGACCTTGGCAGGTTCCGGTTCAGCTGACATTCTCTCTGCTCTGGTCAACAAGACCATCCTCGAGACCAAGCTTCCTTCTTCCTACTTTTCCCAAATCGCCTCCCTCCACGAGACCCAAGGAGCTCAACATGCAGCAGCTGTCACAGGTACGTATCCTTTTCTTTTACACTGCTTGGGGGAAAAGGATTGTTCCATTCCACGATAGAACATTATCTCTGACTTGTTTGAGGGCTCTACTTATGACAGTCGTCCTCGATGATGTTTCAATAGCGATGACGATGGGGATGGGAAGAGTATTTATACATGGGGTGTTTAAAAATGATCTTGTTATAATCTCAGACAATCTGTTTTGTCGTGGTCAGATTACTCCTGGTGCATGACTGATGTAAAGGCCGTGTAATCTGTGTAATTTGCACTGCAGCTCAATTCCCATGTCTTTATCATCAACATGAACGACACTTGACTTTTCTTGTCCTCACGTGAATCCTCTTTCCATGTTCATCCAGATTACTGTGAAGATGCCATGACCCTCTCTCTCAAGAGGCTCGAGCAGTCGCTTGAAGCCCTCAAAGAGCCAGGGAAGAACAGGGGGGACGTCCAGACGTGGCTCAGTGCTGCGATGACTCTTCAAGAATCATGCAAAGACTCGGCCCGGGGCCTCGATGCTCACGGTCTCTCGAGCGACCACGGGACTCGTTTGTTCCAGAAGATGGACTATCTCGCTCAGCTCACCAGCAACGCTCTAGCGCTCGTCAATCGGATCGCTCACGGACGACAGCCGGCGAGGACTGGCAAGAACAGGAACCTCGGCGAAATGCGTGATTTTCCGAACTGGGTGTCGAAGAAAGACAGGAGGCTGCTCGAGAGCGCCGAGGTGGAGGCAGACGCGGTGGTCGCGAAGGATGGCACGGGGAATTATGGGACCGTCTCGGAAGCGATCCAGGCCGCTTCGGGTGGGCGGTTCGTGATCTACGTGAAGGCGGGGGTTTACAAGGAAAAGATCCACGCCAACAAGGACGGGATCACATTGATCGGAGACGGGAAGTATTCTACGATCATCACCGGTGATGGTAGTCGCGCTGGGGGTGCTTCCTTGTCTGGCTCTGCTACATTCAGTTCTCTCTCTCTCTCTCTCTCTCTCTCTCTCTCTCTCTCTCTCTCTCTCTCTCTCTCTCTCTACATACATACATATATATGCATTATGTAGAAATATATAAATACAGAGATATATGTATATTTCTTTCGTGGAAGTGAATCATTTGGAAAAATTTTTCCAAAAAATGATTATTTGTATCGCTTACAAAAATGGTTGAGCAAATAATATTTTCATCGTTCGTGAAATAGTTTATATATAAATTATTGCCAATACTGAATATATTTTCATCGACTAATTATTTCAAGCATACAATCAATCATTTTTTGGAAAATATTTTCGAAATCATTCATTTCCTGCGAAAGAAGTGGAGCCTAAGAATAATGTTAAAGGCCCAGAATTTTTAAAAACTTGAAAGTGACAACATTTAAACACACCGTAAATATCAAGAGAAAATTACTTTCATGAGAAATTCAAAATGAATTTAACACCGCAACATAAGAAAAGGTCATTTTACCTAAGATTGTTTAAACATTGCTTTAAATGTTGACATCAATTTTTTCATTAGAAATTTGACGTGTTCGATAGATAACACCAAAATTCCAAAGGCTAAACGTAAAGACAAAATATAAATGTCAAAATTAATTCACAAATTTTCTACTTTACTTTCATTCCATAAGTTTGACAATTAAAAAACCAGGAGAAATTATATAGAATTTGTAAGTGTCAATAATTATATCTTTTAGAAGGTTTTTGGTGTGCGTGGGAAATAAAAGTTAAATTGTGAGAATTGTAAGATTGAAAAAATAGTAGACATCTATAGTAAAAGTCGCTCCAAAAAAAGAACATCCGAAAGTTAACATGATAATTGCTTAGAGTTATTATTCCCATGATCAATAAAGCCGATGCATAAATAACCTGATTATTTTACTTCTTGTATATTTTGCATTATCATCAGAAAATTTTAGATTGACTCAATTAATTTCTCACACTCAAAGATAACAATCTTCCACTTCATTGATCTTATAGCAATCACCGGCGATGGATTCATAGCCCGAGACATCGGGTTCCAGAACACGGCGGGGCCCCAAGGTCGTCAAGCCGTCGCCGTAATCGTGGCCTCCGATCGCTCAGTATTCTATAGGTGCAGCATCGCCGGCTACCAGGACACGTTGTACGCGCTCGTGCTCCGCCAGTTCTACCGTGAGTGCGACATCTATGGCACCGTGGATTTCATCTTCGGGAATGCGGCTGCTGTCTTCCAGAACTGCGAGCTGGTAGTGCGGAATCGTGGAAACAAGGCCTTTACCGTGATCCTTGCCAACTCGCGCACCGACCCGGGCCAGAATACCGGGTTCACAGTCCAGAGATGCCGCATCACCTCGAACTCCGGCGGCTCCTACCTAGGCAGGCCATGGAAGTACTATTCTAGGGCAGTGGTCATGCAATCCACCATTGATGGTGCAATATCTCCTAGGGGCTGGATTGAGTGGCCAGGCTATGGAAGTTCAGTGCTCAGGACACTCTATTTTGCAGAGTATGCAAATCAGGGACCCGGTGCTGGGACCTCAGGGAGGGTTCAATGGCCTGGTTTCCATCTGATTGGGGCTCAAGAAGCCACGAAATTCACTGTCCAGAGCTTCATTTCTGGGAATTCATGGCTGCCTTCAACCGGTGTGGCCTTCACCTCCGGCCTCTAGTGACGAAAAACTTCATGTGATTATGTTACAATGTGATAGTTTGGGACAATCTGATGACGTAAAGGTGTGTAACACAAGTAAAGGTGTAAAGATGGGTAACAGTGCAGCAATGGCACTTGCTAAGCTTTGTCGATTAAGCATAGAAAAAGGGTGTACTTTAAGATGTTGTGATTGAGCAAAGTGTAATTAATATGATTTCACATGCTGCAATAAAATCATTTGGAAGTTCCTTAGAGAATTCAATGTGGTACTGGTGAGCTTATAAGATTTAGAGTGCCAACAGAAAAAGAGTTAGAAAGACAGTCTTTGTAATCGACGAAGCTGATTTGCTAATTTCTAATAAAACCACGTAAATTGCACCTTCTTCGATTTTTTTTTCCTGAATTTAAGTGTCTTTGGTGCTGAGCTTGTGTCAAAACACTATAATCGTGTTGCTTTTCTTTTGTTTGAGTAATGAACACCACAACTTGCCCTCTTTCTTTCGGAACATTTTGCCTATTCTTTCTATCTTTGCTTCAATTTTTTCTAAACGGTATTGACAATAAAGTTACTTAATTTAATTCCTTAAGAATATGAAGTTTTTGTCCATTTGAATTGCGTCCACATCCAACATCCACCTTTTGTCCCATTGCAAACCATAAGATTCAAGTAATAGCTTAGCTTGGGCATATGGACTTCATACATACACCAATCTAAACTCTATGTAAAGAAATATTGTGGAAGCCAAGCGATTGAACAATAAAATAGGCAAAACAAGAAAAATAAATGGGACACCAGATTTACGTGGTTTAGTCGTAGTGACCTACGTCCACGGGGAGAGCGGTACGAAATTTCACTATAGATCAAGCGATACAACAGATATTACGACTACACTCAAGTCACTTAAACACTCTCGGTATTTTTCAAACTCTAATTAAATCCAATAATTCACGTAGTGTTTAACTCATAATTCCCCACGAAATAATTTCTTAATCTCACAAAGGAATTACATAAATTCTTACCACAAAAATTTAATAGCTATAAATACTTGAACTCTTGATATAATTCTATATACAAAATCACGAGCCCAAATGCCAAGCACCCAGTACCTATGGATGTCACTCGCACTCCCACGGCACTCACTGAAAACGGTGATTCAAGACTTTTCTGCCACGACGTTCCTTGCTATATATATTCCGCAGCAAAAGAATACAGAGTGGACGGCTCAATGTGGAGCAGATATTCCATGATTCGGTCAACAACTCCAAGGTTGGACTTTCTCTTCTTCTTTTCTTTGGTCGTAACTTGCACAGGAAAGCAGTTAACAATATATTTGTTTCTTATAAATTTCTTTCTTTGTCTGACACATGTTGGCCAAGAAAGACCGGAAGTTCCGCATTCGACTTTCCTGTTTCATGGGCTTCCAATGCACATTCCAACTTCAATTCGGAAAGTTGATTTTCATATATTTTCTTTTGCTCGATTATGGACCCTTTAATAAATCTCGAGTCAGGTTTCGTCTACGGACTTAAACTTCGAGATATATTTTAACAAGAACTTTATGATCTCAATTGGTAATTTGTCACTTCAAAAATCATGTCATGCATGTACGAATTATTACAATTATGCTCGGTAATTAATAAATGACAAGTGAACTATGTCCTCGAAAAAATGATAAATATATTATGATTGTGAGTCGTTTGTCAAGTCGGATGAATCGATACTATTGGATCATGACAATGGAATATAAAATTATGACGGGCATTGCCGTTTGCATGTTCTTTACGTCATATACAAATAATTTTGTCACGATAAGCAAGTCTTGAAATGGAAAAGTTGCTAACTGCAAAAAGATGACACGACGTTTTGGTTGTGGGTGAATTGAATGCTTTACATTTTCTTTTGGTCAATTGAGGACTTAAAGGTTTTAAAAAACCCCCAATCAGATTTAGTGTTCCTTTAACTATAGATAGTTGTCTCGTGTACCTTTCATTATATTCAAATGGCAAAAGGAAAATTTCACTCATCACAGACTCAAATTAATTCACTTTTTAACTATATAAATATAGTTCGACTAAAAAAAACTATATAAATATAGATTATAAATTACATTATTTGCTTATTTGTATAAAATTTGCTCAGGTAGCACCTAGGTGATGGCTATTTTTGTGGAGAAAGCATCGATTCGAACAATTTACAATCTTACGTGACAAAATTAAAGATAACACTTTAAAAAGACAATACCCTAATATATTTATATGGTTATGGATAGTACGTATCAAATTCCTTTATGGATCCCTTTTTTAGAATTATGCTTGTCCTGTCCGATCTCTACCAAAGTAATTTAAAAAAAATTATAATTGCAAACCACAAGTCAAATCTCTTGTAGCTTCCTACCTTCTGATCTGATCTCTGTGCAAAAAGCTATGCTGGGACAAATAATAACACTACAAAGATAAGGTGTCGGTGGATCAAACAGTCTAATCCTGAAGCAAACACAAATGGGTCATAGCCAGAAACAAAAAGCAAATATGATAATTAGATCAAATGACCAAAAAATCACAATGTTCCCTTTATAGGAAACCTTCCCTCTTTCGACTCTATCGCATCATATCAAAGTCAGCAACCTTACCATGCACTATGCGATAATGCGATGCTTAAACCATAGTCTAGAGGACAAACAAGAAACACCCGCGATCAATAATTCAGCCATTGCTAAAGTGTCACGAAAGATCAGTAAGGACGATTAAAACCCTAGCTTCCCCTAGCGGATTGATTTATTCACTCTTGCGTGTTGGTCATGAGAATAGAAGTGGGTGCGTTGATTGCACTTGTGATGGATTGTGTTTAGAGCTTGAAAGAAGAGAGAGATGGGGTCGTCGCAATTATAGCTTGGCATCGCATTGTCCCGATTGGAAAAGACTAAAAAGTTGATCGAGAAGTTATGTCTTTATTAGATCCTTATCATCGATTGGTGAGCGCCTTAATTAGTTCCTTATCACCCAACTGGCACACGGCCCAGTGGTAAGGGGATTGGCATATAGGGTGGGAACGTTTGGTTTTAGGTACGAGGTTCCATTCCCACATTCTGTAGAGAAGCGGAGTTAAAGCTCAAGAGAGGCAAGGATAAGAGTAAGACAGGCAGAAAAAATAGATCCTTATCAATGATTATTACTATTTATATCTTACTTTAATTGAAAATAAGCAAATGTGCTTCATTATTAAGTCCTTCTTAAAAAGGAATACACATCTTTCTCAAGAGCATAATTTAGCACTCACGAGGGGATTTTGTATTTTTAATGATACTAGAGACATTATGACTTGTTACGAAATCGGTTTACCAAAATGATGTGTTAGTTTAATGTTTAAGTACAATTAAATCGATTAAATTGAAAGGTTTTGAATTAAATTGGCATCCGTGCAATAATTTTAAGATTTGTTTATCGATAATTATCCCTTAATCGATTCCATTCCTTTCCCGGGGATTACTTAGGGTGCTCGCTTGGAGAAATTAATGGATTAAATTGCCATATGACCACATTCTGCTTTCCTTGCCTGCTGATTAGTGCAAGATTGGACCACCCCAACTGCATAATTGTGAGATTATATCATTGTCAATCTTTTGCCTGCGAAGTCGAGGTCAACATGGTCCCGAAAGTACTGATGATAATGGAGCGCGAAGGAGGCCCTATGGTACCCCTTGCTGCTCACGCAACCGTACGGTAGCGATTGACTTAACCTAATTTATGTAATTTCTTTTATTACTCAGAAATATTTTATACCACCTATGTTTTTGTATAATTCATAGATAAAAATATGTTTCGTCTATCCATATTTTTCGTTTGGTGCAGCTCTTGTGAGAGTTTTTTAAGAACTTGAATACCGAACCAAGCTCGCTACTTTGGCGACACAAACGGAGTCGGTTGAAAGTTTGGGCTAATACGTAAGTAGATTTTTATGCTTAGAACATCCAAATAGATTTTAATGTAAGATTTATCTTATTGGGATAATAGCACAAATTATCCTTGAACTCTGCTTTAATGCTCCATGTTGTGCTTAGATTTTTAATTTGTGCAATGCGGTTCCTGAACTTCGGCACAATGCGCAATGTTGCCCCTATACTTTTAATTTGCTTAGTGTGGTCCCATGACTATTAGTAAATGTTCAATGTAGTTTCTAGACTATATGAAAATGTTAAAAGTTCAAGGAATCACGTTGAATATCCAACCAAAATTCGAGGACTATATTGAACAAATAAAAAATTCAGAGACGGCATAGCATTTTAGACCAAAGTTCGGGGGTTCATCTGTGTCTTCGGGGAATCACGAATGACTGTGATCATCTGTGAACATCAATAGGGACAGCCCGTCCCTACGCCCCGTCAAATGAATGCAAAGTGGAAGAAAAAGAGTGACCACCATAACATGTCTCGCCTCACATCACAATTTTTTAAAGCAAACCACCGCTCGAAACCTCCTGCGAATCGTGGAAGACAGTGCTCGACTGCTCGATCAACCTCACGTCCCCTCGCTTTTCTTTGGGGATCCCATCAATTCAATTTGATTTTGGAAGCTTACACTGATAATTGCGGTGATAATTAGTGATTTAGACTGTAGGAATCTTGACTTTTATGAGTCCTTTTGATAGGGGTACGGAGAAAGAGAGAGCTTGTAATTGAGATTCTCCGGTTCTAAAGGAGACGGGTTCAATTAATCATGGACGTTAGATTTGGTAAAATTATTGCCGACTGTTCTAAAAGTTTAAGTTATTTGATGAAGGCATGATTTAATATTTAATTACTCTAACACTCCCCCTCACGCTTAGTCTAGTCTTTTTGTCTAGCACTGTTCTAAAAGCTTAAACTATTTGATGAAGGCATGATTTAATATTTAATTACTCTAACACTCCCCCTCACATTTAGTTTGATCTTTTTGTTTAGCACTAAGCATAGACATTTTTAATAGGGGAAGCAATTAGGGCTTGAAAAGATTTGAACTCAGGACTTCCGGCTCTGATACCATGTTAGATTATGTGGGACCACTGCCAAATGTTCTAAAAGTTTAAGTTACTAGATGAAGGCATGATTTAATATTTAATTACTCTAATAATGAAAATTAAGGGCCTCGTCCTAATCGTTGTTTGCAAAAAGATTGTTATCACTAGTTCTTGTGTCCCGCTTTTGTAAAGCGATTTTATTGGACTTTTCGATGGTCCCGGGCTTGTCGGGGGGCATCTGAGGTCGACTTCATAGGGGGGCGTCTCCTAGCTGATAAGTGTTCGGTGAGATGTCTAATACTTGTTTAATTAGGACTTGGAATCGTTCTTGGATTGTCGATTCAGTGCAAGGAAGACAAGCCTTCAGGATGAGTGTTTGAGGTCGACTTTATTCTGAAGGCATGTAATATGGGAAGGTGACAAGAAGAAAATGTCAAGTGTAATCAAGTAAATGGAATGGACATAGGAAACTCGGATCTCCTTGGCTCTTCTCAAGTTGTGATGATTCTAAGTTAAAGCATGATTCTTTCCCTATTGGTAAGGGTGATTAGTTCCAGGGTGAGATGGTTGGTTCCCACCCTGAAACCGGGATCCCGATCAAAAGGGTCGGTTCCCAATTTGTAGAATTGAGAATCAGCCCATCTGGTCTTAGAATCAATCCGGTTCCGTACCCGTTCCTATTTCCTAGTTGGTCCAAAAACCAAGGTGATTTTTTTTTTTCTATTCCCTGCACAAAACTACAAGTGTGTCTATGAATATTGTTTTTGTTCTCTTCTCCAGCCTTTGGACAACCGGACAAGGGAAGGAAAGAAAGACATGAAATGGATAGGAAAATTGGAGAGAGTGCTTTTTGACGAGGGTGGATCTTCCTCCTTTCAAACGAGACTTCCAGCCGAACAACTGCTTCTCAAATGGCTGTGTACTGACATGCCCATAAGATAACCCAGCCACAAGAATTAGTAAATTACGATGAAGAAAGTTACTCACAAGAGAGGGAGGGATGGAGGGGGAGTATGGTGAGAAGTGAGCGCGAGAGAGTGACGCTAACGATTGAGCAGTGAGAATGAGAGAGGGAGGGGACTGGCAAGAGAGTTTTGCGAGTGGATAGAGGCGAACTAAGAGGTAAGAGCAACTCGCATAAGGCAAGACTCGAGATGGCATCGAGTGAGAGGGAGGCGTTGAGCCGCGAGCGAGAGGGACTGAGGGGGAGGCGCGAGAGGTGCGACTCACAAGACTGAGAACAAGCATCGTGAGCAAAAGGCATGGCTAAGAGTGAGCATCATAGGCGAGAAAAGAACAAGCAATTAGGGTATTTTGTTTGTTAATAATATGAATTAAAAAATTTATCAGTTCGATCCGGGTGGTTCGGTCCACTTCTAGAATCGGGAACCGGACTAACTATCACCGGAACAAAATTTTAGGAAACAGGAACCACCCAAAACTAGCCAGTTTGGTTCGGTTCCCGATTCAGTCCAATTCTAGTGCTCACCCCTACCCGTTGCCTTTATTACCTATGTTTACACCATATTATTTTTTATGGTTTCTGCTATAAATACTTCGTCTTCAATTTTTATGGTTGGTGCTATAAAAATAATATATATATATATCACTATAGCACTTTTACCGTTCATCACTCTACGAAAGTCCACCTCTTCTCCCTTAAGGAACACGCCTTTCTTTCCTCAGTCAGAGAAGTTCTTCCCCTCTTCCTCTCCGTTTGATAGTTCTGGCTTTTTTTCTTACAGAGGTTGCTAGTTAGACTGGACCGTAAACGACCATTATAGAAAGAAAAGTTCTTAGCAGGGTTACCCATTTTAATAGGAAATCTCGTTCGTGATAAAATTAGAGAAGAATATGATGGTCAAATCCCTTATTATATATATGGGCCGGTTCCTCCCCAGGAAACAGGAGCTAGATCGATTCCCTTGGGAGCCATCCAGAACCGCCTGTTCCCTGTGTTGGACCGGGACCGATCATACCCCTAATTTGAGCTCTTTCTTCAAACCCATCACATATGGGTTGCTCGGCCCACTATCTCATTCCTATCCGAGACCATTGCATGCGGATTGGGCCCAACGCGGGCTAAGCTGGCCCGGCCCAACCCAGGCCCACGAAGAAGCGCGGCCTCAAACCGTACCCGATACGCCACACACAAACTCCCGCGCCAAGTAATTTCATTTGATATCAAACCCGAAAAACACCAAGAAAAAGGTTTGCTTTTTCCCTCCACTATCAATCGCATCATCTCTCTCTCTCTCTCTCGCTCTCTCTCGCTCGCTGCTCTTCTTCGTCTTCACCCGAGGAGGCGAAGCCCCTCGGTTTTGATCTCGTTCGGGTCGAGCGCGGCAGGTCGTGGTCGGTGGCGGTCATGGAGCAGCAGAGGAACCCCAAGACGGCGGAGGCGCAGGGCGAGCAAACCGAAGAAATCCAGCACGGCCCGTTCCCTGTCGAGCAGCTTCAGGTACGAACGCTGAAATCTCGATTTGGGTATCTCGAAAACTCGGCAATTCTAGAGGCGACTTGTTGTTCCGGAAGAGATCGTAGTCGTTGTCCTCCCCCCCCCCCCCCCCCCAGCTGTTCTCTCTTTCGAATGTGCAAAGCGAAGGGTCCTGTTTTGGGAGCTCGAGTTCTGTTTCGCCGCTTTGGTTTTTCTTTTTAGGAGTCGCTGATGAAGGAAAAATGAGTCTTTCTCGAGATGGGTCGGTCTCCTTTTCGACGTTGAAGCTCGTGTAATGTATCTTTGAAGGGAATGCGGAACTTGGATCTTGGTATTGGCTTGTAGTTTAACCGGTTGATGACTAAGCCCTAGTAACATTGCTTAGTGTTTTTGTGCGTATTTCATCTGCTGGTTGGTCGTGTATTCTGCTGAATTCGTTTAATTGCAAGTTAATCCGTCAGAAATTAGCTGAACTGCGAGGAAGCAGAATCGTTGCCTTTTACTTGGTCGCGTCTGCGTATTGGTTTACCTGGGCTCTTGATTTCTGTGGTAAAAAAGAAATTAGCATATGTGGAATCTGCCGATTTCGTGAAGGTTTTGACGAATGATGATCCACCTTAACAATTTTCTCTTGAACTGTATCCCAAGAAGTGCAATGAAGTCTAGCTCTGTATGTTCAACACGTTGTGCTTCTGTTCTAGGCGTCAGGCATTGCTTCGGTCGATGTTAAGAAGTTGAAAGATGCTGGACTCTGTACGGTTGAATCTGTTGTTTACTCTCCCAGAAAGGAACTGCTGCAAATTAAAGGAATCAGTGAGGCCAAAGTTGACAAAATCATTGAAGCAGGCATGTTGTTGCTTTCTTTCTTGCTTGTTGCCTTCTCCAGTGGATACACAGATTTACAGTTACTTGCCGATGAATCTGATGTGACATGATGGTTTGGTTGCTTTGGTCTTGGGCAGCTTCTAAATTGGTGCCTTTGGGTTTCACAAGCGCAAGCCAGCTACATGCACAGAGGCTTGAGATCATCCAGATCACATCTGGATCAAGAGAGCTGGACAAGATCTTGGAAGGTGATCCTATTACCTTCTATTCAGTCATGTAGATGCTCAAAGAAATTAATTTAAATAGAGCTATTAACTGATTATGTTGGAGCTAAATTGAGGGTAGCTGACCATGGGGATGATGCCTCTTGATGCTTTGGCAGGAGGTATTGAGACAGGATCCATAACCGAGATATACGGCGAGTTCCGATCTGGAAAAACTCAGCTCTGTCACACACTGTGCGTCACTTGCCAAGTATGTTACCTTCTTCTGATTTTTCACCCATTGCATGCATTCTTCATGCTAGAAGAAGCTCTATTTGACTGATAATACTGCATATGTCGGTACAAGGAACTCTAGAGTCTAGTTTTGGTTGATGTATTTCCTACAGATATTGTGGATGTTGCTAATTGGATTGCTTTCAATCACTATTCTCACCTACAGCCATCATATGTTATGTGGCTTTGTCAATATCACACTTTTAAAAGCCCTTGTATCTCAGCTTCCGTTAGACCAAGGAGGTGGAGAGGGAAAGGCGATGTATATTGATGCTGAAGGTGCATTCAGGCCACAGAGGCTATTACAGATAGCAGAGAGGTATGAAGACCATCTGGGGATAAGATTTTCCTCCAGGCTTCTTTAAGTATCTAGTGACAATCATTTCCCATATTGTTGCTCTTGTATCTAATTTTTTGAACCACAGGTATGGACTTAATGGAGCTGATGTATTGGAGAATGTTGCCTATGCTAGAGCTTATAATACTGATCATCAGTCGAGGCTTTTGCTTGAAGCAGCTTCAATGATGGTGGAAACAAGGTAGTATCTAATGTCGTTGCCAGCATTCTGACTTTTTTTTTTGTTAAAAACCCTCCCGTTTCTGTTAGACTTCTGAAGATTATTGAGTGCTAACTTATCTCTCTTTCTGACTTGTAATTCAATAACTATACCACAGCTACTAATGTCATTAGAACAATGCATGATGAAACTTTTTAGTAAGAGAAAAATAAAAATGTCAGTTGGCCCTCTTTGGATCTGATGCTTCATTGGGCTTTTAGATGAACAATGTGGTCACTTGAAATGGTAGGGGATCAACAATGAAAAACATTGATTGGAGGAATTGCTTAACAGTTGTTGTGACTTCTTTTTTCTGATTAAATATAAGGAAGAAGTTCCTTTTTTTAGTACATTTCACCACCATATGATACCAGAGGCTGGATAGCGCCAGTCTAGGGATTCCGTTCTATGACCTCGCTGGGGCATAGATCTTTTTCGAAGTTTGAAGTTTTATCTTTTTGTTCCTTGTCTGATGTGCTTATTTTATTTAATATTGAATGTACCAAGTGTCAGACCTGATCTAATCATATAAATGATGTTCTATTCTCCAGATTTGCCCTTATGATTGTGGACAGCGCAACGGCTTTATATAGAACCGATTTCTCTGGGAGAGGGGAACTGTCCGCTAGGCAAATGCATCTCGCCAAGTTCCTCAGAAGCCTTCAGAAAATGGCTGATGAGGTCATGTGCTATTATATTATAAGACCGTGCTAACATGACTTCATGTCTTCATTTCTCCAATTACATGCATTTAGGCGACAGGGATTGCTCATCATGAAAACCTTTCATCCTTTGATAAATGTGGTCTATGTACAGTCTTTATAGACCCCTGATAGATCGTTTGACTGCAGTTTGGCGTGGCTGTCGTGATCACGAACCAAGTTGTTGCGCAAGTGGATGGTTCTGCCCTCTTTGCTGGGCCTCAAATCAAGCCTATCGGTGGCAACATCATGGCGCATGCTTCCACAACAAGGTCTTCACACACTATATCCTCCTTTGCTTACACTCAGAATTTGAAATCAGTAATCCACTATTCTGCCCTCACTTCTCAAATGTAATCGGTTAACCTGTTGTTGTATCAGGCTTGCACTTCGGAAAGGAAGAGGAGAGGAGCGCATTTGTAAAGTGATCAGCTCCCCTTGTTTGCCGGAGGCCGAAGCTCGGTTCCAAATTTCTGCAGAAGGTGTTACTGATGTCAAGGACTGATTGGTTTCGCATCGTCCTCCCGAAAGCTTGTTCGGGTCGAATCCGTTCATCGGCGGCTCTTTTTGCATCATTGGATCGGGAAGCAAACGTAGCACTGGCTCGTAGTTCGGTGTTAACAGATTTTGAGGGGCTGTGATGATGATGAAGCCTTTTTGGCATTGTTCAAGCTGTCACATGCCTCTGTAAGCATCAATAGAGAGCGACTCAGGATCTCATCCCATTTGTGCAAACTTGCTCTATGAGATTGAACGCCATTGCATTGCCTTTCTTGTGTGCGGGTTTGCTACTTAAAATCATATGTACGGTCCCTTCATATGTATTTGGCAAAACGTAAACAATTACATCAGCTTAGTAGATGTTTTGCAATCCTAATCAAAGCAATGCAATGGTACCTACCTTTTTTTACAACAATAACAAATGCAACAATCCAAAGTACAAAAGAATCGCACAGCTTAAAATAAAGGAAAATTTGATATAAGGAAAATAAGTTCTTTTCAATGTTTCATTTGTTTCGCAAAAAATTAATAATTTGAAAAATGTTTTCTAAATAAGATCGCTTGTATAATATATAATAATTAGTTAATAAAAAATATTTTTATTATCAAAAGTAATTTATGTCTTACTATTATAGTTCATTTATTTTTGTAAATGATAAAAAATATTTTTTAAATCATTTATTTTTTGCGAAGTAAACGGAGTCTATGCATAGATTTCAATGGTGGCAATTAAACTTTCATATAATCCATAACATAATCCAACAAAGGACATCAATATTTCCATTGTTTTTAATTAGCAATACCTTTTAATATGATGAAAGAGTGACGTCACTAATGAAGCCCTGAAACGGCAGCGTTTCCTCCCTCCCTTTCGTCTTCTTCGTCTCCCTCCTCTGCGCGCACAGGCTCTCTCGCACAAACGAACAAACTACTGAAGAGTCTGAAACAACCGTCGACTCGATCCGGTCGTTCCGCACGTCGCTCGCCCCAGTTCGACGCAGCTGCCGATGCTTTGAAGCATTCGTCAATGGCGGCGAAAGCGAGCCCTCCGCCGGCTCTCCCCAAATCCGGCGCGGTCTCCAAAGGCTACAATTTCGCTTCCACTTGGGAACAGGTGCGCCTCCTCATCCGTCCGTCCTCGTCCTCCGTTTCTCGCGCGCCGCGCGATTTCATCGCTCGATCGTTGTTCCGTTAGATCCGATTCGATCTCCAAAATTCCGCGGCCTGGCTTTTAGGATTCCTGTTCTCTAGAAGGTCGTGTGAGTGACCGGATCTGTGGTGTGGAGCATTCGAGGAATCGGCGTTCGTCGGAGTTTTTCGAGTGCCTTTTTTTTTTTGACGGGTTTTCGTTTTGTTGTAGAGTGCGCCGTTGACGGAGCAGCAACGGGCGTCGATCGTTTCTCTGTCGCACGCGGTTGCCGAGCGGCCATTTCCCGTCAATTTGGTGACTCTCTCTCTCTCTCTCTCTCTCTCTCTCTCTCTCTCTCTCTCTCTCTTCTCTCTCTCCGGCTGTAATTGGTTGCGGAGCTGAAATGAAATGTTCTGGACGAGTTCATTCTTTTAAATTGTAGGTGTAAGTTCGGTCTTTTGCGACTCTGATTCCTGATAATCGACTGTTTTGGTGCTGAATTGGCTGGCTTTGTGGAACTAGGCGCAAGACAATGTCGCTGGGCTGGACAGCGGGTTGTCTGCGTCTAAGCAGGACAGTGCTCTCAGAGAACCCGAGGCTGTGGAAGCAGTGTTGGTCAATACAAATCAGGTGAGGTTTGAATTTTTCGCCGCACAAAAGCTTGGATGCTGTTTGGTCCACCATCAAATTGGATTAATCAAGAAATGAGAATCCTATTCCTAGAACTTTCATGTTTCGGTAGAAACTTCATCTAAACATGCGCATGAAAATTCTGGCATTAGGATTCTCATTCCTTGTGTAATCCAATTGCCGGATGAACCACACAAGGCCTTAGAGTCTTCTGTTACCATGCCTTTTGTGGTTGCCGATGACGACCTCTTTTGATTCCGATGACTCAACTAGCATGAATAATGTATGACTTAGGCCCTGTTCTAGTAATTACTTACAATTTTCACTTTTTTTTTTCAAATTGCAGTTCTACAAATGGTTTACGGATCTTGAATCAGCTATGAAATCAGAGGTTCTTTCTATTCTCTACTGGGCTGTACTTGGTGTAAGAAAATTTTTGCGTGTTCGCTAATTACATCTTGTCGATTTTTTAACTTAGACTGATGAGAAGTATCAACAATATGTTAACACGCTGACTGAGCGAATACAGACATGTGATGCTATTCTTCATCAGGTACTTCATCATCATTGCTATTGTTTTTCGTGTTAAAGTGTGATAAGTTCTCCTCCTCCTCCTCCTCCTCCTCCTTCTTTAATTCTTTCCTGTGTCTGTTGATGCTGCACTTTGCTCGCTTCCTGATGAAGATTAGTTTCATATCTGTAGGTTGATGATACCTTGGACTTGTTCAATGAGCTTCAGCTGCAGCATCAAGCAGTGGCTACAAAGACTAAAACTCTGCATGATGCATGTGATCGGCTGGTATATTTAGCTCCCTTTCGTTTTGATGTTTCACCAACCTAGTGCATAGTAGCCAGATTAAGCAGGAATTTTAGTTGCTTCACTGAATGTACCTAAGAGGAACATATTGTTGTAAATATCGACATATTTGATGTTCTAAGTTGCTAAGGTATTTGCTTTGTACTTTTTGACATCAAATTAAAATTTCCTTTTGAGCATATCCTTTTCTGTTTGTCTTGGAACTTGAGTATCGAAGGACGAAAGTCTTTTTATCGGTATCAATAAGTAGAAGGAGACTTATACAGAGTGATACATTTTTTGGATTATTTTAAGTTTTATTATCACTATATGTAGTTCAATTGTGAGCTAAAGGTTAGCCTAGCTGTTAGAAGCAACTCTACTCTGGGTGCTGGCTGTGGGTTTAAGTCCCACCAGGCAGTGATATCATCCCTCTCCCTGCTATATTTAATTGGCAATATTAATTAGTTGTGATCCATGTCAGTTCATTCTGATATGTCATTTTTTTAACCCTGCTGCAGTTAATAGAGAAGCAAAGGCTGATTGAATTTGCAGATGCACTTCGGAGCAAACTCAATTATTTTGATGAATTGGAGAATGTAAGGTTTGATTGGTATCTATACTGGATGAAGTGGTTTTTCTTTTACTTCTTTTTGTATAATTATAGCAAATTTCTTTATATCCAAATAGCCTTTTTGAGTTTGTAAGTTTCCTGCTACTATCTGAAGCTCTCACTGATGTTTACCTTGTCATATAAGTCTTTGTCCTTGTATTAGGAAGTATTTGGCCTATGTTGAGATATCTTGTCTATGTTTAATATTAAGATACCTTGCTTAATGAAACATTGATTCCTTACCTTCGCTTTCTAATTATTGATCTACGTGCAGATAGCAACCAATTTCCACTCTCAAAATATGAACGTTGGAAATGAGAACTTCCTCCCACTACTTAAACGGCTTGACGAATGCATATCGTGAGTGGACTCCTTTTGATATAATCCTCCTGCAGTATTACATGCACCACATTTGCTCAAGCATAAGCATGTGATTTTTGTTTACCCAATCCAAGAAACTCTAGCTGTTCATGAAGGTCAACTGTTGATTTGAAGACATTCTAGTTAGTTCTCTTTTCATATAATCCTCCTGTAGGATTACATGCACCACATTTGCTCAAGCATAAGCATGTTGCCAAACCAATACACTCTTAGCTGCTCATGAAGGTCAACTGTTGATTTCAAGACATTCTAATTCTTTGTTCTATTTGGTCTTTCAGTTATGTTGAAAGCAACCCACAGTATGCAGAATCTGGTGTATATTTGGTTAAATTTCGTCAACTCCAGGTATAGAAATGAACAATGGATTTCAAAGAAACTTTATGTGGTTGATGGGTTCCATAGTGAGCAATTTTATGTTGTGCTTACGAGTTTAGTCTTTGCTGCTTGTATTTCTTGAAGCTACTAACAATTCGCTCTTATTAATGGACAGTCTAGAGCACTCGGGATGATTCGTTCTCATGTTCTTACAGTTCTCAAGGGTGCCTCTTCTCAGGTGAATTGTCTGAGTGCTTAAGTACGCTAGATACTGTAACTATGAGACATTACAGATTATGCCTGTTGCTTCATGTCCTTCATCAGGTCCAGGCAGCGATCCGTACTACCGCTAGTGGTGCTGCTGTTTCAGAGGGTGTGGAGGCATCCGTTATATACGTGCGCTTCAAGGCAGCAGCGACGGAGGTAACAGTTTCTTTTTTGAAAGATGGACATTTTGTATGGATATGGTTGTTGCCAAGTTAGCAGCCAAAGGAGGAATTTTGACACCAATTAGTATGTATAAACCCTCGACAAACTCTATTCAAGTATTCTATTTAATGAATAAACAATTGTTTTTGAAGAAAAGATGTTGAAAATTTTTATTTTTGAAGAAACTCTTATCTAGATTGTTTGGCCAAAAAAAAAGAACTTTTATTGAGATCTATTAGATGTAAGGCAGTTCTAATACCCATTTCTTTTGAGGCACGTGCTGTATCTCACAATTGCAAATATTTTCAGCTAAAACCTGTGCTTGGAGAAATTGAAAGCAGATCATCAAGGAAAGAATATGTTCAGATTCTGGCAGAATGTCACAGATTGTACTGTGAGCAGCGGCTTTCGCTGGTGAGCACATTACTTGTTTCATTTGCGTACGTTAATGTTCTCTTATTATGGTCAATAAAATTGCTTTCTTTACCTTACAGATAAGGGGCATTGTGCATCAACGGATATCTGAGTTTGCTAAAAAAGAGGCTTTGCCATCACTAACTAGATCTGGATGCGCATACCTTGTTCAGGTAAAGTGGTTGGTCCCCATGCTGTTCTAAGTTGCGATTCCCCATATTTTTGGATGTCTTTGGGACTCTGAAAGCATGTGCTTGATTTGTGGAGTCCATAACAAGGATAATGAAACAATTGTTGCTAGTGGACCTTGACGTTTTGAGGTTTTTAAGGTCGGGTATAAGTTGTATGACATGTTAAAGACTGATGCTGAATTTTGATAGTTGGCTTTAGGAATACGAATGTTTTTGATAACAAGAATTACAGCTTATAACAGATGAAAGGGTGCATTAATATTTTCTTTTCGTGGCCTAAGGTTGAATTGTATTCAAGAAGTAAAAATTTGTTTGTCCTGTTCTTTGCTTTCAATTTGATTGTTTGATCTGAAAAGGATATGCATCACTTAGTATTACTGGAGATAGAGAAGCTCCTGAATCTCTCATTTGAAGTTCTTCTGCCAATAATGCAAGTAACTGGGTACAATGCTGGTATGGAGCTAATTTTGTGGCCCTTTCAATATGAAGGTCAATGATTTATAGCTGGTAATTGGAGGATAGAGTTTGTGAGGATTGACTTTAGATTTGTTTTTTTTTTGGGTCAGAACTTTAGATTTGTTTATAGAGCAGTAAAACCTTCCATTCACATGGTGAACCCAGCTCTCTTTTTTAAACGGTAGTAGTCCTAGTTCAGTAACTGGATACCAAACTGGTTCAGTTTCGATATCATTTATCGAGTATAATATGGGTTTTTTATGTTCAGAAGCAACACATACACACTTTTTGTGGTGTGATGATAATAGTTATCTTGTTTTGGTATAAGTTAGTCCTTTTCTTTTTCTACTAACTTATTGACTGGTCAAATGCTATTGAGTGTCTGCATGCAAGTTTGTTAATGAGAGGTTTTGTGTATGTGCCACTAGAATGCTGTAGAGACTTCAAGACTTCCCTTCTAATCGGTGAGATCCTGGTATAAATTGCCAGGAGCAAGTGTTCATTAGTATGTACTATTTACATATTCTATCAATTCCTTTTCATCGTTAGGAGTTTCATCTTTGAGCATATGTCGTAGAGATCCATGTACTTTGATGTATGATGTAGTTGCAACACCAAAAAAACTTACCCATTCAGATTGGCATATGCAGGTCTGCCAGCTGGAGCAGCAACTTTTCAATCACTTTTTTCCATCTTCTGCAGAAGATGTCTCTAGTTTGGCGCCATTGATAGATCCACTGTAAGTGTTGTTTTAGACCTTTTCGTGGTTGTTTTCCCTATAATTCATGTTGTCCTTATCAATGCAAAGCTAAAGTAAAATCTTTGATTTATTTTCTTTAAACCTATACACTGGCAGCATGATTGCTTTTTTTGAGGTGGCCCTGGATGTGGAAAGAGCGTATCTATTTTTTTTGGAGGATGATTTTCCCCTACAATTTTCCTCTCTATTCTGAGGATAACCTCTTCCTCAATTTGTTTGTCTGCATAGACGTTAGTAATTAATATAGTTTCTGTTACATAACATTCTTCGGATCTGTAAGGTACTTTTTTGTCAGCTTTGCTCTCTGTTTTGGCACTCTATGATGAATTACTCTGAGGAAGAACTCTTGATGTAAAATTATGAACTTTGGGCAATATTCTGCATCATTATGCCGGATAACTTCCAGGTCGTTTTTTCTCGTTTACCTGTCCATTATGTCAACCCGCAAGAAGATTGTCCTAGTGAAAGAACTTGTAGCTGTAAAACTATGTGCCTTTTGCTCCTGGTGTTGACAAAGGAGGAGTTGTCTTTTGCGTACACAGCTAAATGCCTTAGGTTTCTCTGTCTTTTGTCATTTTTTTCTGACATATGCATGTCTTTCTGAATTCTAGTATGATTACTTCTCCCATTTGGAAGTATTTAAATTGCTTTATATGACACACCTATCTACAATCTGTCTTCCTGCCTTTATATCTTTAATTTCCTAATATATATTTATTGTCTGCTAACTTATATGCAGATCCACTTATTTGTATGATACACTGCGCCCAAGACTTATCCATCAAACCAATATCGATCTCCTATGTGAGCTTGTTGACATCCTTAAAGTTGAAGTTCTGGGTGAACAGATCAGTAGACGAGGTGAACTGTTAGCTGGGCTCCGCCCTACATTACAGAGAATCTTAGCAGATGTTAACGAGAGGCTAACTTTTCGTGCTCGAACACATATTGGTGATGAGGTACAGATCATGCTGTAAAAGCAATTTCTTGGATTTGTGCTGTCACTGCTACACTCTCCTGTTATTTCTGTTATGGCCCTAATTTGGAATTGTCTGATATGGATGATCTTGGGAAGTGATCCATGATATTTTATTCATGAAACTCGTATCAGGCAGGCTGACATCTGTTGGTTTTGTAACTTTTCCCATTTTGCCCAAAGCTAATTACTCTTTTTAGTACCTCATTTGAAAGTCGAGGTATCTGAGATGCTGGAAGCTTCACTTGTTTACAGGGAAAGCTGGACATAACCATCCTTTAGTCAAAGTAAATTGAGAAATTGAAAGTTCTCACACTAGAAAGTAGAAGTTTTCTGTGGTTATGTAGACCGGGTACTCAAAGAACCTGTCACCACTAGGGAACATGACCGGGCCCTCGAATGAGTTGGGATCACGAAAATGTTGAAAGTAGTTATACTTCATCATCTTTCAGACATAACTAGAGCAATAAAGAACTATTTAAGTCTTTGTATAGTGGATGTATGCTCTAAAGCAGTAAAGGGGCTTTATTATTGGCAAGGAATTGTGGAAGATTGAATGGTTTTTGGAAAGATTGAAGTTAGACAATGTTAAAAGAAAAATTAGTGCTATGTAATTCATAATTGAAAGAATAAAATCATTGGGTATCATTTTTCACCACTTTGAAGGGGTAAGAGACTGTTTTTCTTCTATTGTCATTCCCGCGTGATTAGCAGAGTGTGTTCTACTGTTTCACGATAACCTTCTTCGCTATACGGGCCTTATATATGGTTAACCTTTCGTATTGGAAATTATTAACATGTTGCATTTATACAATATCTTTAATGTATAAGAATAACGTCTACAATGTACTTCTGCTGGTGCATTTCCTTTCCCTTTTGAAGATAGCAAACTATTTGCCTTTGGACGAAGACTTGGATTATCCTGCAAAGCTGGAGCAATCTGCCCAAAAGGAATCAGATGCTACGATTGTAATGCCTCCGACTGCCATATTTGCTCTCATTTCTTCTTGCTAGTCCACATACTAAATCACTTAGATGACTTATACAAGCTTCTGATAAATATCGATTTTATGTTTCCGAAAATTTAATATTGTAATGAATTTGAAACTAAAGCAATGGATGGTGGAATTTGCTTTTCTGCCTTTTTATTTCAATTATGTTTGCATTGTTCTCAGACATTTGTACTTCAGTGATAATGCTGAATCCATTCTTCTTTGTCAATTGGTTTATCAAACCTTAGGTTGATGAAAACTCAGATGTATATAAGTCTTGGTACCCACCTCTTGAGAAAACTATATCATGCCTTTCAAGGTTGTACCGTTGTCTAGAATCTGCTGTTTTCACTGGCTTAGCACAGGTACTTTATTTTTTCATTTACTTACATTCAACTTGTCCTTGTGTCTTGTTTATTTTATTGAATGTCAGTACCTTTGATTTGTTAATCAGGAAGCTGTAGAAGTTTGCGCTCTATCCATCCAGGTAATCAAAAGGCTTCAAATGATTTACTGAATTTAATTCTTTGTGAACTTTGCAGTTCCATTCTAAATGGCATGTAGCGTGAGAATAGCTCTTTCTGTTTTATTGGGCTTGATGAGTTAAACTGCTTCTTATCATTCAGTTTCTAAATGCAAACTTTCTTTTTTCTCAGAAAGCAAGCAAACTAATTGCAAAGAGATCGACAGCAATGGACGGGCAGCTCTTCCTTATAAAACATCTCCTTATTTTAAGGGAGCAGGTTGTGTATTTTTTTTTTTTGTTCCTGTCTGCTGTTCTACTCGTGAAAGCTTTGTGTAATGCTGTTTGTTCACTCTGTGTTTCCAGATTTCCCCATTTGATATTGAATTCTCCGTCACACACAAGGAGCTCGATTTCTCTCATTTGCTGGTTAGTATATATCAGCCTCTTTTAGTTCAGATGGATCGAGTATTGGAACATTCTTGCATTGAGATGAGTTGATTATAATAACATTTAGTGCTGCTTTTACTAGAGTTGCTATACTTCGCTTCTCTAAATCAGTTTTAATGGTGTACATCAAATAAGTCATGAACAAGGCATGGAGAAAATGCATCTCCATAATGAAATTTTTGTTTCTTAGGTCATGTTCCTTTGAAAGAATAGGCTAATGTGGTTCGGTCAGGTTGCTTATTTCTTTCTGTTAATCATCTGAGTAAAGGGTTCAACTCATGCTCATAGGTTAACCTTCTAACTACCATCCATTTTGTGCTGTAACTTATGTTGACATGTATTGTGAGCACCTTTGGCGAGTACAATTTGTAATCTCCTTAGGACTAGTTTATATTGGAAAGAAGGAAAGTTTCACTTTTAGGATAATGGTTTTGAATTAGAATTATCGTTGAAGTGCCGATATTCATGCTAAATATGCTAAACTTTTAAGTTTCCAACACTGCATAGATTTTTTTTTAATGTTAAACTAATATAGAAATCTAACCTAAAAAAGCCTTGCGATCATGGAGCTTTTTGATGAATATGTTATGCTTATTGCTTTGGGACTATGGCCGTTTTATGTGAAAATAAAGTTATTAGCACTTGAAAAATGGAGGTTGGGTCCACTTCAGCTTTTCTCTGGAGCGTCGCTCATCATAAACCATGCTGATATGACTTCCGCGTCAGGATAGAAAATGTTTAGCCTTTGAAACTATTATTGTAAGCAATGATCTGTTTTTGGTTGGTTAAAATGCAAAGAGCTATAGATGGTGGTTGGCACTTTCCATAAATGCATTTGCTATTGTGTACCAGTATGCGTTCTAAGAACTGCATGTTTTTCTATATGCTGAAGAGCTTCTATGACAAACCATCTAAAGGATTTTCCAAGCGGTTTCTTTCTTTTTATAGTTTTTGTTTCTTTAGTGAAACCCCATGGCATGTTTGTGTAGGAACATCTGAGACGAATTCTTAGAGGTCAAGCCTCGTTATTTGACTGGTCAAGGTCTACTTCATTGGCGAGAACTTTGTCTCCCAGAGTTTTGGAAAGTCAAGTAGATGCCAAGAAGGTACAGTTTCCTTTAGTTTATCTCTTGCTTCAATTACTCGTGCTACAAATTGAGCTAAATTATGGTGGTAGCCTGGTAGGTCTAAATTAGGTAGGGAGAAGTGTACCTGTTTGTGGCTTTAGGTTTGAAGTGCAAAAATGCTGTCCCTGCTAAAATTTAAAAAATAAGTGAATGATCTGGAAGGTTTGGCACTCACCACTGAATCATGAATTGTTTCTAAATCTCTGTTGCGCAAATCTGTCTGCTATGGTTTTTGCTGCTTTATTTTTTCGTCTTTCCCAGGTGTCAGTTGGATGAAAATTCCTGATTGATTAATTGCAGGAGCTGGAGAAAAGTCTGAAAACCACTTGCGAGGAGTTCATTATGGCAGTCACTAAACTAATAGTTGATCCTATGCTTTCATTTGTAACCAAGGTCATTCTTCCTTCCTCCTCCTTCAAAATATATTCAATATATACCACATATTTGTAGAATCTACGTAATACAAAATAATGAAAAAATGGAAGTCAGAAAAACAAACATGGCATTTACGTGTGTATCGCGCGAGAAGTTCAAAGAATCAACGATACCAAAATCAGAGCTGTGAATGTGGTTACTCCTTTATCTGTCTAATCTAACTCGAATATTGAGTCTATTTTGGTTTTAAAGTGCATTCTATTTTGGATAGCCAATTTGTAACAAGGAATGCATAGAGAGTTTCTGTGTCATGAAAGGCTAGTCCAATACATACAGCTTTGACTTCATGATTTTGCATATATAGGTGACCGCTGTAAAGGTTGCGCTGTCCTCTGGCAGTCAGAAACAGCAGGTGGAATCTGTTATGGCAAGACCACTTAAGGAACAGGCATTCGCTACCCCTGATAAGGTGGCTGAACTTGTTCAGAAGGTATGTACTTAAGTACTTGGCTTCTTATGTACTTGGAAAGGGGGTCATTTTGTCACTTTTTTTTGGGGGGGGGGGGGGGGGATATTTGCCAGAAATCAGCAGATATTTTGCCTTCTGTGGACCTTTTTTTTAATTAATTCACTTGCATCTGAATATGAAAGAAGGGTATTATGATGACGAGTAGATTTTGTGGAGAGATTGAGAAGCTACTTGTCACCCTTATCTTTGTTGGCGAAACAGGTAGGTGCAGCTATACAGGAAGAGTTGCCCAGGGTGATGGCTAAGATGAAGCTTTATTTACAGAATCCCTCCACAAGAACAATACTTTTCAAACCAATAAAGTAAGTTAACAGCTTTCATCAGTTATAATGCCACTCGTGGTTTGTTTCCTCTATTCGAAGAGAGCCTTCAGTCATCTTGCTTAAACCAACCCTTGGCTTGATGTTCATTTTAGAACTAAATTAGGAATTTTGGTTCATATGCTAAATTAGGGTTTCTCGGATCTGTTGAAAATACCAGTCAAGCCATTGGGTAATTCTGGTTGAAAAATTGATGCTTGTCACCATCTAGGATTATGCAGCAAAAGATTGAAGCTAAGGTGATGATGTGCTTTCATATTTGAAAGGCACAAGTTGAGAAATTTTACTCAGAATTGGTGGATGGTGTTGATTATGATATTTCTGTCGGCAGTTTTTTTAGCGAATAGCAACATAACCCTTAGTATAGAGTTATTCAGTTTGTACTTTCTATCTGGAAATTTCTATTCGAGCCTTGATTCAACTTGCAGAAACTTCTCTCTAATTGAACGAGTCAATTTGCATTGCAGGACAAATATAATCGAGGCCCATGTGCAGGTACAGTCCTTATTGAGAGCAGAGTACTCACCCGAGGAGATTCAAAGTGTCATAAACATGGTGTCGATTCAGGATCTTCAAGCACAACTGGACAGTTTTTTATAGGGAGCTCCAGATGCTTACCCGATTTTATCCTCCCAAAAATTTTGTCCGTGAGAGTACTATTTAAGATATCTCGAAAGCAAGAAATCAGCGGCGGAAGAATGCCAAATAGAGATATACAGAATGATTCTGTGTTTCTTGTATCTTGTGAGAATTGAGAAATAACTCCGGTTCATTCATTCTTTTCAGAGCCACTAGAGGTGCAAGCGCAACATTCTGGAATATCTGCTATCGATCGTTTGCACCATAAAGGGGTTCTCGTGTTATCATCGACTGTCTGCAAGAGAAAACAGATTTTCTCTCCCCCTCTCTCTACCTCTCTCCAGCCACATTCCCAACCGCACTGTTGCTGATTTCTCAGATTAGGGTTAACATGATAGTACCGATCTCTTTTGAGGGTTGCAACTTAGGTTTCTGCTTAAGTTGGACATTACAGACACTGAATAACTGTCCCAGTTGTGCTTTGGTATCAGACACATTCAACCGCACCTCTGTCGATACATTTATGTGCGTATGTACACTACACAGACATCTAGTGTAGAAATACAGAATGAAGGATGATAGATTCTATCTTGGGGTCGTCATTCTTTTTCGTTTTCTAATGCGGTTCTCTGTGCGTAAAGGGCAATCTCATGTCCAGAAAAAAGGCTACTCTTTTCTTTCTTATAGGAAGGTCATCCTTCACAAGAGACATACGTTACCCGTTCTGATGCGGAAATTTGACAGAATTCAACAGGTCCTTGATTGGTAAATTCGAAAAGGTGAAAGTGATGTGTCGAATATGTTGGTGAATTTTGCTACTGCCCTAGTAGTTTTTCAAATCTATTAGTAACGATGGTTGGTTTTGTTAGAACTATCCGACAAAGGACAAAATTAGTCCGGCAGTACTGGTCAAATCTTAATCACTGTCGATTTCATCGATAAGCCTATGTCGTCCGTTGATTTCACCATTGACTCTTCAATGCTCTTTAGCAAATTTTCAAC
Source organism: Syzygium malaccense (assembly GCA_031216405.1). Classification (NCBI taxonomy): domain Eukaryota; kingdom Viridiplantae; phylum Streptophyta; class Magnoliopsida; order Myrtales; family Myrtaceae; genus Syzygium; species Syzygium malaccense. Next base: position 5,561,348 of record CM062255.1, read on the forward strand.
TTACCTCCCTTGTAAGCCAAAGTGACCTGGCTGTTGAGAGAGAGAGAGAGAGAGAGAGAGAGAACAGAAATGGACCATATGGGAACATAGTAAAATATGGGTAACTTAAAACCTTGACTTTCAATATCAAGAATCTAATGGTTTGAATGCTTCAATGAACCTTACTTAACTGAAAATTTTGATAGATTCTACCTTGTCGGGATCAATTCTCAAATTTTGATACGTGCAACCTACTCTATAGGCCCTCGAACTGATCTTGAAGTCTACTCGAGAACCGACCAATTCTTTTTTTTTTCTTTTTCATTTTTCCTATTTCTTGAAAGTACAAATTTTATTAAAATATCCCCTTAGAGGTGGCAACAACAAGAATACAGGATAAACTCAAAGAAGAAAATTGGGGTTTCTCGGTCTGGTTCAATCCAGTGACGCACCTAAATGCGGGAACCAGGCTAGTAATAGCCAACGGCCTAGTAGGGTTGGTCCAGTCCAATTCCAGGATCTACTCAAAGCTGGTGCTCACTCCTAGCATTGTAGGCATGACATGTCCTAAATTAAAAGGATCTAAGTCTTGTTCCCTAGCTTGGGCCCATTTGGTGCGGATTTTTCCCTAGGTATGATTCCTCTTATAATTTTCCCTCTATGATTTAAAAGATGACAAAAACAAAGTTTCGAAAAAGAATTACGCACGACTCACTATTTCAAAAAACTTTGAAGCCTTCCATATTGTATAAAAATCAGAAATGACTTTGCAAAATTCAAAGGAAACAAAAAAATTAAAGTAGGAAGCTGATCATTAAAACGGATGTCGAGAACTAAGGAAGAATAGTCAATCCTAGTCAGCACTAGGCCTTAAAGCACACGGTCAACCTAGTAACTGTGGGCCCAGACACATGCTTCCTTCAGAGCCTCGCATAGGTCAGACAAGAGCATCCCCCAAACACACGGAATATAGTAATTAATCTTTGTCTTTCGAACAACCGAAAATTCGAAAAACGAAAAACCAAAGAACCCCCAAAAAGAAAAAAGAAAAGAACAGCGAAGAAAGGAGCGGTCTTGGAAGATCGTTGTCGAAACAGAAAAGAAAAGATCAAATTTTTACGCAAAAAAGAAACGATTTTTATTCAAGAATCTCGGGTTCTGTTGACTGCCCAGAAATTTCCCAGAGCAGAAATGACACGTAATACAAGAACTTTAATCGCTCATCATTCTTGCAGAAGACGATACCATGTTGCTGCTGTTGCTGTTGCTGTTGTTGTTTCTCGGGCGTGGTTCCGGGATTGTTTTTACCCGAATCACGTGGACAAGCTACTAATCCCCGCACAACCACCAATTACGTGCTTTGGAAAAATCTGTCCAATGGGAAAGGAGAAGAGATGGGAAAAGCAGTCGAAGTTTTACTCTGTTTTTTCCTTCTTTATAATCGCGATATTCTTGTCGATGAAAGTGTTGGGCTCGTTCGTGCTCGGAAGAGAGAGATGCGGCGTTCGAGACTTCGTTGTTTCTTATGATTTGTTTTGACCCGACTGGGATTGGAAACTGTAGTAAATACTGACACTTGCCTGAGCACCCGCATAAAGGAGCTTATGCAAATTTCAAAATTTTTTTTTTTGCTCAAAGAAAAAAGCTTTAATGCTTTGATTCTTTCTGATTACCCGAGTGGGGCTTTTTGATTGATTTGTGGTTGATTTTTATTTGGGCAAGGCAAGGCAAGGCAAAGGAAGGAGAGAGAGAGAGAGAGAGACAGGGAGAGAGATGAAAAGGGAAGCGTGAGGGGGATTTTCATTAAAGAAGGCGAATTCCTTTCCTTGATTTTTATTTCTCCCCGTTTCAACATCTTGACCCTATTAGGGTTGCTTCGCTTTACTGTTTGGTTCTCTTTGTTCTTGGGTCGATTTCTGATGCTTGCTGCCTCTTGGGACCGGACCCATCCTTGACTTGACCTCCTCCGTGTACCCTTCAGCCTCTATTGCTTAATTCGTCAATCTCGGCAAGTTTCTTCGACAGTCCCTGTTCTGCTCTGGGTTTTTTTTTTTCAAGATTTCTGTGTTCTTTTTTACCCTGTTCTGGGGGTTTTCTGCTGTACCGGCGATCGTATTTGCTCGATTCCTGGCTTCTGCTCTTCTGGGTCGGTGTAATTTTTCCAAGTTGTGTACCCGAATCGCAGATTTGGGGCAATTTGTTGTTCAATCTGGAATCGATGTGAGAACGGGCGATTTTAGGGATTCTGGAGCAGTTGATTTGGGCATTTCGGAGAGGGCAATGGTGCCCAGTCTTGAAGGCGAGTTGGAGCTGCTTCATTTTCGAGCTTGAAGATATTCTGATTTGCTCTGAGAAGTTTTGAGGGGGCGTTTGGTATGAATATATGATGTTACATGTGAAAGGTCCTCAAAGGAATCGCTGCTCTCTTCTTGCCGTTTTCTGCGGGGAAGTTTCTGACAATAAACATAAGCATGTGATTCCTGAGGATCAATCCACGTACCCTTTTCCAGAGCTCACTTCTTCTGGCCGTCTTGAGGTATTTTAATTACTGCTTTGGTGTGTTTGATTTTGTTGCTGAGCTGCATTGACTATAGAAGTTCGTGGGTTCTAATGTTGGGCATACAGGTTTATGTTATTTGAGTGCATTATTGTACTGCTGAGTGCAGGTAAATAGTTTGAATAATCCAAGTACTGATGAGTTCCGGCGAGCTTTGGAGTCGTTGGAGCCCAGTTTTCTGTACTTGCGAGGGGAGCAGCATGAAGATGGTGAAGAATTGGGATCTCTGGTTTGGAGGAATGCCTACCTATCCACACCAGATGACCTGTGTGCATTATTCGGGTCTACTTTGCCTTCCGTGGTGAGTCATTGAGCATTCTGTGCTTGGCACTGCCTCAGAGCCTCATTGTTCTTTAGTTTGTTTCGTGTGCGTTCAGATATGATGCATAGCACTGCAATAACAGGGTGCTGGAAAGATGGGTAATGGTGCATGTGCTTGGGCCTCTTATTAAAGATTTTACTTTGCAGCATCATGCATTTGTCATCTCCCCGTTTTTCTCCTTTTTGACATGGGGAAGGCTCTAATCTGCATTTGGCTTTTAATTTTCTGACTCTAGAAGTTAAAACAGAGGTGCATGAGTTGAAACATGAATCGAATTCACAGTACTTCACGAGGACATTAAACTATCATCTTGCCTATTCTGTTGTATGGAGCTAGGATCGGCTAGATGCTTCAGCTAGAAGCTTTCTCATCTAGTTACATTGAGGTGATAGATACCTACGTTTTCTCTACAAGTTAAAAATCCGGACTGCTTCTTATTACTGATGAAACAACCTTACCATGAAATACTTGCGTCGGTGAAAATTTCAAGATTAAACACAAGTTCTTTATTATTGATATAACTTCAAAGTACTTTGTGAATGCAATGGTTGACACTTGACAGTATTATCATGTATCACCAGTGATTTGTCCATGCGAAATGGATTGTAGAAAATTTGCTGCCGTGATTGAAATCATGCTTTTGGAACCACTTAATCTTTTTCTTTCACTTTGTCATGTTGTAGCGCTGCATACTTACCATTTTCCATTTTTGTCCAGGTTTATCTAGAGATTTCTAGTGGAGAAAATTTAGCAGAGGCACTTCACTCTAAGGTTTGATAACGGTCCCCAAAGTTTTATATTTTACTGTTTATTGGAAAGTAAATATTGCTATCTGTTATAGAGGAGAAAATGGTGTTATGTTTTCGATGGGGCGTTTGTCGAGCATGGATATTCAACTGGAATTAAGAGTTAAAACAAATTGCATTTAGCAGTGCATCTATGTATCAATTGGGTCGAAGAAGTTGCTTTCATATGCAGGGTGTACCTTATGTCATCTACTGGAGAAGCACATTTTCATGCTATGCGGCTTCTCATTTTCGTGGAGCATTGTTTTCGGTTGTGCAAAGGTACATTGTTAAATTTGGGGAGTGAAACAGTTTGATTTTATTGCAACTTTATTTTAGTATTATTATTTTTTTTAAGTGTGTTATTCTGGGTATAATGATAAGCTTGCTCCGTCCTTACCGAGATGCTAGGGGCAGATCAAAACTGTCTATATAAGATGCAGAAGAGAGAAGCTTGTGTATCTTGGCTCCTCCGCAGACGCTGCATTCCTTGAACTTTGGGATGCCTTTTATTATATTAGTTTGTATGATAGCATATGGTGTACTTTTGTGTTGGAGATTAATTGCGTCTCTATATTTTGCAGTTCATGCAGTCACGCATGGGATGCATTCCAACTTGCAGATGCATCATTCAGGCTCTACTGTGAAAATAGCAATGATATTTTGCCTGCCCACAGCGAAAAACTTAGCTATAAGCAGAGACCACATATTCTTGGGGACCCTCCCAAGATTGACATTGTTCTGCCTGAGGCTACTACGCAAGGAGAAGAAGAATCACCCGAGAATGTTCCTGAAATAAAGATATATGATGATGATGTGACCATGCGGTTTCTAGTTTGTGGGATGCCATGCGTGTTGGTAGGTTTTGATTTTGCTCGCTGCATGTTTGAAACCTTGTCGCTGGTGAAATAAATTTGCTGATGTTTTTGCAGGATGGTAGCATATTGGAATCTCTGGAGGATGGCCTTAATGCTCTTTTGAGAATAGAAGTATGTATACACGAAAACTTACGATCATTGTTCTCTTATAAGCAGACATTTTGAACGGAATGTGCCCCTTGGCCCTTTGCCCCTGCGCATCATACTTTTGTGTTGATTGTTCTATTGTCTTTGAATTTTCCTTGAGAAAATACATAAACATAGTCATAGTGGTATATAGTGCCTATGACTGATTTCTATCCTTCTTATTAATCAGATACGAAGGAGTAGACTTCATAACCGCTCAAGGTATTGGGATATTTTTAACCATCTACAATCTTATATGCAACTATACTTTTAATTGCTATTACAAACTAACATTGTGGAATTATTGTGGTGGTGACCTTGGTCACTGGTGGACTATTTATTTGATTTCATACAGTGTCTTATACCAGGCCATGTTTTTACCAAATTGTTATACTAGCAGAAAATAATTGTAACCTTGCTGATTATCATATTGCAGTGCGCCTCCACCTCCTCTTCAGGCAGGAACATTTTCTCGTGGTGTAGTGACCATGAGATGTGATTTTTCTACCTCTACTTCTGCTCACATTTCTCTTTTAGTATCTGGTAGTGCACAGACTTGTTTTAATGATCAGGCAAGCACAGTTGTATTCTAAGAATTGATTCATTTTTCTTAAGTTGTTTATGTCGATTACATTATTTTTATGATTCCAAATTTTTCATGTCTTCAGTTGCTAGAGAATCATATTAAGAATGAAATTATTGAGAACAGTCAGCTAGTCCATGCCTTACCCAACTGCGAAGAGGGCAAATTGGCTTCACCTGAGCCTCGTAAATCTGCTTCAATAGCTTGTGGAGCTAGTGTTTTTGAAGTTTGCATGAAAGTTCCTACATGGGCTTCACAGGTTCCTCTCTTTTTAGCTCTTCTTTTCGCAAAATTCTGGTGCAACTCATTGACTCATGTAGAAAGGCATGGTAATTAACATCCCAGATAATCTGGTTAGGTAAATTGTTCGGTTGAATTTGTGATAGACTGTAACTATTGTCTCCTCATTATATTCAGTTTTGTGCTTGCTTCTCCACTATATATTCGCATTTTATAGGAAGTGAGGGGCAGAATCACTATCTTAACCACTAACTGCCTGTAAAGACAAATTGCAGCAAATCACCCTTTGAATGTGTGGAGTTGTCTTTAATGCATCTTTTTCGCTGTGCTTATTACTCTTGTGCACAATGCATCTCCAGGTTTTGAGGCAGCTCGCTCCAGATGTGACATATCGCAGTTTAGTTATGCTGGGAATCGCCAGCATTCAAGGGGTTTCCGTAGCTTCTTTTGAAAGAGATGATGCAGAACGCCTCCTGTTCCTGTGGGCCCGGCAGGGTAAAGTGTTGCATCGGAACAACTTTGTTCTATCCACACCTCCTAGCTGGATGACACCTCCGGCCCCTAGTCGGAGGAGGTCTGGACCATGCCAAGTAACAAAACCGCCAAAATCAGCTGGTTCAGAGAGCGAGAATGGTGGTTCTATCAGGAATAAACTGCATGTTGCTGCAATGAGGCCGATCCCTCATACTCGGCGTCATAAAATGCTTCCCTTTTCTGGGTTTCATGAATTGGAAAGATACAATGGAGATCAAGTAAAGGCCAATCTTCCAGTGGCTCCAATAAAGCACACTCCTCCACCTGCTCCTAGGAAGTCATTTTCAAGCTCTATCCAAGCTCAGCAGATCATATCTTTAAATCCCCTACCTTTAAAGAAACATGGTTGTGGCAGAGCGCCTATCCAAGTCTGTTCAGAGGTTCGTCGTTGTTGCTGCTGCTGCTTACCATTGCAAGAGCCTTAATTATGCACTTTTGTGGCTTAGATCAGTCACTTTTTTGTTTTAAGTTTCTACCAATCCTTTTTTTGTCAGTTTCCTGACCATACTTCTCTTGCTTGCAGGAGGAATTTCTCAGGGACGTGATGCAGTTTCTCATTCTACGTGGACATACCCGTCTTGTGCCTCAAGGTGGATTTGCTGAATTTCCTGATGCTGTTCTTAACGCGAAACGTCTCGACCTTTTTAACCTGTATAGAGAGGTAAGTTGTTTCATATATCTCTAAGTTTTTTCTACCTTTTTATCCCCATTTTGTAAATGTTGCTTGTTTAAATGCATAACAGGTGGTTTCAAGGGGTGGCTTTCACGTTGGGAATGGCATCAATTGGAAAGGACAAGTTTTCTCTAAGATGCGCAATTACACGCTAACCAATAGAATGACCGTATGTTCCTGTTTGATGTGAATAAATCACTGTGCTATGATGACATTCTACTTGCTTGTGCTGACTCTATGAGTGCTCTTGATTATGGAGAGTTTACTTGCCTTACTGCGTTCTTGCAGGGTGTAGGGAATACGCTTAAGAGGCATTATGAAACTTATCTCTTGGAATATGAATTGGCACATGATGACGTAGACGGAGAATGCTGCCTCTTGTGTCATAGGTCTCTCTCTCTCTCTCTCTCTCTCTCTCTCTCTCTCTCTCTCTGCATGCAAGAGTGCGGGTGATTTTATGCTTTGCTAACAATCCTTTGTCTTGCAATGCAACAGTAGTGCACCTGGTGATTGGGTTAACTGTGGTATATGTGGGGAATGGGCTCACTTTGGCTGTGATAGGCGGCAAGGGCTTGGTGCCTTCAAGGTTCAAATTCTTCATCTACTTCTGGACTTACATGAAATTAAAGCAATTCTTTTTTTGATCTTATAATTGCCTAGCCTGCCTCCTTATATGAAGAGCTAAGAGTAAGAAAAACTTTGTGCTCGTTAGAGCATGTAAACATTAGTTGGCGGGTGCCCCCTCTTGGGAAAAAAAACAAAATGTTTTGCATAAATTGTTTATAACAGTATTAACTATCTCTTTTCTCCTTTCTCTGGATACTCGAGATGAACCCACCAATCCTTCCGTGAATTAGCATCTACATAACGGAAACCAAGAATGTGCACATATCTTAGGTTAAGTCTATTGACTAAGTTTCTAAGTTACCATCTACTAAAGGATGTAGTTAGGGGGTGCACTGAAGTTTTAATAATTTTAGGAGCAGTTGCTCTGCATTGTTTCCATTATGTGCTGATCCTCGCCCCTTGGATGTGCTATAGCACAATGACGTGTCCATGAGAGAGAGAGAGAGAGAGAGAGAGAGAGAGAGAGAGAGAGAGATGTCAAATTCACTAATGCATATTCTCTTAATGGTCATGAATGGCAGGACTATGCAAAAACAGATGGATTGGAGTATATCTGTCCGCATTGCAGCATATCAAATTTCAAAAAGAAGTCTCAGAAAACCGTGAACGGATACTGACGGCGTCTCGAGTTTCGCAGTCTCAGTGCTGAAGAGGACTCCTAATTGAGCAAATGTAATATGTACCATAATATTGTCATTGTTGTCATCAACAGTTTAACGCGACAGGAAGCTCGCTCCCCAAATCTTTCAACCCGTTCTCTATGATCTAGAGATTAGGAACTTTAAATGTGAAATGTAGAATGTAAGCCCCATATTCTTGCCTGAATTAGATTATTTATGTAGCTTTTCTCCTTTTTTGTACTTTCTCAAATTGATTATATCTGTCAATGAAGTCTTGGCTCACTATTCCACGTTTCCATAGTTTTGCTCGATTCCAACCAAACGATGAGGAGTATTGATGTGGTAGACAACCGATCGAACCACAGAGAAATCACAGGAACTTATTATTTCTTTTGTGGGAGTCAATCGGTCCGTATGGCGACGGTTCTAATCTAGTTTCTGAAACATTGCTCGTATGAATACCGTTCAGAGGAAAATTCATGTCAGCTAATTAGCTGTGAATGGTCTGAATCCAAAAGTACCCGATTACATTGATTGGACTTAACAACTCGGTGCTTCAAGTACCTAATCTAAGCAGCACCGGTTTAATTTAAGCTCCTGTCCAGCCTATGGACCCAGCGATAATTTAGTGATAATTCCTCAACTAGTGTTCGTTTGTCGCTCTGTTATATCAGGACTCTGAAAAATGCATAATTACGACCCCAGGAAAATTTTAAAAAAACATTCGCGAAACTGTCGCGGGGTCAGGTACCAACGCCGGTGATGGGTTGGATCGGTCGGGATTTTTGTACGGTTCAGATGATTGAAAATTCCATTAAATCAACGTGAGGAAATGTTGATAATGAAAACCGGTTGAAAAATGAGACGAACTCGGAAGTAAAAACAACGAAAAAAAATTGCTTCATCAATCATAGATGCCCAAAATCCTGTAATGGTAGTGTTGATATTGTTCAACGCAGCTTTGCTATCAAGTCCACGATGAGATTATAAAGAGGAAAATTCAAGGTGCAGTAGCAACATTATACTGAAAAAAAGTGTTTTAATAATCGGAAGATCAAATTTTTTCTTTGTTGTTTGATCGGTGGATTGAATCTATTCATTTGATTATTCTAGCCTCCTCCCCAGGTGATTCGTTCGTGGCATGATTTTATGACTGCCCTAAACACAACATAATATATGCACGAGATGCTTCTAATCCAGCTTGTCATTTTTTTCTTTTTTTTTAAGCCTAATCCAGCTTGTCTTCGAAGCATGACAATCTTCCATCATTTTATACGCTGAGTATTGTATTCGATGCGCACCAGAATGGCAAAACAAACATGCTAGTCATTTCTTAACTCCCTACCAGAGAGGGAATCAACAGAAATTTGATTCCATTTCACGAAACTGCGCCATAAGGCTTACATGCAACAAATGAATCGTCACTACGCCTATTGTACACTATCGTTCACCTTCCCCGGTCATATTCGAAGCTTCTTGCCAGATTTTGGTTCGTCGTCGTAATGCCCGCCATCGTCATTTGACTCACCCTTCTCCATCTTCTTTCTGGCGAGTATCTTGTTAATCTTGTGCAGCTCGTTGGTGAGCTTCTGGTCCTTATTTTGCTTTCGGGTCTTCCTACCGTCTTGCATCTTGACCCCAAACTGAAATGCGGCCTTGGGCATTGCTTCCTTCTGCTCATTGTATTTTGCCCATTCATCTTCCGTCTCAAAGTCCCAGCGGTGAAGTCGCCCCTTTGCCTGTTTAGAGCAGATCAAAATGATAATCAGTAACTACACATGCTTCCCACACAGGAACATCTTTAATACTTTGATTTGAAAGGGATAGGGTAAGACAAGGCTGAATTTGCAATTAACTCTGGATAGAACTGAGAAGAAACCCTCGAACTCTTTTGCCCTTTTGTGAAAGACAACCTTCTGGAAGGGAGAGGGTCCAAGAATTTTCCAATGCAATAAAGTCATTCAATGTTCTTTGGCGAAAAAAAACTTACTCGTCCACCCATATCCATTTTTGACAAATCATCTTCGTCATCGCTGTCTACGATCTCCCGGTTGTACTCCTGATATCCGGGATAGCATTCAGAATAACTCTCAGAAATGAAATTCGGATCTTTTTCTCGTGAATCTTTCTCCCTCAATTGTTGAAGCCTCTGATCGTCTCGCTTGAAGACGGATCCTAGACCTCTATCCTTCTCCTCTTGTGTCATGAACCGTGGATCTTGATGTGCATTTAAACTGGCTTGAATATCGAATGGGGGCATGTTTGGCTGGAAGTACTGTTCCTGGTATGCCAATTGCTCAGCATACTGATAATCTTGCCACTCTCCCTGGTAACCAGCAGCTAATGCTTGTCCTTGTGCTGCATCGTAACCGTTCTGAAACCACATGGCCAAAGAATACAGAATGATTAACCAAAGGAGAAATAAAAAAATTAACACTAATACTCCTCATGTGAAAGCAGCAAATTAACACTTACAATTTCTTGCCATTCTTGAGGAGGCAATGAAGGTGGGACTGGACCATACACAGGCTCGCTGAAGTAAGAAACCTTTTCCTTATTCCGAGGAGATTCTTCCATATCCTCTGAAAGAGGGCTCTGATTTGGGTCCTTACCAGGAACGGCATAATCAACTCCATCCCCAACAAATATGTCATCGTCTTCTTCTCTAGCAACTGCTGGTCCTTGTTTCTCCATGGACTCCACATAAATTTTCCTTGGAGGGGGTGGAGGCAGTGGCAAACTCTCCTTTTCAGTCTGGTTCTTTAATGCTCCATTATCTGACCTGGTTTTGTGCTCCTCAAACCCATTACTAAGAGTTGAACTCTTTCCTACTGAACAAAAGAAGCCAAAAGATAAGTACAACAAAATAATCACATTCATAATGATGGCAGAGCAAAATACAGGAGAACAGAAGCCTCCCTAATATGTTATCACTACTATGGACAAGGGAAGAAAGGTCCCTGGAGGCAAAATCTCTCCAATATGAGTGTGATAGTTTAGCATCCATGTTCCCAGAACTCTTCCAATCCTACTAATTCACCACAGCACGTGTCCTTTTTTTAGTTAATGCCATCCTACTTGATCTTCTAAACTTTCAGCATCGAAACATCCTATTTATTTGTTATTGAGAGGAAAAGGGAAAAGAAAGAGCACTTGATTCTCCATCCCAGAGATTGAAAATGACAAAAAATATCTCGAACTGAAATCATGAACTCAAATAAGAACATATTTGCAAATGGCCTGCAGATTGCTGCACTTAATTCCCCAACTAACTCATTTTTAAAGCAATTACAATTTTATGCATGCATATGCATGGTACATATGAAAAGATTAAACAACTCTAATTTAAAAGTGGTCAAACTCACATGAACAAAGGAGAGGGCAGTGTGGATGTCTGTAACAGGACAAAAAGCAATTGCATTCACCCCAACAATTTAGTGGCTATTTATCTATTCCAGATCTTGGAAACCACAATAAACAATTTTTTCTCTGACATACAGTCTGCAATTATTAAGGAACCATCTATGCCACTTTTGTAACGACAAGCTATTCTAACGCGCAGATTATAATTACCTCTTGCATCTTTTTCCTTCTTTTTCTTCTTAAGAACCTTCCCAGAAGACCCAAGGCGAAGATACGACATAATTTTTGCAATACGATCCAGTACAGAACCATCAACACTGACAGTCACCATTTCCTAATACACATGGAGGTGACAATCAGATGGCTGCACATCAGATAAGTGAAAAATCTAACCAAGGGATTCAAAAGGGGAAGAAAAAACCTCAGGCACTGGACAGTCAGCTTTACTTCTATGCAAGGTTGTCGGAATATCATTTGAGTATCCACCTTCCTACACAAAAGATTCAACAAAATATGCTCAACAAGATCTTCAAATACTTGGAGAAAAATAAGACAACATTTCAAAGTCAGCACCTATCCAATTTATGGTTTTCTAGGTCAATCTATACAGACGTGCAATGCAAAAGCTCCACCCTTTTGCTGCCAACTTGTCGTAGTATTACCTGCTTCATCCTTGATGTCTATAACTAATCCAGCTGAAGTATCAACAGACCATGTAAAATGACGTCTTGCATATGTAATATTTTCCATAATTAGACCATAGTTGACATTTCTCGAAACACATCAATCTCCCAAGTCCCAATTACAAAGGCTTAGCAGTCCCAATAGGGAGAGGGCAAGGCAACCCAAAGACTAATAAAAGTACAGAAGAACAAGAACATTTGCAGATTAAATATGCCCAATCAGCCTCCAAGATAGAGACCAGAGACAGTAGATAGTATTTCATTGAGAGTTATACTGGAAATACTCCGCAATGTGAACCGTAGTGTCTTATTTAGATGGCAACTGATAAGCTTCTCTTCAACAAGCCTAGAATTTCCAAGAATGTTATCTAAGAACGAGAACTGACTCTCCGAGATTTTCAAATCAAAGAGGGACAACTTACCATGTTATATATGAATGCCATTCGACCAGGTAGAAACATCTCGTTTGTCTTGATAACGGTTTGAGGCTTCACAATCCATTGATAGATTGACTGAAAAGGCAAAGGCATGGATTCAAATTAAATGATGCAGACCTTAATTACCAAGCACATGAAGATGTAGTATTTTAATCTGGCAATAAGTTCCAATTGCCACACAGAAGCTTCAATGAAAATGCACCTTTGCAGTCGCAGTTCGGAATGAGAGTTGCTGGTCTTCTTTAGTTTCTCTGCCACAACATCGCAAACTTGGGTAAGTACAAACTACTCGTAAAATCACAAAATGCTGAAGTCGAGGATTAAGCTGGGCATGAAACGTTTCTTCACATGGTTCAATGGTAGACACCCAACTAAGAAAGCTAATTTTTTTGGGCATTTTCATAGTTAGCCTCACAAACAATGAACACACCAGCGTTCATATTCAGCAATTCAAGCAGACGAACGTACGGAGTTCCAGAATGTACACCGCAAATCAATACAAAAATTACCTAGACTTGGCATCAGCATCATCTCCAGCCTCGGGTTTCTTGACCATCTCGCTCCTGACCTTATTAAGCAAGGCGTAATCCAAACCCTTGACCAAGTGCGTGTGCTCGACATCGCCTCCGAGATACTTGCTCTTCTCGATAGACAGCTTGTGCGCATCGGCCGACCTGAAAAATTTCCATCATCCCTCAGCAGCCAAACGCGAAGCGACCGTCGAATTCCGAGACGCGAAGAAGCGAGCTTATTAACCTGAGATCGACGTTGCCCGGAGGAGCGACGGCGTGGAACGATCCCAGTTCGGTGGGCTCGTAATCCGGATTCTGGTCCTCCCTGCGCTCCTTCGCGCGGTCCCTGTACTTCGGCAGCTCCGGCTCCTCCGGCTTCTCCTCCCTGCGTTTCGCAGACACGATGAGCAGCGCCGTTAACTTTCCATTTTCCGAGGGCAAGTTTTTTCCCCAGGAAAAAACAGAACGGAAAATCTACTACGTGGAAGAAGGATGGGGTGAGATGGCTTAGGAGGTCGGACTCACTTTCGACGCGCCATCTTCTCCTTGTAGTGCTTCTTCGAGGAAGACATGGCTCCAACAACGGTGCTGAAGGAGGAGTTTGCTGAGCTCTCTGGTTCGCTAGGGCAAAGAACGCGACGAGGGGAGGAGGGAAGAAGAAGAGGATGAAGATCACCACCACCGGGGAAGGACGGTGGTGATTTACTTTACTGCCCCCCCGCGAGTGTTGGTAAACGGGCCGGGCCTGGCACGCCGCGGCCCATTTACTGCATCTGGCCTTGCCGGGCCAGCACTGCAGTCGGCCCATGGGGTGCCGGGCCAGCACTGCAGTCGGCCCATGCGGTGCCGGGCCAGATCCGTGGGCCTGATGGGCCGGTATGATTGGGCTCTGTTTTGGCCACTTTAAGTATTATATTTTGGTTTGGGCCCACGCCGTGGGGCTACTTTTTGGGCCAGCGGTACAGATAACTAGTGGGCTCGGGCCGTGTTGGCCCATTAGCCGACGCTGGGTCGGGAGTTCGGGTCGGATGGAGAACGGTTCGGATCGGATTCTCAACACCTACAGCCCCGCCGGCGGCACAAAGGAGAATTCTCGTGGACCGCCGGCCTGATGGCGTGTCAAATCCCTCGTCTACGTGTTTTTGGTAATTATTAATCCCTGAATTTTTGCAAGTTTTCTCATTCGGTCTAATTATTTAACTTTTGAACATAGTTGTGGTTCTTGACTTTAATACAATGTCGTGTCGCGCATTTTTGTCCAAGGGCACTCATGCTCGATGGGAGGTTGTTCGGAGTAATTTCCTATGATAGTTGATGATTTCCTAAGGCGATTATTACCTAGTCAATGCTGGAGCACAAATTTTGGAAGTTGAACCACGAGGCTAAAGAGTCAAGATTTCAAGTCTCCATGTCCTTATTATACTTCATAGTTCCTAAATGTCGTCAATGCATTTCTGAGTTCACGGATGGACTGAGTTGAGTCTGAGATCGGGGCCCAACTCTCTTCTTTTGAATTCGTCCACAAAGAGTTTGAATGCTAATTTACAGACGGGGTTCAGCTCGGCTTCTATAGAAAAGATCCTTTCTCCAACAACTCCCACATTTGTCTAGTTGATTGGAACGGGTCGTCAAACCCATCCCCAAGTACCATCACGTACGACTAACATTGTGAACAACTAGTTCCTTTTCCCCTTAGAATGTTCCGATGTGGGGTTGGACTGACTCGGTCACATACAAATGAGATCGGAGGAGGCAAGAAACCAAACCGAGACGGCTGCACGATGCCAATAAGGACGGAGTTCGCTAGGTTGATGATTATCACGAGGAATTCTATAATAAAAAACCAAATATGTCTACATAAATAAATGAATAAATAAGCAAACATGGATAAAACAATTAAAAAAGCATCACGTGGCATTGAATTCAACACCTGCTCCGAGCCCCCCCCCCCCCTGCGTAATAAAAGAAGAACCAAACTCCCACCACCAACTTCAGCTTCCGACTTTCCGGTGCATCATGGCAAGTTCAATTCATCTCAAGGCGCATCAAATCTCTCTTCTTCTTCTCTCGCTTTTAGTCCTTGCTGCCTCCGATGAACTGGAGGCGACCGCAAGCGCGGCCGGCCGGAGGCCGGAGGCCGCAGATGCCGCCTCCTTCTTCATCTTCGGAGACTCCACTGTCGACCCCGGCAACAACAACTACATCAAAACCATCCCCGAGAACCGCGCTGACTACGAGCCCTACGGCCAGGACGGCTCCTCCGGCAGGCCGACCGGGCGATTCTCCAATGGCCGCGTGATCGTGGACTTCATAGGTACCTATGTTCGTAGCTTTCCCCATGCATATTGCTTGTCCTCTTTTCATTCCTTCTTTTCCTGAGACAAAAAACTCTTCGGTTTGGGTTCGGCATGGCTTCGCAGCGGAGTACGCGAATCTGCCGGCGATCCCTCCGTTCATGCAGCCCTCGGCGGATTACAGCCGCGGCGTCAACTTCGCTTCCGGCGGAGGCGGAGTCCTTCCGGAGACCAACCAAGGACAGGTCAGCCCCTCTTTCTTTGTACATAATGCTGTCATGCATTTCGGTCATCGGCTGATAAAATTATCTTGGGTGGTCAAGTCAACTCTATTGTGGGTCCCAGGCCTTATCGGAAATAGCCAGGTGGAATTTAGGGATTGGTCACCGGGAGGAGTGACGTGGGATGGTTGGTGGTTCTACAGGACACTAGCCACAATGGCTTGACCGTAGTTTCTCTCGATAAGGAGGGCATAATAGTCGTGAGCGGGGGTCGGTCTTTCTAATGCATACACAGCTGGAAAAATAAATTTTCCTTCTCAAATTAACAAAAAAGATCATGTGCACGATAATGTCCTCGCGAACGGCGTAAACTATAGAGTAAATACTACATTTACTTAAAAGATTTAGTAACTTTGATCTATTAAGGGTGCGTTTGGTTTGGCTTTGGCAATGGGATTTAAGGCTCTAAAGACCGGCCTTGGGCAAATGCTAAGTGTTTGGCAGCTATTTTTAGGAGCCCATTTGGCAAATGCTAGCATTTCCAAGGTCCTCTAAAGTCTCTTAGCCCAATACAAGTCTTAACCAATATTGGATTTTGAGTGTCTTCGAAATGTTACTTTAGGGATTGATGAAATTTTTTTCCCATCCAATTTTGTCCTCATTAAACTTTCAAAATTCAACTTTTACCTTTAATCGCACGACGTCGCCGATGAGCCAGATTTGACGTTGGACGAGCCAAATTTGGTAGCGACCGCTCTCGCTTAGGTTTGCCTGAGGTTGTGGGCGACCTCAAGTGGGAAATGCTGTTGCTAGATTTGGATCATTGACGTCAAGTCGTCCGCTAGAGTTTCAATTTTTATTAATCTAAAAAAATAACTAAAATCTTTTATAAGTGAAATTTTTTCCCAAACGGCACTTAAATCAAAATTGATTTCCAATACACTTTTCAGTTATACTCCACTAAGCATTATTTACATTTCAAAGAAACCATTTAATCTAAATTTATTTGCATTTATACAAGGGCTATCCTCAAATGCCGAGTCAAACGCGGCCTAAATGAGTCGCAATTCAATTGCCATGTCATTTTATAAGGTTGGCTCATCAAAAAAGGGAGCTAAAACCAAACAAATAAATTTTAAAAAAAAAAGCAGAGAGAGAGAGAGACAAACCTTTTGACTTTATTTTGATATATAATAAAAACCCGACCATTTCTTGGAATTTCGACTTTTAAATGTTCGGTTGTTGTCTTTTGCAAGTGATTATTTGGGTGGTTTTGTTGCAATTAGGAATTGAGAAACAAACTTTTCATTCCCGCTAATTCGGACAAAATTATTATTTTTATTTAAGATCCAAAAGTCAGGTTGTGATGGAAGGCTGCAGAAGTTTTTTTTTTTCCTGTGATTATCTTTTTTTTTGGGTCAAATTCTTTCTTATGATTTCCATTTTCCGGTTTTGATTTTTGTTTTTTGTTTTGCGCTTTTATTTGCTGAATCAACGTTCATTTAGGGACATGTCATGGCCACACCAAAAAGCATTGTTAATAAACCAAATTCAAGAAACCTTTAGTAAGTCCAGCATTACACTAAAGTATAATATTATATTGTTAATTTCTTCCCCACAAATAATAGTGTGTACAAAGTGTGCAGTAATCTGAGCCATATGGATTTCACAATTCACTAAACACGAAGCCTAGGAAATGACTTCTCTAGCTAATATATTCAGAGAAATAGGGCTGCATCGAACGTTTCGCGAATTAATGAATTTGTTTTACCAACAAAAATTAAAATACGTTCTACTTGTTAATCGCATCAGGTAAGAGTTAAATTTCTTAGTAAATATATCTATTTATACAGATGTCTATAACATTGATATCTCTGCAATTTATGGGGGATTGCTCTTTTGTGTGATTATTAGGCGATTGATCTTCCAACGCAACTGAAGAATTTTGACGAAGTGAGGGGGAAACTGATTGAGACATTAGGAGAGGGGAGAGCGCAAGAAGTCGTGTCGGAAGCGGTTTATTTCATAAGCATCGGAAGCAACGACTACATGGGTGGCTACTTGGGGAGCCCTGCAATGAGGCAGCTTCACCCGTCCGATGTGTTCATCGGCATGGTCGTCGGCAACTTGACAAATGTGATCCAGGTGAGCTTCCTCGTCGCTCTCCCGACACCTTAAAAGGCTCCGAATGATCGGTCGCGTGCTCGATGTCATCACGCCGTCCGGACTACCTCGATACAGTGACTCAATTGAGCTCATATAGATGTCCAGTTGCTAATTTTGGCCCCCGAATTTTGGGTTTTGCTACTGACCAGGAGCTATATCAAAGGGGAGGGAGGAAGTTTGGGTTCCTGAGCTTGGGTCCACTGGGTTGCTTGCCGGCGCTTAGAGCGGCAAACCCTAACAGTAACGCCGGCGACGGTGGCTGCTTCGAGGATGCTTCGGCTCTTGCTCAAGGACACAACACTGCTGTAAACGGCATCCTCCTGAGCCTCCAGCACATTTTCAAAGGTTTCAAGTACGCCAACTCCAACTTCTACGAGTGGCTTGCCGATCGGATGAGCAGCCCCTCGAATCACGGTACATATACATAGTAATCTTTGTCCCTATAGTTGATTACCTATCTTGTTACGTCAAAGTACCATCTGCAATATCTGGTTTTTTCAGGATTCAAGGATGGTGTGAATGCATGCTGCGGGTCCGGGCCATACGGCGGAGTCTTCACGTGCGGGGGCAAACAGGAGGCCGAGTACAAGCTGTGCGAGAACCCAGAGGATCACGTGTGGTGGGACTCGTTCCACCCGACCGAGAAGATCCACGAGCAGTTCGCCAAGGCACTGTGGGACGGACCAGTGTCTGTCGTGGGGCCTTACAACCTCCGGGACCTCTTCTTCGACAAGGCCAAGGCCACCATCGCCGACCTCATCGACGGAACCGTAGAGCAAGACTTCATGTACTGAAAAGTTTCAAAACTTCAGAGTCCTTAAATACACTTTTATGGCTTGTCTTTCTTGATAAATTATACGAGAGAATTCGAAAGTTTTAGGCATTTTTAACATGCTGCCATACGTGTTTGGAGGGATCAATTCATAGAGGTATATAGAGATCCTCTAAAATTGAGGCCGATGATGATCTTATATATCTTGATTTACCTTTTCAAATGACGGTTCATCAAAACCATGGATAGATAAGAGAAAAGATGTTATTGATAGCTTAATTTAGCCAGTATAATTCGTCTCAAAGGAAGATCGACAGGGACGGGGATGAGCACACTCAACCAAAGTTTAGTTGGCTCTCTTTGGAAGAATGAATTGAAAGAAGGGAGGAAAATTGGTGGAACGAAGAGGACAGAAATCGATATCATCGGCGGAATACCGGCAAAATAGCCTCAAAAATTGTTTGAATGGAGACATGTTTTTGGAAGTTGGTAAAAGAGGATGGCTCATCACAACCCTCAAAGTCAAGAAAGCGAGGTTGGGGTTCCATGTTTTGGTACTTGATTACTTTGTGTACCTCATTTGAAAAAGGGAAAGTATAGAGAAATCCAAGCTTGGAGAGTCCAAAATGGGCCGAAAGGAAACGCTCGATGCATTTTCATGCATCGACAAAACTGCATGAGTGATTCCCCTAAATAGTGCGGCAAGGACAAGGCGACGCAAAGCAATTGGTGTGCCTTCAGCTAAAGAGTAGGCTATATCGACAAGGTCATTAGAAACTATGGTGGGTGGATGGTAAAAGATGTACTTGAAAAAGCCAATACAGCATGAAAGCAGTACGTTTAGTTTGAGTGGCTTCCTAATCAGTGTTGCGGAAGAATCTGGTCATGAAAGGGTCATAAGGAAGATTATCATCTTCAGCACGCTCAAAATACTTGCATTGGGAAGTTTCAATATCCCTAACATTTGTTCCAAATGGACAAGGACCAGTAATGCCAAATAAATCGAGAAGGGTGATTGACATCGACCCTAAAGGGAAGAAAAAGCAGCTTGTCAAGGGGGGCTAGAAGTTAGTTAACAACGGCACCTAATGGACTCAAATCCAGATTGAAAAATATGGACCGAAATAACTATGGACTCAAATCCAGATTGAAAAATATGGACCAAAATAACTACATTAAAATTTCACGCAGACTGACTAAAAGTTTAGGACTAAATTGACAAAATAGAAAAAACTTAGAACTAAATTAGTATCCGTCTAATAAATTTAGGATTGATTGGGTAATTTTCTAATGAAGAGTATATCCATTGAAGAGGGAAAATGATAAAATATTGAGAAGGCGGAGACGGCAAGTATAGCTGACTGGGACTTATTGTCCAACTCTCGCTACCCTCCCTAGGATTGCGAAGTGCTTGAGAAAAATGTGAGTGAGGGATGCTTCGAGTGCAAAAGAGAAGTCGATCATCACGCCCACGATGCAACAAACACACGTTGAAAAGCTTCCCCTTTACAAAAGGGAAAACAACATGGAAAGCTGCTGTCGAGATCGATGCGTGTATCTCAATGCATCGACCCACTGATTTTGTTCTAATTTGAGTCGTACACCATTCCATTTGGTGCGGACAGAACGTGTGTCTGATTCTCTCTAATTGTCCTTCGGTGAACCTAACTTTTTTCCCGACTTTGTTACTATCATTCTCACGATTGTCATATTCACATTATCAGCCGATACGAGTGCGAAGCCACCTGTACGCCACGTTAGTCGGTTCACGACTTCATGGGATATTGCGGGACCAAGAGAACATATTGTTACGAAAAATCCATGATTGGCCAATAGCTACCCTTCAATTATAGATCCGAGTGAGATTGAAGGTTGCGTTCGTACTTGAATTTGATCATTGGAAGTGACTATGATGGGGAGTCATAATTTTTGTGGGTCTCGATTACTTTCCACTATAGTTCTTACTAGACATATCTTGCATTTCAAGAAAAGGGCGGGGTCGTTGAGAGCTAACGACAAAGACTATAACGAAACTTTAATCATCTTTGTTAGTTGAAGAAAATCAGTTGGAACTTGGAAAGTGTGCGCTTTACCTTCTGATGAGATGGAGGGACATTTGGGGGCCACTTCGCATAATCCTGTTTGCTTCTTTGTAAATTACTAAATCTGAAAACATAGGACAATACAAATTATTGGGTGTAACGGTTAGGTGGCATCACGGATCGGCTCTCCCGCTGGACTATCTGCATTCATAAACTATCGGTTTTAATCATGCATTTATCTTGGGTCGGTCAGTAACATATCAGCTTCATCCGTTAACTTTATAAATTATCAAACATAAGAACACGAGACGATGTATTCTTGGGTATAACGATCGGGTGGCATCATGGATCGGCTTTCACACCGGTCTAAGTACACCTCTCTAATCCGATTAAAGGCGGATCATCCATCCGGGACCGGGAGAGATTGCTTCCCTGGGGCCTTAAATTAGAATAACATATTATACAAGCACGTCCAAAAAGTCATGCAAAGTCACACAGGTCATTCCATGCACAAAGTCCATGTGTGCAAGTTCATCTGCAATTCTAAAGGCCGCATGCATATTGCTCAGGTTACCCAAGCTTGGAAAGAGGGAGAGGGTGGTAGTGTTTGATCTTGACTTCTAGTTGAAGGTGTTGGGCAGGTCTCCGAACCCCACCCAAATATATGCTGTATTTATCCACTTGCATTAGGAAAATTACAAAGTTTTGCCGTGAATTTCACAGCTATTGGTCGATCATGAGGACCCTACACAGATATTCAGAAATTCCCAATCTTTGAGTTCATGATTGGATGATGTCCATTTCATGAGTTCATGGAGAGTGGTTGGGAATTTACTGATGGAGAATATCAACTGTCAATGATGTTGCAGCAAGTCAGCACGTACTTTTGTTATGGGGTGAATGACTGATGTGCGAATGCCTTATGTTCTGTGCAATTTCCACTTTCGTAGTGGGTTTGGTTGGTGGGCATAGTCATTTATTTCTGTTGTGCTTCGGGCGGATGGTCCAAGCACAGTGCCATCATCGACTAATCCACCGCAACAAGAACCTAAAAGATTATATCATCCTTACTAAACAGGAACCATTCGTTTTGCGAAAACTGAACTTCGCTGGAAGATATTTTCATAAGCAAGTTCTCTTTTATTAAGAGAATGATCTGATTTCCCAATGTTTTAATCGTCCTTTGCAAATAAAATAGAAGTCAGTTGTCTGATATTCGTTAGCAAGAGAGTCCAAAACATACTTTTGAGAAAGAGAATCGAGTACAATCTCGAGGACCAAAGTCCGAGCGTCTAAGTTTCGTGTTTTGGCCACAGGGGACTCGGATCCAAGCAATTGGGGTCTTAGGTCCAGGCTACCAGGGGGTCCATCAACTAGGCATCGGGTTCGAGCACCTGAGACGGCTTTGTTATGGTGAATGTTGAGTTGTATTCTGAAAAATGATTTCTAATTTTCAAAAGAGAGAGTCATTTCCCTTAATTTAAGGTATACATATTCTAATAATTATGAAAAAATTTGTTCGACTCATTCTCTTAAACGATTTCAAGCTGGAAAATGAGAAGAATGTATTCTAACAATTAACTAAGGCAAAACAAACGGAATGGTTTTGTAAAAAATGCTTGTTAATTCTACATCGTGAAATTGTTATGTCGGATCCACTATAAAAAGATAAAGGATTGTAACCGATTGATGAGTCTATCTTAATATTTAACTTATCAATCTTGATCACATATTAATCTTGGATCCGTACCTAACATATCACCTTCATCCCCAATATAAATTGTCAAATATAAAAAAAAAGGAAAAAAAAGAGATAACATAGGAGCAAGAGTCCCAGGCAAGGCGTTTTAGGCTTGAATATAAGCTTTGGAACCCACATTACTATCAGCTATAGCTTTTGGTACGAGACTTCTGTAAGTAGGTATTAGAGCCCGACGTTCAGTTGACCTTGTTAAGGTCACACTCTCCACCACCGTCCCAAGTGGCTAGGCAAGTCCCCTAGGGCCCCGATGTGGAGGATTGGGCATCAGTTGTGCTAGTGGAGCATGGTGGAGCAAGAGTCCCATGTCGCGTAGGCAAGCCGTTTTAGGCTTGAATATGACTTTCAAGACACCCCCCCCTCTATTATTAGTTATAATTTTTTGTATAAGAGCCCCGATGTTGTATCTCACTAAATTTTAGAGAAGTCATTGCATGGTCTATGGACCACATGAAACAATATCATCTCGACCAGCGTGGAGTTCATGTGATCGACAATTGAGATGGACTTGACCTTGCATGATTTTTAAACCATGGCACCGCTTTCGTTCTTACTTCACCTAGCTATAAATCATGCCCTACTAATTAAAATCCTGTCGAAGATCACAAATCTAAATCTATTCAAAAACTTATCCCTCACCATGGAGCAAAGAGCAAAAACTCCACCGTTTGGTCACATGAATTGCAATAAATTTTGGCTAAAGATGAAATCCAGGTGGCGACGATGCTAGCATGTTGATGTGTTGCTGCGAAACATGGCATGTCTGGCCGCTGATCGGCAATGGCAATAGCGCTGAACATGGATTCATCAAATGAAGCCCATCCCAACTAACAAAGGCCGCACTTCTATCTCAAATCTCTCTAACACGTTTTAAGTATAAGGGATAAGTACATTGAAAATATCAAAATTTATCGCGAAAATATAATTGAATTGTAATACTTTTAGAATGTGCAATTTAAGACAATGGCATTCCCCTTCTCAAATTATAAAAAAGAAAAAACAAGCCATGTGGAAAATTTCGTGCAGATTTCTCCAAATGGGTCAGAAATTTCTGAGACTCCCGTACCGTGGCCCACTTTGCCCCCGAATCCAACTGTCTCTTAGGTGGCAAACCGACAAACGCAGCAATCCCTGTACCGGATGCCAGCTGGACTCCGACAGATCCACTTCTCCTTTCTTTGTTTCTTCTTCAATTTTTTCTTTTTTTTTTTCTGTTTAAATCTGGTTTTTCCTGCCGTTCGAGCCTCAAATTCCACCCGGAATTTCCCGGCCCCGCAGCCGGAAATCGTCGAGAAATCGAAGCGCCCGTGAAACTTTCATTGGAATTACCGAGCCACCCACCAAAGAAAAAAACAAGAAAGAAAAGAAAAGGCCCCAGTTGCATTAGAAGGTTTTTAAAAAATAATAATAATAAAGAAATAAAAGCAACGTTTTGTGGCACCAAAAATTCAAATACCAGAAACGCCAGCCGCCGGATTCCCCAATCCGCCGGCTGCTCCTCTCCCATCATTGGATCTCATGCCACACCCTAATAAAATAAACTAATCTAAATTAATTAATTAATTTAATTGCCCTCAATGGATAAGGCCCCCATTTTGTTTTGCTAAATTCATCGGCTCCCCGGTTTTGCCCTTTTGACCTTGTCGGTGCGGCCACGTCGGACTGCGACACCATCAAAAAATGAAAATTTTTTTTGTTGATTTGAAATTACCATCACGCGTGAAATGGTAAATTACAAATCGCAAATTATTCTTTTTCGTTTTGGTTGGTTTACAAGTAACTTCCATTAATAAATTGCCTTCTCATTTTTTTTTATAATTTTTATTTCTTCTTTGGGTCTTAGCGTGGGACCTACTAACTGCTGCTCCTTATCTCGCGGGAGGCCACGTCAGCTCGTCGGAGGGGAGGGCCGAGCCCCGTCACGCGATTTTCCACCCGACGACACGTCCGGCTGAAAGGGGAGAAGCGAAATGACGCGAGCGCCCTTGCGGGAGAGCTGGCGTGGCGGACGTTGAGTGCGGGTAAGCGGCGGACTCGACCACGTTGATCTCGCCAAAATTTCCGCCACCCCTTCTCCTGGGACAGGACCGACAGATCCTAGGAAGAGCATATGCCCAACGAGACGCAAAAAACCACACACCGCACGCCAAGAAATGGAATCCAACCGGTTCGATGCGGCGCAAATCGTCCCGTCCACATCTATCTTTACGGGCACAAGGAAGCCGATTTCAAACATGTAAAGCTCCGAACGGGTGATATCCTCTAGGAAACGAGCTTGTTTTACGCTCGATGGCGTGAGGAGTCGGACCCGTGTTGCGGGCGCCTAATTCGAGCACTAAGTTTGCTCCTTGGAACTTCTTCATCAACGCCACCTTTTAGAGCGAGAGGAAACCGACAAGTCAGCACTAGATTTGAAAACATTAAATGGAGCATCTGTACGGCTCGATTTGGATCAAACGCTTAAAAGATCCGAGGATTCACTCTAAACACCTACCTTCGGATGATCCGCGCGGGTGGAGATGTTTGCTGCGTTGTTTGGACGAGACTACTAAGTATGATTTCCACTGTAGATAAGATAGCTTTGATTCGATCCCGGGCATTGCACCTGTCACGGCTCCTTCAAACTTTTTTTGGGTAACATAAGATGAAAAGGCACAAGAAACAGAGCACCCTGTTTCGGTCAGAAAAAGAGGGAGAACCCTTCAGGCACACGGGACTCGATTAGAATGCCTAAGTATCATCGGTGAAAAATAAGAGATGGGTGCTGTTGTAGGATCATCGTACAACATTAGTCTAAGGTTAAAGGAGGACAAATCGGAGGAGGAGGAGGAGGAAGTGGGCCAAGTGGACAAATCCGGGACATGTGTTGACTGTTGATGGAAAGCGGTTTTCTGTGTGAGCGGAACGACGAAACCAAAGGAATGGTCAAGGCAGTAATTGTGGCTTTTTCACGGAAACAGGGGCACGGCTTCTACTCTACTTGTAACTTTTTTTTTAAAAAAAATTCTTGGTTTTTTTTTTTTTTAAATCTGAGCACCGTTACGTACGAGGAAGGGGCGTGGCGGTGGAGAGGAGAAAAGGGATGAGCAATTGAGCGAGAGCAGAGCAACACTCTAGATCTGTGTGTATAAAAGGGTGTCTTTGCTTTGCTCTTTCTCCATCCCCCGTTCGATTATTCTCCTTCCCTTCGTTACTTTTCTTGCGTTTATTTTGTTGCTCGAGATCTGCTCTGTGTTGGGTCCCGTTTGGCTTTCTTCTCTTCTGCTTTTGTAAGGTAAAGGTTCTGTGCGTCTTTGAGCTCGTCATGCATTGCAGTTTCTGGCTTTGTACTGCAGTTTTGCCTTGTTAAGCTCGGTCAGAGTCGAACATAAAAAAGAGCGGAGAGACTGGGAAAAAAATGCTTGTGTAAGCTCTGAGATCGTTTTGCATGGACAGATAGATGTCTGCATTGTTCGATCGGTGAAGAAAAGGTCAGGTTTTGATGCACTAAAACTTAAGAGAGCAGGGCTCGAGAATGCAGGTCGCTACCTGGAAGTCTTGCTCCCGAGTTGTGACAAATAGTCACGACCATCAGCCATCACACTGTTCAGCAATCGATTCTCACTAACCCTCCCAAAACCAGTTAGAATTCAGAGAGGACCATCTGAGCTTTCAGCTGGAAAACCTGTCCCCCACACCAACAACCAACGAACCCAGTTAAATTTCTTAAATTTGATATTTTTTTCCTTTTAATTATTACTTTTTTGAGTGAATCCTTGGGGATCAAGATTCCAAAACTCTGACTTTGGTATTGCCCAGAGTTGATCTCTGGGGGGAATAATATGTAATGTAGTGACTTTTGCCTCTTTCTGGCCGATCTGAGTGTTTCTTCTCTTAGAGTTGAAGTCTGTAAGCTAATCAATCATCCATATATCCAGATTGTGTGGGAAATCTTTGGGACGTTACTTAAATACCCTGAATCTGTAAACTTTTCTCTTTCCTTTTTTGCTTCCTCTCAGTCAAATCACTACTCTTTCATATCATAGTAGTTTGCAAGAGGCAGAGCAAAAGTCAGAGAAAGACAGAGAGTGAGGAGAGACGGGACAGAAAAAAAAATTTGCAATGATCTGCTCTGTGGCCAAGGATGACTTTAATGTCTTTCGCTGAACAAATGTGTTTCTTTTTTCGTTCTTTTTCTCCAGTCGAGTAAACCAGCATCCTCACACTGACTATTTTGGTTGATAGATCGTTTTGTCAGGCATGGTTGTGTCATCATGTTGAATTCC
Source organism: Syzygium malaccense (assembly GCA_031216405.1). NCBI lineage: Eukaryota > Viridiplantae > Streptophyta > Magnoliopsida > Myrtales > Myrtaceae > Syzygium > Syzygium malaccense. The sequence goes on from CM062255.1 coordinate 5,587,786, forward strand.
AACTTTCTTACGAAAAATTTCTGTCTCGGTCATCATTATCATGGTTTATTAGGAATTCTCCTTGAGGTGAAGACTTTGCATGCTTCTTCACAGATGATAAGGGTTGGTTTAATGCCATGAGTGAACTAGATCCGGTTCCCCTGTTACTTCACACTTCAGGTTGCTAGATCTCGCGCAACGTGACTGTTAAGGTTTTATCATCTATGCATAAAATTAAGTCTTTCATGTAGTTTATACCCTGGCACAGTCCCAGTGGGATCCTCACTATTAATACCATATACTCATGGTTATTAGTTCAACCACATAAACATTAAATACTAAAACATGTGGTGGTTGGTGGTGCATTTTCAATATTCCAGCATTATTGAATGATTACCGTTTTGGTGGGTTTTGACTTTCTGGTGAGTAATGTTCTCCTTTTATAGTGAAGAGGCTTTGCGTTATTTGGATCCCATTTTCTTATACTACCCTTTCATCTGTATTGCAGTGTTAAGGTTCTTGAGAGGATTCAGACATGGCGGAACGCTTGCTTACGCGTGTCCAGAGCATCCGTGAACGTTTGGATGAGACCCTCTTGGCTCATCGTAATGACATCTTGGCTTTCCTCACCAGGTTATCAATTCTGGTCCTTATAGTGACTGCCTGCATTGGGCATCACATCTTAGTGATCGCGCAATTCTCTAAATGAAACTGGCATTTTATATTCTGCCACTTTACAAAACAAACGATCAGTACATAAAATAATTAGACAGGAAGAACCAAAGATGCTATAGATTTAAATTTCTGATAGTGTACAGGTTCTTTTACTCTGTAGGATCGAAGCCAAAGGAAAGGGTATCTTGCAGCATCATCAACTTATTGCTGAGTTCGAGGCGATCCCCGAGGAACATAGGAAAAAGCTCGGTGAAGGAGCATTTGGAGAAATCTTGAGATCCAGTCAGGTAATAGCTCTTCTAATATGCATTATTGTGCATTAAAAAAAAATTTACAATTTGATTTCTCTCTTATTGTTCTATCGATATGCTTTGTCATTTAGGAAGCAATAGTCTTGCCTCCATGGATTGCCCTTGCTGTTCGTCCCAGGCCTGGTGTGTGGGAGTACATTAGGGTAAATATCCATGCCCTTGTTGTTGAGGAGTTGCAAGTGACCGAGTTTCTTCACTTCAAGGAGGAACTTGTCGATGGAAAGTAAGTCTTTCTTTTTCTTTTTCGGCTTTTAGTAGCATACTTTGCTTTTGGCCAAAGGACTGTAGGTTAAATGAATTTGTGAATCGTTGGCTGTCATGGTATTACATCATGAGACCTATAATATGCAAATGAACGCCGCTTACTCTGTTGCAGTTTGAATGGAAGCTTTGTGCTTGAATTGGACTTTGAGCCATTCACCGCCCAATTTCCTCGCCCAACTCTTTCAAAGTCCATTGGTAATGGGGTGGAGTTCCTCAATCGCCACCTTTCGGCCAAGCTCTTCCATGACAAGGAGAGCTTGCACCCTCTGCTTGAGTTCCTCCAAGTTCATTGCTACAAGGGAAAGGTTAGCGCATGGGTTGATAACACTCATCTCACTCTCTCGGATCTACTTCTTATACGCCTCGTGTATCACTTACTTATATTGACAAGATTGTGTAAATGACAACTCAAAGGAAACATTGCGACATTCACATAACTTCACCACTGTTGAAAGGACAATTCAGAGTTGCTCATACATTAGATGCATGGACTGAATCCCCTTTTTTTTCATAAACAATTACTCGTGGCTCATTTATTTTGATCTGCGAACAGAACATGATGGTGAACACGAGAATTCAAAATGTCTTCTCCCTCCAACATGTCCTGAGGAAGGCAGAGGAGTACCTCTCCGCGCTCAAACCCGGGACGCCTTACTCTCAGTTCGAGCACAAGTTTCAGGAAATCGGGCTGGAGAGGGGCTGGGGCGACACCGCCGAGCGTGTGCTCGAAATGATTCAGCTTCTGCTGGATCTACTCGAGGCTCCGGATCCGTGCACCCTCGAGAATTTCTTGGGAAGAATCCCCATGGTCTTTAACGTCGTTATCATGTCGCCTCATGGTTACTTTGCCCAAGACGATGTCCTCGGATATCCTGATACTGGTGGCCAGGTCATTTGTTGTCTCAAATCTTGATTTAGCGTTCTTGCCAGTATTTGTACATGCATTTTCATCATCATGAGTTGTACTCAATTTGTAGGTTGTGTACATCTTGGACCAAGTTCGTGCATTGGAGAGTGAGATGCTTCACCGTATCAAACAACAAGGGCTGGATATTACTCCTCGGATCCTCATCGTAGGTTCTTGCTCTTTAACTGATAGCGGAATAGTTTTGCTGGTCACTGCAACTAACTCGTTATGTTTGTTTTGTGTCCTGCCCTTATGGCTGCAGGTCACTCGTCTTCTTCCTGATGCTGTAGGAACCACGTGCAACCAGCGTCTTGAAAAGGTTTTCGGAACAGAATACTCCCACATTCTTCGAGTTCCCTTTAGAACGGAGAAAGGGATGGTCCGCAAGTGGATTTCACGATTCGAAGTGTGGCCTTACTTGGAAACTTACACCGAGGTATATTAGCTCATAAGATACTGCTCTGCGACCAATCTTTCGCAATATGAAGACTAACCTTATCTTCTGTCATCAGGATGTCGCCAATGAAATTGCTGGAGAACTCCAAGGGAAGCCCGATTTGATCATTGGCAATTACAGTGATGGCAACATTGTTGCTTCTTTGCTGGCCCATAAGTTGGGCGTTACACAGGTTCGTCCCTTCCTAGTTTTACTCTCTATAGTGGCAATATGATTTAATCAAAGAACCGAATGCTAAATATTAGTTTCTTCTGATTTATTATGCAGTGCACAATAGCTCACGCCCTTGAGAAGACGAAATACCCGGAATCTGACATCTACTGGAAAAAGTTGGAGGAAAAATATCATTTCTCTTGCCAGTTTACGGCAGATCTCATAGCCATGAACCACACCGACTTTATAATCACCAGCACCTTCCAGGAGATTGCTGGAAGGTAACTGATCTTTCTTTCAGATGTGGATTCACGCCGAAAGGCTCCTCCATCCTTTGCAATGTGCTATACTGCTCGTATAATTTACATGTTTTCAGCAAGGACACGGTCGGGCAATATGAGAGTCACACCGCTTTTACGCTTCCTGGACTGTACCGAGTCGTCCATGGCATTGATGTTTTCGATCCCAAGTTCAACATCGTGTCACCAGGGGCCGATATGAGCATTTATTTCGCATACACGGAGGAGAAGCGGAGGTTGAAATCTTTCCATCCCGAGATCGAAGAACTTCTTTTCAGCAATGTGGAGAACAAGGAACACCTGTGAGTTTGTTTCCCTACTTTAGCATCCTGTGTTTTGAATGATAACGTTCAAGCTCAAACAGAAACTGACAAGGATGTGTTGGTCATTGTCAAAACAGATGCATATTGAAGGACCGGAACAAGCCAATCTTGTTCACCATGGCAAGACTGGATCGTGTCAAGAACTTGACTGGGCTGGTCGAGTGGTACGGAAAGAACACCCGCCTGAGAGAGCAGGTCAACTTGGTTGTGGTCGGTGGCGACCGGAGGAAGGAATCTAAGGACTTGGAAGAGCAAGCCGAGATGAAGAAGATGTACGATCTGATTGAGAAGTACAATTTGAATGGCCAGTTCAGGTGGATCTCCTCCCAGATGAACCGGGTGAGGAATGGGGAGCTCTACCGCTACATCTGCGACACCAAGGGAGTGTTCGTGCAGCCCGCCCTCTACGAGGCTTTTGGACTGACTGTGGTGGAGGCCATGACATGTGGATTGCCGACGTTTGCAACTTGCAATGGCGGTCCTGCCGAGATCATCGTGCACGGCAAGTCCGGATTCCACATCGATCCTTATCACGGGGATCAGGCAGCCGAGATCCTCGTGGACTTCTTTGAGAAGTGCAAGGCGGACCCGAGCCATTGGGACAAGATCTCGCAGGGCGCGATGCAGCGAATCAAGGAAAAGTAAGGCCGGCGATTCTTGTTAGATTCAGTCTTCGATAGGAAAAAAAGAGAACATTTCAAACTTCTTGTTCAAGGAACAAGTGGGTAACATGCGGTTGCTTTGCTTTGTGGCAGGTATACATGGCAAATTTACTCCGAGAGGCTGCTCAACTTGACGGCGGTGTACGGCTTCTGGAAGCACGTCTCGAACCTCGACCGTCTCGAGAGCCGCCGCTACCTCGAGATGTTCTATGCCCTCAAGTATCGGAAATTGGTAAAGTGACTCGGCTTTTCATCAAAACACGAGCACGGCGATCCGCACGCATATTTCTGACTCCTAGTTTCGACAATTCACACTGCTATGCTCCTTGTCTTGACAGGCCGAGGCAGTTCCCCTTGCCAAGGAGTGAGCTAAAAAGATGGATGAAGGGGCAGATCTCAAGAGGGAAGCTCGAAAATCTCTCGAGAGTTTGAGGAATAATTGCCATTGGCATTGGATTGGAAGAGAGCCTTTTCTTTTCGCTTTTCTTTTTCAACTGGTTTCGTTGATCTTGTTCTTTTCCTTACTTTTTTTCTGTGAATGTAATGTTGGGTTAGGTTCTTCAGACAGTCGATTCAATGAAATTTTCCTTTTTCGTTTCCCTAATGTTGTCCCCTCGATTTACCTGTCGGTCTTCCAACTTGAAAGTTCATGTTCAACCGATTTTCCTTCGCTTTTAAGCTTGGCAATGGGGATCCAAATGTCTCGTTTACTCGGAACACCGTAATATTGCAAATGAGCTTTGGGGCCTCTGTTTGATTTTTGCTCTAACTTTGGGCACTTGGGCCGTCAAGAGTACTTTAAAAAGTAGCATGCAAATAATTTTTTTTCTAACTTTGCTTTTGCCCAACTTTCCTAATTTCGAAAATGTTTTAAAAAATCCTAATTTGCCAGCAAAGGTCTCAACTGCTGGCGAGCGACAGCCGCATGGGGTCTGGCAAACCTTAGGCAACGCTTGGGTCCTGAGATCGGTCGCCTGAGGGTCCTGAGATCTCCCGAGATCGGACGCCTAAGGGTCCTGAGATCGTGATCTCAGGAGGCTGGCCGACGGCTAAATCTAGCCAATCAAACTTTGCCGATAAATAGTATGAGATTTTCTTTTAAAAAAAATTAGCAAAGTCCTTTACAACCAAATTACATTTAGATCAAATTTGCTTCCTAATGTATTTTTCAAATACACTTTATCAAATACTACTTGCATTTCGAAAAATACCTTTAACCTTTAACCTAAAAGCCTTTGCATTTCTCTAAAGACATTCCTCCAAAACCGAACCAAACGGGCCCTTGAGTTCATTGAATAGATGGGCATAGACGATCCAAAAAGTAATACAGAGACTAAAATAAGAACTGCAAAATAAGTCTCTTCAACAGAATCAGAAGGAAACCTTGTATATCGTACTTGACTGTTTGGTCCAGTCAGCTGTACACATCCGTTGTATAGAGAGGACAATCAATACAAAAAGAACAGGACGTGGAGAGAGCTCATACTGTACAGTTTCATGTTATTCCGGTATTTATACATGCATCGACACAACACACTGTCAAAATTGCCTTCTACTTCTGTTCTGACGCATTCTATTTCAATCTATCTAAACCTTCACGAGTAAAAGAAAAAAGAAAAAACCGGCCGAGGCTAATAACAAAACTCCCATAACTATCAACGTGTCTTACCCAGAATGCAGAGTTCTATTATGCCCTCCATATTTTGTGCATCAATCCACTAGTCATGTAGTTCCCGTATAGCTCTTGTAAGTTTCTTTTTCATGATGGCTTCTCTTGGATAGAGCATGAGTGCCAACACCAAAGAGAACGTAAGGCCAACTATCCCGCTAAATGGTTGGAAAGGATGAGTCCCCGTTATCCAAAGAGGGAAGTTGGGGTTGTGGATCAAAAAGCCACCTGATTGGAGAGTGTAACTAGAGACTAATATCCCTGCTCGGAGCCCAATCGGAATGGCGAGGCAACCTTCACCGATATGCCGAAGCCCAGCCAAGCTTAGTGATAAGAGCCATAGCCCCGGTATCGCCCATGGAGACCTGAAATTCGGCGGGTCAGTCAAATACCTTAATTTTGACTCGGGGGGAGGATCAGGGTCAGAAGCAAATTGATCGAGTGCATGACAAAAACAGGAACCAGGTTCAAAGTAAATGCATTAACCTAAAAGCTAAAGGATGAAACAGTTGAGGCATGCATAAAGATCGAGCTAAGAAGAAAGGACGTTGTCCTCATTGTAGCTGGTAAAGAAGGTGACACGACACTAAAAGATCTAAGCCTTTCCAGAAGGCAAGTTTGGCAAGTCATAAGTTTGCCTTCATCATCAGAATGTTTATTACGAAAACTTCTCTCGGTAAAAAACAAAAAAATTGCCACTTGTTTAATCCAGAACCAAGATTTCAGTAAGGACAGGTTAGCAGTGTTGCATGATACTTTAAAATATGATACTTTAAAATATAGAAAGGGTGGTCACCAAGTTACTATCGGACTTCCAGGAGTACTGATTTACTTGTCATCTATTGAGTAACATGTTTTTCCTGGCCCCAATAGACATTCCGGCAACAAATGAAGAACAGAAAACTGATGGAGAAAATCCAGAAAAAGGAGTTAAGAAGTTGGAAGGAACATGACTTAAATTTAGCAATGCACCTCTGGAACAGGGAGAATGCAAGCCCTGAAAAAATAATTCCCCGATGATATCCAAGATCAGCAGCAATTTCTTGAGTTAACCATGATCTGAAAAGCAACTCTTCCACAAGGGCAACAGAAGTTGCTGCAACAGCACCTCGACCGACCAAGATGAGCATTTGCCCATAAGACTCGAGCCTTGTCATGGCATCTAAAGACGATGAATGAAGACTTGGAGGCCAAGAAAAACTCACACAGCCTAATAACGAATTAACATACTGTATGGACAAAACAAGCAAAATTCCCCCAACCAAACCCCTCAAAACAGCTTGGATCTGCAAACAAAAAGTTGAAATGAGCTCATGAAGAAGAAATCCCACGGAAAGATCTCATGCATGGCAACTATGATGAGTAAAAGCCAGTGCAGCACCACATAAGAATTTTAAAAAGAGAACGAACTGCAGTGAATTTTACGTCAGCAGCAAAGGCAAATAAAACGAAACCAAACAGCTGGACTCGTTTGAACCATATTATTCAAGCTCGTGATGTTCAATTTGCTGCATTAGCTTTTCAAATGGAGCTTGAGTCTACTAAAATTCGCTTTGAATGGTATGCAAGCCAAATCTAGCATTTAGCGACTGCTATAATATGTCTAATGGTTTTTATTACTGCATTTACACTTTTGTCTCATTACAGCATTTACACCTCTCTCTCTCTCTCTCTCTCTCTCTCTCTCTCTCTCTCTCTCTCTCTCTCTCTCTAGCGCGCGTCATTTTTCAGATTTGGTTCTCTCACTAACATCTTTTCAGCATAGTCTTTGTTCTTGTTCATTCCCCTTTTAAAAGCATCTGTTTTTAAAGTTCGTATCTAGTAAACATCTGGTATTGTCTGTAGATTTACATCGAAATGCTTTGCTAGTTCGTTCTCCACAAAAAGCAACATAACAGACGCCTCTCCAACAAAAAAACAAAAGAAGCTAATAGAGAACTTCTCACATTGTACTAAGCATTTGCTAGACCAGAATCGTAAGATGTTTAGTCACTTAGTCAAATCAATGGCATGTTATTTTCAATATCATTTGATCATTTTGATTTTATAGATTTCTCGAAAATTTTTCGTTGAGCATTTTACTGACAGATGGACTCATGTCTCCATCAAACTCAATTTGACTGCATGCAAGAAACATTTTGCAAGAACATCAACATAAACCTATGACATGGTCCTGAAATTTTAATTAGATGCGGAAGTAATGTTTTGGTCAAAATTTTTGCATAGGTGTGAAATACAACGTGGCTTTGTTGAAAATCTCGAAGTTCATAAACTTTTTTAAATGTTGCTCTCATAAAGATCCACGATCAGTAAGTTCCGCAAAGATTTCCAGCTTATATATGGGAACACCAGATATACTACTACCAATCACTTCTGGTACTATTCTGAAAGTTGATAAATTGAATAAGTAGATAACTTTTAAGGTGTTTTCAGAATGTCAAAATGCTACATAATTTTAGGGAAGGCAACTTATGTGCTGATTGGTTAGCAAATTGGGTCTTTCATTCTAGTGATGCAAATGGTACCTTAGTGCTAGATAGGCCACCAAGAGGGTTGATTCCTCTATTGATAGGAGATCAGATTGGTTCAAGTTTCGTTAGACGAGTTATGTTGTAATTTCTGGGCTTTGACCCTTTCAATACCAAAAAAAAAAAAATTGAATAAGTAGATTACTGGATGTCAGTGCCTGTTCAGTATATTTGCCTACAAAGTACAATGCGTGTGTAGCAAGAGCCCTCTCCCCCACACATAGAGAAAATCTGAACCATGATCCCACATGCACCAACAGAGACAGAAATGCGGGCGTGGGACAAAGGTATGTGATGTGCAATACACAGATAAATATTTGTCAAACATATGGACTTTGATTGAATCCATACCTTCTGCATCGACATCAAATCCAGCCCATATTGCTTAAGGGGATATTCATACCCACGGATCCTCTTGCCCCACAACATAACAAGTATCGTAACAGCAATGTAAAGACCAAAAATGCAAGCAAAATCAGCAATTCCGGAGGAGCTATGCGACATCCAGCTCTGCACAAGTTTTGGAAATAGTGGAACAACAACAGGCGACCAGAGAACAAGAACCATGGCAACGAAGCCCACAATCCTAAGAAAATCCCAGCAGAAAATTGCTCAGAATATATAGCAAATTGCAGAATAGACTTGGGAATCCATTCAAACTACAGAAACTAGAAAAAGTATTACGAAGAACGTGTGTTTTCGAAAGAGTTCTAAGACATCACATGTCATGAGCAATATCTGTTCCAGGGCAGGGAAGATTATCTTTGATTCCTTAAAATTTGTTACCTTAACGTCAAAAAATATAGACCTCTTACTTGAAAAAACCATCTGGAGCTGTTCAAGATAAGAAACAATGTGAGGATGTGACTAAGTTTTATGGATTATTTTTCCTGTCAGACAACAAATCAGTTTGTATTAATAAGGAAACACTGCTACACCCAACCTTAATTTCAACTGGAGAAGAACCCACGTTTTGCCGCGAATATAGCTTTTCGTTTACAAAAAAAAATATCTTTTTGAAGAATAAAATATCCAACACGAGAATAAACAATTATAAAATAGTAGAACGTTTCTTTTTCTCTTTTTTGAAGTAAACAATTTTGACATAGTTCCCGGTAGTTTTGATATTTTTTATAGACAATAATTTCACAACAATTTGCAAGATTTATAAGCAACACCATATTATTTGCTTGACAATTAAATCTGAGAAATAGAGAGAGAAATTGGAATAGAATACATGGCCCAGGGAGTAATAGATATTCCACATCAAAATAGAAGAATTTATTATTTGCGTTGTGATCTCTAGTTACCTCTGAAATAGTGGTCTTTCTGCTATGCGCAGCAATGATATGAGTTTATCAGTCAAACTCATAGCACCACGTAAGCCACCCCAAAGCAAGGCAACTTTACCAACCAGCTTCAGCATTCCACCCCTCTGACCCAAATCCACCAGCATAGCTACCAGCCTGGAATGACAACCAGAAACATTTATATAGCTAAAGAAAAGACAACAATGCTTACACATTAATTGAAAAATGACTAAGCAAGATAAAGGTTAAATATAATCACAAAACACCTTTCTTGATCAACTTCACCATCTTCTTTTGTAGGAACTACAGGACCAGCCACAGACATGGCTTTTTCCGCAAGGCTTGTGACTATGTTATTCTCGTCTTTTCCTGATGATGCATCATCAAGTTTGTCAAGTTCCTTTTTCTGAGCTCCTTCATCTCCAATGCTGTCGCCATTGTCTAATTTCTGCACCACCAAAAGGTATCATCCTTACATAACAAAATAACACAAAATATCTCATATTACCACTTCCAACATTATGAGATACTTAAGAAATTACTCTCGTTTCAATCCTGTTATTTGTCACAGTGAACAATGAAAACATGGAATGGTAGACAGACGCGCTGTCTAATTAAAGAGAACGATTTAGAAAAAAAAATTAGAAGTGATACGTGCCATCGAATAGGACCAATAGGAGATCTACAGCCAAAAAAGTGCAGTAAGCAGCAGTAGTACAACCAGATTGATAGACAGAGTAAGGATTAATGCTGCCAATTCTGGAAAAAATTGGACCATATTAAAGCGTCATAAGCAACAGGAAGGATTAAAATAGATTAACACACCACCTATATTCACAGGTGTTACTTGAAGGCCAGACCAAATTTCTAAAAGCAAACCAACGCATTGATAATTCTATGAGTATGTGTTTCATCCAGAACATGAAAAAAATAACTATTAACAAAGAACTATCTAAAGAATTAAGGATCACCTGTTGTTGCACCAACAAAGCAGATGTTCCCAGAGCAGCAGCAGCAGCAACCATGCCGGCCATAGCTTTGCCATTGTTTCCATTCTTCCCATCATTATTTCTCTCTTCTCTGCATGGTGAAGGACTCGGAGTATCTTGATCAGATTGCTTAATGGATAATTCGTCAATTCGAGAATCGCTGGGCTCTCTACTATTGCTCCCTGCAAAATTTTGTGATTGAATTACATCTTTTTCATCAAAATAACCACGAGTAACATCCCCAAATTTTTGAGCTTGACTAAGGTCAGCGTCCATTTCAACGTTATCCTGTGCTGTTGCCACATCAAAAGACTTTCTTAAAGCTGCCAGGCAAGAGCCTATGATAACACCAACTGGAAGTACTCTTCTCAAATAATTTGTTTCCTGGACGGCTGATGATATTGCAGTAATTATATGCTCTCCTTGAAGGATGCCCAACTTCTGTGAACCTTGACCAGTGCTATATTTTTTTGCATCGAAGTCTAAAGTATGCTCCTTGTCATGGTCAACAACTAGACACACAGCATTAGCAACATGATCAAAATCTCTGGCAAGACTAGATTCCAATTCCTCCATATCTTCTACATTGCGCTTGCGATCAACTTCAACCTTCAAACAATCAAGGATAATCTTTCTGACAAAATGCAATAGCTCAGTTGATCTACTATCATCAGTACCAGCCTTCTTATCCATCCTATCAATCATTTCGTATTCTTGAATTGGATTCTGTAACTTTTCAGTGTCAACTATCGTGTAGGAGGGTTCAATTGTTCCCTTTTCTTCTGCTGAATAAAGGAGTTCACTGTCCCTATCAAGATCTCTCTTCTTAGTGAGTAAAACAGTATAATCTCCATTGCTTCCTGGTTGTTCCAAGAGCTTCCATCGCCCTTCTTCTGGGATATGGTCAAGTAATAGGGTCGTAGTTGCATCCTTATCAAGTGACTTAGTTGGGTACTTAGAAAGAAGATAGCTGTGAAAATATGCATCACGAAGAAAATCTCTGTATGCATTAGCTCTTATGTACAAGGGGATATTATTTACGCGTCTAAGCCTATCAGGGCTACTATCTACAAGTTTTCTGTTGATTAATTGACCGTGACCCTTTTTTCCAATTTTATGCTTATCGATGTTATTAGACATATCCTCTCCTTCAGAAAACCGGTTACCATCTACAAAAACTTGAGCTGGCTTCTCAGCCTCAAATTCATCTTTTCCATTATTTTGTGCATCTGTAATCTTCTCTTTGCGATTGTATGCATCTACATTTTGCTCTTCAGTTGCCTTCTCATGGACTTGATCATGTTTCGGGGACAAAGAATCGAGTTCACCATCCCCGGCCTTGTCGTTCTCTTCATTTTCCCGATCTGAACTTTCTTCAAACTGAGTAATCATTTCCTCCAAAACACCAAAAACACTGTTGACAGCCACTTGGGTGGAATCATCCATCCCTGTTAAAGCATCTAATGCTTCTGAAACTGAGAAAGTGGGGGAACTGGAATCGGTGATGCTGGATTTATTCTGTTCCAAAACAGGCTGCAAGCTCTTATTTTCTCTTCTCTGAGGATCACTATCACCATTTTCCACTTGTTGCATCTCAGAAGTGGATCCAGAGGGTGATTGAAATTCTTCCGCCTCATTTGCTGATGTCATCCTTCTTGGTTCAGCTAAAGAGTCCCCACTTTTCTCTTCATTCTTCTGGCTGTTAAACTCCTCATTTGTTGCCAAATCAGCAACCTTATTCTTGTCATCTATTTTAGGATTGTCAGATGGTTCTTTCTCAGGCCCATCCGCCCCTTCAGGTCTAACAGGTTTTACTTTGGAAGATTCAGCAGTATCACGATTATCGCCTAAGTCACTGGCATCTTTCTGGATACCATCTTCGTTAAAGCTTGCTGATTTATCTATAGAGTGATGCTCCGCTTCTAAGGTAGCAGGCTTTTCCTTTTCCAGCTGATTGTCATCAGAAGCATTTTGCGAGCCCAAGTTATCACTTTTCTGCATCTCATCTGAAGAATAGGTATCCTTATGTAGACCATCTTTAATTGAGATTCCAGTCTCATTTTCTCGAATCTCGGACTTCAAGCCAGATGAAAAACTGGGAATGCTACCAATGTCAAGGATTCCATGCAGTTTCAAGTTAGAACCTTGAGTATGCAAAATTCCAGATACTGCAGTTGTGAGCTTTTCCCGAACATCTTCTGGCACGGCATCCTGCAAAGCGTTCACAAGAGTCTCCCCCTGACTGACGGCAGTAAGGACCTAGACATTTAAGATCGAAGGATGAGTCGACAGAGAAGTATTTATGTGAACAGTTAAGGCAACTCCTAGTAAATAACTGCAGATGAAAACAATTATTAGATCAGAATTTCAGCATTTCCTGCTACAAAATGACCAGTTCAACTTGTAACACACATTAATCAGTTTAAAAATTTAAACTTGAAGAAAAACTGAAATATCCTATTGTCATTTAGCATAATGCAAACCACAAATCAGCACTAAAATAGCAAGACTACTGAGGCTTTTCAAATGTTATAGATCAAGAAAGCTAAATCCATCACCCTAAAAAATTCAAAAGACTTTCCATCTCCACATTCATTAAGAGGCATACTTAAATTTCACGAATCTACATGCTTGGAGACTTGATGGGCAAACATCATGTCCATTTAAATAATCGCTCCATGCTTATTATCATCTGGAGCTAAACCACAAGTCTTGCAGATAATTACATAGTTTCAGATCCACAATTATTAATTAAAGATAACTAACATACTCTTAAACATTACCTTATTCTTCTTATCTTCTGTCAGGGTACCAGGCATAGCAGCATCAAGCATATTCATAACAACTTGTGCTGACTGTAGCACCTGTCCTCTTTCCATAACTGTTGAAGAATCGTCCTCCTTGACCAGCTCTTCATCAAGAGAGCTGCTCTGCGGCATAGCACCATCGAACTCTCTTCTGGGGCTCTGCCTAGATCGGAAATTGCCAGCAGCAGCATCACCATCTTCAAGCATCTTATCTCTAGGATCAGTTGTATATCCATTTGAACCATTTATCCTGGTAAATTCTAAGAACTTACTAACCCTGTCACCCTTGTTGGATGTTTTCCCTTCCACAACAGGTAAGCCTTTTGCAGGGTTTATTGTCACATCTATATCTGTCAAGAGAGGATGACGACCCTTCAGAAGCCCGAGTTCCACTGCTGCAAGCCACTGCATGAAACATGCGGGAAATTTTGACTTGAGCAATCACATGCTCAAACTTATCTAAAAAAATTTGGAATGCCGTAACTTACAAGTAAAGAAGAAAAGAATTGAGACTTTTGAACAAGTAATGTGCCAAGAAAAGTTCTAATCATGGCATACCAGAGACTACAACCAGCATATTAAGAGTATGATCTGCACAGTAGCATGTTGGAATTGATCTAGCATTCAATTTTCAGTTGCTCCGCAGAAGAAAGTGTTGAACAAATAATGTAGAGAAGATTAACGACAAGACATTCAAATTCAAAACACATGGGTAAAAACTAGGGTGATCGCTGATCTTACTATTATTGAATAACTAAGTAAGTGCACTAATTTCATTCCTATTTATAAATTGATACTAGACCAAACTAGCGAAGTGGATCCCAAGTCTATATCAGGGTATATAGGCTGCGTTTGGGATTGGCTTTAGGAAGCCACTTTGGGCACCTAAAGCCCTTTAGGCTAAAATTTGGTGTTTGGCAAATTTTTTTTGAAACCCCATTGAGCCAAAGTTGGCCTGGTGAAGGCTGAAAGCCCAAGGCAGGTCCTAGGCTGCCTTGGGCTTTCAGCTTTCTCGATAAGCAACAGTACCAGGATAGGTAATAAAAAATTTCTTCTGAAAGTACCCTCATCTATTTTTTGATTTTCCGGTTTTGCTCTCGTCTGGCACTGTTCATCCTCCTGAGGAACCAAACCGGAGGCCGGCGACCGCTGCCTAAGGGGTCCGGCGACCGCTGCCTGGGGGTCGGCCGACCTTCGGCGACCGCCGCCTGGGTTCGCCCAACCCCGACGACCATCGCCTGGGGTCGCCCGACCTCAGGTGGCACCTAGGTCGCGTGACCGAGCTGGGTCGCACAACCTAGGCGCCGCATGAGGTCGGGCGACCCCAGGCGACGGTCGCCAGAGGTTGGCTGACCCCCAGGCGGCGTTGGCCAGACCTGTGCAACCCAGGCGATGCCTAGGTCACGCGCCTGAGGCCGCCTCGCCTGAGGTCGCGCAACCTAGGCAAGCGTCGACCTGGGTCGCACGACCTAGGCGAGGCGGCCTGAGGGTCGCGCAACCCTCAGGTGGCGGTGCAGCCTCGCCTGAGGTCGCCCTGGCGGTGCCACCTTGCCTGAGGTCGGGTGACCTCAGGCGAGGCTGGCCGCTGGAGGTTGGCCGGCGGCCGTTTTGGCCCGCCGGCAGTGGCTCTGCTTTTTGCTGAATTTTTTTTTTTATGAATAATTAGCAAAAGTCCTTTACAAAATTAATTTTTACCAAACGGTATTTAGACCAAATTTGCTTTCAAACGTGATTTTAAAATACACATTACCAAACACTACTTGCATTTCGGAAAACCCTTTTAGCTCAAAGTCCTTTGTATTTTCTCAAAAACTTTCCCCCAAAGTGTTCCCAAACGCACCTATACAGATCTTGCCTTTACAAAGAGAGGTTGATCCATGTCCGGACACTCTATCTCATCTGTGATCACATTATGAGCGGGAATTTTGAGTAAATATTCCTTTTTGCACAATCAAGACCCACCTACATACGTATTCCGATGGAACCAGATAACCTAACTTAATCCATGGAAGAAACCTGGGACGCTGCCACTATGTTTGAGTTGGTGTCCAATTCAGGTACGCCCGCCTTTCCCTCCAGACTATGAAGAATCTTGTTGAGTTTAGTCAACAAATATTGTGTGCCGCCTCTTTGATTTCTTAAAACCAGCGCACCATCCAATAACCAATCCCCATTGGATCTGATTTAAACATGACAATATATTTTATTTCATCTCAAAGATTGCTCCAGCCCGCTTGTAAAGTTTAACGAAATCGGGAAGATCATCCTTGGAGTGGCAGAAGAGCCTCTTACATATGTCTGAAATGCTTCCCCTACAAATGGTGGAGTAGGGGAAAATTCTTCATCTCCCTGGTCGATCTCAAGTGGCATTTGGATCGAGCGTATGCAAGAGAGTCCTTTTGAAGGTCCTGCATAATTGTAAAAGGAAGGGGATCGGAGTTGTGGGTGGGCCAAACAACCCACGTCCTGCTCCCTTCTAAGTTCATAGGAACTACCGAAGAGCCACTCAGCACTCTCCGAAGGCAACAATCCATTGGAATATCCAAACAAGAAAACCTCAACTCATTTCTAGTACTTATTCAAAGAAAAATTCTCCTCTTCAAATGTTCAGAACCATGACTACAGCAAGCAAGGAAGGCAGAAAGAGAACTCAATCAATGCATCCATCCTATGCCTGACAGAGAACTACTCCATTGTAAACCCAAAACAGTGAAGTTCATCCTATGCCTGACAGAGAACTACTCCATTGTAAACCCAAAACAGTGAAGTTCATATATGGAGGTTGAGGCAATACTTATACAGCCCGTTGAAAATGTAAACATGTGAGCTCCAGTGAAATGAAAAACTAATTAGACTGACAAGAGCTTTAAAAGAGACCTCTGAACTTCAAGTCTTTCTTTGTAAATTACATTGTTCATAAAGTAATGGTGCTAAAAAACTCAATCTAAATAATGGACCTTATGACTTGGGGCAATTTTCTCTATTACCTATGAAACAGTAAAGTAGATCTCCCCTACTCTCCTCGAGTACGCAAAATCCGCGTACTCGCCGGCGGAATTTTTTAAGTCTTTAATTTTTGGACGAAGAAATGACGATAATTATTAAGCTAATTATTTGGATTTTTTTTTGTCGAATAATTGTTTGGACCCCAATTTCTGTGTATGGGCAAATCAAAACACTCTGAGAGGTTCTGAACACCTTATCGTTAGGCATATGAAAGAAAACTATCTTAGGGAAAAGAAGAGGCACTGTTATCATAGGCAACATTGACACATTCCTCACCCGACATATCAGAAAAAATAAACAAGTCCAGCAAATCTGATACAACATTAATCTAACAATTAACAAGAGGGCTTCTCTAAATAACATAGTAAACTGAATGAACATAAATCTATCTTACACAGAGGATTTACCTGGATTGTGAGATGCCGGCACCAAGATAGAGCAGATCTGCTGGCAGCAGCAATGCCAGATGGCAGACAAGAACACACTAATAAGCTTGTGTAAGGATTTTCTGCTATCTTACTGCGTGGAACGGAGTAGAGGGGCACTGTTCCATCATCATTCTGATAAACATCCGAAATTGTTAGAGTTTTCTACAATTCCCCCTTCTTAGGGGAGCAGGGAGAGCACACCAACATTTTAATCAGAATTGTATATAACAAAGAAGAACCAAAAATCTAGACAGATAATATAAGGATTCTTTTAGCAGTTTCACATCAATTAACCATCACATGCACATCAATGTGATGCACAGACATATGAAGAGATGTGACGGGGTCACAATTCATCTACCAAAGTGGTATCATGAACTCAATTTTACTGGACATGTGAGCAGCTACCACTGTCAGATAAACAAGTTCAATGACAGTAAACAACACCTAGTTTTTCTGACAGCTATGCAACAAAAGCAAGGGACATTTTATTTAACCAAAACATGTGAAATTCTGTGTCTACCAAAACCTTCAAACGAAGGTTGTATTATGGTTATGGAACCAAAAGGCTGTGACTTGACACATTCAAAGAAATTATTTAGAAACTAGTCCCTTTCTCTATTATTATTATTATTTTAATTATTATTCACTGATCAATTCACTCAATTAAAAGAAGAGATAACAGAGGAGGATATGCACCTGTATAAAGAGAACGGGAATCTTCATGCTTCCCACTGAGTCTCGTGTGCTTGACTTTGAGTAAAAATCTTCTATTGCTTCAAATCCATAAGATACCATAGATA
Organism: Syzygium malaccense; assembly: GCA_031216405.1. NCBI lineage: Eukaryota > Viridiplantae > Streptophyta > Magnoliopsida > Myrtales > Myrtaceae > Syzygium > Syzygium malaccense. Next base: position 5,605,356 of record CM062255.1, read on the forward strand.
TTGCTTTCTCAAATTCTCGCACAGATTTTGCTACCAAAGCCTTTTCCACATCAAATCCTTTTGCTCTCCCTTGGAAGAGCTCCTGATAAGGATGAAACCGTCATACAGTTAATTATTCATAGCAAAGAGCTAAATTGCCGAAACTACAGAAGTCACATCACTTGAATCGCATTTGCAGCAAATAGTCAGCTTTCTGATCCAGGATGAAGAATGCCGGGACTAGGAGATACCTTATTGCTACGTAGAATATCTACTAGTCCACTGGTGAGATTCTCATCTGCGCCATTGTGACGTGCAGAGGACCTTGTCACTTCCTCCAAATCAAAAGGGTTGTTTATGCATATTGCCGCTGCCAGAGGTGTCCTCTCCCCAGCCTCAGCGAGGTACTTTGTCAGCATATTTGCCCCGAAACGCCACCCAACCCCCATCAATGTCGTCCAAGGCCTCGCCTTACCGATAAACTGAACAGCTGTGGAGACATCATCGCTGTCAGCCGCTGTGAATAACCTACATAAAATGAAAGTACTCAGGAGTTCCTACTATCAGCTTGCTTTTGCTTGGATTCGGACAAAGCACCTCTAACTCTGAGGATCTCCACCCAGGAAACTTATCTCGAGATTCTACTGCAGAAATGAGCACGGACAGATCCTAAATGCCAGTGTCCATCCCGTGATTCTATGGATTCCTTACCCACGCTAATTGACAGTGCATATTCAAAGTACTCAATAGGAAATTCTTTTACTCATACTAGTAGAAATGTGTCTAGCACATTCAAAAGAGCAATCTCCTCTAAGTAACTAACCAACTAACAACATCAACCCAATCTACCAAGAAACAAGGAAGGGCCTTACCTCGCCGTCGTAAGGGGCGAACCAGCGCATCCCCTCGGGTTCATTACAACTGGAAAAAACCCATGCCGCAGCGCCTCACAAACAAACGCCCTCACATTCTCATCCATACTCCCCTCCGCCGTCCCCGGGACCAGCAACAGCGTTGAATCCAACCCGTGCTCTTCCCTCAAGTCCAAATTCGCCGGCCAATCGATCGAAATCACACCGCCGTCCGCCGTCCCAACGCAGACTCTCTGATACTCCAATTTCTCCTCCAGCTCGCCGTCACCTTCCCTCACCTGCATCCTCCCGCTATCGAGCCTCACGAAATGCCGATCCTCCTTCACCAGCTTCTCGTTCACGTCCTCCTGCAGCTCGCTCCCCTCGAACGATATCGACGGGCACCTCAGCAGCACGAAGCGGTTGAACGGCGTCGGGCTGGAGAAGAGAATCCACTCGCCGACGTCGGGGCAGCGCCGGCCCCGCCCTGCCTTCCGCCGACCGAGGGAGAAGGCGGCGCCGGAGGCGAGGCCGAAGAAGGCGCCAGGGAGGAGGACGTCGGGGGAGAACCGGGAGACGAGGCCGCGGAGGAGGTCGTCGAAGGGGAGATGGAAATCATCGAGCTGGGCCCTGAGGGGCAGGTGGCGGCGGCCGGCTGGCTTGAGCCGGCGACGCTTGTAGACGCGGAACTCGCGGGCTCGGAAGGGGCGCGTGGGGCAGAGGAGGGCGGCGGCGGGCGGCGGAGGGGCGGTCGGGGAGCGGAGGTGGTTCATCGGGGGCAAGTTCAAAAGTCGGCTGCGTGCGCAGGAGGAGTGAATGATGATGACGGGAGTGTGTAGAGAGAGAAAGCTCGAAGCTCGAGGCGGTGGATTTAGAGAGAGAGAGAGAGAGTCGCGGGAGGGTGGCGGTGAAGACGGTGGCGGTGGCGGTGGCGGTGGCGGTGGCGGTGGAGGGAGTGTACGGAAGCGGCGGTTTTCGGCGGGGGGATGCGGTGGAGGTGGAGCCCGCCTTGTGAGGCGCGGGAGGGGGGCGGAGGGGTGGCGCACGGCAGTGTTGCTTTCCAGAAGGAACCCGAGACGGACCCGACAAAAATTTAAAAAAATATATATTGGAAAAATGGTGAGAAACGGTCGATCCGATGCGATGCAGAATTCGCGGTCAGGGAACGATGCGCGAGCCAGTACCGCCACGTGGATCCTTTGCTGTCGTAGGCTCGTCAATTAAAATATAAAAAAAAGGGCGGGTGCGTTTGCGAAAACTAATCAAATCATGGTAAAAGCAAAAGCCGATCGGGGCCCCCCACCGGACAGGGGTACTTTTGTAGCAATAATAGAGTCGGGAGCTCGACTCCCGACACGTCACATTAGGATTATGAATGGTGTGGAGTGACCATGGATCGATTTGAAAGTTCCGCAATGGGCCGCGGCGTCTTTATCATCCTTTCATCAGCATATGATTGCCTCCTCCCACTCTATTAATTTCATTAAAAAAAACGAAGAACATCGTGGAGTGAGGATCCGTTTGTTTCGCGAACATTTTTTAGATGAAAAAATATTTTCCTCATTTTTCGGTATTTGAATCACTTAAGAAAATAAGTCAACGGAAAAATATATATTTTATTTTTCAAAATATGATTAGATATTGACGTTTGAACTAAAAAATTCTACGTTTGGGTATAAAAACTCTAACGCTCATTTCCAGGCTCTTGGCAGCAGACTTTGGTATAGAGGGTAGGACGGGATCCACCAGGATCCATCAAGGTGAAGCCCTAGTCAAAAGAGGTCATGCCCAGAGCATTAGCACCCAAGCCTGCGTCCATAGAGGCTGGGCTCGGGACACCAGCACCTTGGCATGGGTCCACCAAGGTCGAGCCTCGGACCTTGGAACCCTTGCTAGATTCCGTGGCGCCCCGGTCTAGGTCCACAGAGGTCGAGCTTGAGACCCCGGTACCCATGCCCAAATCCCCAGTTCCCGGAGCCAAGCCCATTTAGGTCAGGTCAGGCTTCAGTCCACAAAGGCCAGGCTCAAGAGTTCGGTGCTCGTGCCCTGATCCCCGATGCCCATGCTCATGCTAGTCTCCTCACGCTTGAGACCGAGTCCATTAAGGCTACGCTTGAAACCCTGGTGCCTATGCTTAGGTCCTCCACGCTTGGGCCTGTGTTCATCAAGGTTGGGTCTGTGTCCATTAAGGCAAGGCCCGGGGCGCCAATGCTAGTGCCCAAGTCCACGTGTGCCTCAGCCTACATCCATCTAGGCTCGCTCAGGACCCCAAAGATCAAGCCTTGTTGCCTCGATAGACCCGAGCACGGAAACATGGGCACCAAGTTCCCATGTCTCGGCCTCAATGGACTTGGACTCAAGCGCAAGTGATCTAGGCACAAGCGATCTAGGCACAAGCACTAGAATCTCAAGCCCAAGCACCAGGAACCTAAGCATAAACATCAGGTCTTGGGGCTGATCGTTGTGGGCCCAAGCTCAGGTGTAAGGACCTGGACACGAGCACGAGCACCAGTTTTCGGGGCTTGAGCAATGGGTTCCTAGGCCCGAGCATGAAGGTCCCGTGTTTGGCCTTTGTGGACCCGGGCCCAGCCTCAATAAATTTGAGTCCAAGTGCCATAGATCCAAGCATGGGCACCCAGGCATCGAGCCCTACCTCTGTGGACTCAGGTTGAGGTGCCAAGGAGCCGGGGCTTAGCCACCAGGTTTTGGGCCCCCGCTTTTGTGGACTCAGGATTGGTGGATCAATGTCCATCGAGGTCAGACCTGGGATCTCAATGCCCATAGCCGGGGGTAGCCGGTTCCCCGGCTACTCATGTGAAAGTCACTAATGTCTAAATAATAAATGTCTATTTAGGAAAATCAAATCAAATTTTCTGCATTAAATAATGGAAAATATTTTTCAGTTTTTTTTTAGATTTCAATCAAATATCGAAAAACATTGTTATTTTCCTGAAATATGACTTATTAGAATGTTATAGTTTCCACGAAACAAACAGAGTCTTCGATTAAATAAAAGACGCGCATGGCCGATCAAAGCGATAATCAAGTAATTTTACCAGCCTCCGACGAATTTTTTTTTTACTAAAAGATTTATCTAAAAACGACATATGTTCGATACTTGAGGACTAACCAGAGCTGTTGTTTAAGTTAGTCAGACGATGCACGTAAAAATTTTCGACCAGAGAAATTTTCTCCACTTGACCAGACGCATCGGCTTTCGATGGACATGGCCCATCCTCTCCATACACCCGATCCAACAATCGAGCCCAAGCCCATCAAAATGTCATGAACCATTCAGGCATTCACTTTCCGGAGAAGGGGCAGGGGCGAGTTCTTGTGAGGTTAGAGACTCATTTCACCTTATCAATCAATCAACCGCGTATCAAGAAAATCGTGCACGACCTACATTGGGTCCCGCCAAAATATGCTAGCTATCCTACGGTTCATGACTGTGATCGGCTCTGTCAATCACATGATTCGATACACGAGTCGACCTAGCATCTTTTTTTGGGCGGAAGGGGGGTGTTTCTCATTTTGCAATCCGTTCATGTTGTGTCGTGCATACCGACGCCCGTAAACCCAGACATGCGCCGAGGAGACTTAAGTTGAAACAAGCCCGAAAAGGGTTTCCTCTCAAACGGCCCATTTATGATGATCGCAAAAAGTCCACGAGCAAGGAATGCCGATCCCCCGATGAGAATAACTAAGTTGACCCTCTAGAATGGGCTAAATCGTTGTCGAGTTAGACGGCACAATTGCCTAGCTCCGGCTGCAGCCAGAGGTTGCCCTTGGATGAACAAAGTTGTGATCGGGAGTCTAGTCCACCCGGTATTTCTACTAGATTCGGAGGCACGAAGTGAAAGCTTCGCTTCTCAGATTTTCTAGAGTTCAATTTCGCACCTCTTAACCAGAAAAAATATCCAAATTTTCCACCCAAAAAAAAAAAGCATTTGTCTTACAAGCACGTTCAGATCAAACCCTAATCCACCCACTAACTCGTCACGTGGGATCATCAATCGCTCCCAGAATTTGACTGATCCCCATGGCAGAAGGCTGGAAGAGAGAGCTCGGCAAAAAATAAGCTTTAGCCCTACAACGCATTGGGAAGAAAGCCATTTGACCCTCATGTGTCCCCCAGGCTTAGAACAGCCCTTCTACCTCCAACGACAAAGCTCACATGCGCCCGATCTCGGCGAATCTCGGGTCGACACGTCTCGATCCGCCGTTGTCCACCTACCCTTCGTTTCTGGTTTTTTCTTCTTTTTACCCAGTTTAACAATGTAGGTACATTCTTATATCGATATTCAATCGGCCGAGATGCTAAGGAGCCGTTCGAGGTAACTCCGACACACGGATCTCGCACGTGATAGGGATCGTGTCCGGGATCAAGGGCGCCCACCTCGCACGGGACTGTTGCCTCGATTTTGACAGATCCTGGGCGCGATCCGACCTCGCCTACTGCACGCATCGAACATCGAACGGCGGACGTTGGACCGTGACGGAGGAGATCGCGAAGGGGATCCGGGCTGTCTCCTCCTTCGACCCCCGGTAGGCCAATACGGTCCCCCTCGATCGTATCTGACAAGGGTTCATTTTCTAACGGAGGAATTCGATCGATTCCGTTTATTTTTGGAAGAAAATCATCATCATCATCATCATCATCATCGCTAAGAGGCCAAAGGAAACAGAGCGCCGACTGTCGAGCAGAGATTTGTTCTGATTGATTTGGCTTCGTTTTGGTGAAAAACGACAAAGCACGTTCGGCCAAATCAATGGTTAGCGACGATCACGGTGTGCGGCTACGGCGGTCTGTGGATTATGCGTCTGCAAATCATTTTGGTTTGGGAGAATAATTGACAGCCAGGGCAGTATTCTTCTTTCCTTCAAATGACCTAGCTTTCGTGCATTTATAGAACTGAGTATTTTCTTTTTGAAAGAAATGTCATAAAAAAATTCAAATTATCTTCACCGTAGCACATTTGCCTTAAACTTTGTTTGTGACGTAAAAAACCTCAAACTATATTTACCGTGAAACATTTACCCCAAACATTTTATTACAACATAAAAGACGGCAAACTTGTATTGATATGACACATTTACCATCCTTCAAGATTATGTTACATGATTTATCAGTCAAAATAACGTCGTTTTTATTTCACTTAAGTTAAGTGGATGGCATGTTAACATCGTTTGTTTTCTGGCGTTTATATAGGCAGATTTTTAATGGTTTTTATTGATGGAATTTTGACGGAGAATAAAATTATCATACAAGTACAAGTTTGAGATTTTTGATGGAAAATTTAAGGTAAATGTGTCACAGTTGGTATTGTTTGGCGTTTTTGGTGACTTTTGCCTTTTTCTTTACCGGCGGATCCTTTTGCAGAAAAAAATATCGACCGGAAATTTTGCCATTTCTTTTCAATACCTTAAAAATAAAAATTTACTCGAAATTTAGGAAAAAAGAAAATGAGAGAAGGATGGAGTCGGTTCCAGCCATGCGGAAACTATTCATGATTTTCACAAAACATAGTTTCCAGGAGAGAGTGGGTAGTTCACGTTTTTTTCAACTTTATCTTATTGATTTTCTTTGGCCATTTTCGCTTCTCCTTCTTTTTTTGTCTTTAAAGTTAAATTGCATTATAATATCAGAGTAAATATGTGGACGGGTTAAATGAGAAATATAACAAAGCAAGACAAAATCCGCTTTTGACTTGATCTCGCACGGTTCGGCTCTCGGGGATAATAACGACAGCATTATCTTAATTTCCAACACATTTGATTAATTTTAAGAGGAAAAGGATTTTAAATGTTTTCCCTTCTTCCTTTTTTTATTTGCAGCTTTGCAATGTGCGCGTTAATATGACACGTAGATAAAATTTACATCCACATACATCAAGCCAACAAAAACAAAAAAGATAATGACACGAATGGTCCATAAATAATGGCTTAATGTATAATGTGATCTCTGAATTTTAAATTTGTTCAATGTGGTTCATAAACTTTTGGTACATGTTCAATTTAATTTTTGAATTGTTGAACATTTTCATACTGTTCGGGGATCACATTGAACAGGTTAAAAGTTCACGGATCATATTACACATTTGATCAAAGTTTAGGAGTCATGTTGCACGTTAGTCCAAAGTTTAAAGATCATTTGTGTTATTTTCTCGAAACGAAATTATACGTAAATTAATCCGGATTATTATAAGCTTTCGTAGCAGAACTGAACACGCAACGGCAAAGAAAATGTACATCGCGGCACTCGGATTCGGCGTTCGATGTTGGACCATCTTGCACGGCTCACATGGGAACGGTATGGGCACGACACGTGCTGTAGAAGGAAGAGGAGATACATCGGATGATGTCGTGATACGCGAAACGTGCCCGCGGCCATGCGTGCATCACATGGCCCCCTCGCCTCCCCCCGCTCGTCACCTTCCGTCGAAGAATTTATGTCGCGTTTGGCTTTTCTTGGTAGACGTAGATGGGCGAAGCTAGCACGACCGGTCGATTCACGTAGCGTCGAGGGCAAAGAGAGATGGGGTGCTCGCCGAAAACGGGCCGAGGAAAACCGGGCAGCGTCGCGGTTCGGCCGCTAAGGAGGTATTCGTGGTCATCGGATCACGGGAAACCCGCGGATCCACAATCCGACTATACTTGGAGGGGTACATTTCGTGGGTGACAGGGGTTCTAGTACCTCAAGCGCGCACGTACCCCAATGGGATTACGTCGCGAATCGAAGTCGGGAACGAGGCATATCTTTCGTCGAACCGCTAACCAATAGCATGTCACATAATTACCCTCGTGAGCTCGTCGTCATCATCATACGAGTGGGAGTACAGCCAAGGCTATCTCGGTCCATAGCATGTCCGAACCCACACCGCAAACGAACCGAGGCTTCCCGAGGACGAAGAGCGACCGGACGATCCGAATCGTTGGACGGGGAGGCCCCCAGAACGCCCGGGACTAAAGCCCTAATACCCCTAGTTGACCTTAATGGCGAAAAAACGAGTTGCTGTATAAAAGAAGTCATCAATGCTACACTACTAAAAACATCGACCAACACTACTAGTAGTCCCATTACCCTAGCTAGCGAGGGGTTGACATTTTTCACGAAGGAACACCCCCCAAAAGAAAAGGGTTATCTTCTCTCGTCCTCCCTTATCATTTCGGGCCAAGGTGGTTAGCCCCCGGTTGGTCACATTTGACATTTGTAGAAGCAGAAAAAGACAAAAAAAACAAAACATTAATAATCACGTACGGCCTTCGGTCAGAACTATAAGAACAACCATAAATTTTGCCCCAAAAAAAAACGATGGGGTAAAATCGGATAATAAGGCTAGGGAGACCTACGCACATGCCCGTCGCTATCGCGTAGCCATTTTCTTTTGGCCAGTTGAATAAAAGGGTAGGCAAAACACGTTGAATAAAATTATAAAAAAAATAATGGGTTTATATATTTATTGATGTTTTAAATCTTTTTTTCCGGGAGATGATTCCTCGTCACGGTTCGATGGAGACCGCCAACTCTCTCTCTCCCCGGTGGGTGCATGTACACGAACGTGAAGGGCCTAATGCGGACAAAATTGTCGAGGCCCCCCTTTCGCGACCAGCGTGCTTTTGCAGCGTCTCGTGCCGCTATTGCGAACGACAACAAACTCGAAAGATTAATTCCTCGCTCGGCTTCAGAATCGGGTCGGATTTGTTTCTGTTTCAATCCATCCTGGCATGTTCGATTGCAGCGGCCTATGCGGAGCCACATACTCGTGCTTGGTGGAGCGGCTAGACTTTGGAAACACCCAAGTGAAAAAAAAAAACCAAATGAAGGGAATTCGTGATCGGAGCATTAAGGGTGTAACGATCGAGCTATAATGAGTTCGTTAGGTACTGGTTTCTAAAACTTTTCAAATTAGAAATTGGACGTTACACCATTTGCTTTGCATGCCAGAATTTCTTCGAACGTGTCCTTGAATTCATTCGGGAGATTGGCGCACTTGACCCTGATGTCGTATTAGACCGGGTGAGCAATGAAGGGAATTCCGGTGTAATCTACTCGTATGAAACGAGCTTATTAGTATATTAGTATGCGAAATTTATACGACAAAGGGGACCTGCGACGTGGGGGAGTGCCGTTTGGACCCACCAAAAACTATTTGCACCAACACCCATCTCCCTCTCCTTCGATCCTCTCCTTTATATTCGAACCTTCCCTGCTCCTTCTCACCCTCTCCAAAACCTCTCTCTCTCTCTCTCTCTCTCTATCTCTCCCTTCCTCCATGGCCAAAGGTGGCAAGCTCACCAAGCTCAAGTCCGTCCTCAAGAAGTGGAACTCCTTCGGCCGCGCCAGCAGCAACGGCGCCGCCTCCGGCCGCCGCAGCCGCCGCAGCAGCAGCAACGTCTCCGCCGTCTCCGACGACGGCGGCGCCTCCGCCTCCCCCACCGCCGTCTCCCCATCCGACCTCCACCCCGTCTACGTCGGCAAGTCCCGGCGCCGCTACCTCGTCGGCCCCGCCGTCCTCCGCCACCCCCTCTTCCGCGAGCTCGTCGAGCGGTCCTCCCCCGGGGCCGACTGCGCCCCCAGCGACGACGACGCGGCTGCCGTCAGCGTGGCCTGCGAGGTGGTGCTGTTCGAGCACCTGCTGTGGATGCTCGAGAACGCCGACCCCCAGCCCGGGTCCATGGACGAGCTCGTCGAGTTCTACGCTTGCTGAGCGAGTCCAGACCACGACCTTCTGACTCGGCGCCTGCACGACGCCGTATAAAAGCTGTATATTCTTTTCGAGGGTAATAACGCGATTAGCTGGGCCGTAGAAAGTTTCAAACGATGCTGAGCAACATACTAAGACACTGCTAGAGAGAGAAACGTTACCGCTTCGCGAGTTGCTCGTGTTGTGCGACTCGGTGAGAGCGAGGATTGACCTATTTTTACGCCGGCTAATCTCGATTCTGGATGGCTGGTGACTCACCAGAATGATGTTCGTTTACCATGTAATTGTGCTCACCAGTGGTGAGGAAAGGATTAATTGCGATTACCATGTAAGTGTGCTCTTGTTCAGTTATATATTCAGAGCGATGTTCGTTTTGCATTCGCGATTTGATTGTGTGCACAATCCCCGTTTCATGAAAAGGGTCCCGTGAATCGGCGTATCTCTGGAATGCAAAATGTGGGCAAAGTAATACCCCGAGATCACAAATCATGCGAAAGACACGCTCTGTTGGCAATGTACTCGTACCGTACCACGTAAATCACAATTTTCTCGTCAAAAAGAGCATGAACAAGTCAATATACGCGAGACAACTATCATTTACCATGAGCCATAATCTCCGAGGACGGGCGACTTAGCAAGTAGCACCCTCATGCGTCGTGGCATCCCGTACCCAAGAAACAAAAGGACAACAACGGAAAGAAGTTTCACATGCATGCGGCAGACTATCGGAGCTAAAGATTAGGCGGATAAAAATCACCTATCGATGCATACATCGTGTCATACTTTCCAATTTACCCAAGTAACGGAATATTATAAATGTTATTTTTTTTTGTGGTCCCACTCCTCTCTTCTATGTACATGTGCCTGCAGTGCTCACGGGAATCAAACCTTGAACTCGGTACTCTCCGGCCCTATCCCCCAATCCCTTTACCAACAAATCCGCATGCTTATTGGCGAAGATTATAAATGTACTAAGCAGGTGAAGATTATAATCTAAGCGATTTACGATGCACATGGTCCTTGATACTTCGAGGGGCTGCAGGGACAGCTTGGGGACGAAGGAGATAGTACCTGAACAGCGTTTGGAGTTATCTGCACTTACGTTATAGAGTCGGTATCATGGGATTCAAAGTGAAAGAAAGAGTTAAACAGATTCCATCGGTAGTTGGTATCGAGGCAAAAAAACTTTTCCATTTGCGGCCTACGTCGCTGGACATGGATCTGCTGTCATCCACAAACCACGAACAAGGACGCAGCAACCGAAAGGACCCATTCGATCCGTCATTTTACATTATTCATCAAACCATCAACGCGAGACAACAACGTTAACGTTAACGTCACCGTGCTTCGCAAAGCTTGACAGTTGACGGGCATCTTCTCGCGGGCGACCAACAGCAACGGGTTAAAACGAGAGCACGGCAAAAAGCAAAAGCACGTAATGGACAAGAACTTACGTGGAAAAACAAATGGGTTTTGGAGTCGCTTTTTGGAGGGGCGATTAAGAAATGTGGTGGGTAGGTTCCGACACTACTGTGCTAATGATGAGGTGGGTGGAGAAGCTGGAGCATGGATTGGATTGTCGGTATCCTCCGAAGGAGCTTTATCTTTCTCGCGGCTGTATATGTTCGAAGACTTTCATTTCTTTTTTCATAGCAGAGAGCTACAAAATACACAAACTTTAGCAACCGCAACGCATTTCCAAGCTGCCATTGACAACCCTTCAAAAGTTTGTGCTTCTGAAGGAAGCCCTACGGCCCTCAAAAAAGAAAAGAAAAGGAAAGGAAAGGAAAGGAAAGGAAAGGCATTGCCCTAACAATTGGGTGACAAGCCGGGGTGTGTGCGGTGGTCATTTGACCTTTCGCATCACATCGTCATTGTCATCATCGATGTGTAAGCTTAGCTCTCGAAAAATCATACATGAAAAAGTAAACTCGTGCCATAATGTCTACGTATAATGTCTCTCCCTCGCGCGTGCGTGCGTTCATGCCTTTCTTGGTGTTGTCGTTGCCTATGCAGTGTTGCCGACGCCGACATTATAAGGGACGTAATGTGGAGAAAATCACATTATCATTGTAAGGGCGAGTAGATCCTCATCATCCCTGTCATTGTAGTGGATGAGAAAAAATATTAGCTGCCCCTAGTGCATGTGACCCCCACCCCCCCGCTCTCGTGCATCGCCAGTCGAGATCAAACTCACCTGATGTGACAGCTGATGTAAGTTGGGTTCATGGTTTGGGTGCGTGCAGTATTCTCTCGATTTTTGGGGCTGAGACTGAGCCGACGTGAGAGCAGAGTGATAAAGTGATGATCGATGGTGGCGGAGCTAGATTTTCGCAAATAGTGGGAGATTGGGATTTTCATTTTCATGTGAGCTATTTAGTAATGTCCAAGTGGAAACCTATTTAGATATGTAACCCACCAAAGTAAGCCCTAAAACCTAAGGGAAGAGATTATCTTTCTTTTTCTCTTTAATGTAGAGAAAATCACGTTATCATAAGGTCATAAATCTGCAAAACCCGTTCAATGCATGCGACTGATCCTCTCTCAGCATACCGGGCGATATATTACATCTTTGGTGCGCCACTCGGTTTCCAACGATTTTCCGGAGCTCCTGCCTATAAGCGAACCTGCAACCATGAACACAGGTTAGGGCATCCGAACCTCTTTCTCGATTTTGAAACGGCTATTTATAGAGTTTTCTACTTTACACGCCGAGTTAGTATTGACAAGTGATCACAGAGTTGTGACTAGTGTCGGTTTCTTACGACAATTGGCAATGCGTGGTGAGGAGTATGATATATCATGTGACATGTGACGGTCCAACCATTTACGGTGCGTCTTCAATTTGTCCCATCTTGACTCAACAACCGAGTTGTGTCCTTCGTTAGCTATTCCCATCGTGTAGGAATAATTCATTTTTCGCAAAACAGATGGAGCCATAGTCACACTTACTTATCGTTAACCGAGTATATTTCTTCCCTCCAACTCAAGAGGGTCTAACTTTTCCGTTTCGAACAAACCGATAGGGATTGAACATGGATATGGAGGTCTATCAACGCTTGCTTAGCTGTAATTTGTTGAAATTAATGTCCATTGCCTTTTCAATCATAAGGACAACTAATCGAATCTTTCCTCCAAATTACACGTCAACCCGTTACCATCATGAAGTTTGAAAAATTATCGATCCATCATTTCAGTCACTTGCTGGTACATGAAAAATCACAATCTGCCCGCCATGTTCAACTTGTGACTTCAAAATTTTAGATTGTGATGGATTGAACCGGTTTGACCACATCATAGACCCGATTTTCTAAATTTTTTTTACATAGATGTGGTTTCTGAAATTCTCCGAGCACCAACTAATTTCCATCGGTTGTGGCATACACGTCGAGTAATTATTAAAGACACACGGGTCTGTGCTCCTAATGGTGGCCTTAAAAGAAAGCGCAAGTATAATGATTTGTACCTAGGCCTTGAGAGAAGAGGACGAATGCACTTACGGCCTGAGCAATCTCTTGAGATTACTCGATTTTCCAGTATATATGATCCTAGAGTGCATATTATTTAGCACGATAGTTATCAGACGTGCGCAAGACTGCGAGCAGCCATAAGTTTTGTGCATAACTAAAGTTTAAAGATGTTCGTGGGTCGTAATTAAGATGTATGTATATATACTTCAAGACTCTTCCAACCCCACATGACTAAACATACCTTTCGTGAGGTTTAAGCGGAGCTTAAGGGCACACTTATTAGGCAACTAACAACAAAATGTGTTCGGTTCACGTTTCATAGATCAAACTATCCATTGTCAGTATGCTTAACAATGTCTTTTAAGACAGGTAAGACACAATATCTAACATTGAACGTAGGCTTGGAATTGCTTTTTTCCCGAGAGGGCTCTTAGGGAATTTGTCAAATGATTTTACGAAGAGGAACGTCGACTTTTCTTGTGACATACGTTGTTATTATTATTTTCGAAATTGAATATTCACTTGTTACTCTTAAGTATGGGTTTTCCTTAAATCTTTGATGTTCTATTAAGAGTTAAACTCACCAAAAAAAGAGAGTAAAAACTTTTATAAAGGTTTTCACAACCTCTCTTTATATTGTGGGGCGACCTCCACAGATATCTTTATTATTTTGACTTATCCTCTGAAAAATTTTATATTTTAACGATATTGAGATAGCGAGATGAAACGTTTTAAGGAATTTTATACGTCCGAAACAAGCACTCTCGGACCAATGTAATCCGTCACACTTCGGGGCATTTCCATGCTCTGTTCGTCTCCGACGTAGACGACGAAACCGGACATCGCCACGAGGTATGCTGCGGCCACGTTTTGCGGCTTTTGTACATGAGATGACGAGATGAGATGTCTCGCTCAAGTCAATCAAAGTCACCTGACAGACCGACACGAGGTCTCCCCGGTCATTTGGTTACAAGGGGAGGGGCAGTTCGGTCTTTTCCCCCTCCCCCGGGTCGGTCAGCGCCCCCCCGAAGACCAAGCCCACGTGGCCTGTAGCCCGATCCCGAGTCTCGAAATCGGATTTCGCTGCTCGCACGTGGGGGCCCGCGCCGCGACCCCGACGTTCGCCAGTACACGGCCCGGCGTCAAGATTTGGAATTTTTGCCCACCACGGAAAAACTCTAAAATAATAAAAATGATTTTCGGCAGGAAAAAAACAAGACCCGAATATTATAATAATGGGGCGAAAATCTTTTTCTTCACATCATTTGCGCACATGCAGCACTCATTGCATATGACATTGCATGTGGCATGTTGCGGAGGGGTCCCTCCCTTATCTAAATTTTTTTCGTGTGCATTGAATAGCCGGAAAAAGAACAAAAACCCTTGATAATTTTTTGTCTTCAAAATCGAAGGCAATGAAATCCGAAAGAGTGATCGAGATTTTTTCAGCAAGTGCATTGCCAATGTGGACAAAGATTAAACCATTATTAAGGGTTGTTGTGCACTTTGCGATTTCAATTATCTTAATTTGGATTTTAACTTATGCATGCGCATATTCTCTTTTTGTATGATAAAAGATCCATATTTGATACATAAGTGAACTTCGTGCGAAACTACACATGTCCTTCTATACACGTAGCAATTCTTCTGGGATCAATCATAGCAGGCTTTGTCCCCCTTGCACGTCAATGTTTGTACGCATGGTGAAAAGTCTGGGAGATATATAATGGTAAAGATGCTAAACACTCATAGTGTCCCAAATTTCAAATCTCGAGTCGGTGAGAGTTTTCAGTAGGATACTTGATAGCCCTTCTTATGTTTTTTTTGGGAGATTCAATCTATTATTCCTCGATGCTTGACTCGATTCTCTAGGCTTTTGAGTGCTTGGACTTGATGTCTAATCGTATTATCTCAGTTTTGACAATGCGCTTCTCGGACCGAGAAAGCGGGAACTTCTCGGATCGCCTGTTAGCCGCTCGATCTCAATTACTTCTCCGGAGCGCGAACGAACTGCCGGGACGAAATTTTCGGCAAATCACGATAAAGTCGAGCGCTCAGAAACGTCCGTCGGGCAGGCCTGTCAAAGCCCCCATACGGAGGATGGGCCGTCAATATATAACCGAAAAGACAAACCCATTACAAAACAAATCCAACTTAACTGGGCTTCGGCCTCACGGAGCCCTCCACCAAGTTACAAATGTTTATAGTTTATTTATACGAAGGAATGACAACAAGTCGGGGATGTAGCTCACATGGTAGAGCGCTCGCTTTGCATGCGAGAGGTACGGGGTTCGATACCCCGCATCTCCACTTCTTTTATTATGCTTTTGCCCTTTTTCCTTCCCTCCCCCTTTACCTCTCGTTCTCATTTCCACGAGCTTCGAGCGGGGCAACGCACGCCTCGCGGCCGCCAGAAGGAAGAAGCCTCCGCGCCGCGCCCTTTCGTCCTCGCATTCCGGAGGTCAGGTCGCGCTCGCTGGTTCCTACCGACGCCGTCGCTCGCGCGCTCTCCCTCTTTTCGTTTTGTTCTTCGTCGCAGGCAGGACTCGTCGAGGCCGCGCCGAGCATGGTGATCTCCGCAGTGTCCGGAATCGGAGCTCGGGTGGTCCGAGGGCTCTCGCGGCGAGGTTCGTGCCTCTCTCGGTTAGGGATTGTGCGCTCTTTTTGGTTCGGTTCCATGTCGGTTCGCCTTCGACGGCTTCTGATGATGTCCGTTTGGCGTCGGAAGATTCGCGCTGTGAATTTTTGCCCTGCTGATTCGTTCGGGCCGGGTTGTTTTTTCGATTTGGCAGGCGCAAGTACGTCCCTAGTAGGAAGACATCTTGTCGCGCGAAGACGTTCTAGTCCCGCAATGCAGCCGCCTTCGGTTAGTAATATAATCCTTCGGCAGTGGACATGGAGTGGTCGATTTCCAGCTTCGAGCGTGCTGTTCTGGTTAATTCTCTATGTTTCGCGATCGATAGTGAAGCGAGCTGTTGGTATATGAGCAGTGTCATGACTTGAGTAGGCAATTGGTATCTGCTGGATTCTTGTTTACTCTTTTCTCGTTGCTCCGAATCTTTGGAGGATTGGTACTGCATGAGGCACGGTTGGCATATCAAAGGGCCTGAGTGAATAATCCTTGAATTGAGTTTTCTAGTCTTGAGTTTTTGAAATCCAGAGAAATAATGTCTGAGTGAATAATCCTTGAATTGATTCCATACGCTTTTTCCATATCAAAGGGCCTGCTCGGCTAGAATAACTGTCCTTTCGTTGGAGTGAGCACATTAGTTGATTTTTACTGTACAAGAAATGCTTGTCGATCTTCATGTCTTTCTCTTGCTCTAATGGTTGCTTAATCATAGCACAATTGTGTGCTTCGCAATGCTTGTGGGGGTGGATCCTGTTCTGCTTCTGGCTTGACGTCCATGTTATGTTTTATTGCTATCCAAATGTTATGCAAAGGTTATTTGCCCCTGCAAGTTTACGTAAGTTGGAATGTTATCTCCAGAGTACGTCCATAGTTTTTCGCTTTCCTCTTTCACCTGGAATATCTCTCTGTTATCTGCAGCTTCTCTTTTAGTAGGATTGTTCTGTCAATAATGGCTTTCTATGGATGAAATCCCTGTCTTTAAATTTTTCTTCAATGGCTGTCACAGGATAAGCTGTTCCTGGGTGCCCTACTTCAGAAGCATTTCTTTTCTTCTGCAACCACTGCTGACGATGTTCATGTGGGACGTGATGAAGAGACAGACAAGTGAGTTTTTTTTTCTTTTGTTATTTCTTCTGTTTTTGATATTAAAGAAGGTGGAAATGCAGTTTATATGGTTGTATGAACTGTTGAGGTAGTTATGGTCAACTTAGCAGATCATTTTTGTGGTGAGGGCTAATTTAGTGCATCATCCTAAATGAGTGCGGCTAGTGGATGATCCCACAAGAAGATTGTTTATCTCCAGTTATGAGCTGGGCCCTCATTCAGGGGTTTCTCTATAATCGGACCACTCTTTAATGCTAGTGTACTTGGAGGTATTTTGCAGGATATCTGTGACATTTGTTGATAAGGATGGTGAAGAAAAGCAAATTAAGGTTCCCATTGGAATGTCCATGTTAGAAGCAGCTCATGAAAATGATATCGAACTTGAAGGTACTTGTATCCTTCTGAAGCAATTGTCATGCATTCTTCAGCTTTGCTGTCATCTTATCTGTGGGTTATTGTCTGAATAATGCCAAGTTCTCTCTAAGTAGTTCCCCTCTCATCGCTGTTGCATCATAGAGTGTCCCAGAATGTTTATGTTCCAGATTAGGGTATCTGTGTGTGGTTGATAAAGGATTGTACCATGAAATCTTAAGTTCCTGTGGCAACTCGAGTCTAATTTTGTCTTTTCTGTAAACTGATTCTGTGCTGTTATTCGGATATCAGGAGCATGTGAAGGTTCACTTGCATGTTCAACATGTCATGTCATTGTGATGGTATGTTTCTGAAATGCAACTTCATAATTGACTAGCCTTCTGAGTCCGACTTAAAAGGATCTAAAACTACGAATCTCATGACAGGACATGGACTACTATAATAAACTGGAGGAGCCAACTGATGAGGAAAATGACATGTTGGATTTAGCTTTCGGGCTTACAGAAACGTGAGTGCTCACTCTTATGTTTGGTTTGGGGTCCACCGAATTTTGCACAGGGATGAAACTTCTCTGAGCGATAATATATGGCTTGTTGGCAGTATGCCCAAACCTAGGAATGGCACCCAGCTTCTGTTCAGAATGCACAGTGCTGAATAATCTGTCGATAAGTGAAATTTTGTCTTTTTTGGGTGTTTGCAGGTCTCGTCTTGGTTGTCAAGTGATTGCTAGACCTGAATTAGATGGAATGCGCTTAGCAGTTCCAGCAGCCACTCGAAACTTTGCTGTTGATGGATATGTTCCAAAGCCTCATTGACATAATATAACTCTGGAAAGTTTTCTCTTGAGTGTAAAGGATGCAGTCATCCCAATTTTGTAGCAGAGTACACTTCTGATCTCTTATTTTTTTTGTTTATGTATTGATTCCAGATTACATTTTACCCTATACACATGGTGTAAAATCCAAACCAGGCCTTTCATACGAAAGAAGTCTAAAGAAAATTTGGTCTTCCTTAAATGTGATTGTACTCTTTTCTCATAATTAATATTTGATCTTTCTTATTTCTGAGGGAATGTGCTTGCTTTTCCTTTGGCAATGTGCATGCTTTGTTGCTCTAGGATTTTGATTCTGTTTGCATGAAGAGAAGTTTCAAGTCTTCATTGTTTTAAAAAATTTTAGGCCTTTCTTACATTTTTCTGACAAGGTGAAAGGCTTGTTAAAGGCCCAAGTAGAAAGGCGAGTCGGGAAAAGGAAATCATGGTTTGTATGTGCATGGTACTTGACGAGGTAAAACACAGCATATTAGATTTTTTTTTTTGGGTTGGGGGGGGGGGACATGCCTCAGAAAAGTAAAAACTCATTCTAATTCACAGAAACCATATAATCAAATTGTGGATAACTTTAAAGGTTAATTGATATTTTTATAAAAATTTGAGGTGTTGAATATCAACTATGGGCATGGTCCAAACACTAAAAGCAAAAGTTGACACATTAAAAGCCACATCCACCCCAAACACATTCTAAGTTTTGTTTGTTCTGTGGGCCGGATCTTTAGCTACCACTTCTTCTGGTGTAGTTCTCCCTTTCAGTAATCAGATGCATATCTTCTCCGTCCGAACGTGAGAAACTTTATCTATTTCTTTTTCTCAATACTTGCTAAAAGATTGAATGATAAGAGGGATGTGTCCTAAGAATTTCCTTCTTCTGTAGGGATGCAGAGCTTGCTCCGAGCCTAACTTGTTACTCATGATAAATTAACAAGGTAAGAGATCCTTCATTCTCGTGACTGAGAGAGCGGAAATCTCAGGTAGTTTTAGTTTGTTGAGTGGAATTCATAGATGAAATGATAAGTCATCTAGACATGCATGGAGCATCTATTGACCAAGACTTAGGTGCTCCAATGCTTTGATTACTATCTATTGGAACATTTATCCAGTCTATGCTTTGCCAGAACTTGTTACAATTGCATAACATGATGCTACTCTGTGTCAAACTGCATATGGTCACATTATTGAGTAGCAAAAGTTGGAATGAACCTGTAAGTGTGGACTAATCTCTACTTTTTATTTATGGGTATCGTTCTCTTTTTTCATCTAAGTTATTTATGGTGGCTTCAATGAAGTTAATGATAGTCTACTAATGCTAATTCCTTGAGCGTATGACAACTTTATTCCTCCCTTGCCCATTATAAAAGATATAGTCTTCTAACTTCGAAGGAGAATAGCATGGCATGCCATGCCAAAACCCAGCCTCCACAAGTAGATTTGAAGGTACATGCAGGAAAAAGAACCGACTCTGATCTTTCCTTTGCTCAACATTTATATTATATATCCCCATTCCATTAGTATCACTAATTTAACTTTGCCATCCCATGAGTATCCCTTCTAATTTAACTTTTAAGATCCCACCACTGTGGTGGGGTCTATGCAGAACATAGAGAACTAACTATAGTGTAAAGATTGCCCTCTTTGCTAGCCTTCTGGTAAAATGCCGATTTGACTAAGAAATGCGACATATAAATGGACCATTATGCTATGAATTTGTCTGACTGTATCCCATCATGCAGGGCCATTTTCAATTATCTATTAAGAATTTTTCAGGGAAAATTTCTTGGTCACTGAGAAATGGTTGTCAAGCAAATAGACGAATTACCAAAATTTAAACGAAATTTTTTGTGGTCATGGCGATTCCCTCACTTTTAGATAAGTAATACTTGTTCCATCCCAACAATCCATTCGCCTTTGGTTCTAGCTGCTTAGGGCAAATCCTTGAAGCTGATACGAGGAGACCTCCTATATGGCCCCTTCTTTATGGCCAAAAACAGGAGCCAGGACTGCAATTAAATGGAGTAATATTAGCTTTTAGTCTTGCCACCTCTTCAAAGGATTTGAAGATAAATGCAATAATAGGAGTCGGTAACACACCTGATGGGCCTCTAAAATGTAAAATGGTAAAATTGGCTGGAGATGTGCCATAGAATCCACTCACAGTACCCCTCTCCAAAAGTTTCATGAGCCTAGAGATACGTGATAATGAGCCTAATTTAAGGCTACATTTGCATATTATGTACTTAGAAGGACTTTTTTTTCCTGTCGATCTGTGTAAATATGAAAATTTTTCTTTTGGGGTATGGGGGAATATGTTTCATGGCTTACAAAACTATGGGTTTCCCCTTGTCTAGCTAGGGGGGATATTGGTTCGGTGAGTATGTGTTAGACTTGATGTGAGCCCTTTTATCAATGGATCATGGTTAGAGAGCAAATACATCAGTGTGTTGTTTTTCATACTCTAAGAAGATCGTTAGTCTTCTGGGTAGAACATTTCTTGGTATAATTTGTTGGTCTATTCTTGTGTCAGAGCCATATTATTGTCCAGTCATTGATGATGAATTCGATGATGTATGGTGAGAGTGCCCGTCAGTTTGTCTCCTCAATGTCCTTGTGTTGTACTTCATATGTTTTTCTTGTTCACTGCCAAGCTTCAACTGCTAGAAGATTCTTGTTAGCTTGTTCTTTTGGGGCCTTTCCTCATCTTTTGAAAGTTGTTGGGCTGCTTCATTCTATGGCAACTCAAGATTGGAATATATCATTTTGGCCGATAGCATTGATGTGACATTCAAATGATGATCCCTTTTACTAACATGCTTGATTATAAAGAATTCCCTCATAAGATTTGCTCATGGTGATTGATTCTGGATTCTGATTCTTAGTCACTAGATGATGCTGGGTGTTGAGGGTGCATCTCTCTCTGTTTCCTTTTTGTTGATTTGTTAGTTCAACCTAAATGGCAGATTGTTGCTTAAGAAATCATACTAAGTTCTGCATTACCATGTTTGTACTCTGCAGTACATATCTTGATGTGCTGTGTGTGTGGACCAGCATGAAATCGGTTTTTGGCCATTATCTTTGTACTTGATAGGAAATCGCGCTGTAGCTCAAGTTAAGACGTTAACGATCTGCACACGACATGTGAAAACTGGGGGCATTTCTTGTAGCATAACTTGTAAGGCAACATATGCGATAAACATCTAACCCTGAAGTAGAATACACTCCCAAGGCATAAGGAGGCAACTGTATGTGCTGATTAGTTTTTTAAGGAATTGCAATTTGAAGATATACTAGAGCTTTAATGGACTCTGTGTCTCAAACGCTTTATCGGTATTCTTTTGCTCGGGGCCCACTGTTTCTACATCAATTACAGTTTAAGTGATAAGTGGTTCTTGATGTTGCATGCATGGGCCGTAATGGTTGTATGTAATGATGATTAACGTATAATCAATATGTATGTAATGATGATTAACGTATAATCAATAAGCAATTGAGTATTGTACTACTTCGCTTTGCCGTATCTTTATACTTTACTAGTTTGGCTGGACTTCTCTTTAAGAATTGTATCATATTTGTCATTCACAATGACTTGATCGACTGGACCTCTACTTGCAGCCTTCCACATTTTCTTTTTCCCATTGAGTCAATAAAATACCACGGTTCACCAAACTCATACAACTATTCCGTTGCATACTGCATGCTCCTTTGTATATTCGCATCGCTTGAACCTACTGGAATTCTGCTGATTTAATCAAGCAGGACTTGCCATCGCTCTTTGTTTTTTCTTCCTTCTTATCTCTTTACGTGCTTTTTCTCCAAATGAAAAATACAAATGATGTTCACATCAGTCCTACCTTCATTCCTCTGTTCTTCAAGACAAGATTACTTCCTAATTCCCATTTGATTACGTTAGGGAAAACGAATCACACGTGCCTCAAAATCGAGACTTCCTACTCGAAATGTTCTCTTTTCGCTCGCAAAGTCAAAAGAAGTTGGTTGGGGGGTTTTACCTCTCCAAATCTAACGTCGAGTAGGGGGGGTCGGTCGACACTCCCATCTCTCCCTTTTTGCTTCTAAGGCGACAACTACTCGTAGGCCGTGGCTTTCAATGGCATTGCAAGTCTTGATAAGTTGGCCCTTGAATTTGAAAAAAACACAAAGTAGAAAAACACACGCACCAAATCCCTAGCAATCCCATCAGTTCTTTATACGACAAGAAAGCAAAAAAGAAAAGACAAAACCATGGCCTACCCACAATTTGCTCGCATGCTTCCTATCTTCTACCTACGCGAACCCACTCGCATCGCTCATGACTCCTATGAAAACGATGATTATCTTTAGTCAAATGATATGGTTTGCGTTCTGCCCCCTTATTCTACAATTCATCTTCGAGGCTACAAGCTCTTAGCCTAGTCGTCACCGTTCGTCTTCTTCTTTGTGCGAGGTAACGACGAAATAATTGTCATTAACTAAAACTGGGATATTAGAATAGAAGGCGCGTAGTAATCATTTGGATTGGGACCATAACCACTTCGTTTTGGACGCATCTCGTTGACAGCTACGTTAATTTTATGGACTTCGAACGATGGCACATAATCTTGTATTATTAGATGACCACACGACTTTCATCAGCATCGAAACTAGGGGTACAAAAATGGGTTGTTGAGATTGCTCGGCTCGATCAAATCGCGATCGGTTCGTCCCGGAGTTTCACCACGATAAACTGGGGCCCTTCAAAACTATTTCGTCAACTTCTAATGACAAATGACATAAAGACTTTTTAACGAAAAAATCATCACTAATCATGCTTGGGACTAAGGAATCGCCTGATTAAGTAACGCGACAATCATTAAGAATGGAGCAGATTGATGGTCGAGCAGCATTGGTCAAGCTAGAGTAGTTATGGCTCTATCTCGGGAAGGCCGTCATTCAATTTCCAACTCAAATCGACGCTTCATATTCCCACGACTGATTTATAGGGTCATTAGACATGCATGCCACGTTGATTACCTAACCCCCTGACGTTGATCGACGACCCCCTCCACAGCCTCAGGCTCGCTTTTTATTACGTGCATGAGAGTTTGCTTTCTTCCCCTTTCGGGCACTCCTTAAGCACGTTTCGGTTTTTACCATGCATTAAAAACAACGATCGTCCAAGGATTACGAAACCCGGGCGACCCGTCTCCGGTAAGTGAGTGTGACGCAAGTGACAACGACGGTTTTCATCTCCTCCGTTCTCTGCTGGTGACAGCAAAAACGACGGTTCAGAAAAAGACTCCCATTTGATCACCTTCAAGTGTTCCTCAAATCGATCAGAATCAGAAGAAGACCGCACGATTTCAGCCACAGAAAATTGGCTCAAAGGGAATTAATTTTCGTTGCTTCCTTCCCTCTCGAAGCAAAAGCTCGTATCGTCAAGAAAAGGGAAGAATAATTCTCAAAACAAAAGCAAGAACACATGAAAAGATTGTTAATGTAATTGTACTGTACAAGGGTCGTAGACCTTCCAGAAGGAGCCCTTGTCCGTGCAATATATTCTGAATTCTTTTCTTCGATTTCTTTCGTTTTATTATCGCTATTTGATTTCTTTTTTTTCTTTTGCTCTCTTTGTTGGTCAATTGTACTACCGGCGAAAATTCAATAGAAAGAGCTGGTACAATGCTTGGAATATGTACATTATATATCGTGTTTGGTTCCAATGGTTGTTCATGATAACGACACATAATGTGTCCGAGACATTCTTGTCGTATAGAATACTCAAAAAGCGTTGAGACACCCTCTGTCCCTCTAACAAACCTCTCGGGGTCTCACCTAACACTGTTGATTCTAGAACAGCAAAAAAATAAAAATCACCCATCGCATATGATAGGAAGCCGCGAAAAAATCATTAGGGTTGCGATTATCATCCGATTCACGTCGCGGCGCGCTCTCGGTCACTAATCCTCTTTGCGGGGTGCAGAATGCGTCCGTTTAATTAAGTATTTTGAGAGGGAACTGAAGCTGCTAATCATGTCATTAATGAGATTAGTTGATTCCCATAATTGACACAGAAAGAAGAGTCTGGCTCCCACCAACTCCCTGCATGCCGAAGTAGCAAAAGTCTTCCCTGAGGGCGGCAGGACAGTGCGATCCATGAACAGATGAGCACTGGCATTTGCTGTTTGTTTTTTTTCTGTTTGATTTGTTTATTTATGGTGTGGGAATGGTTGTGAGGGAGGGAGGTCCTGTGTTTTAGAAGCAAAATAGTCACTCGGCCTGCAACATCTCCTTCCTAATCATACGAACCTTGTCAAACTTTGAGTTTTGATGGAGATGGAGATGGAGGGAATCCTTGATCTTCCAAGAAGGGAAAAGAGGTCAAGGAAATTATAAGCAACGACTGGAATAAGAAGCCGAACGAATTTTCATTCACATGTATGTCAGGTTGCGGATAAATAAGGATAAATAAAAGTACCCGAAGTGGAATTAATAATATTGGTAATTTATATGTGTGTGCCTGCATGAGGTGGGCAAGGTTAGTAAGAGGTTAAACATGTCTAAGGAGGAGTGATCTTGTAGCTAATGGCGATTGTTGTTCGCAAAAGTGGTCGAGTTTTGTTTGATTCGGACGAACGAAGTTGCATAATCTATTCGTTGTCACTATTGAAGGAAATGTTTGATGCGTTTTCCATTTTCATGTGCTACAAATGATAACAGATTTATTATTATGAAAAAGCTATATATAAGTCTAGGAGTGCTCGGACAACGATGTCTTCTGATGCGTTTGTTTGTCCAACCTATGACGAATGAATCATTGTCACAATTTGAAGACAATTTTGGGTTTGGCTGCTTAGAAATTTGTAATTTAACCGAACCAAACCGATAAATTGAATAAACAGTTAAATTTGTTGTCCTTTTGACTAATAGAAAGTTGTAATTTAACCGAACCTAGTAAGATTTTCTCATCTGAAATCGTTGTATACTACTAAATGAAAGATTTTTACTTCTCAATAGCTGGCCATTATTGATATTATTTACGCTCCATTTATTTTGCAAAAAATAAATGATCATTTGTATCATACTTACTACCTACAATTAATTTGATATAATCATAATTTATGTTCTTTTTTTTTCAATGGGCATGTAAACAAACTAAGTACGCGCTAAACTTCTTACTCATACATCGACCTCATGGTAATGGGTCTGAAACCGAACCACACAGACAACAAATCAAGCCTACCGGTTCGATTAGAGCGGTAATTCTATCGGTTCGGTACCCATTTGGCTCGGGATCAGCCCCAGAAACCGGGGGAAAAGCGCCTTCGTACCGAACAGCAAACGCCGCGAGCGCTCACGAAATCGACGGCGGTGTGGGACTGGCCAGATCCTTTGATTACTCTTCATTTCATCAAATTAAAGGATGAGCCGGACATCAGATGGGGAAATTAACCATGTTAGGGAGGACAAGAAGGAAAAGCAAAGAAAAGAAGCAAATAACAAAAGGAGAAGGAGGAGAAGAAGAAGAAGAGAATAGCACGTAATTCCGACCAACCTTGCACGGACAACTCTCCCTCTCTCTCCCTCTCAATCTCTACTGTTCTGAGGTCTTCTTTCTTCTCTACCTTAACCCTTCAAGCATCTCATTCCATTACTATATATATTAAAACCACCACCCCCCATGCCTCATTCCCCTGTCCCTCTCTCTCTCCTCACCGGAAGCCCATTCTCTCTCTACAAAAAGAACCCATTTTTATTTCTCTCCTCCCTCCCTCCCTCCCTCCCTCATCTGAGAAATGGACGAGCCGATACGTGGCGCAATCCTCGCCGTAGTTGCTGGCGCAGGAGCATAAGCCAGCCCAGCACTTAAACGAGCAGCAGTACCCACCTCCCCCCCACTCTGTCCCTCCCTCTCTCTGTCTCTGTGTACCGCTTTCGAAAGGTGGCGCAAAAGCTTTGTCTAATGCGAGCCGCGAGCGACTGTTGCGTTCGAAAGGTGAATTCCACCCCGGGGTCCGTAAAAATGGTGACGGCGGCGGTGATGGCGATGATGATGGGGGGTCGACCCATGAGCGAAACCCAATTCCCAACCGCTTTTTAAATTCGTCCCACGACTTCGCCACGTCCCCGCAGCAAGAAAGAAGAAAATTTTGGATGCGTTGAATTCGCGTGTGCGCGCCCCCCCACGCGCCCGTGCGGGGAGATCGGTTGAGCGGTGTTTGTCTCGCTTCCCCCCCTCTCTCTCTCTCCTCCTCTAACGTGTGATCGAACGAACGAAACTCCAAAAGGGTCTCCTCCTCCTCCTCCTCCTCCTCCCGGCATTTCTAGTGAGAGAAAACCACGCAGGGGCGCTCCCTAGACGATTCAAGTGCAGCTGTTGAGAGAGAGAGAGAGAGAGAGAGAAAGGGAAAGAGATATAGTGAGTCGGGTTCGGTTCGAACTGGGGAATAGAGTATGAGGTCATCCGCTTCGATCGGGTCGAAGCGGTCCGACTACAGCCGCGGGTTCGACTTGCCGGAGGACTTCGAAGACGACGACGACGCCGCCGCCGCCGCCGACTGCAGGAGGAGCGCCGACTACGGGGGCGTCGGCGGGGCAATGCTGCCCGTGTTCCTCAACGACCTGAGGGAGAACTCGCAGCAGGACCTCGTGGAGGTCACCCTCGAGCTCGAGGACGACTCCATCGTCGTCCGCAGCGTCACCCCGACGAGGAACCACGACCGGGCGTTCGCCGGCGGCGGTGGCGGCGGCGGCGGCGATCCCCTCCCCGCCCCCGCCGCCGCGGCGCTGGAGAGGAACCTGTCGGTCACGACGAGGATCCGTCGGAAGTTCCCGTGGCTGAGGTCCGGGTCGTCGCGGGCGGGGTCGGAGGCGGAGGGCGCGGCGGCGTCGTCCGCCAGGGAGGCGAGGAGGGCGACGGCGAGGCTGGACCGGAGCCGGTCGAGCGCGCAGAGGGCGCTGAAGGGGCTCCGGTTCATCAGCAAGGCCAACTTCGGCGCCAACGACAACGAGGAGCTCTGGCGCAAGGTCGAGGCTCGCTTCCACCGGCTCGCCAGGGACGGCCTGCTGTCCCGGGAGGACTTCGGCGAGTGCATCGGTACGTTCCTCGAAAACCCATCGTCTCCTCACGTCACGGCTTGTGAATCAAACCGCCATCATCCGTTCTCCAAAAAACAATTCCTTCTACGGTAGCACCGCACACATTCGTCTTCTTCCCATGGGCAAAAGAATTTACTCGAGCATCGATAATGCATGCGAAGTCGACGGCGGTTCACGGTGAGTGGCTCGTGTTGAAAACAGGGATGGACTCGAAGGAGTTCGCGGTGGGGATGTTCGACGCGCTGGCGAGGCGGCGGCGGCAGAGGGTAGCGAGGATCACCATGGAGGAGCTGCACGACTTCTGGCTCCAAATCTCCGACCACAGCTTCGACGCGCGGCTTCAAATATTTTTTGACATGTGGGGCCCCCCCCCCTCTCTCTCTCTCTCTCTTGTCTGTCTCGCCCCCGTTGTGCTACCGTCCGTTCGATCGGATCGAAGCGAGGGGGCGCTTTTGCCTCGTTGACCGCGCGCTTTTCCATCGATCTGACGGCGGGGGGTTACTGACTTCCTAGGGCAGGCCCCGCGCCCCCCCCCCAGCCGCATGATCTCGCGCTCGTGGTTTTGGGCGGGCGAACGAGCGACGGTCTGCCGTCTCCTCGGGATGATCGCGGGGTGATTTAACTATATCTGACGAGGGAAAGTCGAAAAGTGTCCCGAAAGCTTTAATTTCACTTTTTTCGGAACTCCATTTGATTATTATTTACAAAAGTATATTGAATGTTAACTTTAAGTGCAAACAAAGGATTTCGCGCGGCGGATTTTGGCATTGAATTTTGTGATTTTGAATGTTACCCCTTTTTTTTAAAATTATATTAGTGTGCAATAATCAACTTGTTGAAAATGAAAAATTTATTTACTAAGAATAACACTCGTTGGTTAAATCTTGCTAGAGTTATTATTATCATGCAACTAAGCGCTCCTTTTGTTTTGTGAAAAATGAATGTTCTGAAAAATATTTTCCTTACGTGGAATAGCTTGTATCGCTTAAAATAATTAATTAATGAAAAATATTTTCATTCTCGGTAACAATTTATGTCTAAATATTTCCATGGACGATGAAAACATTTTTCGTTTATTCACTTTTTAAACGATCTAATCCATTATTTTTAGGAAAATGTATTTCAAATCATTCATTTTCCGCGAAACAAACGGAGCTTTATAACGTGTTCTTCACACTACCTCGAGGGCGTTCAACTATACTCATCAAGTATTTCCTTTTTCTTGGGTCGTGAAAAATTTAGTGTTGTCAGGTAAAAATGACAAAAGAAAGCCTCTAGTCATTTTTGAGTTTTTGAACCGGATTTGTTGTTCCTCCTCAATTTTACTTTATAATTGATGTAACTTGACAAATATCCTAAAAGCCCCGATGAAAGTCCTGATGTGTGTATATCCTTTGTGCTTTGCCAGGGCGGACAGCAATGAAGATGGCAGAATCACCAGGGAAGAAGTGCAGGAGGTAGGACTTGCTTCTTCCTCATCTCTGCATTTGAGTTTTGTCATCATCACTGGAGTGTTATTAGCAGCATGTTGTCCTTCTTGGCTTGTCTATGTAGACAAGAATAGTACTCCCGGCTAGATAGCGAGGCGACGACCAGTCGTAGCTAAAGAAAGAACTGAATTGTCTCGTTTCACCAACACTTTGGAGCTTCAACCATTAATCAATGTCTTAATTTCAGCTCCTAATGCTCAGTGCATCGGCGAACAAGTTGTCGAAGCTGAAAGAGCAAGCAGAGGAATATGCCTCCCTGATCATGGAGGAACTGGACCCGGAAAACCTCGGCTACATCGAGGTAAAAGCCCTTGAAGCTGAAAAGCAGAACGAAGATGACATAGTCTATTCAACTTAGGAAAACGCTTTGCTCCTCGAAAAGAAGTACGTTTCAGACGGGCTAGAAATTCACTTGTACTCTCTGTTTCAGTTGTGGCAACTGGAGACTCTGCTTCTGCAAAAGGACACTTACATGAATTACAGCAGACCGCTCAGCACGGCCAGTGTTGGCTGGAGCCAAAACCTGAGCTCATTTAGACCAACCAACACAGTGCAGAGGATTAGCAGCTCCGTCCGATGCCTCGTGCTGGAGAACTGGCAAAGAGGTTGGATTCTGTTGCTTTGGGCGATAGTGATGGGATGCCTCTTCACCTGGAAGTTCATCCAATACAGGAACATGGCGGCATTTCGCGTCATGGGCTATTGCCTGGCGACGGCCAAGGGGGCAGCAGAAACTCTGAAGCTCAACATGGCTCTCATCCTCCTGCCCGTCTGCCGGAATACCCTGACGTGGCTCAGGTCCACTCGAGCCAGGCCGTTTGTTCCCTTCGACGACAACATAAACTTCCACAAGGTAAAAGATCTGGCGAAACGAGTAGAAACATCATGCTTAGAGATTTGAAATGATGGTTCCCGACATTGTATCAATTCCTCCTGGCTGAATGAAATTGGCATAGTCCGTAAACATAGCCATTGCCAAGAATGGAAGGGGAAATTCACTATGGCAAGTAATAGAAGTAGAAGATGTTAGAAAGTAAGTCTAAAGATTTCCATGGTTGCAACTTCCAGGGAATGCGATTCCACTAACATGCATGAGCTAAAGTGCATATGAACATGGCAAAGATAGAAAGGAAGTACAGTTGATCCAAGTGATTATTTTTAAGCACTACTGTATTTTAGATCAACAATATCTCGTGTATGCGAGAGATAATGGAATGACTCTCCAGCACTTTTTTCCCCAATGCACAGATAATTGCATGTGCCATAGTCATGGGGATCATCCTCCACGCAGGAGACCATCTGGCATGCGATTTTCCCCGCCTGATAAACTCCTCCCCGGAAAAGTTTGCCCTCATATCCTCTGACTTCAATGACAGAAAGCCCACATACAGGGACCTTTTATCTGGAGTTGAAGGAGTGACGGGCATTGCTATGGTGATTTTGATGGCAATCTCATTCACTCTAGCGACACACCGGTTCAGGAGAAACTTAGTGAGGCTACCTGCACCTTTCAACAGATTGACAGGCTTCAATGCATTCTGGTATTCCCATCACCTGCTAGGTGTGGTCTACGTTTTGCTGCTCATCCACGGAACCTTTCTGTACTTTGTGCATGAGTGGTACAGGAAAACAGTAAGCAATCTGGCTCATCATATACGCCGTAGTTAAGTCAAGACATCAAACTTCATCATGTATTCTATAGCAGTGGTACTAATTCAATGCCTTACTCACCTCAGACATGGATGTACATCTCTATTCCATTGTTGCTCTACATGGTTGAGAGAAGCGTGCGAGCATGCAGATCAAACCATTACGCAGTTCAAATATTGAAGGTAATACCTCTTTTTATTTCTTTTACATTTCCACTTTTCATTGTTTGATCAAGAAAAAAGACATTTTTACCTTGATGCAATTGAGAATCAACAGAGAATAGACATGACCATAATATAATGCACAATTGAGAAAGCGTGTCAGTGTCTTCATGCACGATCTTCGCAAAATACATTGAGAATATGCTTTTCCGAAAAAAAAAAAAATCCTCATTCAAGAAGCTAATTTCTTTTGGACTATGCTTGTTCTCCACAGGTTTCAGTACTACCAGGGAATGTCTTTAGCATAATCATGTCCAAGCCTCAAGGGTTCAAGTACAGAAGTGGGCAGTACATTTTTCTACAGTGTCCGACAATTTCCCCTTTTGAGTGGTAAAGTCCAAATTTAATCTTACCTCCTAGCTTTTCCAACATCAGCATTTCCACTATCAAAGGCTAAGCGCTGTTACCTTCCAGGCACCCATTTTCAATTACTTCAGCACCCGGAGATGACTACCTCAGTGTTCACATCAGGATAGTCGGTGATTGGACACAGGAGTTGAAAAAAACTTTGACTGAAGGCAGAGACTCATCATCTATTATTGGCCGGGCAAAATTCTCGTCGCTCGGGCGTATCAATCATACAGGGTAATTACATTTCTGTCAGGCATAAGTTCCAAAATAGAGACTATTCTAGGTAATGCTAACTGAACAAACTGTTATGTCATGATGCAGCCAACCGAAATTGCTCGTCGATGGTCCATACGGAGCTCCAGCTCAGGACTACAAAAATTATGATGTACTGCTCCTTGTGGGGCTTGGCATTGGTGCAACCCCTTTCGTAAGCATCCTTAGAGATCTTCTGAGTAATACAAGAGCAGAAGAGCAAATGGTACAGTATGTTGCTAATATATGAATAACATGACTTAAAATTTAGGGAACACGTTTTAAAGTTTTGCTATTGTAATGAAATAGGAGTCAACCACGGAGACGAGTAGATCAGATGATAGCACAAATAGTTTCGCATCTTCAAACGTGACACCAGGTGGCAAAAGGAAGTCACAGAGGATGTCCAGTGCTCATTTCTATTGGGTGACAAGGGAATCCGGGTCGTTTGAGTGGTTCAAAGGAGTAATGGATGAAGTTGCGGAAATGGATCACAAAGTAATATTCTTCTGAACATTGCTCACGACTGTTTAGTGCATGTGTAGAAGGAACTAAAATGAGCGGGCTCAGTGACCCTATGTCTTCTCTCTCTTTTTGTATGAGCAGGGTCAAATCGAGCTTCACAATCACCTTACCAGTGTCTATGAAGAGGGTGATGCAAGGTCAACTCTAATCACCATGGTCCAGGCTCTCAACCATGCCAAACATGGTTTTGACATCCTATCAGGCACACGGGTATAATATGATGTCTACATAACAATGCTACATTCTGTTACACTACCATATTAACAATGAACAGGCTACTGAGACAATTGATCTAGAGACATTATAGATAGAATATTTTTTCTTTTTTTAGCTCGTTCATTAAAGTGAACCGCTTCAACAATGAGGCTTCTAACTCAGTCCTGATATTCGATACTTGCAGGTAAGAACACACTTTGGAAGACCAAATTGGAGAGAAGTATTTATCAAAGTAGCTTCAAAGCATCCCTACACTACAGTAGGTAAGTGTGATACAAGAAAAACACTAGTAATTGCCAAAATTTCATAACAATCAAACTAATTAGTTCAGAGCCTAGATACTAAAAAAATGATGAAAACTTGCTTCAGTTGGTGCTGGTAATTTATCCCCAAAGCATACAGGTAGAGCTTAGCATAGTAGCCTTCTGGTATTAACAACAACTAGACGAGACTTACACTGGTATTAACAACAACTAGATGAGACTTACACATTGACATTGCTCATGTGTAACTTCTGTAGATGAAAGACTTGTTTTTAGACTCGTAGGACACCCTTATCAGCACTCTGTGGCCAAGGCTACATCAGAACATAATGCAAAGGATTAAAATATAAGATCTTAAATTTTGCGTGAATTATTTAGTAAAACCCTTGGCTAGGAAAAATGAAGTCTATCTCCTTAATATGATGAAACTCTACAATGTTTGCCGAATCTACAGCTGTCACAAGATATTCACGTTTCAATGATGCCTGACCAAAAGGGGGTTTTCTATTGCAGGGGTGTTCTACTGCGGGATGCCGGTGTTAGCAAAGGAACTAAATAACCTATCCCGTGAGCTGAGTCAGAAGACATCTACACGTTTCGAATTCCACAAGGAGCTTTTCTGAGTCGAATAACAGACCTAGAAGCATCAAGGTGCAACCTTTTTTTGTTTTTTGTAATTATGATACAGGCCGAAAAACATGAAAGTGCATATCACAGTAGCTCAGAGCAGATAGGATGCATATTCCCCCATATACCATCGATAGGAATGCCCACCAACACAAGTAATTCTTTATGAAACAAGGACAATATTTTATAGTCTTCTAGCTCATTTGATAGTAGTTCCTAACTACCCCGACAAGGACTCTATCTCTATTGATGAGCATTATTTTTCAAACTCTATGTTGATTGCTGGCGTGCAAGTATCCAATTACAACACTTGGACAAAGAGGAGTTGCAACGACTTCATCTGTTTACTAAGCAGGCCTGATGAATTGGATGAAAGTAACATGAAAGAGGAATCTATAGTTGACAATGGCTTAAACAAAAATATACGCACGTTTATATCTGTTGGCCTTGCTTATTTGCCGAAAGTCAGCAGGACATCACGGGAAACAGGAATATAGCCAGAAGATTATATAGTTTCCTACCGTCTGATTGAAACAACCGACTCTGATTACCCTTAAGTCTCCGAGATCTCTCGGTTAAATTGATCTCGATATCACGATTTATCTACCAAAAGTTTTGCAAAGGGAAGGCATTTCCGGAGAGGAAAGCTAAACGCCGGAGGCCCGAGAGTTTTACTGACTAATATCGTTCGGAGGACACGGCAACACAATAGTCGACAAGATTCGAGTGCTGCCGGCAAAAGCAAAAACTAACAACAGCGCGGCTCGTTCATGAAACTTACAGAACATCAAATTAGAAAAACAACCTTGAATATAACTCTTATCCTTAAGGGGGCTTTGGATCCTCGATCTCATTTTTTTTCCCTTGAATGCCAACAATATCATCCTCCTCAAGCTCAATACGAGCTGCTTTGATCCGTTGATTCTAACTCAGTCCCTGCATACTTAGGGTACAATACGACACCAAAATCGGCAATGAGAAAGAAAGTTCGTAAATTAATGCCGGATTATATCGACACAGATTAGCCACACATCCCCATACCGATGTCAATTTTGTTCGATGCCGAGCTTGTATCTGGTCACAACTTAAATACCCTTAGATGATTAAAACCCTGATACATATCTTAGAGCCCGTTTGGAAAAACATAGGTTTTACATTATAAACGCACGAGACTTGACCATACCTTTTTGTTTGTTTGGCTTTTTCTCTGATTTCGATCGCTTTGAAGATGTAACTCCATGTTTGTTATTATCCCCACAATCTCATAATCATGAGAAGGAGAATGTCATCATTGTAAAGGTTAGCTTTGCAGTTCTTGACTCATTAGCGGGAGTCCGGTGTCTTATCTGTAAGCTTCCATGAACGACTTTTGCCTCCGACTATCCCGAAAAGAAAAAAGAAAGAAAGAAAAACGCCACCGTGGAACAAGCGTCCATGATACTCAGATTTGAGCTCGATCAACTTTTGATTCCTCAAGTTCAGACCCAATCTGAGTAAGTTTTAAACGAACTCAAGTTTGACTCGACTCAATCGGCAAATAAATTTATGTCCAAACTCGAACTTAAACCGGCACACTTAAAATCACGATATTACTTCGACAACTTTGCTGTCCCTCTCTTCACCTTGCTCCATCATCAGTATCTTGGATACACGTGAATGTAGAGAGATACTAGCAATGACTTGTCGATGGGTAGTAAGTATTTCATGTTTACTTTATTCATGGTTTGACGTCGACTGAGAGTGACTGAAAGTGAAGAGGTTAACCTTCCCGCGACTCTCGCATTGACTTCCTGGTTCGAGTCCCAGATCGTGAAATCTGGTGGTGGAAGATGATCCTGAGAGCTAGGCTGGCGGCCTACTGGGCCGGTCAAGCCCGACCACATGCTACTGTACCAAGTTGTTCCCATCTTATGATCCAGTCTGCTCAGGCCCGCTTCCTGGAGACGAAGGCCGGATGGTGTTAGAGTTCTTCGTGAAGGGCCAGCAATCGTCCACGCCATGAAAAGCATCGGAAAAGCCAATGAACGACCGCAAAAACCTTATCTTTCTTCCCACCACCTGAGCAAAACCCAAAAAAATAAAAGAGAAACTTTTGCTGGTCGCAAGCAGCAGCAGAGACGCTCAGGAGCAAAAGAGTCATCTTTTTTGCTTTTTTCCCATATTTTTCTGGGCTAACTTTTTCCAACCCGCTTTCCTCCGATTCTCGATCTCAACGATGGCCACGCTTTCACTCCCGAAGCACTCGCTCCCATCTCTGATCCCACCTCAGACACCCAGAATCCAATCTCCCCGCAATCCCACGTTCTTGCCCAAATCTTCACAGTCTCAGTTCCATGGCCTTAGGCTGTCTACTCCCTCCTCTGCCTCCATCCCTTCTTCGTTCTCTGCCAAGAGCGCCATTCTTGCCAAGGTACATTGTCCCGCATTCAGAGATTTGGAGCATTTGGTGGTCAAGCCAAGAGCACTAATCTCTTCTCGCTTCTGTTTCTGGAAACTTGTTGCAGGTGAACAAAGGCCAAGTCCCACCATCCTTCACGCTGAAGGATCAAGATGGCAAGAACGTGAGCCTCTCTAAGTTCAAGGGCAAGCCTGTCGTCGTCTACTTCTACCCTGCTGATGAGACACCAGGCTGCACCAAGCAGGTAACATGAACAACCTACTCTTCCAGTGTCTTGTTTTTTTGGGGAGATTCAAGTGTTGGTCCTCTGTTGGACAATGATAATTTGTGATAACAGCATAACTTCTTTTGCCCATTTATGTGTAATTTCTTTGGCCCCAAGGGGTTTTGCAGAGTGTCACTGTTAACAATCACTTGCCTTTTCTCTCTTTTTCCGAATATCGTGGTGAAAATGAGTATGCTCTAAGCTAGACTGCGCTAATAGCTTTACTTTCCCTGAAAGAATCGAGTACAATGTGTTGAAGTTGATTAGTGTATCTAATAGCTGTTGACAGATAGAGGTGAATTGAGCAATTTCTCCATTCAACTAGAGCTTCGGTCTAAACTAGACCTTACTGAATCGACCGCAGGGAATTTTCCCTGTGATAGCGGTTTGCGAATAATCGGATTTACTAAGAATGCCGTAATCTGTCAGGCTTGCGCTTTCCGGGATTCTTACGAGAAGTTCAAGAAAGCAGGGGCCGAGGTGATTGGAATCAGTGGCGATGACTCCAATTCGCATAAGGTATTGGAAAAAGTTCCTCTGTTTCCTGTAACTGATCATGTGTTGCATCATTTGAGTTTTACGAAAACTAATGCCGAAAGCTGTACGAACAAGTGATAGGTTTGTCAGGAATGTGCAAGTCTTTCAGGGTAAATGTTCAATGGAACTGCGAGACTCGGATTTTGCACCAGAATACTAAATTTTCTTTTCCGGTTTATGATGTCTTGAGAAAACTCCAAGTGTTATTAAGTCTTCAGCTCTCATTGATATTTCCTTCGATGAGTGGTTTCCTCTTCCGATTTGCGGTCGCCGCTGACATTGAGTTTCACTGTTATCATCAGGCATTTGCCAAGAAGTATAGACTTCCATTCACATTGCTCAGTGATGTCGGGGATAAGGTCAGGAAAGATTGGGGAGTCCCCTCAGATTTATTCGGGACCTTGCCCGGAAGACAGACTTACGTGCTCGACAAGAACGGCGTGGTTCAGCTCATCTACAACAACCAGTTCCAACCTGAGAAGCACATTGACGAGACCTTGAAGTTCCTTCAAAGCGCCTAATGAGCCATCGTAAATATGTCGACAGTTTGTCCTTCCCGATCTCTTGTTGCTTTTCATTACCATGGCTCCATATGTAAACTGTATTTGGCTCTTCAATGACATAATCTACGATTCTTAAATGAGTCTCGTACAGTTCGAGGACTCAGATCGATTTTATTCAGATTTGTAGTAAGTACATGCAATCCAGACAAGCTTAATACAACATTTACTATGATGTTTCTCTTTATTCTGTACTAAAACATATGAAAAACAAATGGAAACGATCCTTCAAAGACACGAAACGAATTTCACGATCGCGAGCTCGCTATCACATCAGTCTTCCTTTTCGTAGTCCTGGCTAGTGTAAGGGCTAAATGCCTCGGCCAGCCAGTTTTTCTTCCTCAACACGTTCCATCCCATGTCTCTGCATATTTCGTCATCGTGGCTGATACTGAAGACCGAGATGCAGTGCCTCTTGTAAAACCGGGTCGTCTTCTTCATCACCTCGATCTCTTTAGTTGTCTGTTCAAGCATGTCCTCAACACCGGGGAGCTTGAACTTCTCATCTAGCAGGTGAGACAGCCATTTGCTCTGAAGCTCTGCTGAATGAAGGTTTGAGACGCTCTCCACATATCCCAGGAATGCCATGTTTGGAATCAAGGGATGGATCGTCGCCCTGATAAATAGTCAAGAAATTTTAAGCCACTAGTAGTCGAGAATGCGCACAACTAGACGGTGTCGGAAATTGTATTGTATTACCTGTATAAGGGCATGATACCAGAAGGGAACTCCATCAGACTCCGAAATGGTTCGGGCATTATGGACTTGAGCTTCCTCTTCCCATCGTAACCTGTTGCGAAGACAACCACGTCAGCCTCCAATCTATTTCCATCGTCGAACTCGATCCCTCCTTCCCAGAACCACCATTTGTTGGGTCTCTTGAACGCGATCCTCCCCTTGTCAGCCTCGGAGAAGAAATTCTCCGGCGTGATGGCCATTTGGCAAGACGCGTAGTCTTCCTCGAATGGGTGATCCGGCTTCAGCCCGTACTTTTTCAGCGGGAGCTTCCACACCAAGTAGGACTCGATGAACTTTGATATCGCCCGCCTCTGAGAAAACCAGCATCAAGCATCACGTTCAACCAGCTACAAAGTTGCAATATCAACACAAAAAATGAATTGCTCAATCCCGAGAAGTAATCTTGACTGACCAGTGGAGACAGAAGGAAGCAGAGACACGCCCCGAGGAAGGTCTGGTTGGGCTTTCTATGGAGGAACTGAGAAGATCTGGTGGAGTAGAACAGGAAGAAAGGCAAGCCCCAGATCCAGTAATGTGGAACAGTCCAGTGAATGGTTCTCACAATCATCGTGCATGGTTGGCCTTCTGGTCCTTTTAACAACGTTCCAAAAGAAAATAAATAAATTGCTCGTTAGTGTCCTAACATACCAATGTTACCTAAATTAAACTAGCTGAAATGACTGGATAAAGCATATATTCAAGTTCACTTCATTAAGACCTTTGAGAGACAAAGTCAACATAATTGGTTTGAGTTTAGGCGTAATAAATTTCACTATTAAGACATGCATGGGATGTAGGAAAATACAAGGAATGGGGACTCTTCGGTAAAAGTACCCAATCAGCCCTAAACCTATGGTATGAATGTCGAAAGGACTACGATGAAGTTTCGCACAGAAGTTTAGGACTGGATTGACAAAATTAAAAAGTTTGGAATTGAATCGACGTTGGCACCATAGATTTATGATTGATTTGGACAATTTCTTTGGAATCCTTCAATACTTGAATGATTGGTTAGTCGATGGTTTATTTAGGAAACGCATCATTTTCTTGCCGTCACCATTACTTTAGTCGATTCGGTTGACTAGCTTGCTTGTTCCTCTCGCGCAATGTTCGTGCCGCGCGTGTGTCAATCAAATGAAAAAGTCAATTCTGTTGACTTGCCTTGATCAGTGTCCGATAAAAGTCAAGCATGTGCATGATTTCAACTTAACATGAATAATTAGCATACTTCAAGAATTTTCTTCACACATGTCCTTGGAATCATTATGTTTTCCCATTTTCTTGTGTGTATATACAAAGTCAAAGCTGATTTTTCCATTTTGCCTCTTTTGGGTGAACAAGACAAAGCTGGATTCGTGTCGTGAATAGTTGAGAATGTGGGCAAGTTAAGAAGTCAAAATATAATAAGACCTGACCTTTGAAAAATTGAATTGACCCCCTTTCTTCTTTTTCGAAGGTTATTGTAAGACAACCAGAAGTTGATCCACAATATGTAATTTTATAAACTGACACAAGAAAGTTTTATTTAGTATGTGAAAATATGGGTTCTTGTCAATATCAATTAACAATTAGACACGTTTCTTCATAAATTTATTTTGTAAATCAATGTTTGTGGTGTAAATAGAAAAGGTGAATATTTCTCCTCAAAGGATTACTCCAAAAATATTATGAAGGCAAATTCATCGCCAGTTGGCAATCACAAAAATTTAACTGAAAATATAGGAGTGATCTGTCTTCTTTAGTTGCCTTCTCAGAGGAAAGTTATAAGCGAATGAAAATCACTTATCTCTTGATTATAAGTTGCACAAAGTGAATGCACATGATGCAAAGGAGATCGAAATCACAACAGCGCGATAATATCAAGAAGCACAAGTTTTTTTTTTAAATTCGTCGATGATCATTTTTCCTAGAATTCCAAATGAAAACCTACGACGTTTGCAGATTTTACTAGTCTATATGCACTGTATAATGTATCTGATACTCGATGTTTGCACCACGGATAGCTACTTTGAAAATATTTGCAGGGGTCGTAAATTCCATACCTTGATTTGCCTCTGCACACTCCATGGCTAAATCGATGCCTGATTTCTTGTATCCGACGACAACGACTTTCTTGCCCTTGAGCAATTCGGTTGCGGCTTCGCGGTCGAGCTTGGAGTAGTCGATGGTGTGCAATACTTGGCCCTGAAATATCTCAGGGCCTTTGTTGTGTGGGAAACTAGGGATCTTCGGTATATCCCCATATTTGCCGATGCAAATCACCAGGAATTCGAATGAGTGCCACTGATGCAAATTGAAACAGTACGAGGAATTTATTCTTATAGGAAAGATATTTCAAACATGATACTTGAGAGAAATGTAAAATGAATCATGCGTGCACAGATTTGAGTCATCAGATCTGATGGACTAGATGAAAAAGGAAGAATTTCACCATATTACTTAGAATCGGTTTTGGAGAACCTTCAGTCGATCAGCTTTCAACTTTATGCTTATGTAAAAAGACTATAGAAAAATAAAAGTTTGCTTGAGGCCTAAACTAGGAAGTTTGAATAGAAAACCTGAACACTCTCCGATTCTTGAGTCTGGACGGCGACCTCCCAAGCCGGCTGCCCGGGCAACAAACTACCATAATCTGCCAAATTATCCGTCGGCTTCTGATCGCCGATGAAGCGAACCTCCACCACTTTTGAGTTGAACCTCACAAGCTTCATCAAATCAAAGCGCATGGCGTACGCGTGCAGGTAATCGAGGATCTGGGCATGAGAAGGGAAGCTTGAGTTGTCACGGTCGGGCCAAGGGAAATCGGAGAACTCGTAGTCACAGCGAAGGGACTGAAGCTTGGTGGAATTGTAAGAGCAGTGTTTCCAGACACCCCCAATTGAGTCACTAGCCTCAAAGACCATTGGGTTGTAGTGGGAGAGTTGTTTGGCCGCGGCTAAACCGCTGACCCCAGCACCGAGGATGGCGATTCTCGGGTTCATGACAGCAGGGTTTTGCACAGTTTCCATGTCGGAAAGAATGCTTGGAATTGGCTTTGAATTCCAACAAGAAAGAGAGGTGGGGAATACTATAAGGGCGGTTTTGCTATTGCCCTGTGAAAGCTATTAGCAAGGTGATGGTGAATACATATGCATGCAAATGCAGGCTTTTATAGATTTTTGCATGAGATGGTGACTTTTCTTTTCTTTCTCTTTTTATTAATATTATCTGTTTTTTCTGGTTTTTGTGGTGAGCTTGCATGAAACAGCGTTAAAAGCACGTGGAGTGGACGAGAGAGA
The DNA here is from genome assembly GCA_031216405.1 of Syzygium malaccense. Lineage (NCBI taxonomy): Eukaryota > Viridiplantae > Streptophyta > Magnoliopsida > Myrtales > Myrtaceae > Syzygium > Syzygium malaccense. The sequence goes on from CM062255.1 coordinate 5,645,744, forward strand.
GAGAGAGAGAGAGAGAGAGAGAGAGAGAGAGAGATCATGCAATGGTAGAGAAGAAGAATAGCTACAGTGTCTTTGTATATTTAATAATATTCAAACTATAACTTAGGGTAATGAAAAAAAAGAGTATATTTTAGGGTATGAACAGGAGTTGTATGAAGTTGGCTCGTCATGAAGAGGAACTTTCGGTCATTCGCGAGCTTTCCTCTAAATTGTAGTGGCGGTTGAAGAAGTTCTATGTTCCTTCAAAACCAATTAAAAAACGATGATACATACATCAATATTCTCGCACCCATCTTCCTAGTCATCACTGACGATGTAAATCACCGATCGTTAGCCCAATGAAAAAACAACTTTTAATCTTTAGTGGGTAAGTTCCAAGTTAAATATCTATGAGTTTCTGCTAAACATAGAACAATATTTCTGTGAGATGACTTGGAATTGGACCAAAGAACTAATCAGCAAGAGTTGAAGATTTCAGAGCTACCAGAAAACTTTAAAAGCAAAAGAAGCAAGAAAAACTGACCGCTGTGATGTCGTCTTTTCTAGCTCTTTGTACAAAAATTCTGTGTTCGACGGTCTGATATTGATCAAGACTCTCGAGGGTCGAAGTTCAGTTCAAGGTACCTCATTTTGAGAACTAATTTTCAGACAGTTCTTTTCAATGTCCCTTTTGTGAATACAAAGTTGGAGCAGAATGTGTGTACTGAGCACACGCGGAGCATCAATTCTTCATGCACATGGACGAGTGCGTCTGAACGGGAGACAAAACATCATTAAGAGTTCAAAGCATGGGAATTTGAAGTACTTTCTCTTGAACAATGTGTCCCATTTTCTGGAAGGTCCATTTTAGCACAAATATCATGGTCGTTGAAGAGGGTTTCTGTCATTATATACTAAATCAATCGATCTGATGTCGATCTCCCCACATTTTCAAAGTGAGATCCATGCTTCATGTCTTGTAATATTCAAGATCGCAATAATCTATCATATATATATTTTCAAGATTCCGACATCCATGACGAACTAGTGATGCACTAACTTTAACTAGACCCCAAGTTTAACACTTCGATTTCGGCATCACCACTCGCGCCATATGATCGCAACGGGGTTGTGAGATATGGTAGACAGCTCTAAGAGACTAAAGATCAATTGACATCAACTTAAGGAGTATCCCTATAGGGACAAAGCTTTGGATGAGTGATGACCCTAGTGGGTCTCATCTCAACTACATTAATATAAAAACCTCTGAACCAGGCTAAGTCTATCTGGCCTATGAAACTCCATCCCAAATTTCCACTTTCTGGTTTGACCAGTCACTCAATTATCAAAGACTGCCTTGTCAAGTGCAAACCCTAATGAAACATTATATTAGAAAGGCGCATTGCTAGACTTAGAAAGCTAAAAAAACAAGAATATCACGAAAGCGTCTTGACCATGGAAACCCATTTCTAGCTGGAGCTAATGGATATCGGGAAATCCCAGTTCTGTGAAAGCAAATCGAATATGCGTGGAATATTAAAAATGGGGAGGGTGGACACGGTCCTGCAAATGGAACGATCTGCAGAGGTTTAGATGTTTCTTTTAATCGGAAAGGTCCGAGAAAATGAGACGCAGCTCAGAAGAAGTTGTGTTAGCTTGCACTTTCAAGTCAACTTAGATAACTCTTTGCCCCGGAGCAAAGATATTGAACGATTTGAGCTGCATGCATGTCCTAACGTAAAATTTCTCTTTGAAGTCAAAGTCTCTTGTTCTTGATTCAAAGGTTTCGATTCCCATTCATGGAAATTGAGAATAGGAGTTGGATTTTCGAGGAACTGATTAATCTAATTAAAAATGGCTTCTTTTACCTAGTCTTGCACTTCAACTACTTTTATCAGCCAAATTTTTATTTAGGGTCTTTATGAACCATTTACCACGCCAGAGTGCATTAAACTTTATTCAATTGAAAACGTGTGGGATTCAACGTTAATTGAAAGATTGATGATCAGAAAAGGCATGAGTTGACAATTTAATGGTCGAAACTTCAAACTTCAAAGCTTGGACTCGGCGCCGAAGTTAGCACAATTTCCCTTAATCAAGCCGTTCCATCAGAGGGTAGATTCACCTGTTTCGAAACATGCGGCACCATCGAATGCCGTGGGTGGAGGGGAATGAAAGATTCTGGAAACTAAAAAGAGATCGACTATTATGGTAAATAGATTTTAGAAAGTCTAACCCTAAACTGTTTGGTAGAGAAAAACCACATGAGTATAAAGAGCGTATAAAACCTGTTGTCCAGTAACATGGGATGATATTTCAACACCTTCTCTCACGTGCAAGCCGAATTAAGAGTGATAAGTGGAATTCGACCATGGTACGTGAAACTTGACTGACGAGGGGTGGATGCACATGTGCAAAAGAATAGTAGTGCCTTTGATACCAAGTGGAGATTTGTAGTAGTAGAGAGAAAAGTGTAGTATTATGTACATTTCCAGAAGAACAGTACAAGAACCCTATATATAGGGAGAGAAGGCAATTAGACTTAATTACTATTAAAGTAAATCACAATTAACCTAATCCTAAATCGTAGTCCTAAATATATCTCTAACACCCCTCCCAAACTCAAGGTGACTTAAAGAAAGTCAACTGGAGTTTGGAAAAAAGATTTAGAAAATGCCCAGGTACATGTGTCTTAATGAAGATATCAACGGTCTGATTATAGAATGCAGTAGATAAAAGTCAAATAATGCCACGATGGATGTGGAATTAGATGAAATGATACCCTATTTCAATGTATTTGGTGCATTCATGAAAGACATTATTATGTGCTATTTGGATACCGCTTTGGTTGTCACAATAAATGATTGTAAAACTATTATGATGCAATCACTCGTCTTCCAATGGCCATCACAACCATAGTAACTCCGATGTCATATCGGCAAGAGCTCGATATTCTGCTTTTGTACTAGAGCAAGTGACAATGGTTCTTTTCTACTACACATGAGATAAGTGAGTTGCCTGAAAAAAAAAAAAAGCAGTTTACAGTGGAACGAAAATCTTGAGGGTCACCATCCTAGTTAACATCAGAATAAGCTGTTAACTCTAAGGTAAAATGAAATAATGTACCCTTGACGTAGCGAAGAATTCAAAGGATTGTAGCAAAATTAGAAGCGTGGTCATGTGCTAGCTAACAATATGAATAACATGGCAATGCCAAGTCGAGTAACAGTGGAATATACAAGACTACTAACCAATTGTCGATAGATGAGTCTCATCTCTTGCATCAAATTTGGCATTGGTCTTAATAGGAATTGTAGCAGCCTTATATTGTTAGTGAGTCTTGCTCAAGAGCCAAGTCACCCAAGATCTTTTATTTCAAACTATTGATTAAGACATTACTAGATTTTTGAAATGCCAGTATGATAATAAGCATGTCGTCCACATATAGGAGTAGCATAATGGACCCACAAGATGTGTACCGAATAAAAATAGCATGGTCATAGGGATTGGATTTAGCATGGTCATAGGGATTGGATTTAAAACCAAATGGTTCTACCATGCATGAGGAGTCTGTTTCAATCCATATAATGCTCGACGAAATCAACACACTTTGTTGGAAGGATGAGTGCATCCAGGAGGAGGCACCATATAGACTTTCTTGGGAGAAGAATATTAGAAGTATCAAAACTTGTGTATGGCGCTCACTTTAGCGCCAAAATTTTCCGCCGGATCACTTAAGTGCAAATTTTTTGAAAAACGATCACTTAAGTACCGACTCCGGTCAATTTGGCCGGAAATCCGACATGGAATTTTTTTTTTATTAATTTCCGAAGCTAATGTGGCTTGCCAGAGGTTTAGTCAACATGTACACTTCAAAACGATGTAGTTTAGCATTTACACTTCGATTTTTTAAATTTTTTTATGATTTTTTTCTTTTTTTCCTTCTTTTCTTTTTTTTTTCTTTCTTCTTCTTCTACCTTTGGCCGGTGACCGGACACCGGTCACCGGTTGTGGTCGACCACCTGGCTTCGCCAGGATGAGGTTGCCGTCACCCACCAAGAGCGACGGCGGCCTCGTCCGGGTGAGGCCAAGCGGCCGGTAACCGGTTAAAGGTAAAAGAAGAAGAAAGAAAAGAAAAAAAGAAAAGAAGGAAAAAAAGAAAAAAAATCAGAAAAAATATTTAAAAAATCGAAATATACATATAGAAATGCCACATAGATTGGTTTTTTTTTTTAAAAAACCCTACTCAGATTAAAATTTTAATTGTAAAAGCCAAGTATTAATTTGGCAAGAATTTTTCGCCGTTGGCACTTAAGTGATTGTTTTTTCTCCGATTTGGCACTTATCCGGCGAAAATTTTTGACACTAAAGTGAGTGCCGTATATAAGTTTTGACACTTCTAATGTTCTTCCCCTGACTTTCTTAGTGAGATTACCATTTAAGAATGCATTTTTAACATCCATATGGAATAGAGACCAATGCTTAACCGTAACAACAACAAGAAGACCGTGAAGAAAAGTACGTCGTGCAATAGGAGCAAAAGTTCCTTCTCAATCAATTTTTTATTCTTGAGTAAAGCCTTTCACTACTAACCAAGCTTTGTAACGGTTCATGCTACCATCTACCTTTGTTTTAATCTTATACACCCATTTACAATGTAAAGCAGACTTACCATGAGGCAAATAACCAAATCCCATGCATGAGATTTTTCTAAAACCTACAACTCATTTGTCATTGCTCACTGCCAAATAGGATGAGTACTAGCTTCTTTATATGTGAAAGGTTAAGAAAGGGAAGTAATGGTAAAGTAACAATGGTAATCACAAAATCAAACAAAAGGTTGACTTACTTTTGTGAAATGATGAACTGAGGACTATAGAATATCTAACAGTGAAGAATCCACAAATGGGGCAGACATGTTAGAAGTTGCCAAGGTGGTATCGCCAGAAGGACATGCATCCAGATTAGAAGAAGAATAAGACAATTCTAAAGAGAAAGGTTCAAAAGTGGATGGAGGTGTGGAATCTTCTGGGAATAAATCCACTAAGGGTTGGTGAAGAAGGAAACATGAGTCGATGATATGAAGGGATGAGGATCCGAAGGGATAAAGACATGAGAACATCTCGCGTTTCCAAAAGGTTACAGGACGAGACACATGAAAACGATTAGCGATATGATCTCAATATCTATACCCTTTGTGCACAATGCTATCTCTAAGGAAGCAACATAAACAAGCATAAGGTCGTAACTCCGTGCGTATGTGGATAAGGATGTACAAAACAAACACTACAAAGACTTGAAGAAGACTGTTATTGGGGACACTACCATATAAACGCTCATAAGGAGAAATGTTACTTATGACAAAATGCGGTAGATAGTATATGCAACAATAAAAGAAGCTTCTCAACATAACTATATTTTTAGACAAGAGGCGTAGATTAGAAGAGTGAATGTAATAACTAAAGTATACCTATGTTTATGCTCTCCTCGACCATTTCGTTCAAAAGTGCTTGGACAAGAACAATGAATGATAGTACCATTTTGGGAGAGAATGCTAAGAAATTTGGTGTCTTTATATTTCATGGCATAATCAGTACGAAAAACCTTGATTTCTTGAGAAAATTGTGTTTTCATGACAATAGAATCGCGATAAGTGCGAGTAACTTTAGATCAATTTTTCATAAGATAAAGTCACATATAATGAGAGTGATTATTCACATATGTTACAAAATAGCGAGAGCCACCTTGGTGGGGATTGGAGATGGTTAACAAATATCAAAGTGAATTAGATCAAAAGAAACATTAATGATATATTCATTAAGATCAAATGGTAAGGCATAATGTTTTCCCAACTAACATAACAGGCAATCAAAATGTTTATTGTCAGCAAAATCTAAATGACCACTTGAAATTGAAGAACTTAATCTAGAGGAAGAAGTCAACCTTAACTGAGAATGTCAAATTTAAGATGATATTGTGGCAGTACGACCAGCGAAAAGTGGGGCATATTAAGGAAACAAGCTCAAAAAAGTGTTTCACTCTATTGCCTGTTTCAATGGTCTGTCCCGTCCGTGAATTCTGTACATGACAACCATGAGAAGAGAATTGAATGCCAAAATCAAGTTAACTCAATTGTCTTATGGAATTCAAATTTAGTAAGAGTTTTAGAACTAGTAAGATATTAGGCAAGGATAATGTGGATGTTGAAATGTTTCTTGTACGGCTGACTCTCATTTATGAATTATCGATTGTTGTTAGATGATGTGGAACATTGTTTTAATAATAGATATGATTAAATGAAATGTGGCACTCTCTTATCTTCTCAAACATACATACATTTGTCAAAGGTACAATGTAGAAGCCCACGGGATCTTGAGGATCTAAACTAAAGAGTAAAATAAACTAGAATCTTGGGTTAAATATATCAAAATCAAAATAGTAACAAAAAGATCTATAAAGAATATAAAGAGTTGGATGATGAGGTCGATTATGTTTAGTGCAGTGTAAATGATCAGCCAATTAATTTAAATGAAAGTAAAATTATTCATCAATGAACGTAAATAAGAAAGAAGGCAAATGCGATATGTAAAATGACAAAAGAGACTAAATAGAAAGTAAAATCAATCACACAGGTGGTAGGAATTGATATGAAAATGATAAGCCAGTTACAAAGAAATGATATAATAAGATTGGTAGAATGAGAAACTGGCACGAATGTAGAGAGGTAGGGTTTCTCTTCTACAATTGTAAGTGGTACAATGCAAAAGTTTTGCCTTCTACAAGTGAGAGCCGATTCTATGTCATATATATGCTCGTGTAACTTTTTTTTTCATTTCTTGCCAGGAATTGTAAAATTTTTCTATCTCGCTCTCCAATCTAAAGTTTATGCAACCATCGTATGTGAGAGAGCGGGTACACTGGACACTCAATGTATGGCACTAATGAATTAACTTGTCAACCATTAACATTTGATCATTTTCCTTTCCGTTGTACCATTGGTTCGTTTATTCGATTTGGGTCCAGAAAATCGATCGTGAGTCGAGGTATAATTTTAATTATAGTCGGTAAGGGTATTTATAATGAAGACGGGGGCATAATTATAGGTTATGCGGATGTAAATCAACGAGGGTAATCAATCACTAGATCGCGAGTTGAGACATTGCTTTGGAAGCGACCTAGGGTTTTTCCCGTTTCCAGTCTGGGGTGACTTCCAGCTAGTTTGGCTTGATGAAGGACTTCTAAAAATTTGACCGCGCTATATGAGGACATTATCTACTTTTCGAGGTGGAACAGTTACGTGGACTTGTTCTACTACTAACAACGTATAAAATCATACAGTGAAATATCTCGTAAATGGCATCGTGATTGGTCATGTCGGCGTTCCTATGTCGACCTTCGGTTCTAGATATAACGGATTGAGCACGAATGCAAAAGTCAGAAGGTCAATCCTAGATAGACTTTGAAACTTGTTCATCTCTCTCTCTCTTTCCCTTCTTTCTGCATAGTGTTTTTCAATTGAGATTCTCCTTTGAGCGCGAACCAAGTAAAAGTTCTATTAAATTAAAGGGATAAGTGTATTGAAAATCCTAAAACTTATCACAAAAGTGTAATTGAATCCTAAAACTTTTACAAAGTATAATCAAGTCCTAAATATATCTCTAATATTTTCTCGAACTCAAGATGATTGAGTTTGAGAGAATAGATTTAGAAAATGCCTAGGTGGATGTGTTTCAGTGAAGACATCGACAGTCCATTTAGCAGATGAAGTGGAGACAAGTCGAATGGTGACATGAAGAATGTGATATCGGATGAAATAACAATTTATTTCAATGTGCTTGGTGCGTCATCATAGCGGAACAGTCATTCATTGCGATAACCAAAGTGCTATAAGAAAGTCCAATCCAAAATCTTAATCTAATAGGTGGTAGGAGACCAAAGAGCTATGATAGGTTGCATCGACGTTCCTATGTTAAGCTTCGGTTCTAGTTTTACCGGATCGATCATGGATGCAAAATTAGAAGGTCAATTCTAGATAGACTTTGAAACTTGTTCACCCCCTAGAGTTTTTCAATTGAGATTTCCATTTGAGCACGAGAAAATTGTCAAAAAAGCCCTAAACCTATTGCACTTTTACCAATTCAGTCCTAAACCTTTTAAGTTTGTCAATTCAGTCCTAAACCTTTTCACTTCTTTCCAATTTCAGTCCTAAACCTTTTCACTTCTTGCCAATTGAGTCCATTTTGCCGGTCGGTGCTGACGTGGCCGTCCGGCCAACGCTGACGTGACAATTTTTAAAAATATTTTTTTTCGAATTTTTAAATATTTTTTAACATTTTTTTCGGTCTTTTCCCTCTGTCTGGTCCGGCAACCGGCGAACAACCAGAGGTGCAGCCTCGCCGGCCTCTAGCAAAGCTCACCCTTGTTGGCCACCAGCCAGGGCAAGCCTCGCCTAGCCCTGCGAGGCTGGGTGAGGCTCGACCTCGCCTAGATCCGACGAGGTAGAGCCTCGCCCAGCCATGGCGAGGCCAACCTCGCCGTCGCTAGGTTTCACTCGTCCAGCCAAGGCGAGGCTGGCCTCGTCGTCACGAAACCCAGCGACGGTGAGACCAGCCTCGCCCAGCCATAGTGAGGTTGGCCTCGCAGCGGCGGGCAAGCTTCGCCAAAGGTCGACCTCGTTGGCTCGCACCTCTGGCAGGTCGCCGGACCGGCCAAAGGGAATAGGCAGAAAAAAATATTAAAAATTTTGAAAAAAATGTTTAAAAATTGCCACGTCAGCGTTGGCCGGATGGCCGACGGCCACATCAGCTCCTGTCGGACAGCCAGTGGCCACGTTAGCGCCAGTCAGCTAAATGGATTAAATTGGTAAGAAGTGAAAAAGTTTAGGACTGAATTGGTAAAAGTGCAATATGTTTAGGACTTTCTTGACAATTTTCCTTTTGAGCACAGACCAAGTGGAAGTTCTGTTAAATGGAAATCAAGAGTCGCACATCTTATATAGAAGAACAGGTCTCTAGTTTCATTTCTTTCCCGATCAACCCATGTTCCTTTTCTTTTAGCAATGAAAATAGGATGCAGTCATTTGTACTAGACCAGGAACCCTAGATGTCCTTATTTGGACCGAATTTTGCTCCATAATAACCAAAACGGTCCAAACTAACCGTGCCATGCATGATTTTACGTATCGCACAGTTTACTCAAATATACAAGGGTTTGAATAGAATAACGCGAGAGTTTGAATATAGATGAGAAATGTGAATAGTAACATTGAATTCAAATATGCAAATTACATCGTCGAGAAACCGAACAGCCTAAGTTATAGCCATGCCATGACAAATATGCTTTCACTGCAATGAAACTGTTCTGTTGCAACAAAAACCTTTGATCTCAAAAGGCTAGAAATTGGTCACGAGAAATCAATCGCCAAAGGTCGGTCGGCACAGTATTTAACAACCGAATTTTTAGCCGGAGAATGTCTCTCCCGACCAACTATTTTGGTCGCTGGAAATTGTCTCTATTTGGTTGCCGGAGACCTCTTTTTGCTATCAAAGTTGTTGATTTAACATAGTAAGTGATCGAAATATACAGTTACTTATCGTGTGTTTGGTTGCCGGAGCCTGTACCTTGGTATAGTCAAGTGAAAAATCCCTCTTTTTCCGTATCTTCAGATAAATTATCTTCGTTTGAGGCTTCACAGCCAACGCTCCGCCCGCTCATATCTAATCACAGCCACGCTCCGCCACGATCTCCATCCACAAGCCATTGACCATGTCATGGCCGCCACGCCTAGCGGCGAGTTCCCTCCCTCCGCCTTTGTTGCTGCAGATCATATTTGGCCGACCAGATCTGGAGCCATAGTGAAGGCAGGAAGGTGGAGCCACACGGATCTCGCCGATGACGCCGTTGGTGCATGATCGGCGAGGTGGCTTGTTTGTTCACAGACACGAGCCTTGCTCGTCCATGGTCGGTGACGCCGCTGCTCCGGATCTGGAATTGTGCCGCCAAATTTGGTGACGACGGCTCATCCATGGCTACAAGACTACACAGCAAAAGGCAGATATCGACAGCGATGGACAAGTTGCTACGGCTACAAAGCTCGAAAAAAAACAGAGGAAGACGAAGCCGTCGAAGATGCACAGATTAAGATGATGCCAACCAAAAATGATGAATAGGGTGGCTTGATTTGGACGCGCAGTAGTGTTTGCCTGGACGCGATACTAGCGACAGAGGTGGAGGCGCCGGTGGTCATCTAAGCAGATTTTTAATTTTTTATATTTAATTCCACATCAATATATATGTGTCAAGTTGTAATTGAAGAAAAGCACAGAAATATATGTCACGTCAACAGACGGCGTGATAAAAAGAAGGGAAAATGATACAAACGGTCATTGAACTTTGGCCCAATGTGTAATGTGATCCCTGAACTTTTAATTTATTCAATGTAGTCTCTGAACTTTAGCTTAATGTTCAATTTGGTCTCTGAACTTTTAATTTATTCAAATGGTCCCTTGATTTTTGGTACATGTTCAATTTAGTCTATGAACTATATGAACATGTTCAATATATTCGGGGACCAAATTAAACATTAAGCTAAAATTCAGGAATTATATTAAATAAATTAAAAATTTAGGGATCAAATTGCATATTAGATCAAAGTTTATGGACTATTTATGTCATTATCCCTAAAAAGAAATCACCGAATATTTTCTCCATTCTATACGAAGCAAAGGGTTGGAATGTGAACATTTTTTGTTTATAATTTTTGGGGTTTTATTGAACATTTCATATGATGCGGCATGTGAAAGAAATCTGACGGTTCATTAATAAAAAAATAAAAGTTATATCGATATACGGATTGGGATTGATGTTACGTAGCTCTGCCATCATTTAACGTAAGGACGAATGTAAGAGGTGAGGTTGCTAAAATGAAGGACTGATGCAAACTTAAGGCGAGATTATTCCACGTGCTTGATGATCGTGCCGTCCGTTGATTAATGCTGGATGACGTGCTTCTTTCTGGTTTTTTTAGGTGGCTCGGGGATTCTTCCTCGGACGCTATCGCATATCCCTAACCAACGAAAAGATAAAGTCCACTAAGATAATCAAGTGGACCCAGTTGAACATACGAGCCACTCCATTAAACAATGCTCCATAATTGACTTAGTTTACATTTCTCAATCCAATTACACCATCAAAGATTAAGTTCATTTATAGAGCATTCCTAACAAAACGTTGCATCGCGTTTATTAAGGATATTTACTAACGAGGGTTTTATTAAAATTATATGATTGCCAACGTTCTGACCGTCCATATATCATGGGCCGAAACTTTAAATCACAAACCTTGATTTGCTTTTTTTGTCCAAGCAAGCCTTATATGCTCTCACTCACAAATCCACATTAAGGGTGCGCTTAATGATTTAAGAAAAGTGATTCTCCTATCCCAATTTAAATTTATTGTTTTCAATTCATAAAAAAACACCTTCCATGAATCAATTACTTGTCCATTGTTCAAGCGCAGAAAAGTTGGGAAATGATTTTCCAAAAATAATTTTCCTTCTAAATAGACCGACCCCATGGAAGAAAATTTTAGAGAAAGAAGTTCTCGAGGATGCTGGCATTCGCTCGAATGCCTAGACGGATCCAAACGTAGGGATGACGCACGCGTATTAATTTACGATCCGATCAAACGGCGAAGATCAAGAGCCTCCAGAGCACCGAGTGTTCAAAATCCCCACACTACCCCTTTCATTTATAACGTGTTGCGGCGGACGGATCATGACCATTAACTGCTGGGCCCCACCCCCCGGTAGCCATTTCCGGTTGCTCGCACGTATGACACCTCGCGCGCGCGCGCGCGAGCATAGCCTGATGTTCGGACGCATTTCCTGGGCGGGTCAGCATCAGGTGCGTCCGACATCGAACCAACCCACCGGCCACACGCGTCCGTCAAAGATCTCGCGCACAAATCCGGTGTACCATGGCTGCCCCCGCATCTGCCTTCGCAATTGGCATCTCGCCTCTCGATTCTCGGCATCTTCCATCAGATCCTATCCCACTTGCTCCATCTGACGGCTCGCGTTCCTCGGCCCCCTTCTCTCTCCGCTGCACCCTATATATATACCCACCCTCCGCCCTTCGCCAAACCGCGTGCTCATCGCTCACCCATCTCTCTTCACTCCCACAGCCGGAGAAACCGCCGGCGCCGGAGCCGGACTCGGCGATCGGAGAAGAAGAAGAGACGCGATGAACGACGCCATAGATTCCGGGGTCGAGGCGCTCGCGTTCCAGTACGCGAGCTTCGGGCTGTTCACGGTGGCCAGCAACCTCTGGACGCTGGTGGCCGTCGTGACCGCCGCCGTCAGCGTGTGGAGCATCAGGGCCGCCGCCGCCGGCTCCTCCGCCGTCCGGCGACGTCGCGAGCCGCGCGGCGATGGCGGCGCGATCAGCAGGTCCAGCGGGGACGGGCCGATCCCGCCGATCCCGGTGAGGCGACTGGCCGATGTCGCCGAGGGATCCGTGCCGGCGGCCGCCGATGATTCGGGGGCGGCCTCGACGTCGGCCGGCTATCCGGGGAGCGAGCTGGGCGACGGAGTGACGAGAGGGAGGAGGAAGTTCACGGCCTACTACAAGGGCGACGGCGAGCGCGAGCGCGAGCGCGAGGCGGCGCCGGCCGCCGCGGCGGAGGAGGAGGGGGAGGAGGACGCCGCCGGGGAGGGCGGTTCTTGCGGGGGAGGAGAGTGGTGGGAGAGCTGGGAGAGAGTGTTGAAGGCGAGGAACGGGGAGATGTGGTGGTACAGGTGTCAGGACACGGGGGTGATAAACGGGGCAGTGGTGAGGCTGTGGAACGAGAGCAGATGCGGCAGCGGAAGGAGGGACAGCTCAGGCTGTGCTGTGTGGTAGGTGTAACGTGGAGCCAGAAGCCTGGTGGTAGCTGGGCAATTCGTGCGATAATAATAGCTCGGCGGTGGTTCAGGATCAGCAGTGTAATCTTTATCTTTGGGAGCTTATTTGGTATTTGAGGTTGTAATTAATTGTACATAATCTTGTTGGTTAGAACAGCCAAAAAACCAGAGACGACATGAATGCATTGCAATGCAATGCTCTCGAGTTGCAGCTTCTGTTCTTGCTCTCTCCTTAGCCAATTCCTCTTTGATCCGGGGCATGCATGAGCCAGATCCTCTTTGAATTCGGGTTGTAGATCGGAGTTCGTTCAATGACCCCACCATTTAAGGAACTTGTTGGGTGAGGATTAAATGGTCTTTCGAAATACAAAATGGAATTTTGGCAACACCCATTAACATTCAACCAAGAAATTTTTAGATGGAGAGGGAAAAAAACAAGAAAATCATAACACCCATCTAAGAAAAACCGAACTCTCCCCCAGAATTCTCGCACATACCCACTATTAGATTCTTCTTCTGCTGCTGTTTGTTCTGCCTTGTTTTTTTTAGGTCGAAGTTGTTCGGCCTTTCAACAGCATAACAAAAAGTCCCCTGGAGATAGAGATAGCTACAGAGATTGTAGGGAACAAGAAGGCACGTGTTAAGTGCTTAGCAGTTTGCTGGTCAAGCTTTTGCTATCTCCGTCTGTTTGGTCTGTGGGTTCAGGGGAATACTCTTTTCCCGGGCATATTCCTTCGTTGATGGCTGGCTAGTTCCTTGCAGCTAGACACCCCTATTTGTTTGGGAATGCCAATTTGCCCTCCCAAATGAGGGAAGATTTCGTTTTGTTCCAAAAACTTTTGCCAATTCACCGGTAGACGAAACCAAAGTTCTTCCATTTAGCTCGATCTGAACAGGCCGACTTGAGGTTGTCATTGCAACAACTCTTGACTTTTACCAATCGAATCGTGGGGCGATGTAGTTCTGACTTCTTAGACCGCGTTTTAGTTATTTGGATAGTGCTCACGGATTACTGAAGTATTCTCTTCCTCCAGCAATGTGACATGGAGACTTGATAGTGTGGAACCTGCGGAACTAATGAAACGGGTACTGAAGTTGGAATTGTTTGAAGATTTGCTATTTTGTCATGCGTATTGAGAAGGTGAGGAGAAGCTTTCCGCTTTTTCGACAACTTTTTTTGCACCTATTTCTCATCACATATTAACTTCACGATTTTGTTAGTAAGTATCCATAGAGAGTTGTCAAATGCCCAAATAGAGAAACTTATTATTCTTAGTGCACTTTTTCCCTCATATTATATATAATCAGCGCATTGAAAATAAAAAAGATTTCCTTATCAAGCATGGTTTTAAGAACCCACTGAGCACTCATTAGTAAGACCTTTTTGGCATATTAATTGGATTGTCCTCAGCCTACAAGTCGTTACTCTTTGAGTGTCGTGTGCTTGCTTGACAATATATCTTGCTGGTGCCTGGAATGCACGAAAAGCCAAAGCTCAGTCGCTCATGGCAGAAGAGGGGGAAATTGGATTTCATTGGTCAAGGCAATCTTAAGGGACAAGAATTCCCTAATTCTTGCCAAACAGTAGTTCGGAAGATGCCGGTGATTTGTTGCATTGCGCATGCTTTTGATGAGACTAGCTGCTTAGGTTGCCCACCTAATTCTCTTATTACTGCTCCTAAACAAGGGATGCTCGGACGTTACTTTAGTTTAAGCCCACCGCTATTGACCGTATATAGAGCTTTACACGGAGCACAACCGAAGCTTTACTTGGTCTCTAGGACTGGAAAACAAAAACTTGTTTCGACTTGAATCCGTAGATCGGATACAATTCGATTGATGATAGTGAAAATCTCATAAGTTGAGCTCACGCAAAAACTCGTGTGATTAATGGCTGAGATTAACCCATTTCCACGTGGATTTTGGTCCAGACAACTGTCACCTATGCTAATGGAATATTTAAATATTAAAATCACGTTTGCTTAAGATTTTAAAACGGTTCACAGTGATTTCCATAAAATCTCGCATGGCATCAAAATTAAGGTTAGTAATAAGTCTGAACCCAATAGTCACATGATAGATACGTTGTTGCTGCATCGACCTAGGGCCCAATGCGTGAGGGTGAGATTTTGGGGTTATCCTACATCGCTTGTGGAAGAGATTAATGGTCAATTTATAAGTGTCAGGGAAAGTTTCATCCTTTGAATTGATTTTTCGGGGTAAGAAAGGCACAATAGCGCCTATACAACCACAAGGGCGTACCCAAAAAAGGATTATCGGATATTCGTCTCTCGATGGGGACATTGCACCACATAAAACTCGGCTTTTGGGCAACTCGCGCAGTCGAGCTCGCGCAGAACTGGCAAGATTAATAGCCAAAATTGACCTGTTTTCATCCGGATTCGGGCTAGGGCAACTGTCGCCTCTACAATGCCCTCGCACCACATAATGACAGCCACACAGGCATACCCAGGAAAGGGACCATCGGCGATTTGGCTGTCAACAGGACAACGTTGCACCACATAAAACTCGGCTTTCGGGCATTCTCGCTCAATGCACACTCTCTATCCTTCTTCAGCCACCAAAAATGTCAGGGTATCCACTTTTTCGCGATCACAATGAACACTTGTGAGCTACGTCGTCTTTCACGGGACGGCACAACGAGGGGCCAAATGCTAGCACTGAAAAATGCTGAAAGCCCAAAGCAAGTAAGGATCTGCTTTGGATTTTCAGCATTCTCGGAATGCTACAGAAGGATTTAAAGACCCCTTTTTTTTTTCTTTCTAATATTATCCTCACTGATAATTATGTATTCCGCTTTTGCCCTCGAAAAACAATGTTCATCTTCTTCCTCGTGCTCTCTAGTTCATCGTTCAGGTCCACGTCGCCCATCGTTGAGGTTGAGGGTTGCGCGTGCCATCGAGCTGCTATCTTCACTAGAGCCGCTGTGGGTTTAGGTCAAGATCGAGGATCGAGCGACCCAAATCTAGCCGGTGCGAGGGCGACCCAGATCTAGCCAACCACAGTCATGCAACCTCGCGTCGCGCATCCTCGGTGACCACTGCCTGGGTTGCGAACTGTAAAGCCCGGATGGTCCGCGAGATGGTCGCCGGTGAAGCTCCGACGTTGCAAATCCCCAAATCAAAAAACCCTAAAATTGACCTTGCAAATCGCCGATGAAGCCTATTCACTTTGCCGAGGTCGCGTGCGACCACAGGGGTCGCCTCGTCTGGGTTCGTGTGACGTCGGCCGATGGTCGCCTTTGGTCATTGTCGATGCTCGCCTGTGGTCAATGCCGGCGAAGCTTGCTCAATCCCTACCTCTGCCAATGCTCGCCTAGATCTGTTTTTCTTTTTTATCTTTTTTTATTCTTCTCACTTCAAAGTTGCTTTACAAAATATACACCAAATCCTCACTTGCATTTGTCAGCAACGTCACCCATAATTGCCATGATCTCGATCTCGCTGTCGTTGAAGGATTGCCCCCTTCATTGTCGTTTTCGTTTACGTCTGGTTCAAATTTGAGCGCCGGATAGGACATGGACTTTCGATTAGCTTTGGAGCACGGGATGAGCATCTAGACCCTTTCTCTAGTTTGGTCTTTCAGAATATCCGTTGCGTGTTTGGTTTCTCTAAAGATGGCACGAGCCGTTCGCGTTCATTTTCTGCGATCTGTCTTTTCTAGATCTGAATCTCGAGTTCGAATTGTCGGATTCGTGCTTTCGCCTCGAGGCTGCCGAGGGAAAGTATTGACCCTCGTGTGCTCATATGATTATTTGTCGTGCTTGAGATGAAAGGGACTCCTTATATAAAATGGCGATCGGTGTGGTGTGTAAGACGCCCTCGAATATACCATTTGCCAATGATTGTTTAAGGCATCTTTTGAATAGAATAACTTATTGCTCCTCACCGCGTGATGGCTCCGATACTTGGAAAAGGGCCATTTTGAGTGGTTGTGAGAACTCGTCATTTTTGCTTGTATTGTTTTTGGATAATGAAAAGTATTTCTAACAGGGAACAAAAGTATAAATGCTCAAATTTTCGTGTGCGCTAATAATTAATTATTTTGCATCAAGATATGGTTAATAATAACCACTCAAAATTTTTCGTTTCATATTGCCTGTTGTCGTGGCTGCACCAATTTGACAGCTAGGGGTGCGAAATGGGCCGGGCCAGCCTAGATTAATGCGTTGGGGGCATGCCGAGATGGTCGAACACATCGCGTTGGCCTAGCATAGTGTGAGGCCCATATTATGGGCCATGCCCGAACCCGTGGATCGGGATGGTTCGGCCTGACACATGCCATTTTTTCCCATTTATCTATAGAGAAAATTGTCCAAAAAGTCCTAAACCTATTACACTTTTGCAAATTCAGTTGTAAATATTTTAATTGTGTCAACTGAGTCTTAAACATTTTCACAATTTATCAATTGAGTCTATTTAGCCAATTTTTGCCGGAAATCCCTTTGTGTCCCAAAGGGGCCCATGATCAGTAGCCATTGGCCACTAAAATATGTGGGCATGCCCAAGCACGAAACGATAGATCACATGTCTGGCCATGCCTGAGCATGGCTCGCTCCACAAATGGGCCAAGCCGACATCGCCCGCTACAACGCCGAGCATTGCTAGCTATGGGTGTACAAAGAAACCAGGAACCGCCCGAAACCAAACCAAAATGGCCCAAAACCAACGTTCCCATAGAGACCGGTTTAATTCCAAGCGTGGAACTGCTCACTTACCCAACCAAATCGGACCGATATATATAAAGAAAATTCCAGCTCACTTTTAGTGAAAGTGAGTCGCTCTCACTTGCTTTTTGCCATTTACCCTAAAGTCCTACTCGCATCTCGCGGTCCTCAAAATAGAAACAAAAAGAAGAAACTTTAGCCTCATCTCACTCTCGCCGTGAGAGTCTCATGTGGCCACGCTTTCAACTCTATCGCTGCGAAGCAAACTTACAATTGTCTCGCCTCCGGCCCTCCCTCACATCTCGCATCTTGTTCTCGCCTTACACCTCTCCTTCAGCCCTCTCTCGCATATCCCTCACATCTTGCATCAAGATCTTGCGTTGCCTTCAACTTTGTCATTGAGTAGTAGACTCGCAACCGAGTGAAATTTTCTACTTAAGGGTACTCATTCTTTTTGCTACCATTGGCGAATTTGATTTTCCAACCTCGGGTGCTTCAAATTAAGTTGAAGTTTAGTTCAAGACTTGTCAATTTTTGGCTTGTCGTTGCTTTTTGCTCTTGCTCTAAGAGTGACTCTGGGTGATTCTGCACTTCCTTGAGCCACTATTAGCAAATAATTTTGGAAAATATACTCGGTCATCATGTTTATAGTATGATTGTGAATCTGTAGAGATTGGGGACCGGTTCCATAGACCCACCTGGGAACCGGATCGAACTGACGGTCCAGTTCCCGGGTGGATCCATAGAACCAACGGGCGGTTCCCGGTTCCAGGGTGGGAACCGCCAATCTAGACCATGCTCACCTCTAGTGCTGGCCGACCCATTCGGCATCTCTACTCTATACAACACTGATGTATTCAACGAGTCTATGTGGCCGACAAGGCCCAGGTAAAATCTTTTAGAGGCCGTTGCCGCTAATAGAGCCCTAAAAAGTTGGGCCTCATGACCGGTTTAGTTGGGCTGGGCCTAGCATTGTCAGTCTTGCCTTTGCTCAGGCCCATTTGATAAACCCTAAATTTCAGCCATCACCGTCTCCCCCCACCCCACCGACCAAGAATTTCCCCTGCATCCACCGTTAAACCTGCGAGCTGCACTCGCTACCCCCCGACGCTCGCATCCCGCCTCTCCGCCGACCATGGAGGGCATCGAGTTCGACGCGGCGTCGCCACCTCCCCACGGCCCCGCCGTCGAGGACGACTTCTGCAGCTCGATCCTCGCCCGCTACGCCGGCTCCACGCAGGACGAGCACCAGCGCCTCTGCGCCGTGATCGGCGCCATGTCCCAGGAGCTCAAGGACCAGAGCCTGCCTCGCACTCCGATCGCCTACTTCGGCGCCACCTGCTCGTCGCTCGACAAGCTCCTCTCCGCCTCCCCTGGCCCCGACCCTCCTCAGGGCCATGTCGTCGAATCGCTGGTGACGATACTTTGCCTTCTGTTGCCTAAGGTTGCCGCTTCCGTCGTGAGGAAGAGGAGTCAGTACATGTCGGAGCTAGTTCTCAAGGTGGTCCGCGGCGGTTCTTTGCCTCCTGGAGCGGTGGGTTCGGGCTTGAAGTGCGTTTCGCATCTGCTGAGCGTTTCAAAGGATGCGAATTGGTCCAGCGTGGCGCAATTGTACGGATTCTTGCTCGGTTTTGTGACCGACTCCAATCCGAAGGTGAATTTTTTTTGCGTGGCCTCTGTATTTTCAAACGGAGCAGTTTCGTCTGTGGTTCATCTCTTGTGATGGTTCGATGCACGAAGCTAAAGTAATGAAAATGCTTTTCCTGCTGATGCTCGACAGATAAGGAGGCAATCCCACCTCTGTCTACGGGATGTTTTGCAAAGCTTTCGCGGGACGCCGGCAGCAGCGCCTGCAAGTGAAGGATTAACGAGCACGTTCGAAAGATTTCTACTGCTTGCCGGTGGATCAAAAGGGGATGCTGCAGAAGGATCTAGGGGAGCCCAGGAAGTCCTTTATGTTCTCGACTCTTTGAAAGAGTGTCTACCATTCATGTCATTGAAGTATACAAGCAATACTCTTAAGTACTACAAAACCCTTTTGGAACTTCGCCAGCCCCTTGTTAATAGGCGCATAACAGATGGTTTGAGTGCTCTTTGTCTATGTCCAACTTCAGAAGTGCCTCCTGAGGCACTGCTTGATTTGTTATGCTCATTAGCTCATTTAGTATCCGCAAGCGAAACATCTGTGGATGGCATGACTTTCACTGCTCGTTTACTGGATGCTGGAATGAGACAAGTTTATTCCTTGAATCGGCAAATGTGTGTTGTTAAGCTTCCTCTGATATTCAATGCACTTAGAGGTGAGTCATCAGTTCCAACAACTCCTCCTCTGTTACATCTGAAGAAATAATGGCTCAATTTGCATTTTGACACGTCTTAGATTTCTAGTTTTAGTCAGTGTTTAGTTTCTTTGTTCGCGAGAGGGAACAAAATGAATGCTATCTCATGTTTCCTTCTTTGCTTTGGCAGAGATTCTGCCATCTGAGCATGAGGAAGCCATATTTGCTTCAGCAGAAACATTCAAGAGTCTCATAGACTCTTGCATTGACGAAGATTTAATCAATCAGGGAGTGGAGCAGATCAAGACACATGCAAACGCAGAATCAAGAAAGTCTGGACCCACTTGCATCGAAAGAATTTGTGTGACTATTGAGAGTTTGCTGGATTATCGTTTTAGTGCTGTCTGGGATGTAGCCTTCCAAATTATTTCAGCTACTTTTAAAAAATTAGGTATTCTTTCTCTCCCTCTTGAGCTGAACTGATAAATTCATTTTCCCAGGCTCCGTTATGATTTATTATGCTGGAAGTTGTATAAATTGTAACGGGGTGACTTCTTAGCAAAGTGGATGCAGTTTGCTAGTCCTATAATCCTAAGAAATGATTATTATTCCAAGCAGTACTGTGGTAAACTTGTTTCGTCAACTCTCTTATTTCCCATGGTTGGTGTTTCTTTGCTATATACTGGAATAATCTAAATGAGTCCCATTCTCGCCGTCCATTGCGTATGCTGTGCTCGCATAAATGATCTGTTTTGACTTTTTCTTGTAAACAAGCTACCCAAAATTCAAAAACTTTTCTTTTTCAGGACATAGTGCTTCTTATCTTCTGAGAGGAACGCTTAAGAGCTTGGGAGACATACAGAAGTTACCTGATGAAGATTTTCCTTACAGGAAACAGGTACGTTTTTATTTAACTGCAGTTATTACTTGGCAGAAATCTTTCTAGATTATGTAGGTAACTTCATGCTGCGATTCAGCTTGCATTTCCATTTGGCAATGTTTACATTTGGGGGAGTTGCGTGCTTCTCTATACTAGTTGCATTTCTGTCTTCTAAGCAAAAGTCTCGGCAGTTTCCTTGGCATGGTTTTACCTTTCACCTGTTGGGATATTGGTTTTTTTAAAGGATTGTGGAAGGAATGTGGTAATTTGATTTTGCATATTTTTGGTATTTAATTTTCCCAGCTGGAAATGTGTATCGCATGAACATTTACTTGTGCTCTCTCTCTCTCTCTCTCTCTCTCTCTCTCTCTCCCTCTCAGATATCAATAAAATTATTTGTGGATCTGCATGCAGTCATCTATTGGTTCAATTTTATATCCACAATCTGATTTGAGCTGGTGAGCAGTCCAATGCTTCCGGCAATTTAATGGGAATGAATTGTATTTAGGATTTCCACTTGAGATTTATACTTGGTTGATTCTCACTTCTGTTTGTGTTCAAACAAAGTATTGTTTATTCTGATTATTGCCCGTTGACTTATAAATGCGGTTGTGGTGTAGTTGCATGAATGTGTTGGATCGGCACTTGTCGCCCTTGGTCCTGAAATGTTTTTAAGCCTTCTCCCCCTCAATCTGGAGTCTGATGACCTATCTGAGGTGAATGTCTGGCTCTTCCCAGTTTTAAAGCAGTACACTGTAGGTGCCCACTTGAGCTATTTCGTGGAATCAGTTCTGGATTCAGTTGGTCTAATAAAACAGAAAGCACGTAAGGTATGGAACTAGAGTTCAGTTAAAAAATTTGCCTCCTTTTGTTTGTTCCGTTAGTCACTCATGACTTTTGCCAGCTTGAGCTAGAAGGAAGTGTCTATTCAGCTAGAAGTGCAGATGCCCTTGTATACTCTTTATGGTCCCTGTTGCCATCATTTTGCAACTATGCTGTGGATACAGCTGAAAGTTTGAAAGACTTGGAGAATGCATTATGCAGAGCTCTTCGTGAAGAACCTGATGTTCGTGGTGTAATATGTTCCAGCCTGCAACTACTCATTGATCAGAATAAGAGGGTTTTGGATGAAAATGATGAATCTTCAGGCACTGAGTTTGGTGCATCTGCAGAGAAATCTGTATCTCGTTACACTGTGCAGGTTGCCACTGATAATTTGAGTGCACTGAGGTCATCTGCTCGTGAAATTCTGTCAGTTTTGTCTGGAATCTTTCTGAATTCCAAAAATGATGACGGTGGCTGTTTACAGGTACTATAACTTTTCTTGTTTAGTTAGATCTAATGAACCGCGTGCTTCCATATGCATTGTATGAGTTGATAGTAAAAAATAGTATGAGCTAAGCATGTTTGTGTATTGTTTACCAACGAAATGGCCCTGGTTCTAGTATTTGATGAAAAAACTGTGCTTTGAGATTTGTATCAAGTGTTGCCAAGTCTTGTTCTAAAACCTGTGTGTTGTTTGGCGCTGTCATTAGATGGGTTGATACTTGATAGTGACTTTATTTGCACTCTATGCAGTCTACAATTGCTGCATTGTCTCCTATAGCAGATAAAGCAGTAATATCAAGACTATATAAAAGTACAATGCAGAAGCTACTGAAAGTTACTCTGGAAGCTGCAAAAGTGCGTGATTCTAGAAAGCCAAACTCCATGGGAAGTGCTGATTCATCCAATGAAAGTTCACCTTCTGTTCTTCGGTCCGTCCTTCGCTTCACTCTAGTTCATGTGATTTTTTACAGCTTGTGTTTAGTTGTGTCAGTTTGATGTTATTCCTTTATCCTATTTGCATCGGTGATCTTTCAGCAAAAGTGAATGCAGATGCTGGATTCACTGACCAATTAGCTTTTTGTTCACAATATGTGCAGGGGAAAGCTATTTGACTTGGCTGCTTCTCTTTTGCCTGGACTGAATGTCGCAGAGGTCGATGTTCTGTTTAAAGCTATACAGCCAGCATTGCAGGTTAGTCAGTGAATCTACCTAGTTATGCTATCCCTTGTTTTACTCAAGATGATTTGAACAACAGCCTACAGTGCGAGGTAACAAAATTTGAGGCTTCATTGCAGGACGCAGACGGTGTTATCCAAAAGAAGGCATACAAAGTTCTTTCAGTAATGCTTAAGGTACTTATCTTGTTGGTTCGGTTTATGCCTGCATTCCATTGAATGCAATCATGATGAAGTTTTTTCTGTAACATCCCAAAAAGAGTAGAACTTTATATTTATTTTAATGATGCATGGGATGGAACGGAATTGGGTTCATTGTTGACAGCAAGACAGTTTATGCATATCTAAACCCAGACTCCGAGTCCTAATTGATCAACTCTTCTTTTACCTGCCCTAGAAAAAAACACAATTCCTTTTGTGCGTTTTATTTGAATCTTTGAATGAAAGGCATTAGGAACCCTATTTGAAATACTTAATCTGACTCCCTAGCTTGATGATCGCGAGTTTTTTTGTGGTGTTTAGCTTTTATTTCACAAACATTGTCTGTGTTTCTTACTGCCTTGCAATTTTGTTGTGTTTTCTGTTTTTCCAAGAATTATGAGAGGTTTCTTTCATCGAAGCTCGAGGAGTTGCTGAAGCTTATGGTTGAAGTGCTACCAACATGTCATTTCTCAGCAAAACGTTATAGGCTCGAATGTTTGTACTTTCTTATAGTCCATCTTTCTAAGGTTGAAACTCTAGCTCTTCATTTGATTACGTACGATAAAACCTCCTTCCAATCTATTCAAACATTTCAATATTCTATTGATGGATAAAATACTTAAATGTCTTCCTTGTTTATAGGATGGTTCAGACCAAACCAAACCTGAGATTGTTTGTTCATTCTTAACTGAGATAATATTGGCGTTGAAAGAGGTACTTTATGTTGACTAATTGTAGTTCTTTTGTTACTCTATATGATGCATCTACTGTTCTTTTTTTGATTGGTTTCATCAGGTTCCTGGTAAGATGCTTATTAAATTATATTATGCCTTTACAGGCTAACAAGAAGACTAGAAACAGGGCATATGACATCCTTGTGGAAATTGGGCATGCATGTGGTGATGAAGAAAAGGGTGGAACAAAGGAGAACTTGCTTCAATTTTTTAACATGGTGTGTAGTCTATCTGGTTGTTGATTGCTGACATTCTAAGTTGACATACGTGCTAAGTGCCAGTTTTCTGGCCAGGTTTTATATGAACAGTTTTTTGCTAAAGTTGCCTTCTGTCTGGGGGATATTGGTTCTGAAAATTGATCAAGGTGTAATAATGACTAGTACTTACTCTTTAGCTATGCTATTGGAGCAGGTAGCTGGAGGTTTGGCAGGTGAAACTCCTCATATGATCAGTGCTGCAGCGAAAGGCTTGGCTCGCTTGGCTTATGAGTTCACAGATCTTGTCTCAACTGCATACAATGTTCTTCCTTCCACATTTCTTCTTCTTCGGAGAAAGAACAGAGAAATAATTAAGGTAAGTTCCATTCTATGTCTGTGTGGATGTTGGTTTATTGTAATAGTGAATGATTGGGTTCATGGAATTGGTTTACTTATGCAGGCAAATTTAGGTCTTCTGAAGGTACTGGTTGCCAAATCTCAAGTAGATTGGTTGCAGATGCACTTGGGGGGCATGGTGGAAGGCTTGTTGAAGTGGCAAGATAACACAAAAAATCATTTTAAATCAAAGGTTTCAAATTATCTCCTTTTTTCTTAAATTAAGTTGTCTTATGCTGCAAGGTTTTTGTTGTTCTCAAGTCATGTGTTTCCTCTGTTCTATATTTTCTTGGAAGAAGCAGGCTTTCTTCTTTTCTGAAGTGCATTACTATTTCTGGAGTTCTTCTGAGTTGTGGAAGCTAGTAATCCTTTTCCTTAAAGTTGCTTGGTGTTATAGAGGGTGAGGTCACACCCTTACCGGGGTTTCATGTTCATGGAAATGTTTTTACCTAACTAAAGAAGCTAACTATTGTCAATTTGACTGTCGAAAAATGTTAGTATGAACATCACATTGATATCAAACCATATGTTTTACGTTCTTCCATATATAGGTAGCTGCTTAATAAGGGATATAAGTGTAGAGATATTATGGAGCTACAGCTGGTTTTTCTTTTCCCCTTTTGCATCATTGAACAAGTTTTTCCTTGGCTGTCTATTTGATGGCTAGATTCAGCATCATTGTTTGGTATTTATCTGATTACTACAATACTGGGAAAATCTTGCCCCATCATGCTGCAGGTGAGCTGTTAACTGATATTACTGCAAGGATTGATTCTTCTGCTTACTATTTTTCAATAGGTTAAAGTCCTCCTGGAAATGCTAGTCAAGAAATGTGGCTTGGATGCTGTAAAGGCTGTAATGCCTGAAGAACACATGAAACTCCTTACTAATATAAGAAAGGTACTTTTATCATCTTCCTGTGAAATTTTATCTAGTGTCCTCTGAATTTTTGGTTAACCGTTTCTCCATATAGATCAAGGAGCGAAAGGGGAGGAAATGGGCAACTAATTCAGAGGAAAGTAGATCTCATCTGTCCAAAGCCACCACATCCAGGTGTCTGTCTCTGTCTCCCTCTCTCAAATGCACACAAATTCAGATTGGTGGATTCTGCTGTTTACATTTTCCGCATGTCACTTCTGAATTGACTTTGCTTGGATAAAAAGGCATCCTATGACCGCATGGGATTGCTATTACTCTTCTTTTCCCTTTTTCATTTTCCTCGTTCGTTTTTTTGGTGGGGGCGGGGGATTAAATGCATAGGTCTGTTTTTAGCCTGCAGTATTTTACCACTAACTGAATAGATCATCTTCTGGATCACGATCCTCCAGAGTTAATCCTTCAGGGTGAGTATGTAAATGTGTTTAGTTTGCTCTCTCTCTCTCTCTCTCTCTCTCAAAGCAAGGGCACAGGCATGTGTGTGCATCCTATGTTCAGCTTTCCATTTCTAATCGTAAAACTTTCCATTGGGCATCATCCTGCACTCTGTTCAGACCTCTGCTATCTCCAGCGTGACTAGGAGAAATAAGATATACCCGTAATTGTGCAGGGCCTTCGAATCGAAAAAATCCTCTAGCTTGGTTAATTGCATTTTTCCAATTAATTCTGGAAAGGATGCTTGGTTTCTTTAAGACATACCATCTTAGGCTGGACTAGTAAATGAATTCTCATTATACATGACTATGGATGTTTGAAATCTCTCTCTCTCACTCTCTCTCGCTCTCTCTCTCTCTCTCTCTCATGCTGATTATATGCATCCTCTGAACTATGTCCAAATTGGAAAGATTGAAGCAGCAGCAAGCAAGCTCGGACTAGTCTTATGCCTCTTATTTTCTGGCTGATGATTACCATGCTTTAGTCCGGCAAATTTGCGAACATAAATGCAGATGCATGAGACATCTAGTACGGATCTAGATCAGTAAAATCAAAGTAGCATATACTGTTAGGAAAGAGTCTGTTATCAGTCAACTTTGGCCCCTTTACATTATTTCACCACATTGATTGGAATTATTAACTGTACCGATCCTTCTCTCTCTCTCTCTCTCTCTCTCTCTCTCTCTCTATCTCTCTCTGGCTTAGCAGATGGAATCATACAAAGATATTTTCTGATTCTGGTGATGAAGACAGCACGGATGGTGAGACTGATTATATGGACGGTGAGACAAATATTGGCAGACGGAGCAAGGCTTCCTCATTGTTGAAGTCAAAGGCTACTTCATTACGGTGGGTACTTGATGCTGCACTCTTGCAAAAATTTTATGCACATGTTATAGGTAATCGAGACATTTCTACACAAAATGTTAGCAGCTTGTGCATATTTGAGCCAGACGGAAGGTTTTCCTCATTCATGCACATCTCATTTCACTTATCTTTTTGAAGAGCTTTCTGTTACACTGTTGGATGAACTACTTTGTTTATTTTACTGAAAAATATGAACCATTTGCCTCGTTGATACATCTCAATTCACTTGTATTGTTGAAGAGCTCTTTTTAGACTGTCCGATGATTTAGATAGCCAGCTATCATCCTACTATTGCACTTATACAAATGTTCAATTTGTCTAGGTCCAAGAGATTGCATAGATCTGCCCAGAGCCTGCCAGAAGACCTTACGGACCAATTGGAGGATGAACCTCTCGATTTGCTTGATCGGCAGAAAATGAGGTCAGCACTTAGAGGATCCCAGCAAGGCAAACGGAAGGCAGAGTCTGATGATGACTTAGAGATAGACTCCGAAGGTCGTCTAGTAATCCGTGAGGGAGAAAGGTCAAAGAAATCCTCGGCAGCCATCCCAGATTCAGATTCCAGGAGTGAAGCTGGTAGTTATCTTTCCAAGGACTCTTCAAGGAAAGCCCAGAAGCGTAGAAAGACGTCAGAATCGGGCTGGGCTTACACAGGGAATGAGTATGCTAGTAAGAAAGCTCGTGGAGACTTGACAAGGAAAGACAAGCTTGAGCCCTATGCCTACTGGCCTCTTGATCGTAAGATGATGAGCCGGAGACCAGAGCATCGGGCAGCAGCGAGGAGAGGAATGGCAAGCGTCGTGAAGATGACGAAAATGCTTGAAGGCAAGAGTGCCTCGAGCGCACTCTCCCTCAAAAGCACCAAGTTAAAAAAGAGGGCAAATAAAGCAGGCAAAAAGAAAGGCAAGTGAATAGAAACTGTGACAATGTCCAGCACAGTGGATTCATTCGAGTGCTTGCGATTGTGCGAATTAGTGCGCAGAAAATTGTGAGATACCTGGTGCTAGAGTCATAGACCAATTGGTTTATGGTGCAATTTTGCTGTACATATAATTTTAAGTACAGATGCAATATAGGCTGAACAATTTTGTTAGTACAGTTCTTGAGCCACCTAAGCATCTGTCACCTGCATCCTGAACATGTGTCTGCCCATGTTGTCCCCCCTCTCTAATAAATTTGTTTTTCTTTATGTTCAAAATGCGAAAAGACCTTAAAATCCTAGTGCAAACTCGAATGTGTTGCAGGCGGCCTGAGGGGCTGCTTGGGGTCTGGCCCGTGAGCTAACCCAAGGATCGGCACGGCGAACGGGCATGACCCATGTCCCGGGCCCTTATGGACCATGCCGGGGCCACCTTGTCATTTCAACTTACATCTTGGTCCAGTTCCCTAAATTTGTAGGTCTTTTCACTTTGGATTTTATACTCGCCAATGGTATATTATCCCATTAACCACTGGGAAAAGCATTGAAAGAAGGGGGCAAGAAAATTTGAAATTGAAGAAACAGAGCAGCAGATGGAGCCAAGGAAAATCTAAAATAGCGAAGAGAATTGCAGGATGATAACTCGCAGAAACTGATCTCTACAACATTCTAGTCTTTCGATATATGTTCACATACAAAGAAAGACGAGAAGTTAGCATGGTTTACCTCCCTACATCATGCCCTAGTGTGGCTACAGATGATTAGCAATAATTCACAATAACAATTTTGGCAAATGAGTATGACTAGCAACATGTCTTGGCCTTGGATTCTTCTCCATTGTGCTGTCCGACAAAATCCCATTTGTATATGACAGCTATCCATGGGAGTGCGAGGAGGTTACTTATGGCTGAGCATCCGGCATCCAAGGTGAACTCTAAACATCTTCACATTCTATAATGCCAACATCCGTCTGAAAAACATCCGACAAGAGGAAAAAGACATCAGAGTTGGACCAATGTAGAGTCCCCTGCTCTAACAAGTTTCATTTGTTTACCCAAAATATTTGGATCTCTTATCAAGTGGCCAAAGAGACAGAAATATGAAGCGCCAAGAAGCATACCTTCGGCTCGATTATTGCATCGTAAAGCCCGCCAAGGATGATTCATTTGTACGGGGCAAATAGTATTGATGAGTTGTGTCCACCAAATCCGAATGAGTTAGACAAAGCCACCTTAATGTCTAGTCTCTCTTTCTTTGGGCCAACCAGCATGCTTGGATCCTAATTGATTTTCACAGTTAATGCTCAATGTCCAAAATATTAGCATTGGAGACGAAGAGCGTAGTACAGGAAATGCGAAAGTGTACCACTCCTTCATCTGGGTTTTCCAAATTAACATTGGGATGAACCCACCCGGTTCTAATTGCCTGCATTGAGAACACATATCCACACTCAAAACTAGAGTAAAATCGACAAAACCGTGACTCAATGAAATTCTGGTCAGTCCAATAAGTCTCATCTTTAACATGGAGAAATAGTGAGATTGTATGTACACTCAATCTACTATAACAAGGACATTAATCAGATCTGACAACTCCAAGAAGGCACTTTTAAAGTTCTCCTGTGAAACTTGCATAGCTCAGTTAGAGTGAAAAGGCTAATACCTGTACAACCGCCACAGCTTCCACAGCACCAGCAGCTCCAAGTAGGTGACCAATCATGGATTTAGTGGAATTCACTTTTACCTGCATAAATGGGTAATCTTAAAGGCACCAAAATTTGGTAAAGATACACCTTGGCATAAATTAGCAAAGAATTTACATCTGCATTACCTCACTGTTTTCGCAAAAACAATGGGCAAGAGCTTTGTACTCCTTGAGGTCTCCAGCTGGAGTAGATGTAGCATGAGCATTTATGTAGTTTACATCTTCCCTAGACACTGCAGCCTGAGCTAAGGCCTTTTCGATACAGAGAGTAACGCCCACCCCTGCTTAGAGAACAGATCGTGAGTTCAAGTTTTGATTCCGTAAGAGGATAAGATGTGCACTGGAGCAAGTCTTAAAAGTTGATGATCATTGACTGTCAAGAAGATAATAGATGCAACCTAAAAATCAGTACAAGTACTTTGTGATTTTACACCAAAGACCATGACCATGAATGACGCTACAGGGCTACACCCATGACTTGGTTGACCCCACGAGCTATATTATAGCGAATGTAAAAAAACATTGACCACAAACCGAAAAGAACACATAAATCACGCCAAAAATTTCTGAAGCTCATCAAAGGTTCGTTTGGATGTGGTCTCTTAATTCCTCTTGTACAAAAGAAGGGCGGGATAATATGATTAAATAGAAAGGCCTTCTTACTTTTTCTATTTTGTATCAGAACTTCCTATCTCCCTCAAAAAACAGGTCAGATTAACAAAGATAAGGTCCCACAATACAGAAAAGAATGTGTATAGCAAAGATAGAGGAGGAAGAAAATAAAAGAAAAGAGAGATAAAACCAACTAAAAAGTTTCAGTGACTGTCGAGACTTCACTGCCCAGACAGTAAGAATTTAAGAGGAAAAATTACCATCAGGGTGAGGTTCAGTCATGTGATAAGCATCGGACGTGAAGCTTCCACCAAGAAACTCTGCATAAATGTTTGCACCTCTACTCTGCAAGGAAATACTAACATGTCATCTTGAATCACTGACCAATCATAGCCAGGCTTGAGCATGGTGTGCAGTGCACCATGCACCTGGTGACTGTCTGATCCAGTGGTATTCACGTGGGCCCAGCCAAAGATCAGACAGTGACCAGGTGCAGCACCAGATACCGGATGCACTGAGCAGCACCACCCAGGACCACCAGCATAGATGAGAGGAACAAAATGTGTAGGTACCTTAGCATGATCTAATTCCTCCAAGAGCAGAACTCCAGCTCCTTCTCCCATGACAAATCCATCGCGATTCTGTAAAGCCATGCTCACATTTTAATCGGGATAATGCACTTGCCTCCAGTTCATATTCACAAAATTATTAAATTAGAGTCACAAGGCTCATAACAGAGTGTTTCCCTCTCCACTAGTCTTTACCACAAGCCATATCATCAATTAAATTTCAGAAATGGGTATTCAATTTTTACGTTTCCTCAAATTCATTAAATTATTTTCAGACTAAAAAAACTTGTCACCAAGTGAAGAATTTAGCATTCAATACTCAGCATTTTCTTCCAGCCTCCAAAAAAACAGAGCTTTATTGAATCTTTGAAAAAGGTCTAGAAAGATCTTTGTGGACGTTTCTAAATCCTTTGGATGAAAAAAAGATGCAGAGGAAACAAAGCAAGTTGTGAGATGCTAATACAATGTCCCATGGTCTTGAAGCTTTCGCAGGATGACTATTTCTCTGTGAAAGCGCTCGGCATGCCACAAAACCCCCCAAACCTGCGGCAACAACGACAGTGTGAGAAGATCTCTCACTGCAGCTTTTGATGGACTCAGTGAGGCACATGACAAAGACAAGGAGGCAAATTATACCAATAGGAATAATTGCTGCATCTGAGCCACCGCAAAGCATCACATCCTGCAAGATCCCACAATTCTCAGAAAATTATGCAGTTTGAGTCACCAGGACAGCTATGCTTATTTTAATGTTAAAAAGTCTCAGCCAACACAAATGAAGCAGATTCATCACAAAGCAACTTTTGATTTAAAAAACTTACAGCTTCTCCTCTAATTATGTGGTTTGCAGCATTCAGTATACAAAAGTTGCTCGTAGCACAAGCAGTTGATATAGAGTAATTAGGGCCCATCCATCCCTTCGGTTTAATAAATAAAATATAATCAAAAAAATCAGCCGGAACAAAATGCATTTCAATATTGAGATATTGAAAATTAGGCTGACCAGATCCATTGCAAGCATGGCTGAACCCATGTTAGTTGTTGCAAAAGGTACACAAAAGGGATTCATTTTCTTGTATGATATCCTTAAAGCTTCAATAGCATCATTGAAAACCTGTGCATTTAAAAGGTACCAAATATAAGGAATAGATGAATCAGATAGAGTAACACGGCCAGATAAAATCTGATTGGGCTATCAATAAAGCTCTCAATCAGAATGTGAACCGCCGCATCTGTAAAAACATCATTTCCATTTTAAATGAATGCATCTCTGAAATGCCATTCAGAGTTTCAGACACAGTTAGGCAATGATGTCTAAGCTGCAAATAAGTGGACTATTTCCATTTTCCACCCTCTTCAAAATCTCAATGGCTAGAAGATGCAACCCTTAACTTCATAAAGGTTGACTAAAAGCATCAAGTTACCTTCATCCCACCCATTGCAGAGCCAATGAGAACCCCACATTTAGCTTTGTCCAGATTTTTCATAGCATCATCAGTCATTCCACCATCTGCCAAGGCTTTCTTGCCAGCAGTGAGCATGTAAAGCATGAATTTGTCCATCCTCTTAGAGAGTTTTGGAACAATCCATCCATCAGTTGAGAAAGACTTGATCTCCCCAGCAATTCTCTGGTAAACATACATGGGTATCATCAGGTAAAAACTAGATACAAAAAAAATAGAAGGGGAAGGCGACACCTACCGTTGGAAATTGAGCACAGTCAAATGTCTCTATCTCACTTATACCACTGACACCCTCCAGCAAATTATTGTAGAAGATGTTCGGATCATGGCCTAGGGGAGTTACCACACTCATCCCAGTCACTACTACCCGCCTTTGCTTCGTTACAGGTTTCTTCATCGTTGAAACTTCTTGAACAGGTTGTAAGGCCACTGCCATGGTTTCTCCTGCATTTATGACCAACTTGTCACAAATAATGCACCTCGCAAATGTAGTAAAACAATTGCCAGCACTAGCATCTTTCAGCATTACTCATAACTGTACTGAAACGACCTCCAGATAAAATCCATACATGGAAGCTACAGAGAGCGACTTAAATTGAATAAGTGCATCAAGTCAAAATGCGGTGGCAAATCACCACTCATTTTTTCTTCAGGAAATCTGCTTAAGTCATCTACATAGTATGTTTCCTGCTAGCAAAGAGATGTGGTTCCAAATAGTAATCACTTTCTGAGCATGTTCACATTAGAGCACCGGCCAAAATCATGATTATTTCAACAGAGAGAAGATTATTTGGCACACTCAAACGACATAAGTCTGCCATGTGATTAGCAAACGAAAGAAAGAACACAAACTTTCACAATGTCAAGTGACTAGGTTTTCTGCAACTATTGCTCTAACACAGTAACCCTGCTGTATAAAGTTAGAATCAGAAGGTTAAGTTGGAACCACAAGTCAAATCGCCAAATTCAATTGGAATATCATACTTAGAGAAGATTTTTTAAGAAGAATGCCAGATAACTGATATTCTACAGTATTTCAAAGTAGAAACTGGTACTGTGTGCCCCCATCCACTCCTTAAAAACTTCATTTTCAGTAGCTAAAGAGTTAGAGCAAGCATGAACAAATAGAAGGGTTTTTTTTTTTTTTAAGAAAGTCAAAAAATTTTCCGACTATATTTGCAATTGAATTCTCCACACTAAAGTGACAACTCGACACAAAAGGTTGGACTCTAGCAGTCAAATTTTCAAGATAGTGCTCTAACCCGCATAAGAACAAATTAACCGCACAGTCCAGCAGAGTGGATAGGCACATTCCTTGCGTGTTTCTAGATTACGAAAACCCACATTCGCATCTCGAGTTTTTTATCTCACTCTAAGCCTAATCATGAAGCAGAATCAAAATCGGATTCGCATATTACGTCTTCTTCATAAATCAGATCAAAATTCTCACAGAGCAAACGAACGAAGGAACCCACATCAACATCAGATCAAGGGTCCACTTTAGAATGAAAGACACTTGAATAAGCCAAATGGTTGCTTACAAAACTAGCCCATGGCAACTCACAAATGAAGATAAATATTAAAATCAAAACGCATCAAACAACGAAAACAAACCCACCCCAGATGCCCATACACGATGAAGACCAAAGCAGGGACAAATGTTGCACTACTAATAACAAGCAATCATTAAAGAACGTATTTTTAACATGAAAAGAGAACTTTACCGGAGGAGCGAGCTCGATTTGTGCGCTTCTGCTTCCGATTTATGCCAACATTTCTCGATCCAAACAGAGACGAGAGCCCATTACATCTGCAGTAATCACTACAAGGCTCGAAAGGCAAACACGAACTCATGAGACCTTGAATGTTCGATCCATAGAAAGATGACAGCAATCCAGAAATGGGCGACCGGGCATTGCTTGTATCGCTACAACATTTTGAAAGGACCTTCCTTTTCAGCCTCTTGGAAAGTCTCCTGGGGTACTGAAGCGGATGCGCTTTGAGCTCGTTCTCCCAGGAGACCGACGTGCAAGCCGCCACCAGCCATGAACACAGCGGCGAGGCCGCCATTGAAGCCGCCATCACGAGCTCAAGAATAAGAAAAGAAAACGAAAAAGGAGCGATCTTTTTCTTTCCAATGAAAAGGGTGATGGGAAAAAAAGGTGATGAAGCCTCCGAAGCTTGGGGGAGAACGATGCAGAGGACTCAGAGTGAAGGATGCGAATTCATGAAAAGACGACGAATGGGTTCGTGGTGTGTTTGTACGAGAGAGGAAGGAGACAGCATTTGGATTCTGATTTCACTCACGGTGTGGTGGTCGTTTCACTTTTCTTGTGCCCCTGCTTCCTCGATCGTTGTACCTGCGAAACGGTTCGGCAGCCCAAGTTTTTGGGCAATCCGTGCAGTGCTGGCAACTGAGAACGCAAGCAAGTTCTCTGTCTCTCTCTGTCTCTCTCTCTCTCCAATATATTCTTGTTTAGAGCCCTGACTTGTTGGAGCAAACAAAGCTACCAAATGATGCTACCTACATCTAGACATTATTAAGGATACGTTGTTCTGGCCAATAGGATCATATGTAGCAATCGAAGAAACGCAAAATGGACTACAGTATCGAACTATGGGGAGAGCATATGCTTTTGACCCTGTTCGTAATTTATGAAATCTTAGATGCAACGATGATATCTTGGGCTTGTAAATCACGGATGCTGCTCATCATTGCTCGACTTCCCCCCTCCAAGGGACACCTCCTCCCCATGCAAAGACGGCTTTTGCCCCGCGGACAATTTCCTTGGCCCGGTAGGTATTTTTAGGAGCATCTGCCCCCATCCTAATGATCCATCCATGTGGACATATACTTCCGCTTTGAAATTTGCGGCCAAGGTACGTGAAAATTGTCGAGATCGGTCGGGACAGCAGGAGGGACGCGTAGGGTATCATTCCCTTAATTCGGTATCGCAGCCAGCACTTTGGAGATTATAGTTTTTGTCGAGATTTTGACATGTCTTCCGGAAGCCGTGCGACCGTCCATTCGAACAACAATAACCGATGCAGAGCAACAACTATTGCTAACCTTTTGAATTACTACTAACTTTTAGATGACTTTCAAGGATTTCCCAAATGTTCTCGTAACCCCAAAGGTGCCTCGAGGAAGATATATCTACTTAATGAAAGAAAAAAAAAAGAGGGTAAGGATCCTCCGTCACGTTCGGTGTCTCCATTAGTGTCTCGGCATGTCTCAACTATCGATACATTAGTGATAAATTGCGTAGGTATGTTTATTCTCGTGTAAGAATGGAATCGATAACCTATCTAATGGAGACACCGAGAGGTTAGCATCTCATTAGAAAAAAGAAAATTAACCTTCATAAGATTGGTCTATTGAGACTTAGATGTGTAGATTAGGTCCACGACACAAATTAAGGCTACAATCTTATGAAGGTTAATTTAAGGTTACAATCGCCCGCTTGATTTTGGGCTTGTATCTTACCTATTCCATAATGTCGGTGGGAGTATTCATGTGCGGGTATTTTCTTGTATTATAACGAAGCTCGTTTTAGGTAGGTAAATATCGGAACTATGAAATATCCTACTAATCTCACGAACCGAGTTAAAGACGAGCCAAAGTACGTGTAAGTGGCTCAAACATTGAATTATTTTTCCTTGGCGGTGCTATTCGGAAGTTTTCCTATTTAAAGTGGGTCTCCTTGCCCTTAAAAAGATCATTACCATAATTGTAACCTTCTAGGTAGTTAATGAAATATTTTCATTTCTCGGACATGAACTTTAATCATCCTTTTCTTTTTCAGGAAGAAATTGAAGAAGTTTTCAAGATTGAGTAAACGGTTCAATATCAACTCTATCGAAAGAACTCGGGGCACCATAGCATGTCGAGAATAAAGGGGGACATACAAGACATAACCACTCCCTCGGTCAGGTACTATGCTGCCCTCCCTTTCAATCGATACGCAATTGAGGAGTTCGATCACGAACACTACGGGTGTGGAAGCGATCCTAGTCGGGGAAGGCTAAGATGGCGCCTCGCATATGAAATAGCAAGAGGGCACTTATACCGCCACGGTGAGGCCTTACGCGAAAGGGCCAAGCCCAATGGGGGCGGCGCGTCCCTTACTTCAAGCGCACCTCTCTATCGACTGAATCACTTCAACGGCTCAGCCGGAGGAACAGGTGAATCCACGAGCTGCTAAGATGCATGGAGCAGAAGGCTCGCAGTACCTCCTTTTCTTGATATAGCCTTTTCTTCGTTCCAATAGTGAATCACCTACTATTAAAAGGGGCAGGCCTGCACGTCCGTCCTACTTGAAACTCCAAAGACATAAGAAAAAGAGATGTTTGCCATCGGATGTTTTGGAGCTGCCTGGGAAATTTATCCGCTATGCGGCTACGCCACCTGTAGAAACCCTTTTGCCTTTGTCCAAAGTGATATCAAATGCATGTAATTGTTCTTTGTTTGGTCTCCTGCACGTGGCATATTTAAGGCTATCCGCTGACCAAAAAAAAAAAATACATTTCCTCTCTACTCCTCACCTAATGCTCTTGCCCATGTTACATTCTTCAAAATTTTTAAATATTTGTTAATTACTAAAAATTCGTAATTATAAGAATATGATTATAAGTTCTATTCATATTGAGTCCGATAATATGATTAGACGTTTCAAATCATTTCTCTCTACTTCGTAACTATTTTATAAAATCTGACTTCATTGCATGTGTAAATAACAATACGACCAAATGAATGCATGTACATTGAGATTTCAAATGATTTCCATTTTTTCAATCTTGTTTTGCAAAACTCCGAAATTTCTAATCAAAAAGGAGACGACTCATTCTATTAAATTTAGTGTATTTAATGTCCAAATGTCTATTTTACTACACCGTATAGATCTGTCAACGTGCACAGGTAAGGTATAATGCAAACCAACCCTTCACACTTCGCATAATGATGAACATGCCGGTTTTCTTCTCTTTAAATTTCTTAAAATGGAGTTCAGTTCAGCCATTACCGTTAAGAAATTTTTTAAAGAACCCTTTTGTTAAGTCAACTACGTATAGTGATTCTTTTAATAAATTGCAAAAATGCAATAAATTCACATGTCGCGAGATCACCAAACATACAAAAGAAAGTTACGGATTATGGGAGAATTAAGGGATCCTTTTTGTCTCACTTATCAATCAATAAATCGACAATTAGAAGAGGAAAATACAGCTGATATAAGTTGACCAGACAAAGACATACTCTCAAGAATCCGAGGAGAGGTTTGGTTGGAGAGGTAGGAGGTTATTGAATCATACCCGGACGTACCTGCTACAACCGCAAGTGGGAGCAGCAACTGTTTGAACGACACCTGTACTTATGTTAATTGACATTGAAATACTTACTTTGATTGCATTTAGAATTTCTAAAGTCGGATATATAGGATGATGGCAGTGACATTAGGTGGGGTTCCCACAAAGTAGCAAGATCTCGTTCAAGTGGAGAGAAGTTTGCACCAAGTAGAGGAAAAGGGTAGAGCAGTGAGTTATCTTTCATGTAAATCGGCTCGGCTTGCTCGTTCAAAGAGTTCAATACGTGAGCATTTAGTGAATTGTACCTTGTCGTGAGGGGAGATTAAGAGATCGCGTAGTTTGGGCTCGCTCGATTGGGAGAGTGATACATATCGGAGGGGGATTTAGGAAGAAATGCGCATGATTACCTAACCAGGAAGTTCGAATTTTTTAAGGGGTTTAATTTAAACCATGTCATGAACGCCTAAACAAATTTAAGAGGACAGAAACTACGTGGCGTTTGGAATTCCACAACCCAAGCGGGGACTTTCCTCGAGGAAACGATTTTGAAGTCAAAGCTGGTGCGCCAAACTCCATCTTCTCAACCATATTCCTGATTTCAGTTTTCATAAGCAATAATAGAACAGCATTCAATTGCTTAATCCAGAGGATTGGTGAGCTTAAAGCCCACCTTCATCCAGAGAATTGGTGAGCTTAAAGCTCCCCTCAGGTCTCCAACCATTTCCTAATTCAAAGACTCATATTTCTTAGACATTCCTTTTCTGTTGAGCTTGGAATATGAAGAGCAGAATGAAGAACGAGTCACATAAACAGCACGGCTATCATCATCTGCTCCGCATCCTTTCATGGTGGAACCTCGATTCCCCATCTGTCGTCCATGTAGATGAACATTCCTTGATGGAACGACAACAATTCTTTTTTAACCCGAAGGTCCAAGTTCTGATAATACACAACAGTAAAGTTTAATCTCTTTCCGGCGCCAACCTCCACCAAAAAAGAGGGTCCGGTTATCCATTTATAATAGAATTTTCTCTTCTATATCTCAAATTTCTTTCTTTGAAAATCAAGTCTTACCATGAAGAAATATCTTGTTCAATGCAACTAATGACACTGTTGCCATTGAGAAACCCAAGCTGGTCACATATAGAAACCAGTCTTTTGAAGAGTAGTCAAATGCAGTCCCACATGAGAAGTTGTATAATACCATAGTCACCTCAGGACTATGAATTTTGTCATAACTAGATGAGACCATCAAAATTGTTAACACACCAGGGTTTAGTCAATGTTCATCCTCTCACGGTTAGATGGACCGATTTCATCATCTAAGTCCGAATGTCTGTTTCAGAACTGACACAAATATCAAGAAAGGAGAAAATGAAGTGCCGCTAACACATGGCTAAGCTCCATGGCAGTACAATGGACATAATGACGGCAACAATAGATACATGCAGGCTTATTGATTGGGAATCTTCCTCTAGCACCGACAAATGGGGTGGATATTTAATTACAAAAGAACAAGCTCCTGTAGTTTTTGCTGCTGTTGGCCCAGTTAACCTTGAGGGTCCAAACAGGGAAACAAACATGGATACACACAAGGGACACCAAGACAAGATAGACCAGATCACTATACATGAGCAGACCTACCATTAACAGATGGAGAGGGCCAAAAACACTATTGTGCATGCAATCCATACAAAAAGAATGAACATGAAAGACCTTCTAGCGATAAATAATCTCAAAACTCAAACTTGACCAACTAATGTTGCAGCAGTACAAGTCATCACGCCAGATTGATCCGAGGCAGAAATTGATATGATACAAAATGACACCCGGCTATGCATCCTGCACGAAAAGATAATCTGGATCAACTCGGCTCATCCATACTCCCCTTTTCCAGTGTACACTACAAATGATGTCCAGCATTTCATGAAAGAGATTCAAAGGGGAAAGATACTATGGCCTCACCAAGGACAAACAAAAGAAACGCCAGGAGTCAATTAGGCCCAACATGTGGATAGCAAATACAAGAATACATTTCTTGTATTCACGACATTTTTCATGTTAAAGCTAGTTGGAACAATTCATAAATCTACCAGAGCTTGTGATCGCCACATGTTGGCTAAAAGATGCCAAAAGGCAACTGCGCCCCTAGAATATCCAGTTGTTGCTGCCCATCTTTGTAATCATTGCCACACATAGCCACCAATTATTGCTATCCATGGAATTCTCCATGTTCAATCATCTCTAGCCACCATCACTCTACTAGCCCAACTATTAAAACTGCAAAACAGTCTCCTTTTCACATACCCAGCAGTATAAGTTCAATTTATATGCCCCAAATTATGTGTTGATAGTGAGTATTGTGAGATGAAATTAGGGTCACATGGTGTTTCTCTGATGTAGCGAGATTGGCTACAGTGAGCAGTTGCTCTTGTTGTTTGGTCAACTAGTTCTCCAACTCAATTTCCGCCACCACTACATGCAATAAAAAAGAGTAACATGGAACATTTGAAGCTCAGTCCATTACTCAATATACTCCAACTCTTTTCAGAAAGCTTTCTGTTTCAATTCATAATGAATGTGTCAGTCAGCCGTGGTGATTCTTAATTACATTTCAACCCCCAAAAAAAAAATGAAATGTTTGCTGCACCAACAAAGAGAGAAGTCTCCAAAGAAATTTTAACTGCAATTTGAAAAGCTTGAATATTGAAACCCCACAGGAATGAAGAGATGCTAGAGTCTCTTGTTTAGTAAATAACTACACATACTAAAAAAAATTTAACCACAGGAACCTAGGGGGGTAAGCTGTAATTACTGCACAAACCAGAAATACTTTGTGGAACTCCTATCTTATCCATGAATAAGCCGGACTCCTTTCGCAGGGCATCAGAGAGACATGATGGCCATGTAAGACGACTGAGATAGGTTCATAAAAAGTATAAACTTCCCAGGAAACCACTTAAGGTAGGTGACATTTTTATTTGAATTGACTTGGAGAATAAAATTGATAAGCCCAAGGGCTCCTCGGATCCACAACCTCAAGAAATGCTATTAATGCATTTGCCATGTCCATTATGTATTATATTCGGCAGCTCAAATATTCCCAGAAGAGCAGATAAAGATGCACTTTAACATCACTGCCTCATTGGTTTAGTTGAAATCCGCTTACCTCATTCTAAAGATTCTGATGGTTGAGATTGTTGTTCCTCGATCAAAGTTTGAAGTCTCTGCCATGACACGTATGTATCAAAATTGCGAGTAGGGATTTTGAAGTAGCTATATATCAAACAGAAGAAATACTAACTTTAACAGAACTTCCAACTTCATCTAGTTTTTGCAACAACAAATGCTCTCCTGAATAGGGGGAAGAATCATATTGGATGGACTTCGATGGGGACATCTGCAATAGGCATATTGTTTCGTCAGTGAGTTCACATATATTTTCGACTACGTTTAGATGTCATTTGTAACTTCAGAAAACTTCCTCAACATACTACATGCCCTTGACAGTGATAGGATTGTGAACTTACATCGAGCTCATAAGAAAATGATAAAATGAAGTCCTACTTCCTACATTAGTAACTGTAAAAACAGCTAGAAATGCATTTGATGTAAATCATGCGAACATTTGAACTTACCAAAGCTGACTGACCCAGTCTCAGGTTGGGTACGTCATCAATAGTTGAAATTTGTCTAGAAAAGGCTTCATTTCTCAAGC
The DNA here is from genome assembly GCA_031216405.1 of Syzygium malaccense. Taxonomy (NCBI): domain Eukaryota; kingdom Viridiplantae; phylum Streptophyta; class Magnoliopsida; order Myrtales; family Myrtaceae; genus Syzygium; species Syzygium malaccense. The sequence goes on from CM062255.1 coordinate 5,686,528, forward strand.
TTGAAAGACGTGTTAGAACAGCCTGCTCAGGGCATCAAGGATTTAAGTTACTAGAACTCACCGGAATTGACATTAACCGATGGTAAATTTAACTTAACCAAGAAGTATACCTTTCGGAAAGCAATAGGGTTCGCAATGCCTTGTATTTGAACGTCATCACTTGGTGGCCTTCTGACACCAACATTCTCTATTCTAAGAGAGTATACACCAAAAAGGGACTGCAGATAGCCTTTATAACAGCAAGATAGCTTTTCAGGAACTGAGTTAATGGAGCTAATGGCATAATTAAAGATGACGCAGGTGAACATGGTTTCCTTTTTCTCCTTTCCTTGGTTTTGGTGTTAAGAATATGGATAATATGCCATCTAGAGTAGAAAAAACCCTACATAGCAAGTAGAAGATCCAAAAAGCAGTAATGGGACTTTCAACTGAAAAAACTGAGTCCTCATTAGTGAAAACTAAAGCATAAGTTGGAACACGGGCCAAAGTATATAGAGCTCCTTAAACTATCTTAGCATTAAAGTCTGGAAGTTACTACGAGTGGATTTACCTTGTTCAATCACAACATCAGCTACTGAAGGCAAAAGCACATGCTTCTCCTTTTTTAACATTCCAAAACATGGAAATGGTACCGGTCTGGTTACCTAAGCCAAAGAAAAGACGGAACAAGCAAAACGGTGAGGAACATAGGAGGGTACTCAGATTTCAATGTCAAAAGCATCTTTTTTTCAATTAATCCAGAAAAAAGTCCATATGTAACAGCTACCTGCCCCTTTGGTTCAAGAGACCATAATGCACAACTTTTGAGCTTAGAACTTTTAAGGTTAATACAACCGAGAAAGCAATAATAGACTTACTAAATCATGTCACACCCAAGCATGAAAACTGTGGATATCTACAGATATCAACAGACAAGAACTCAAACGTGGATCAGAAACTTACTTTGTACACGATGGCATTTGGGGTGAGATAGAGCTTCCTCGAACGGATATCCTTCCGAAGTATGTATCTCCGAACAGGCAAGTAAAGCAACATGAACAAGCCAATGCCCCAAGCTAGAAGGAAAAGCAACGAGTAAAGAACCCATTGAGCTGTCTGGTACTTGACGAAATTATCTTCCATTTCTCGGAAGGTCGCCGTGTACAGAACCGGGTCCTCCTCACTTTCGACGATTTCGCCAGACCCATGGCCTCTCAGGAGACCCTTTTCCAAGCTATCAATTTCCACCACCTCCTCCCCAGATCCCATTCGGAATCCCACCGGACAGTTCGGGACACTACAAAAATCAGCAACTGAAATCGAGCTCAGCCCAGCAGCAGCCATAAGACACTGGATCCAAATTATCACTCGATGCAATCACTCCATCTGCTCAATGCGCAAGCTTTCACACACACACACACATAGGCAGGCACATTCCCAGAAAAACCCAAATTTCTCCTAAATAACCACCTATCGACCTCAATAGATACGATGCTCAAACTGGAAACCGAGCGCATTGCGAAGAGCACGCGCGATCCGATGTCGAAATGCGAGAAACACTCGACAGAAGCAGACAAACGGAACCCTAACAGTATGACATCGCATTCGCGTCGATGCGACGCGATCGGAGACGGAGAAATCGGAGTTCGTGAGCTCACCGGAGTTCGACGGAGAGGACCGGCGGCGAGAGCGTGATCGGAGACGAAGCGCGAGATGGCGGACGTTCGAGCGACCGACCGGGGGCGGTGGAGAGAGGAGGCGCTCCCGGGAACAGCGACTACGAAAACTGAGAAGTACTCGCTGTCGCTTCTGCTGGGGGGGTGAGATCATCTGCAGCGACGGTCAGAGTGATCTCGTGTGCTCTACGATCAGATTCGTCGAGCGTGGATTGTCCAAAAATGATCTGGGGTCTGGACAAACCGTTTCCTTCTCACTATTCATGCAAGGTACACATTCGAACAAAAAAAGGAAATAAAACGTGCGCATCTAAATTCGGTCATAGAAAATTTAGACTCCATCTTAGGCTTGTCCAGCTTGGGTCGCCGGGCAACCCAAGTCTGCGCTCGATGATTCAATTTTATCAAGCAATCTTGAGTTTTGTGATGCGGACATGTGCCGAGGTCGAGCTCCATTCGTGTCTCCATAAGCAAGGTTTTCCATGATATCGCATCATGTCGGATCACAAATTGTGTTAATTTCTTCTCCTCAGATTAGTTGTCAAGGATGAAAGGCTATATATATGCCATGAACATCGTTTAAATATTATATACATCTTCCTTATTTTCTTTAACTCTTTATTAATCCCTAGATCCTTGATCACCTATGGTATCAGAGCCCAAGGGTCGATAAAGATATTCTATATAAAATCATTTGCAGTGAAGGCGATTTCCTTCGTGGAGATCTTTTCTATTGATCTGTGGATGTGGTCCTGGCAGTAAAACCCAGTGAGCTGGTGAGTCCGTTGGTCAGCATCGTCGAGATCAATTAAAAAGAAGAAACTAGTCTTTTGCAATGAACTTATTAAGAAGATGTGAGTCTTCCTCTAGTTCTTTATCACAAATGTCCTCAGATCAAGGATCAGTAAACGGAGAAGAAATTAGCATAGAAGATTTTAATAAATCTATTGAAAATTGGTTCATTCCAAAAATCAAGCTTAATCAAATTTATGAGCATTCAAAGTTTAAACTTTTTGGCCATAATGATTATATCATTGTTACTGAAGAGAGAGATGTACCACTTTCTAATTCCTTTGCTTCAATACAACTTTTGAATAAAGATTCTCTAAAGAAACATTCTCAGAAATGGAATTATATGCATATAGGACTAGTACAGGTTGGTGCAAAACCCCTTACTAAAGAAGGTCTAGATACTTCTTTACTCTTTGTTTTAAGAGATGCGAGACTTTTAAAATATGATGAGTCTATTCTTGGAGCCATAAAAACAAGTCTCTGCAGAGGACCAATTCATTTTGATAGTCATCCTGGTCTTACCGTTTCTCTCAAAAAAAATATTTTAAATTCTCTCACTCTTCAAATTAAAACCCATAATTATTCTATAGCTGAAAGTTCTATCCCCATAGCCCTTATTTACTGAGTTTATTACAAAGTAATGAATTCTGCTTTTGGTAGCAAAGCTTTTAAACTAAATTCCAATAGAGAAACTCTTCTTTTACAAACAAATATTTCTAAAGCAAATATTACCATTCCTAGGACCATTCCTTGGAATCAAATAACCATTCCTGATTAATGGGAGTTAGAAAACCGAATTCTCCAGCAAATCATTCAAAATTCTGATCCTACCAATATTATTCAACACCCTGAAGGAAGAGTAACTATTCAATTTTCCAGAAAATTTGTTAATATTCCTAGGAGGTCTTGTGACATCAGATCAATTCCTTCTTGGCATTCCACTTCTTCTCGAAGATCTATAGATACTATTCCTAATGTTCCTTTGAATAATCCTGAGGAAGCATCTGCAAGTGCTCCTCCTCTTTCTAACATCAGTGGAATAAATAGCAAGTCAGGAATTTCTAGGCTAATTTATCAACATACTCCTGATTTCCCTGATCCAACTCCTTCTGAAAATGAAAGATCCTGAAATCAACGTTTTAGAATTAGTTTTTGAACCAGATAAAATAATTTTAAATCAAGAATTTAATTCTTTTGAAAACAAACAAATCAGAGAATGGTTCTTTGAAAATTTTCAAAACCAAGCGCTCAAAATCAAAAAAGAGTATTATGATTACATGTATCAACATGAAATCCAAGTATTCTTCTTTGATTGGTTTGAAAATAAATTTCTAAAAGAAAAACAAATCTTTGTTTTAGACCAATTTTACAAATGGAAATTAGACAATGACCAAGTCATCGAGTATAATCATCCTCCTCTTAGAAAAATCAAATTTGAACATCGAGAAACTGAAATAATAGCTTCTCCTTTCATAACGGCTTCTAAAATATATAGCATAGGAATCCAAAAAATTGTTGAACAAAATAATTTTTCAAACCAGCATCTTCATACTATAGGAAAACAATTAGACCGAATTGAAAATTTTACCCAAAATAACTTTTCATCCTCTTCTATATTAACCCCAAAAAGGGATTTAAAATCACCACTCTTTAAGAATTTTGAACTTCCAAAAAATCCCAGCATTGAATTTGCTAAAGCTCTAGAAGATAGAAGAAAACTCCTAAAAGGAAAAGCGGTTTTAATTCCTAAAAATCCTTTGATTTTAGATACTCCTTTAATACAAAACCTGAGTGTCAAGGACACTCCTGATCGTTCCGAACCTTCTAATCAAATCAATCTTTTAGATAAATCTGATACTGAATCTGTCCCTAAAATAAACCGTATCACTTGGAGAAATCCCTAAAAATTATATTATTCCCGTGCTACTCCTCCTGACATTCTCACAAAAGAAGCCTTTTCAAAAACCCAAAATAAATATTCTTCTGATGCTATTTATGAATGGAATATAGATAGTATTTCTGAACAGAACCTCATAAATGTTTTAACACAAATGGTTATGATTGCTAATACTTATAAAACCATTCAAGACACTTCTAATTATTCTGTTACGTATTTTTGAATAGCTGGATTTACTGGCCAACTCAAAGGATGGTGGGACAACTACCTGAATGATGAGCAAAGATCCTAAATTTTAAATGCTTATAAACTTGACCCTTTTGGCCAAAATATAATTTATGAAAATGACCAGCCCATTCAAGATACTGTTAATACTTTAATATTCTCTATATTCCAACATTTTCTAGGAGATTCTTCTCATATTCTTGATAAAAACCAAGATCTTTTATCCAATATGAAATGCAGATCCTTAGGATAATTTAAAGAATATAAAGAAATATTTCTACAAAGAGTCTTCCAAAGAACAGATTGTAACTAACCCTTTTGGAAAGAAAAATTTCTTGCTGGTTTACCAAAACTCATAGGAGAACAAGTTTGTAATAAGATAAGGGAAGAATATGGAAACCAAATTCCATATGACCATCTTTTTTACCGTGAATTAACATCTTATGTTTATAAAATAGGAACACAAATGTGTGCCAATATACGTCTTGAAAAACAGATAAAAAAGGAACAAAAACTTTCTAAAAAAGGATTAGGAGATTTTTGTGCCCAATATGTTCCATCTTTTGAATCTTTTGAAAAATCCAAGTGTTCAGGAAAATGCTCTTCTAAACAGAAAGATCAAAAGAAATCTTATAAGAAATCTTATAGGAAAAGTTTTGATAAAAAGCTTTCTAAAAAGAAAGAAATGACAGTTTTGATAAAACCAAGAAACCAAGAAAGAATTTTAAAAACATTACTTGCTATAATTGTGGTAAGAAAGGCCACACTTCTTGATTTTGTAAAATTAGCAAAAAAGTTAATGAGTTAGGTTTAGACGAACAAACTATTAATCAACTCAACCAAATAATGGCTGAGACTGATAGTAATTCTTCTGATGAATCTAGTTTTGAAAAAGGTCTTCAAATTTGTGATTTAGAAACCTCTTTATCATCGACTTCAAAAAGTAAAGATAAAGAAGCCACAAATTTTGGAATAAATTTTTTAACAAAATAAGAAGAAATTCTTTTACAAACGATTGATCAAATCACTGATCTAGAAACAAAAATAAAATATTTAAATAATTTCCAAAATTCTAAGCCAGTTTCCTATTCTGATAATCCTTATAATATTTCTACCATTCTTAATAAGAGAAAGAAGACAAGTCTTAAACCTATTTTTATAAGTGATCTTAATCACGAAATCAATAAACAAAAGCAAGAAATCCAAAATCTCAAAACTGCTCAGATAATTATGCAATGAGAAATCTTAGATATTAAAATGAAGACTCTAAAAGGAAAATAAAAGAAAGAAGATTTTGAAGAAAATGAAAATCATGAATTCCCTTCTCCTTCTGATGCAAATTTCCTTTTGATACTTTATGAAATAATAACCAGAAAATGAATTATTAATATTACTATAAAAGTCAATAATGAATTTATTTTGAAAACAACAGCCCTCTTTAACACTGGTGCAGATCTCAATTGTATAAGAGAAGGTCTTATACCAACCAAATATTTTAAAACAACTTCCCAGTCCCTCAAATCAGCATCCGGGAATAAGCTAAATATAAGCTTTAAAATCCCCGAAGCCGAAGTGATGAAAGACCAAATTTCTTGTAAAACTCATTTTCTTCTTATTAAAAATATCAAACAAAATGTTATTTTGGGATCATCTTTTATTAATTTAATGCAACCTTTTAAAGTTTCTGAAAAAGGAATTGAAACTAAAACATTAGGCAAAAGGATATGTTTTGATTTCATTTCAAAACCCCAAACTAGAAATTTAAATACCCTTCAAGAACATTCTATTTCTGAAATAAATTGTATTGTTCAAGACAAAGAGACTCATCTTCAATTTCTTAAAAAAGATCTTGAATACAAAAATATTGACAAAAATCTCTCTGAAACAAGTCTTCAGAAAAGGATTTCCAGTCTTGAAAATCAAATCAAAGATTCCATATGTTCAAATATTCCTAATGCTTTTTGGTCACAAAAATGCCATATAGTTAATTTGCCTTATGAATCAGGATTTTCAGAAAAAGACATTCCTACTAAAGCTAGGCCTTCTCAAATGAATAATGAAGTTCTAAATTTCTATCAAAAAGAAATACAAAAACTTCTCGAGAAGAAGCTTATTAGGAAAAGCCAATCCCCTTTGAGTTGCTTAGCTTTCTATATCAACAAAAATGCTAAACTAGAAAGAGGAGTTCCAATATTGGTAATAAATTATAAACCTTTAAATACAACTTTAAAATGGGTAAGATATCCGATACCTAATAAGAAGGATTTGTTAAATAGACTTCAGAATGCAAAAATCTGTTCAAAATTTAATATAAAATTAGGCTTCTGGCAAATTCAAATTAGCGAAAAGGATAGGTACAAAACAGCTTTTACTGTTCCTTTTAGCAAATATGAATGGAATGCCATGCCTTTTGGATTAAAAAATACCCCTTCTGAATTCCAAAGGATAATGAACGATATTTTGAATTCTTGTTCTGATTACACTATAGTTTACATAGATGATGTTTTAATATTTTCTACAACTATAGAAAAACATTTCAAGCACATCAATCATTTATCAATATTGTGAAAAAGAATGGTTTAGTAGTTTCACCTACTAAAATATCCCTTTTCAAAACAAAGATACGCTTCTTAGGACATTACATTCATCTGGGAAGCATCATGCCCATTGAAAGATCAATAATATTTTCTGAAAAGTTTGTTGATGAAATCAAAGATAAAAATCAATTGCAAAGATTTCTTGGAAATTTGAATTATATCATTGAATTTTTTCCCCGAATTAACATAATTTGCAAATCACTCCACTAGAGGCTCAAAAAAGATCCTCCACCATGGAATCAGGTTCACACTAATATTGTAAAACAAATCAAGCAGACTGTCAAAGAAATTCCTTATTTACATCTTGCTGATACTTTTGCATATAAAATTATTGAAACTGACGCTTCTGATATTGGTTATGGGGGAATTCTCAAACAATCCAAAGATAATAAAGAACAAATTGTTCAATTTGTCTCCAAACATTGGAATGATTGTCAAAAGAATTACTCCACTATTAAAAAGGAAATTCTTGCTATTGTCCTTTCTATTTCAAAATTTCAAGGAGATCTTTTAAATCAAAATTTTTTTTTAAGAATTGATTGCAAATCTGCAAAAGACGTTTTGCAAAAAGATGTTCAAAATATTGCTTCTAAACAAATCTTTGCTAGATGACAAGCGATTTTATCTGTTTTTTATTTTAATATAAAATTCATAAATGGTTCTTCGAATTCTCTCCCAGATTTTCTCACAAGAGAATTCTTACAGGAAAATACCTCCCAAACCTCCCAATAAGCCCACCAAGAGAGACAAAGGCAAAGAAATTGCCGAAACGTCTTCAAAGTAAAAGCCCTCTGGGAAACTAACCAATATCAGGAGTTGGCTTCAAGCAACTCAACCATCCTTGAATATCACCATCATTTCTAGCCAAGCCAAACAAGAATCAAGTACTTCTTTTGATATTACAAAATTTTCCCATGAAAAAGCACTACAACTTCTTCAATAGGCCTTCAATAATCAACCCCAACCTTTCATGGCAATGGTAAGTCCTAATCCTTCTCCCGTAGCCACTAAAAGGTGACAGGAAAAAGAATTTCTAGTGTAGTGGTCATTCAATCAACACAAGCAACCCCTCCATCAACCAAATTCTTCCATAAAATGATATTCCAAAATATTTGCAATGTTAAAAACGGATTTTATAATGAAGACCCTTATCTTTTTGCAAAAAATATGTTTTCTGAAAAATTTTATTATGCTCCCCATGACATTTATAAAACAATGGATTTTTATGATAAGATTTTGACAGAAACAAAGTCTGTCACCTTTCGACACTTCTATGATAAAGGCCATATAAATTACTCCACAGCCAGGATCCATAGGGTCATTCACCCTTCTCAGTGGAAACCCGATCTTTTATCCTTGAAAAAATTCGATATCAAGATGGCCGAATCTCTTCCATACATATCATCTTTTTCATATTTCGATTACAAACAAGCTTGGTGGAACACTTTCTGGAGACAAAATGCTAATAACTCCTATACTTGGCTATTTTTCTTCGAAAATTTTGATATTAAACAAGTTCCATATTGGTTCATTTAGTGGTGGGAACATCTTGGACCCACTGATGAAATACTTCACCCGAAGATCTAGCCCAGTTACGAAATATTTCTCAGAAAATTCACTCCTCTTCCATATGAGAAAAATTTCCCCAAACTAATGCTATTTTTCTACCATTTTGGAATATCATAGGTTCTCAGTTGGCATTTTGATTACCGAAAATCCATAGACACAGGCATTCCCATTTTAATAAGGAGATATAAAGTCAAATGGTGGAATGGCTTCAAATTCTTTGATAAAGTTACTGAACAAGCCGTTATCCAATGGCTCATTTCTAGAGGATTGGAACCTATAAAATCCAATGATTTTACTCCATTCCTACATAATAAAGGGTTTGTATTGTCCAAATTAGCATCTGCTAAATCCCATCAGCAATTAGCAGGAATGCTAAAACAGGCCCTTTCTCAAATTGAAGATTCCGGCTCTTCTCATTCTCATCACAGCGGAAATTCTAACAAGGATGACTGTTATGGCATTCCAGGAAAACCTGCCATTCTCGCTAATTGGGGGATGTAAAGGGTGAAGAAGAAGAAGAAGAAGAGCCATCAAAAGATCTCTCAAGATTCTGAAGCAAAAGGCGTCGAAAGACTCCTACCCCTTTCATAATTGGATATAAGGCCGAAAGGAGTCTGTCTGTCCTTTTACTTTTCTTTTCATAAGCTTTTATAATTATGTCTGTTCACTATAACACTGTGCACTTATTATTTGCTATAGTACTACCCGTGAACCATTTCTACAAGATGTCAGTCTGCCTATATATACTCAAACATCATTCCTTGGAGACACACAATTCTTCTCTCAGAATTCCATATCTCTCAAAACCTCTCCAATTTCCCCGGATCTCTCCAATCCTTCCTCAAAGAAATAAGAGATCATTCATCTCATAATCTTTCCATATCTCTTTCATAACTAGTAAGTCTCATTACTTTCTGGAGATTCTATAACATCCCTGAATCACCTTACATTCCAAATCTTACTCATGATCTAAGAATACAAAAGCTTTTATATATTTTCACACTTGCACGTCAATATCTACATTTCAGTTGTAATCTTTCAATACTATTATTGTAATCTTTCTATCTTGTTTAAATAACAGTTATCTCTCTTTAATTTCGTTCTTGCATTTACATTTACATATCCCACAATCGGCAGGTCGAACCGCCTGTGGATGGTCTGTACTTTACTTTAAAGCAATTTACTGCATTCGTTATATATCATTACTTCTTCTTACTGCTTTGCACTTTTTATTACTGTTTACCAATACCACCTACATGGTTGGTTTAGTGATACTACTTCTCATTTTATATATTGCTTACGGTTTCTTTATAATTTCTAATGCTCGCTCTTTTACTTAATTTTATTTATCTTATAGTCTTTTGTGTAGAAATCATCACTTTTATATTAGAATTTATTGTTTCTATAGCTAGATCAAGAAGTATATCTAATATATATAAGGATATCTCAATATATAGATTACTTTCTCTACTTAGAACATCGTTTAAATATTATATACATCTTCCTTGTTTTCTTCTACTCTTTACTAATTCCCAGATCCTAGGCCACTTATGGTATTATATATATATATATATAAAGATATCTCAATATATAGATTACTTTCTCTACTTAGAACATCATTTAAATATTATATACATCTTCCTTGTTTTCTTCTACTCTTTACTAATCGCCAAATTGTTGACACCTAAATTTTGACGCATCATTTAGTGTAATTTGCATAGAAAATTAGGGATTAAATTTTTAACCCCTAAATAAAAATATTTAAATTGCATAACATATAGTTCAAATTTATTGCATTTTTGCATCGGACCGGCGGTGAATGAACAAGCTTAAATTTCATTGAATGGGACTCGGCTCGCTTGAAATGCAAAGGCCGGGAATTATAAGTCAAACGGGCTTGGTTGTTTTAATTAGAGCTTAATTCAGCCCATTCATCCTTAATTAATTCAGCCCATTCATCCTAAATTAATTCAGCCCATTTAAATTAAATTAAAATTCAAGCCCAAGCCTAAGCCCATTAGGACTAGAGAGCCCATCTAATTGACCTAGATTAGCGTTATATATTCATCATTAGGTCAGAATTTTTGGAGGGGGGAGACAATTTTCAGATCAGAATTTTTAGAGAGTGTGAGAGTTGAGAAAGAGAGGGAGAGAGAAGGAGACCGGCGTGCCTCCACACCGCCGGAGCCACCCTACGGCGCCGCGCCCTTCGCGCCGCCGCACGCCGTGCCCCGCTGCCGCGTGCCCACCGCCCGCGCCTGCCGCGCCGTCGCACAGCCGCGCCTCCACGCCGCCGGAGCCACTCCACGCCGGACGCCCCCGCTGCTGCCGCGTGCCCACTGCCCGCGCCCGCCGCGCCGTCGCACAGCCGCGCCTCCACGTCGCCGGAGCCACTCCACGCCGGACGCCCCCGCTGCTGCACCGCCGCCTGCCGTGCGCCTGCTGCCGCCGCTTCCTGCTGCCGTGTGCTGCCGTCTCTCCCGCCGACGCCACGCCTCACGCCGACGCTGCTGCCGCCGCCGCGCCCGCCGCTGCCGCCTCCCGCCGACGCCGCTGCTGCCGTGCGACGTCGCTGCTGCTGCCGCCGCTCCCCACCGCGGCTGCTGCCGCTGCTCCCTGCCGTGCCGTCGCACGCTGCTGCTGCCGCTGCTCCCTGCCGAGCCCGACGCTGCTGCTGCCGTCCTCGCCGGAACCGTCGCACGCCGGTGCTGCCTTGCTGTTCCGTCGCCGTTCCCTGCCGCCGCCGGAGCTAACGCACGCCGCCGACGCTGCTGCTGCTCCTCCCGCCGTGCGCCACCGCCGCAGTCCGGACGATCACGCCTTGCCCCGCCGTCATCCCGACACCGCGCCGCCGAATCCACCGTGCGTCGCTCATCCCGATCCGCAAGTTCGAATTTAGAAATTATCCGCGAATTAGGTAATTGAACATTATCCAATATTTTTAGAATATTTCGTTTCTTAATTTTTGGATGTTTGAATATTCTGTGAATATTGCGTGGATCGCTAGATTTCTTAGGATAATGTTTGCCTTGTTCGCAATATTTGAAAATATTCAAAATTAGGAATCTTTCCTAATTCAGCAACGTATCTGGACAACTATCCGACCTTATCCCTAAGGTATGATACGTGGCGATACGGAAAATCATTATCCTATCCATAATCACTTGGGTACGATAATGATTTTTATCTGCTTTCCAAATTTGAATGATCGACTTTCCATTAATATCTATAACCCTATAGATATGACTGATAATTCGATTTTTGTGCCTAATCCGAGTTTGAAACGAATTTTGCGGATTGCGTGGTTGTTTTAAATGTGGATGCTATCTTTGTTTAGATTATTTTTCCTTTTCAAATAAAAGAAAATTCAAAAAAATATCAGTTAGGATTTGAATTTGAGTTTTGCATGTTTAGGAATCCTAAATATATCTAGACGATAGAATAATTATTTAATTTAAATTAGGACTTGAGATAATCTATTCCCTAGTTTAAATTAAGTAATTTTCTAATCTTAATAGATTATTTAGGTTATTTTTTTTATTCCGAATTTTCAAGAAAACCCTAAAAAATGAATTGTTTTATAGTAGATTAGGATAGATTGCATTCTTAATTCAAGTAATTTATTATTTCGAATTTTAACGAAAACCTCAAAAATAAGTCATGTTAGGATATGTTAAGTCATCATAGGTTGCATGTTAATTTGGGCATATTTTTATTCCGAATTTCATCAGAAAATACCAAAAATAAATCATTTGCCCGTCATTAGAATTAGGTCACGTCGTCGCATGACATATAGTTGGTATGCTAGGTTGCATTACTTGCATGTCATTATTGCACGTCATTGCATGTAGATTAGGTTTCATTTAAATAAGTGAAAATCCAAAAATATTGAGCGAACTGCTTGTTAATTAGAAATCATATTAGGATGGTTGATGTGATTTTCTAGCTGACCTTGCAGATGCTTACGTTGCTTCGAGGTAAGTAATTCTCCCAATCTTGCAATTTATTTAATGTTTTGATTATTGGGTGTTACTTTGGTGGTTTACGCACCCGCATGAACACCTCACATGTTAGTGACTAGGTTAAAATGGATCCAAATTGCTTGCCAAAACATTTTTTTTAAAAAGAAAAGGTACCGAAAGGGCGTTAGACTAGATCTAGCGTAATCAGGTCCCCGGGCTTAGAATCTCTGGTTCGTAGGAATAAAACATACCTCCCTATGTTTTATTTAGGTTTCTAATCGACCTACCACAAATTGATTAGTGGCGACTCCAAGCATGAAAACATTTGCATGTTAAAAACTTAAACCCAAAGTTGCGAATTGGTAGGGTTTGGGAGGGCTCGAGTTAGGTTTAGTCCTAATAATCCATTAGCCTGAGAATGGGAATTTTTTAGGTCGCGACACCAAATCCTAGGCCACTTATATATATACACACACATCAAATGATCGTGTCCCATTCCTGCTAATGTTAAACTAATATTGTCAAGTGCTTATCGTTGCTTGAGCTACGATGTTGGGGCAGTGGCGATGCGATCGATTTCGAAAGATATGTAATTTCACTTTCACATGTATTGTTGAATCTAGTGCTGGCACTAGATTGTCTGATACATGCAATTCGTGTTCGATGACGAGGCAAATCTAATTCGATCGACATATTTGAGTGGAGAGTGAATATGTTTAATGTAAATCGTATCAATGGAATTGAAATGAATGTCCGCCAAAAGAAAGCTAAACGAGTCATCCCATCAACCTTCACGTCAAAAATTGACGAGAGCTCATATCTCTTCACGAGCTAGCATGTCGGGTGATGAGGTTGTCCCTACGATACAGAGAAGATTAGCATGGCCCCTATGTAAGGATGGCACACTCAAATCAAGAAATTACCCAAATTTTTTTTTCTTTTTGCCCGTGCATCTAGCATATGAAAAGAGCACGAATCATGATATGGCCAGTCATTTATCGATTTTGTCCAATTGGGCATGGTGTAATCTTTTGGCCCAATTTCAATTAGTTTTGTTTTAATCTCTCTCTCTCTCACACACACATAAGAACGACAAGCCCATGGGCCATGCCGCTTGCTAATAATGGTCAAGTTTTTCCCCCCTTTTTGGTCTGGTGGGCTTCTATGATCTTTTGCACATATTTCATCATATCGCGGGTCAATTCCAAAAAAAGGCACAAACTTTAGGTCGAGTAATAATTCTGATCTGAACTTTTTTTTTATCTTGTAAAAAAGCACCAATTTTAGGTCAAGTGACAATTCTGACCCCAACTTTTTTGTCTCATTAAAAATCACCAATTATTACCCATATCCCAAATTTGGCCCCTTGTTAACTCTCTATCTAAAGTCACCCTTGTTTGAGAAAAAAGGTTATGGTGGTGATCTTGGCGGATCTTGTCCATGGTGTCTGTCGACGGGCGGTGGTTTACAACTTTAGATTACGATGAAGTCTGGCTAGAGAGATTCAATCTGAAGATATTTTTTACTTGCCGGTAAAGTAAAAGAGATGAATAGCTTCACCGTTATTTTTCAAACTGCGACTCAGAAAATAAGATAATGAATAATGCTTTAAATCCAGTCAGTAAGCCACGCGGATTTATTGCTGAGGTGGAATAGTCAAGTTGGATAATCAATGATTCTAAATCAATGGTGGCCAGACTTGGGATTTAAATGAAAGTTTGTGCTTTTTTACGAGACAAAAAAAGTTGAGGTCAGAATTGTCACTCGACCTAAAGTTAGTGTTTTTTTACAAGACAAAAAAAAAGTTCGAGCCAAAATTGTCACTCAACCTAAAGTTTGTGCTTTTTTTTTTGGAATTAGGCCTCAAATCGTATGTTAAAACAATTCTATACTCGAGATAAAATCTCCATTCAGCAAAAAAAAAACGAAAAAAAAGAGAGAACACTATTGCATGAACCTCGCTATACCAGGATGTGGATTCCAATCACCTGATGTGACGCTACGCATATTGTATTTGGTGTGGAATCTGGCGTTGGTAATTGGCCAAGCCTGTTCGGGCTGCAAGTAGACTCGCCAAACGGGTGGGCTAAATCAGGTCGAAAATGAGCTGACGCATTTAATCCGTATTGACTTATCTTTATGCAATATAATTCTAGCAATTCATACTCAACCCGACTCAAATCCAATACAAACACGACAAAATCAGACTCCAATTCTTAACAATTTTCTCCTTAACAATTCCACGGACCAGCTCCCAAGTAGATAAGGGAGCTCAAATCGAATCCTGGGCTAGGCCTTGTGAGTGTTGCCCTAACGAACAAGAACACCTGCATGGACGAGATTTAGGGTGGGGCTGTGGACGGGAGCATGAAGGTGGTGGTGAGGTGAAGAGTGGTGGATCTTGCTTGAGTGACAAGCAATGCCCTTCCTCTCATGAACCGATTCGCTTCCATTCGTACAGGGATCAATGATTATGGCAGCACACCGCGGAAGGTCCAGCGATAATTGACATATATTTTGGAACTAGCATTTACTTTGTATTTTGAAAATAAAAAGTTATATGGCCGATGAAAATGACTATGTACATGGTAATAACTTTTATTCACATAAGAGAAATGTTAGATCGCTTTTTAACGGTTGGGCCAAAATGGGGGGAAACCACTTGCTTTCAATGCACGATGATCGAGCTAGACTTTCAATTTGCTAATAAAAATTGGCATTTGCTTTTTATTTTGGAAATAAAAGTCTATTTAAAAAAAAACTAAAGATCTTGTCCTATATGTCGCTACAATTTGAGATAGATATGCAACATAATTAATAAATCAAAAAGAATTTTCTAAAATAATTAACAAATTGAAAATTGATAAAAGAAAAGAAAAGAAAAGAAAAGGCATCATGGTCTTCTTCCTTTGTTTTCGGTCCAAATCGTGTGGTGGCCTAGAATGATAACAAACGGACTCGAGTTTCACTCTTTTTACTTAAAGGGTTAATGCCGTGAAAAACTCCAAATCGGTACATTTATGATAAATTTACTCTAAATTAATTTTTGGACAACCAAAAACCCTAAACTGGTACACCGGTGACAAATTTACCCCCAGTTAGTTTCCGTTAAATTTTACCGTTAAATTACTAAGTTAAATGACATATGACAATTGACAAGTGTACCGGTTTGGAGTTTTACCCTCTATTTGTTACAGGTATACCGTTTTCTAATTTTCTGTGGTATTAATATAATTTAACGTAAACTAACGGATGGTAAATTTCAGTTTTGGGTTTTTAGTGGTCATATTTCATGTAAAAGTTCGGGGCAGAATTGAAAATGGACCTATAGTTCGGGGTTTTTTTAGAGAATCGATCCTAGGAAATAAAAAAAAATTCATACTAGAATGATGCCTGGAAACGGGCAATTCTTGCACGAGACCACGTGCAGTCGCAGCCATTGATTTTCACGAGACGTGCATGAGAAAACGTCCGCAATCGGTGGCGTCGATAAGCCCAAACTAAGAATTTTCCCCTGGAAGATGGACCGTGCGCGTGGGACCGAGGAGGCAAATGTGAGGAAGCATGATCGGACTTGATTTGGCCGAGGTCGAACCGGAAGAAAAAGCTTCCTTTCTGTGTTTCCCCGAAGGAGAACGACATTCACCAACTCCGGGTTTGAAAACCCAAGTCTATTTCATCCAATTTTAACGCCACGGTCGCAGGTTTTCAAAAGCACGGGCGATATCAGTCAAGATTTTTGACTGATTGAAATTTTTTTATAAAAAAAAAGAGAGTCACGTAAAGTTACGTGCGCCCATAATTCAAAGAGGGAGGAAGAAAAAGGCAAAAAAAAAACAAGAAGAAGAAGAAGGGATGAAATGCTGACTGACGGCTGAACGAGCGAATGTTAGATTAATTTACGAAACATAAACGTGCGGGAAACTGGTCGGGGAAATCTGCTGCGATCGTGTTGATCACTCGAAGTTCGAATGAAAAACGTTGGTAATAGCTCCTTACTATCATTGACTGATCATAATGCACGTACCGAAAGGAAGGAATTTCTACTTCGAGACCCGAAAACCGCAAGCCACGCGTTCACCCTCCTCCCCGTTTGGTGAAAACCAGCAGCGCTTAATTTTGAGCATTTAGCATTTTATTTTGGCACCTTAAGGTACTTGTTGAACTAATGCACATAGAAAGTTTGTGGTTTCGCTTCAATTCTATTGCTTTTGCCTGTGTTATTTATGTTAGGAAAATGGAAAATTTCATCATTAATCGCGCTTTATAAATGTTCGAGTGTCCGTTGCAAAATCATTTTTAATGATGAGAAAGTCCATGAATGAGTCGTCCCTTAGGCTAATAAACCTGATTACCTTTATTTGTAGAGTAAGACACTAGTCAAAATCAGGTGAGCGACTTAACAGGAAAGGCATAATGACCCCATCGTGATAGTAAGCTATATGACCCCAACCTAATCAGACGAGTTTTAGTCCTAATTAGATCTTTATATCCCATCTTGTCGTCGAATTGGGGAGCTTTTTGTCCCAAATTTCTTTCTTTGAAAACCATTGTCTCTCTTGGTTTTTCTTTTTCTTTTCCATTTGTCATGATTCCATGGTATTTGCTTAATAGCTGAAAAATGGGTATGATAGTTTTATATAACATAACCAAGGGCTCCATTTGTTTCGCAGAAAATGAGTGATTTAAAAAACGTTTTCCTGAAAAAGATCGCTTGTGTTGCTTATAAAAATGAACGAAATTAAAATATTTTCATCGCCCACAAAAATGTTTAGATATAAATTTTTGTCAATAATGAATTTTTTTCATTGACTGACTATTTTGTGCGTATAAACAATCATTTTTAGGAAATATTTTTCAAATTGTTCATTTTTCGTGAAACAAACGAAGCATAAGTAATAAGTGGAAACCATTTATGTTCGTGCCACCTGACGGTATTCTAACCTTGTCCATGAGATTAGCACGGTACTTCATTTTCCAATAGTTCATCTACCTAGCTATCTAAGATGAACTTTTTCATTAAAAAAAAATCGACTTAGCCCCACAAAAAAAGTGATTCCACTTCTGCCGTAATTATGATATTATAAATGAATTTGGGATTTAATCTGAACGATGATATAAAGACATTATAATCATAAAAAGCTATGGAGTTGATATTTTTCTAGCACTCAACTTTTCATGGATTCTATTATTCAACAAATGATCCGTATAAAAGAGAGATACTTTGCCCTTCTCTTTTTCAGTGGAATACGATCGAAGGGCGTAACACACTAATAAAGTTTGTATTTACTAACCATGTGTATGTGTAGATATGTTTATTGTTTCCTCCCTTGTTGAAGTTCTATTCGTGACAACACATGCTATACCATATCAAATTTACTACACATGCATCACGTATGTAGATAAAACGGTTTGAGTTATAATCCATTATTGATTTGATCCTTTTAACAATTGTCTTCCAAATACTTGTTAAGTATAGTCATTAATAAGGAATGTTTCTATTTTCAAAACATCGATTACAAAAGAATGCTTTAATTTTCAAAATATTGATTGCTCATAACGCCTACACAACATTCATTATATATATTCAAATCAGGGGAGGTGACACTGCAAAAGATTTGTACCCTTCATCGTTAGTAATATGGAACCCTGAATGTCTTCTTGTTCGATTAAGTATCTCAACTTTCAAAAGGCTACTAGAATAGGAGAGAGAATAACAGACAGTTTTTATGACAGTTTGGCTCTAATTAGAGTTGTGTGATATGTATTCACAAGAGCAATTAATTACCGTTAGGGTACAGATAAAATTATAATTACAGAAAAACCCCATAATACATATTAATTACACGTTGATAACTACTTTATTTGCCCGCATGATTTTCATTGATTTCGATGGACAGACTATAGAACGATGATTACATCAACACGAAAAGAATATTTTCTCTTTCTTTTTTCTTCCTCCTCCTTCGCCTATGACCATGGCTTCGTTGTCTTCGACATTACCAAGATGGACTGCCATACCTAGCCCACTTCCAATCGCCATGGCGCAAACGCCACTGTCATGGACTCCAAAACCACCACTGTCAACACACGGCTCGACCACCCCACCACCATCAGTAACACATTCGGCTACCGCCATAACCATCGACCTCAATCATCGGCAATGCAAACACGACCACTTCCACAACCGCAAACTTTGGATGTCACTGCGACAAACACTACCACATCACCCTCAATTACAACTTGACCTTCTTATATGAATCTCAAGAGATTGCGCCTTAATGTCAAGGCCATGTCTTCTATATGCGAGGTGCGCAACCTAAAATTGTTGACATCCTCCGTTAAAGAGAATGACACAATTTTTCGCTCCTTACCTATACGTGGCCTGGTCTTGCATGCGGCCGAAAATCACGTGATGTAAGGTAATGAATCTGGGGGCAAGTACCAAAAAAGTCTTTAACATATTGCATTGTTATCAATTCAATTCCAAACCTTTTAATTGGACCAATTTAATCCCGAACAATTTAGTCTCAACCTTTTTGCATTTGTGCCAATTGTGTCCATTCGACCGATTTTGGTCGAAAATCGCTGAGTGGACGTTGACCATCCTATGTGGCATGGCCGGTACTAACGTAGACATTCATAATAATAGTTTGAATTGTTTATTAACTTTTATTCTTTTTATTGTTTTATTGTTTTTTCTTTCTTTTTTCATTTTGGCTGGCGAGGGTTGCTGTCTCATCGGTCGCAGGCAAGGTGGCCCTCGTCCCCAGCCAAAATGAAAGAAAGAAAAGAAGAAAAATAATTAAAAATTCAATTTTTTAGAAAGAATTAAAAACTATCCACGTCAGCACCAGCCATGTCACGTAAGATGCCCGACGTTCACATTAGAGATTTCCGATCAAGATTGGCCGGATAAACTCAATTCGCCAAATTTCAAATGGTTCGGGATTAAATTGATTCAATCGAAAGATTTAAAATTGAATTGATCCCAATGAATAGGTTTAAGACTTTTTTTGATATTTTCCCCGAGGAATCTGACATGAAGCCGTATTTTGAAAATAGAGATATTCGATTGAGTAAAAAAAAAATTCAAGAATCAAATTGCATAAATAAGAACAAATTAGGTCCATTTGAGATTTTTATTTTTCAAGGAGTTCGATTCTCTACCTTTTAAGAGGAAATTAGAGGTGAAGATGCGCGAGCGAGGGACCCGGATTTGGAACCTCGTACACAGCTCACAATACACATGGTAGCTTGTAATATAGTGACGGGATAGGTCCGAACAAAAAGCAATTGTTTTAATTGCGTAATGACTGCGAGCGGCGAAGTTTCTGAAGACTGCGGGTGTCGTTTCAGAGATAACAACCGCGTCCGTTGGCGGTCGAAGGGAGGGGGTGGTGGCGGTGGGGCCGGGGTCGCTTTTGCTGTCAATCCGACGTGCCAATGCGAGAAGTCGCACGGGACGGGGGGGAAAGTTCATGAATCAATTGCTGACGGTGCTGATGACGCAACCCCCTCGAAAACGACGCAACGTTTGATTGGTGTTTTTTAAACTCGAGAGAAGCATCCGTGGAGCTTCTCTAGATAAGTTGACCTGAAACGGGACGTGATCAGTCAATGGCGATTTTTTTCGATGGTGTGTACCTGGATCCAGGATTTATAGTACTCAGCGGCATGCACGGATGAATCGCGGTCAGCAAGCGTTGCTTCCATGTCGCTTGCTTTTGGTCGCCCCCCCTTGAGTCGATGTTTAGGGTGATAAAAACATGTGACACATTTCATTAACGTGCGGTCCGCTTGGTACGTATTTAACAAGTTTAATAACGAATAAATTACTATAGAGGCATGTGCATCGAGAAAGTCTTCAAATTTGTCACCAAAATGCGATTGAGTCATAAGACTTGCAAAAAGTACAACCAAGTCGTAAAACTTATCAAATTTGTGCAATCGAATCATTTCGTTAATTTCGTCAAACTTACTTAATGGAAAATAGCGACGTGGCTTTTTTAATAAATATTTTCTCTCTTCCGCGTGGCGTTGGCGTGGCTAAAAAACGAAACATGATGCTAAAACGACGTCATTTCGATTCAAATCCAATTTTTAATACACGTTTTATTTAAATTAAATTTAAGAAAATAAGCTAATTTTTTTCTTAACAATAAAGGAGAGTTAGAACCAATCGGCGAGGGCCACCCCACTATCGCAGGGAAGGGTCGGCGATGGTGGGGAATGGTCGCTGGGGGTCGCCAAGTCCGGACCAGGGGCCAGTAATCTATGCCAATGGCGGCCTTTAGTTAGAACTGGGTGATGGCCTGCAAAGCCCTTGCCGCCTAGTTCTCTCCTTTTTAAATGTGTCTTTGTTTGGTCTTTGCTATATATGTGCGCGCGCGCGAATCGATTGGACTGGATCGAACTGGAAAAACCAACCCAGAGTGTGTGTGTCGGACTGAACTGGCAAAACCAGCTATGACCTGACCGGACGAGCAAGAACTAGAAACCACTGGTTTCCGGTTGGACCGGGTCCTGCATGCAAACCACCCTTGGCCAAGTAGCCATCAAACATACTGTTTTTGACCTCACCGAGACCATATTGGAAAATCGGCTCGTGTAGAGCACCAACAGAATACGGGACGCGAGAAAAGCCCCATCCGTTGTCCGCCTCCCATGCCCCGGGGGTGAATTCCTTAAAAAACTCTCAACTTTAGATCAAGTCCTAAATATACCTTCAACTTTTTTTTATCTCAGAAAAAAGCCCAAACTTTAGATTCAATCTTAAATCTGCCTCAAACTTTTTATTGTTTCGAAAAAAATCCCAAATTTTAAGTTCAATCCCAAATCTGCCATGAATTTTGTTTTGTGTAATAAAATCAGCAAATTTCAATTTATTTTCAAAAATATACCATTACGATCTAGTCCCAACTTGACTTGGCAGTCCACCGTTTGTCACAAATCCACATCAACAAAGTAATGGGGCGTAGGTATAGATCAATGTCACATTTCCACTTCGACAATAAATCCAACCCAATAAAAATTATTGAAATTCTCCAAATTAAAACCGTTCTAAGATATGAAAGTTAGTGACAATAACAAATTCACCCCAAAAAAATTCCTATTTTAAAAAAACTCAATTTTTAGGTTCAGTTCAAATTTTCCCCGAACTTTTCTTTGTCCAAAAAAAAATCCCCATTACTTTGCTGATGTGAATTTGTGATCGACGTGGATAACGGTAGTGCATTTTTTAAAGTAAATAGAATTTTGGTGGATTTTTTTTATACAAAATAAAATTTGGGGCAGATTTAGTATTGGGCTTAAAGTTTGAGATTTTTTTCGAGACAAAAAAAAGTTCGGATCAGATTTGGGACTAAATTTAAAGTTTGAGGTTTTCTTCAAACAAAAAAAAAGTTTGAGATAAATTTAAAACTTGATTAGGCCATTGCCCCGGCGTCCTTTGGCCCCAGCAAACCCCACCCCCCCCCCGCCGGGAACCGGGAAGCACCCTGCTCTTTGTCGTCTTCCTACTCTCTCTCTCTCTCTCTCTCTCTCTCTAAATCTGCACGCACAAAATAGAGAAAAAAGGACACTTCCAATTTCAGCACGGGGAACACAAACCACACGTGGTCCCTCACCTCTCTTAAAACATCTCCGCACATTAATTTATGTCCCACCTCCTCACTTCCTACCCCCGCGTTAACCCCTTATCATTCCTTCCGTCCGTCGTCACCAGCCACATCATCCCTCCTCTTTTGATCCCTTAAAAAAAAACTCGAATCACAATAAACAAGACGCGCCTTTTGACCCACCCATCTTCCCTTAGTCCAAATCCTCAGTCCCTCCTCCACCATCACCTACATATAAAACCCCCGCCAGCCGCAAAATCCCCAAACTCATCATCCCGAACTCATCCTCCCTCCCAAAAAACAACACGCACGCACTCAGCTCAGCTCCGCTCGCTTCACTCACTCCCTACTCCCACATCCAGAGCAACAACCCATAGCACAAGAAACTGAATTTTGAACCTTCGCCGAGCTCGGTTTGCTTCCTGAGGTTTATGTCGGAGATGGCCAGAGAGGTAGCGGCGGCGGGGGCGGCGGCGGGAGCGGGTGCGGGTGCGGGTGCGGGGGCGGGCGAGAATCCAGCGGATTCGGGCGATTCCAAGTACAAGGGGGTGCGGAAGCGGAAGTGGGGCAAGTGGGTGTCCGAGATCCGCCTCCCCAACAGCCGCGAGCGCATCTGGCTCGGCTCCTACGACTCCGCCGAGAAGGCCGCCCGCGCCTTCGACGCCGCCCAGTTCTGCCTCCGCGGCCGCAACGCCCGCTTCAACTTCCCCGACGACCCCCCGGACATCGCCGGCGGCCGCTCCCTCGCCCCGCACGAGATCCAGGTCGCCGCCTCCCGGTTCGCCAACTCGGCGGCGGCGGCGGCGGCGGCGGCGGCGGCGGCGGCGGCCGCGTCGGCCTCGGAACCCCCGAGGAGAAATAGTGACCACAACCTCAGCTCGGAGTATCATCTGGTGGCGAGCGACGTGCAGGCCGAGTCGGCCTCCCCGTCGGTATCGGAAGGGACGGTCCAGATGGACTGCGATTGGGGCATGGACATGGACATGGACATGGGCGGCCGGTTTCAGGATCTCCTGACCGGCAACATGGGCTCGGGCAATTACGCGACGGATTACGGGTTGTATTCGGGCTACGACGAGTTCACGACGAACGACTACTTCGGCGCGTCCACCATGCCCAACGTGGGGTTCGGTGACGAGAACTTCGATTGTCTTCCCGCCCAAGACTCCTTCCTATGGAATTTCTAGAAGCGCACCAAAGCGTTGAGAGCCGGGTCGGATTCTGGACAAGTTTTAGTCGCCGGAGTTTTGACAAGATCGGAAATCGCTCGGGTCGACCATCTTCCTTTTGCTCCCCCCTTTCTGTCTCTGAGTTGACCAGTTTTTAGCACGGTCATCTTTCCAAGCTCGCTCTTATCCTTCGAGGAGAACGTCCAATTCTTTCCACTTGTAGTTCTTGGACATTCTTTAATTAAATTGATTTGTTCAAATGGAAGCAAAACCAAAAAGGGTGAAACACGAACCTAATCTTTTCGATTTTGTTACTCATGAATAAAAATGATTTAAATTCGGCGATGCTACGACCCCTTGGACCCTGCTTTGACAGACGAAGACCGCCTCTACGCTACACGTGCTCGTTACTTTCCTTCCGTGTCTTTTCGCCCGACTACTGTACACGCGTGTAACCGGTAGGCCGCGGAAGACGTCGCGTGGACAAATTTGACAGCACGACCACCTCGGCTTTGACCTTCCTCAAAATTAGCGAAACATGAAAAGGGGCTCGCACGCGCCACTCTCCTGGAACCTTCCCATTGCCCCGCGTCCCACGTGTCCCCTCACCAGCAGCCGGGCGTCGCGTCGCCCGCCACATGGCGACGCGGCGAGGAATTGCGTTGACGTCAAACGTCGAGCGGTCCTGCGAGCCGCCAACCTGTCACCTCCCCGTCGCTCCAGTACAGACTCGCCAGCAAAGTTGCGGCTCCTCCCTCCGGAAGCGCCACGCGTCGAGCACCCACTCCTACTTCCACTCCTACTCCTCCTCCTCCCACCGTCTCTGTATAAAACGTCGCCGCGACCGCGCCGTACGTCGGCGGTCGTTGCTTGTGTCGACATGGTGCGAAGTGGCGGAGCGGAGGAGACGAGCGACGGCTCCGACGCGCGGGGGGCTGTCTCGCGAGCTCGTCGCCGCCGTTACAAGGGAGTGAGGATGCGGAAGTGGGGGAAGTGGGTGGCGGAGATACGGCGGCCCAACAGCCGGGACCACATCTGGCTCGGCTCCTACGTCACCGCAGAGGAGGCGGGGAGGGCCTACGATGCCGCCATGTCCTGCCTCCGGGGGCCGTCCGCCCTCCTCAATTTCCCCGACGTGCCACCCGATATCCCCTTCTCGGTCGACAGAGGAGGAGTCTCGGCTTCCCAGATCCAGGTGGCTGCTGCTAGGCATGCTCGTGGCCATGGAGTGGCTCCGCCTACGGAGACTTCTACGCGCACCGGCGTGGAGCCTTGCGGCGGCCGCTCGCCAGATGTTCTGCAGATCGCTCCAGAAAGCAGCGGCTGCGGCGGAGAGGGCATTAGTGCATTCGCAACGGACGGGTGTTACTTTGGGACGGGGCATGGAGCTTTCGGGTCATATGCATTCTCTCTGAATCCGCCCTGAGTTTTTCTTTTCCTCTCTTGTTTCGACATATTTAGCAGTTGTGCAGTTTTGGGGTCTATGAAATCCACAGAGAACTCCTTTTTTCTCTTCCTTAAAGTTAAAGATTCCAACACCGATCTTCAAATTAATCGTGTATCGAAAAGTCACGGAAAATATTTTCTTGTGGGTGACTTTTTATTTCTTCTATTATTCCTTATACCTTAATAACAGCTCCCTAAACGTAAAACAGCTCACTCAAATTAATGATTATGTTGCATAATTTACTAAAGTTGCTGTACAAGCACATGCACACGCGCGTTGTTGCCTTCAGAATCGACAGACGACGGTGGAAACAACAAAACGACCACATGGAAAGAGATATCAGAAAGAAAACTACCAAAATTATTCACGAAACCCTAACAACTGAGAATCCTCCGACAAGTATGTAATTTTGAAATTTTAACGAGAACCTAATATAGAAACTAAACCTGCTTTATCAAGAAGGAAGAAAGCAGGGAAGTTTAACACGATTACTAAATTAACTAATGATGGCATTTATTCCTAAGAAAAAGAGTGAAACGAAGATGCTAGCAAGTGACCTCCACCGCCAGCCTCTTGGTAATGGATCCGCAAGTCGTCGACCCGAAGGTGTTTTCGGAGACATCGATGGAACAATTCTGCTTGCCAACACAAGCCTACAAGATCCCCAAAAAGTTACATAAGGGTTATCTTAGAAAAGTTGTAACATATTTGGAATCCAAGTAAAACTTTGCAAAACGAAGATAAGGTGAAAAAACAGGAAGGAAGAAAAGAATTTACATTTTGGAGGACGGCCATCGCGTCGTTGCTCCCTTCGCAGCTGCCCTTTGCAAAGGACCCACATGAGCCTTGCGGGTCGCCGAAGCTGGCGAACTTGACGGCGGAGATGGGGCGGTCCTGGCACGCGAGCTCGAGGGTCTTCTTCTCGTAGGCGTGGGCACAGATGGATCCGACGGTGACCGTCTGGAAGTTCACCAGGGACGGGTTGCCGCCAAACTCCTCGAACAGCACCAGCGTGTTCACGTCCTCCTCCATGAACGATCTCGGGACATGGTACCTAATCACAAGAGAGGAAGAAAAGCAAACCATAAAAACCACCGATTTCTCCTTGGAATTCTTTGAGGGGAATTTCCTGCTTGCTCACCATCTTTGAGTGGGGCGACCGCAGTTGGAGACACACTTGTTGTTGTCGTAAGGGCCACGGTAGTCACAAGGGTCGGTGCTGCAGCCATCTGAACCAGCATCGTAGCTGGGCCAGTAGCGGCCGATGCTCTTGCCGTTGACCCAAGCCTCGCCCTTGCCCAGCCCTTGCAAGTCCACCGCCACCGGGTCCGTCCCCAGTGGAACTTTGAACGTGGTCTAGCACCCAAGACAGACGGTAGCGATTATCACTAACTAATCAAGGTTCAAGCGTGTGCAAAATAGGATTATCATTGAGGGATCAGTTGAAAATCTATGAATGATGTGGGGGCATCTGATTGATGTTTTACCTTGTACCAAGTCATGGTCCGGTTGGTAGGAAGGTCCTTGCTTTGCCAGTTAGAGGCCGAGGCCGAGTCGACGCTGAAGAGCTTGTTGTTGATGCCGTGTAGTCCGACCTTGTAGGACCACACGTGACCCGATAGGTCCTTGATCACTCTCTCGTCGCCTTTCCTTCCCACGATCTCCACCGGACCGGGGATCCCGTTTTGGACCAGATCAAACATCGGACCGTAATTCTGTTTCCGAAGGGATCGCGAATCATCAGTGATTAAAAACACGTAATAGAAGAATTGGAATATATGGGTTTTTCAAAGATTGAATTGTTCGTGGACTATGTATAATGTATGTACCTGGAGTCCAACGGTGACGCTAAGCAAGGAGATCAGATTGTTTCCCGGATTCAACTTAACATTCTGCTCAAAAACGTAGTGGAAATCTCCATATAGGGCCCATTGAGAACCTAATGTTTCGTCAATGAGAAAAAAAAAAGAGTATTACTCATATCCACATCAATCTGGAACGTATCACCGATGAAAAAAAAAGGTTACCAATGGATTGTCCGTTGACGAAGGCATGAAGTATCTGGCCAGTGCAATTCACTCGGAGAGTCATATTGTCGCTCCAGATCGGGTCATCGTCTTTCAGGTTAACGCTATTACAAGAAAGAACAGCTTCACCATCGAGTCGAAACTATCGCCGATATAGAAAGAAAGCGGGCGACGCATCGGAGTACAATAGCCAAAAACTAATTTAATCAAATTAGAACGATCAAATTACCTGGTCATGTACCACAAATAATCACTAGCACCATTGGCAGCATCTTTTTGGTCAACAAGCCGATGAGCAGCGACATGTCCCTTTCCGAGGACAACCTGATCATCCACGATCTCGGGCCTCCACGTCCAGCTCAAGGACTCAGGCTGGCTCTCAGCCTTGTTTGGCTCCTTCACCATCACCGAAGTTTGTGCATTCACCTGAAATTTTGCGATGAATTATAAGAAAAAAATGTTGCGGCACGTATACATCTGCATAAACTGATCTCGTCTGTGGAAAACGATTAATTAATAAAATTACCTTCGCGGTGTTATACCCTTCGTTCTGGCAATCGGGGAGGATGCTGACGGACCACGCGGGGACCGTGAACTGCTTGCCCTGGAAGACGAAGGTGGCGTCGGAAGTCGCGTTCGTGTTCCCCAGGAAGCAGGTCGTTTGCTGCGGCGTCGCGTAAACCGTGGCCTGCATTACGGCGATAAAAACAAAAACCAAAACAAAAAAAAACTCCGGTGCTTCGATAAATATATACATTTATATAATCTCAATAATTAATTACTATGCAAAGTAGATGTTAATCTTACATAGACTGAGTTGCCTAGATCAACGTTGGTGATGTTGCCATTGGTCAGAGTGTACTCGACCGAGTGCAGCATATCGTGAAGCTCCTTTAGATGACCCCACTTCGGCTGATTCAGATTACCTTAATGCAAAATTTATTTTTATTTAAAGACAAGAGATTAGTCTAAGATTAATATATTTCTGATGCACGGATGATTATAATCACATTATTAACATTATTATGCGCTTACCGTATTCATCGAGAGGCGCGTCGTAGTCGTAAGAGGTCGTGATGTACGGACCCCCGGCTGTTCTACCAAAATTGGTGCCGCCGTGATACTTAAAATCGAGAGAAAAATGAAAACAATTCATGTAAAAAATCGGATTATAAACACGAAAGAAATGTGTTAATCATCATTTGTTAGGATTAACCATGTAGTAATTTTGGAATGTGCCTCCGGTCTGGTAAAACCTAGCAACGGCGAAAGCCACGTCCTCCGCCGTCCTGTGCGGGTCAAGCCCGCCCCAACTCTTGAACCTAAAATCACATTGCAAAAACATAAAATATCGATAGCGAATATTTTCTTGAATTAAAGAAAGAAATTGTAAAAAATTAATTAGTTAATTTAATTAATTGAGACGAGCAGACTCACCAGCCGGTCCAATTTTCGGTCCACATTTTAGGGCTATCAGGATTGTTTGGAGTGAATTGGTCGCAGTACCAACCATTACACGTGTTAATCTAATCAAATAACCATAAATTGTTAGCCAAAGTTTGAGTAAAGAGTCTTATTCTACCAGATAAATCGCAGATTATTCGCGATACTAATATAATTAAAAGGACATTGAGATCTAGTATTCAAACATACAGAAGTACAAATACAAGAAGAATCTCAAATTAAATATTGGCCCCCTTAATGATGGAATAAAGCCTTATCCACATTTTAAGTTTGAGATTGAGGAATAAAAACAAAATCAAATGTCAAACTGTTATTATCATCAAAATTATACACACTAAATGACAATAATCAATACATTAAACAAGCTAATAAGCTTACTGATAATAAAAATAGATAACGGTATCTAACTTTTTTTTTTTTGCAAATTAATCAAACATGTTTTTGCAAATTTTAGGGAATGCTTTAGGTTGCTTTTGTTTCATGGAAAACTCAAGATTTGGAAAATTACTTTTCAAAAAACAATTGGTTGTATGTTTTACGGAAAATGTTTTCACAATTAATAATAATATATGCCTAACTATTTTCGTAGGTAACGGAAATATTTTCCATTTATTTATTTTTGTAAGTGATATAAAAGATCATTTTTTCGAAAATATTTTCAAAATCTTGAATTTTCCGTGAAAGAAACCCAACCTTAGAGTAGATTAGGAATTTGCAAATTGATCGAATAAATGATTCTTACTAAACCGAGCCATGTCTTTATCATAGGGAAAATCAGTGCAAATATGGCGGCTATGTTATAATTCCGAAAGGAGATATTTTGATTAAAATCCAACTTAGAAAATAATAAATCCTCGGAAATGGCCAAATTCCAAATAAAAATGCGATTTTTTACCATGGGTTGCGGAGCATTGCTTTGTTGGCACATAATCCACGGGACACCGATGTCTTGCGACACGGCCATGTTCGCGCACCAATCGATATAAGCTTTCCCGGCATCTCCATAGGAAGACATCACGTTGCCGTACTCGTTTTCGATCTAATAAAATTACAAAAAAAAAAATATACATTTCATTAGCTTAATAATTTACAATCTACAAGCAATATTACTCATGTCCAATTCAGAAAATGGAAAAAAAAAATTAAAAAAATTCATGCACCTGAGCAAGGATAATGGGACCTCCCTGCGATGCGAAAAGGTTCTCTTGCTTGGCCATGTTCACGATCAAAGACGTGAAGTTCTTCATCTCGTTCTGGAATTTATAAAACCAAAAATAAATTTTCATATTTTCGAATATAAGGATTAAAAAAAACAATAAAAATGTGAAAAAATAATTTTAAAAAAAAACATAAACTGACCATGAAAACATCATTGGCAGTTCGCAACTTAATGCCCGGCATATTGTGCAACCATACGGGAAATCCTCTAAAACAAAGAGTTATGCTCGATAAGACAACCTCAATACATGCATTTTATGATGCAAAATATGTGCAACATATGTGCGTGTTTCAACTTATGGAAATCGATCGAGATGTTACCCGTAATTCCATTCCGCGCAAACGTAAGGTCCGATCCGGAGGACCGCATAGAGACCCTCGTCCTGCACCGTCTTCAGGAACCTTATGAGGTCCAGGTTCCCGTCGAAATCGTACTGGCGGCGGGCCGGCTCGTGGACGTCCCAAAACACATACGTCTCGATCGCATCCAGCCCGCCTTCTTTCGCCTTCCTGATCAAATCGGGCCACATCTACCGACCAAAAAACCACAAAATAAGGAAAATCTTATCGATCATCGATCAATCGACGGGACTCGGGCGGGTGGAAAACGGGCATTACTTCGGCCGTGGACCGGGGGTAGTGGATCGAGCCGGAGAGCAAGACCCTCCTCTTGCCATCGATGGTGATGGCCCGGCCGTCGTGGGAGACGTCGACGGCGCATGCAAACGAGCGGAAGAGGAAGAGGAACGTAGCGAGAGCGAGCAGGATCTTCAGAGGTGCCATTTTCGACGTAAAAAAGCACGAGGTTGTTGAGAAATTCGTGCTTATATAGTAAAGTTAGGGCTCATCTTTCGAAAAGAGAAGCTTATCCGGTAATTGAATGAAGATAGAAGAACCCTTATCCGGTTCTTCGATGACTGATCCTGGAAATCGTCTGGCAGATTTCCACCGTTATTATTTTTTTACCGGAGGAGATAAACTTTCATTTGCATGGCATCTACTCTCGAAAAATAATGAAAAAAAGGAAAGAAATATTAAACTCTTGGAACGAGATGGTTGTGAGTGGAGTGTGTGCTGACATTTGCTTTTTGAGTTTTCGAGATTTTTACGCGTTTTTATTATTTAAATTTATTACGCAATTAGTATGACATTAAACAAATTAACTAAGATTCCTGATGTAAATTTATTGTCTTTTTTTCTTATTTGGGCATTTTTTTATTTAAATTTGTTGCTCGATTATTCGAGTTTTTTTCTCGGGAAAAGAATAAACATTTCCATGGAAACCGTGCTTCGATTTTTAACATGAAGGCTTTACCGTTGGCGATGTCAATTCCACCTCAAAACGAAAGCAAAAAGGCCAAGAAAACTAAAGTGCACACAAAAGATTTTGTGCTAAAACAACAGTTAGGGTAATCGAACTAATTTTCGGGATTCAAAAGTGCGCAATATCGATCTCGATCTACTTGCTTTGTTCAAACATAATGGAGAATAATTACACGATTCACCAATTCGAACTCGATCTTCGAATCTGAACGTATCTTGTTTCAGGTAGCATTAATTTGTTTATCGATGATGTTAGACGGATTAGGCCGATCAATCTTCAATTTCATTTAGTAAATAAATGCACACGATGCACAAGGGATGCTCTCTCTTTTTTAACCTAGCTTCAGTTTGTCATTTAACCCCCCAAAAAAATGAAGCGATTTTTGGTTTCTAGTTTTGATCTCGAAATTCTGTGCGTTATTCCTCCCAAAATATTCAATCTCTCTTAAAATAATTCCAAATGAAAGCCGCTTAAGTATTAAAAAAATTGTAGACTGAACAAATTTCTCCATTCAAATATCTATCAGATAGATATTTGATTTATCCTTAACCACCGAGATATGCGGTTACAGTATCCGATTTCAATCCATTTTGTAGATTTCGATTGGATATATTCCAAAATTATAATCAAGCAATTAAATGGATAGAGATATTAGGGTTTAATTATTATTAGGAAGCAGTCTTATTTAAATTGTTCATAACGACATATAAAACTGAAAATTTAACATATATGTATGTCGATAAGAGCTAACGGATATATTAATAACTTTTTTAGAAGAATTTCTCTTTGCATCGTTTTATTTAGGAGCTTTAGGGGTAGTCATAAAAACCGGGAAAATTTCGCAGCTAACGAATAATAACCATTCTATTTTTCTATTTTTTTGTTAAAATTTTTTATTTGAAATAACAATTATTCTAAGAGCTCGCCCTAGTTGCTCGCCGCCGCCCGCCAATGTACGAATTCTACATCAATATTATCAAACAAAAATCTATTTTGGAAACAGAAATTTTATATCATTATCAAACAATACTTTGAGCTCGGAAACCCGTACACGGAATAGAAAATAGAAAAATCCATTTCTTGCCAGAAATCATTCCTGAACAAAATGATTATCATTCTCACCCTCGTTAAACCTTCACCCTCATTAATGCTTCCTCATTTGCTTCAAAATATACTGACACACCTCCGCTGATATCATCCGCTACCCAGAAAAAGAGAAATCTCTCGATCTGTACACATGAAATGAAATTATAGCAAGATATTTTATTCGATTATGAAAATTATTATTTTACTAGAGGTGGTTTTGCAGCAATAAAAAATCATTATTTGGGTGGATATATGTTTATTTTCTCGGAATAATTACACAGTTAGATTAGGCGTTGATTACAACATGCGTTTCTCCAAAACTCCGCAACACGAAGTTGCGAACAAATTAAGACCACGAGCTCGATTGAAAAATTAAGTGAATTGCGAACTTCCGAAAGAAAGAAGAAAATGGGTCATGAAAAACATTCCATATTTAAAATGAATAATAGAAGAACTTTCCAAAAGAAACCCAATTCCATTAAAGAGGTTATTGTCACGGAGAAATCTCCTTTCAATGAATACAAAGAGCAATAAAAAAGGAAACTCTAATATGACTATAATTGCTGCCTCGTTGTCCATTTTACAGAAATGATTGGATTAGGGTATGAAATGAAGATAGAACTTTTGTTGTTCTTTGGGCCAAGAGTACCATTCCAGCAAAGCAAAATGCAAGGTCGTTGGGTGCGTTTGGAATCCCTTTGGAGGAAAGGGTGTGGTAAAATGCAAAGGAGAAAGAGTTTTTTCCAAAAACCAAATAGTGTTTGGTGAAATGTAATTTAAAAATACGTTGGGAAGCAGTTTTGATTTAAATACGGTTTGGAAAAAATTACACTTTATAAATGACTTTTGCTAGTTTTATTTTTAATTTGTCAAACCTTTGCTGGTGGAACTCAGCCACCAGCAACCAGATCTAGCTATGCCAGCCCCTCACCGGTGATGTCAATGAGGTGGGGACATTTCCGGAATTATGAAAGATCAACGAGGGCAAAATTGAAAGAAAAAAATGTATTTGCATTGCGGAAATACTCAAAACACCTCCAGACATGCCTTAGGCCTAGCCTTTAGAAATGCAATTGCAAATGATTTGCGAAACTGTGCTTGCATTTGCCCAAAGGCCTTTGGAGCCCAAAAGACTTTGGAAAAGTGGTTTCTAAACGTACCCTTAATCTCTGTACACTAGGTTAAAATCTATACAGACACTTGTAAGCAAAGAAAGACCGCTTCTAAAAAACTACGCTATAAATATGTGTGTATGTTTGAACTTATGGAAATTAATTAATCTATTTAGATGATACCATTTACCCGTAATATCATTCTGCAAACGATTCAATAGGCTGAAAAGCATAAAGACCCACATATTAAATTTACTTTTAGATTTATGGGTGGAAAGCATGCAATCTCCATCAAACTTTATAGTTTATAAACATCAATAAACTTGTTTGAAACTTCATTTATATCCGCATGATCAATCAAAATCTACAGAAAAATGATATGACTTCTTGGTGGGAACTTTTACCTGAGGCTAAGCTTCGATCCAATCTTTGTGAACTTTATGAGAGCAATCCTTGTGAACAAGTTGTCTCCTTTGGCAACTTCCTTCATGCAAATCACACAATCCAACTAATGATTACTATAAATCCTGCTGGACTCATTCGATAAAGGAGACATTGCCACTCCGGTATGGGCAACTGCTGCCCTCTCTCCTCCTCTTTGAGCATCCATGAATGCAAAGTGTGCAACTGGAGCCTCAGCCAATGGTGACCTTGTGCACCATGATCACCACCATCCTTGTCCTCTTGGTTGCAAGGATCGTTCACCTCGCAGGACCTGGCCTTTGCCATCTCGGACACTAGCTCGTACGTCCTAATGTCAGGCACATCTTTGTCACGCTCTCCACCTTAAACCATGGCCAATTCATGCATTGACCAAGAAATTCATTTTGGTCGTTGCCGACTATTTTATAAAATGGGGAAGGAAAAGCCCTTAAAATGAGAGGGAAAGTGAAGCCAAAAATTGGTGCATGTATCTATCAACAAATAATATATTTTTTTAAAAATCTAAAGTGAGAAATAAGAAGAATAAGTAAAATCTACATATTTAGGTTTAAGCATTATTGTTAGCTTTCAAAAGTTTCTCCACTTCATCAATTTTAATTCTCAAAAATGCTGCCAAGATTGATGCGGCCTCTAAATTGATAAACTGCCCAACAAGTTAAGGTTCAATACGTGGAAAAGCGTAAAGACCTGCACCTCAAATTTTTATTTATACTTTTACCGGTGAAAAGCATGCAATCTCCATCAAATATTGCCGAAAAAGATAATCTACTTGCTCTGTTCAAACTTAATGGAGTTTTAATTAGTTTGATTCACTAATCCGAACTCAATCTTCAATTTGGAGAATATCCAATTACTCTTTAAATGATTACGGCTGTTTTGAAAATTCAACGGAAGTAATTGTTTTGACCTAATTTTTTCCACTCGACTGGTCAAATCGCTTTCTCAATACATGGATAAGTCTTTGTTTCATTAAATGCTAATGGGATAGTGATATTTATGTTAATTACTACTCGAAATAGTCTCACAGCTTTGTATTTAAATTGCTTATATTGACTAGTGTATCGGAATCAATTTAACATATATGTATCAGAAGCTAATGGATATATTAAGCCTCTTTGCATTAAGTAATTTTCTCGATCTATATGCATGAAATCAAATTATAATTTCGATGTCTTGAAGATGATTATTTACTGGGGTTGGTTTTGAAGCAAGAAAAATAATCCTGGAGGTTGTAATACTGTTTATTTTCCAAGGAAAATCTAACATCACGAGAATTACCCTTTTGGGCTTACTCTTTGGGCCGAAGACGATGGGCCAAGAGTACGATTCTAGCATAGCAAAATTACCAGGCTCGAAATGATTTTGGAATTAGCTTTTTTTTTTTCTTTTGCTAATCGTTTGCTGGACATTTGTGTATTATTTCGCAAAACAATAGAAAGGTTCAATATAAAGGTTCAATATATATATATATATATATATATATATATATATATATACACATGTCACTTTTTTATCACATTTGTTGTTCAGAATAAAATAAAGGATATCTTGAAAGATGAGAAACTATTCCTTCTGAATCAAAATCCATATAAAAAAGTCTTTCGAAATGTTTTTGTCTGCACAATTTAATCCACAATCGTACCAATGAGCAGAGCAAACCCTCCTCCTCATCTTAGCCACCCAAAGCATTATGGACATCCATATGGAACTTAAAAACTCACTCTAAAGTGAAGATTTTGTTTATGGAGCACATGCCAAAATGCAATCTCTGCAAGAGAGAATCTGTGGAAGAGGAAAATCATACCAGACCCTATCTGTTTTCTCTGTCGATGCGAAGTGGAAATGGTTGAACACATTCTCCTGCTGTCCCTGGACCCACAAAGTATGATCAGCCCCTAACCTTCAATTGCAAATTACGTTACAAGGGAATAACCCATTTTGATGCCTAGATAGAGAGCATAATAGAGAATCATAACTTAGTACTTTTCCCTTGAAGTGGTGGCATTGATAGTATGGTGCATTTGGGTAGCTCGAAACAATGCAATATTCAGAGACTAAGAATTGAATGCAAAGGCTACTATCGAATCAGCACATATCTCGCCATAAAAAAACTTCAAAAGATTGGATTTTTAGGCTTCGCAAGATGGAAAAAAACAAGCAAACTTTACCAAAAAAAAAAACAAGGAACCATAAGCTTATCTTACCCGGGTTGCGCCGGAGAAAAGCGAGCTGAAAATTAATGTTGACGACACTCTCGAGGAGGGAACAAATGACAGTGCCATTGCGTGCATATGCAGGGACTTCACTGGGAGCTTCATCACGAGTCAAACCAGATCGGTCAAGGCCTCCACTCCAACGCAAGTCGAAACCCTAGCTTTGCTTGAAGGTCTTCGGTTTGTACAGAGAAGGAGTTTGGGTAGAGTTTGTATTTGGTTAGACCGACTAGATCTGATACGTACCCTCACTTCCGTAGATCAGTTCCCCTGGGATGCACGTTTGCTCATCGCGGAATGCACTTCTCTTCTCGCGGGCCTTCCGTCTGCTAGGCTTGAATTCGGCCCAAGAAGCTCTAACATGGTTGCGGATTGGGCTGCGAAAGCTCATAAGAATCGGCGTCATCCTTACTATTTAAGGATGCCCCCTCCGCGGGTCCCGTTGATTAGAATTTTATGACATAAATAAAAGTCTCAAAAAAAAAATTTCGGTGTCGTTATGTCGTTAAAAGTTTAGAACTCTATATATGGCAGAATAAAATCGGGGGCATGTCTTGGATCCTTGACGAGCTTCCCGTACACATACATTTGCATGTAGCATGTAGCACATAAGATGAGTTTGGCTATCAATGTGGCCTAAGTGGGTTGAACCAAAAACACACCAAAAAATAGTTTTTTAACTTGGACCCTCAGCGCAATTGTCAAATCACCAGCCAGTTTGGCGATAAAGCTGATTTCCTTTTCACCGCAACATAGCACTATTCAATTCGGAACAAAAAAAATCAATACGCATCAACATCATGACACCTCAGAGTTTTGGATTTTTCCTCGGAAACTTATTCCTTTTATTTTCTTTAATTTTTCCCTTAGAAGCCAAAAAAAAAAAACGAAAAAGGAAGAAAATGAATGTCGCAATCGCTAGGTGGGACTCGCTCGACCGGTTCACTCGGCTTGGCTTACCCAACATGTAAAGGATTCACACGCTTTGGATTTCTTTTTCTGTTTGGTCACAGTTCCCAATTTCGGAGGCCATTTCCAAAAAGCCTTTATATAAAAAAAATTATAAATCTTCTGGCCACCGATTTTTTTTATTTTTTACATAGATTACCTGGAAATTATTATTATTATTATTATAATATAGATTGATACTGTTCCCAAAATGGTCCTCACTCCTCAGTCGATGGATTACCACATATATTGCTCGATTGGACCCATTTGGGTCCAATTCAGCGGTTATTTATTTCATGGAGCTTTTCTAAATATCCAATGCGAAAAGAACAAAAAATTTTCGGAAAATATGACCTCTGGGAGTAGTGGATTTCCTGTCGTGATCCAATGACTAACAGCCCATCAAGAGATGATTGCTCGAGAACTGTAGAAGCGACATGGAGAAAACTCTAAAAGATTGTAGCCATGATATGAGTAGAGCGTCGAACCCTAGCTATATGGAAAATTGAAATTAGTTCAAGATTTTCGACTTTTGAATTGACATGCTCCCTTCCCTTATTCACCATGGAAGAGATGCATTTTTCCTTTCTAGCAAAATATTTAGAAATAAGGTTAATACAACAAAAAACTCCAATATCACAAAAAATCCAAAACCGTTATACTTGTGATAAATTTATCCCAAACTAATTTTTTGACTATCAAAACCCAAAACTTGTACATTTATGACAAATTTACCCTCCGTTAAATTGGATTAATATCATGAAAAACCACAAACTGATACATCCATGACAAACGGAGGGTAAAACCCCAAGTTGGTACATTCGTCAATCGTCACATGTCATCCAACTGTGAAATTTGACTATAAAATTTTACGAAAACTAACGGAGAACAAAATTATCGCGGGCATACCAGTTTAGGGTTTTTCGTAATATTAAACTTTAGAAATATTCTTTTTCCTTCCCGCAACCCAAAGGAAGAGAGAGAAATTGCAAAAGCAAGCATTGCTTTGAATTGACAATTTGGGAGGGGGGCAGAAATTGGAGGAGGACCTTGCCTTCGTTCCCAAAAGCTAAAAGGGAAAAGACACAACAGAGAACAAGGCACAAAATCTGTCCCCTAAAAGTGGCAAA
Source organism: Syzygium malaccense (assembly GCA_031216405.1). Classification (NCBI taxonomy): domain Eukaryota; kingdom Viridiplantae; phylum Streptophyta; class Magnoliopsida; order Myrtales; family Myrtaceae; genus Syzygium; species Syzygium malaccense. The sequence continues at coordinate 5,724,427 of CM062255.1, forward strand.
AAGAAAGGGGCACCTAGCAATTGCAAAAATTGCTATTCTTGCCCTCAAATCACTTTTTCCCTTTGGCCACTTGGTGCACACATCCACTTTTCGTCCTGGTTTTTTTGGCTAAACCACGGGCTCCATTAGTAACACGTACCCTTCAAATCGCTATAAAATCGCGACGTTTCGAATCGCGACCGCTCGTTTTGGTTCGGTTCCCACTAACGCATTCCGGGTAATTGACAAAGGGCGAGATCACTCTCCCCCCATTCTCTCTTTTCTGGAGCATTCACGGTCACTTCCCCCGACATCTATAATTGCCACACATTTCTCACCAAAAAAAAAAAGGTTACGAAAGCGTCGGTTTAGTGCCCGTTTCGTCTGCACGTATCCCTTCGTTCACTGAAACGAAAAAAAAAAGAAAGAAATTACTTTTAATTTTTCCGACAAATTTTGCAAAATATTTTCACAAATGAGATTTTGAGTTAACCTCTAATATACAACTTTTAAGGGTAAATACCACGAAAAATCCTAAACTGGTACACCTGTGATAAATTTACCAAAAATTAACTTTTTGACCATAAAAAACTCCAAACTGGTAAACCTCGCGACACATTTACCTCCAAACTAATTTTTTGATTACCAAAAAACCCAAACCGATATACCTGTGATAAATTTACTCTCCGTTAAATTAAATTAATACCACGAAAAATTACAAACCGATGGATCTACGATAAAACTCTAAACCGATACGTCCGATAACTGCGACGTGTCGTCCAATTTAGAGATTTGACAACAAAATCTAACGGAAACTAACAAAAGATGAATTTGTCGTGGGCATATCAATTCGAGATTTTTAGTGATCAAAAAATTTAGTGCGGAACAGCTCGGTGTTTTTTATGATATTAACTTCTTCTCTTTTTTTTTGGAAGTGCTTGAATAAAAGAAGGATTTTCCATTTTTTTTTTGGGGGGGGGGGTTGGGATTGGGAAAAGTTAAAACCTTCGGGTGGTGGGCCCCGGGATCCCGCGCTCGGGTCCAAAGGAGAGCAAAACCCTCGCTTTCCCCCCCGGCCCCATGGCCCCCACCGGAAGGGTGCAATCATCTCGGTACTCCACCGGGCTTCGATCTCCGACACGTGGCCCCCCCGAGCCGACGTCTCTGATGAGCTCGGAATCTTTCCCCACCACCACCACCCCCCGCGCGTGGGGCCCGCCACGCAAACCGCGGGCCGAGCAGACGTGGCAGGGGAGCTGGGGCCCACCACAGATGGGGACGTTATGGAAAAAAATAAAATGAAGAGGACGAAGGCGAAGAAATTTAATTATTTTTTATTTTTTTTTTTGGGTGGGGGGTGGGGGGGGGACCCAACTGAGAAGTGACATTTTTTTCGGGGCACATTTTAAGAAAAATAATCAATTGTTGGGGGGTGTGGAATCTGAATTATGGAATAAGGAGGAAATTGGGGGCCCAGATTTGATTTCTCTCTGCACTCTCTCTCTCTCTCTCTCTCTCTCTCTCTCTCTCTCTCTCTCTCTCTCTCTCTCTCTTCTGTGCGAGTTTCGGCAACTCACAGATTTCCCAAAACCCAAAAACCATCGTTGGGGGCGGTTTTGGTCCAACCGCTCCATTATTAAATAATGCCAAAAAACCTTTCTACATCTCGCGCCCATCGCTTCCCATCTTTCTTCCATCTCTTCATCTTTTATACACCCGCCCGTTCATCCGTCCGTCCGTCCGTTCATTTTTAAACGGCGAATAAAGAACAGTACGAATGGGACGGGTTCATTCCGAGAACCATTCGCGAAAATTATTGACGGGCATTCTGGAATGGGTTGACGAGCACGGTTACTTTGGAACGGTACAAATTCAGGAGCATAGATTTTCACGGGGAACCGGGGGGGAGGGGGGAGGGTGGTGGCCCTGGAAAGCTGTAAAGTCTTCCTCGATTGATCGCGCGGTAAATGGCCCCCCTCGAGATAGATCCGTGGCGGAAATAAGCGCCTGTTGTGCCCGGATTCGGTTCATTGCATCCGCGCTGACTATCTTTTAATTACTCGGTGGTTCATCTTACACGGTCGAGGAGGATACATCATTTTGGTCGAGGGATCGGAGAGATACGGCAGTTCTATTTTTCCTCAAAAGAAAAAAAAGAGAGAGAGAGAAAGCGAAAAACGAAATCGGACGGTACGAGAATATTCCGCTGTTTGATTAAAAAGGAAAGACGAAGACTGCAGCTTTGAGGAGCCTCGATCTCCCCCTCTCATTTTTTTTTTTCCACGGGAAAAATCCAAAAAAAAATACTTGATTATTTTTCACTGACTTTTTCGCAACTTGGCACTTTTTTAAAAAAAAGGAAAAAGAAGAAGAAGAAAAGGCAGGAAAAAAAAAAGGGAACAAAAAAGAAAAAGAAAGATAACTCGGCAATTATTATTATAAGATGGGACTCGCCCGTCGTAACTTGCAGAGAAAGAGAGAAGAAGAAGAGCTGCGGAGGGCGACGGCGACGACGACCGCCCACCACCGCCCACCACCGCCACCACCATTTCTTTCGACCTCGAGAACCCATCGATCCGGAGCCATGCTGGGCAAGAGGCCGCGGTCGGTGATCGGGAAGCTGTCGGAGCTCCTCGTCTCCCGGAGCGGCGGCCTCCTGGAGTCCGCCGTCGCCGCCGCTGCCGCCGCCGCCGCGGCGCCGAGCCCGAGGAGCCCGCTGGACTTCAAGATTCAGTCGCCGCGGGGGCCCAGGAGCTACGATCTCGGCGGGGTCGGGCTGGGGATCGTCGCGGCGCTCGAGAAGCCCGGGGGCGCCAAGATCTTGCTGCTCCCCAAGGGCTGCGCCGCCTGCGGCCCCGGCGCGAACGGGTCGGGTCCCCCCTCGGCCGGAGCCCCCGCGGGGGCGGACGACGACATGGAGGACTACACGTACGTGACCTTCCACGGGCCGAACCAGTCGTTCACGATGGTGTACTGCGGGGAGGGCGAGCGCGGTGGGGCCGCCGCCGGCCGCGGCGGGTGCGGCAAGAGCGGGGGGCTCGGCGAGTCGATGAGACGAGCGGGGAGCGTCGGAGGAGGAGAAGGAGGAGGGGAGGGTCCAGTTCTTCAGGCTTTGGACTTCCTCAATTCTTGCCATTTGTGTGGGAAGAAGCTCCACGGCGAAGACATATACATGTACAGGTACCGCAAGCTCTTTCCTTTCTTCTTTGATTCGCGCGAATCTTCATTGGAGCTTCTCTTCTGCTTCTCTTCTTTTCTGGTCATAGATTTCACCCATTACAGAGGCCAGCCATGGTCAATCTTGGCTTGAAAAGTTGCTCCGGGCGTGAAATCTTGATTTCTGTTCTCTGAATTCTGAAAGAAAATTTCACTAAGGACGAAAGAAATGATCAGGGATTGAATCTTCAGTACAGATCCAATGAATAGACCGTATGAAGTACCCTTTGCTGCTGTTTGAATCAGTGTGGTATCGTTTGATCCGTGAGTCAAGTTCTGCCATTTTGATTGACCTTGTTTGACACGGAGTCTTTCAAACTCCTCCTGGATTGCACGAACCAATAACATTGGAGTCTCCCCTTTTTTTGACTCCTTTCCACAAAAATCTGGCTTTTAGAAAGAAAGATCATCCGCTTGAATTTCAGCGAACGCCCTTTTGACTTTATGGAGGCGAGAAATCAAATCAGGCTTGACTGAATCATTTTCATGTGAATTACGCAGAGGCGAGAAAGCGTTCTGTAGCGCGGAGTGCCGGTCGACGCAAATCGTGAAGGACGAACGTAAAGAACAGTGCAGATCGGAAGCGCCGAGAGTCGCCGACCGGTCGGGATCGCCGTACTCCGAGGGACTGATGTTCTCGACCAGCATTCTCGCGATCTAGGAAGAAGTACATAATCCGGCTGCGGCTGCGGCTCCGGCTACTCCTCTTACACATATGAGAACATAATTAGCTTACCCTTGTTAAAGAAAACAAAAGAAAGAAAGAAAAAAGAATCCAAACAAATTTTGCTCGGATGAGAAATTTTTAGAGCCTGTATGAGAGAGGCACACGAGAGGGCATGTTATGCAAGAAGAAGAAGGATCGGATAAGCTTGTATGACTTTACGTTCATAATGGCCAAAATGATGTCTCTCTTCATAATGCTTCTGCAAATCATCGTTCCGTCGAACGATCCACTGACAGTATCAGCTGCGGTGAAAGCTGACACGCAGGAAATACCGCCATGGATGCCTCAGCTCCGCGAGCGATCACAGTACACAGCACAGAAGTAGTGGCTGCTCTGTATCTCGGAAACAAGTATGACAGTCCAATTTTTCCCTCCGATCCCTAAACTCCATTATGCAGATCGACTTCTTCTCAACTGGAATATCCCTACCAAATTTCTTGTAATGAAGACGAGACATAATTTCGCTTGTACATGCGGATTCTGCCCGTGTTCGACCTGACTGATTCTCACCCATAAATCAGTAAGACAACTCATTCTCTACGTAATGCCAAAAAGTTGAGGAACATGTCCGATCGATCTGATCAACATCAAATTCTTGCTATTACGCACCAGATCCCTCTCGAATTTCCTCATCATGATTCAACAGCTATATGCCCATGTTCATTTTGGAGCAATTTGCCTAGCTCTCTTGCTCTCAGTTTCCACGGCAGAAAAAGATTGCCAACTCAATATTCATTTTCTTGATTATCAATACGGTATATCGATAACTGGAATGCCCGAAATGTGTTTATACCTCTATTCCCAAATTTCAACAAGGTTCTTCAGACCCCAAACTTTTATCAAGATTGACGGTCCAGCAGCCGATTGTTGTTGCTCCTCAATCTCTAGATTCTATAGCTTTCAGACCCCAAAAAAATTCTCTAGATTCTATAGCAGCAACTCTTTATGAATTGATGACATATAGATTCAAAATACCTTACTTTGTTTACAGCTAAAGACGTTCTACTGAATTCTGTCAATAAAAATCATACGCCACTATGCGTCCAATACAAGGGTAGCATAAGTGTTACAGGAGAAGATGTTGAGATTCGTGTGAAGAGTGTTAAAAAAGTCCCACGTCGAGGAAGTGGTGTGGTGCGGTTAATATGTCATAATTGATTCATAACTCATGGGTTTAAGTTTTTGAGTGAAGGTGGATGATATATTGACGAGCTCGAACTTAGACCCCCTCTTAGCAATCACCCTAGGTTAAGGTATCGGATTTCTATTGCGCGCTCTCAACAATTGGTTCGGAGCTAATAGTTGATTAATGATCCACAGTCAATATGTATCAGTGTTTCAAGATGAAATTGGGCGCGGGCACGCTCTCAACAAAAGGATACTTGAATTAAGGTTGCTGATTTAGGATTGACATTCAAAATGAGACATGTTGATAACAAAAGAATACTTGAATTAAGGTGGAACAGACTTACCATTGAACTCACACTTAAAGGGGAGTTTATTAAAATGTAAGTGTGAGTTACTTTTAAAATGTCCTACATTGAAAGAGTTGTAGTGTGGAGTAGATAATATGTCATAACTGGCTCATAATAATTCATTGGCTTAAATTTTTCAATGAAGGTAGGTCCAACTGAATATGTCAAAGTGACCCCAAGTGAAAATATAGGATTTCTTCGGAAAATTACTTAAACTCAACTATACAAGGCAAGGTGATGTTTGAACAAAAGCTAGAGTCCAGAAAATTTACAGGAAGAATTATAATTAGGCCGCACTATTTCCACCCCTATACGACTAATCCACTCCATTTTCCATTGAAAAGACAAAATTATCCTCAATGATTCAATTGGAATTTAAAGTGTGGCCCCAAATCAATTTACTTTTCTTATTTTTTTTTATTTTTCATTTACTATTTAGGATCTAGTTACCATAATTAAGCAATCCATGTTTTTTTTTGTTTATTGTGGGTTATCCGTACACATACTAAATACACAATGATTTCCTTCTTATTTTTGGATTTTACTTTCGTAGAAATAAGTTTTGTCAAGTAAAAAAGTGATGATGATAGACACATAAGTGAAAGTTTATAAATAAGTGATCTTGTTAAAGAAGCGTCTATGTTAAAATTTTTCTAGATTTTACTTGACAACGCAAAAAGAATTAAGTTTCTAAGAAAAAAAAATTTTCAACGAAACTAATTTTACGAAAGTGATTGATTAGAATTAATCAATTCTGTGGTTTTGATCTACCATTTCTAATTAGAATTGAAAATCTTGTTTTTATCATGTTATTGTTTTTTTCTCCAATGCTGTTTTCCCCATTTTCTAGTAAAGAAAACCAGTGCTCTTTTATAATTGAAGTGTAAAGGATGACGTAATTAACATCATAAATATAAAATAGAGGACGATGAGATGTATAGAAGAACACGACGAAAAAGGAGCGGGAGGTGTAAACGATTTGCAAGAGCACAGAATTGAAACATCAAAGGAGTGGAAAGAAGAAAGAAAAAGGAAAGTGAGACCCGCAAGAAATAAAAGAAAAAAAACAGTTGATCAAATAACATTTTAAAAAAATAGAATTACTTTTGGAGAATTGTATCAGAAGTGGCAGGCCGCAAGAGGGATAATACTGTCAAAATGCAACCAAAAAAAAGTGTCTAAACTAAAAGAGGAGTGAAAAAACAGTGAAAAAACGCGGCCCTTCTAATTTCTCAAAGAACTTTAAGACGGAGACTCTACTGGCATTGGGAAATTAGCAGGCAACTCTCATTCAAATGGCCGAGAGGATGGATCACAAGCCTCCTACCATCGTTACTCATCTCAAACCACCACAGATACGCAAGTGCCAGTAATTCACGCACGCTTCAAGTAGCAAAACAATTGTCGAAAAAAATAGTAGCAAAACAATTTACCAGTGCTAATCACACAACTGTTACAGTCATCTCCATTTTCATAACACAAGCATTAAATCAATGTATTTTCGAAACAAAACCATGGGCTTTTCACGACTTGTTCGCATAATAAATAAATGGCACGAGGCACAGGCAACGAGCCACTGTAGATTTCATCGAAAGGGATCAGAATCACTCGATAATGACCGTATTTTGCTTCCCCCTTCTCCTCCAAGTGGCCAGAGCAGTATCAGCATCTTTCATCTCCTCAGAGGATGGCCGAATTATTTTCCCTTTGCCTTGCCGGGAGACGCAAGAGATTCTATATAATATAAATACCGAAGCCCCATAACTATCAAATAGGCAAATCATGTTGAGAGTCTTACAATAGAGAATAGGAGAGCACACTGTTAACCATACAAACTGCATCCACGCACCAGTACAATAAGCCAGTCCGACATCAATCGCCGGCTCTTCAAGGTTTATTCCTCCTCCCTACATGATAACGAAAAGGAAAAGAAGAAGGCCACCTCACCATAATTACTGATAGTACATAAGCTGCTGAGTAGTTGCTACGTTCTGGTATCCACCGTCATAAATTGCTTGACTAGTTCCAGCAGCGCCCATTCCCATGGCTGCCTGCTTAAGCATGTGCTGTGCTTGAGGATGCATGAGGCCTTGCATGCCAGCCATTTTGCTCAGTGCTATCTGCCTTTCGTAGGCGGCAAGCTCCGCGGCCGAGAAACCAGGCATTTGTGGGACCATTGGCGGCGGAAGAGGAGTGGAACTCGTTCCCGGAGGCGTAGGTTTGCTACCCCACGAACACTGCAAAAATAAGCACGTCCATACTATAGTATGATTTCATATTGACGTGAAGACGCTGCATGGGCATCACATTACTATAACCACCAAAACTTTCTAGCAAGAATAGCCAAGCAACAAATCATCCAATGCACTAGCAACATGCAAATTCCTTTGACTTGTTTAAACATAAATGCAGTGGCAAAACTTAACAGGCACATAAAGAAAACTACTGAAGATGATTCCAGGACTCCAAAAACATAGAACCAGGGAGGATGTGTACTGCAGAAAAAAAGCCCTAATTGCAGCCAAATAAGGGCGCTAGCTTTGTTCAATCAGTCCCCTACCCCTAAACGGAGCCTTCCAGAAAATGCATTTGAACTCTATCACGACATCCATTTCGTTACCATCCACCAAAGCCCAGTCCTCTGTACAAGTTATTTCACTCCAAAAACATTTTACCAAAAGATTCATGAGTGCTACAGGGATGCCTGCAGACATTTCACCAGGCTCCCAAGTCAGGTAAAATAATTCCACTTGGACAAATTTTGCCAATTATTAACACTCCATTTCCATCTAAATGCTTAAAATTCAGGACATGGTGAATAAATCAAGCCAATCATATGTAAACGATCGAACATCCAACCACATTGTACCACCTATAGCTTGCCATAAAAAAGACTTTCCAAAACAACGTACCTTAATTGGTTTACCACAGAGAAGCCGAGCATTGCCCATTTGAATAGCCAGCGCTGCTTCACCGTGGGTACTGTATCTAACAAAACCAAAACCTTTATCGCGTTGCACCCGAACATCCTCTATGACTCCAGCACCGAGGGAATGAAAATGTCGATGCAAGTCAGCAGAAGTAACCTGCAAGATAACAGAAGCAGTTCAAGTATCTAAATAAAAGGAATTAATCGATACAAGCCAGTCATTAGTGAGAACAGATGAAGACAGGTGGGTGTGAAAGTCAACGAAATGCAGCCAGTGAAGATGTGAGCGTGCAAAGTTTAAACTTACAGCCGAGCTATTGTTCACTTGCTGATCAAAGAAAGAAACCACGGCAGTACAGATGCTATTTATTAAAAAGAAAATACATTTTCTGAAATGCTTAACATCAAGTACAGAAAAGGTAACTATAAACATGGTTACAAAAAAAAGGGAGAAGCAAATTCTTGCCTCTGGTGCAAGATTGCCAACATAGACGGTCGTGTATTGGGGATTGTTCTCTGGAGCATCATCACTAGTCCTCTCTTGACCATCATCTGCAATGAAGGTACCGTGTCAATAGGTATAACAAGCATGTACCACCAATTACATCTATATTCATTAGACAGGTATCGCTTCAGATTTATGGGATTATAAATAAACAAGTTTAATACCACAGGAAATTACTGAATTTCAACATCCATACTAACTTCACCTGATGTTCCGCTTGTTAGCTCCACTACACTTTTGGCATCTGAACTCTGCTTATCCTCACCAGAATTAGCACCTTTTGTTGCCCAGTTGCATCGGATCTGTCGACTTCCGAGCCACTTCCCTAGAGAATAAAGACAAGTTGCAGGTTCATGCAACATGAACTATTGATAATGTTACAGTATCATGAAAGTTTTAAAAGCTTGTTCAGTAGTAGACTTAAAACAAGGGAAAGATGATGAGGGAATCGACAATCTTCGCAATCGAACACTAAGTAACAAGCTCTAAATTTATAAACTTCTGCTATCAGCAAGTAGATGGATTTCAAACATACATAGAAGCATCAACACACAGCGCATTCATACTATTATATCTGTCATGTTGATCTTTGTCGCTTTTGCTTGCATATGTTAGCTAGCTTAGGCCACAGGCAGGTGAATATGACCGCGCGAGTCATGAGGAATATATCTCGAACATAATTAAATACAAATATGCAATCTCAACAGCAGTACATATATTGAGAAAGACCGAGTGACGTAGATGAAGACATACCATTCATATCGTTTATTGCACTCTGGGCATCCTGCTCACACAAGAAATTCATCATCAGTGCATAGAAAATGATTAATGCAACCAGAAACGAACAGAAAAGTACTTCAATCAAACTGCTCCAGCACCTGTTGATTTCGGAATGAAACAAAACCAAAACCCCTTGAACGTCCAGTCTTCTGATCCCACATGACCCTAGCATCTCTGTGTCAATAAACAGATCAAATTAGTTCAATCACGATCACAAGATCCTTGCGGCACAACTGTTCACAAGTTAATTAAGGAAAAGGAGAATGGGGCTTACGAGCAAGTAGAATAAACAGAGAAACACGCAAATAATGTGGCGTCTGTAACCTCTGGGCTTAGATCACCAACAAAAATATTAAAATGCCCTGCATTGAAGAGCGAAAAAGATCCAAAACCATTATCTAGAAGCCTGACTAAAAAGCAGTATAAGCCACGTCTGTGCAAAATGAGCAGCAATGAAAAGAGTATTTCACATTTATGTCAACAAACCTGATGTGTCCTCCCTCTGGCTACTAGCATACGCCCAGTTAACCTTGATAGGTTGACCAAACCTGCGAACATGGTGTTAGGATCCAGGACAATGTAAAGGTCAAGCAGTATAGTGCAACCTTTTCAACTTACAAGTGCCTTCCATTGAGAGTCACAATGGAAAGGGCAGCAGATCTCCGGTCATAGTAGTCCACAAATCCATAGGATGACTGTATACACCAGAAGTTTTATAAGCGAAAGAAATCAAAACAGGAACAACGATGCTTAACTGTACAGAAAGAATTTATAGAAATAATAAGAAGTCATGTACTATGAAATGGACCGTACCCGAAGCTTTGGGTACGAAAGATGATTCAAGTATTCTATAAAATTGAAAAGATCCTAAATCAAATTTCAGAAACACGAAAATTGACCTTCTCTTTCCGGATGAGTTTACACCCTTCAATGGAACCAGTACTAGAGAAAACCTCTTGAAGAAGAAGATCTGTAACCTGAGGGTGAATGTTTCCCACATACCTGAATTTCATCACAAACAGCAACAAGCGTTAAAATCAAGATCACAAGAAAAGTCGACTATAGTATGCTGGTGAGACACACTGGACTGACAAGATTACTGTCAATAAAACCATAGTTTCTATCAGATATGACCCATTAGATTGTAGTGGGAACAATTTGCAGTACGCAAATAAGTTGAATGCTGATGCTGCTCTCCCTTGAATCGATTGTTCGCTCTTGGAAACAACAAATTTGGCTGATCATTTTCCTCACCAAAGGCGTGAAAGGAAAAGGGATAGCTACAAATGTTAAAAGCAAGACCAAAAAGCAAAAAAGGAATAAAACAAACTAAAAAAAAAAATTGGAAAGAAAATTTCTATACAGCACTCACACACTGCGGCATGTACTTGAATCAAAGCCAGGAGGCAGATTCCCACTCAAGATAGGCTCTATCTGCAAAATAAAAAAGTAAAAAAACAAGAAGGGGAAAAAAAAAAAAGTACCCAAAAATTTCAAAAAGATCTAGACTCCCAGACTTCAAGTGCTAAGTCCCACCCCACCCCAGAAATCAAACGTATCTCTCAGTAAATTATCACTAAGTAAATAGTGAATGTGTGCACTCTTCACTTTCTCTACAATTTACGGCAATAAATTGCACTAAATTCCTGATATTCCTCAACCCAGATTGATTTCCCTCACTCCCCATGTACTTCACATGTCAAAGAAACGGTATTAACTGCCCCAATATTAAGAACATCAGCTTGAAATCCAAACAGTGTCGCAGCTCTGGCCTCAAATGATCAACCCCCTCGGAAACAATCCACACGCCCTCGCTCTTCAACCACTATCGACGAATTAGAAACGGTACACATGCATCTTAACTCTGAGGACCTGACAATTACATGATCAACGAACGACGCCACCAAAAAAAAAAAAACAACAAGAGCATTCCAAATCAAAATCCTCTTCGGAACACGTAACGCTCGAATTCGCAAACGACCTCGATCGGCACACTAAATGCACGACCGTCCATAAAAACAGGGAGGATAATCGAGGGCGACGACATCATTTCCGCGACTCCCGAGCAAAAAGCATTTTCCACGAGACCGCACACGCGAAGACCCCGCACGAGAACCGCGCAATCGAGCGAGAAACCGAGGGGGGCGCGGGGGACAACGGGAGGAAGAGGAACCTGGGGAGCAGCAAGGAGGCCGGGATGAGGGTAGAGCGACTGCTGCATCATCGCCTGCTGCCTCAGCCTCTGCTGCTGCTGCTGCTGCTGCATCTTCGAAGCTCGGAGCTACGGAGATGGCGGTTCCTGCCGGATTTAGGGCACGAGGAAGAGGAAGGAGGAGAATCGCAATCGAAAAAGAAAAGAGAAAACGGATAAAGAGGGAAGGAAGAAGGAAGAAGGAAGAAGGAAGAAGAAGGAGATGGAAACCCTCGGAGGAGAGGGCAGATGGGGATTAGATTACAGAGACGAGGGGAAAAGCTGTGAAGTCTCCATCTCGCGGATCTCATCAGACCTTTCATTTCCATTAAGTTCTTTTAAAAAAATTTATTTTATCAAAAAAAAAAGGAAATTTTCCAAATAAGAGCGTGGAAGAAAGGTCATCGGTTCCCGATCCAGTCTCATTGGAATCAAGTACCGGACCAAATCAGTGGTCCGGTCCAGTTCCGATCCAATCCAATGGAACTGTTCGCTTCGAGTTTATTTTTACATTTTATCAAGGGAAAATACCACGAAGAACCTCAAATTATACCACTCGTGACAAATTTACCCTGAACTTTTTTTCGTGACACGAAAAATCCAAAACTATGCCACTTGTGACACATTTACTCCACAATACTTTGGCCCATGAACATTTTCGTCTTTTTCCCTTTTTTTTTCTTTTTTTTCTCTCTCTTCCCTCCGTTAGCCGTGGCAGAAGGAAGCCGGCGAGGGCTGCCTCGCCGGCGTCGGGCGAGAGTCGCCCTCACCTGGGCGGGCAGCCCTTGCCTAGCCCGACATCTGATCTGGCGAGGGCGACCCTCGCCAGCGTCGAGTAAGGCTGCCCTCACCTGTGTCGGGCGAGGCTGTCCTTGCCCGCCCAAGCGAGGGTAACTATTACTCGGCCCTCGCCCAACGCCAGCGAGGGTCGCCCTCGCCAGCTTCCCTCCGCCATGGCTAGCGAATGGAAGAGAGAGAATAAAAGAAAAAAAAATAGAAAAAAGGAAAAAGATGAAAATGCAAATGGGCCAAAATATTGTGGAGTAAATGTATCACAAATTGCATAATTTTGGATTTTTCGTGTTACAAAAAAAAGTTCAGTGTAAATTTATCACAAGTGACATAGTTTGGGATTTTTTGTGATAGTTTCCCTTTTATTAATTTTTGTCAATTATTCATGTCAAAGAAGTTCGCTTAGGATTTAGTTTACATTTTACTAATTTTTGTTAATGAATTTATGTCAATGAAGTTTACTTAAAGTTTAGTTCACATTTTACTATTTTTATGAAGAAATAAAAAAAATATAAAAAACATATGTAGTCGGTGAGGTCTAATCGGTTGAGTTCACCCTTAGAATCGGGAACCAAACCGCCCGGATGTTGATTCTACTTTTAGGAATCGGGAACTGAACCCAACTAGCCGGTTCTGTCCAGTCCAAGCAAATCCCGAATTGGACGATTCATTTCGCACACCCCTAATATGAAGTGCTCTTATTTTATCAAATAAGGGTATAAAGTGGATCTTGTGTCAAATAATGACCAAAAGTGACAATTTTAGTCTCCAATAAGGGCCTAAAGTAGCCATGGCAATCTCTGGCCTCGCCGTCACTGGCCAACTAAATATTTCAACTAGTCAAGGACATTTTCGTCCAAAGATAATTTCAAATTTAAATTATTTTTCTTTATTTTTTCCTTTCTTTTCTTTTCTTTTTTTCCTTTTTTTTGGTTTTTTTCTTTCTTATTCTCCTGTGGCCGGCGATAGACCACCAGCAATGCCTAGAGAGGACTAAGCGAGAATCGCTCTCAAAAGCAATAGGCAGGCCAATCTCGCCGAGGAGAGACCTCATTGCCCAGGTGAGACCGGCCTCACCTAAGCAAGGATCACCTTACCAAGACAAGACCTGCCTTGCTTAGGTGAGGCCATTCCTCGCTGGCCGCTAGCAAGGCGACCCTCACCTAACACTCTTTGGCCATTGCCAAACCACCAGCAATGCCTAGAGAGGGCTAAGCGAGGACGTAGTTTCTAATGGATTCTTATCGTAGTTTTTGTTACAAATAGCTGCATGATGAACTTTCGGGTAAAATTTTCGAGATTTTTATCTCTCTTTTTTATGATGGAATATGAGATTATAGAGGAAGGTACCGTTTATTTCGTAAATATCAATGGCTTACAAAAGAAAATTCAAAATTACTATATAATTTAAATAAATGAGTTAAATATAAATTCTTATTATTTTTCATTTGGCTAGCTTTTTAACGGTGAAGAAAAAAAAATTCCCGAGTTGCTTATTCTCGGCGAAATGAAAATTAGAAAAATTTCAACAAAGAAATAAAACAAAATAACGATAGCATATTGGCCCAGGTTGCTGAAGGGCGAGCCAGCCCAAGCCCAAAAATGTTGCCGATGGCCCAAATTTGTGAGGTGCAGTATCTCGAGCCCGAGATTGGGCCCGGTCCTAATTTTATGGGCCGCTGCTCCAAGGCCTTGGCCCAATCCTTGGGCGCGCTTCTATTCAAAAAAGAACCCGAGTCGATCGGGGTGGAGTTTAATTACGTTTACGTCGTATCTAATTCGGGGTTTGTCGATAAATTGTTCTCACGTGATTTCGCGGTCTAAAGTCATTTACTCTTGTTGTGTCAGATTACGGTACTATTTTACATTCAACCGCGAGAAGGTCTCGTGTTTGGGCTAAATAGTCCCGAAGGAAGGAAAATTTGCTTTCGTGTTGCTTTCGAGGCTTCTGCATTTGGGTTACGTTTGATAGTCCAAATTTGAGTCCACCTATTCAGTGTTTGACGATATCCTTCGGATCGAATAAATCTGGATAAAATGCCGGATAAGAAATCTGGGACAGGGGTGGGGATAAACCCGGATTGGATGATAAAAATTAAAAATCGTTTAACCAAACCAAAACAAGAAAAACAAGTTTATCTTCTACTGATGGAGGGACGCGTAGGGATATTACCTCACCGGCCACCGCACGAGGACCACCACCATGATGGCTGATTATCATCACTTCCGACCATCGCCGGCGATCGCCGTCGACTCCGACCACCACCAATCGTGCTCCACCGACCGAGAGCAAAAAGTAGTCTAAAGTCAGAAGTAGTCTGAAGTTGACTTGGTCTTTGACCGAAAAAAGAAAGAAGTTGACTTGGTCCGGTCTTCACTGCTCCTGCTGTTGTTGCTCCATGCTTGACTGGGCTTCACTTCTTCTTCCATCTGCGTAGGAAGAAAATGCCTCTGAGGTAACAGTGACAACTCAAGCTTTGCACAATCTCTCGGGCCTGTTCAACCAATTGGCAACCCAGATCGATCCCGTCGAGCTCTGCCTCCCCATCTCTGCGACATAAACGAGGGGTTGCGGCTGTCGAGTGAGGGTTGCATAGACAACAACGACCACGAGGAAGCCGATCAAGAGGGTGATGCATAGGACGGCAGACTCGAGGAGCTGCGGGGAGCGTCAGGGTGAAGGCCGGAGCAGCTGAACACGACACGGTACTTCCGAAATATTTTCAATCCTATCGTAGGTTGCACCAAATATATGATAGGACTTTCTACCGTCCAGAGGAATTCTAATCCTACCTTATCATATCCCATCTTATTCAATCTCAATCCGAATCCGGACGAACAAACATAACTTTGGAATTTGATGCGGTATTAAATCAAGTAATTATGGAAATTCGAAAAATTATACGGCTTATAATTGCTCTCTGTAGATCGATGTCCTGATCATAGTATAATAATCGAGATGCGAGTTCTATGTCATCCCACGTGATGTTTCAAGAACAAGGTCCGTGATATGACTTATAAGTTAAATTAAACCGAGATTTCGGGGTTTAACTTAAAAAAAAAACCATTAAAAGTTTCTTTCAAGTGGGAAAAAGGAACTTTTTTAAGTTCCAAATATGTTGACTTTGGCTCGCCTGGTGTCGTGCAAGTCAAAAAAAGGTTAGGTTGGTTTTACTTTGCTTGGACATTTGAGCTTGCAATTTCCTTCCCGTTCCACGATCTTCCTCCGTGGACCGACCCGACTTTCCACCTAATAAAGGACAACAAGATAGCGTTTATCTTTTTCCAACAAGAGACCCATGTTTTTTAGGGCACGTCAAGGGTTGAGATCGAGTTTTGGAAGATGATGTTCTGCATTGATCTTCATTTTTGGGAGCCGGTGTTGGTTCCAAGGTCTCCCTCGACATGAGGAGAAACCGATTCTTTCTGGAAAACCACATGCTTACAACTTAAGTTAAACTTGCCCATCCCGTTTCCCGACATTCCGAAATTTTCGACCGATCGATTGTCGCCTATCGGTCGGAATTTACAGGACATTACGTATCACACGTGCAATTATTCTCCACGATCACTAACTATTAGGATTAGGCGAACGAACACGACGAAAAATAGAGTAGAGACGAGAAAGAAGAATCGAAACACAATGTTTATCCTAATTCACCCTTAAACTAGGGTTATATCCAACAGATGGTTTTACTATAATTAGCACCTCTTAAAGAGATTATATATATAAGCGGCATGGTAGCTATTCACGAGTCCATACCAATAAAATACGAGCCCAAATTATAAAAGCTTTCTAGTTGCTCGGGGGTTCTGCTCCCTACCCTTTGTCGGGGCGGTCTCCTAGGACCCTCGCCGGCTTGTTAGAGAGCGGGACTCTCGTGCCTTCCTATCGATGGGAAGTGTGAACCGCACCCCAATACTGACCACGCAGTAATGCATTTTAAGTAAATCGGAGATGCACGGGGCGACGACGCTACAATCGATCCCGCCCACGCGACTAGCGGGTTTCCTTTTTTTTTATTTTAGGACAGACAAGAATAGAGCTACAACCATTAGGGAAACCGCGATACCATCTTTGCTTTCCGACCCTTCTCTTTCGATGCAAACAACAAGAGAAGCCGGGGACAAAACCGATCCGAACGCACTCGGCGCAAAAGATCCTTTGCTCCCCTAATGAGCCCTGGCACGCCCCCCCCTCGACCCACTTCGCCCTCCCTCCACCCCACGAACGGGTCGAGATTGGGGGGAGGGGGGGAGGGGGACTCGCCGGCGGTCACCGAAGGAGACCAGGTGAAGAAACGACACCCACCTAATTTCAAAGCTGAAAGGGAGGGAGGAGGAAGGAGGAATTGGGGTTCGGACGAAGCGGGCCGTCGAAATTCTCTCTTTTTGATTGCAGGAATTTTTTCATTCGTTGCTAAAGGGATAGCGAGAGAGGAATCAACGAGCCTGTTCTGTGGGAAAAAGGGTAGAATAGTCGGGTGCGCGACCCCACCACGTTCAAACATTGGCATGTGAAGGGGCCCCGAACGATGCCGATCGAGTACAATTTGGACGTGCGTGACCGTGAGGGAATGAAATTGATTGGGGGCGGTGGGGGGTTGGGTACCTTTACAAGAAAAGTACATGACGTGAACAATGTGATCGAAATTGGACTTAGTGCGTCCTTTTTATCATGAACCATTTAAAGGAAAATGCCATAAAAGAATCTCAAATTGAGCGGGACGCAAATGTCTCGAATTTTTTTTTCATGCCGTCAAAAATCCTAAACTCAAATACCCACAACTTTTTGTGTTACGGGAAAATCCGAGCTTATACATATGTTACATATATATCTCTTATTTCGGTTCCATTCGAGGTATTTGTGTCACAATAAATGAAGTTTATGGTTTTCATTTGCGGCACAACGGGTGTGATTTAGAGTTTTATGGGGTGTGAAATCATTGTTTAATTAGAAAGGAAGGGGGGGAAATTATGATTCGCTTCCCATTATTGGATGAACGTGTTGGAGGAGGACGCCCACGAGGCCACCTGACCTCTCTCGACTTTGTCGCGTAACGTGGACCGAAGCGATGGAGTGTCGGCCACTCACGAGTTTTTTCGTGCCTATTATTGAATGTTTCCGAGCCCCACCTAGGCCGTCGCACGGTAGAAGTCCCGTGTTCAAACTGTCAAAGCCGCGTGCTTTTTCTTCATATAAAAAAACAAAAAAAAAACCCACCCTCGGATTAAATTAATGGATATAAATTAAATCTTTTCGCTCGAAATTCTTATTATCAAGACGAGACGGAAATACAGGAGGCACGCCTAAATTTAATTTTGCCCCTTTTTTCCTAGGTAATCGTATGAATCATGCCCTTTTCAAATCGGGGGCATTTTAGGCATCTTCTGCTTCCTCCCCTTACCCCCCCGGCTTTGACGATACCGCGCTGGAGCTGACATGGGAGGGCACGACGGGGAAATCCTAAATCTCTGCCAAACGAGAATGCCCACCGCTCGAGACAAATACGGATTCGTACTGAGCGAGAGGGAGAGGGAGAGGGAGAGGGACCAGGACCAGGGGTTGCCCCAATAATTTCGATTCATGAATAGGGAAAAATATTACATCTGAAGGGATCAAGCGGGAGGAGGAGTCCTGATAGTGCAAGAAAAAAAATAGTAGCGCAAGAGTTAGGTCTATAGTGACGGGCCCGCTACATACGGCCGAGCCCCGGAGCGAAAGATCGTAGCTTGCAGAAGAGAGACGAGGAGCGCGCCCCGCAGGGCGGCTTTGCTCATCTTTCGATCTATATCTAGATCTATAAAAGAAGAATCCCGAAAGAGAAATTATGTATATTAATCTATCTCTTCCGGCCGTGGCGACTACCGCGTGGGCTGAGCAGCTAAGCCGAGCCACGGCTTGGCTTCCGCCGGCTTAGGAGGAGGAGCTGCCTCTGACCCCGAGCTGGTCGTTATGTAAGGAGCCCTTGCCGTTAGCCTGTGGAAATTCACCAACAAAGATCAATTTGTCTGAACGAACAGAATGTCTCTCTATAACAATCTACGGATGGGCGCGTTTCGCTTGGCAGCAGGACACCAGAGAGCCCGGAATAACTTGAGTTTAACAGAAGTTCTTTCCTCAATTCTTTCCTTAGCTACCGATACCCGCCATGAGTTCTCTTCAGAACATTAAGCAGATTCCATATCTAAAAGCTATGTATGACTCGCGTGAAGGAGAATAAGAACCCGTGACTGAATAATCGCCTTGGATTCTTACCTGTCTTTTCTTTTCTCCAAGAACCGGTGCAGAGAAGCCCTCCTAGCAATTGGTAAATCTGCAAACCAGAACAGAAATGGACTAGGTGAGAATAAGGGTAAAGGCGCAGTCATAACTATAAACATATAGATCTGCAGTAATCTAGAAGCTAGTCAGAAAATTACTACAAGCAAGAGGCTCAGTGGGGCGACGGATGTGCTCTTGGATCGCATTGGCACCCAGCGCAGGAACAGGAATGGGACTCGAAGAAACTACACCCCCAGATTCAACTGGATTTTTGGCATAGTTAGGAGCGAAAGCAGGCTTCGACTTTGCCAAGTTAGGCGCCGCAGCCACGTGTTGGCTCACAGAACTTGCCTTGCTAGCTGCGAGCATGACTTCCTTTGCCTTATCCGCCGGAAAATCATTTAGCACAATCACTTTCCCAGCATAAAAAATAGTCATCTGTGCAGTTTCAGGTTCCTTCTTGTTCGAACTGCAGGTTGTCAAGAAACTCCAGTCAATTGATGAACGATATTTCGCAGCAGACCTCCTAGTCGAACTCTACCATGAGAATCTTACAAAAGCAAAGCTTCACCCGTAGCAATTAAGAAGTTCCAGACTGTAGGAGTTGATTAAGCACGTCATTAACAACAGTTAAGTTTCTCTAACATCTATCGTCCGAAAGAATCACAACCACCTAAACCTACCCTTCCAGTAAAATCAGGCTTCAAAAAAATTCCCTAACGTCAAAACAGGGAAGGAAAAGTGAGCACACCTGGAATTGTTCATCTTAGAGACGTCTTCCATGGCGGAACCAAACCCAGCTTGCTGAGGGAACAAATCCATGAACTTAACATTCCGAGATTCGGCGTCGCCTCCGCCTTCACAAATCGGGAACAAATTCATGGTGGTCGCCGCGTGACGAGACATCCCAGGCGCACCTGCAACGTTCCGATACATCAGCCGGGCGACCAACAAATCAATTCTCCGCCTTTTATCCATCCGGAAAAGACCAAGATTTCTAAGACCTCAAGCAGCGTACGTTCCTACCGCGGCCATGTAGGTCCGATTAAAATAGTGCCCTTTTAGATAAGATCTACAATCGGATCCAATTCTCCTAAAGAAGGGAAATTCCAGCAACAGGATTTTGATAAGCACACTCTCCACGATGCAGAAATTAAAGAAAAAGTTCAAACTTTCGTCAGGATGCCTCGACGCGAAATTAAACGCGCGCGTTCCTCGGACCGCAGAGCACTCAAATGAACCACGAACATGTCCCACAAAATCGCATGAGATTGTCGCGGATCTAGCCCCGGCCCTCGCAAGCCAGTTGCATTGACAGTCTAATCCCCAATAAGCAGATTCGCATCCTTTTTCCCAGTATATCCTACCTCGACAACATCAAGAGAAATGCGATGAGCGCCGGACAATTCTCAAACGACGTCTCGGAAACATGCAGAGCGATGACTGAAAAGTTTCCCAAATTAACGAGGGAGCGACCGAATGATGAAGCCAGTCCGACGCAGCACCAGTTCCTAAAACTGGTCGATTACCCTAATCGATATCCGCAACAGGTCTCGAGAGAGAGAGAGAGAGAGAGAGAGAGAGAGAGAAAACAAGAACGAAAAACAAAAACCAAAACCGCACGACGCGGCGCGGCGGCGAAGCGGGAGGAGGGGAACCCTACCGGTTGCGTCGGCGGCGGGTGGGGGCGACATGCCGAGGCTGAGGTCGCCGAAGGAGCCCTTCTCCTTCAGGTACTGGCTCAGCAGGCTGCAGGTGTGGGAGAAGCTGGACTTCTCCAGCGGCCTCGCCGGGCTCCTGCCGGCGAAGGAGCAGCCGGAATCCGAGTGCTCCGACGAGATCGACATGCAGCGGCTGGCTAGCGGCGGCGGCGGCGGCGGCGATTCGGAGGCGGACGAAGAAGAAGGCGACGGCGACGGCGACGGAGGAGGCGCGTCGAAGGAGGGAGGATTCCGGAGAGGTCTCGTGGAGTGTCGAGGCGCATGTGACACAATTTGAAGGGGCATTGGCGTAAGAGCCCGGGGGCGTATTTAACCATGAAAAGTCAATATACAAAATCATTTAAAAAAAAAGAAGGAATATCTTCCCTTTTTTTTTAAATCGAAATTACGGATCGACGGTCAGGACCGCATGTGGGTGGGGTGGGGTGGGGATGAGATGAAGCACGAGGAATACGTGGAGGCACTTCTTCTTCTTCTTCTTCTTCCTTTTCAGTTATTTTTATATTTATATTCATTTTGATTTTTGATAATTTTTTTATTTTTCTTGGTGAGCAGAGCGGGAGGTTCGTCGCAGCTTCTTCAGTTGTTTTTACCAGATTTGTTTCTACGCCCGGGGCTCCTATTTAAAGCACGTGCCGTTTTTTTTTTCTCGATGCCCTCTCTCTCTCTCTCTCTCCTGGCTAACGCCTTCCGTCTTGACGGAAGCGGCTCCACCCCCCCCTCTCTCTCTCTCTCTATCTCCTTGTATAATTCCAACTATGCCCCCCCCTGAAATTTAGATAACCATGCCTTGACTGACTATTAAAGGGTGAAGTTTGGCCTTCAAGAAAATGCGTTGGGCGTGAACCGTCGTGGACCATAAAAATTTGTCTTCGTTGCCTCGTTATTCAAAGCGCCGTTTTTTAAGAAAATGTATATTCTACGGAAAGAAGACGGAGCCCGAAGTACTGACATGGTCAAAGGAGCGAGGGAGATGGAAAAAGAGAACGGATATAAATTCGCGAACGCGGGATGCCTTGGAAAAGCGCGAGCAAATTGCACATTCATTACGAGCGTTTATAACCCGCCAGCAATAATCGTGTTCCGACCAAAAAAAAATAAACAAAAAAACTGCAACTGCGCACAAGCAGTTATTGCTCCGAACGCGGTTATAACCGCACGTTCCGCGAGATCCTTGGCGCGCTTTCTGCACGCCGATAATAGTTATCCACAAGAAGTTACAGCTTCCGAGACTATTGGGAAGTTGGTAATTTTTTTTTATTCTCAACACAACCTAAGGGTGAAATTAACTCGAGCTATTCTCTGGTAGTTTGTACGCGGTTTGATGATTATTTGGAAATCAGCTCTCTTGATTCCGAGCAGAGTTCCAGCCCGGACCGCCCGAGTGCGGAATATAGTCGAATTCGAGATTGCCAGTACTCGGCTCAGTAAAGCTCCTCTAGCTCCCGTTATTTTAATTAAAAAACATCTTATAGCCGCGGAAACATAAACAACGCGCTCATACAAGAGGAGGGGGAAGATATTTCGTGCCTACTAAGCTCGATACCGCCGGTCGTGGTGCTGCGGTCGAGCTTAAGCCAAGTCGAGGATCGGGCGTCGTGAACTTTCAAGACCGAGCCGGAGCACGGGGCACTAAACTCTAATCCTCGATCCGAGACGAGCCGAATTTCGAATATCGAACGAGCGGATCGAGTCGAGCTCTTACTCCGCATCAGACCGACGTGGCTTGAGGACGACAGCCCGTCGCCTCCGCGAGTAGTCCTACTAGGGGCGGCGTGAGTACTTTTTCTCGATGTGTGGGATGAGCCGGGGGAGGGGGGGCAGTACGGTAAAAGTCGGGCGACGTGGGGCCGCCAGAGGTCGGGCGGAGGAGCCGCCGTCGGGGGTGGGGAGTAACGGCGTCAAGTCAGTGGGCACGTCGGGGACGTCGCGGTGGGACTAGTACGACAAGTCGTCGCCAGCCGCTGCTGAATTTTTTTTCCCATTAATCGAGAGAAGGGGGGGGGGAAAAAAAAAAAGAGGGCAGCAAGTTGCGCGTGGCACGTTTCCCTCGCCAACCGGATGCCGACACGTGCTCCGCGTTCGAGTCCGGGGCTGGCCAATGATTGCCCGGATCGGGTCAGCCCGAATCTCCGGGCTCGTTATAAACGTGTCGATTTTTTCTGCCTTTTTCCTCTTTTTTCTCTACCTCCTCCTCCTCCTCTTCTTCTTATTTTTTTAATATATATATATATATATATATATTTTCCCGATGCCCGTTTTGCTAAAAGCGGTTATAAAAAAATGGGGGGCGCTTGGGAGGAACGATGTATGTAATTATTGGACTAAAAACCATGGGTTAGAATCGATTTGCGCCCATCGATACGTCCATTTCGGGTAGCTTTTGAGATAGCCGTCAATTCTTATGAATTGTAAATGTTAAATGATAAAAAAAGATGGAAAGTAATTGTCGTTTCAATAATGGGGCACGCTTAATTAACTTATTTTTAGAGGCCAATCGGAACGGCGAAAAAAAGAACGGCCGCTTTGAATTTATTGAAAAATCTTAAACTACGAGTCTTATTTTGGAATATGAAGTACGTGTTTTTTACTAGGGCTTCGTTTGTTCAGCAGAAAATATTTTTTGGAAAAATATTTTCCTCGTTTTCCGGCATTTGGTTCGTTTATGAAATTTAGTCAACTAAAAATATTTTCCTGGTCAACGAAAACCTACGCTTAAGCTCGGCAAAATGATTTACTCTTTAAAAATCAAAAATCATTTTTCAAAGTATGATTAGGTATCAGTGCTTTGGCTCGAACTCTATGCTTAGGCATCAAAACCTCAACGTTGGTTCCCGTATTCTCGGTGTCTAGGACCAAGTCACTAGTGCACGGGCCCGGGTCTATCGAGGCCGGGCTTCTTGCGACCTCGGTGCCCTTGCTTGGGTCCATTGAGATAGAGCTCAGGATTTCGGCGCCTACGCTTGGGCCCACAAAGGCTGAGCAGGGGATCTCGATACCCGAGCTCAGATATCCAACACTCAGGCCCGAGTTCACAAAGGTTGACCTAAGGTGCCCACACTCGGGTCTATCGAGGCCAGGGCCAGGACCCAATGCCCATGCCCCCTGCCCCTCGGGATGGGGGTCCATCACAGTCGGACCTGAGACCCCAGTGCTCATATCCGATTCTCCGATTGCCCATATCCAAGTGACTGGCGTTTGAATAGTGTGTGTCTATTTAGAAAAATCAAATATACCAAATGACGGAAAATACATTTCTATTGTTATTTTTTCGAAAAATGACTTCTTAAAAGATATCCAGAAAATATCACATTTTTCAAGAAACGAACGGAGCTCAAAAACCCCATTTTCCAACGGAAAAAATCAACTCTGGATTCGGCTCAAAAAATCAATTCAATGATCACCGCCAAGAACATGCGTACAATAATTGACAATACTAATAATATAATAAGAAGAAAATCATTTTATTTCTGCTTGTCCGCATGTAAAGAGGAAAAAAATCTGACCGGTGGGGCCCGCCGGGCTTCCACGCGTTCCTTTTCTCTTTTTAATTTTTTAAATATTCCTTTTCCCTTTTATTCATTTATATACATATATTTATTTTTTCTGGGTGACTTGTTGACGGGGGCTCGTGCAGCGATATCATGGATACGCGCCACGTGATCTTTCCGGTTCCCTGTAGCCCCCGTGGGTTGCCCTACCGAAACAGCCTCGCATTTGCATCTATTTACGATTTCTGCCCCCACCCCCCCCCCAACCCCAAGCTTCTTCCCCACCTGGCTTCCAGTCGATGATATTAATTTGATAAAGCGCAATTAATCTCCTTTTCTTCTTTTTTTTAAATATATTTTGGCCTTTCGCTTTATTAGTTTTTTTTTTCTGGATATAAAGCTCCGTTCGTTTCGCGAACAATATGACATCCCTAAAAAAAAAGGCTTCCCGAGAGGAAAGCGACGATATTTTTCCGGTGTTTTGCCGATGCTTGAAAATGAATCGGAAAATATTTTCAAGCGTTTGGTATGGAAATCTAATTTGATTTTCCTAGGGGGAATTACCAAAAGATTCGAATTGTTAATCAATTAATTAATTAAACGTTCTTTAATTTTTAATTTTCATTTTTTTCCTTTACTTTCATTTTTTTTTCTTTTTTTTTCTTTCTCGGCCGATGATCGGTCGCAGTCAAGGGACAAGCTCGCCTTAGGATAGATGGAAATTCAATTCCCCGAATGATTTCTTTTATCTGGGTCGATATTATTTTCCTTGTATATGCGTGATCGTTCTGCTTTTCGCAATGAATAGACAATTAATCGCCCTAATGTGATTAGCATCGAGTTCTTTCGCTTATTGATGGTTTTTGTTCATCGCATAGCGATGAAAACGACGAATTAGTTTGGTATGTTAGTATTTATCACCAGGGGGGTCCGTTGAAAATGACAAACTTCCCTTGATTAGGTACTTAACGAGTGCCCCGATACTACCTAAACTCGAATAGGTTCTTTTTTTCTTTTCGGCCTCTTGATCCATTTTACTGCAATTTGTTTTCCTATGTCAAAAGCTCGAATAGGTCAATGGCATATTGCCAAAAATGGGGTCGGGTCAATGGTATGCGAGATTTGGCCTTATTGATCAGGATAATTCTCGGCCCTCAACCAAAAGCCTCGAAGAAAATTAGAAAAGAAAGATAAACGGTACGTTGCAATCGAAATATTCCCATCTTAAAACGTGCGTTTGTTTTGGGGACTCCAGAGATGCTAATCGAAGCTCAAATCTCGATCAAGGAGAATTGATTGGCAATGAATTTTCAAAGAACGTTTTTCTTTATCGTGACATTTTCAATGAAATAGACGCGCCCTTAAATTCGTAAAGAACCACGGCTCGAGTGCGCCATCCCCGGTGTCAGGAAAGCGTCGTCGGCTCCTATTGCGAAGCAGTGGACAGAGAGACCCTTAATAAGCCAAAGTTTGATCTTCCTACTCGCCAAAGGCGATCCTAAAGGTCAAAACGAAAGCGACAACGCCCCACCCCGTTCAGCTACCAATGAAAGTCGCTGAGGAAAGTCCGGTCCATAGCCTATGCTCTCGTTCCGTGCAATATGTCTTTAGGGTTTGGACTCTATGAAGCAGACTCCTCCCTCACATGGACCATGTGCAAGCACAATATCTTCCAATAAGAGCTCGTCGGGATCCCCCCGGCGATTCCTTTTGGAAAGGACCGATTCACGCGTAATATCAGCGGGGGGGCCAGGGGGGGTGGTCCCAAGAACCGTGTTCGGACTTGGGTCTGGTTCGTGATGTGGACCATATATCTCGAGTATTTCTACTGTAGAGATACCCGAGTTTGTAATGCTTTTGGTCTTTTGTAATCCCTGGAGATGTTTGGAAGACCATAATAAAAACTCACAACCAAAACTTACGTTGCTAATACCATGCTTATATCATTATTATTATCGTCGTCGTTGTTATTATTTATTATGGGTTTAGGTGTTAAAGAAAACTCGGTACATGCTATCTTGGGACGGGGCATAACAATCGGCAACAGTGATTCTACCGCTCAAAAGTGCAAAAGCAAATGAAAAAGATGGCGATGGAGACGAGTGGCCTGACGGCATCCGAGAAAAAGGTAAAATCCAAACGACTCGTTCAAACGAAGCGGGTCGATTTTCTTCCTTTTTTAAACTATGAAACGCCTAAAGTGCACATATCCTCGATCGCGATGAAACACTCGTCGATCTCGTGAATCGAATAAAGCGCGAGTTAAGCGGGGCCCGTGCACGGTTGCGTCCAGCAGATGACCGTGGATGCCCCGCGACGTAGACCGTTACCCAATCATCAAGGCCGGGCTTACGCGTCGAAGCGAGTCGATTGGAAGGTTAGATCTCGAGAGGTTCGACGGGAAACCAGCATGTGCAGATCGTGCACCTGCTTCCAATTATACTTGGTCAGAATCCGAATCTATCCGACGTGCAATAACCGTGTCCAATTATCTCGTGAATATGTCCGGATGGTCTGCGGGGGGATGTGCGGCAGATGAACCCAAATAGGAAATGTCAGACCAATGATTGATCATTTCGTGGCTATGAAAATCTTGCGGATATATCTATTCCGCATGAATATATATTAATTTGATAAATCACGAATCCTATCACGATTTATCTCCTGAAAAAAAATTATTTCTTTTTGCAGTAAATGCAGCGTAAGAAGCGAGTTCAGAGAGGCACAGTACATCCCGAACGCAACGATTCGTTGATGTTCCCAAAGAAAGAAGGCGGTGGAAAACGTGCCAACTTTGGAGGAACTCGCCCATTTGTCAACGAGGGAAATTGCCGTGGAGTCAACGAGTTTGGATCCTTCTGCAGGATTGCATGATTGACTTGTTCAGTGAAAAGTTCGTTCGCGTCAACTTTTTTTAATTGCTTTTAAATCGCGGGGTGCTTTGTTTCAGTACTTTGCATTTGTAGAAATGCAAGAAAGGATTTGAAGAATCATAATATGAAGGTACAAAGTCTCGGAACTGTGACTTACTAGGGTTTGGAGATTGTCTCCTCGAGCCTTGCTGGAGGAGACGGAA
Source organism: Syzygium malaccense (assembly GCA_031216405.1). Lineage (NCBI taxonomy): Eukaryota > Viridiplantae > Streptophyta > Magnoliopsida > Myrtales > Myrtaceae > Syzygium > Syzygium malaccense. The sequence continues at coordinate 5,751,574 of CM062255.1, forward strand.
GAAGTGTGCGAGGACACTCATGATTCGTAAGATAGAAATCAAGAGCACGCGCGCGAGCTCCTCTCTCTCTCTCTTTGGTTTTCTAGTTCCGGCACAAGAATATTTGACCCAAGTAAATATAATTTCATTGGGTTTGCATTGAGTGGAGCTGAGTTTAGGTCTTTCAAAATGCCGATCTTGAGCTTGTTATAACCGAATCGAATCGATTCAAGCATGGATAGCAAACCGCGACTCTCGATCCGACTCCTTAGCTTCAATAGGAGTCGGAATATGTGTTTTGGAGCGCGACCAAATTCACGGAACTTCTCATAGGTAGAGAGGTTAACGCTCTACATGCTGCCCGAAACTGAGAATGATTGAAATTTCGGGTTTCGACAAGGAATGGAGCAAACGGGAATACACAATTTGATGGAACACAAAACGGGGGAACGAAATTCCGCCATTGCTCTAGGCACCCAAAAGGGCAAAACTGAGTTACATGTATACAGTTTCCTCAGATGTGAGATAAAACATCGGACAAAGCTTCGGACAGGAATGAAAACTGGAGAATTAACATAAACCATGGTTCGATTTCGACTTCCAGTGACCTAAAAGCTACTTTCCATATGTACAAGTACAACCCCGTCGAGCATAAAAGTTGGAAAAACGACGGGCCAAAGGGGCAAGAAATGAAGAAAAATGGAAGATGACAAGTGTCATGACTCCCACCCATCCCAACAAGATACCTGTATCTCTGGCCGAAGAAACGAGACATTTGGATCGTGTAATGAAACTCAGAGACCTCTGAGAGATGGAAAACCTGGTGCCGAGAAACAGAAATCACCTTAAATATCGTAATCGATGTCTGTGATGTTCTGCGAGGCTGAGTGCTTGACGAGCTTCTCTTGCTCATTGTAAAGGTCGAGATTTTCGCAAGGGGCAGGGAAGATGGTTCCAATTACACGACCTTGGACAAATGCACACTGAAATATGTGCTTCTTCTTGTACGTCAGCCCGACAGACATGTCCCGGAAAGTCACGTTTCTGACCGGGATTTCTTCACTTCCCTGGATGCGAACTGGCACACGAACTCCTTGGCCATGGACCCCGATGAAGCTTATGTGCTGAAGAGTGGGGAAGGCCTTTCGGTCATAGCCTTCATCAGGGTGCTCATTGTAGTCTGTCTTGATGACGATTCCAACCCGCACATTGTCAAATGTAACATTTCTGTAAGTTATATGTCGAACATAACCGCCCCTACCCGGTGCAGTCTTGATCCGGACCGCACGCCTGGAATCCCACACGAGGAGGTTTTCCACGGTGACATTTGATACTCCACCAGACATCTCACTGCCTATGGATACGCCCGCGCTGTTACATAAAAAATGTTATTAGTTGTGCACTACATAACATGCTGACTCACGAACACTAACAAAGTGCCTAAGATAGCCTAAAAGGACAAATTCTGGCATTCTATCTGAAAAGTGCTTCTTCAGATGCATACTACTTTGATATTACTGATAGACGCACAATCCAGCAAGATCCATTACAACTCTGCATTCTAAGTAGTGGAAAGCGAGAGCGGATTTTGCATGTTGTAAATAATAGCATATCATAATCCATTTAACTAAGTGAAAAAAGCACAGTTTGAAGAACATAGACATTCTTGAGATCCATCGTAGACATGAAGATTTGATGTTCTAAGAATAGACTAACTACCACTCGAGGTGATGAAATATGAGAATGTGGACAGCAAATCCAACTATGGAATTCCCAAGGATGCCAAGTCAAAATTTTTGGATGTCCTGTTCAGTGAAAATGAGCTACCTGACCATAGAGCGGACAACAAGGTTTCGGATGAGTATGTTTTTCGATGGTCGTCTGTAAGCAATTCCATACTGATCCCATCCACTCTTTATTGCAATCGCATCGTCTCCAACACTTATATAACAATCCTCAATTACCATATCCTCGCATGAATCTACCATGTACAAAATAAATGTTAGCCTGTTATCCTGATGTACTTGATGAAAAGAACAGGACAAAAACAACCCTATAATAAAAAACTAGGCTTTCCTTACTACCCGAATTGGGACATATATACAATTGTATGCACCGCACTTGCTTCAGAAGAATCAAATAGATGAAAATATTCATATAGCAAAGCTCCTCTACTAAGATTCATCTATCTGTTTGCCAAGACAACCGACCAGGGGGTGCCAAGTTAAAATCCTAGGAAATTGCACCGAGGTGCAATAATTAAGGGCACAACACGTTAAGGTTTATATTGCCAAGCAATTTAGTTTACTTCAAATGAAAATGCAATTGGACAAGCATGATTCGACCGTCCGAAACTCCCGTGAAACTACCTCGCAGTGAAATGACTCCACCAGCAATTAACGTTATATCCCAGAAAATGAAATTCTCCGCAATAATCAATCGACATCGGTAACTCAGCCCTGGCATCTTTAACCCAAAAAAAGTACAAAACAGAAATGCATCTGGAACAGGCACTGTCCACCAACGATTGAATAGCTCAGCAACGTCTCTTCAACTTGTGCCTTGGTACCTTCTGCCATGACTATATTTGAAGAAGTCATTAAAAACTACAACTTCTCCAATTGCAGGAATATGACCTTTTACAAACCTCTTTACATCATTGCATTTGATACCATACCAAGTGTTCTGTAAGACCTATTTGCTAAATGCCTTCCTTATGTCCCATATCACATTTTTCATTCGATCTTTCACCACCCTTTTTAACATGAATTACCACCCTAAAATCACATCTTCTAATTGTCATACTACTGGCACACACCATCTCAAACGAACTTTCATCTCATCAACGATTGAGATACCCAATTTGCCTCTGACCCGTATTTTCTCGACGGCCCACACTCATCTATACTCGTTTTGTGCATGTAATAGTGTTTGACCACCCACCATTCCACGCCATGCATTGGCCTCAACGCTTGTCCTATGAATTTCCCCTTAAACTTTAATGGCAAGGGATATGGCCTTTTATCCTAGAAAAATAATCTAACAGAAAAGAATAAACTTAATTTGCATTAAGGGATTTTCACATCAGTTACATCTTAAGACCACTCCACAGAGTTACAAGTGGAAGCAGCGCTCCTCCGACTTTAGAGTTTTAGCTTTTGAGGGAATTACTTTTCACTGACTTTTACTAACTCCTTATCAGATGATTCATACGCACATGAGGAAAAACTAACCCTCCCAAAATTTCTCCATTATCACCAAAAGGAAAGAAAATGAAGCACTCCTACCCGACTAGACAGTCCTGAATATTTTTGACATGGCTTCTTCTGCTGCCAGGGTTAGCCTAAAAAAGGTAACACTACTGCACTACCATCGGTAATTTTACCAAAAGAATCAGAAGATATTCAGACCAAGAAGAAGTCAAGAAATGCTAGGAAAGAAAAACAGTAGACTCATAAGCCAATGGACAGATCAAGAGAGCTCAAAGAGAGAGGCTAGTAAAAAACAGACTCACCAGGATCTATTCCATCGGTGTTTGGGGCCTCAAATATGGGAGCCAATATAGTGACATTCTTAATCGTCACATTTTTGCAATCATATGGATGAAGTGTCCAAAAAGGAGAATCCCGCAAAGTAATATTATAGATAACTATGTCACTTGACCACATGATCTGAACTAGTGGGCCCCTAGTGTGGTTAAGAAGCTTTTGGCGGTACTTCTTCCACCATGATTGGCCCTGTCCATTTATGGTGCCATTATGTCCTGTTTATCAGGAAAAAAAAATCAGAAAGGCAGTAAAATATGAGTTCTTAAATAAAGACAGCTAAAAATTCTTCAGATCTAATATTGCTCAAATAGATTCAAATTGAGAATTTATCAATCTAGTAACCAAGCCATGTTACTGATTCGTTAGCCACTGATTCGTTAGCTTGAAGCACTTGAATTAATGACTCACATTTGTTGAAATTGTAGGCACATGATCGTGCTCTCAACCTTTCTATCTGAGAAGATTTGCTCTACTTTTACGAGTCATTGATTCATTTCAATGCCGATACAATGATAAGAACTGTTAAGCAACTATCCATACAAGGAGAAACACCCACCTGTTATAACAATATCCTTGAGGTTTTGACCATGAATCAAACTTCCATATCGAGGTCCAGGATGCTCTCTACCATAACCGTAAGAAGGCAGTGGAGGCATCAATGGCCAGTACTTCTGATCCTGTAAGTAGCCGAAAAGGAAGATATACAAGAAAGCTTGATTAAATTTAGCAGATCTAGGAACAGTAGAGAAAAACTCAACCAGTAGTGATGATCTTCTTGCAACACATACTCTTTTGTCTTCTAGATTAAAAAGCATCCTATAAGGAACAAACCCCCCCTCCAAAAACACCCCGAATATAGGCAAGTAATTTGATACTTCCGCCTGTCCTATATCCAGAATGCAGAAATACATGCGGATACCGAGGATACACAGCCAAACTAGTGCTAGCCACGATAAGGCACACATGGACTGCACTCATTAGCCTATTAAGTATCTTTAAAAAACAAATGAGAACTAAGACCATCTATAGAACCATCACAATTGTTCCCTGCTTTTAAAGAACATAAAGGTTGTGGCGACATGTTGATCAATGACACAAGGAGTAGTTTGTACAGTACTGCCAAAACATTCAAGCATCACCAATCCAAGCTGATCTCTACATCATCATACAATTCTAGAAACATGCTTCAGTACTTTTTTTGGTAAACTCAGTTCATAAGAGGCTTGATCTGTCGATCGATCTCAAGATCAATACAAACTCCTACGGCATTTGCAGAGATCCAAACATAAGTAGCCTTTGCTGTTTTGGACAAACAAATTCCACCTAAAGACAGTAGCACATGTCACCTACACTCTGAAACCATCTTGCTCGTTTCCCTATAGAACCTACAGTCCTCCTCTTGATAATCCCATTAACAACATCCTCGCGCTCTACTCTTGTTGAAATAGCCAATCCAAACCAAACAGAAAAGAACTAACCTTAAACCTTAAACTAGTTTCAAACTCGCCAGAATTAGTCAACCGAAGCTACTTGGGAAACAGAGCATCAACTGTTCGCAAAATTTCAATAAAACAGGCGCCGAGCCAACACAATCACCAACCTCAATGCCGAGTATAACCGCTCCTTCAGCGAGGAACAACGTCATGTGGCTCGTCAGATTAAACGGCGCCGTCAGCCACTGTCCAGCAGGCACATTGAGCTGGCCGCCGCCTCTCTTCCCCAGCTTCGCGATCGCCGCGACCGCCCTCTCGAACGCCGCCGTGTTCACCGTCACCCCGTCCCCCACCCCACCGAAGTCCGTCAGGTTGAACGCCGCCGGCCGGAGCCTCGGCACCGCCGCCGCCCGCCCCGCCCCCGCCGCCTCCTCCCCACCACCCGGCGACCGCCACCGGAGTATCGAGAGCCCCCCGGGGCCGACGGCGCTACTCTGCCAGAGGAGCACGGACGCGAGGGCGGCGATCCACACCACGGAGAGGAGCGTCTTGTGGGAGGACACGAAGGCCGGTATCCAGCGCCGGAGATCGAGCCTGTGGTGGCCGAATCTGGCGAGGCCCAGGGTTTCCACCATGGCTAGTGACGGAGGAGCGGGAATCCGGTCGATCGCCGCGCCGGCAACTCAGTTCAAACGCCCGATGCGAAGCGCGAGAGGGAGCTCCGGCATGGGGGGAGGATGGGCTTGGCGGAAATGGCTGATGGCGGGGGGAGATGTTGTTGAAGTGTTCGTGGTTTCGGTTGATCAATCACGGTCAGGTGGATTTGTTGTTGCTGTTTTGATTTTCAGAGGACGAAGAAGATGAAGATGGAGTGGATTCGAAGCGAAGACTTTGTGTTCTTCTAAATAAGTAGAAGATGTGCTTTGATTCAACGATCTAAATGATCATTAAACATTTTATCACTTTCGTAATATTTTTTAGTTTAATACCACGAAAAATCCAAAGTACACCCGTGATAAATGTGTTTTAAATTAATTTTTTGACCATTAAAGATTCCAAACTGTAGAGTCGGATGACATAGGTATACCGGTTTATGAATTTTTGTGATATTAATCTAATTTAACAGAAATTAGTGGATGGTTGATTTATTACATGTGTACTAGTTTAGGATTTTTAATGATCAAAAAATTAGGGGAAAATTTCAATTAAGGACTCCAAGTGGGGTCAAATTCTCAAAAAAGGGTCCAAAGTGAACATTGTGTCAATTAATGGTATGAAGTGCCCAATCAGTCTCAAATAAGGACCCGAAGTGCTAAAAAGTCTCAAATAAGGACCTGGGTCGCCGGCAGGCCAAAATACCTGCCGGCGGGGAAAAATGTTACTGCACCGGAGCAGTAACATTATTAATTTTTTTTATTATTTTCTTTTTATTTTTTTTCTTTTCCTTTTCCTTTTTTTTTCTTCTCTTCCTCCGCCGGTCTCAGGTGAGGCTCAACCTCGCCGGTGTCGGGCGAGGGCCGCCCTCGCCTGGGCTGGGCAAGGTCAGCCTCGCCAGTTGCCCGATAAGGTCGAGCCTCGCCAGCGGCCGGCGGGGCCGAACCCTCACCAGATCTGGCGAGGCTCGACCTCACCCAGCAACGACGAGGTCGAGCTTGGCCAGTTCTGGTGAGGGCTCGACCTCGCCAGTGGCCGGCGAGGTCGACCTCGCCCGACGCCGGCGAGGGAGGCCCTCGCCCGAGGCCGGCGACCTCCGCCGGCCCTGGATATGGCCAGCAGAGGAAGAGAAGGAAAAAAAAAGAAAAGGAAAAGGAAAAGAAAAAAAAAACAGAAAAGGAAAAACAGAAAGAAAATAATAAAAAAAAATTAAAAAGTTACTGTTCCGGTGCCGGAACAGTAATATTTTTGCCGGCTAGCAGGTATTTTGGTTGGCCGCGCGACTCAGGTCCTTATTTGAGACTTTTTGGGCACTTCGGATCCTTATTTGAGATTAATTGGGCACTTCAGGCCCTTATTTGATACTATGTTCACTTTGAACCCTTTTTTGAGAATTTGACTCCACTTGGGGTCCTTAATTGAAATTTTCCCAAAAATTAGTTTAGGATAAATTTGTTACATTTATGGTAAAAAATTTAGTTTGGGGTAAATTTAACACATATGTAGCGGTTTGGAGTATTTCGTGTTGTTAATCCTTTTATTAATTAGACTTAAAATACGAATTTGAGAGAATTTAGTAAATTTCAACTTGGCGAAATATTATAGCGATTTAGATCTAATTTATATTATAAACGAGATGTATTATTCATGTGTACGGAGCGGAAATTGTCGAAAGTCGTCGAGTCGAAGCCGCGTGCTGACAAACTGAGAACCATCGTGCGACGTTGCGGATGCTTCCCACTGTGGCCTTTGCCTGTCGTTACCAATTTGGTGACATCGAGATCCCGGGTTTGGTCATATACTATGATCATAGTCTAATTAAAGAACTAGACTTGTGGATTTGCTGGTTCTGTTTATGTGTCGACCCAGCATTTACTAGGGGCAGCTTAGAACCGGTGGAGAAGAACAGGTTAGATGCTTCGTGGTATAGTTAACAAACGTGGTCGAAAGTGGCACGAGGAGGTCATGTAATGGGAATCTTTTCATGCTAGGTAGGAGCAGATACGCGGTCGAAAAACCGACCGGCCTCTTTAGAAGTCCGGTGGTCCGGCCGGTTCTTTTCCGGGAATATACACTGTGAGGAGATGGAGTTTTCCTTCTATAGGGTAGAAACGGGGCCGTCGAGACTGGATCGAGCCGAATTTATTACCCGTAATGTGCGTGGCAATTGGCTCTTTTTTTTTTTCTTTGTATCTTTTCGTCCCTTCATTTTTGGTGTGATTTCGTTTGGGACAATACCGATTGAGGAAGTCATTGTAAATTTGTAACTGTCGTCGTCAATGATGTCTCCCTCTCTCGCACCGAGGCGAAGTAAGTGCAGGACAAGAGAGTTTGGTGAACAGGTGAGGGGTTACGATCATTGGGGGGGTCATCGAAGAAGCTGTGGATCGGCCATATCTACCTAAACCAAAGACAGAGACGTGTTTCTCCTCTGTTCGAATTGATGAATTCTGCAAGAGAAAGATGTCCTGTTGATTTCGGTTGAAGCTTTACCTTCGGATGTACCGTGCCAACTACTCTATGCACACCAGATCCTATTGGGCGTTCTAAGTAAAACAAATCATCAGGCGGGTTCGGGGTCGGGCCCGGACTCGACGGGCTAGAAAGATGTCCAGGACCCTCCTGGATGATGGGGGGGCGGCGAGCCCTGGCGGCTAGGTCTATTTTCAAAGGTCATGTCGGGGGCACAACATGTATCTGTACAGATAGCAGCTGCATGCACCGTTGCTCGAGCTATAGTGCAATCTTTTCATAAAATTTTCGGATTACCGGATTTCATGAATATTCATTTCGAATACAGAACCAAATTTACAATGCTACGGATGATGAAAAACACATACAAGTCGTCGTCGTCGTCGTCATCGTCATCTTTGTTTTTTTTTTTTTTTTAAATCGGCAACGGAGCGTGTCGGTGTATACCAAGGCATCGATTTTGTGGTTGGATGTTCATAGCGACCGGGAAAACAACAGGTCTTCCCTCCGCAAGAAATGGATCAAAAGAGACAACGAGAATCACCTACAATTACGGATCTTTTGCCCCTTCGATCTGGTTTGCTGTCCGTTGACTTTTTACAGACTGAAACGAGGAAAGTCAAGAGGGGCGATCCTTCAACCCAGGAAAGAACACGCGACGACGGGCGACCACAAATTGTCAAACGATGCCGAGGATTGACATACACATGGGGAATTCTACGATTCCGTAGATTTTAAGTATAATGTTTGATGCGTCGTAATTGAATACAAGGACGTCATGACACGTCGTAAAATTTATATACGGTACTACAGTAAATCATTGTAACCAAGTGCAAGAGAGTCGCAAACAAAGCAAGGTTACGATACGTTAGTGTACCCTTGGATATTCCGATCCATACATATTACACGACCCTATAAGATACAATAGAATGAATGGCACGATGATCGAAACATTTGGTTAGATATGTATGTTTATGTTTCTCCACTAGCAGTTTTGACTGGAATAAGAACGCAACCGAGGATGACGACAAAATCTCGAGGCTGTTGAAGTTAAGCTTGCAGTGCCAAAAGCCCTAGAATTTTCCAAATGCGCTACCATGCGAGATACAAGATATACGTGAAAATCCAAGACGGGAAAAGCTACAGGGAGAGAGGAGTTTCACTATCTTTAACAACCGATACATGAGTGCAATATAAAAGGTCAGAAACTACTTGGCGAGCCACAAGATCTAAATATCAAACAAGAAGATGGGAAGAGAAAAAAAGTGCGGGGTATGGAGCTTAGGGCTGGAGATGTGTTATGCAACACGTCCCTTTTTCAATTCAATTTCAAAATCCTAAGAGTAAATATGCATAATCTAAAATGCCTTTGTCATCAATTCGAAAGTCAAAACTCAACGAAAGCAGTGAAAAGAAACCTTCAAATCATCTTCATATGGACCCTCCCAAAAATAGTCGCGAGAGGAGCACAATAGTCGGATCAAAGTTTGAGCTTGAAAAGTGCAGCCCATGGGGTAGAATTCGGTATGGAGGCTTTGAGGAGTACAAATCCATGTGTGCAGCTGAAAGAATCGCTAAATCCGATCTTGATGTAGTCCACGAACTTAGGAGGGTGGTCTGTATTGTGCACGTATGTACAGCTTTGTGTATTATCAACAAAGGAATATGACGTAAATGGTCCATGAATTTTGGCCCGATTTTAATGTAGTTCGTGAACTTTTAATTTATTCAATATGGTCCTTAAACTTTAGTTCAATGTGCAATACGATTCCTAAATTTTTAATTTGTTCAATGTGATCCTTAGACTTTTGGTATGTATTCATTTTAGTCCCTGCACTTTATGAAAATGTTCAATGTTGCCCCTTAACAATGAACATTAAACATTTTTATATAATTCAGGGACTAAATTAAATATTAATTTATTAAAAGTTTATGGTCTACATTAAACATTGGGATAGAATCCATAAACTACGTAGAATAAATTAGAATTCAAAAATAGTATTATATGTTAAATTAAAAGGGTTAATGCCACCAAAACCCTAAATTGGTACGCGTGTGACAATTTTACTCCGAACTTTTTTTTTACCATAAAAAATCCCAAACTGGTACATCTGTAATAATTTTACCTAAAACTTTTTTTTTACTATCAAAAACCCCAAACTAGTACACCTGTGATAATTTTACTCTAAATTGGTAAATTCGTGACAAATTTACCCTAAACTATTTTTTTTTACCACGAAAAACCCCAAATTGGTACACCTGTGATAATTTTACCCCGAACTAATAGTTTTTAATATTATTTTTATTTTTTCTTTTCTTTTTCTTCATCTTCAACCTTTGGCCGGTCGTCGGACCGGCGAGTAGCCAGAGGCAGAAGCCGACGAGGTCAGCCCCGCAGGCCGCTGGCGAGTCTCGACCTCGCTGGCGCGGGGGAGGGCCGCCCTTGCCCGACTCAGGTGAAGGCTGTCCTCTCCCGCCCAGGCAAGGTTGAGCCTCGCCAGCAGCCGGCGGGGCTGACCTCGCCAACTTTCGCCTCTGGCTGGTCACCGGTCTGGTGATCGGCTAGAGGTTGAAGATAAAGAAAAAAAAGAAAAAACAAAAATATTACTAAAAAATTCGAAAAAAAAATAATATTAAAATTTTAGTTTAGGGTAAAATTATCACATGTGTACAAGTTTGGGATATTTTGTGGTATGTTCGGGTTAAAATTGTCACAGGTGTACCAGTTTGGAGTTTTTGATGGTAAAAAAAATGTTCAAGATAAAATTATCACACGCGTACTAATTTAGGATTTTTGACGGTGTTAACCCAAATTAAAATTTAAGGACTATTCACGTCCTTATCCTTTTAGAACCAACCCTGGCTGTGGGTTATACTGCGGACTCCGTCCTTTGTTTTTCTTTTGAGTCCTGAAACCTAGTGAACTCTGCCACGTTAATGGAGGCTCTTGTCCCGGTTGACCCGGTCAAAGCCATTTTAGCTAAAGCCAAAAAAACCTGCGATCTCTCGCTTCTCGCCTTCAATTCCTTTTCCCTCCATTTTGCCGCACAGAGTGTCCTCTCTCTCTCTCTGTCTCTCTCTCTCTCTATACTTAGAATGTCTCATGAAAATTTGCCAGCTCCATCGCGATCCCTCCAAGCCACACCAACATGACAGACTCTTCCAATGCCAAATTAGAGAAAACTCCCCCGAGCAGCAGCCCCGCCGAACCCTCCCGCACCCGGCCCGCAGCGGCTCGTTTCCACCCGGCGGAGGAGGACGACCGCCACCCCCGCCACGCTCGGCGATGGCTGCCGCTGTCCGCCGCCGCGTCCTGCTGTCCTCCCTCCTCGTCCTCGCCACGGCCTCCCTGTCCGGTTGCGTCACCGAGGATGAGGCCCTCCTCAAGCTCAAGAGGTCGATAACCGACAATGGGGCGTTGGACTCTTGGGTCCCTAGCACGCCTCCTTGTAAAGGGTGGGTCGGCGTGATCTGTTTCAATGGAATCATCACGGGCCTCCACCTCTCCGACAGGGGGCTCACGGGAAAGGTCGACGTCGAGTCCCTAGAGACGATCAATGGCCTCAGGACCATCAGCCTCGTGAACAACTCCTTCTCGGGCCCGATCCCCGAGTTCAGCCGCCTTGGCGCCCTCAAGTCGCTCCTGCTGGTGGGCAACGAGTTCTCGGGGGAGATACCGAAGGATTTCTTCGTGCACATGTTGTCGTTGAAGAAGGTCTGGCTCTCGAACAACAACTTCTCGGGCGAGATCCCCGAGTCCCTGGCGCAGCTTCCCAACCTCAAGGAGCTCCACCTGGAAGGGAATCAGTTCTCAGGACACGTCCCGGTGATCAAAAATGAGAAGCTCACTTCGCTGGACCTGTCGCATAACAAGTTGGAAGGCCCAATCCCAGCAAGTTTGGTGAGATTCGGGGTGAGTTCTTTCAGGGGGAATGAGGGCCTTTGCGGGAAGCCTCTGGACAGGATATGCTCGGACCCGCAGAAACCCACTGCTGTGGTTGTGGACGAATCGCCGCGGTCGAGCCCCACCGAGCATAAGAGCATAGACTCCTGGGTGATCTTTGGGACGGTGGGCGCATTGCTGGTTGTCGGAATGTTATTCTCTTACATATATTCTACCCGGCACAGAGACAATGACTTCAGCGTCTTGGGAAAAGAGGTCGTCCACGAGGCGGTTGAAGTGCACGTGTCGAGCTCGAAACATAGCCGGGCGGCGTCGAGCAAGAAAGGCAGTGTCTCGAAGAGAGGGTCGCAGAAGGGCAAGGACATGGGGGACCTAGTGCTGGTCAACGAGGACAAGGGCCCGTTTGGGCTGTCGGATTTGATGAAGGCGGCTGCGGAGGTACTAGGAAATGGCGGCTTGGGTTCGGCCTATAAGGCTGTCATGTCCAATGGCTTATCGGTCGTGGTGAAGAGGATGAGAGAGATGAATAGGTTAGGGAAGGAGGGATTTGATGCTGAGATGAGGCGGTTCGGGAGGATACGACACAAGAACATCTTGACGCCGTTGGCTTATCATTACCGGAGAGAGGAGAAGCTTTTGGTTTCAGAATATGTCCCCAAAGGCAGCTTGTTGTACGTCTTACACGGTAGGAGGTCGTTGCTGATTGTCAGTAGCTCATCTCATTAATTCGATGTCTTCAGCATGTTAAATTTTTCGGAAAGAAGCGAAAAAAACTGCGTGGCGTTCGCCTTGATTTGATACCAAACATGACAATCCTCGAAGGCGTTCGTAATCTTAGCCTATGCCAACAATAATGACACAGAAGCTAACAATTGATGTATTCTGATATGTTTCTTCGATATTGCCTATGCTGCTCTTATATGCGTACACATCTCTGATCAGTGACAGCATTCTTTTCAGGTGATCGTGGGATTTGTCATGCCGAGCTCAATTGGCCTACCCGTTTGAAAATCATACACGGAATTGCTTGTGGGTTAGGCTTCCTCCAATCAGAGTTTGCATCGTGTGATCTGCCCCACGGAAATCTCAAGTCGAGCAATGTTCTTTTAGGTGCGGATTACGAGCCATTGCTCAGTGACTACGCGTTCCATTCTCTAATAAACTCTCCTCAAGCTGCGCAGGCGATGTTCGCCTACAAAGCCCCAGAGTCCCTACAAAACCAGCAAGTCTCCCTGAAATGCGATGTCTACTGTCTTGGGATCGTCATTCTCGAAATATTGACAGGAAAGTTCCCTTCTCAATACCTCAGCAACGGAAAGGGCGGGACGGACGTTGTGCAATGGGTGCATTCTGCAATTTCCCAAAATAGAGAAGAGGAAGTGATTGATCCGGAGATACTGAGCTCCACGAATGCCAAGCCTCAGATGTTGCAGCTACTCCATATTGGAGCTTCATGCACCGAGAGCAATCCCGAGCACCGAATCGACCTGAGGGAAGCGATTAGGAATATAGAAGAGGTAAAAGGTTGAGGCGTACGCTTTTGTCCCAGCCCGAAAGGAGGTATCTCTAGGCGACAACATAGGATAGTTCGTATTAGCATCGCAACCTTTTATCATCATTTTTGGTGATCGCAAAAAATGAAACGGTGAGCTCTCTTAGCAACGGTTTGATCACCATTTTGGAATCTCTCGGCACTTGAGGTTGATGAATTCAAGCGCTTCGGCGTGTATTTCTTAGGTACCATACGCATTGACTTACCAATAGCACAATGAAAAAAGAAATGCAGGCACTAAGGCTGAGGACCTTAGGCACGGTTTTGGCTTTTGAAAAGAGGTCAATGTCCTCCTCGTTCAAGTTGTCTAATGTCTATCTTGTCCATCAAGATCAAGTTGTTTGGTGTCCGTTGTGATCTGGGTTCGGGGACGGAACTTTGTTAACAGTTTCAATCTAATTTTCCCGGCTAATTCTTATGGCTGGTGGATTGATGTTGAGCATTTAATCTGGAGATTGAAGTTATGTACAGGCCCTTAATTCCAAGTATATGAACAGCAGTTTGGAGACGATAGCTGCTACTGTTTTCATTTGTACAGTTCATTGATCTTTTTTTTTGTTGCTTTGGCCGAGTGGGAGAGTTTCGTGTTTATGGTAAGAAGAATGATGTTCGCATCACCGTAATACTCCATTCAAACATCTTCAGTTTTTAACTGCTATTTACCATATTGTTCGGACTTGCACAAATCATGTCTCCAATATATAATATCATCTTGTCTCGGATAATGGAGGATATACTTTATCATGTAACTGACCGGTCTTGATACGACGAATCGTTTCATTCACGCAGGATCTCGGCATTATGTTACGAGCCGAAACTCCAGCGTGCTCTCTCGTGAAAATGCTCGATTTTCATTGTCTTTGATTCTCAACATTCATTGAGCAAGCTCTTATGCTGTGGAAATGAATGCCCGCAAGCACCTAGAATAGGCCATGCGCAGAACGAGTTCGTACGTACAGGACATACAAGCTGTTGGGGACCAACAGAGTCCAAGAAATGAAGAGAATCTCCGATCTCTTCCTAAGATCAGGAACCCTGTTCAATCACTCTGTAAACGGATACTGTTCATACCTCTTGACTCTACGATCTTTAATCTGGACCTGAGCGCCGATCCTCAGGTGCTAACTAATGGACGGCATAGGGAAACAACGACAGCAAGCTTCAAACATATAGCTTCTAATTAGAATCGTACACGTAACAAAAGTAGCAAAAACTGAAAAACACAAGATAAATGCATGTGTACCTCATTGGAAACGATGCAAGTTAAATTTAAGGGAAAAAAAAAAGAACAAACAAAAGAACTAATACCTGGCTGCCATGAGGTTTGTTTGCAATTTCCGCCACCCTCTCCTCTAGAACTTAGGAGGGCAGTACCATGTACTCATCAATGAGCGACCGAGCGAGAGCATGTAGAGGAAGAGACCAAGCTCTATGGAGTCCACTACTTAGTCGATTCATCGAGGAATCCCTCTTGTTCGCGAGCCAAGCGAAAGGAGAGGCTAACCACGGAGAGGGGAACTGAGAAGCTCGTTGGCACTGGCTTCGTGGTGTAGAGAACGAACCTAATATGGAGGGAGCGACTGGGCATTCAAGCGTTCTCTCTCTCTGAACGCGAATTAATGAAGAAGAATCAAGCCCTAACATCCCTCAATATTCAGAGCAAGAAACGTCAGCGTTTTTGTTGAGATTTTCCACTTCAGCTTCTGCGTGGCTTTTGTTCTAACGTGTACTTGCCACCTCAAAAGACTTAATGATGATTTTTGACGAACAGTTAACGGGACATACTCAAGACTAGAGTGAAATTTAGACTAAAAAAAATTTAGAACAAATTTGAGACTAAACTTAAAATTTGAGATTTTTTTGAGAATTAGGTCCATTCTAGGATGGGAAAATTACCAAAAAAATCCTAAACCTTCTGCAATTATGTCAATTCAGTCCTAAACTTTTTGCAAACTAGCCAATTCAGTCCTTTTGGCCTGCCGACGCTGACGTGGCCGCCGGCCGGCTGACTTGGCGTTGGCTGGCGTCCACATGGCAATATTTTAATATTTTTATTATTATTTTCGATTTTTTTTTCTTTTTTTCTTTTCCTTATCTCTTGGCCGGATAGGCCAGGGGGGAGGCTCGCCCAGCCAAGGCGAGCTCCGCCTCGCCGGAGCTGGGCGAGCTCACCATGGCTGGGTGAGGGTGGAGCTTGCCCAGCCATGGCGAGCTGGGCCATCGCCGCCGCTGGGTGAGCCTCGCCCAGCTCCGGCGAGGGCGGGGTTGGAGCTTGCCCAACGGCGGCGAGGGCCCAGCTCGCCATGGCTGGGCGAGCTCGCCCAGCTCCGGCGAGGCGGAGCTCGCCTTGGCTGGGAGAGCTTCGCCCTCGCCCAGATCTGGCGAGCTCGCCTAGTGGTGGCGAGGGCCCAGCTCGCCTTGCCGGCGAGCCACCCCCCTGGCTGGACAGGCCAGGGGGAGAAGGAAAAGAAAAAAAATCGAAAATAATAATAAAAATATTAAAATATTGCTACGTGGACACTGGCCGGCGGCCACGTCAGTGCCGGCAGGCCAAAAGGATTGAATTGGCTGGTTTGTAAAAGGTTTAGGATTGAATTGGCAAAAAAAAAAAAATTTAGGACTGAATTGGCATAATTGCAAAAGATTTAGAACTTTTTTGTTAATCTTCCCGTTCTAGGACTTATGTCTTATCCTTAATTTTTTTTTTAGATTATTGGATGAAAAATGAGGTTTATTTATGTTAGGGAAAATTCCAATTAAGGACCCCAAGTGGGGTCAAATTCTCAAAAAGAGGTCCAAAATAAACATTGTGTCAAATAATGGCATGAAGTGCTCAATTAGTTTCAAATAAGGATCCGATGTGCTCAAAAAGTCTCAAATAAGGACCTGGGTCCTCGGCCGACCAAAATACTTGCCGACCGGCGAAAAGTTACTGTTCCGATTTTAATTTTTTATTATTATTATCTTTCTGTTTTTTTTTCTTTTCTTCCTCCGCTGGCCATAGACGGGGCCCGCGGAGGTCGCCGGCCTCAGGTGAGGCCACCCTCGCCAGCACTGGGCGAGGGTCGCTCTCGCTTGGGCTGGGCGAGGCCGGCCTCACCGGCGGGCGAGGGCTCGACCTCGCCAGATTGGGCGAGGGCTCAACCTCGCCGGCGTTGGGCGAGGCCGACCTCGCCAGATCTAGCGAGGCTCGACCTCGCCTGCAACTGGCGAGGTCGGCGAGGCTGAGCCCTCGCCAAGCCCTCTCCAGATTTGGCGAGGCTTGACCTCGCCTGCAACTGGCGAGGCCGACCTCGCCCGACGCCGGTGAGGCCGGCCTCGCCCAGCCCAGGCGAGGGTGGCCCTTGCTTGACGTCGGCGAGGGTGGCCTCGCCTGAGGTCGGCGACCTCCGCCGGCCCCGGCTATGGCCGGTAGAGGAAGAAAAGAAAAAAAAAAGAAAAGGAAAAGGAAAAGAAAAAAAACAGAAAAGGAAAAACAGAAAGAAAATAATAAAAAAAATTAAAAAGTTACTGTTCCGGTGCCGGAACAGTAACTTTCTCGCCGGCCGGCAGGTATTTTGGCCGGTTGGGGACCCAAGTCCTTATTTGAGACTTTTTGGGCACTTCGGATCCTTATTTGAGACTGATTGAGCACTTCAGGCCCTATTTGACATAATGTTCACTTTGGACCCATTTTTGAGAATTTGACCCTGTTTGGGGTCCTTAATTGGAAATTTTCCTTTTTGTTATTTTCGTAAGCAATTTACACGTGTAAACAATTTTGCCGAGTCTGTCGCGGAAACTACCGGTGGCCGTTGCTCCCGACACGTGGCACCCGATTAAGCCATCCACGTGCCAGAGAAAATCGGGGTTTGATCGTTTCAATAATAGGACCGAGAGGGGGTGGGGCGGAAAAATGAAAAACAGAGAGCACTGGTTGAAGTGATGTACCGAGTGGCGGCGGCGAAGGCGGCGGCGCTCCTCCGCGGGGCGGGGGACGCCGCCATCCACCGCAACGCGCGCGTCCTATTGCCTCTCCCGCAGGCCGGCGTCGGCGGCCCTCGCTTCTCCACCTCCGTGGACGGCCGCCAATCGCCGCCGGGTCCGAGCCCTAACGAACACCAGAGCCATCCGCACGCGAGTCCGGAAACTCCGTATTACGTGGACTCCACCGGATCATCGTCGGCGGCGGCGGCAGCGGCATCTGCATCTGCATCCGCACCGTCGTCTTCGAGTGGGCCCGCATTGTCGGCGGCCGAGGAAGCTCGGCGCCGCCAGAGGAGTAGTCCCTTGGCGGATTATCAGGAGGAGCAACGTCGCGTGCTTCGGGCCTCTCTCCGACACGTGGTCAGCTGATTCACCGCTCTTTTCGTTTCCTCCATCGGTGTTTTTAGTTGAATCGCACGCTTGCGCCTGTGCGTAGAGTAATTTTTGCTTTGGTCCCAGTGATTAGCAACGTCAAAGGATGTTTCTTGCTTTCTCAACGTGGGTAATGTTCGATTCGATTGTGCCGCATATGAAATTTGAAGGTGCGGTATGACTACAGGTTCTCTAGCGTCACTGATGGTAGTATAGCAGCGCCAAGCTGAAAGGGGCGCCTTTTGCATCTTTTGTCTTGAATTAGCGTGAAATTTATAGCTCATACTTTTTCGTATTGGATTTTCTATTATCATTCAGACGTCCATTGGGGTGCCAATGCTCCGAATTTTGTGTAGTTTGTCAAATTTGTTGTAATTGTTTCTGGTTTATGTTCCTGCAGAAAACGTTGGGATGGTCTGAAGCAGCCATGATTGCTGGGGCGAGGGATGTTGGTCTGTCGCCTTCAATAGTTGGATCTTTCCCAAGAAAAGGAGCTGCATTGGTCGAGGTATTGTGATTTCATCAATTTCATGAGTGGTTCTTTGCTATTCATTTGACCTTGAATATAGAATAACCCTGTTGGGTCATATTGTTAGCATAGTGCAGGCCTAGCACTAGTAGTGAACTTGCTATGCCAATATAAGTGATGCCGCATTGTTTTTGGTAACACCTCCCTGCTGTTCTTTTTTGGAAAGTGGTTGATCACACAATTTGTGTCAATTATGGGGGCAATCAGAAGTCAAAATGCACTTTTGTTTGCATATGCCAGGACAAGAAGAAAATGTAGGGAAATGAAAGTTCTACACGGGTTGTAGGTGTTTGATATTATTCATTTTTAGCCTTCTATTAGTTCTTTTTTGCTAAACATTTGCTTATGGTGGACTACCAGGTTTGCGTGCTAGTTACTCATGGGATTTTTCCTTTTGTGAGTATCCTCTTTGTGAATAAACCAGTCTTTTTCACGAATGATCACAAAGGACCTATTATCATATGCACGTTCAAATATAGTGTGCTTACTAGTAGCAGGATGTGTAGGTTTTCTGTCTATAACAAAGCAATTAATGCTAATTAACCTGGTTTTGCCTTGCTAGTATTTCATGGATGATTGCTTGCAAAGGCTTATCGACACGATCGACTCTGGAGATGAATTAAATGGGTTGATACCTAGTGAGAGGATTTTGAGAGTCATTAGGATTCGCCTAGAAATGCAAGTTCCTTATATATCAAAATGGGCTGAAGCTCTTGCCATTCAGGTAATATTATATCGTCTTTCTTTTTACCTATGGTGATAAAGTTGCATTTTTTAACCACAATCTCGAGCATTTTCTAACAGGCACAACCGTTAAATGTCCCAACTAGTCTTAAGCAGCGGGCAATGTTGGTAGATGAGATATGCCATGCTGCTGGGGATGAATCTTCTGATATTGATTGGTATGTAAAGCGCACTGTTGTTGGAGGAATATATTCAACTTCCGAGGTGTATATGCTGACTGATAGCTCCCCAGGTCAGTATAGAATTCCCCTACTTAAATAGCCGCTCTTATTATCTTAATTTATTTGTGGAACATACATCTGTGGTCCTTATTTCATATCTAACAAGTTAGTCAATGCATGAATATAGGAAACTTATGAATATTGGTATCTGCGATTAGTGTGAGCAACTGGTCTGATTTAGCTCTAGTTATGCAAAACCTGGAAGATTGCTGTGGATAGTCCATAATCGCTGGGCCCTAATTTTGCTCATGACTTTATTGAACAAATGCACTGACTTTCTGATGCATGCCTTTGTTCATAATGGATGATGTTTAACTTTGCAAATGAGACTTGGGGGAATGTAAATACTTTTAGATTAAAGCCCCTTGGGGAGATGCAAATGGCGTTTGGTAAAAAATCCTTTGTGAAGCTACTTTGGCAAATTTTTTTTTGCAAACGGCTTTGGGAATTTTCTTTTTTATTTAAAAAAAAATACTTACCTTACCCTTTGCCGGCTCCTACGACCGCCGGAGAGCTAGATCTGGCACCGGTGGCCATCGCCTGAGGTCGAGCGAACCCTGATGAGCCAGATCTGCTGCCGCCGGCCGTCGCTCGAGGCTGGGCGACCCTTGGCGAGGGTCGTGCGACCCGCTTGGAGTCGTGCGACCTCGGCGGCCGTCGCCTGGGTCGTGCGACCTTGCCGGCCTCTCACTGGCCCGATCTAGTGTAAGCTGCCCTCACCGGCCACCCTTGCGCAAAAGATGAATAGTAATAAGAGGGGCAAAACCGAAATAAGCTAGAATAAGTAAGGGTAGTTTGGAGACAAAAAAGTTGGTTTCAGCATTTGGCAAATGCTGAAAGACCAACTTTGGGCTTTGAGCATTCTCAATGCTGGATTTCGGCCGAAAGCCCATTGGGAATGCATGCCAAACGGTTCAGCATTTCCCCAAGGGGCTTTCGAGGCCGAAAGCCCCTTCTCAAAGCTGAACCAAACACTCTCAGAGTGATTATTCTGTTCCATGTGGAAATCCTAATTAACAGTTTCTTTTTTGGGACAGAGTTTCGCGATACATGGGCATTTGTGGACAATCGAGTGAAAGATGCTCTTGACTTGAAAAAATCCTTCCAAGAGGTAATACTCCGGGGCTTTAAAAAATGTCCACCATTTTCGACCTCTTGTCGCAATTATTGCCCTATGGTATATTCTTCTAGTCTTTCAATTCGTAGACAATAAAAGACTCTGACGGAGACGGTGACATTGTCAGGTGACGCATTTGGCAGAAGTTGTCGGCGCGGGAGTGGGAAGCTCCTTGCAAGGATTTGTTAGGGGAGTTATGCAGAGATGAGATTTTGCGCATCACGGCTTGAACAAATTCCTTCTGATGCTGAAAGCCTCAAGAACTAGTGGTTGGCCTGGTCTGTGTCGTCCGCGCATCGTTCTCCTTGCGGTCATGTTCACCGCACTTCAGCATAGAAGTCATTTTAGGAGAACATATATATATATGGAGTCTTTTGACTGCTCAATTTAGTTCTTTTTGTGCTTTACTAGTCCACCCTTTTCCTTCTCTTTGCTAATAGTCGCAATGACAGCTTTCTTGTTTCGTCAAGTAGGGGAAATTACAGCCTTGTTGGACATTGATGCATAAATAAGGGCACTTGTGGGCAATGATTTAGATTCATTGGTAAGAGGAGACAGAACAATGCCTTTTGATATACATTGTCACCCCCGATTCCTACAAGTTTAACTATTCTATCTTTTGGGTTAAAACCAAAGTGCAGGAGCTTGTTGGTAATGCCTTCTGCCTTATAGAAAATATAACTCAAGAAACTATCGTGTAGTTGTTGCTTCTGCACGATGTTGAATTTTGTATTCTAAGGTTTGGCAATCCCTCAATCTTAAAATATGATATCAACGCGCGTAAATTTCCCACATAACAATAATCATGAGAAACTTATTTTAAATAAAAGTTCAAGACAAGATTGCACCAATTGGCAAAAAAAGGGAATATATATAGTAAATTTTAAATGAATACTTATACTTCGGTGACACCAATTGACAAGGAGCTCTAATTAATTTTTGATGTTCATTAAGGAAGATGATGTCAATTTTCAATGTAGGATAGTAAATATCATTTCAATCATCCGAAATAAAAAGAAGAGGATGATATGAAGTCCTTGATTTTCATATTTCGTGATAGAAAAAATTCTCATCAAACAGTAAAGTTCAATTTTGTTTTTCTCAAGCATAATTAAATTTAGAGAGATCATATTTTTTGCATGTCTTAACCTATATTAGCCTCTCCAATACATTACTTAATATATATATATATATATATATATATATATATATATATAAATAGATATTTTTCATAATTCAATAGTCAACTTTACTCTCTTTCGTCATTCCTCAGATTATCAAAGTTAAAAATGACAAAGGTAACATTAGAAAAGATCAAATGCACATACCCTCTTTAGAAAATTCAAGATTAAGTGAAGCTGGAGTTTTTTTTTCTTTAGCAACCTGATTTATTTTTATATTTCGAGTAATAAAAGTGGACCGCTTACATTATAGATAAAGAAAGAATTAGAAAAAGTAATTAGATTAGCGTAAAATTCAACTACAATAAGTTCACGCAAATTACAGGTGCAAGCACTGTGCTCGCTCAGTAGATGTCTCATGAGTTTTTTCCCTCTCTCAATGACATTCGTTACACATGGCGAGTGTTAGCGATATTAGAATTCTAAATTTATTTTTTTTGATTATGCATATCCCTAATTGATTATATTTAATATTTTATTAATTTTATTACTTTAAATAATCATCCAGTAAAACTATAAAGAGAGGATGAGAAGAACCTCAACTCATAAGTTCTTTCTTTCTGTTGTTATACGGGGATGGGATCTCCGACTTGCTCTCAGATCATTTCAAGATTGAATCTTCAAGGCAACCCAGATGGCGGGTACTATGCGCAGACCTTGAGAGACTCCTCCATCGTCCTCTCGAAATCTCTCCTTCCCTCTCGATGTAAACTTCTTGAAACTTCAACTCTTCTTCTCCTTTTTCTCCCCCTTATTTCTCTCCAATTGTTCGAGTTTCAGTGGCATTTTTACTGCGGTTTTGTGGGGAATGGCGACTCTTTTGTGCTTGAATTTTTCTGTTTCCAGTCATGGAGATGGCGACCCTCTTTGACTCTGCTCGGACTGCGTTATTTCTCGGCCATTTTCTGCTGCTGTTGATTCGAAGTTTTGGGTTTCGTTTTTTGTTTTTTTGGAAATCTTTAATGTTATTATCCGGCAATCCGTTCATGGGGTTCATCACAAGAGAGGCTGCTTGGAGATTAGATTTAGATGCTGAAGTTTAGTAGGGAAGAAAGCATAAACTTATATAGTTCAGAGTAAATCAAAGAAAGAAACGAAGTTCATGAATGTAATTGTGCATTTGCGTTATGTAACTGGACTACTCCATCTGAAAGGTTTCAGAATTAGTTATTATTAAGATATAGGTGTGTTAATGAAGTGTTGAAGTGCTTTCTTGCCATTCTCAAATTGTGAGTTAGATTTTATATCTGATTCCGCAAACACTAGTTAGCCTTCAACTTCTACATGATGGATCTTTCTGAAGGGCTAAGGCTCAATCCCATCGAGGTTGCTCCTGCAATGCCGATGGCAGAGTTGTGAGGAAAAGGGCCAACCATTGGCATTGCTTTCCCACCATTTGGGGGCTCCTACCGGCCCAGAATTGTGGAAAGATCACCCAATGTGGGTTGCTCATCCTGCCCTTTTCTCAGATAGAAAATAATGAAAAGAGATTTATGCTGGGAAGCAAAATAACTCAGCATCTGTAACTCTATGTCATCTGAGTCTGCTTAGATTGTCATTGAATTTGTTATTGATAAGTGAATTTTCAATCACTTGTTATATGTTGTTTGCGCATGTATCCAGATCAATCTTTTATTTGAGTGACTCATGAATACCTGCAGACAAAGTTGATCGTCCTGTGAGCACATCTGTTTACTCCTTGCTGCCTTCAGGGAGTGTGACGCACCTCCATCGACTACCATGTGCAGAAACCTTACACTTTTACCTCGGAGAGCCTCTGACGGTAGGATCCTTCCACTGGTTACGTTCAACGAAATTACAATCTTCCCATCGCTTAGATTGTAGATGGATAAAATAAACGTTTCATTTTACAACTCCATTTTTAGACATGTGTGGGCTCTTTGGGCACTGTGTTGCCGGAGTTTAGGGAGAAACTTGCCTAGACCATGTTCCATGGACCATGTGTAATCTCATCCGTTAATGCTGTGTCCAACCAAGTCTCGCCTGTGAGTGTTACAGAGAATTACTTTGTGCTTTTAGAGTTTACAATTTCTAGTAGAAGCTTAATCTGTGGTAAATTCAATGTGGCGCCTAATTAGCTCCTTGGTAGTTGTCAGAAGTTTCTTCTGGTATTTTTCAGGAGCAAGTGTGCGGTAGGATGGGAGACTTATATTGGAGATGTGAAATAACAATGAGCATGTTTGAATTCCAAAATATCCAAGAAAGGTCGCATATCTTCTTTTGCACTTTACAAGGGCTGTATTTGTTGACCCTTTACATTTTCTTCCAAGGATGATGAAATGAGACCTAATTTCAGTAGAATAATACATGAAATACAACGGGTTTCGAAAGCGATTTAGCTTACCCTTGTTGGGTGCTTGAAGTAAAGTTTTGTCGCATGGTTTCCTTTTTTGTTCTTTTTAAGTATCACTTGCATTACTCTGCTTGAGAATAGCAGGGATGACACCAGATTCATGAATTAAGTCTCTGTTGTTGTGGCAAAGCAGTACTTTTGCTTGCGTAGATTGTATTGTCCTGATGATGATACTCGGGCTAATAGGATGGTCATGCTATTGGAGGCGTTCTAGCTCATTCTTTTCTTGAAGGACATACCTTTTTCCTTCCCCTGTTTTTGCAGGTATTCGAGCTGTACGAAGATGGAAATTTCAAGCTTACCTGCGTTGGATCTGATCTGCTGGGGGGAGACCAGCAGCCGCAGTACGCAGTGCCTCCAAACGTTTGGTTTTCTCTATTTCCAACAAATGACTACGCCATTTCCACAGAAGGGGCCGTGAAAGTTCACAGAGCCGAACCAAGGGACACGGAGAACCACTACTCTCTTCTGGGGGCTACCTGCGCCCCTGCCTTTCAGATCGAGGATGCCGAGGTGGCAAAACGGGCTGAGTTCATTTCGCGATTCCCGCACCTCGAGCCTCTCATCTCCTTACTTACCTTGCCCGACTAAACGTTCGACTGCTCCATAGTGCATCTAGCACTTGAAAAACTGTAAGGTGGCTAAGTCATTGCTTGTTATTGCCTTATGAGAGTGCATCATGAAAGGTGCAGCATTGGCTGTGAGCTTTGATTTTAGGGAGGTTGATCGACTCTTCAGCTAGCATGTATAGTGAACTGTTTTTACCCTAATAGTACTAGTGGCTTCTGCACGATGTCGAAGAAGCTCTTTTATCCTGCTCAACTTTCATTGTCATCCAGATGTGGAAGTGTTATTACACACAGCGCGATGGAGTTGATAAAAAATGAACAGTATTTGCAGGAGACGGTTTTATTGATAGGTGTTGTTAGGAAACTCTATGTGAAAAGTCTGAAAGCGTTCTAGATTGCTTCTTGCTTCGATTAAGAAAGTCTCGTGTTTTAGTTGTTTGTGTTCTAAGGCTCGGCAATCACTCAATCGAAGTGCTAGCAAAACAACCATCCAAAAGTATCTTTACGCATGCGTTCCTCAGAAAAAGTTCCGTGGAATATAAACGATGAATAGATTTTCAGTGTCAAATCTTAAAATATGATTTTGAATGGCGAAAATTGCCCCCAGCAACAACCACGACAGGCTTATTTTTTATTAAAAGTTTAAGAGAAGATTGCACCAATTGAAGAAAAAGAAAGAAAAGAATGCATACTGTAATTTTCAAATAGAAATGCATACTTAGGTAGCAACAATTGACAATGTTACGACTCGATTATATTCGACATTTGTGTACTAGGAGTTCACAGTTCATTATTTCATGTTTATCGAGGAAGACGATGTTAATTTTCAATGGAGGATAATGAATATCTTTTCCATCTGCCAATAAAGTTCAATTTTGTTTTTCTCAAGTGAGATTAAATTTAGAGAGAGATTAAAGTTTTGCACGTCTTATGAACCTTAGTTACCCTCTCCTATTAACATTGCTTTATACGTATAGGTAGATTCTTCTCATAATTCGAGGGAAAATTGTCAAAAAAGTCCTAAACCTATTGTACGACGGCTAATTCAGTCCTAAATCTTTTAAGTTTGCCAATTCTGTCCTAAACCTTTTAAATTCTTGCCAATTGAGTCCTTTCGATCAATTTTGGTCGACCAGCGCTGACATGACCGCCAGCCAGCGCCGACCGTCTGGTCAACGCTGACGTAGCAATTTTTAATTATTTTTTTTCAAATTTTTAGTCTTTTTTTTTCTGCTTTCTTCCCTCTGGCCGGTCCGACGACCGGCGGCCGGCCAGAGGGGAGGGCCGGCAAGGCCTCCGGCGAAGCTTGCCCCGCCGGCCACCGGCGAGGGCAAGCCTCACCTCGCCGTCGTGACCTAGGCGACAGCGAGGCTCTACCTCGCCTCGCCGTCGTGACCTAGGCAACGGTGAGGCTCTACCTCACCTCGCCTAGCCAGGGGCCGGCGAGGCTCGCCCCCGCCGGTGGCCAGCGAGGCTCGCCCCCGCCGGTGGCCGACGGGGCGAGCTTCGCCGGAGGCCTCGCCGGCCCTCACCCTCTGGCCGATCGCCAGTCGTCGGACCGGCCAGAGGGAAAAAAGCAGAAAAAAAGAAAAAAAAGAAAAAAGGATTAAAAAATTGAAAAAAATAATTAAAAATTGCCACGTCAGTGCCGGCCGGCCAAAATTGACCAGAAGGACTCAATTGCAAGAATTTAAAAGGTTTAGGACTGAATTGGCCGCCGTACAATAGGTTTAGGACTTTTTTGACAATTTTCTCCGTAATTCGATAATCTAACTTTGCGCTCTTTCGTCACTTCTCAGATTATCAAAGTAAAAAATGGCAGGGGTAACCTTACAAAATATATGAAGAAATATTGAAAGTAATTAGATTAATGTAAACTTTGTTTGGTCAACTACAATAAGCTTGTGCAAATTGAACCTGGACATGTTCTTAAAGAGTTTAATTTGAATTCCGAAACATTAAACTCTGGATATCCCCCAGGGATATGGAAGAGAAGCTCCCTCTTCAATTAGAGGGCTAGGCGTGTTGATAACGGTACATGAAAGTATATACCTGGACAGGCGGGATCGCCCGACGGAAAGTTTAAGCTTCACCTGCCTTGGCCGGGCATTATCGGTAGGCGGTAGGTGTGGATTTTTTCCCTTCTCGCTCTCCATCACGTTCGTTCTACATCTCTGACCTTGGCGAGTCTAGTTCTGTTCCATTGGCGAGGCAGAACCGAAAAGCCTTCAACTCATAAGATTTTTGATTCTTTCTGTTGTTATACGGGGATGGGGTCCCCGACTTGCTCTCAGATCATTTCGAGATTGAGTCTTCAAGGCCACCCAGATGGCGGGTACTATTTGCAGACCTTGAGAGACTCCTCCATCGTCCTCTCGAAATCCCACCTTCCCTCTCGATGTAAACTTCTTGAAACCTTAACTTTTCTTCTATAATTGTTCGAGTCTCAGTGGCATTTTACTGCGGTTTTGTGGGGGTATGGAGATTCTTTTGGGTGTTGTTGAATTTTTCTGTTTCCAGTCATGCAGTTGGCGACTCTTCGACTCTGCTCGGACCGCGTTATTTTTTTACCATTTTCTGCCACTGTTGACTCGAAGTTTTGGGTTTCGTTTTTCTTGGAAAATCTTTAACGTTATTATCTCGCAATCCGTTCACGGGGTTCATCACAAGAGAGGCTGCTTAGAGATTAGATTTAGATGCTGAAGTTTATAATTTGGCTGAGTCAGGACCCTCTATATAGGAGGGAAGAAAGCATAAACTTCTATACTTCAGAGGAAATAAAAAACAAAAACAAAGTTCAGGAATGTAATTGTCCATCTAAGAGGTTACAGAGTTAGTTATTATTATGATATGGTTGTGCTAATGAAATTTTGAAGTGCTTTCTCGGCGTTCTTAAATTGTGAGTTAGATTTTTATATCTGCTTTTGCGGACACTGGTTAGCCTTCAACTTGTACATGATGGATCTTTCTGAAAAAGGCTCAATTCCATTGAGGTTGCTCCTGCAGTTCCTATGGCAGAGTCATTAGGAACGGGCCAACCACTGGCATTGCTTTCCCGCCATTTGGGGGGCTCCTATTGGCCCGGGAATGTGGAAAGATTGCTAAATGTGGGTTGGTCCTCCTACCCTTTCCTCAGATAAATGATAATGAAAAGAAACGTATGCTGAGAAGAAAAATAACTCAGCATCTGTAACTTTAAATCATCTGACTCTGTTTAGATTGTCATTGGATAAGTGACTGATAAGTGAAGGTTCGATCTATTGTTATATGTTGTTTGTCCATGTATCCAGATCAATCTTTATATGTGTGACTCATGAATTCCTGCAGACATAGTTGATCGTCCTGTGAGCACATCCATTTACTTCTTGCTGCCTTCAGGGAGTGTGACGCTTCTCCATCGGATACCATGTGCAGAAACCTTTCACTTCTACCTTGGAGAGCCTCTGACGGTAGGATCCTTGTGCAGTTTATGTTCAATGAAATTACAATCTTCCTATAACTTAAATTGTAGATGGATATAAAACATAAACCTTTCATTTTACAACTTCATTGTTAGACATGTGTGGACTCTTTGAGCATTCTTTTGCCTGAGTTTAGGGAGAAACTAGCATAGACCATGTTCCAAGGACCATATGTAACCTCATCCGGTAATCATGTGGTCCGCACATGAGGCCCATTGATCAACTGCTCAGCTGGACTCAGTTCATGTGGAGCCGTGTCCAACCAAGTTTCACCCACAAGTGGTACTGAGAATTACTTAGTGCTTAGAGTTTACAATTTCTTGCAGAAGCTTAGTCCGTGGTTAACTCGATGTGGCGCCTAATTAACTGCTCAGTAGTTGTCAGAAGTTTCTTCCAGTATTTTTCTGGAGCAGGTGTGTGGTAGGATTGGAGACTTATATTGGAGATGTGAAATAATAATGAGCATGTTTGAATTCCAAAATATCAAAGAAAGGTCTGAGGGCTGTACTTGTTGATGCTTTACATTTTCTTCGAAGGATGATGAAATGAGACCTATTTCAGTAAAGTAATACATGAAACACAACTGGTTTCCAAGGTGATTTGGCTCACTTTTGTTGGGTGGTTGAATGTTGCCCACTTGTTAGATATCCAATTAAAGTTCGTCACATGGTTTCTATTTTTTTGTTCTTTTTTAAGTATAACTGGTATCACACTTCTTGAGAATAGCAGGGATGACACCTCATTCATGTGCTAAGTCTCTGTTGTTGCTCAGAGAACACTTTCAGATACACACACACAGAGCTTCCATGATGCTTTATGCGGCAAAGTAGTACTTATGCTTGTGTGGATTGTACTGTCCTGGTGACGGTGCTCAGGCCAATAAGATGGTCATACTATTGGAGGCGTTTTAGCTCATCCTTTTCTTGAAGGACAACCTTTTTCCTTCCCCTGTTTTTACAGGTATTCGAGCTATACGAAGATGGAAATTTCAAGCTAACCCACGTTGGATCTGATCTACTGGTGGAAGACCAGCAACCTCAGTATACAGTGCCTCCATATGTTTGGTTTTGTTCATTTCCAACAAATGACTATACCATTTCCACAGATGGGGCTGTGAAAGTTCACAAAGCCGAACCAAGGGACGCGGAGAACCACTACTCTCTTCTGGGGGTTACTTGTGCCCCTGCCTTTCAGTTTGAGGATTCTGAGGTGGCAAAACGGGCTGAGTTCGTTTCGCAATTCCCACACCTCGAGCCTCTCATCTCCTTACTCACTTTGCCCGACTAACGGTTGACTGCTCCAGCATCTAGCACTTGAAAAGCTGTAAGGTGGGAACATCATTGCTTGTTATTGCCTAGTGAGAGTGCATCATGAAAGGTGCAGCATTGGCTGTGAGCTTTGTGTTGGGAAGGTTAATCCACTCTTCGGCTAGCATATATAGTGAACTGACATTATGTAATCAAAGTTCTGAGAAGTTTTCACGCTATAAATTCATGTTTCTGCCTTCTCGACACCTGTGAATATACAGAGGCAGAAATTTATGTTTTAGATCTTGTTTTATTTAGACTGATTCGGTCTTCAACATGCTTACAAAAAGGACTAGGATATGAGCATAGACAGACCAACTCATGAAAATTCCATCCATATTATGCTTCCCAAAGCACATCACAGGCCAATATTGACTTGCATAAATTTTCAGATTCTGTAATTGGGTTGAGACTCTGGAAATAACGACAACCATATTTTCTTTTTTTTTTACCTTTAAATTTTTTTTATATTGCTTTATGTATGCTTGTGTTGCAAGGGAAGCACATGTTTAAGCATGAAGACTTTGCTGCTTTAGTTCAAAAATCAGCTGAATCTGCTGGAAATTCACTATTGTGGCCGTTTATGATGGTGACAAAAGATTTCAAGGAATGCTATTAGGGCATTAACTCGCTCTTTTCTCCACCTTTGATTATTGTAATTCGTCGGTTTCTTCCTTCAAGAAATCCATGTGCAGTTCAAACTTGGCAAGACTGTGTGATGGTGATGATGTCGTTTGAATGAGGGAGTGATCCAATGTTTGATCCTGCCATTCACATTCATGCACAGTTCTTGAGTTCCTGTGATATGGCCTAAATCTTCACATCGTTCCTTAACTTTCATGGCGTTATTCTCTGTAGTCGCCGAAGGAGGTGGCATCTTGCTCCTCACTACCACAAGCACAAGTAAGAAAATTTAACCCTGTGAATCACAGTACCTCAGGCATCAGCAAACGCTACCAGAGTGAAACGAATTCATAAATTTACAGTGATGATTTCTACACTATATATTTATAGTGGAATTCCCAACCGGGAAATTTTTGCTAGGATTACGTATAGCGAGCGCTGACGAGAAAATGAAGTTTTTCCTGTGAGGTGCTAATAATCCATTTCTAGGCGTGCAAAACTTAAATTTATGTTAATGCTTATTATCTTAAAATAACAACCCGTGATTGTTTTTCTCTCCCACATTGAAAGATACACATTTCTCACCTTGAACTGTATTGATATCGTCCCTGCCAAATTTCCGGTTGTTATATCTCCAGAACAATATCTGCACGATGATACAGGATAATGAAATAGATTGCCGTCTCCTCGTACTTATTTTGTGCATCTATAATCACAAATTTTACTGTATGAAAATGTAGACATTGCACGGGAACTTACATTCGGAATCAGTTCTGTCCCATTTACTTTTCGCCATCTCCTCGTTAACTTGCTCTTGATCAGGTGATGATTTGGGCATTGGCCTTGGTTCCAAACATCTCTTTGCAGACAATGCTTGGCTTGAGCTTTTGGGGTATATTTTCTTGTGAAGTATTGCCTTCAAAATCTGAACATTAACATTCAAATGGAAGTTGTAATTGACCGCATCACTTCAAAAGCTACAAGAAACACTATAACTAACATATGCACATGACTTAGATTCACACAATGCGATACAATGGCTCTTGATCTCACGTCAGCATGTCATTGCATTATAAGCGTGACCGTAAGTATGTGGGAGATTAGAAGCTCTACGTACGTACCTTCTCCGTTCTAGTCTCGGGGAGAGGGTCTTTTAAGCTGCGAACCGGCGAGAGCTCATAGTCAAACCCGCTTTTGCAAGCGAACACCTTCTTCATAAGCAAAGACAATGACCTCTTTCCAATCCCATGCCTCTTAGCACCATCCAAAACCACACTATCTTTCCCTGACCTGCGAGAAACAACCGCCCCGCTTGTCTCCTGGAAATTGTCGTCTCTTGTGTTTGGCTCATGAGTAATTAGTTCGGTGATTTCTCTTACGGCGGTGATGATCTCTGAGCTCAAAGGGCTACTGGCATATCGGTGCAGGCCGGAGCTACTGCTATTGCCTGTTGCTTCGGACGAGGGATTGCGCTGTTGGGGTTGCACGTTCAAGAATGAATACAATTCTTGCTGAAGTTTCCACACTTCTTCAATGGTGAGGTCTTGTGGTGATTGGTCTTGGGATGAAGATGGACTGCGATCTTGTTGATTTTGGCTCGCTTGATCTTTGTTCAGATCGCTGTTTCCGAACGTCCCGATCGTGAGCAATCCGTTTGGCCAGTCGCTAAATTCCTCTTTGCAAGGTTCTCGCGGGGAATGAAGATCTAAACGTTCATATAGATTTTCTTAGAATAAGATCTTGTCTAAAGTTCACGTATCTTGTTACTAGCATGTTTTTCACATACGTAAAGTACATATAACCATATGCAAAGTAGATAAGTAGTCCTACTCCCAATAAGAGTACGTAGAGATGCACTCATATTTGAAGTTGGATTAGCACTAGGTAAAGATACAAAAGAATAAGGCGCGAAATTGCTATTTACTCGTTGGAAAAGCAATGAGGTACTTACAGTCGGGTGAGACGGCATTGGACGCTGGTTTTTTGCCCCCACTGAGCTTTCTTTGCACCCAAATGAACAACTGCAAATCACATCACACCAAGAGATATACACATCATCCTTAGTCGAAACGCACCCTCCTCAAATCTTGCTATCACATTACAAAGATGAAACCAAGAATCAAGAAAATTTAACAAAAAGTTAATTGATTATTACCTTCATTTGGCCTAGCAATAGCAGAGAGAGAGAGAGAGAGAGAGAGAAGATGAACAGATCTTATGAGGCAATGGAAGCTGAGAATTCTAAGCTTAAATAGAGGCAAGATTTGAGAAGTTCCAAAGCCTAGCTGGTATAGCTGCTAGTGGAACAAGTTCCCAAACACAGGCTTTCCAACACCCCCACTCCCCCCCCCCACCTCCCTTCTCTCTCTCTCTAGATGTATATTTACTGATTTATTTAGTCTTGATACCATTCCTTGTATTAATGAAGTTCATATATTGCACCACAGTTTGTGTCTACCAGTACCACAAGTGCCCTAAAATCAAATATATTCAAACCGGTTGATCTTGATCTTGTCTAGGGTCGAACTACAAAGGTACAATTGCTAAAACTATAACAATGTTAATTTGACGGCAGAAGAGTGTGGTGATTGTTGTAAAATAAAGTGGAAGTTAATGGATCTTAAAATGTAAACTTAATGCGAGAAGAAGAAATTACCAAAGAAATTAACGAGAAATGATAAGAATATTGAAGAGTTACGTGGTTAACTGAAGCTATCAAGTAAAACATTGATGACCACACCATGTCACCAAGAATGATCTTCAAGCCATTCTTTAACTCTACATGATTATATATATAACGGTGTGCTCATGATTCAAGGTCGGTTGTGATATCTACAAGAGTCCATAATCTTTTTTTAAGTTCAACGTAATTGGGCTTCTCACAGTTGAAATTTGTGCCAATTTAATTATACGGGCTCAAACTTGAAACAAAACTAACAGCCATAGACTCGACAATAAACATATCGTAAACGGCTGTATCATGATGTATTGAGATGAGCAATTTCGGAATGGATAGGATATTATTCTGAAAATCTTCACAGATTTTGATACCCAATCTCTTGAATTTTATGGAACATCTCTAACAATTTATGGATTCTTTTCCTATTTCCATTTTAGCTAAATTATTTCCGGAAAACCATCATATAACATAGGTAAAAACTGGGAAAATTGTTTAAAAAGTCATAAATCTACCAATTACATCCTAAACTCTTCAATTGTGCCAATTAAATTTTTTCAGCCAATTTTGGCCAGAAATCGCTGACGTGGCGGTCTAGTCAGTGTCGGTTGACCTACGTGGTTTGGTCGATATTGACGTGGACAATTTTACAATTTCCAGCTAAAATTGACTGAATGGACTAAATTGGCAAATCGTCAAAAGTTTTAGGATTAAATTGGCAAATTATTAAAAGGTTTATGACTAAATTGACATAATTGAAAGTTTAAGACTGATTTGGTCACTGTACAATATGCTTATGACTAAATTGGCACAATGAAAATGTTTAAGACTGAATTAGCCATCATATAATATGTTTATGATTTTTTGGACAATTTTCCCGGTAAAAACCAACGGGCAGCTGTATCTTAATTGAGTGCACTACACCAATCTCATGTAACATATACAATAATAAATTTTCGATTGTCTTACATTGCAGCTAAATTGCTACCTACTCTTTACCTGTCCATCGTCTACCGTCCCGTTTCACCTCATTATAAGAGTTCCCCTTTTAAGGTAGCTCTTCTAATATTATGCCACAATCGTTGATATGAGAAAGGCAAAGCCTCAACCCTAGCTGTCAATCCTGTCACAAACCACGACCAATTGAAAAACATACCCGCCTTGAATTGCTTGAATCGAACTCCACCATATGATGCATGAAAAACAACCACAGATTGAAATACGAAG
Source organism: Syzygium malaccense (assembly GCA_031216405.1). NCBI lineage: Eukaryota > Viridiplantae > Streptophyta > Magnoliopsida > Myrtales > Myrtaceae > Syzygium > Syzygium malaccense. Next base: position 5,785,485 of record CM062255.1, read on the forward strand.
TAGATGGGTCCAAATCGTGAAGGGTTACAACCCTCTCTCTCTCTTTTCTCCAAAAACGTGAAACAAATCAGTCGCAATGAAGAGGATTCAGAAACGACGACGCTTTGAAGAATCAATGTGGCCTAGTTTAATTTGCCCACGTCGTCTTTTTGCTCTTAACGACGTGTCTTTGGTACACGTCAGCGCCTTTAGCCACGTCACATGCCACACCAGCTTGCACGGACGAAAAATTTGACCCCAGATATTTTTACCCCTTGAATAAAATTTTGTGAGTTCTTTCTGGGTCGTTTGAAAATTGAAAGTTTGCAGGTCTTTGTTTTTTTTTTCCCCAGGATTCGGCAAACGAATGACATGATATATATGCCCGAGTAACTACGATGTAATGCATATAAAAACTCAATATCTTCTTGTGCGAGTCCGATTTCTCGATGAGCGATCGACATCCGCCAAAGACAATCCATGTAGCCATAAGTCTCAACAACATATTCTTACTATTAAGAGAGCAATAGTCACGTTTGAAATGGAAGCTTTCGAGAGGATCATTAAGGTCGAGATCACTTGGACAAGTTCCTGCGTATTCGAATATGGTTATCAAAACGATCAAAAAAGATTCGCCCATCGGGTTATGCGCGCGGACCCAACACACCCAACGGGGCTTTTTCCTTTCTATTGATTCGATGGCCAGACAAAGTACAGATACAATGAGATGCGCGACGATAGCGTTCAAATTTACTCGCAAGATCTTGGCGAATTCCTGATCTGTTAATTCATAGCTTAGCGGTAAGGTGCAAATGCCTTGGAAACACGAGCAAGTATTAATTATTCTTGCAAATCACCTGGTTTTCGGATGATATTCACGGGCTCCGTCAGATTGTCATTGGATCTCTTAGGGACTACCTGGATCAATGTGATATATTGTCCTAAATTTGTCGACAGATCTTCCCAGATACTTGAGAATCTCTAGGGGTCCACGCTTAGACTATGGTCAACGAGATGTAGACTACGTAATTCTTTTCTTGATGCACGAAGCAAACACATGTTAGGACCATAATATATGTGATTCGTTCATGATCTACTGAAGGGTTATCGCTAAGGTAAGACGAAACTTCAGATATATTGTCTTTGATTCGGGGATTGAAGAGTAAACTCGGTCTAATCTCACCAAATAAAACCCGAACATTAATCAACTACAATATATATCTAAAAACTCATCGAGTAAATTGTAATTTTAGTTCTGTTATGCTTAATTCAATCTAATTGTCATGTATATCATTTAGGATCTAATCATATCGGTTAGTAAGATCCTCCTGGTTCAAGATATAAAAATACGCTCAAATTTAATTAGTTCCTAAATGGGTAATGCCTACTTTATCGACAAATGCATCTCGATCGTTGATCTATAATATTATTGTCGTTTATTCTTTTCGTGCATAATCCCTTTAAATAATACCAAGCATAAAATTTTCTCAATTAAAAAAAAGAGAGGATAATTATGGACATGTGATGATTATCACCCTCTGCCTAATTCACAAACTAATTTAAATTATCCCATATGTCTTCCATCCAATCAAAGAGATGGCATGCTTCTCTCTTTCTTCGTGGGACACCACCATGGCACGTGAAGCTGTCCGTTCACCTACGCTTCATGCCCATGCCCATGCCCATGCCCCATAGAAAAAAAACATTACAAACATCCACCAAAATCGAAAATTTGAAAATGAATAAATAATAAGCTTGAGAAAAGAAAATAAGAAAAAAAAGAGAATTAGGGTTTTTTCGGGTTAAGACAGGTGTCAACAGACAGAGCTTTCGTAATGGCTGATCGAATGTTGTCCGACCAACACGTGTCTCAAAATGCTCGGTCGGATATTTAATTTTTCCATTGATCTAGATGTTATGATATTCTCTAAATTCACCTTGTTTTTTGTGCACCAGCTTATTTCCACTGTTCGAGTGGACTAAAATAGCTTTAACTGCTCGCAGCAAAAGAAGAAGAAGAAGAAAAAACCCGTGGTAATAATAATGACATCAGAAAAATGAAACTGATTAAAAGAGAAAAAATGAAATTGATTTACTAAATTAACACACTGAATGATGTATTAATAGTCTAGTGTTCGAATTTACAGTATATGACGTCACCTAATGTACTAACATAGACCAAATTTAATATATCTAGCATTATTATAATAAACTAAAATTATCTTCCTAATTCTCGCAACGTAATTCATCTTTGGGAGTAAAGTGAAAGAAGGCGAGATTATTTCATTTCAGCGTTCACGCAAGCCTAATCCTTGGTAGAAGCGTTTCATATAAAGTTGTGTTGCATTTGTGTAATCACATCATTGCCTTCTCCTCTTCTCTATGAGATTTTATATTTTCGCGAACCAAGTATGTCAACGGTGTCATCCTTAGAGCAAAGACGTTGCGACTCATACGTGTGACATGGGTGTTTGAGTGACAACTTGGCGTGTGCAAAACACCGTAGATGCCCCACGGTTTTCACACCACAAACGTCGAGATTATTCATAAGTTGAGCTCTTAAAAGAATGATTCGAGCGATGAACCTTTTCTGGGTGCGTTTATTTTTTACGCGTCGCTTCATAATCTCTATTTCGAGCTTTTTCGCATTCGATGAGGGACTCGAGATGTAAATGAATTGCTCGATAAAGACCCTGTTAAGGAGAGATATCTCCCCTTTTGGAAATGAATCCGTGTTGTTAGACGGGATTTCGAAGTTTAAAGTGACTGAACAGGTCCTCAGTACAGTGCCCTAAAAATTGGGCAATGAGCTTCCAATCACATAGCGAGCATGAGAAATCTCTTGAAAGTGTACCTTTAGGTTCAGTTAGGCACAGAAGGTTCACGTTGCCAGATTATTTCATGAACTTCAAGGTGCACCTAGGACTGGTCCGTGTTGTTTCGGTTCTGCCAAAGCAGTGAGTACTGCACTAAGGACTGTGCAATAAAAGTTGTCCAAAGTCAAATTTCTTTCTCTATTGTTTGGTGCATATTAACTCGAGGGTGGTCCAAGATTTCTTGAGCGTAGCACGGCTCAAGGATCCAGGGTTTCGTACCTAGTAAGAAATAGTAACCTATAGTCTATTTTCGTTTTTGCAATAGCTATTTCTGGAAGATGCGCATCTATGGTTTCCATAAATACTGCGAGGGGACTCGATATCCCTTCCGTAAATAACAATAGTCTGAGATCGGTTTGCGTTGGATCTTGTTTTGGATACGAATAGTTTGACTATAGAGTTGAGGGAGGATCTCCTTTGTTTGGCCAGGTGAATATGTCAAGAGACTAGGGCTAGCTACGATGGTAGAGAAGGGTATGATGCATGTATAGAGTATAGTGTTGGGAGATAGATACAGCAAGGTGTTTACGATTGCCCCGTATTAGCTATAGAGCTTGAATACAACCCTACGGTTGTTGCAATGTGCTCGATAATCACATCACAACTAAACTGCCTTCTGATAACTTTTAAGAATTTACTTTACTTCACTTCAGTTCACTTGTGTAAAGATGTGCTATCAAATGTACGAGTTAGTATTACGATGGGTTGTGTCATGCAATTTGCGGTGATGCTTTAATCCCACTTGCAAAAGTGCCGAATTCGAATCCTTGCAACATTCTGGACTCACCCGATGAGGGGTGGGGCCCCCCTGTCGCCCCGTGATGTCTATCTCCCATAATTTACGCGAGTTAGGATGACGCAGATTCTCCGTGATTGTTAAATAAATGTGAACGCGTTACGGCAATAATATACCTACAACTATATGAAGCACAATCTCAAAATGGTGTCCAAGTGGGTGCTTCCTACAATTGTTGCTCTACAATTACAATTTCAAATGGATGTCTTAGTTGGACCAAAAAAAAAATGGATGTCTTAGTATTTTCAAGGTGACTGGTAAATATCCCATAATTGCAGCACTAGAGCATCACTTCAAAAAGTACTCTTTTCCACTGTTTACTTTCATTCTAAAAATCGAAAAAGGAAATGAAGGTGAGAAAAATGATGAGTAAATTTTCAATATCAAAATCTGTATAGCTCTAAAGGGTTTGAGCTGCCAGATTTTAAAAATCTAAAATATCAAATAGAAAAGCATCTCTAAATAGATCCAAAAGTGCCCAATGATATTTGGTGCGAATCCATATCTCCTAACAGATGCAATGTTGAGGACCAACACTTCATAAAACTTTACCAAAACCAAAAAAAAAAAATCGAAAGAAAGATTGTCATTGTAACATAAACTAAAATTGATGCAAACCACAATAATCTTACCCTAAATTTATAACTAAAAATTCAACTTGGCATCAGATAAATAAAGATTTACAAGCAATAAGAATGACCGGCCTCAAATTTAGATATCACGCGTGCAGTATCAGTAGTTAAAAGTAAAATCACATGGCCTACCCGTGTTGACAACGAGAAGCCGCGAACACCATGAAATGTCAAAATTACTATCAGCAACTTGAGTTGTAAAAGTGTGCTTCTCATCATAAAAAATTTCCAAGCATCCTTGTCAATAACCTCAAAAGGGTTGTTGGGAAACTATGCCAAAAAGGAAAAAAATAAAAAATAAATAAAAAGAGACTCTACTTCACGCATTTCGATGGACAGGGTTTTCACTATTATTCCTGGAAATTCTCGAGCTGGATTTCACTGGGAGATGCGAGTGGGATGGAGTGCAAAGGGGAAGAGGGTCTCCCCACTCAAGAAAAGCAAAGAGCACACTCCAATACGAGGAAAATTCCAAGTCATTTATCAACATGTAACACCGGACAAAGGAACGCGTACAGCCGACGAACCCTCCAACGAAAAATTCTTTTGTTTTTGTCCTAGTTGCAGGACAGAACCACATGCGTCTGCCTTCGATTGTCAAGGTGTTGTCTGCACGAAAAATGTGAACCCTCCACGCGACCTTCCCCAAAGTGGAAAACCTCCCATGTTCCTCTTGAAATGAAAAAAATGAAAAAGGGACTAATTAACAAAGAAAGAAGAAGAAGAGATCGACTTATACTTTTCCCCAATTCCAAGTCTTAGCTAAGTCAGGCTTTGGTTAGAGCATTCTACTTTATTATTGTTATTATTGTAATTATCTGGCATTATTATAATTTAGTTTAATTCTACTTGTCTCAAGCCCTTCTCCATCATTGGTACCTTTGATAATATTGTTATTACCAAAGTATTATCTCCCATATTGGTTTGTTTTAAGGTAGTGCTCATCCCTGATTTTTTAAAAATTGGCACCACTAGCCATCGAGTCATAGGGTGGGAACATTTGGTACCGGGATTCCACAGCTATAATCCCGAGACGTGTAGTAATATGAAAGGAGAAAAAGCGGGATCGTATTGAGATGGTTTGTAATCGCATGAAAGTTAAGGCGGGACATGACGTGACGTGAGGTTCATTACTGATGACGTCTGGATAGCGATTGACCGACTGACAGAGATCCCGGAACAATAGATCCGGTCCGCGACAAGACGGCCCTGTGGAAAGCGAAGATCTTTTTTGCGTGCAAGGACCACTTAATCTGATGGATAATGGTGACGGAAAAAAATTCAATCGACGAAGATCCGTATGGACCACGTGGTATGATACAGAAAAGATATCATCCGACAAGGGTTGTTACGTTTCCGACCAAAAAAAAATAAAGGTCTTTACGTTCGACCCGAAAAAAGAAAAACGAGGGTCGTTACGACAAAAATAGAAGGGAATCTATAAACAAACAAGATTATTTGTTGATTAGATGAAGCCTGTATCTAAATCTCCTAAGAGTATGTTTCGATTATATTACCATTGATTTAATGAAACTGTTCAGTATGCTAAATTTTTGTAATGTCCAGTGTCGTTTTGAAATCCATCATTGTACCGCTGGTAATTTTTCAAAAAATGTAATAAATTGAATAGGATTGCACAAGGGGTTACAAACAGATCTCTTGCTACCATTTAATAGAACTGTTAGGTTTTTATTTATTTATTTATTTATTTCTGTGTACCATCAGGGACAAAATTATCTGAAAAAAAATGCACTGGGTATTATCTAGCAAAAAGAAGTATTGAGCAGATTCAAAACTCTCCCAATGATCTCTACCTTTGCTTATAATACTTGACAGATGATTACATAAAGAGAAACAAAGCAGGGCAAACAAGAAGATCTCTTCCTCTATACATTGATGATTACATAAAGAGAAACAAAGCAGGGCAAACAAGAAGATCTCTTCCTCTATACATTGCTAAATGGTACACAAAATAAGTCAAAAGTGTCACCTGTTAGCCTCGGTACCAAATGTATCCTCCATATGGTACATACACTAGGTGTAAACCTCAAAATAAACAAATAACATTTCACAATCGACACTCTATGAGGTACAGAAGATGGGGTATCGAGGTTTTCCTTCTTCACTCGTTTCCCGAACAGCATATCGAGCAGCACTCAAGGCAGCCAAAACAACCTAAAGCGGTACATAGCTGAACTGTCACTTCCACGAAACGGTCGTTTAGCCGCGAGCAGCACTGGATGCAGCACATGCAACAGCAGTGTTTGCACATCGTCCCGCAACAGTTTGACGCTGCCTTCACTAGGATTTCTGCAGCTTCAGGCAATTTCGCTTGTTCGGCTCCCGGAGGGACGTTCTCGACAGTTGCAGTCAAGTTGCCAAAGCCGATGCAAAGGTTTCTGAGTATTATTTGCTTATGGACTTTGGGGTCGGGCATCTTCCTCGGTGCCTGTTTTCAGCAGTCTTATAGTTAATTTCATTGATTCTAAATGCAGTCACTAACAAAAGAAGCAGTGATGAAAGACCGCCGACTTCAGCCAATTTCTTTTATAACCAAAATGGGATTAAAATAGTGACGATGTCCATGTAAATTAGGATGAGATATATAAAACTAAAAAGTTTTTATATGCACTTGAAGCTGCTGGAATCACTACAGGAAAATTATAGATTGCCAGAGATTCACTTTGTTCTTTCCTCATGAGATTTCCTTACCATGTGTCATATTTTGAAATCTTGGTTTTGTTTTTGTAGCAACTGGTTACCACAATAATAGAGACGTCAACTCCATAAAAAAGAGTTATATCCAACATCTAAAAGGTTCAAGTCTCCACACTCTCCACATCCATAATATCATGTCAGTCAAATCCAAATGGTCTCAGTTGCCCAGTTGAACCGGTCATCAGCCCAACTGAGGTCAACACAGGTCCAACTGAGATTAAATTACTAAAAGTTGAACGAATAGATGGCTAGAACTAAGCCTTGTTCTCGTTAGGACCGGCTGGTCAGGTTACTTTTTGGAAACTGTGCCTTCCTAGGTATGGATATTTTTGCTTGATATTTACCATTAAAGTGGCCAAATGTCCCAGGCACAGGCATATCTGAAATGCTTTAATGTGCTTCAGTCAGAAGACAAGCACCATTAACTTTACTGATAAATGCAAAAAATTGTGTAATTAGACAGGAAAGTCTGAAGGGCTGTACAAGAGCCACATGGTAGCCCGCATAAATAAGCCCAAGCAACGTCCAACTCCCTTGAGATTAAGTTAAGACAGCAACAGCTTTGCAATGACAAGAGGCAGATGGGTACCTTATCTGAACCAGCTGGTTCCGTAGCTTTTGTTGCCTCATCAGCCTCTGTTAAGATCATACGAGTGAATTCTGAAGCAATACCACTCTGTATGCTCAGTTTTGCAACCTGTAAAAGTAAGCAGCAATTACTAAAAATGGAAGAACGAAATGGTGGAAGCTGGGGCATTGAGGGCGTCGCCATGCTCCAAATGGAAAAGGCAAATTTCCTCTTCACTGGGGTAAATGGTAAATATCATCAAATCTGGGAAATCTAAAGTCAAATACTATTCTCCAGTCCATTTACAAACCAACACGTAGCTTAAATGATTAATAGGTGGAGATAAAGCCGTACCTTCTCCTCAAGCTGTTTGTCTTCCGAGAACCATGCCTGAGCTGTGAAATGATCGATCTGTTGCTTTGCAAATACCTGATGCAGAGAAAAGGGTCAATAAGGATTTGAATTGACATACAGAAATCCAGCCAGATTTGCCCCTACAATATTCCAGGCACAGAATTAACTGAAGTACAAAACTGAAACAGAGAGAGAAGTGCGATACGTACCCTGTCAAGTAATATGTCCTTCGCCTTACGAATCTTTAAGTCTATCACATGAGTGCTCCAATCTGCTGAGATACCCTTTACTTGAAGATGGTCAGGAAAGTTTCCATAATATCTCCCGAAAACAGTCAATGGGGATGCATGTGATAAGTCTGGTAGTCGGGAAGGACACATCTACAAAAACATATAGTAAATAGGAAAGAGGTCACCATTTCGGCAATGTGGTCTTAAAACAGGCAAAGGTATCTATGATTCTCGCAGAAAAGAAAAAGACCAACTACGATCATCATTAAACGGAGAAAGGAGAAGGGACAAAGATACTACAACTCCCTTTTATCCAGAAACCTATATCCTGTTTTCATTTTACTTTTCACGTTGATTGAGGAAAGTCATGCTTTGAAATAATCAATTTTAGAAATACGTTCAATGCAACCGAAAAAAAAAAAAAAAACAGAGAGAATGTTCAAAACTTAGTGGTCAGCTCATTGTACATCTGTTTCGCATGAATTGAGAAAAAAAAAGATCTCACTGTATCATCTGCAGAGAGCAGAGTAAAGGGCATGCTCATTGATCCTAAGGTTTCTGAGCAATTCAATGATTCATCAATGTTCATGCAAATGTACCTCAACTTCAAGATCATCTAGCGGATCAATTACTATATCCACAAGGACAATTGATGCCACTCTGGAAAACAAGCTCTCCATCCGAAGCTCAACTGAACCTGGAAGCACAAATTAATAATTTGGAAACCATCAGATCAATTAAATCAGCAAATATCTTTTCTACTCTTAGATCTATGATCCTACTTTTCAAAAAAAAAAAAAATAGCAGCAGTTCTATGGTCCTCATCACTAGCCATTAGGTAGAAATTCTCTACTAAGTATCATTTGAATGCACTGCTGAAACAACTAAAGTATGCTCGTGAGCAGCCAGATAGTTTTATTTGCCTGACCTACATCATACGCAGCATCGTACTGTCCTCTGCCAATGATTGCAAGCATCCGTAGGAAATGGTGATTACAGAATGCACCTGAAATTACCACAGAAATTTAAGTCCATAGTGAGAGACAGACACAAAATAGATTATCCACAACAGATCAAAGTCCATAGAAAACACATTCAACACACTGACTTGTCGCAATATAAAAATCAATGAAGCTGAAATTTAACTATTCTCAGTGACATATCAGGAGTTGAGAATGTCATTGCCCAGTAAGTAGTGCACAAGATTGTACTGCCAGACACATAGAATATAACGAACCATTACCTATACCAAAAGTAAAGATGCGTGGACATAATGATCCTCCTTTCTTTATTCGACTTTTCATTACATCACAAATGTGTTTCTCATCTTCAACAGTTCCATCTGTAACAAGGAAGATGGTAGGAATCGAACCTTGACAGTCTGATAGGATGTCCAGAGCCTGAAAGAAGTAGAGATTAGCAAGACTGAGAAGCATCTATAGGTAAGCAATTACAAATTACACGGAGGACCAACCGTACTATCTGTGAGAATCAGGTATGATGTAAACATTTGCCGTTCATTCCCTTATCACGGGAAGAGTGTGCAGCAATGTGAAAATAAAAGAGACAAATTTAATCTCATTGCTTCAGATGATAGCAAATAAAGTGCACACCATAAATGGTAAAAAGAGATAGCACATCAATCATTGACAAAACTACACATGCATGTCATCAATGATGTGATTATTTACCTTAAAACTAAAAGTTGGGACTCTGAGAGTATCTATTTTCCCCGAGATATCGTTGAAGAAAAAAAATACAAATTCATGAGATGAAATCATGACTCTCTGGGAGTATCTATTATCTCCATGAAATGGTTGAAGGAAAAAACAAATACAAATTCATGAGATGAAATCATGACCGGATTAATACAGACCGTACTTGGTCTTCTAAAACATAAACGGCATGCACCCCATCAAAAAGAGAGAAATGAATACAAAATAAAAGCAGAACACAATTCACGCCAATAAAAGTTGTTGATAAACCAAGGGCAGCACTCTGTATGTTGGCAGCTTATCTCATATTTATTATGATGCAGCACTAGAATTCAGTGTGGCACTTTCCTTCATTTTGATAAAATGCCAAAAGCCTCATCTAGCTTAATTGGGCCACTACATATCATAGCAACCGCAGGAAAGGTCATCATATTTTGTTTCTTACAGGGCATTGCGTACTGCATAACTTCACAATATGAAAAGATATTCACTTTGTAGTCTCAGAATATGGAAGATGGAAGTACTTTATTCAAAGGCTGCAAGATGTCGGTACCACCGCCGGCAATAAAGTTATTGTTGATCCATTCAATGGCCCCTTGAATTGCTTCACTGGTAGCTAACACCATGGATGTGGAGTATTGGAAAACCTCGCTATTAAAAGCTAGGATACTAAATGAATCCTTGGGGTCAAGCTTGTGCAGCGCTGTCGATAAGGCATTTTTAGCATCCTCGAGTAGTTTGCCCCTCACACTTCCACTAATGTCAATAACAAATACTACATCCTTTCTGAACACCTGTCAAACTGAATAGGATGAGGCAACTATAGCAGGAAACACAATATTAAATGAATGGTGCCAGAAGTGAATTAGCACTAGACTAACCTTCCTATTCTGTTGGTTTCCTGGAAGAAGGTATAAACAGAACATTTCTCTTTGATCAAAATCATGCATAGATGGAGACTGCAAGAGCACACTCCCATGCATAGTAGCTGGGGAGACCTATAAGACAGAAAGAAAATCAGAAAAATAAGTATTGTCGATGAAACATAATTTCCACAATGAAGACTACAAGTCTGCAGTGTGCCTGAACACTTTCTTCTGTACAATCTAAAGGAAGAGAATGAAGGAGGGGAGAAGGATCTTGCGACTTACTGTGTATGAGAAATTCAGGTCAGCCTTTGACCACGTGAGAACTTCTGACTCATACAGGAAAGCCAACTTCCCCACATGACGTCTCACTTCCTGAAAATAAAAAATAAATAAAGTAAAAAGGATCATATACTCTTTTCTCCTGTTAAATGAGACAAAATCATACAATACTCGATCATGGTACCTTCAATGGATGGCTGGTCGTTTTACACAAAACTTCACTTCCAGTGCCAGAGTCCACATTCACCTGTATCTTTTCTTTCTTCGAGATTTTCTTCCCAGCAGGGGTAACATACTCGGGGAAAGTAAATGGCACGCTCAAGGAGAACTGACCATTACAATATGATAATTTCTGGGACCAACAAACCTTGATTGATATGTTTGAACCCCCATCAACCTGAAAGCAAACAACTTATAGATACCTAGGATAAATAAAATACGCAGAGTTTGTAACTCCACAGAAGAAGTAAGAGGTGTATAGTTTTTTTACCTTTGGTATTCTCAAGGTAAATATATGGGGTTTAAGGTAGCCACCATCTTCGGCTCTGGCTGCTTTGTCTATATCTTTCTTGTCTTCCACAGCAACAAGTTGTGTGACATATGATCTTTTAGAAACTTTTACCTCAAGACCTAAAACCGATCCCTGTTAGCCAAATAGTATTTGCCTGAGAAGGAGATAATGTGCAAGTGGGATGTGATAGACACAATGCACTCAATCTGATTACTGAATAAAATTACACTGAATTAATCCTCCAATCATACGTTGTTTATTACATATTGAAGAGAAACAAAAATTCAGGAATTATTAGGTTCTATATCAATCATTCCTATGCTTTGGGTTCAAAAGGTCAAATAACTATAAGAAAGTCAAAAAAAAAAAATCATGACAAAGATGTGGTCTTCCAAGCATTTTCTCCCATTTTCCCATTGTATGGCCATTGGTAATCATGTTGACGTTTTAGGTATCCTGACATCAACTGAACTTTGGCAAACAGCAATCTTTCACTGAAAATGGTCTGATAAAGTTTCATATTGCACTTTAAATATGTTAACATAGCATAGCACAATCCACAGCTGCAAAAGAAACTCACACTCCTGCACTTCTTATTCTCTACCACTTCAAAAATATGTTTCCTCATTGAAGTGAAGACAACTATTCTCAGAAGCACATAAATATGGTATGACTCACAGTAAAAGCAACAATTATCTATTTCCAGCTTTCAGACTCATTAACCAACAGGATCTTCACACTATCATGCTCATATTTGTCCAACCGAAGACAAACATCATCATTAGCATCACCACAATGTTTCTTCTATTTGAGTGTCGTCACCAAGTGATTTATTTATTTTTTGGTTTAAGTATCGTGATCAAGTTGTACCCTAGTCAGATTTTCATTCACGGGACTATGTCCACTTCCCTGATGTTTGACAATTTCTCCTGCTGTGATCCTAAAAGATTGCACCAACCAAGAACAACCATTAAATGTAAGTCATGCTTGCTAAGTCCAACAAAAAGTTTAAATTTATAGGTGGAGGGAGAGCACTTTAACACCCTTCTCACATGCAAGCTGGATTAGGAATGACACATGATCCTAAAAGATTGCACCAAGCAACACCAACCATTGAATGTAAGTCTCGCTCGGTGAGTCCAACAAAAAACTTTAAATTAATAGGTAGAGGGAGAGCACTTTAACACCCTTCTCACGTGCAAGACGGATTAGGAATGACACGTGGAATTTGACAAGCAGAGGTTGCACATGCGAAATTAAATGAGGTAGAACCTGACTCTCATAGTCCAACTAAAAGTTTAAAATTACAGATGAAAGGAGACCGCGTGTATATAAAGAAGAACAAGCGATTTAGGTAACTACTGTCTTACCAACTCGACCAATCAGAACTAACAAGCCGCCATCCGGTCAACGAGGCAAACTATACAAGAACAAGAACTAAGAGTGGCGCTATACTGTTCTCTCGTGGCCCGATCCATATACTGTTTTCCTCACAGCCTAATCCTGGACATTCTAATCCTCAACTCACGGTCTACAGGTGCAAAAAGCTTCGATAAGCCTACCAACAACTCGTCTCGGTTCTAAACCGAAGTTCATGGGACAAGAATCCGAAGGCGGGCACAGACTCGAATGAAACACGTCAAACTAAAGCCATCAACGCACCTGCTCGCCCATGGGGATCGCAACCCGGCAGTCGCAGCACTTGCTGCCCATGACGCAATGCACCCTCCACGACCCGCTGACCCGGACGAAGGCGGTGTCCAGCTCGCAGTCAGCCTCCACCTCGATCCCGTTCATCTGGAGGGGTATCAGCGCGGGCGGATCGCACCTGCCGTGCACGTGCGGCTGGTAGCTCGGGATGTCCGGGTTGTCCACGACCGACGGGTCGGGGATCACGGCGTAGGCCATCGGCGACGCCGGGAGGAACGCCAAGGCCGCCTCCGCGGCCGGCTTCTCCATCGTCGCCGGCGACCGGGGCGGGGTCACCGCCCGGTCCTTCCCGAAGTAGAGGCGCTTGGAGAGCCGGAGGCCGTCGTCCACCGCCTTCGCGAAATCGTCGGCCATTCGGGAGGGGAGGAGGGGAGAGGATCGGAGAGAACGCGAACCGACGATCGGGGAACGGCAACGAGATCGATTCGCCACGGGAGAGAAGGAGAGATTTGATCGTCGATGGGCGCGACCTGATGGAGACCGGAGTGAAAGGGAACGGCGAGAGGAAAGGGAGGTGTGCGGGTTTCGGTGGCGTCGGGAAATGGAGAGAAAGGGACGCGGTGATGTTACCGTTACGCACGGGAGGCGGATGAGGCGCACGTCGTTAGCGTTCGGACAAGGGAGAGGCTCAACCCCCCCCCAGCCAATGAGAGCCCGACAGCTACGCCTTTGCCGGCTTCGGTAGGAGACGGATTTGTTTTTCCTCCCCTTTTAAAAAGGAAAAATTACCAAAAAAACCTAAACCTTTTACAATTGTGTCAATTCAGTCCTAAAATTTTTGCAAATCAGCTAATTCAGTCATTTTGACCGACCCGGTACTGACGTGGCCGCTGGCCGACGTCCACATGTCAATATTTTAATATATTTTTTTATTATTTTCTAATTTTTTTTCCTTTTTTCTTTTTTTTTCTTTTCCTTCTCCCACTGGTCTGTCCGACAAGGGGGGAGGCTCGCCGCCGCTGGGCGAGCTTTGCCTCGCCAGATCTAGGCGAGGGCGGAGCTCGCCCAGCCAAGGTGAGCTCCACCTCGCAGGGAGCTGGGCGAGCTCGTCATGGCTGGGCAAGCTCCGCCTCACCGGAGCAGGGAGAGCTCATGCAGCGACGACGAGGGCCCAGCTTGCCTCGCCGGAGTTGGGCCCTCGCCAGCCAGCCTCCCCCCTGGCCGGACAGGCTAGGAGGGAGAAGGAAAAGAAAAAAAAAAGAAAAAAGGAAAAAAATTCGAAAATATTAAAATATATATATATTAAAATATTGCCACGTGGATGCTGGCCGGTGCCACATCAGCCGCCCGGCGGCCACGTCAGTGCCGGCGTGCCAAAAGGACTGAATTGGCTAGTTTACAAAAAGTTTAGGACTGAATTAGCAAAAAAAAAGGTTTAAGACTGAATTGGCACAATTGCAAAAGGTTTAGAACTTTTTTGATAATTTTCCCCTTTTGCAAATGGGGGGCACACGTGCCCGCTCCGCTCTAGGCTCCGCTCTAGGGGCGATCGGTTTTCAGGAGGCCGATTCTCACCAAGAAACGAAGGACCGGATTAGAGGGACTGATTTTCGCATCGGAAATTGAACAAGACCAAGTCGGCTGGTCCAGTTTTCTGGTGGGATAATGGAAACGGTAGCATGCTTTTTTTGTTTTTTTTTTTTCAAATCAAGTAATCAATAATTCATCGAAAGAATATGTGCAAGCAATCCACAAACTTCTAGTCCCTTCGAATATAGAGTTCTTTCAACTTTTTCCCTCCTAGCTTTTTAAATGATGATGCATCTGTTTTTAAACTTCTTGCTGGAAGATAGCCATGATTTTGCATTTCGCTCGCAAACATGGCCATTGGGGCGGGGGGCTCGGCACGGATGAGTTCGGAGACGTGATCGAGACTCGGCATCGAAAGTGGTGTACGAAAAACGGCATAAAAAAAGAGAGAGCATTGGATACTTACCTTGATGAGATGCGATCGCGATCGGCCAAAAATAAGGCAAGAGAGAGAGAGAGAGAGAGAGAGAGAGAGAGAGAGAGGCGAGAGTCGAGATGAGACCGCGAGAGGGAGGGGTCGAGCTTGAGCAAGAGGGACGCGACTCAGGCGAGAGGGGTGGTGTCTGAGAGCTGGGCGAGAGAGCAATGACTGAGAGTTGAGCGAGCGTAAGAGGGAGAACGATTATGGTTTGTGAAAGAGGTGCGAAAGTGCGAAAGATTAGGGTGTCTGTGTGCGTGAGTGAGATGGGACCATGCGACTCGTGTGTGTCCGCGTGCGTGAGCGAACTCTGAAATGGGACATAAACAAGGTTTTTTTATAATAAAAAAAACGATCAGGTCTGAATGATCCAGGTGGGCGATTTTACACCCGAAACTCGAAACCTGATCATAATTCATCGGTTCCAATTTCATGGAGCAGGAAATCGAACCAATACCCCCGGGAAATACCCAAAATCGATCGGTCCGGGCAATTTCTTTTGCTCGCTCCCACTTCGTTCCACACGATCCGTACATTTTGTAACGGGCGGTATGCCATTACGGCGATATCTAGAATGCGCCGTTAGTCCTGCTCGTCCTTTCCCGCCCTTTTTACCCATTAGAAAAGCCTTGGAGTTAACGAACAATCCTCCGTCGATCTTTCAGATACGTTTGCTTTTCGATGGTCGTTGGAATTTTATCCATGGGGCACATGATAGATACAACCACGAGGACGACTTCTCCGGACAACGAAGGTCCCTATCCACCTCTGCCATGTTCGTGGCTCGTTAAGGACGGGAAGCTCGTCCCACCCGTTTGACTAGGCGGACCACGGAACGGGACGAGATCGACATCCCACGATGCGGCTCGCGGGCGCGAGTCGCATCCAAACTAGCGCATAGGACCGAACTGGTCGGCGCGTTCTTCATTACACACGACCCTACGGTGTCCCTTTGACTTGACACCTCGCCAAACCGATAGATCACTGACTTCCAACTATAGCAATTCGGATTCTGCTGCCTTCGATTTATGAAATTAGTCTACCGAATGAGAAGTTCCGTAGGTCGACACAGATCGTTCGTTCAAAATTGACATTCGAAAGATTAAAGAGAACTTGTAAGACAATATTTAAAGGAAAGAAATCATCCATAAAACGCACACCGCGAATAGTTGTGTAAATATACGCAGAGAGAGAAAGATAATTGAAGTTTTGAAAGTTCTTGTTTTTCAAAAGATTATTAAAGATACATTAGTTTAGGTTGAAGTTTTTTTTGTGATAAAAAAATTAGTTTAGGGTAAATTTGTCACGGATATACCGGTTATGGCATTCCGAATTTTCATGGCTAAAGATTAAAGGACCCTAATGATTAGGGCGCTCGTCGACGGAATTAGGAAAATGAAATTGGAAGTTAGTATCGCCATTATCGTTTTTGGAATCTTGTAATCGTTATCATTGAGCCGACTAAATCGACGTCACGTCGTCCGCAAAACCCGACCCCGTGTCAAACCCATCGCCGTTATTTTTCCCCTTACTCACCGCCCCCCTCTCTTTTTCTTTCCTTCTTTTCTTTCTTTTCTTTTCCCTCTTTTCTTTCTCGCCGGAAATCCCACGCATCAGCAGCTGCCCCTTCCTCTTCCTTTCCTTGTCTTCTCTTCTTTCCCTTCTGCACTTGACAGGAGAGAGGTGCCACTTGGCACCCTTGCATGCCCATGCACGCAAGGGAGCTGAACCAAACTTCAGAAAATCCTTTTTCCCCTGATCTCACTCATTTCCAGCCCATTTTCTCCGGCACCAGCTCACTCTCTCTCTTCTCGCTCAGCTCACTCTCTCTCTCTCTCTCGCTCAACTCTCCCTCACACCCAGCTCACTCTCACTCTCTGGTCTCCCTCTCTCTGTCCGCCCGGGAGTCCATCGATTTGCGACCAGCAGCCCAAGCGTCCCGTCTCCGCCCTCGACCAGCAGCAGCAACCGGAAGTCGCCCTCGCGCCTCATTCCCGCACCGGACCCAGCAGCCTCGCCTCGGCCATCTCAGCCATTTCCTCTCACCGGCAAGTATTCTCTATCATCTTATACTAGCCTCGGTAATGGTTGCATGAAGGTTGGGTCTCGGGTAAGCTGTTGAACTGATATGAGTTGGTGTTAGGCGAGTCCGAGTAGTTGCAACGGCTGTTCTTGAAGGATTGATACACCATAACGAACCTTGGTGGGTCTAGGGTGCTAGACTAGTTTAGAACAGGCCATGCATGTGGATTTGAGTCCCTAGAATAGTGAACTCGTGGCTGGGAGGTAGTAGATCTTCTATGAGAAACCATTTCTTGATGTTTATTTTGGATTTCAGAAACTGGCTTCTCTGAACAACCATTGTTCTCTATTTTTATAACTTTTGTTGTGGACAAAATTTTGTAGTTCTCTTACTGTAGTTCGGCTAAGTTCGTATACGAGAAATTAAAAACAAACGTTAGGAAAACTAACTTGAAAGCAGTAGAAGCAAATAAGCAGAATGTTGATTCTAGCCTAACGAAATAACATCGTGTCCTTAAGACGAATTTGGCTCCTCAATCAGTACTCGAGGATATTGGACAATCGTCTCCCAGGATAGAACGGATCTCGTTCTTCCGAAGCGGTACGTATTCGGAGGACTCCAACGAACGCAATTTTGTAGAACAATCGCACCAAATGACAATGACGAAATGAATGTATGTAGAGCGCGTCGGAAAAATGCCGATGTCACGAAGTATGTCACTGAGTTCGGAAAAGAATGTCTCGTGAGAATGAATGCCACGAAGTGATGTCACTATTCCGAACTAAAACTGTTCGGTCATATTGAAGTGGCGAAAATGGAAATGAAGAGTTGCAAACTTTCGCGAACAGCAGCGAAGGTTCTCTTTGAACCCGTTTGCGAAGGGCTTCGGTTTTCGTTCGGGCGAATCAAACCTCACGAACAGACATGTTTGTTCGTCCAAAAAATAAATAAATATGTGTCTGTTCGAAAAATAAAAAATAAAAAACTGATAGAGCATGGACCCGGAACCGAGCCGGCCGGACGGACAGACGGCGGCGGCGCGCGCGGGGGGTGGATCGACCTAGCTTGACGTAGGTCCTCTCTCTTCCACAAAAGTGGGGTACCCCTTGGGGCCCAAACCCATTTGTGAGGCTCAACTATTTGAATCCATTTCCCATCACCTCTTTTCCTATGTGGGACACTTTCAACCACACACTTTTCATTCAATTTTATGGGTTTTAAATTCCAAAGTCCCAACAATCCCCCACATGAATGAAAAGTTCTGATATCATGACTCTCCGTGTATGCATGAGATGCAAAGTGCGATTATTCCATGAGAAAACGTTGCATCAGGATAAGTAGTCTGAGACTTTGAACTTTCCTTAGTGAAGCCTATCGGACTTACTCGGTCAATCAGGAGACTTGATGTCTTTGAACTGTCAACCTTTGATGTAAGCCTAGACAATAGAAATCACACAACTGTTTCTCGAACAAAATTTGTTCTCACTGTTGTGTTCGTTTTGGCCATGAACACCGCCTGGTCTCATGAGTGTTTTAGAGAATTCGGCCTTATCAATTCTCACAGAAGCGGCCCTCACTTCACACTCACATAGGTGATTTCTGAACATAGTATATATCACATACTCAATTCAGAATCATTAAAAGCTTTGCTTAACCTTCACATATTAGTACTGTCTTCATCCAGGAATGAGTCAAAAATTTGACAGTACTCTATACTGTCTTCATAACTTAGTTGTCCCTTTGAACCTAGATCTTGGGATCTCCAGTCAACTAGGTAGGGTTTCCGCTATGATGACTTATTTATAGGCCTTAAACCCATTCCCCTTGATGTTTTCGCAACCATCTCTCTAGTTAGGCCTTTTGTCAATGGATCCGCAACATTATCTTTTGACTTCACACAGTCAATGGTGATAATTCCACTAGAAAGAAGTTGTCTTACCGTGTCATGTCTTCGACGTATGTGTCGAGACTTACCATTGTACATGACATTCCTTGCCCTTCCTATTGCCGCTTGACTGTCACAATGTATACAAACAGCGGGCACTGGTTTAGGCCAATTAGGAATATCTTCCAAGAAATTTCGAAGCCACTCTGCTTCTTCACCGGCTTTATCCAAAGCAATAAATTCTGATTCCATAGTGGATCTAGCAATACAAGTTTGTTTGGATAATTTCCAAGACACTGCCGCTCCCCCAAGTGTGAATACATATCCACTTGTCGATTTTGTGTCTTTAGTGCCGGTTATCCAATTTGCATCACAATATCCTTCAAGTACCGCTGGATATTCTATGTAATGCAAAGCATAATCTTGAGTATACCTTAAGTAGCCCAATAAACGTTTCATAGCTTTCCAATGATTTTCATTTGGACTAACTATAAATCGACTTAGCTTGCTCATAGCACAAGCTATGTCCGGCCTAGTACAGTTCATGACATACATTAAACTGCCTAGTATACTAGCATACTCATTTTGAGCCTTACTTTCACCAGTATTCTTTGAAAGATGTAAATTAACATCTATCGGAGTCTTTACTGGCATAATATCTAGATTCTTGCACTTTCCAAGAATCATCTCAATATAATGGGATTGTGATAAAGCTAATCCTCCATATGTCTTATGGATTTTAACTCCTAAAATAACATCTGCAACCCCCATATCTTTCATATCAAATTTACTTGTGAGCATGCGTTTGGTCGACTTAACAACCTCACTATCGCTGCCCATAATAAGCATGTCGTCTACATATAAGCACAGAATGGCAAAACCATTATGAGTGTTCTTAACATATACACATTTATCACACTCATTAATCTTAAAACCATTCGACAACATGACTTGGTCGAATTTAGCATGCCATTGTTTCGGTGCTTGTTTCAATCCATAGAGCGACTTGATAAGCCGACATACTTTCTTCTCTTGTCCTGGAACAATAAACCCTTCGGGTTGTTCCAAATATATTTCTTCTTCCAAATCTCCGTTTAAGAAGGCCGTCTTAACATCCATTTGATGGATTTCAAGCTTATACACCGCTGCTATGGCAATTAGCATCCTTATAGATGTAATTCTAGTAACAGGTGAATAAGTATCAAAATAATCAAGACCTTCTCGTTGCTTGTATCCTTTTACTACAAGCCTAGCCTTATATTTATCAATAGTACCATCCGCTTTTATTTTTCTCTTGAAAATCCACTTACATTGTAGTGGTTTATTACCAGGAGGAATGTCAACCAATTCCCATGTATGATTTGACAAGATGGATTCAACTTCACTATTGATAGCTTCTTTCCAGAACGGGGCTTCTGGCGAAGTCACAACTTCTTTGAATGTCCGAGGCTCATTCTCTAACAAATACGTTAAGAAATCAGGTCCAAAAGACGTGGAAGTCCTTTGTCTTTTACTACGTCTAGGTTCATCCTCCATTGGATCACTTCTAGATATAGTATCTCGAGGCCTCTTATTATTATCAATTGGCTCATATACTATGTTATACGGAAATATATTTTCAAAGAACGAAGCGTCCTTTGATTCAATGATCGTATTAACATGT
Organism: Syzygium malaccense; assembly: GCA_031216405.1. NCBI lineage: Eukaryota > Viridiplantae > Streptophyta > Magnoliopsida > Myrtales > Myrtaceae > Syzygium > Syzygium malaccense. The sequence goes on from CM062255.1 coordinate 5,806,241, forward strand.
ATATCTGGGATCTCTGACTTGTGAACAAGAAAACGATATGCATTACTATTCTGAGCATATCCGATAAAAACACAATCAACGGTCTTTAGTCCTATCTTAACCTTTTTAGGCTTAGGAACCGCAACCTTAGCCAAACACCCCTACACTTTGAGATAATTCAAGTTAGGCATTTTGCCTTTCCATTTCTCATAGGGAGTTTGTTGTGTTTTTCTGTGGAGCACTCTATTTAAAATAAAATTCGCCGTCAAAACAGCTTCCCCCACAAATTCTGTGGTAAACCGGAACTATTCAATAATGCATTCATTGTTTCCTTTAAAGACCGGTTTTTCCTTTCCGCCACTCCATTAGATTGCGGCGTATAAGGAGGAGTCATTTGGTGAACGATACCAAACTCGGTACAAATTTCCTCAAAAGGAAATTCATATTCACCTCCTCTGTCACTCCTTATTATTTTAATTTTCTTATTCAACCGAGTTTCAACTTCGGACTTATAAGTTCTAAAAGCATTCACAGCCTCATCTTTGCTACTAAGCAAATAAACATAACAATACCTCGAGGAGTCATCTATAAATGTGATAAAATACTTATTACCACCTCTTGACGGTATTGATTTCATATCGCATATATCTGTGTGTATTAAATCTAAAGGTTCTGAAACTCTATTATCTACAGAATGGAAAGGAGGCTTAGAAAATTTAGATTCAACACACACTTGGCATTTCTCACTTGAACAATTGAATTTTGGCAATAACCCCATGTTCATTAATTTCTTTATCGACTTATAGTTAACGTGTCCTAATCTAGCATGCCATAAATTAGGAGACTCAAGCACATAAACAGAAACAACTTTATTCATAACATCATTGGGTACAACAGTCATTACATTCAACTTGAAAAGACCATCACTAAGGTAACCCTTTCCTACATACATCTCATTCTTGGAGAGTATAAACTTGTCGGATACAAAAACCAACTTGAAGCCATTCTTGCTAAGGAGAGATCCAGACACTAAATTCTTACGAACATCTGGCACATGCAGAATATTATTTAGTGTCACAATCTTTCCGGATGTCATCTTTAGAGCAATCTTTCAGACCCCTTCAACCTTAGAGGTTGATGAATTACCCATATAAAGTTTTTCATCGCCTCCCACAATTGTGTAGGTCGAGAACATCGATCTGTTTGCACAGATATGACGAGTTGCTCCAGTATCAATCCACCACTCCTTGGGGTTTCCCACCATATTACACTCGGATATCATGGCAGTCAGATTGATATCATCAACACAATTGGAAATCTCTTCCATCACATTAGCCTGAGTTTTCTGTCTTTTCTTGGCTCTGCAGTCTTTGGCTCGATGTCCAGACTTGCCACAGTTGAAACACTTGCCAACGAACTTCTTCAGGCCTTGGGTGAATCCCTCTCCAGACTTGGTAGGCATTTTCCTCTTCTTTTTGGGTTTCGATCCTTCTTCAACAACATTGGCTCTTGAGACCGCCAAATTGCTGCCAACTTTCTTCTCGGAATTCCTATTATCTTCCTCTATCCTCAACCGAACAATCAAGTCTTCAAGTGACAACTCCTTTCTCTTGTGTTTGAGATAATTTTTAAAATCTCTTCAGGATGGTGGCAGTTTTTCAATGAATGCAGCCACTTGAAATATCTCACTTAGAGTCATTCCTTCAGCATGAATATCATGCATAATCACTTGAAGCTCTTGAACCTGACTTAAGACGGTCTTTGAATCAACCATCTTGAAGTCCAAAAATTTACCGACAATGAATTTCTTCAATCCGGCATCTTCGATTTTGTATTTCTTGTCCAGACTATCCTATAACTCCTTAGCCGTTTTTAGCGGACTATAGACGTTATAGAGAGTATTGTCCAGACCGTTGAGGACATAGTTGCGACATAAGAAGTCAGAATGATTCCATGCATCAACAGCAGCAACTTTTTCTTTATTTGTCTCTCCAACGTCCAATTTAGGACCATCCTCATTGAGGAATCTAGCCAAGTTCAAGGTCGTGAGATAGAACAACATCTTTTGTTGCCATCTCTTGAAATCCGTACCATTGAACTTTTCTGGCTTTTCTCCGTGATTCGGAATAGGGTTAACCGCAGTGGAAGCCGAAGCCATTTCTGAAATATAAAAACAGAATATATTCACGACCAGAACTGGAATTATATGACTACGAACAAAATAGAAAATTTATAACGTGAACAGAAACGGAAAAATTTTCACGAACAGAATTTAAAATTTTAAAAATAAACAGAAATAAAAAATCTGTTCACTAAGGAATTGAAAAATTGTAGCAAGAAGTTGTATGAACAGAATATACGAACAACAAACGGTCGACTTAAAGAAATGGCAATCCGATATTTGATAGAAAAACACAACGAACAGCGTATAAGAGTATACGAACAGAACCGAAAACAAATTCGTCTTAAGAATGTAGTTCTCTTACTGTTGTTCGGCTAAGTTCGTATACGAGAAATTAAAAACAAACGTTAGGAAAACTAACCTGAAAGCAGTAGAAGCAAATAAGCAAAATGTTGATCCGAGCCCAACGAAATAACGTCGTGTCCTTAAGACGAATTTGGCCCCTCAATCAGTACCCGAGGATATTGGACAATCGTCTCCCAGGATAGAACGGATCTCGTTCCTCCGAAGCGGTACGTATTCGGAGGACTCCAACGAACGCAATTTTGCAAAACAAATTCACCAAATGACAATGACGAAATGAATGTATGTCGAGCGCGTCGGAAAAATGCCGATGTCACGAAGTATGTCACTGAGTTCGGAAAAGAATGTCTCGTGAGAATGAATGTCACGAAGTGATGTCACTATTCCGAACTAAAACTGTTCGGTCATATTGAAGTGGCGAAAATGAAAATGAAGAGTTGCAAACTTTCGCGAACAGCAGCGAAGGTTCTCTTTGAACCCGTTTGCGAAGGGCTTCGGTTTTCGTTCGGGCGAACCAAACCTCACGAACAGACATGTTTGTTCGTCCAAAAAATAAATAAATAAATTCTAAACAATGTGTCTGTTCGAAAAATAAAAAATAAAAAACCGATAGAGCGTGGACCCGGAACCGAACCGAGCCGGCCGGCCGGACGGCGGCGCGTGGACCGACCTAGCTTGACGTAGGTCCTCTCTCTTCCACAAAAGTGGGGTACCCCTTGGGGCCTAAACCTATTTGTGAGGCTCAACTATTTGAACCCATTTCCCGTCACCTCTTCTCCTATGTAGGACACTTTCAACCACACACTTTTCATTCAATTTTATGGGTTTTGGATTCCAAAGTCCCAACAAATTTGGCTAAACGTTCTTCTTGAAAGTTGTTCAGAATATCTTGATCTACAACATACTTAAATTTCAGATTTTTCTGAGCACAAATGGATATTACGAAGGACCAATCTTTCACCGGATCAGAACTGCGTTTTCGGTGGAGACAGTGACCTCTGGTCTTTCTCGATTTTTTATAAAAATATCCACTTCGAATTTGGCCACAGTTTCTTCACAAAATTTGTTCATAACTCTCTTGTTTATAACATATAAAAATTTCAAAGCGTTTGAAGATTGTTTGGTCTGTGAAATGAGAACACTTTCGGGTTCAGTTTTACTGTTTCAGCGAACCTGTAGTAGTCTGTCTTCGTGCCCTCAAAAGTGCCCTTTCCAGGTGGATTTTGGGATTGTGTTCTTCATGAAAAATATATGTTAAGGTCTTGTTAATATCATATTAAAATTTCGGAATTTTTGAAACTCATATGCCATGTCTTTGAGATTTATTTCCCAGGGTCTACGAAACTGTCCAGTATTGCCTAAATTCCAGGTTTCATTGATTCTGATTTGAGGCATCATAATTTCGATTGGGTGTCTTCGGAAAATGTAATGCACACGTTGTGGACCTTCTGATGAGATATTTCTTTTGTGTTAGATTTTGTAAATTACGTCTATAAATTTCTGTACTTTATATGCCGAAGGGTGTGGAATTGTAAGTATGGTTGTTCCGTCGGTCCCCATGACGTTGATGCCCCGGAGTTGGGATGCCTGAGGGAGTAACTGGGTTCCCTCGGATGCCTAGGGGTGTAACACGGTTCCCTAGATATCCTCGCGACGTTGTGGAAGTGCGAGATGCCTAAGGGGGTAACGGGGTTCCCTCGGTTGCCTGGGGGTGTAACACGGTTCCCCAGATGTCCTCGTGATGCCGTGGTGGGTGCGAGATGCCCGGGGGGTAACTGGGTTCCCCGGAGGATGTTGTAACTTGAGTTACTAAATCAATGCGAATTAAAAATGCTTGTGATCACATAACGCATGCATTGAAATTTCGTGTGAATGGCTGTTAGTCAATTGGAAATCTCGTCTGGTGGATTATACCCAAATAAAAAGGGAGTCTTATATGCTAGGATTGGTTGTGAATTGGTTCATCTATCTACCTGTTTGACTCGATTGAAATGCCTGTCATTATCCGTTTAGTATGGCGTGATAGAGTTTACTTGGCTGAGTTTTCGCTCACTGTTTGTTGTTGATACCTTTTTCAGACTAGTAGTATGCCGATCCTCCCTGCCTCCACCTCGATAAGCTATGGGGTGCCGGTTGATTTTGAGAGCCATCTGTTTGCCTTCGTGGTCTCGGAATTCCCTGGAATTGTTTTCATAAAATGCATTTCTATTCTGACCGTGGATGTTGGGTTCCCAGGGGGGGCTTATTCTTTTGGGCTTCGTCGGGGTCTATGCCCTCGACGGGGGACGGTTGGTAGGGCCCCTTCCATACCATGGGTCGGATGGGAATGATGGTGATGCAAGCGGTGGAGTCCTTTGAAGATAGCACCGGGAGGAGGAGTAGGGAGCCATTTTTGGAGAAGGCACGACTGTTTGTTTTTGGGGTGGAGTCGTGGAAGCATGGGTGATAACTGCTAGTTTTTTTGTTAAACTTTGGTGGGTCAAGGTAGATTAGCAGGGTTGGAATAGATGTGTTGTTTCTCACATTTCTTGAACTCACCTTGTATCACCCGCAGTGTTATATGTTATGGTTGATATTTTCTGAATCTACATGTCCAAACAATTATTCAATTCTAGGCTGCTATGCCGCATTCATGTTATAAATGCTAACCTCTTTAAAAAGAAGCATCTTCCGCTTGCGAATAATCTATTGACTAATGAGGATTAGAGGATAGATCTTGAAAGGGGTGTGCCTGGGATGCTACACCGGTTTAGGGTTTTTCGTGGTAAAAGAATTAGTTCGGGGTAAATTTGTCACAGGTGCATCAGTTCGGGATCTTCATGGTAAAAAAATCAGTTTGGGATAAATTTATCACAAGTGTACCGGATTGAGGTTTTTCGTAGTATTAACCCCAAAAATTCTCAAATATCTTAACGAAATCTGTTCAATTTATAAAGGAATTTCCCTGGATTATTGTTCCACGCGCATATAATAGCCAAGCCCAAAAAATTCTACTACCTCCCCAAAAGTTTAGTCCATCGCCAGAAGTGGGAAACACCCTTTGGGATCAATATCCTCGCACTCACGAAATTACAGTACAATGCTTTAAGGCTCTAGCATACGTAGCGTCGGCCCCGAGCTGGCTTACCTATTCGGGGGGCTCTCCATCTTTGGAAGAAATCTAATGCCAAGTGATGTTTTTGCTGGCATCCTTGTAAAGGCGCCCCTTCTTCTATATAACACTTTCGCCAGCGAGAGGGGATGGGATAACCAAACACCAAAGCAATTCGATCTCCATAAGCCAAAGGAGGACGGATGGCTAGCCGAGTCTCGGTCTCGATCTCGACCTCGTCCCTGCTGTTGCTCGCCTTCTTCCTCGTCGCGCCACGGGCTCGTTCCGACCTCGTTCGGGATACCTGCAAGAAGTGCGGGGAGGTGGACTTCAACTCCTGCGTGAGGTCCCTGGAGTCGGACCCGAGGAGCCGCGGGGCCGACCTCCGGGGGCTCGGGCTGGTCTCGTTCGACCTGCTGCGAGGCCAGCTGGCAAGCACCGAAGAGTACATCCGGCGGATCACGCCGCGGAAGTGGGACCTGTACACGGGGCGGTGCTTGTCGGACTGCACGGAGATGTACGAGGACTCGTCCTCGAGAATGGAGGATGTGATCCCGGCGTACCGGGCGGGGCGTTACGCCGACGTGCAGACTTGGCTGAGCGGGGTGATCACTTGCGAGGACACGTGCGAGTCCCAATTCTCGGAAAGGGGCAAGGTCTCGCCCCTGACGAAGCAGAACCGTGATACCCTTCTATTGGGTACGATAGCGCTTTGTATCGCCGATTTTGTCAAGACGGGATCGTAACCATGGATCGAAACAAGGTTGTGTGGTCGAATAATTTTCATCAATCGGGTTTCGACGCCAAGAATTCGTACTTTCTACTTCTTCCTTTGGTTTAATTAATGGTTTTACTAATCCCGCGGAATCGGGTAATCTACGGAGTAATCCTATCATGATATGCGAAAGCGACGGCAAGTAGAGCGCGGCATTTAAGTAATCGAATCGCGTGAAAATCGTTTTCTTTTACGCTCTTATTTCACGACAAGGAAAGATGTCGTGCGGAGCGAGCACGAATTTAAGCATCACAATGCGTTCTGAATTAAAGTGATTAAAGCATGAAGGAATAATTTCATATCCATGGATAATCATTATTGATATGTGAAGCTAATGCAATGCGCAGATGTACGTCTAACGTGAAAATAACTTTTTTTCTATATAAATAAAATAAGGTGAAGAGCGCAGTGTCCCAAAAAAAAGATAATGACATAAATGGTTCTGAATTTCAGTCTAACGTGTAATGTGATCCGTGAACTTTGAATCTGTTCAATGTGATCTCTGAATTTTACTCTGTTTGTACAATAATTTTTTTTTTTGTATTTATTCAATTTAGTCCATGAAATATATGAAAATATTCAATGATAATCAATTTAGTCCATGAATAGTTTATAAATTAAATTGAATTTGTACCTAATTTAAAAATTCTAGAATAAAATTTAGGAAAATAAAATTAAAATTTAAGGAATATATTATATATTAGATCAAATTTAAGGGACTATCTGTCTCGTATAAAAAAAAATGCCAATATGAAAGGAATCAAGGGGAGACCGACATGGATCGTGCGCTGAGTAACCTCGCACTTTGCACTCCGACCTCAATTGAATAAACAAATACGAAACGACACCCGCTAAACTCCGAAAGGGGCGTAAAACGACAAAAAAAGAGAGCCGTCGCCATCCTTCCTCCCAAACTCTGTTGCTAGCCCCCTTCATGTATCTAGCCAAAAGAATGTATCTAGCTGGAAGGCTCCACGCTTCGGGGATTCAACGCAAAGCTCCGATTTTTACGATCCGCGATCGCTCCCCGAGTTCCCCGGCGCCGGCTCCGACGCCGCCGTGCGGAGTTTCTTCGCGTTGATTACTGAGGGGGCGATCAGATGGCGCTCGATTCCAGCTGCTCCAAGGGGGGCGGCGGCGGGGGCGCTCCTCTGCAATCCATCTGCTACGAGCGCGGTTCCCTCCGGTTGCTCGACCAGGTGGTTAATTTCCTTCTGGGTCGATATGGGTCGACGTTGATTCATCGAGTCGTGCCCTGTGCGGGGCCTTTACTTCTTCTGGTGCTCCCAGTTGCCCGGGAAAGCCTAGTCTCACTGTTTCTTCCGCTTCTGGCAGAGAAAGCTTCCTCTGGAAACGGTCTACCTGGACATAAAAGATGCTGCCGATGGATGGTATCTTTCTTAAGCCGATCTTGAACTTGGATTGATTGCGAGATGCTTGCTTTTCGCCTTTTGAGGTGCTCTGTATCTCATGTTCACTCCAGTGTCCTTTAAGATGCTGCTGCCTAAAGTTGTCAGTGACCTCGGGTCTAGTGTATACCATTGGGTGGCGATTAATTAGACGGTGGGGGATAAGAACTTCATGATGGTGTTTCAGTGAATTTTCATTTCATAAGGATGTAAAAAAAAAAATTCTAATGGATTAGCTCTGTTATATTTCCTGTGAGTTGCGTGGGATAACGGCAATGAAGGCATTTGTGAGAAGAGTTTGTCGCTCTTTTGTACTCAGTCATGCGATAAAGGAGATGGTGGTCCGTGGAGCGCCGGCTATTGCTATTGCAGCTGCACTTTCTTTGGCAGTGGAAGTGTCTCGTTTCGATGCTTTTAGTGGGACAACTGCCGATGCGGCCTCTTTCCTCATTGGGAAGTTGGATTATCTTGTTTCAAGGTATTGTGGTGGTGGATGATGAGGTCCTGTCACTGTTTATAGAAGAATACATTTGTGAGTCTTGATTGAAACTTTTGAGATGTTAATACATTCTAGTAATTGTGCATATGCGTGACCATATTTGAATCGAAAAAGCCATGGTTAAGCTGCTTTAGTGTCATTAAACATAACAGCCACTGTTGAACTTTTGCTGATGATGAACTGACCTTTTGTGTTTCTTCAGTCGGCCAACTGCCGTGAATCTATCGGATGCTGCAACAAAACTGAAGGAAGTCATCTCTGATGCTGCTGCAACAGCTTCGGAAGCCAAAAATATTTTTCAGGTAATAATTGCCACTCTGCTTTATTTCATGAATCAAGGAAACACTAATTCAGCATATCTTTCAGCCAAGTTTCTATTGTGATGCATATCAAGGATAAAAGATATCTATGAAACAAATCATATGCTGCTCAGTGCAAAAAGAGAATATTCCATTTTTCTTTTCTCGACCTCATTAATCAGTGAGAAATTTTCTTTTTTTTTTTTACCACTAATTTCTAGAGAAATTTCCTTTCGATGTTACGTAGGCTTATACAGAAGCTGCTGAAGTCATGCTAGAAGAGGATGTTGCTTCAAACAAAGCAATTGGTAGCTATGGAGCCACATTCCTTAAGCCAAATCAGAAAAACTCCAAAGGACTCTCTGTGTTGACCCATTGCAATACCGGCAGGTACTTTAAGTTGGTTGTAGGTGTCCCACTCTTTCCCTCAGTCATAGTAACATGGCATCATCCTTATCTCTCTCTCTTTCTCTCTCTCAGTCTTGCTACAGCTGGATACGGTACAGCCCTAGGTGTAATCCGTGCACTTCATACTGAAGGGGTTTTGGAAAGGGCTTATTGCACAGAAACACGCCCATTCAACCAAGTAAACATTTATCTCTTGATTGTTTGTATCAGCATTCTTTATGTATTCTGCATGCCATCTGTGATCATCGATTGGTGGATTGTTGGATGTGGTTGTAGGTTGTTCAAATACTTTAGCGATGCAATAAAGCAAATTATTCCATGCTTAGTGTTTGTTTAGGGCTTGTGCTTCTTAGTGTGTAGGGTCATATGCCATTGCAGTTTCAATGACATGCATGATGGCAGAAGTAGACCGTCAATACTGTTTCTTACCGTACAGAGGATTCGTGCAGTCCTGACAACAGCTAATTATCCAAATTGTGACTTTTAAAACTTACAATTACTTTATTATGAGCTCGAATTGCTCATCAAGAATCTGTTCTCATGCACACAAGCAGGTATTTTACATTGCAATTGATGCTGCGAATAAGAGTGACATTCGAATTCTAGATTATATTTCGGAATTAGTACTTATCAATTTTGTTATTTTCACTTGTTAGATAGAAAAATCCATACTCCTTTCCTCCCCCCTCTTTTGTCCGTTGTTTAGTACCTTTTTTTGCTTTAGGAAAGTAGAGGAAAGGACTTGTAGGACAATGACGATCAGAAACATGAAAATATCAATGCTGGAGTTATCTTCGAGTATACTGTATGAAAGGGACATTATATTTTGAAAGTGGTAAACTGGAGTTCGGGCATGCCAGGGTGGGGGGAGAAGGCAGTATCTTGGTTGAGTAGTGATGAAGAATGCATTGTTGTTCCAAACAATCGCAAAGCTGGATCTGGCTTACATACTGCCCTTAGGAACTTTGATATTCTATCAGTAGATTGTGATGATGAAAATTGGGCTATAATTTTTGGTTTAGATGTGATTAATTTTGTTTGTGTAAGCAACTGTCTTTGAAAACTGTTCCAGGGTTCTCGGCTTACAGCTTTTGAATTGGTACATGAGAGAATACCAGCTACCCTTATTGCAGACTCTGCGGCAGCAGCACTAATGAAGGAAGGAAGGGTGGATGCTGTCATCGTTGGAGCAGATCGTGTGGCTGCAAATGGTAGCTTGAAGCAGCTAATTGATATTAATTATCTCTCCTATCATTTATCGCTATTCGAGCTGCTCCTAGGAAGCATGTTAATGAACTTAATTTCTCTTTCCAGGCGATACTGCGAACAAGATAGGAACTTACAGTCTTGCCTTGTGTGCAAGGCATCATAATATTCCCTTTTATGTGGCTGCACCTCTGACTTCTGTCGATCTATCTCTTTCTTCGGGTCAAGATATTGTTATTGAAGAACGATCCGCAAAAGAATTGCTGAACTCACGTGGAGGCCTCGGGGAGCAAGTTGCTGCATCTGGAATATCTGTCTGGAATCCTGCTTTCGACGTTACACCTGCAAATCTTATAGCTGGTATCATAACCGAGAAGGTACCCTCGCTCAAGTACAAGCTAATTGATAGTACAATTAGGTATTGGCATAGGATATTTTGCTAACTTCTTGTTTATGCATGCATTTAACCAGGGTGTTGTCACCAAGAAGGGCAGCGATGCTTTTGACATGAAAGCATTTGCACTTCAGCTAAATGGTAAGTGCTGAGAGTTTGGGTGCGACGGGATAGTCGTGTGCTTGTCTTAGCTGTAACTCAAAGGTCACTTAGAAACTGAATACATTGTCGGGGCGGCTTTGTTATGTGTGATCTGATCTGACTTTCTGAAATGAAAGTAATAAGCGGGTGCCATTATTAGGACAGAAAGAGGTAATGGTTGAAGCCCCAGAATGTCAGGAAGAGGTTCTTGAATTGATCATATCATGTGGGTGTGTTGCTTTATTTGATGGGCATTTCCAACAAATGATATGTCTGGGCTGTCATTGCCCGTTTGTTGTCTCTATCTCGGGACTCCCAGGTAGCGTTAGTCGTTAAATTATGTGGGGGTCACAGATCCAACTGCTCGTATGAAGTGGGTTAATGTAGGTCGGGGTACCTAATAGTATTCCACGTTTGGGTGTGACTGGGCCGACACAGCTCCTTGATTATGACTGTAAGATAGGAAACGGGGCAATTGTTGAAAATCTCATGAACTTTGACGTTGTTGCACATTAGCCCTCAAGACTTCGGAAAACTACATGTTACTCTCCCTGGGAACTTTGACATTGCTGCAAAATAGTCTTGGAATTTTAAAAATTTACGTATTGCTCCTTTCCAACCTTGGTTTTAGTTGATGTGACTTAGTTTCTCTATTTTAATGACCGTCAAATGCTATTTCAAAACGGACTAAGTCAATTCTGTTGATCAAAATGACCTCCATCACACGTTGAGAAAGTTAACAAGACGGAGAGTATGCACGGTTGATGAGATTAAGAAATTTAGTAGTGATTGCAATGAGAAACATTTATTGACACCGTAAATTAGTAAATGCAATAAGAATCAAAGTCATGGAGATATAATATGTGACTTGTCATAATGTAGGCCCATGGCGCAACATAACCATCGTTCAACAAGCGGCATATTAAACAAATTAAAAATTTAAGAACGGTATTGCATATTGAATTAAAATTCATGGATAATTTATGCTGTTTTTCTTATATATTTAGTCAAAATCATCAATTGTTTCAATTTTTTTTTCCAATTTGGCCCTCGTATACTTAGTAGTCCGGCTTTAAAGAGAAAAAAAATGGAGAATTGACAAAGAAAAAGGACAAGAAAAGTAAAAGAAAGAAGTTTCTGCCTACTTTCTAGTGAATAGCCATGGTAAAGTTTCTTAAGAGTTATCTTATCGTGCAATTACCAACTTTATTCTTCTATCCTACGTGAGGAAATTTAGAAAGCTTCTCTTATTTTCTTCTTTCTAAATTTAAATAAATGTTCACTAGCAAAATATATATTTGGCTTTGGCTTTCCAGAGGAAAGAAACTAGTGTCAAATATTTTATTCTCCACCCAATTAAAATTATACATATAAATACAATTCGTTATCTTTCCCAAAGAAATGGGAGCTGACTCCGCACACGCTGAGCTCATTCAATGCAATCAGCAGTAATTTATTTTGAAAAGAGCCTCGTTTGACGATGTCGTCTCTCATTCTAAGAAAGTGTCCTAATTCCAAGAAAAGAATTTTGCAAAGCAAAAATACTAAAAAGGAGAGGTAAAGAATGAATTAGGTTTTCTTCATTAATTAGGGACCTAATACTGCAAAAAATCTTAAACCGGTACACATGTGAGCAAATTAATATTTTCACTACTAAAAACTTAAAACGGGTACAACTTTGATAAATTTACCTCAAACTAAATTTTTTATCATCAAAAATCTCAAAATGATACATTTGTAACAAATTTACTCTCTGCTAATTTCCGTTAAATTGAATTAATAACATGAAAAACTACAGACCAGTAAATATGTGTTCCAAGCTGATACAATCGTCAATTGCTACATGTCTTTTAATTAAGTAACTTGACAATAAAATTTAACAGAAATTAACGTACGGTAAATTTTTTACAAGTGTACTGATTTGTCGTAAAATTTATTTCAGATATACCAGTTTAAAGTTTTTGTTTTTGTGTCTTTCTTCACCGACCGGCCCTCAGGGCCTCGGAGCAAGCCTCAAAACACACGAATACAAAGCTTGCGCGACTCCATGGAAGCAGCTCGGAATCGAACCTAAAGCCATCTCGCGACGACAATTCAATCTTGGGTTCTACGTTAGCCATTCGACCGCCTTGTCGTCGCCGGCTTCGCCTCGTCCGCTCTCGTGTCCGATCAGTCCGTTCGCCGCGGCGCGTAACTGTACCAGGGACGACGACGACGCGCTCAAGAATCAGCCAAAATCCTCGGGAAACTGCCCAGAAGCTGCTCTCCCTCTCGCTGTCTCGTCAGGTACCGACACGATCTTCAGGCTCCGACACGATCTTGGGAAGTTTCTCCCGCTGTCCCTGTTCGTCGCCCTTGTTCGGTTCTTTTTCCACCTGAAATCGATTCTTGTCGTGCCATGTGTTCTGGGGTTTCGATTGCGGGTTGAGACCCTAGATTGATCTTCGTCCTCGGGAACTTTTGGGTGTTGCAAAATCGCAGCTTGGGCTGTTCCGTTTGGTTGATTTTTCTTGTTTTTTGGTGGGTGGGGCTGAAAGGCGAAGGAGTATGGTGGAGCCAGGGCCATATAGCTTTGCCAGGAACCCTAAATTCCGCGGGGTGTTCAATGGGATTTGCGCCGCGGTCTTGTTATTCCTGTTCTATACGCAAGATGAATTCTTTAGAGGTCCCTATGTGGGGAATTCGCCTTCGGTCCTGCCTCCTAGTTGGCGCTCGAGAGGTTTTGCTGATCGGGTCGATAAGTTCATGGTAATACACAGGAGGATTGCTGAAGTTGATGCTGCCGGGTCAAATGGTACTGTGAGTGTCGACGAGTCCGATGGTGACGGTTTGACCGTGAAGGATCCTAAACTGTGTGCCGGCTTGTATGAGCACAAGGGTTATAAGAGCAAGTGTGAGTATCTGATCGCCAATCCCGAGTGTAACTCTGGTGGGTTCTTCCATTACATTTCATTCTTCTACTGTGATTGCGAGAAATTCACCGGTGTGGCGTATGCTGTGCTGGCATTGTGGCTGGCTGCTCTGTTTTATCTGTTGGGCAACACTGCAGCGGATTACTTCTGTTGTAGTTTGGAGAAGCTTTCTAGTCTTATGAAGTTGCCACCGACGGTTGCAGGGGTTACTCTGCTTCCGCTTGGTAATGGGGCTCCTGATGTGTTTGCTAGCATTGCCGCATTTGTGGGGAAAGATGCAGGGGCGGTGGGTCTCAATAGCGTGTTGGGTGGTGCTGTTTTTGTTACTTGTATTGTCGTGGGGGCTGTTTCTTTCTCTGTAGCAGAAATGAGGGTTCAGATTGATAGGAGGTGTTTCATCAGAGATATATCCTTCTTCCTCTTCACTTTGATTTGCCTTGGTATAATTTTGATTGTTGGTGAGGTCGGTGTTGGGGGTGCTATTGCATTTGTTTCCATATATGGACTTTATGCGTTCACGGTTGCTGCCAATGAGATGCTGAGGAACCAAGCCAGGAAATTAAAGCTAGATTCTGTTACGCCTTTACTTCCTGTCAGAGGAAGTATCTTTTGTCAAGGAAGTGAGGAAGATGAATCTATTTATGCCTCACTGCTCGAGTCGGACTCTGATGGTGATGTACCTCATCTGCAAAGCAAGTTGCCGCACTGGATGTGGGCTTCAAATGTTGCAATTTATTCAAATGAGGCTATCAAAGCCAATCCGGATAGCCCAAAGCAGTTGTGGGGTTGGAATGAGGATGAAACAGCCAATGGTAAATCTTCCTTCAAGTGCTTGAAAGTATTTTCTCTACTGGAGATGCCACTGACACTACCAAGGCGGCTGACAATCCCTATAGTCGAGGAAGAAAGATGGTCAAAGACATATGCCGTTGCTAGTGCCTCATTAGCGCCTATTCTTTTGGCATTTTTATGGAACACCCAAGACGATGTTGGAAATCTCAGCAGAGAAATAGCATATGCTATTGGTATTTGTGTTGGGGGCGTGCTTGGTGTTTTTGCATATGTATACACCAGAGCAGATCAACCACCGAGCAAGTTCTTATTTCCTTGGGTCTTTGGAGGATTCTTCATGAGTATAATCTGGTTCTACATTGTCGCAAACGAGCTTGTTGCTTTGTTGGTAGCTCTGGGTGTTGTTTTTGGCATAAATCCTTCTATCCTCGGTTTGACAGTTTTGGCCTGGGGAAACTCGATGGGTGATCTGATGTCAAATGTAGCATTGGCAATGAATGGTGGAGATAGTGTGCAGATTGCTATGTCGGGTTGTTATGCTGGGCCTATGTTCAACACTCTTGCTGGTTTGGGAGTTTCAATGTTTCATGGAGCCTGGTCTAGTAGACCTGCATCATATGTAGTCCCCCGGGATAGCAGTCTATTTTACACGATGGGGTTTCTGATTAGCGGACTTCTTTGGTCACTCTTCGTCTTGCCCCGACATGACATGCGACCGAACAAGATGTTGGGGATCGGCCTTATGTCAATTTATCTGGTCTTTCTAGTTTTGAGGTTAAGCACATCTATGGGTGTGGTTTATTGAATGGTCTTAGTTGACCAATGGTCAAGGCATGAGGCATGGGAACTCCGGTCAGGGTAGCATGTACTCGAATATGGATGCGTCCTTCTCTCCACAAACACTGCTTTGCGCCTGGTGCCTGGATGATGTAGCTCATTTTCTTGTTGCATACTGAAAAAGTTATATCAGAATGGTTGAGCTGCAAGCTGGGCCTTGCGAATGTATCTATTTGATGTACAGTACCGAATTATCTTTGTGAGAGTTCATCTCCAAATGCTAATGCCTTTTTTGTATTGATGGTTGACATAGTGTACTTGTGAGATTGGCTTGTGACCTGCTATCCGTGCTTCTGACCCCAGCATTGTTATTTCTCATTTTCAGAAGAACAAAGAAACTGTCAATTGCAAATAAATGAATGAATAAATGACGACAGAGAAAATATCAGATCATAGATATGTTTCATGTTTGGATCCAAATGGTTGCTTTTTGTGATTGGAGAAACTAATTTGCACATTGCTGGACCTAGATGAAGCTACATGCAGGATAAGAGTGAGAAATGTGGCTCGGTTAAATGAAATTCATTGTTTTCCATTCTGGTAATGCATATTTCCTCTCTCTTTGTTCTGGTCGGTACCACGCATCTTGGCCAGAAGACTGTCACAGTCAATAACGAGAGGAGATTATATTTGGGCATTACACTTTTCACTTTGATATCTTAAAGTTGAGGTCGCTAATTCGAAGCGAGCATCTTGCACCATACCGCTATGTAATCGCTGATTCGAGTAAAAATTAAAGCAGCATTTGATGGTATTCATATAACTGTATGATTTTAAGTTTTTTTCTTTTGCTTCTGTCGAATTGACGAATGAAGGCATGACCATGCTATGTATTAAGTCATCATGTTCTTTTGCGTGATGCAGACACTGACTGAGAAGACAAGAATTGCATTTTGCTTCCTCAGGCAGAGTGAGAGAGAGAAGCAATGCATGCTTGGTTTAGTTCGAACTCCGCAGCAATAACAGATGACACCACTTCACTATATTGAATCACCATCACAATTATACACATTCTTCTTTGACCAATCTACAGCATCTACACTGCTTTTCTTCCCAAACATTAACCTTCCACAGATTCACTATTCTACCACAAGAACGCGACTGGACTCCTGACACGATGCTGCCGGTTCCTCCATGTGATGGACCCGCCATGAGCCGCATCCGTCTTGTTCCTTGCCACGAATGTCACACTGTACCTCTGCTTCTCCCCCACCTTCCGGAACGCCAGCCTTGTCGGCCTCACCCTCACCGCGACTGTGCTTGGTGCGTCCACTGCCACCCTGTACACCGACCCGGCGTCCCCCACGTTTGTCACCTTGCGTGTGTACTGCACCACCATCTTGTTGGGCCCAAACACGACCGAGAATGACGGATAGTTGAGCTGTCCCGGGTTGGACAATTTTGTCAAGCAGGTCACATTCGTCCGCCTCACGGCTCTCTGGACTTGCTGGACTGTGTAGTTGAGGGAGCAGACGAAGGCGATGTAATCGTTGGCGGTAAGATCGTAGACAAGGCCCGGTGAGAGGGCCTTCCTCGGGTTGATGTGGCCCGCTCCGAGGGCGAACGGGGAGGATGTTGCTCCGTTGGCTGAGTCGGTGATGGGGTTCCGGGCATTGTCGTGGATGTAGGCGGTGGTCATGAGTGCCAATTTGATTGCGCTTGTGTTCCAATCTGGGTGGGCGGCTTTGAGCAGCGCGGCAACGCCACTGATGTGTGGGCAAGACATGGACGTACCTGAAAATGGAGCCATTAGAAAAGATTTTGACTTCTGGAGAGCGCACACGATGTGCTTGATTGTTTGCTCGTAACAGAGGAAGGACAAAAGAAGTATGTAATATCAATGAACCTGAGAAGATGTTGAAGTCGACACTCCTTTTGTCAATCTCCAATTCCGTGGGACTCACATTATGAGGCCAAGCGGCCAGGATGTTGACACCTGGGCCAATCACGTCAGGTTTCAAGATCTGCATGGACTGGCAGTATGGCCCCCTTGAGCTGAACGAAGCCACCACTGGTGTCGGCCTGACATTGAACTCTTGTGTCCCGGTAATGACCAGGGCCGTAGGGTTTCGATGGGTCTTGGCATATTCCCTGATCATATTACCTGCCTTTGCACCGATGTGAACGGCCGGTATCAGGTGGCAGTCTTCCAGCAACTCCTCGCCGTTCTCTGCTGTGTTCACCAGTATCATTCCCACTCTGCTGGCATCGGGCACCACTTCGCCCTTCTCGACCCAGGAATTTTCCCCTCTGTCACAGAGCACCGCCTTCCCACGTACCCCTCTGGGGTCGAGTGAGCCCGGCATGCACAAGTGGCTTGTGTTTCCCAGGTTATAAACCAGGCCAACCAGCTTGTTCCCCATTCCCGGACCACTAGACAACGATACTCCAGTGAACTGCATCTTGTTGCCAAGCAATGCATAGGCTGAAATTTGCGGTCCAGTGTAGACGCTCCTTCAGTCATGATCCATGGAGCTCCATTTGAGAGCGTGCCTAGTTGAGGACCTTCGTTTCCGGCGGAGGCAGAGACGAAAATACCCTTCTCCATCGCTGAGAATGCTTCAATAGCAATGGTGGTCTCGTAGTATGACCTGTCACCTCCACCGAGGGAGAGAGGGATCACATTGACGCCATCCCTTATGGCCTGGTCCATGGCAGCGAGTATGTCGGAGCTTGTGCAGCCCTGTTCCCAGCATACTTCATAGCTGGCCACACGGGCATGGGGAGCCATGCCCCGAGCGATGCCTCTTGCATTGCCAAGCAAGCTGGCATTAGCCACCGGGGAGCCTGCAGCGGTGCTTGACGTGTGAGTCCCGTGTCCGTCGTGGTCCCGAGGGGTTTGGACCTCTGTCATGTTACCATCTGCACAATGAATGCTACCACATTAATATCCATATATTTTCGTCAAGTGCTAGATGCATTTTTACCTACGATTTCTTTTAAGGTTCTTTGGTTCTCAGAGTTACCTAAAGCCTCGATATAGCCTTTGGAGAAAACATAAGCGCCAATAAGCTTCTTGTTGCACAGAGAAGGAACGAAATCCGGTCCGCTCACGCACTCTCCCTTCCACCGGGCCGGAACCTCCGGGAACCCCGAGTCGTCAAAGCTCTTTGACTCAGGCCAAATCCCAGTGTCAAGAAGACCAATGATTACTTCATGAAATGGTTGAGCAGCCTTTTTCGAATGGTTCCCCGTGCCGGGCCACAGCCTGAATTCATCTTCCACATTCAAGAAGCGTGGCGTCCGCGTTGTGTGGAGCTGGTACATGACGTCTTCATAGACCCCGAGCGCTGCGTCCAACAACCGGAGGGTCCCTGCTTGATGTGGCTCAAGGGATGCGGCGTAGCCATTGAAGGAGATTGGTGGCGCCGGAGGCGAGAGATTGGAGGTTCACGCTGTACCCATCCCAGCTGTTGCTGAATGTCCCGGGGATGCCTTGTTCTCTCATTTGAACAATGTAGGTCTTCTTGGCCATCGAGCAAGGGAAGGCGAGAAGAAAAAGAGCTAAGAACGTTAACCGGGCCGCGGAAGAAGCCATGGCTGGACAATCTCCCACTGCTTGGAAACCTGAAAGAGGAGAAATTCTTGACAACGTTTTGAGGTCCAATCTTCATAGTCAAAGATTCTTCTTGCGTTGCTATTGTTAGCGTGTACCGGTTGGTTCTCCGACCTCCGTGGTTTGCAAATTTATAGTTTCTATTTTTGGTGACGGTTAAGTTTCTAAATCAAGTCTAGATCCAGGCAGAAATGAATCAGGTATATTTAGAGTGAGTGAATCTAAATTCCAAATATGGATTAACTTCTGTTCTGTTTAACTTCTCTGGTGCAATGAAGATGGGCCACGCAGGCTGTTCAGTTTCCCAATCTCAGGTAAAAGAAGGACGAATTAGTTGAACTTTCCTGTTCCGTGGATGTAGCATATAACATATTATTATCTTGTGGCCTTTCTATGTGACCTTATCAGGTTAATGCTAGATTCTGAGTACTACTACTACTGCTGTGTGTGTGTGGTGCATGTATCAGTAGGTTCTTTCCAAGAGGGACTTCTATTCACTTTCTGTAATCACGACGACCACTTAACTTGTCTTCCATGCATGCAAAATGTGCCGGCATTCCGACATCGGGGTGGTCGACGGACGTGGCTTTCGCCGGGCCTAGAGACTGGGGTCTTTCCGTATTTCAAGGCCCGATTGTTGGTGCGAATAAGCTGTGCTGAAGTTGGGTACATCATATGAGAATTATGAAGAGAGCGGGAATCTTACGTATAAACATCCAGACCTTTGAGGCAGATCACTTGCCCAAGCCTGTCATATCTAACATTGGAATTAGTTTCTTAAAAGTGTAATTAATTAATACTGTTGTCTCTTCATACTCTCTTCTTGATGAGAGAATGGTCCCAGAAGCTTCACATCCAGAGTTCATTTCCTCCGGATGTTTTACAAAACATTACTTTTACAGTCACACAAATACAAATCTCACACACTATCCCTCACCCTTCAACTCACCGAAGTCGCTGCCAATCCCTAGTCCATCAACCACGGATTATTCACCACCACGTCCTCTTCCGATCAACCTTTCACATTGCCCGTCCACAATGCACTAGCTGATTCAAGGCCGAAGCAGAGCATGAAGCAACCTCGAACATCTGCCAACCCCTCATTCAATTTGGGTCCATGCGTATGCAACCGGGCTCCGAACTTCATTTTGAGGATTGCTCCAGACAATGCTACCGAAATCCGACCTAGCAGTCTGATTCCTGCCTTTCTGGGACAAGAAGGTCACTGTGTAACTCCTCTTGTCCCCGACGTTAGCGAACACCAACTTTGTGGGCTTCACCTTCACCGCCACAGCCGATGGCCCCATCACTGTCACGGCGTAAACTGACCCTGCAGCCCCGACATTGGTCAGTTGGCGCGTGTATCTCATGACCCTCTTGCTCCCGAACAAGACTGAGAAGGATGGATAGTTCAGCTGGCCGGGGTCTGCAAATTTACGTGAGCACGTGACATTGGGGCGCTTGGCCACCGCTCTTACTTGGTCGATGGTGTAGTCCAATGAGCAGAGGAAGGCAACATAGTCATCGGTTGAGATATCGTACACCAGGCCGGGGGAGAGGGCCTTCTGGGGGTCAACATGTCCCGAACCGTGCGCCCAAGGGGTGGAATAAGTGCCTCCGGCGGCATCCCGGAGAGAAGAATTGGTGTTGTCATGCGTGTAGGCAGTGGTCATGAGCGCAGACTTTATCGCACTCGGGCTCCAATTTGGGTGTGCAGCCTTGAGGAGCGCCGCGAGGCCGCTAATGTGTGGGCATGACATGGACGTGCCTGTAGTGACAGATCCAAATGAGAAGCTTGGATCAGATTCAGAGCAAGCAAATCATCAACCATGAACAATTAAGCGGATGAAAAGGACTGGTTCATCTGCATAATTCACTTCCCTGGTTTAATCGGCTCAAATGGTAAATCTTGTCATCTTGTTTACACACGATGATGATTAGTGTCACACTCTGCCACAGCCTAATTCAGCATTAAAGGCTATCAACAATCCGCTAACAGACACACACCACATTATGGTAACACAGGCTAATAATCTCTAAGGAAAAGCAACAAAGGCGTCTCTGCATTTCTCAGTAGGACCTCCATTAAAGGTGAGGCTATATAACCAGAGACCAGTGATGGCTACACCAGTCCCACTTTCTTTTTCTTCTTGTTTTGCTTTTAATCACGTGCAGAGAAAAGGCAAAAGCCACAGTTTCTTGCTAATGCTCTCCAGCTAACCAGTCGAAAGTGGAAAAGTTCCATATCCATGCTTGTAAGAAGATATAATTGGACTTCCCACTGAAGTTGTCATTGCAGATGCCATGAAAGCCAACATTAGTGCACATGAAGGGCTCCACAAGCAGCACTAAGGCATTGGATGCTAGACCTTGCTAACTTATTTGCGCGCTAACAATATATATTAATGTCCACTTTGCAT
Organism: Syzygium malaccense; assembly: GCA_031216405.1. NCBI lineage: Eukaryota > Viridiplantae > Streptophyta > Magnoliopsida > Myrtales > Myrtaceae > Syzygium > Syzygium malaccense. Next base: position 5,827,444 of record CM062255.1, read on the forward strand.
GCACTAGCTACAAGGTCCACAACCTAACTAGACCAATTGATCATCGGACTTGATGGTTATTGGATCTACCCATTGCACGGATTAACATTGTAAAATTAGAATGAGAATTGTCACCACTTCACCAATGAAAAAAGACCTCTTTGACAGTAGTGTTAATCAAGTTACACACGTTTGCGCATTTGAATTTAGAAAACTACACGTTGTCTCAAAATTGTGCGCGTCGCTTGAGTTTCTATTCCTGTTAAGCATAGATTACTAGTCCTAAACATAATCGCTAGGAGTTCATGGGCAATAGATACTACACCTGACATGATGTTGAACTGGGTCTTCCTCGTGTCTTTCTCCAGCCCGGTAGGCCCGATCGCCCCCGACCATGCCGCCAGTATGTTGACCCCCGGGCCGATCACGTCGGGCTTCAGTATCTGCGGCGTCACCAGATTGGGTCCTCTCGAGCTGAATGCCGCCACCACAGGCGACGGCTGCACGCCCAACACGGTCCCTCCGAAGCCAATCGTGGCCGTCGGATTCGGGTCGCTGCTTGCGTACTCCCTGATCAGATCCCCCACCTTCCTCCCTACGGTCACAGCAGGCAACAGGTGACTGTCAGCCACCAATTCCTCACCACTCGCCGCCGTATTTGCAAGTATCATCCCAATCCCACCGGCGGCACGTACGACTGCGCCCTTCTCAACGCGTGCGTTGGCTCCCCTGTCGCACAACACCACCTTCCCGCGCACCAAGTCCGGTTGAAGCGAACCAGGCAGGCACAAGTTGCCCGAGCCATTGGACCCCTTGTCATAGACCAGACCGGCCGGTTCATTCCCCATTCCCGGTCCGCTGTAAAGCGACACTCCGGTGAACCGGTTCTTGTTGCCAAGAACAGCGTAAGCAGGGAAGTCCCGGTCCAGAGTGCTGGCGCCAACGGTCATGATCCACGGCGCCACATTGGCGAGCGAAGCCCGTGCCGGCCCACCGTTCCCGGCAGAGCAGGAGACGAAGATGCCTCTCTCCACGGCGGCAAACGAACCAATGGCGATGCTGTCACGATAGTACGGTCCGGACCCGCCACCGAGGGACAGCGAGAGGACGTCGACCCCGTCCAGTATGGCCCGGTCGATGCCGGCGAGGACGTCTGACCCAAAACAGCCATTGCTCCAGCAGACCTTGTAGGAGGCCACCCTGGCCCGCGTGGCCATCCCACGCGCCGTCCCGCTGGCGTAGCCCAGGAGGCTGGCGTTCGCCGCGCGCGACCCCGCGGCCGTGGTTGCGGTGTGGGTCCCGTGCCCGTCTTGGTCTCGGGGCGAGTCCGTTTCTTTCGGGTTCTTCGAGAAACCGCCACCTGCATAAACAAAAAGTTGCAAAAGTGAAAACAAGATTCGATTTTGACACCGACCCATCATTTGGAAACGCATTTTGACTAAAATGTAAGGTGGTGAATTAACGAGATTTTGCAAGTACCTAAGGCCATGTGATAGCCTCTGGAGAAGGAGCGAGCACCGATAAGCTTCTTGTTGCAGAGGCTCGGGCCGAAGTCGGGGCCCGACTCGCACCCGCCGCGCCACCGGGCGGGGACCTCGGGCATGCCCGAGTCGTCGAAGCTCCTCGACTCGGGCCACACGCCCGTGTCGAGGACTCCGACGATGACGTCGCCGGAATTGGGGTCCGGGTTAGGATCGCGGGCGCTGAGCTCGGCAGGGAGGCCGAGGAACTCGGGGGAGCGGGTGGTGTGGAGGGAGTAGCGGGTGTCCTCGTAGACGCCGAGGACGGAGGGGGAGAGGCGGAGGGAGGCGGCCTGGGTGGGGTCGAGGGCGGCGGCGAACCCCGCGTAGGCGGCGGAGTAGGAGTAGAGGAGGGCGGGGGAGGAGGAGGAGGAGGAGGAGAGAGAGCGGAGGTGGGAGAGGTACCAGTCTTGGTGGGTGGGGAACAGAGATGGCTTCTCATGGCGGCTCATGTGGACGATGTAGGTCCTCCCGCCGCCGCCGCCGCCGCCGGCGGAGGAGGAGAGTGTGAGGAGGCATTGGAGAGAGAGGAAGGAGACGAGGAGGAAGAGGAGGAGGGACTGGGCCACCGTGGCCATGGCAGTTTTCCAGAGAGCGAAACTTCCACAAGTTCGTGAATGGCTCAGAGCACGGCCTTTATAGGACGCCCGTGACCACTGTCGGAAGGAAGTGAGCGTGGTGGGAGAGAGGAAAATGATGTTGGACGCACCCAAATGAATGTGAGCTCAAATTACATGCATCGTTAGACGAGATGAGCACGTCCGGATTTACATGATCAACGGTGGATGTGGGCTGGACTCGGGCGATCAAACATGCACCAAATGCCCCCCTCATGTTAGAGCTAGGGACGTAGACATACCTCAAACCAAATTCAAAGTTCGAGAAATTCTTTCGGTTTCACTTTGAGTTGATTGAAAAAGGGCGCAGTGCGCCTTTGGTGTAACGTGTGTTGGTCATTTTGATCCTTATTAGAGCTAGAGATTGGATTGAACTTGTAAACATATCTCAAACCAAATTCAAAGTTCGAGACATTCTTTCAATTTCACATCGAATTGATTGAAAAAGGGTGCAGGGAGCCTTTGGTGTATCGCGTATTGGTCATTTTGATCCTTAATCTTTTGTATCGATTAATGAAGTATTTTTAACTCTTTAAAAAAAGTAATTGATCGAATCCTAAGCTCGCTGTAAACGAGTTTCCAATTCCATGTGTCTCCCGTGTTGCCTTTCCTTAATACAAAGTAGCCATGGACATGAGAGCCACATGGGATTTCCTGGGTACAGCATACATTGGCGGCGAGTTCTAAGATTAGTTATGGACTACTAACACACTAATGAGTTTTGGAGATCTTCTAGTAGTTGCAGCTCAAATCCAACCTTTCGTCGCTAACATGTAGCTAAACTTTTAATTATGCTCTTTGATGTCTTAGTTTCCTTGTAGTTAATATGTTGAAAAGACCAATTCGAAGTTAAAATTTTTAATTTTAATATGTATGCTATCCTCATAAGAATAGGACAATCCTTCGTTATCTAATGAGTCATAACATGTGCGTCGCAGTATTCCCTCGTACAAAATAACCTCTTCATTCTATCATTTTCTTAGGACAGGAATGTCATGACCATTTTCAATAAAAATTTCAATTGTATCGGAAGAAAGAACGATCAATAATTGGAATTCACGCATTTAAGATCTCTCTTTAAATAATTGGATTATATTCCTAATCACGAGTTTAGGGACGACAAAATATCGCAAAAACTTGTCATCGAGTGCACATGTCGTACGGAAAATCTAGACACAGTCGGTACTTTTACTAATATATAACAGGCTTCATGCATTACGATGTGGATTGCTGTCAACAGTGAAGAATGAAGATGCATAATGGCATTTATCAACATCTGCAAAATTCTGAACTCAAACCTCCAACGGAAACAATTCTCGGCAAGAACAATGTATGGAGTATGGACATAATGAGAGATGAACCTGCACACACAGATATATATATATATATATATATATATATATATATATATATATATATAAGAAACATTACCTAATCGGTCATAAACTTACTGTACGAATACTAATTCAGTTATAGACTTTTCAATTATGCCGATTTATCTCTAAACCTCTGCGCGAAATTCCAATATAATCATTTTAGTAAGTTTTCACTAGAAAACGTTGACGTGGAGGTCTAATCATCACTGATCGCCCTATGTGACATACCGCCACGTCAATGATTTTCGGCAAATATTGACTGAAATGACTACATTAAAACTTCACACAAAGGCTTACGACTGAATTAGTAAAATTAAAAAGTTGAGGACTAAATTTGCATCCATATAATAGGTTTAGAACTGATCGGACAATTTTCCTCACGTCCACGATACCCCCAATGAAAAAGTCATGGTAGTGTGTTGTTATTGCAACTTGTGAAGTTGGGATAAGGTAGGGTTTTGTAAGCTACTGCTATGTATGTGAGCTCCGTCTTTGTCCTTCTTCTTCCGCGCGCGCAAGATGACACAAAGGCACAGCTGTGACACCAAATAATGTCCCGTACAAAGGAGGGTCCTCCATAGAAGAGAACCCACCCTTCTTTATCCTCACAGAAGAATCCCTTCTTCTTTGTTCTTTCCTGACCAAATTGGCGTTCCATCTCGTTAGATGGATCATCAACTTCCTCACATTGATTCCAGTGCTGATGCACAATGAGCTTATTCGCAAGGACCGAGTCCGCAATGTACATCATTCATTAGTTGCGTCCGATCAGACATATGATTGAGGAATCTAAGTCTAAGTGAAACTTAGGAAATGTGAAATGTCATATACTTGTGGTTGAATGCAATGCATGCCTCAAGTACATGTAATAAGCGCTGATCATGCTCTTTCTGATGTACACCTTTCCTCCTCCTTCTTGTTCTTCTTCTTCATTTTCTTCATTGTTTCTCTCCCACTGTTCAGGAAATTCTATATTTCCCATCGTGTTCTCAGTGCCACTCAACCTAACCAATAATTATCTCTTGCATTTCAATTCCACCCACGTCGCATCACACCACTTTTGCTGGTTTTAATTAATCAGACATTATTTAAATCATTTGCTCAAAGGCTGTGGGATTGAATCATTGAAGTTGAGGCTTGCCTAGCCATTCAAGTTTGGTAAGCATATTGGGTGGCTCTTTTTTTTCCTCTCAAGATTACATTGAAAATTATCGTAGAAGGTAAGAAATTTATCAACACTTCAATAAAATTTAGGAGGTCTACTATGAATGAATTAAGCACACAAGTATCTCTTCAAATTTCAATGGACGGACGTGCTAATTGTTTACATCTATTGATTAGTTCGCAAGGGTACCATGCGAGATGATCGAGAAAATCGTACGATAAATGTACACCTAAGAAAACTCTTGAATGATTGTCTAGAGATTTAGACTTCCACTTTAGTGCCTGCTGGTCCTTTACTAAGAAACTTTGCACTTTCATTGGAAGGTGCAGTACTAGTACCCACCTTTGTTGCCCAATTATGTTAGGCAAAGATTCGCTAAAGTGTAATACCGCGTGGGGTTCCTTCTCCTCTTTTTGTCAACCTAAATCATGATGGTCATGTTGATTGAGCTAATAAAAAGCCATGTCCAAGGAGACATATGTAACCCATAGGAAATAATATTTGGACTCTTGTTCGAAACGAGTACTCTTCTCCTTACTTATATGTTTTTCTTCAAAGTATCATAGCAGTTAGATGATATCAAAATTGAGTAAATTTTACGTATCTAGTTATGTCAAAATACACCCATAGAAATCTGAAAGTTCCTTAAGAATCACTTTCGGCTAACCCCAAAGAAATAAACATAAAAAAACCAACGCGTGCCGCTCTAAGATTTTGATGTGTGATCTCCATTAACATCTCCATAATAACGCATACTACTTGATGTGAAAAGAAGAGTGGAGAGAGGACCATTGAACCAAGATCTCTCGGTTGTCGCGCCCTTAAGATCTTGACATTTACCGTGGTAAATGATGACCAATTGATGAAGATCTTCAAAGTGACGCTGGTCATAATCTCACGGGACACTCGATGTGTACATTATCGATTAGACATAAAGAAATGTAGGAAAAAGCGACGGGATGTCAAGTAATCTCTTACTAGTAAGTCTCTAATCAGCATGCAGCTGCCGATTAGACATAAAGATCAATCAGAAATAGGGTACTCTCAATCCTTAAACTCTTCATTAACCTTGTAACTTTATTTGAGAGAGGAAGGTACCTTAATCACAATCGCCCTCGGGAAAATCCCAAATGTGCTTTCTTCTGATTTCTTCCGTCTTTGTAAGTTATCCGCTGGCTAATAATTCACAACGCTCACGTGCACTTAACATAACCTTATGTAAAACTTAGATTATGCGCAAGTGAAAGAAGAGATGGAAAAATCTCCCTCACCCTCTGTCTTGTTCTCGCTGTCAGTCTGCTCATTGATGAACATTGCTCGATCGGTCACAGTCTAGGAGGAAAAACTGTGCAGACAAAATAATTTAGTGGTTACAAAAAAAAGAGGAAAATTGTTATTTGGCGGGTTGCATAAGAGCACATGCAAGCTTTGTCCGGCCCCATATGTGCTTTGGGAACGATTCTTTCCATCAACAAGGTAAAAGAAAAATGCACAAAGATCCGTGAAGAACTCATTGTCTTTATCAAACAGATAGTGTTAAGCCATATTTGCAGTTTAGACATCTTTATGGACATGCTCATTGGGTTTGACGGATTAACAATGGGAATCAATTCGGGTTCAACAGAAGGGAACAGCAATCTCTGTTGTCCGGATGCAACTTCACACAATAGTATTCGATGCACATGCGTGTGAGTTGGTGGGCTGCAACTGCAATATTCTCTCTGATCCCACGTTAGGCAATCTGAACTCTTTTAACTTTGATTATTGATCGTGTCTTGCATGGGAAGATGCCAGCAAAGGAGGTGGTGTGTGTGATGATCAAGTTGGCTGTGAGCATGTGTAAATGTGAACATGTGTGTAATGTACGAGCGTCCCACATATCACGTCATCGGTTGACATGATACATTGTTATAGATGTCATTAGCGCTATGGCTAGATAACATCATATGAGTTTGTTGATCACCGGTCCTACACATCGAATCGGGTTACATGTAACTGAAAATGACGTCCAATATAATGTATGGTCCTCCAGAGAAGAGAACCACCATATTTATCCTAACGGAAAACTCTACATCCTTCATTTATTTTGAGCGAATTAGGATTTCAATTGGGATATGTATCAATGGATGGATCATCAAATTTCTCAAATTGGTTCTTGTAATTATACATAGGAGCTTATTTTGATTGAAGTTTCAGCGCTCACCAGTCTCACCTCATTTGCTAATTAAAATGTCATGTTTGTTTGGCCCTTGCACCACTACTTGTTTGATACTATGTATTTGATTCTAAGTCTCACGAGAGGAGATTTTAATGTTATCATATAAGATTTGGAATTGAATTAGGACTTGATTCCAAGATCCATCCAACTGAGAAGACTTTTGTGTTAAAAAAATTATCTTGTAAAGATGGGAGTATGATATTATTGACTTCCTTTTCATAGGGATAATTTGTCCAAAAAATTCGAAACTTATTATACAGCGGTTAATTAAGTCATAAACTTTAGCAAATTCAATCATAAAATTTTTCACGATTTTTTAATGTAGTCATCTCGATTAATTTTAGTTGAAAATCGCTGATGTTGATGATTTTTATAATTTTTTTTGAAGTTTTTATAATTTTTTGAATCATCTCTTTTTTTTTTCCATTGTTCATCTTTGGAAGGGCCAGCGACCCTCACCAGCCATTGGCCATCTTCGAGGCCCTGACAAGCCCCGTTGGCCCTTTTGGGAAGATTAACAGTGAGAAAAATTCATAAGAAATTACAAAAACTGTGCACGTCAGTGTTAGCCGTGCCAAGTAGGATGACAGTGTCGACCGTGCCAAGTGAGACGGCCAGCGGCTACACTAGTGATTTTCTGCCAAAATTTGCAAAAATGACTACATTGAAAATCGGCAAACGGTTTAGAATTAAATTAGCGAAATTGAAAAGTTTAAAATCAATTGGATGATGTACAATAGATTTATGACTTTTTGGATAATTTTTTCTCCGTTCATATACTTGGATTAGTACCGATTACTCCTTTAGGAACCCTTTTTTCTTTTCGAAATGATTAAACTTTCAAGAAACGAGTTCACGATGTATATCAATCATCAATTACATCTAAATGTTGTTCTCATCTATTAGTCAAGCCTTACACGTGATGTACAAGAGTTGTGAGTATAATCTCATCAAACGAGCAATGAAGGAAAGCAACATAGGGTTCAAACTCTACAAGCAATGAAGTGCATTGCCCATTGTGCTCTCAGTGCCTTCCAACCTAATCATTGGAGTCATCCCTTTTAATTTCTTTATCATTCCTTGCATTTCGATTCCACCCACGTCGCATCACTCCACTTTGCAATATTTAATTGGACATAAATATTTGTCATTTAAAAAAAAGAGAAATTAGGGACTTTATGTGACATTATCAGGTTAATACCAGATTCTATTAATGCCAATTACTATGTGTGTGGTGCACGTTACTGTGGCATTTAGTAAGTTCTTTCCATGTGGGACTTGGGTTTGCATTCTATAATCAGGACGACGACGACGACATAGCTTCTCTTCCATGCATGCAATATGCACCGGTATTCCGACGTCAAGGTGGTCGACGGAAGGACATTTGCCAGGCTTGTCCGGCCAAAAAGCCATGCCCTTGTCGGTCCACTAGATGAGAACTAAAGAGAGAATGAGAATGCACGTACAAACATCCGGACAAGTGAGCTAGGGAGATGACTTTCCCAAGCCTGTGATATTTCACACATTTGTAATTAGCTTCTTAGTGTTGTGATTGATTGACGCTGTTGTTCTTGATACTCTCTTCTTGATGAGAGTATGGTCCCGGAAGCTTTACATCCAGAGTTGATTTCTTCCTGATGTTTTACAAATTCAATCTGCCACACTGCTTTTACAGTCGGCACATACAAATCTCACGCTGTCCCTCACCCTTCCACTCACCAACGTCGCTGCCAATCCCGAGTCCATCACCAGCCACGGATTATTGACCATCATGTTCGCTTCTAATCGACCCTTCACTTTGCCCATTGACAATGCCGTTGCCGATGCAAGGCCGAAGCAAAGCCCGAAGCAGCTTTGAACATCGATTTGGGTCCATACATGCATAACCGGGCTCCGAACTTCATGTTGAGCATTGCTCCAGACAATGCTACTGAAATCCGAACTAGACGTAAGCCTTTCTTGGACACGAAGGTCACCGTGTACCTCCTCTTGTCCCTGACATTAGTGAACGTTATCTTTGCGGGCCTCACCGTCACCTCCACAGCTGATGGCCTCATCACCATCACCGCATAAACTTACCGTGCAGCCCCGAAGTTGGTCAGTTCGCACCTGTATCTCACGACCCTCTTGCTCCCGGACAAGACCGAGAGGGACAGATAGTTGAGCTGGCCGGGGTCCGTGACTTTACGGGAGCACGTGACGTTGGGGTACTTGGCCACATCTCTAACTTGATCGATGGTGAGTCTGATGAGCTGTGGAAGGTGACAAAGTCATTGGCTGAGATATCATACACCAGGTCGTGGGAGGGGGCTTTCTGGGTCACGTTTCCCCCACCGGGCTCCCATGGGGTGGAATACGTGCCTCCGGTGGCATTGAGGAGGGGGGAATTGGTATTATCGTGCGTGTAGGCAGTCGTCATGATTGCGGATTCCATTTCGGGTGTGCGCCTTTGAGGAGAGCCGCGAGGCCACTAATGTGTGGGCATGAAATAGATGTGCCTGTAGTGATAGACCAACATGAGAAAATTGGATCAGAGCAAGCACATTATCAACCGTGAACACTTTTAGGTGGATAAGGAGGACCAGTTCATCTGCATAATTCACTTCCCCCGGTTTAATTAGCCCAAATGGCAATCTTGTAATCTTGTTTTACATGTAATTATGATTAGTGTCATTCTCTGCCACTCAACCTCAAGACCTAGGTGTATCTTATCAGACGAAGGACTCAAACTGATTCAGCATCAAAGGCAACATATAATCGACTAACAGACACATGTCACATTATGGTAATACAGGGTAGTAATCTCCAAGGAAAAGCAAGGAAGGCATCTCTATATTTCTCAGTAGGACCTCCATTAATGGTGAAGCTATTAAACTCCACTCATACAAGGAAAAAAAAAAGACATTTCAGCTATAGATCGTTGCAAGTGAATGCAGGCACCCAATGCTATGTGGAGAGTTCTTTGAATAGAACTTAGAGTCCGTTTGTTTGAAGGAAAACTATTTCTGGCAAATTATGCTCTGACTTTCTGATATTTGGATAACGGAAAACTGATCGATGTACGAAAATGTTTTCCATGTACTAAAAACAAGCTTAGAGTGGGGAAAACGACTTTCCCTTTTGGTAAAAAGAAAATCACTTTCCCTAAATCACCAAACGAATGAAAACTATAATGTGAGCAAAGAAAACGACTTTCCCTTCTGGTAAAAAGAAAATCACTTTTCCTAAATCACCAAACGAATGAAAACTATAACGTGAGCAGAGAAATTGCATATGCTATCGGTGTTTGTGTTGGGGGCGTAGTTGGTGTTTTTGCCTATGTATACACCAGAGCGGATCAACCACCAAGCAAGATCTTATTTCCTTGGGTCTTTGGAGGATTCTTTCATGAATATAATCTGGTTTTACATCATCGCAAACGAGCTTGTTGCTTTGCTGGTAGCTCTGGGCATTATTTTTGGCATAAATCCTTCTATCCTCGGTTTGACAGTTTTGGCCTGGGGAAACTTGATGGGTGATCTGATGTCATACGTGGCACTGGCGATGAATGGTGGTGATAGCGGGCAGATGGCTATGTCAGGTTGCTATGCAGGGCCTATGTTTAACACTCTTGCTGGCTTGGGAGTTTCAATGTTTCTTGGAGCCTGGCTTAGTAAGCCTGCATCATAAGTAGTACCCCTGGATACTAGTCCCCCTGGATAGCAGTCCATTTTACACGATGGGGTTTCTGATGAGTCGGTCACTCATCGTCTTGCCCCGACATGACACGCGACTGAACAAGATGTTGGGGATCGGCCTTATGTCAATTTATCTGGTCTTCCTAGTTTTGAGGTTAATCACATCTATGGGTGCGGTTTCATTGAGTGGTCTTAGTTGACTAACGGTCCAGGCATCAGGCATGGGAACTCTGGCAGGGTAGTGTGTACTAAAAAACATGGATGCGCCCTTCTCTCCACAAATACAGCTTTGTGCCTGGTGCCATGATGATGTAGCTCATGTGCTTGCTGCATACTGAAAAAGTTATATCGGAATGGTTGAGCTGCAAGCTGGGCCTTGCGAACGTATCGAATTGATGTACAGTGCCAAATTATATTTGTGAGAGTTCATCTCCAAATGCCAATGCTTTTTGTGTGTTCTCAATTGTACTCCTGTTTCTCGTTTTGACGGTTGACGTGGGATATTTGTGAGATTGGCTTGTGACATGTTATCCGTGCTTCTGACACCATCGTCGTTATTCCTCATTTTCAGAAAAAAGAAGAAACTGTCAATTGCGAATTATTGAATGAATTAATGACGACACAGAGAAAGTATCATGTTATCAATATGCTTCGTATTTTGGATCGGAATGGTTGCTTTTTGGCTTGTGATTGGAGAAACTAACCAGCACATTGCTGGACATAGATGAAGCTACATGCAGGATAAGAGTGAGAAATGTGGCTCAGCTAAATGAAATTCTCTCCTTTTCATTCTGCTATGCATATTTCCTCTCCCTCGGTTCTGGTCGGTATCATGGGCAGAAGAATGTCGCAGTCAATAACGAAAGCAGATTAATCGGGCATTGCGCTCTTCAACTTTAATATCTCAAAGTTGCACTAGACCCTTAACTTCGATATCTTAAAGAAGAGGTCGCCGAATCGAAGCAAGCATCCTGCACCATAGCCTTTATCGCTATGTAATCGTCAATTCGAGTAAAATGGATCCGCATCAAGATAAGTCTGCAATCAAAGCATAGCATGAGATGGTATTTATATCACTGTATGATTTCAAGGTTCGTTTTCGTTTCGCTTCTGTCAATTTGAACAATGATGGCATGATCATGCTAATATTGTAAGCTATCATCATGTTCTTGCGTTCGAACTCTAAAGCAGTAACACACTTCACTGTATTGTATTGAATCACCATCACAATTGTACACATTCTTCTTCAACCATTTACAGCATCTACCCTGCTTTTCTCCCCACACATAAACCTTCCACATATTCACTGTTCCGCCCACAAGAACGCGACTGGACTCCTGACGCGATGCTGCCGGTTCCTCCACGTGATGGAGCCGCCGAGAGCAGCGTCCGTCTTGTTCCTCGCCACGAACGTCACGCTGTACCTCTGCTTCTCCCCCACCTTCCCGAACACTAGCCTAGTCGGCCTCACCCTCACCGCAACCGTGCTGGGCACCTGCACCGCCACCCTGTACACCGACCCGGCGTCCCCCACGTTCGTCACCTCGCGCGCATACCGCACCACTGTCTTGTTGGGCCCGAACACGACCGAGAATGACGGGTAGTTGAGCTGTCCCGGGTTGGACAGTTTCGTCGAGCAGGTCACGTTCGTCCGCCTCACGGCTCTCTGGACTTGCTGGACCGTGTAGTTGAGGGAGCAGACGAAGGCGATGTAGTCGTCGGCGGTGAGATCGTACACGAGGCCAGGCGAGAGGGCCTTCCTCGGGTCGATGTGGCCCGCTCCGTGGGCGAACGGGGACGACAGGCCTCCGGTGGCTGAGTCAGTGATGGGTTTGCGGGTGTTGTCGTGGACGTAGGCGGTGGTCATGAGCGCCGATTTGATTGCGCTTGTGCTCCAATCTGGGTGGGCGGCTTTGAGCAGCGCGGCGACGCCACTGATGTGTGGGCAAGACATGGACGTACCTGGAAAATGGAGCCCGTTAGAAAAGATTTTGACTTCTGGAGAATTGCACACGATGTGCTTTGTTGTTTGCTCAGAACAGAGGAAGGACGAGAGAAGTATGTAACGTCAATGAACCTGAGATGATATTGAAGGTGGCAGTCCTTTTGACAATATTCGATTCCGTGGTGGTCAAATTATCGGGCCAAGCGGCCAGGATGTTGACGCCCGGGCCAATCACGTCAGGTTTCAAGATCTGCATGGACTGGAAGTATGGCCCTCTTGAGCTGAATGCAGCCACCACTGGTGTCGGCCTGACATTGAATGCTTGTGTGCCGGTAATGACCAGGGCCGTAGGGTTCCGATCGGTCTTGGCATATTGCCTGATCACATTACCTGCCTTTGCACCGATGTGAGCAGTCGGTATCCGATGGGGGTCTGCCAGCAACTCCTCGCCACCGTTCTCTGCAGTATTCACCAGTATCATTCCCACTCCGCCGGCATCACGCACCACTTCGCCCTTCTCGACCCGGGGATTTTCCCCTCTGTCGCAGAGCACCACCTTCCCGCGCACCACCCTGGGGTCGAGTGTGCCCGGCATGCACAAGTTGCTTGGTCTGCTTGCGTTTCCCGTGTTGTAAACCAGGCCAACCAGCTTGTTCCCCATTCCGTGGCCACCATACAACGATTCTCCAGTGAACCGCATCTTGTTGCCAAGCAATGCATAGGCCGGGAATCTGCGGTCCAAGGTAGACGCACCTACGGTCATGATCCATGGGGCTCCATTCGAGAGCGTGCCTAGTTCAGGACCTTCGTTTCCGGCGGAGGCAGAGACAAAAATACCCTTCTCCATTGCTGAGAACGCTCCAATAGCAATGCTGGTCTCGTAGTACGACCCGTCAGCTCCACCAAGGGAGAGAGAGATCACGTCGACGCCATCCCTTATGGCCTGGTCCATGGCGGCGAGTATGTCGGAGTCCATGCAGCCCTGTTCCCAGCATACTTTATAGCTGGCCACACGGGCATGGGGAGCCATGCCCTGAGCGACGCCTCTTGCATGGCCGAGCAAGTTGGCATTGGCCACCGGCGAGCCAGCGGCTGTGCTCGAGGTGTGAGTCCCATGTCCCTCATGGTCCCGAGGGGTTTGAACCTCTGTCATGTTACCACCTGCACAATGAATGTTATCACATTAATATCCATAAATAATCGTCAAGTACCCAATGCAATTTTGCCTACGATTTCTTTTAGGGTCATTTGGTTCACAAAGTTACCTAAAGCGTTGATATATCCTTTGGCGAAATAATAAGCGCCGATGAGCTTCTTGTTGCACAGAGAAGGACTGAAATCCGGTCCGCTCACGCACTTTCCCTTCCACCGGGCCGGAACCTCCGGCAACCCCAAGTCGTCAAAGCTCTTTGCCTCTGGCCAAACCCCAGTGTCAAGAAGACCAATGATTACTTCACGAAATGGTTGATCAGCCTTCTTCGAATGGTTCCCCGTGCCGGGCCACAGCCCGAATTCATCTTCCACTTTCAAGAAGCTTGGCGTCCGCGTCGTGTGCAGATGGTACATGACGTCCTCATAGACCCCGAGCACTGCGTCCGATGACCGGAGGGCCTCCGCTTGATCCGGCTCGAGGGACGCGGCGTAGCCATGGAAGGCGTCGCTGTAGACGTAAAGGAGATCGCTGGCACCGGAGGCGAGAGATTGGAGGTTCGCGCTGTACCAATCCCGGCTGCTGCTGAACGACCCGGGGATGCTTTGTTCCTTCATTTGAACAATGTAGGTCTTCTTGGCCATCGCACAAGGGAAGGCGAGAAGAAAAAGAGCTAAGGACGTCAACCAAGCAGCGGAAGAAGCCATGGTCGGACAATCTCCCGTTGCTCAGAAAACCTGGAAGCGGAGTTATTCTTGACAACCTTGTAAGTTCCAATCTTTATAGTGAAAGATTCTTCTTGGGTTGCTATTGTTAGTGTGTACCGGTTGGTTCTCCGACCTCCATGGTTTGCAAATTTATAGTTTCTATTTTTGGTGACGGTTAAGTTTCTAAATCAAGTCTAGATCCAGGCAGAAATGAATCAGGTATATTTAGAGTGAGTGAATCTAAATTCCAAATATGGATTAACTTCTGTTTAACTTCTTGTTTGTGTTGGGGGCGTACTTGGTGTTTTTGCCTATGTATACACCAGAGCGGATCAACCACCAAGCAAGATCTTATTTCCTTGGGTCTTTGGAGGATTCTTTCATGAATATAATCTGGTTTTACATCATCGCAAACGAGCTTGTTGCTTTGCTGGTAGCTCTGGGCATTATTTTTGGCATAAATCCTTCTATCCTCGATTTGACAGTTTTGGCCTGGGGAAACTTGATGGGTGATCTGATGTCATATGTGGCACTGGCGATGAATGGTGGTGATAATATTAGGTGGTTCTGGCGCTCCACGGAGGCGTGGTCCCCAACACTCACGAGGCGCCACGTGGTCCACGTGGCGCGGGTGGGACCGACGTGCCGAGACCCCTTTTTTTTCACAAAAAATTAATTTCCTTTCTCCTTTAGCCCTACATCCTCCTCTACACGCTAAGGACCTACGCCCTTCGTTAGTCTCTCCCCTCTCTCTTCATTAATGTGGGCCCTCTTCCCTCTCTCTCCTTCTATCTCCTCAGCTCTTCTCAGAGAAACTCACGAAAGAAGCCACACATTCTCTCTCCGTTTTTTCAAATTTCGCTTCCGCCCGAGAGCGATTTGCCCGCCTGGAGGTCTCCGCCTCCACCCGTCGGTCACGATCACCGCTGTCGCCTCCAACCTCCGCCCGCCCAAGAGCAAGCCGGTCCCAACTGTTGCGCTAATTCACCTCACGTAATCGGTACGTACGTTGCACGAAGTGATAAACAAAATAAGTGCAGCAAAATAAAGAGAAGATCACAAATTTACGTGGTTCGATAGATAAATCTGTCTACATCCACGGGGCAAGCACACGGAACTCACTTGTATAATAGGAGAAATTACAATGCACACCTCTCAACCTGACAAACACCAAACAGTGGATCGCACTCTCAACCGTGAATCTTTACTCAGTACAACTCTCACAATCATAGAGATACTGCACACCCAAGATTCCCTTACAAGAGATAACCCAGACTCTCAAGTTCTATTTCACCCAGAACGTAGAGAAAAAACAGAGGAATAACCCAAAACATATTAACTCTTAACTGTTCCCTCTCAGTCTCTCTCTCCTTTACACATTCCCGAAGAAGTAGAGGGATGGTTGTACGCACTAAAGTAGTGGAGGAGTGGCATCAATAGTTACTCCCTATTTTTTAGGTGTCACATTCTCCCACTTGAAGACTATTCTCGAATAGGCTTCACAGCTCCGATTTGCCCAACCATCACCAATCAAGTGATAACTACAAGCCCAAGAGAAGTTCTGCACCATAAAAACTTCTCTCTCGCAATAGGCTTTGTCAGCACATCCGATGCGGTGTCGTTGGTGTGGATTTTCTGCAAAGAGATAACTCCATCTTCCACTACATCAGGAATAAAATGGTACCTGACATCAATGTGTTTCGTACGAGAGTGAAACATTGGATTAGCGGCCAAATGTAATGCACTCTGACTATCACAATGAATAGTGACGACTTTCTGTTTAATTCTTAGCTCACCAAGCAATCTCTTCAACCAAATGCCTTCTTTACAAGTATCTGTTGCTGCGATGTATTCAGCCTTTGTAGTAGATAATGCCACCACAGATTGTAACTTAGACATCCAACTAATTGCTCCACTAGCTAAAGAGAAACAGTACCCAGTGGTAGATCTTCGTCTATCACAATCTCCTGCAAAATCTGCATCCACAAATCCAACCAATTGTAAATTTTGGCTACTATAATTAATAGCCATATCAAAGGTATCCTTCAAGTACCGAAGGATCCATTTCACCACAGTCCAATGATCTTGACCCGGGTTTGCCATGTACTTGCTGACTGCTTCCACTGCTTGCGCAATGTCTGGTCTGGTGCAGACCATGGCAAACATAAGACTCCCTACTACCGACGCATACGGTACTCGAGCCATCCCTGTCTTCTCTGCTTTTGTGCTAGGACTCTATTCAGAAGACAGTTTACAATCAATAAGAAGTGGGGTATTAACTGATTTGGTGTTCTGCATATTGAAACGCCGCAGAACCTTTTCGACATAGCTCTTTTGAGTTATCTAGATCTTCTTATTTTCACGATCTCTGAGTACGGTCATCCCAAGAATTCGGTTTACGGCTCCCAGATCTTTCATATCGAATTCCCTAGCCAAACGAGCTTTAAGGTATGCAATACCTTCTTTCGAAGTACCCGCAACTATCATGTCGTCAACATACAACAACAAGATTATAAAGCCACCATTACCATGATTGCGAACATAGGCACAATGGTCTGCTTCACATCTTTTGAACCTCAAACTCACAATGAAAGAATCAAATCGCTTGTACCAGCATCTTGGCGCCTGCTTCAAGCCATAAAGCGATTTGTTCAGTTGACAAACCAAACTCTTCTTGTTCTCTTCAATAAAGCCTTCAGGTTGAGTCATAAAAATTTCTTCATCAAGATTTCCATGCAAAAAGGTAGTTTTTACATCCAACTGCTCAAGCTCTAAGTCAAGCACAGCTGCCACACTCAACATAGTACGAATAGTAGTTAGACGAACAACTGAAGAAAAAATTTCATTAAAATCGATACCTGATTTCTGGGCATAACCTTTTACCACTAAACGAGATTTATATCGTTCAATATTTCCATTAGTATCTCTTTTCAACTTGTAGACCCACTTGGAACCGATAGCCTTTCGTCTTTCAGGTAACTTGACAAGATCCCAGGTTTTGTTTTTGTGTAAAGCCTCCATTTCCTCCTCCATATATGCCCTCCATTGAGGAGCATTACTGGACTCCCAAGCTTCCTGATATGTACAAGGCTCTCCCTCTTCAGTTATGCAAGCAAATTTAGCCAAACTGGAGGTCAAGAAGTCCTCCTATTAGATCCTTGGTTACCCTGAGTTTCACCACAAGTTCTGTCTGTATGCTCTCTATCAGCTTCATCTCCACTAGTTTCATCAATATCAGTCAAATGTTTTTCAAATTGATTTTGAAATTCTTTTGATGATTCAAGTTCAAATGTCTGTGACAAGTCAGTATTTGGTGTTTCTTTGTCTTTTTGCAACGAATCTTCATTGAAGACGACATCTCGGCTAATAACGACTTTGTGGGTAGTAGGATTCCACAATCGATACCCCTTTACACCTTTTGCATAGCCAAGAAAAATACACTTTTTGGACCTTGCTTCAAGCTTTGTCCTTTGCTCTTTAGGAACCCACATATAAGTATCACAACCAAAAGTACGGAGGAAAGAATAGTCAACGGTTTTTCCAGACCATACCTCTTCTGGAATCTATCCATTAAGAGCAGTTGTTGGGGAACGATTCACTATGTAACATGTCGTACATACAGCTTCAGCTCAAAAACTCTGCTTCATACCAGCACAGCTCAAACATATTTCTAGCACGATCCATTAGCGTACGATTCATACGCTCGGCCTCTCCATTTTGTTGTGGAGTTCTGGGGATCGTGAAATGCCTTTGAATGCCATGCTCACTACAAAAATCTAAGAACGCTTGCAGCATATATTCTCCTCCATTATCGGTTCTGAAACACCTTATTTTTGTTCCTTTCTGATTTTCTACCAACGCTTTAAATTTCTTAAAAGAAGCAAAAGCATCACTTTTCCTTTTAAGGATGTAAAGCCAAACTTTTCTGGAAAAATCATCGATAAATGAAATAAAGTACTTGGCACCACCCAAAGACTCATCAGGAGACTCCCAAATGTCAGAATGTATCAAGTCTAAAATATTCTGACTTCTTGCTGTGGAACGACGAAAGGGAGTTCTATGAAACTTTCCAAACTAGCAATCTTCACAAAATTCTAAATTTATAGTCTTTAAACCAGGAAGAAGACCGCGATCAAGAAGTACCTTTAGTCCTTGCATGCTCATGTGTCCCAAATGCCTGTGCCAGATAGTTGCCGACTCTGTCACAGCATTTGCAACTATGGCTTCACTAACTATGGTCTCTCCAATTTGCTTGTATAATCCGCCTATTAATTCTCCTTTTGCCACGATAAGTGCTCCTTTGACGATCTTAGCTCGTCCCTTTTCCAGAATAATTTTATAGCCATTTTCATCAAACTTTCCCAGCGACAGTAGACTTTTCCGCATATCTAGTACATGCCGTACACCCGATATTGTACACGTGATGCCATCAAGCATGGTAACACGAACATCTCCAATCCCCACGATTTGACATGAGTTATCATTGCCCGTGTATACTGTATCTTCATCACATAACTAATACGTATGGAACCAGTCTCTATATGGTGTCACATGGAAAGAAGCGCCCGAATCCAAAATCCATTGATGTTGCACACTCTTTATTGGAACTATAGTCATCACCTCGCCATCTTCAGGTAAGTCTACATTTTCAACGATGTTCCCTTGGGAATTTGTTGATGTTGATGCATTTTAGGAATCAGATTTGCGATTTTGTTGATTCTCCTTGGATTTACAATCTTTACGCATGTGACCCTTTTGTCCACATTTTCAACAAGGACCCAAAGTTCGCCTCTTTGACATGGACCTTGACTTCTTTCTCCCACTAGAACCTTTGTCCATGGATACCAGAAGTGCTCTCGAGAGTTTTTCTACGAGACTCTTCCGTCAACAACGTAGCTATAGTTGAATCCATGTCAAGATCCGCTCCAATACTGAGACTCATGATCAAGGAATCCCATGTATCAGGCATAGAACATAGAAGAAGTGCTACCTTCTCGTCGTCCTCAATTTTGACGCTGATGGAAATCAATTTGCTCAATAGGGTGTTGAACCTGTTCAGGTGCTCTTGGAAAGAGGAGCCTTCCTTCATCTTTAAATTGCATAATTGCCGAAAAAGAAAAATTTTGTTTGACATTGTTTTCCCTTCGTAGAGATTCTTCAATTTCTCCCATAAGCCTTTGGCAGTGGTTTCTTCAGAGACATTGAAGAGGACAGAATCATCTAACGCCAGAAGTAGATCCGCCATTTCCATTTGATCTTTCTGTGCAAAATCCTCATCTTTCATCTCTGTCGGCTTTTCGTCTTTACCAGCAAGAGCAACTGCACAACCATCTTTCACCAGCACCGCTTGCATTTTCAGCTTCCACAATGGATAGTTGGATTCGTTGAATTTTGGTACTTCGAACTTTGTAGAAATTGATGTAGCCATTGCACAAAGCTGAAACACGTACATTGACGTCGATCACGTGCAGCACAGGCTTCTCAAACAGTCGGCTCTGATACCAATTGTTGCGCTAATTCACCTCACGTAATCGGTACGTACGTTGCACGAAGTGATAAACAAAATAAGTGTAGCAAAATAAAGAGGAGATCACAAATTTATGTGGTTCGACTGATAAATTTGTCTACATCTACGGGGCAAGTACACGGAACTCACTTGTATAACAGGAGAAATTACAACGCACACCCCTCAACCCGACAAACACCAAACAGTAGATCGCACTCTTAACCGTGAATCTTTACTCAGTACAACTCTCACAATTATAGAGATACTGCACACCCAAGATTCCTTTACAAAAGATAACTCAGACCCCCAAGTTCTATTTCATCCAGAATGTAGAGAAAAAACAGAGGAATAACCCAAAGCACATTAACTCTTAACTGTTCCCTCTCAGTCTCTCTCTCCTTTACACGTTCTCAAAGAAGTAGAGGGGTGGTTGTACGCACTAAAGTAGTGAAGGAGTGATATCAACAGTTACTTCCTATTTTTTAGGTGTCACACCGACCTTCGTCATCGCCTCCGCCCGCCGAAGAGCAGCTGGCTCTCGAGCTCCGACCTCCGCCGTCGCCTCCGCCCCCGCCTGTCCCGACCTCCGCCGTCGCCTCCTCCTCCGCCCCCCCAAGAGCAAGCCGGTCCCGACCTCCTGTTGAGAATGATGTCTTGTATTCTGTTATATGGAAAAGCTAAATATTTTAGGCTATGTGGGTAATTTTGTAATTTGTGCCATGTAGGGTTTCGCTATATATGTTTAGGGCGAAACAGGTCTCTATATAGAGAGGGAGGGAGTGAGAAAGAGCAGCTGTATACTTTTTTACGTTATCAGTGAAACAGATCTCATTTCCCCGTGGACATAGGTAGGCAGAACATCTCCCCTGCTGAATCACGTAAATTCTTATGTTGTACAAATTTTCATTACTTTCTTACATCGTTGATAGGATCGAATTTATATATTCGACAATTGGTATCAGAGCTTAGTTCGACAAGCTATCAAGATGGCAGGAAAGGGTTCGAGTGTCAAGTACGACATCGAGAGGTTTAATGGAAAGAACAACTTCACTCTCTGGCGACGAAGAATGATGGATCTTCTGATTCAGCAGGGCCTGTAAAAAATGCTGCTGGGGAAAGGGAAGAAACCAAAAACGAGTGATGAAGATTGGGCGGAGATGGAGGAAAGGGCGGTAAGCGCCATTCGATTGAACTTTGTTCGTAAAATTCTGCACGTGTCAACGAACGTGTCGAACAAGTAATACAATGATGAGAAGAGTATCGTCCCACAGAGATTGATGATAATAAACCAATTAAATATTAAAAATAGATTAATTCTAAAATTTATCTAACAGATCAAAAATAATTGAGAATAAATAAAAACTGACAATTTTTAAAAACGAAATTTTATAAACTAAAGGCAGATAATCAATCAGGTAAAATATGTTAGAGCATCCGATTTCACCATAACCACTAGATATGAATTTCGGATCATTATGCATACAAGAACGATATCAAGCATGTGATAGCGGAATTTCCTAATCTATTTACTATCCTATCTCTAGGTATAGCAAACCTACTCAGTTTATCAATTCACTATATTTCTATGTGAATTTAAATAAACATAAGCGCATTAAAATCTGTGAATATTCCCGATTTACAATGAATCTTTTGGACCACCTTATCACCGAAAACTACACAAATAACATGATATATTTCTATCCACATTTAATTCATGGTTATATATTATAAGGAGCAATTACATATTATCACTTCTCAGTCTCAAACATGCACATCAGATCATTCAAGTGGTGCCTAATCACCTAAACGCATTAAGCACAATAATATATAACTCACATGAATGAAATTACTTGCAAAGCATAAAAAGCATGAAATTCATATCATCATGGTTAGGCTACATCGTAGCTCTAACAAAGAAAATTAGAACATAATAGAAGAAGAAACGAAAATAGAAATTAAATCAAACATCTTGAATCAAAGAACAAGAATTCTGTCACCACTTTTGTCTTCTCTTCAAAATACTTGAAAAACTCTCAAAACACTGAAAACAAAAACGATCTCTCTCTCTCTCTCTCTCTAAAAAAAACTCCATATTCCCCCAAGTTATCATATTTATACAATAACGTCTAAGACTCCTCTCACAAGGCAATTACTTCTTTTTTCGCATAAAATTAGGGAATAAATCGCAGAATTTCCAATGTGATATCCACCTTCTAACTCTTCTCTGGGTCACATATTCCTTTCCTTCTTTTTTGCCATATTTTCCTTATTTTCTCCATATCTCAATATTCTGCATAAACAAGGAAATATTAAGTAAATAAAAGGAAATCCAAATATATTTTAACAAATATTGCATTATTTATTGCCTAAAGTAGATAAAATAACTCTATTTTTATAGAGTTATCAAACCCCCAAACTTAACATTTTGCTAGTCCTCGAGCAAAAGCAAGATATAAGACATACTCAAGCTAACAGTCCCCTCCATGGCTTTCTTCCATAATTGCTCAAAATCACAATTCAAAGAAAAACACAAATTTCATCCAAACATTGAAATAGATTCATAAGTTAAAACCGATTCTAACTATGTGATCCAAGTGTGTGTGTGAGTCCTCATCTTTTCGAATTATATGCAATCCAAATAAGTTCACATTGATATGCAACCTCTCAAAAACTCTTTATAATTATAACCAAATCTCATAGATTTGCTTTTCATTCCTCTCTCCACTAATGTAAGCTAATCATCGAACCAAAAATCAATAGGACTTTCCTTAGGTTGTAATGTAAGGCTGGGCTAACGGTGAGATAATGGTAAATTTAAGCTCAAATCACCCATGAACACATTGATTTCTAGGATCTAATTAGAGCACACGCCACTATCTCCAATTTCACATCTTCAAAATAATCTTTCTGCCACTACATATCATCATTCTTTCTCTTTTTTTTCTTTTCTTTTTTTTTCTCTTCTTTTTTTTTCATTGCTTTATGGTGGAGTTCCTCCCTAAGTCCCTCCTAATATAACGTGAACATTCCCAACCCATTGAGTATCCAAAAGGCTCACTCAATTGAAAGTTGGATAGGGAATCATAAAAGCAATATTTTCTTTTTCTCTTTTTTTCTTTCTTTTTCTTCTTTTTTTTCTTTTTTTTTGAAGAAGAAGATACACCCAAACAACCATAGCAATCAAATTATTTCCATGCTCCACCCTTCCTCCCAAATTGCTATTATGCTCAAATAAACTTTTATCCTAAAAAAATCAACTTGTTCATGGGGCGTGGGACAATGATATAATTTGGCAAAAGGTAAGCTAAAAAGTACGTGGGTGCCAATAAAAGATTGGATAATAATTAAGGCTCAACGGGATGACTATGGATAAATAAACAGGGTTGGCTTGAAAGGCTCAATCGATCCAAAAATTGCCTAAATCATTTTCTCAGTTAGATGTAGCCTAGGATTTCGCCTCAAGAGAAAATCAAACAAATTCTAAGATTTGGGTGAGATCTAAGAAAAGCACATACTTCATATGAATGTTCTCTAGATGTACACACTACTCAAAAATTAAGGATTTATAGTGCTTAGTAAGTGGATCAACATCAGCAGAATCAAAATTAACTCACATATCATTCACAAGTTTGAACAAAATTTAAATTTTCCTAAGAATCGCAAAAATTCACAACAAGGAATGCAACAAAAAAAAATTCAGATTTAGCAATTTTTTTTTGAGCAAAAATTTTGTCTCCCCCCAAACTTGAATGAAGCAGTGTCCTCAATGCGAAAAATAAAAGAAACAAAAGAAAAATAGGAACAAGAAAACTCCCCTTGCAGTAGGATGTGTCCATGGATGGTCTTGATGACTCCAAAAGGTGATCCTTCAAAAAAGAAAATTAACCTGGATAAAAGAAAAAAAAAATTCATCTTTTTTTCTTTTTGAAAAAAAAATAAACATAAAAAATTAATGAAGAAACATAATAAAAATGCTTGGGTTGCCTCCCAAGAAGCGCTTGCTTTATAGTTTTCAGCCAAACTATCTCAGATGTCGCTATTCTGGAGAATGAAGTTCAATAGTGGTCTTCTGCTTGTTGTAACCACCTTCGAAGTAGGGCTTCAAACGTTGACCGTTCACCTTAAATGTGCCTTCGGTATCATGTGCAACTTCAACTGCTCTGTATGGAAATACCTGTGTGACTGTATAAGGACCAGATCATCGAGAACGTAACTTTCCTGGAAAAAGTTTAAGACGAGAGTTATAAAGCAAAACTTTTTGGCCAATTTCGAACTCTCTTCTGAATATGTGTTTATCATGCCACTTTTGGTACGCTCCTTGTACATCTTAGCATTTTCATAGGCCTCATTGCGGAATTCCTCCAATTCATTTAGTTGCAACAATCTTTTTTCACCTGCAGACTGCATGTCAAAATTCAGAAATTTCAATGCCCAATATGCTTTGTGCTCTAATTCCACTGGTAGATGACAAGCCTTCCCAAACACTAGCCTAAAAGGAGACATCCCAATTGGGGTTTTGAATGCTGTCCTATAGGCCCAAAGTGCATCATCAAATTTCATCGACCAATCTTTCCTTGAGGCATTCACTGTTTTTTCTAAAATTCTCTTGATTTCCCTATTTGAAACTTCTACTTGACCACTAGTCTGAGGATGATAAGGGGTTGCAATCTTATGTGTGACTCCATACTTACTCAAAAGTACTTCAAACCGTTTGTTGCAAAAGTGTGTCCCCCTATCACTTATGATTGCCCTAGGAGTGTCAAATCGCGTAAAAATATTTTTTTTCAAGAATTTGACAACAGCCTTAGCATCATTTTTTGGCAATGCTACAGCTTCTACCCACTTAGACACATACTCCACAGCCACTAAAATATATAAATTACTATAAGAAGATGTAAAGGGTCCCATGAAATCAATACCCCAAACATCAAATAATTCACACACAATAATATTATTTAAAGGCATCTCATTTTTTCTAGAAATATTTTCAGTTCTCTGACACCAGTCACATGAAGCTACAAAGGAGTAAGCATCTTTAAAAAGTGTGGGTCAATAAAATCCAGACTGTAAAACCTTAACTGCAGTTTTGGTGGCACCAAAATGACCACCTGCCTCTCTATCATGACAATGATGCAGAATATTTACCGTTTCTTCATCTGGAACACATCTCCTTATGACCTGGTCTGCACATACCTTAAAAAGAAAAGGTTCTTTCCAAAAATAATTTTTAACATCAGAAAAGAATTTTTTCTTCTGTTGATATGACAATTCAGGAGGGAGAATATTACTTACCAAATAATTCACAAAATCAGCATACCAAGGAATTTTTGTGGATTTGATGGAAAAAATTTTCTCATCAGGAAACTCTTCCATAATTGGACTTATCTCTTCCTTTAAATTCGGAATTCTTGACAAGTGATCTGCAACTAGATTTTCAGTCCCCTTCTTATCTTTGATTTCCAAATCAAATTCTTGCAACAATAGAATCCACCTAATTAAACGTGATTTTGATTCTTTCTTTTCAAGCAGATACTTAAGAGCAGAGTGGTCAGAATAAACTATAACTTTGAGCCAATTAAATAAGAACGAAATTTATCAAAAGCAAACACTACCGCCAAAAGTTCCTTTTCTGTTGTTGAATAATTCAATTGTGCACCTGACAAGGTTCGACTGGCATAGTAAATGGTTTGAAAAATTCCATCCTTTCTTTGTCCAAGTACGGCTCCAACAGCCGAGTCACTAGAGTCACACATCAACTCGAAAGGCAAATCCCAAGTAGACGCAGTCATGATAGGGGCCGAAATTAACTTCTACTTCAATGTGTTGAATGCCTGCAAATAATCATCAGAGAAGTCAAATTTAGAATCTTTTTCCAACAATTTAGAAAGGGGTCTAGCAATTTTAGAAAAATCTTTAATGAAACGCCTATAAAATCCTGCATGTCCCAAAAATCCTCGAACAAGCTTCACAGAGGTAGGAGGCGGTAGTTTTGAAATAACTTTAATCTTAGCTCGGTCCACCTCAATTCCTCTTATAGAGATCTTATGGCCTAGCACAATCCCTTCCTACACCATAAAGTGACACTTCTCCCAATTCAAGACAAGGTTAGTCTCCTCACATCTTTGTAATACCAAAGCTAAATTATTCAAGCATGAATCAAAAGATGAGCCAAAAACAGAAAAATCATCCATAAATATCTCAATATATTTTTCCATCATGTCAGAAAAAATAGCCATCATGCATCTTTGAAAAATAGCAGGCGCATTACAAAGACCAAAAGGCATCCTCCTATAGGCAAAAGTACCATAAGGACAAGTAAAAGTAGTTTTTTCTTGATCCTCAGGTGCAATAGGGATTTGATTATAACCAGAATATCCATCTAAAAAATAGTAAAACTCATGCCCTGCAAGTCTCTCCAACAATTGATCAATAAAAGGCAAAGGAAAGTGATCTTTACGGGTGGCATCATTCAATTTTCTATAATCCATACAAACACGCCATCCAGTAACGGTTCTAGTCGAAATTAATTCATTATCATTATTTAGTTGAACAGTCATACCTCCTTTTTTTGGAACAACTTGCATAGGACTTACCCAGGAACTATCAGAGATAGGATAGATAATCCCTGCATCAAGTAACTTAATTACCTCAGCTTTCACCACTTCTTGCATTTTCGGGTTCAAACGCCTCTGAGGTTGGATAGTGGGTTTATGTTGTTCCTCCATCAAAATTTTATGCATGCAAATTGAAGGACTAATTCCCTTGATGTCAGCTATTTTCCATCCAATTGCACATTTATGTTCTCTTAACACTCTGAGCAATTTCTCCTCCATCAAATCTGTTAAAGAAGAAGATATAATTACTGGTAAAGAAGAAATTCCATCTAAATAAGCATATTTCAAATGAGAAGGTAAGGGTTTGAGTTCAAAAATAGGAGGCTCTTCAATTGATGGCTTAAGCTTCGTTGTGTGTTGTCCCAACTCCTCAAATTTTGTTGTCTTATGGCTTGAATATGTTGGATTTGCCTCCATAAAATTTGCATACTCCATTATCTCTTCATTCTCAATTTCTCTGTCTTTTGGTTGAACCAAACATGCTTCAAGTGGATCTTTAAA
This sequence comes from Syzygium malaccense, assembly GCA_031216405.1. Classification (NCBI taxonomy): domain Eukaryota; kingdom Viridiplantae; phylum Streptophyta; class Magnoliopsida; order Myrtales; family Myrtaceae; genus Syzygium; species Syzygium malaccense. The sequence goes on from CM062255.1 coordinate 5,854,419, forward strand.
AATATTTTCTTGAAAAACATTATTCACCAACTTGTCAACTGTCTCAACTCTAAAACAAGAATTATCATCAGAGGGATATTTCATTGCTTTAAAAACATTGAAAGAAATAAGATCATCTTGAACTCTAAGAATCAACTTCCCCTGTTGTACATCAATAAGAGCTCTTCCTGTTGCTAGAAAAGGACGACCTAAGATAAGTGGTACCTCAAAATCCTCCTCCATGTCAAGAACTATGAAATCTGCAGGAAAAATAAACTTGTCAACTTTACCAATACATCTTCCACAATACCTCTCGGATATTTAATTGATCGATCAGCCAGTTGAAGCGACACTGTAGTTGCTTTTACTTCACCCAATCCTAATTTCCTGAAAACAGAGAAAGGCATCAAATTAATACTTGCACCTAAATCACATAATGCCTTTTCAAAGTAAGAATCTCCAATAGTGCAAGGAATTGTAAAACTCCCTGGATCTTTTAACTTCGGAGGTAATTTATTTTGTAGGATGGCCGAACATTCCTCATTCAATTTCACAGTTTCATAATCCTCTAGCTTTCTTTTGTTTGCCAAAATCTCCTTCAAAAATTTTGCATAGCTAGGCATTTGCGCTAAAGCATCTGCAAAAGGAATATTAATGTGTAATTTTTTAAAAACATCAAGAAATTTAGAAAATTGCTTATCTATTTTGTGCTGCTGGAGTCGCTGAAGGAATGGAACTGGCGGCACGTATGGCTTGGGATTATCTGGAAAAAGTTTGCTCTTGCCTATCTCCTTTGGTTGTTTCTTGTCCTCTTCTTCTTTGTCTCTGGAAATCTCTTGTTTGGTATCTTCATCACCCACTTGTTTACCACTTCTCAGGGTTATAACTTTTACATTTTCAATTGGATTTTTCTCTGTGTTGCTAGGTAAAGAACCATGTTGTCTCCCAGACATCATGTTTGCTAACTGCCCCACTTGCATCTCCAGATTTCTGATTGAAGCCTCTTGGTTCTGAAATCTCATATCTGTGTTCTTGATGAAGTCTTGAGTAGTGTTGGCAAGTTTTGTGACTATATCTTCTAAACTGGACTTTGTCTCTTCTGGTTGTTTGAATCCTAGTGGTAGTCTTGTCACATTTTGATTATTCCATGAAAAATTTGGATGATTGCGCCATTCCGAATTGTACGTGTTGGAGTAGGGATTATTCTGTGATCTGTTAAAATTCCCAACAAAGTTAGCATTTTCATTAAATCAAGCAAAAGTGTTACCTACCTGACATTCTGTGCTAACATGTCCTCCACCACAGAAATCGCATGTCACATTCTGAATTTTCATGCTTGAAACACTCATATTATCTATCTTTTTGTTGAGTGCTTCAATTTGTGCAGTGATTGCCGTGAAAGCATCCACCTCGTGAACCCCGCTAGCTTTTCGCATTGATATCCTCTCAGTAGGCCACTGATAACTATTGGATGCCATCTCCTCTAATAAGTTGTAGGCTTCTTCTGGTATTTTATTATTCAGAGTTCCCCCTGCAGCTGCATCAATCATAGAACGGAGATTTGTACTACACCCATTATAAAAAGTTTGTACCTGTATCCATACGGGTAATGCATGATGCGGGCATCTCCTAAGAAACTTCTTGAATCTTTCCCATACTTCATACAATGATTCATTATCCATTTGCATAGAATTAGTAATATCGTTACGCATTTTTGCAGATTTTGCAGGTGGAAAAAACTTACCAAGAAATTTTTGGGCCATATTATTCCATGTAGTGATCGATCCTGCAGGAAGAGAAGAGAGCCAACCTTTAGCTTTGTCTTTAAGAGAGAATGGAAATAACCTCAATCTAATAGCATCATCTGAAACTCCATTATATTTAATTGTGTCACAGATTTCAAGAAAAGCATCGATGTGAGCGTTTGGATCATCGCTTGGTAGTCCACTAAATTGCACTAATTGTTGAAGCATCTGAATCAGTGATGGCTTGATCTCAAAGTTGTTTGCTTGAATTGCAGGTTTCCTGATACTTGATGTGGTGCCTTCAACTATTGGTGCAACATAATCTTTCAAGAGTCTACGTTGATTTCTACTATCATCAACTCCCTCCATCTTTTTAATGTGATTTCTCTGTTCTCTCAGTCGCCTTTTAAATGTGCGTTCGATTTCTAGATCAAACTCAGTAAGTTTTCCTTGTTGGCTACGTGTCATGCAACAATGTATACTCTGAAAAAAAAATAAATAAAAGCTAGATTAAACTTAGAATTATCCGGTATCAATATTAATTGGTATTAAATAAACAATCCCCGGCAACGGCGCCAAAAACTTGTTCGTAAAATTCTGCACGTGTCAACGAACGTGTCGAACAAGTAATACAATGATGAGAAGAGTATCGTCCCACAGAGATTGATGATAATAAACCAATTAAATATTAAAAATAGATTAATTCTAAAATTTATCTAACAGATCAAAAATAATTGAGAATAAATAAAAACTGACAATTTTTAAAAACGAAATTTTATAAACTAAAGGCAGATAATCAATCAGGTAAAATATGTTAGAGCATCCGATTTCACCATAACCACTAGATATGAATTTCGGATCATTATGCATACAAGAACGATATCAAGCATGTGATAGCGGAATTTCCTAATCTATTTACTATCTTATCTCTAGGTATAGCAAGCCTACTCAGTTTATCAATTCACTATATTTCTATGTGAATTTAAATAAACATAAGCGCATTAAAATCTGTGAATATTCCCGATTTACAATGAATTTTTTGGACCACCTTATCACCGAAAACTACACAAATAACATGATATATTTCTATCCACATTTAATTCATGGTTATATATTATAAGGAGCAATTACATATTATCACTTTTCAGTCTCAAACATGCACATCAGATCATTCAAGTGGTGGCCAATCACCTAAACGCATTAAGCACAATAATATATAACTCACATGAATGAAATTACTTGCAAAGCATAAAAAGCATGAAATTCATATCATCATGGTTAGGCTACATCGTAGCTCTAACAAAGAAAATTAGAACATAATAGAAGAAGAAACGAAAATAGAAATTAAATCAAACATCTTGAATCAAAGAACAAGAATTCTGTCACCACTTTTGTCTTCTCTTCAAAATACTTGAAAAACTCTCAAAACACTGAAAACAAAAACGATCTCTCTCTCTCTCTCTCTAAAAAAAACTCCATATTCCCCCAAGTTATCATATTTATACAATAACGTCTAAGACTCCTCTCACAAGGCAATTACTTCTTTTTTCGCATAAAATTAGGGAATAAATCGCAGAATTTCCAATGTGATATCCACCTTCTAACTCTTCTCTGGATCACATATTCCTTTCCTTCTTTTTTTGCCATATTTTCCTTATTTTCTCCATATCTCAATATTCTGCATAAACAAGGAAATATTAAGTAAATAAAAGGAAATCCAAATATATTTTAACAAATATTGCATTATTTATTGCCTAAAGTAGATAAAATAACTCTATTTTTATAGAGTTATCAAACCTATCTGATGAGGTTCTGCAGTATGTGGTGGATCTCAAGTCAGCTCCGCAGGTGTGGTCGAAACTTGAGAGGATCTATATGACTAAGTCCCTAACGAACAAACTATTTCTGAAAAAACAGTTATACTCTCTACAGATGGAGGAAGGCTCAGATCTGTTAGAACACATCAACACGCTCAATCAGATTCTGAGTAAACTTGCAAGCCTAGAGGTTTCGATGGAAGATGAAGACAAAGCCCTATTACTGCTATCGTCGCTACCAGCATCTTATGATCATCTGGTGACGACACTCTTGTATGGAAAGGAGGCGCTTGAGACAGATGAGGTCACTGCTGCCCTATTATCTAATGATACGAGAAAGAGGGTTAACAGTGCTACGGCACAGGGTGAGGGTCTCATCGAAAAAGTCAAGGAGCAGGAACGGGGAAGAACAATTCAGCGGGGATCCGGGAGTAAGGGTCGATCGAAATCAAGAGGGGCTAAAACAAAACTCTCTTGTTATTATTGCAAGAAAGAATGCCATCTGAAAAGAGACTGTTACAAGAGAAAGGAAGACTTGAAGAAGCGCGAGAAAACTTCTAATCAAGCAAGTGTGGCTGATGGCTCAGACGGTGATGATGGAGATCTTCTCTCTATATCATCAGGTAAGAATCAATTCGTTGATTCATAGATTTTAGACTCTGGATGTTCTTATCACATGTGCCCGAATAGGGATTGGTTTGATTCATACCGGTCATACAGTGGCGGATCTGTACTAATGGGGGATGATGCGGTTTGCAAAACCATTGGAATAGGGACTATTAAAATCAGAATGTTTGATGGTATAGTCAGAACTTTAGTGAATGTAAGGCACATTCCAGATCTAAAGAAAAATTTGATATCTTTGGGTGCGCTTGATGTGAATGGCTGCAAGTACGCAGCAGCAGGTGAAATTCTCAAAGTCATCAAGGGAGCTATGGTTGTCATGAAAGGAGAGTTGACTGGAAGTTTATACAGGCTCATAGGGAGTACAGTAACAGGTGGAGCATTTGTGACTACAACTGCAAAGTCCGATACAGATGACACTCATCTGTGGCATATGCGGTTGGGGCATATGGGTGAAAGGGGTATGATGGAGCTTCATAAAAGGAAGCTGTTAAAAGGTGTCAAAAGCTGCAAATTGAACTTCTGCAAATATTGCGTTTTCGGGAAACAGAGCAGGGTTAGTTTCAAAAATGCGAAACATACGAGCAAGGATATACTTGATTATGTACACAACGATGTATGGGGTCCTGCACCGATCATATCAAAAGGTGGAGCTGAATATTTTGTGACCTTCATTGATGATTACTCAAGGAAAGTCTGGGTCTACTTCATGAAGCAGAAAAATGAAGTCTTCTCCAAATTCAAAGAGTGGAAGGCTGAAGTAGAAAGACAGATAAGAAAGAAGCTAAAGTGCTTGAGAATAGATAATGGAGGGGAATACAGGTACACACCATTCCTGGAACTATGTAAAGCTGAAGGGATCACACGTCACTTCACAACATCAGATACACCACAGCAAAACGGTGTAGCTGAGAGGATGAACAGGACACTTTTGGAAAGGGCTCGGAGTATGAGACTGAATGCAGGGCTGAGAAAAAGTTTCTGGGCAGAAGTAGTTAATATGGCATGCTATCTCATTAACAGGTCTCCATCTACAGCCATTGAATGCAGAGTTCCTGAGGAGGTATGGACAGGTAATTCGATTGACTGTTCTGGTTTGAGAGTATTTGGTTGTCTAGCCTATGTTCATGTACAAAGTGGACATCGTTCCAAGTTAGACTCAAAGTCTAAGCAGTGCATCTTTCTTGGCTATGAGAAAGGTGTGAAAGGATTCAAGTTATGGGATCCAAATGCATGGAAGACCGTGGTTAGCAGGGACGTTGTCTTTAATGAATTTGACATGGTAAAGGCAAATAACAGTTCACATGCAGATGGCAGAAGTGAAGAAGGATCTACTGTGCAGGTGGAGTCAGGTGAACCAGAAATAGCAAAAGGAAGGGAATCATCCAGTAACTCACCAGAATCACAGGAGACAGTGGAAGATACCTACACCATTGCAGAAGGTAGAGGAAAACGTACTCACAAAGCACCTGTGAGATACGGGTTTGAGGATATGGTTGCTTATGCCCTCACAGTAGGTACAGGCGATCCATCTTCCTATCAGGATGCAATATCTGATGCTGATAGTGATAAATGGATGTCGGCTATGATGGAAGAGATGGAATCCTTACAAAAAAACAGGACTTGGAAGATTGTGGAGAAACATAAAGGGCGAAAGATCATTGGGTGTAAATGGATCTTTCGCAAGAAAGAGGCAGTGTTTGAGAATGAGCAGGTAAGGTACAAGGCTAGACTTGTAGCTAAAGGGTATGCACAGAAGGAATGGGTGGATTATAATGAAATATTTTCTCCGGTAGTAAAGCACACTTCCATTCGAGTTCTACTTGCTTTTGTAGCCATGTTTGATTTTGAGTTGGAGCAACTTGATGTGAAGACGGCGTTTCTTCATGGAGACTTAGAGGAACAGGTTTTCATGAAGCAACCTGACGGGTTCAAAGTGCCAAGAAAGGAAGATCATGTTTGTCTGCTTAAGAAATCACTTTATGGCCTTAAGCAATCTCCAAGACAGTGGTACAAGCGTTTTGACTCTTTTATGGTGCAAATTGGCTATTCGAGAAGTGAGTATGATTGCTGTGTTTATTTTAAAGTGTCAGATGATAATTCGATTATTCTTTTGATGCTTTATGTTGATGACATGCTCATTGCTGCTAAGGATATGCATGATATTATCTCTTTGAAGTCCTTGTTGAATAATGAGTTTGAGATGAAGGATCTTGGTGCTGCTAAGAGGATCCTTGGTATGGAAATTCATAGAGATAGAAGTGTAAGTAAACTCTGGGTATCTCAAAAGAGGTATGTTGAAAAGGTACTTGAGCGTTTCAAGATGAATAAAGTTAAACCAGTGAGGATACCATTAGCTAGCCACTTCAGATTATTTGAACAGCAATGCCCCATAAAACATGAGGAAATTGAGGAGATGACTCGAGTTCCCTATGCTAACGCAGTTGGGAGCCTCATGTATGCTATGGTGTGTAGCAGGCTAGATTTGTCTCATGCAGTCAGTGTTGTTAGCAGATACATGAGTAATCCGGGGAAGGAGCATTGGAATGCAGTCAAGTGGATCTTTAGATATCTGAGCGGGACTGCAGACTTGGGTATTATGTTCAGTCGCGACGGAGCTTCGAAGGAGCTAGCGGGATATGTTGATTCAGACTTTGCTGGTGACCTAGATAGGAGGAGGTCTACTACAGGATATATCTTCACATTAGCTGGTGGACCTATCTCATGGAGGACAATGCTCCGGTCCACAATTGCATTGTCTACTATAGAGGCAGAGTACATGGCAGTTATAGAAGCTGCTAAGGAAGGGCTCTGGTTGACTGGGTTGGTTCGTGAGTTGGGTTTAGAGCAAAGAGGTGCGGTGTTACATTGTGACAGTCAGAGTGCCATACATCTCGCCAAGAATCAAGTGTTTCATGCAAGAACAAAGCATATAGATGTGAAGTTTCACAAAATCAGGGAGCTTGTGTCAGATGGCAGCATTCACTTGAGGAAAGATTCACACGAATAGTAATCCTGCAGATTGTTTTACCAAGCCAGTCACTAGCGAGAAGTTTAGGTCCTGTTTGGGCTCAATTAATATAACTCGCTGTTGAAGGTGAGGGACGCACTCAATGAGTGCGGGAGTGTACCTCTTATGGAGGTACCGGGATGAAGACATCTATATTTCATATTCTTTCACAAGTGGCTTTACAGAATCCAAGCCAAGGTGGAGATTATTGAGGATGATGTCTTGTATTCTATTATATGGAAAAGCTAAATATTTTAGGCTATGTGGGCAATTTTGTAATTTGTTCAACGTAGGGTTTCGCTATATATGTTTAGGGCGAAACATGTCTCTATATAGAGAAGGAGGGAGTGAGAAAGAGCGGCTGTACACTTTTTTACGTTATCAGTGAAACGGATCTCATCTCCCCGTAGACGTAGGTAGGCGGAACATCTCCCCTGCTGAACCACGTAAATTCTTGTGTTGTACAAATTTCCATTACTTTCTTACATCGTTGATAGGATTGAATTTATATATTCGACACCTCCGTCATCGCCTCCGCCCGCCGAAGAGCAGCTAGCTCTCAAGCTCCAACCTCCGCCGTCGCCTCTGCCTCTGCCTCTGCCCGCCGGTCCCAACCTCCGCCGTCGCAGCTGCGTCCCGAGCTCTGACCGTCGTCGCCTCCGACCTCCCCCCGCCTGTCGGTCTAGACCTTCGCCGTCGCCTCCGCCCGCCCAAGAGTAGCTGGTCCCAAGCTCGTTCGCAATCTCCACCACCACCACCAGTCAAACTCACTCTCTCCCTCGCTGAAGTTCCTTCTCGAACGCACGATGAAGCAGCTCGTTTCGCCTCTGGCATTCGTGCTCCGAGCCTCGGATTGTGGATTGTTGTATCCGTTTCTTCCATGGTGGTACTGCTCCGACTGATCCTCTGCAGGAAGGTGTGAACATTCTCTAATTTATTTAGTCAGTTTTTTCTTGTGCAATGTCGTAGGTTGTGTTCCTCATAAAGCTCTAGCTAGTATTTCTGACAGCTTTGTGCATATGAGGTAGTTGAGTTTGTTCAAATGTTAATTATCGCGCTCCTATAAAGAACCCCGGGAAAGGTTCATGCAAACAAGCAATTAGAATAACGCCTTGGCTCAAGAAAAGGGCATTCAAATGTTGCAACAGTTAGTATTTCATGTTTGGAACCATCTGATGGTCCAATTTCATATAAAACCAAATACAAAACCACGAGGTTCATTCGAGGACAAAGATTATTCCAACAGAAACTCAAGGTGATTCGTCTCCACTATGAGCTCTTGATCACAAGCATGCTGATTGAATCTGCCAAAACTTCTCTAAATGTAGCTGCAACTTGACTTACTCTGGAGCTCGTCAATTTCTGATGACTGCAAATTTTGGTACCATGCCACGTTATTACATGTATGAAAGGTACAAGGTCATCTCTAGGGTGATATGAAAGCTTCGCCTGCGTAATGAATGTTTCCAACTTCCTCTTCAATGCGTAAGAGCTGCAATGATCAGCAACCGCAGTTGTGCATGAGCATTTTCAAACACGGCTCAGATGAAAATAAACATAATAGACAGGCTGCTGCGGATGTGCAGTGCAGAAGCGCCTATAACACTTCGAATACATCCTAAGAAGTTCTAGTATAAGTTTAAGGCAACCCAAAGTACTTATCGTTAATAAATCTGAATCTACTTTGACTAAGGCAATAGATATATCAAGCAGAGAGAGAGAGAGAGAGAGACCAAAAATGTCCATAAAATTAAGAGTGACACTCAGTTACCTGGTTATGCTTTGCCAACAGCTCACTTCCGCAAGGAGCTGCTGTCTTGATCTGAAAACCAAACATGAAACATCTTGTGTTAGTTCCGTGGTATCGGAAAAGATTCATGGTAAGTCGTGGATGTTAAATCGAACCTGTCCGCTAACCAAACCCACGGATAGATCAGCGATAAAGCTGTCCTCGGTTTCACCACAGCGGTGGCTGACCATTACACCGCAACCTGCAGCTTTCGAGTCAAGCGCGGCTTGAATGGATTCAGTCACTGTGCCGATTTGGTTTACCTGCAACAAGGTTATCCAAATGACAAAAAAAAACATCATTAGGGTAATGAATTTACCCATCAGATCACATCAGCTATTTCAAATTGGTAATGAAAGGTGAAGTGGTAACCAGAGTTACAAAGGGAGGACCAAGTGACCAATCAACACTAGAATCCCCACATCACTTCTTACAAGGCTATAGGTATAGTCTATACCAGTCATAGGAATAGATTGCATATTCTCTTCAATGAACAAACTGCTATTTTTTTTTTGGTAAGAACAAACTGCTATTTTGCTCTCAAGAAATATCTAAGTAATTAAATGAGTACCATATCATCATAAAATTTAGGATGTACTCTTCTTGGAAAAAGTTTGGAACCAAAATTAGTTATTTATATTCTAAGCTCATATAGTTCTATATCCTTTTTCCCCTTATCAGGTCCTATATGGCTGTTTCCAATACTCCACAATGCATGATGGTTTACAAGTCGAATAAAGGAAATGCAAATCTAGAATCTCAAGGGTATCTGATTCATTCATTAAATTTCTAGCAGGGAGGCTACCAAACACATTGCAAAACAGATATAATTTGAAAGTAAAGAATCAATGAGGCATGGGCCATAGGAAGAAGAGGGTCAGGCAGAAATTTACAAAGCTCAGTCATAATTCAAAGCATGGGGAAAAAATCGGTTGGATGATTTGGAACTAGAGGCTACCTTCAAAAGAAAAGCATTGCAAGCCTTCTTGCCAATGGCTTCAGCTATTCTCTTTCGATTAGTAACCAACAAGTCATCTCCCACAGGTTGAATATCAACTGAAGACTGAAGAGACGCCCATGAGCTCCAGTCATCTTGGTCAAATGGATCTTCAATGGAAACAATAGGGAAATCTTTGACAAAATCCTTGTAGAGATCACAAAGGCTCTGCGCTGAGAGCACATGAGCCCCATCATTTGGTTGTTTCTTGAAATTTAGGTCATATCTCCCATCCTTCAAGAAGAACTCAGAAGCCGCAACATCCATCCCTATTTTGATCTGCACCATTATTTTGTTTCCATGAATACCATTAACCAAGTTTCTACAATGAAGGATCCCTAAAGATTAGGATGATAAGGGACTCCTAGACCAGTAGCTGCATGTACCTTCCCTGTGTACGCAGCCTTCTCAATCGCATCCATGAGGAGAACCAGTTCCGCCCTATTATCCTGAACATTGGGAGCAAATCCACCTTCATCTCCAACATTACATGCATCCTGTCCATATTTGGCCTTAATGATCGCTTTTAGAACATGATAAAATGTTCAATCCAAAAATCAAGGAAAGATGAGAGCATGTTTGAAATTTGAAAACAGCAAGAAGAAAGAAAAGGATTTAGAACATCATGCTTAAGGCAACTGATGCAAATAGCAGCTTGCTGACCTTCACTACCCATGCGTAGTGCCTCTGCAAATGAGGTTGCACCCACAGGTAAGATCATAAATTCTTGCATAGCCAGATTATTCCCCGCATGACTGCCTCCATTTATCACATTAAATGCTGGTACCGGCATGACAAGCTCCTTTGTTCCGGAGATCTCCTGGATATGCTTGTACAGGGGCACTCCTTTTGCTCCTGCACCTGCTCTGCACGGGCTAAGAGACACTCCCAATATAGCGTTGGCCCCCATAGTCAACTTGTTTGGAGTACTGTCAATTTCTAGCATAATAGCATCTATATCAGCATGATTCCTGTGGAACATCACATGCCATGAACATGAGCATGGATTAAAAGGAGGATTGCTTCAAAAGGAAAATGACCACAAACACAACATGAAGACTGATATAACAGAAGTAGTGCATTGCCACTGAACGGGCACAGTAATGTTTGCATGACTGTGAATATTTAGTTGGATGTATCCCGAAATCTTATATGAAAAAAAAGACTCCCAATAGACTGTTCAAGCAAAAAATTTAATTTATAAACTTGAACCATCTGAACTTGCAAATTCTAATTTTCCAAGTAATCCAGCTACCACTGACCTCTATATCTTTCTCCCCTCATTTCATAAAGCACACTAGCAAACAAATATTGCTTCTTTAAAAGTCAATCCTTTCATGCTCATTAAAATTCATTTTTTGAGTATGGGACCGTCACTCTAATACCACTTGCTAAATGTGGACGTGTGGCTCTGATAACATTTGCTGAGTACGGAAATGTGGTGACACAAGAAAATTATATCAGGTAACTCAAGACACCGAAATACGGTACAAGTATAACACTCTAATAAAATATTATCTCATACAACTAGTACACACACTATACGTGAATAGCTAGAGACCACAGCTCGCTGTTGCAAAACTTATTTTCTCACACTACACACAAAACTCTTAAGAGCAAACAGGCCCATACAAACACACTCTCAACTCGAATGTTTCACCGAATGCCTTATTTCCTCATGTGCGGATGAAAATCTTGAACAAAAGTTGACGACCGTCACTTTTCTTCTTCAAAGACTGATGGCAAATAGTAACCTCTAATGGCCTTTATCTCTTATAGCTTTGGGTACTACTATTTTTTTTTTTATAGTGGATGGTAAGCTCACTATTTTGTCATGGAGTATTGAATGCTCCTTCTAGCAGGTGTTGAATTTCAAACATTCACAAGCCCCTCTCATCAAGAAGCGACCAACTCCACATCTAAATACCCAGAAACCAAACACTCCTCCAATCAGCTTCATTCACTTCGTATAACTTCATAAACTATTGACATCAGAAAAGAAACAGCACAGACATTGATCGATGATCGCCAGCAGTTTACCTGACATCAAACTCCAACGAGTTTCGGACCAAAAACCTCGTTAATGTTCCTGACCGCATTGAGCACGCCTTTACCTCCGTACACACTCGTCCTCATCCCTCAGCTCCAGCGCCTCGTAAATCCCGATGGACGCCCCCTGGCCACCGCGGATCGGTACAGATCGTCGGTGACCAGGTCAATCTCCACCGTCGGGTTCCCCCTGCTGTCGACGATCTGCCTCGCCCTCACCGACTTCACCTTGCACTCCCTCGCCGCTGCCGCGGGCGAGGACTTGACCCGAAGGGCCCCCAGGGACTTCTTGGCCCTCGGGATCGCGGCGGAAAGCTGGGAACTTTGGAGGGGCCTGGAGGAGATGAAGGGTCTCTCCAAGAGGGTATTCGCGGCGGTGGCGCGGGAGGCCGGGGCCGAGGCCGAGGCCATTGCTGGGTTCTAGAGAGAGAGGGTCAAAGGGTCAAGGGATGATGATGGGCGGGGTGCGACTGTGTTGCTTGCTTGGAGAGAGAGAGGGAAAGTGAGGGCGGGTGTTGATGTATATAGGAGGGAGGGAAAGAGTGGGAAAGTCCGCTGGTGGAGGAGAGGGGGCGGCGAAAGCAAAGCTGAAGGTGGCAAGAAAGTTTGGCTTTTGGTGGTGGCTAGAGAGACACAGACGTTGAACGCCTCGAAGTTGAGAAAGGAGGCTCCAGAAAAATATTGGGATCGCTAGCTGCTGCGTCTTTTTGGAGGCTCGATCGCGTTTGTAGAGTCGACACAGAGAAGCAGCATCTGGGCACGAAAGAAGAAGCGGAATGTTGGAAATCGCAAAGATTTTTCAGATCTCAAGAAGACTCTTCGTAATCCAAGTTCATCTTAAAACTTGAAATCTAGAAAGTTGTTACCTAAGTGGTTGTATCTTTTAAGATAGCATTTAATGTTATGAATCAAGACGTGTCTGTTCATGTGACTAGAGTAAACGTATAGTCGTGTGTTAATTCTATATATATGTGTGCGTCTTGTAATCCTTTAAAAAAATAAGAAGAAGAACAAGCGAATACAGTAGTATTTCAAATTTTCTTCTAACATTTGGCATCAAAGCCGGTTGGCTAAGTTTTGAAAGATCTCGAGTCAGATGGCTTCTGTGAGTAGTGCCGGGAATGTCCAACCTCAACTCCCAAGGTTTGATGGGAAGAATTTTGAGCATTGGAAGATCCATATGGAGGTGCTGTTCGGATTCCAGGAGGTAACCGAGATTATCGAAGAAGGATTCGTCGAGCCAGAAGCAGCAGCAGATTTGACAACGGAGGAGCAGAGGACGATAAAAGAAAATCGTAAGAAAGATCGTAAGGCTCTCTTTTACATCTTTCAAGCGATAGATTCGTCAATCTTTGAAAAAGTGGCGAATTCGAAGACGGCGAAGGAAGCATGGGATACTCTCATCAAAATTTACAAAGGCGTTGAGAAGGTCCAGAAGGTTCGGCTTCAGACTCTTCGTCGACAATACGAGCTCCTTCAAATGGAAAAGTCAGAGTCCATTTCTGACTATTTCTCACGCGTATTGGCTCTTGTCAATCAAATGAAGGCCAATGGTGAGACTTTTGGTGATCAACAGATCGTCGAGAAGATTCTTCGAACGCTAACATTGCAGTTCGAATATATTGTGACTTCCATTGAAGAATCCCGTGATCTCTCAGTTTTGACCGTGGATGAGTTGATTGGCTCTCTACAAATGCACGAGCAACGACTCAAGGAGAAGTCCAAGACGGTGGAGGAGGCTCTACAAAGCCAGTGGGTGTTACCCGATGAAAAGAAAAATCTTTCTACTCAAAAGAAAGATAAAAGGCGGCAGGAAAAGCAACCTCGACAACAAACAGATAAGTCTCATATTCAGTGTTTTAATTGTAAAAAGTATGGGCATTATAAATCTGAGTGTCGAAACAAAAGGATTGGTGGTCAAAAGTTTCATGCTAAAGTAGCAAGTTCTGTCGATAGATTTGTTGAAAGCAATGATGAGCATGGTAATGCTCTTTTATTCACGTGTAATGCTTCAGTGGAGAACCAGAAGAATGTTTGGTACTTAGACACCGGATACAGTAATCACATGTGTGGCGAGAAGGAGTTATTCTCGAATTTCAATGACACCTTTCGTTCGGAGGTGAGGTTCGGGAATAATGCAAAATTTCCTATCATGGGAAAGGGGAGCATTAAAATCAAGGCGAAGGATGGGTCGGTTCAAAGCATTTCCGACGTTCATTATGTTCCCGGTCTTCGAGAGAATCTCTTGAGCATGGGACAGTTGTCCGAGCGAGGCTATGGCATGATCATCAAGGATGAGGTTTGCACGATTCATGATGGCAAAGGACGATTGATTGCGAAGGTAAAAATGGCCCGAAATCGCCTTTTTCCTTTGTATATTAATTATGCTACGTCATGTTTTAGTGCCTCAGTGCAAGATTCTTCATGGCTTTGGCACAAGCGGTTCGGACATGTGAATTTCGACAGCTTGAAGCTGTTGTGTCGAAAGAAGATGGTGCGAGGTTTGCCCGAAATTTCTTCTCCAAAGGAGATATGTGAACCATGCGTCATTGGGAAGAAGTCCAGAGAAAGCTTTCCTTCAGGAAAATCATGGAGAGCGTCGAAGCCATTGGAGTTAGTTCACTCCGATCTATGCGGACCACTTAGTGAATCGTCGAATCGCGGGTATAGGTATTTTGTTACCTTTATCGACGACTTTAGCAGAAAAACATGGGTTTATTTCTTGAAGCAAAAATCCGACACCATCGATACTTTCAAGGAGTTCAAAGCCTATGTCGAAAACCAAAGTGGGCACAAAATTCGGATTCTCCGAACTGATCGTGGCACAGAATATTTGGTTGGTGATGGCTTCTTCAAGCAATGCGGCATCAAACATCAATTGACAGCACGATATACTCCTCAACAGAATGGAGTAGCGGAGAGAAAAAACCGCACTATTGTCGAAATGGTACGTACTATGCTTTGTTCTAAACATTTGCCGAAGCATTTTTGGGCGGAGACGGTTGCTTGTGCTGTTTACTTGTTAAACAGATGTCCCACTAAAGGTCTTGAGTTCAAGACACCGACGGAGGTGTGGAGTGGTCGAATCCCTTCAATTCAGCATCTTCGTGTGTTTGGGTGTATTGCTTATGCCCATGTGCCAAATGAGCTTCGTAAGAAGCTTGATGAGAAGAGCGAGAAGTGTATCTTCCTCGGTTATAGCAATGAAACCAAGGGTTATCGGTTGTATAATCCGATAACGAAAAAGGTGATAATCAGTCGAGATGTTACCTTCAACGAGGAAGGTGAGTGGACTTGGAACACGGAAGAAAAGAAGCAGTTTCGCTTTGTCCTAGATGAGGATGAGACGGTTCAGCCCGATTCATATAGTCAATATGAACTAGTAGCGGCTTCGGTGGAACCAGATTCGATAGTAGAAACTTCGACAGCAGTTACTTTATCGAATTCTATTGAAAATCCTATCGAAAATCTTGCTGAAAGTTCTTCACGTCCATGGCGAGAACGAGTTTTACCGGCTCGTTTGAAGGATTGTGTTTTGTCCAATGATGATGATCCCTCTGATGAAGAAATTGTCAATTTTGCTCTCTTTGCAGATTGTGATCCGACAAAGTTTCAGGAGGCTTCCCAAGATAATGGTTGGGTTCACGCGATGAATGATGAGATCCACGCGATTGAGAAAAATGATACGTGGGAGCTCACATCTCTCCCGGAAGGCAAAAAGTCCATCGGTGTGAAATGGGTCTATAAGACCAAGTACAAGCCTAATGGTGATGTTGATCGGTTGAAGGCTCGTCTCGTAGTCAAGGGTTACAAACAAAAACCCGGGATTGACTATTTTGAGGTATTTGCTCCGGTTGCTAGAATGGATACCATTCGTATGATATTTGCCTTGGCTGCTCAGAAACATTGGAAAATACACCAGATGGATATCAAGTCTGCATTTCTCAATGGCGTACTTGAGGAGGAAGTGTATGTGGATCAACCTGAAGGTTATGTCAAGAAAGGACAAGAGGGCTTTGTCTACAAATTGAAGAAAGCTCTTTACGGCCTTAAGCAAGCACCGCGAGCGTGGTATACCAGAATTGACTCTTATTTTCTGAATCATGGTTTTACTCGATGTTCTTATGAGCATACTTTATATGTTAAGAATGGCTTGAACGGTGAGATGCTCATTACTTGCTTATATGTCGATGATCTCATTGTTGACACCTAAATTTTGGCAACCATTTAGTGTAATTTGCATAGAAAATTAGGGATTAAATTTTTAACCCCTAAACAAAAATATTTAAATTGCATAACATATAGTTTAAATTCATTGCATTTTGCATCGGACTGGCGGTGACGAACGAGCTTAAATTTCATTGAATGTGACTCAGCTCGCTTGAAATGCAAGGGCCGGGAATTACGAGTCAAATGGGCTCGGTTGTTTTAATTTGAACTTAATTCAGCCCATTCTCATTAATTAATTCAGCCCATTATCATTAATCAATTCAGCCCATTAATTCAGCCCATTTAAATTAAAGCCCAAGCCTAAGCCCATTAGGACTAAAAGCCCATCTAATTGACCTAGGTTAATACTATATATTCAGAATTAGGTCAGATTTTTAGGTGGAGGACACACAATTTTCACAGCAGAGAATTTTTGAGAGCACGAGAGACACACGTGAGCGAAAGAAAAAGAGAGTGAGAAAGAGAGAGGGAGAAGGAGACCGGCTCCCACCGCCGCCGCGCCCGCGTGGTGCCGCCTTCCCCCGCCGGCATCGCGCCTCACGCCACCGCGGCCGCTGTCGCCCCTCCCCGCGCGCGACGCCGACACCGCCGGTGCTGCTGCTCGCCGCTGCTCCTCAGGCCGACGCCGTGCCTGCTGCTGCCGTTGCCGCTGCCGCTGATCCTCTCCCGCCGACGCCGCTGCTGCTTGCTGCTGCCGTTGCCGCTGCCGCTGATCCCCTCCCGCCAACGCCGACGCCGCTGCTGCTTGCTGCTGCCGTTGCTGCTGCCGCTGATCCTCTCCCGCCGACGCCGCTGCTGCTTGCTGCTGCCGTTGCCGCTGCCGCTGATCCCCTCAGGCCGACGCCGCTGCTGCTTGCTGCTGCCGTTGCTGCTGCCGCTGATCCTCTCCCGCCGACGCTGCTGCTGCTTGCTGCTGCCGTTGCCGCTGCCGCTGATCCCCTCCCGCCGACGCCGTGCCTGCTGCTGCTGCTTGCTGCTGCCGCTGCCCTTCCCGCCAACGCCGACGCCGCTGCTGCTTGCTGCCGAGCCCGACGCTGCTGCTGCCGTCCTCGCCGGAGCCGTCGTACGCCGGTGCCGCCTTGCTGTTCCGTCGCTGCGCCCTGCCGACGTCCCAGCCGCTGTCCCCGCCAAGCCCGACGCTGCTGCCGCCGTCCTCGCCGGAGCCGTCACACGCCGGCGCTGCCTTGCTGTTCCGTCGCCGCCGCTCCGTCGTCGTTCCCGTCACCGCGCCGCCAAATCCGCCGTTCACCGTTCGTCCCAATCCGCAAGTTCGAATTTGGAAATTATCCGCAAATTAGGTAATTGAACATTATCTAATATTTTTAGAATATTTCGTTTCTTATTTTTTGAGTGTTTGAATATTCTGTGAATATTGCGTGGATTGCTAGATATCTTAGGATAATGTTTGCCTTTTTCGCAATATTTGAAAATATTCAAAATTAGGAATCTTTCCTAATTCAGTAACGTATCTGGACAATTATCCGACCTTATCCCTAAGGTATGATACGTGGCGATACGGAAGATCATTATCCTATCCCTAATCCCTTGGATACGATAATGATTTTTATCTGCTTTCCAAATTTGAACGATCGACTTTCCATTAATATCTATAACCCTGTAGATATGACCGGTAATTCGATTTTTGTGCCTGATCCGAGTTTGAAACGAATATTGTGGATTGCGTGGTTACTTTAAATGTGGATGTTATCTTTGTTTAAATTATCTTTCCTTTTCAAATAAAAAAAGAAAATTCAAAAAATATCAGTTAGGATTTGAATTTAAATTTTGCATGTCTAGGAATCCTAAATATATCTAGACGATAGAGTAATTATTTAATTTAAATTAGGACTTGAGATAATCTATTTCCTAGTTTACATTAAATAATTTTCTAATCTTAATAGATTATTTAGGTTATTTTTTATTCCGAATTTCCAAGAAAACCCTAAAAAATGAATTGTTTTATGGTAGATTAGGATAGATTGCATTCTTAATTTAAGTAATTTATTATTTCGAATTTTAACAAAAATCCCAAAAAATAAATCATGTTAGGACATATTAGGTCATCATAGGTTGCACGTTAATTTAGACATAATTTTATTCCGAATTTCATTAGAAAATACCAAAAATAAATCATTTGCCCGTCATCAGAATTAAGTCACGTCGTCGCATGACATATAGTTTGCATGCTAGGTTGCATTACTTGTATGTCATTTTTGCACGTCATTGCACGTAGGTTAGCTTTCATTTAAATAAGTGAAAATAAAAAATGTGGAGTGAACTGCTTGTTAATTAGAAATCATATTAGGTTGTTGATGTGATTTTCTAGCTAACCATGCAGATGCTTACGTTGCTTCGAGGTAAGTAATTCTCCTAATCTTGCAATTTATTTAATGCTTTCTTGAGTGTTAAATTGGTGGTTTGCGTACCCGCATGAACACCTCACATGTTAGTGACTAAGTTAAAATGGATCCAAACTGCTTGCCAAAATATTTTTGAAAAGAAAAGGTACCGAAAGGGCGTTAGACTAGATCTAGCGTAATCAAGTCCCCGGGCTTAGAATCTCTGGTTCGTAGGAATAAAACATATCTCCCTATGTTTTATTTAGGTTTCTAATCGACCTACCACAAATTGATTAGTGGCGACTCCAAGCATGAAAACATTTGCATGTTAAAAACTTAAACCCAAAGTTGCGAATTGGTAGGGTTTGGGAGAGCTCGAGTTAGGTTTAGTCCTAATAATCCATTAGCCTGAGAGAGGAAAATTTTAGGTCGCGACAGCTTGGCGACTCCGCTGGGGACAAGTGTTAAAACTCTTAGTGGACTTAGGCCAGTTTTTCTTTTCAAAAAATATTTTTGCTTGGCAGCGAGGATCCCAGGTACGTCCCTAACATTTTAGGTGTTAAATGTTTTTGCAGTATGGGAGGTATAAGGGGAGGCGTGATTGTTAACCCTTGTTTTGCAGGGAGGTGTTTGAATGAATGGTTTAGTTTATGCACGAAGCGCTGTATGATATAACCTGTTGTGCATGCCTTACATTTACACTACACCGCACACACTACCCGCTGCCGGACCTGGGCGGCACAGGTTTAGGATGGTACTGAGAAAACGGACACCCCGACCACACCCGCGTGGTATGGGTCGCCTTTCTCGGTCCCGAAAGTTCTTTCATGGTGTCATTGAATACCTGCCACGGTTGCACCTTTTGCAACCCGGGTCGGCTCTTTGACTAAGCCGGAGTCAGGGGAATCCCAGCCTAACCACCACCATGACTGGTTTAGCTCGGTAATCCTCATGTATCCATTTTGCAAGCCAGAGTCTAGGTAGAAATCGAACCTCACATTTCATGCGCATGTCTATGTGATTGCCATCATTCTACCCGGTAAAGTAAGATTTCTGAACCTTTATCTCGCAATTTATTTACATTTCGTCTTTCTCTTTGGTCGGTCCATGACACTAGGTCGGTCGCGAGTCTTGGTCTATACACTATGGGAGGGGCAGACATCCGGATTCTTGATGCTCCTAAGGACGAGCTCCGTGCCTGGTGGAATCTACTCAGTCCGACCAACCGCAAGCTAGTTGAGGGGCACATCGGGAGGCTGCTCCCCCTACTGGAGGTCAAAGTCCGTACCGGCCTCGTTCGAGCATTAGCGCACTTCTGGTGTCCCGAGACCTCTACCTTTATATTCGGTAAGCACGAGCTCACCCCGACGTTGGAAGAATATAGCGTGCTCATTGGAAAACCATTGGAGTCGGATTTAGTCACACCACCTTTGGGAATTGACTCTACTTTAATGTTGGCTGAATTTTTGAATGTCGGAAAAGATGAATTGGGAAAAGTTTTAAAAGCAAATCGTGGCACATGTCCTTTTTCATTCCTGAGCCAGTGTTTTGAAAAAGCCACATCTTTTCAAAAAGGCAGAATCTTTTTGCTAGCGTTTTTCGGGTTCGTGATTTTTCCTCACTGTAAGAATGCATGTAATCCGTCAATCGCATGGTTGGTCCAACAGGTCTGTCTTGAAAAGAATTTTATCAACATCACTTTAGCAGAGACTTTCATTTCCCTCACTAAATTTAAGCAACATGTTGACAAAACTTTTCATGCCCCCCTTGAACTTTTGCAAATCTGGTTTTTGTCTCATATAAAAGGGTGCGGCAATTTACTCACAATATCCGAGCTTAGTGATTCTAGCCATCCAGTTTTAAGGTACAAAGAAAAACAAGGGGATGCACCTGATTATCATTACTCTGAATGGATCATTTTCATGAAAAATGCTAGACCCCAAGGTTTCCAATGGCATGCTAATTGGTTCAAAGTCGAGGAAGCTCGGCTTACATGTAATGGTATCGGGCCGGTTCCACTATTGGGTTTCACTGGTGCGATCGAATACTACCCCGCCAGAGTGTCTCGTCAGTATCAGATTCTCCAAGGACTCCCTCCGGCGTTACAACCAGAACTCCTACAAGTTGACTTCGCCGATGATGATAAAGACCACGAAGCGACCGTAGCCCAGCTCAATAAGATGTGGAGGAAGTGTCGTGTGTTGAAGATAGCACGACCCGAAGGAGAACTAAAGGGAGAGCAGAAGTCCTATTTCGCGACGACCCAGTACATTCGTCGGCACAGAATCCCGCAGGATTTGCTCCCGAAGATACCCAAGGTGCCTCTAAAGTCCGCCAATCGCTCAGAGAACAATCGCCTCAAAAGGAAGGCCGAAGAAGCTGAAGAAAAGGCATCCAAGATAGCTCGAGCTTATGAGCAATTGAAGAAGGAAGTCGCCTCCCATATGTCTATAGATCAAGCTAAATAAAAAAGCTCGAAGTTCTTTTCTTATTTCAGTTTTAGTTTTAAAGTTTGTTTAGGAATTGAGTCATTTGTCTTTATATTCAGTTCAATTTCAAGTCATTAACTGGTGTAAAAATTTTCGCCATTTCAATAAAGAGGTCCTTTCAATTCAAAGCGGTTAGACCAATGTCATGGATTGGCGTATCATTTCGCTTAACACTCATGTATGCCTGTTTCATTTCGAAATTAGGTAGCTACGGACCGATCACGATCGCCCATTCGTACACGGTCGAGAGCCAGAATGGCCGATCAAACCGACTTGCAAGAACGTGTTATTGGTGTGGAAGACCACATCAAGCAGCTTGTCATCGCGATGCAACAAATGTCCGCTGAGATCAAAGCTCTCCGGTCGGTTCCTGTTTCGACACCTCCCGAAGCGTCTGTCCCAAAGCAGAAAGTCAGGAAAAGTGTCGATGTTGACGGAGATGACGATATTCCTGATTTAGAAGATGACCCTGTCCAGATCATCGTCAACAAGGACAAACCTGATGAGCGGGTCAATAAACTTGAAGAAAGAGTGAAGCAGCTGGAAGGTTCGCAGGATTCACCTTCGATTGATCTGTCCCTTTACTCACAGATCAAAATCCCAAAGAAGTTCAAAATGCCGGATTTCGACAAGTACAATGGCACCACATGTCCAAAAGCCCACCTACAGCTCTATCACGTGCAAATGACTTCGTACGTTGATAACGAACTCCTGATGATCCATGCCTTTCAAGCAAGTTTGACAGGTCCTGCTTTGAGCTGGTATCTCATGAAGAAGATAAATGGCCTCAAAACTTGGAAAGAGGCCAGTGAAGCATTCTTGAAGCAGTACAGATTCATAACAGACATCATTCCTACCCGTGATGATCTCGAACGCGCCCAGATGAAAAAGACTGAGTCCTTCAAAGACTATGCTATCAGATGGAGAAATTTAGCTGCTCAGGTTGTCCCAGAACCCATAGATAGTGAGTTAAAGAGGATGTTCATGAAAACTCTCCCGTTCGAATACCGTAATCGGATGGTTGCCATTCCGACTGACAACTTCAACCAACTCATCCCCATGGGCGAACAAATTGAAATAGGGCTGAAAGATGGATGGTTTGTCGAGCCGCCCTCCTCGACCAGAAGATTTGGTGCGAGAAAAGAGAAAGAACCGGCAGCTGAAGTGAATGTGGCTTATAACCAACCAAGCCGGCGGAATGCTAACTCCGCCCCAGCAATCCAAGTAGTAGAAGCTCAGCAACAAAACTCGAGTCGTCAACCTTTTCAGAGGAAGAACAACAAGAGGCAATTCACTCCCCTCCCCGGGTCGTTGTCTCAAGTGTTGACGGTGCTCCAGAAGAAAGGTTTACTCACTACTGAGCCAAAGCGGCCCAATCCTGAGCGGTTCTATAACTTCGACCCGTCAAAGAAATGTGATTATCACATGGATGAGCCGGGACACTCAACCGATGATTGCTATGCCCTCAGGCACCAAATCCAAAACCTCCTAGACACGAAGGCGTTCTCATTTCAGCCTGCTAAGCCGAATGTTCAGAGCAACCCACTCCCTGATCACGCAGGCAATGTGAATGCCATATTTAGCTTCAATGCTGGTCGAATCAAGAATGTTAAGGTGTGTACTACCGACGTCTACGGTGAGTTAGTGAAAGCCGGTTGTTATCCAAGTAATGAAAACCTGCCCCTGGCTCTCATGAGAGAAAGAGTCTCAAGAATGGTAAAAGCTAGGATGATTGTTTATGCTGACCACACTGGCATCGTCTCCACTATCTCCGAAGTGGTTATTAATTGGGAGGAGGAGTTTGCTACATTGAACATCAGGAGCGACAAGGGCGACCCTCTGCCTGAAGACATGCCTCCGCTTGAAGACGCGTCCGATAATGAGGAGATCACTGTAAGCACGCCTACAACTGATGAAGGGATAGTGATCGAGATACCTCAACCGTATGAGTACAGTGACAATAAGGCGGTTCCCTGGTCCTACAGTCTCGATGTCGACTTAGTTACCAGATCTGGGCGTTCCTACAGCCAAGCTAATGCCCAACCTGCAAAACCCGTTACTGATGAAGAAGCCAAGGAATTTCTAGCTGTGATTAAGGCTAGCGAGTACAACATAGTTGAACAATTGCGCAAGCTGCCCGCGCAAATCTCCCTGCTTGAGCTGCTCCAGACATCTGTCATGCATCAGAAGGCCTTAATGAAGGTGTTAAGTGAAGTCCACGTGCCAGAAACGATCGATCATGACAAATTAGAGGAATTTGTGGGCTCTATACTCCTCAAGGACCTCATAGCCTTTTCAGATGAAGAGTTCCCTCTAGAAGGGAGGGGGCATACCAGGGCACTCTATATTTCCGTCAAATACAAGGCCTCACATGTTGCCCGGGTACTCATTGACAACGGGTCAGCCCTGAACATCTGTCCTTTGGCGACTTTACACCGCCTTAAGATAGATCCTTCTAGGATAAGTTCTGCAAGAACCTCCGTACGAGCCTTTGACGGAACAAAGAAAGAAGTGATGGGAGAAATACACCTTGACATACAGATAGGACCAACGATTTTCAATGTCCTATTTCAAGTTATGAACATTCCCACTGCATTCAATTTTCTGTTGGGTCGTCCATGGATTCATACTGCTGGAGCTGTGCCATCCAGTCTACATCAGATGGTAAAGTTCGTCGTGGAGAGAAAGTTAGTCACGGTCCACGGTGAAGAAGAACACCCAATCTACCACGCAACGGCTATCCCCTATGTTGAGCCTGATTGCAAAATAGAATCGAGCTATCAGTCGCTCGAGCTCGTATCAACCATACATGCGTCAAGAGGATCATCACCGCCTATTCCTGAGGTGTCAAATGCTGCAGTCATGGTTGGAAGGGTAATGGTCTCTCATGGCTTTTCTCCGGGTGAAGGCCTTGGTAGAAATGGTCAAGGTATCCGCCAACCGGTCGAAGTTTCTCAGAGGCCCCGCATTACTGGGTTGGGATACCTGGGGTCAAGTGAGCCGAACAATGTGGCACGTGGACGTGGACGTGGTCGAAGTCAAGTTCGAAGAAATGGTCAAAATAGATTGCGATCCGAAGAAGAGCTGAATGGTGAAGAACGTGGGCGTGGTAGGTCGCTTCCACATATCCGCACCACATTTCCAGGCCCCGCAAGAATGATGCATGAAGAGAAAGAGGTGATCGACACTCTGGGGCAGCCGAGCGGCAAGTTCGACTATTATGTGAAATACTCAGCACCCCCGAGCTTCTATGTTGACCCCCGTGACATTGTCCCGGATGGATGGGGAGGTATGGATGATTCAACACCTCTAGTGACAGAAGATTCTGATGATGCAATGGAGGGAATCACTGCCCTGTTCGATAATTTCTTAATTGGAGCCATCGAGGAAGGACCGTTGAAGGGAATGGGCATTGGCCCGCAAGAGTAACACATTTACCTTTTTCGCACACTCCCCTACGCGGGAATTTTTACTGCTTTTTAGGACTTGCCCCGTCTTGGGAGCTACTTTTTAGTACTTTTCATTTCTAGGATTTGATTGTTGCAATTTCCATTCCAATAAATGTAATTCATTTGGTGTTAATCAATAAAATTACAAGTTATTTTTGTTTTGAGGGCATGTTGAGGTACATCAAACCAGCCCGGTGATGATATCCAACCGATAAAATAAAATATAGTCCAAGGAGAATTCTGAGGCCTGGGCTTCTTCATGCTTCCTCGTGTTAAAACCTTTTTGAAAAGAATTTCAAAAAAAATCAAAATCAAAAAAAAAAAAATCAAAATGCACTGTTTAGCCCTGTTTGTCCTACTGAACCCCCTACTTTATGTTTCAGGGGCGATTTTGTGACATGTAAGGGTATGGGAACGGTCCAATCTGATGAATTATGTGCTACCGAACCTGATTTCGATGACCCCAATGAACTCGAAGATTCCTCGGACCTCCAGCGTGATCTAGAGCATCATGAAAGACCTAAAGTCCTGACGGTAGACCAAACTATCACTATCAACTTGAGTGATTCCGGAGAACCCAAAGAGGTGAAGATAGGGGCAACCCTTCCCGAAGGTGAAGCTAAACGCCTGGTCCAATTGCTGAAGGATTACCAGGATATCTTTGCCTGGTCGTATGTCGATATGCCGGGTCTAGATTCTTCTATCGTGGAGCATAGTCTACCCACTAATCCAGACATGCCGCCCAAGAAACAGAAGTTGCGAAGGACCAAGCCTGAACTTTCCAAGAAAATAGAGGAGGAGGTCATGAAACTTTTGAAAGTGGGATTCATCGAAGTCACCCAATACCCCAACTGGGTGGCCAATATTGTGCCAGTCATGAAGAAGGATGGTCGAGTTCGGGTTTGCATCGACTATCGCGATCTAAACAAGGCCAGTCCTAAAGACGATTTCCCATTGCCACATATAGATGTTTTGGTGGATAGTACAGCAGGGTTCGAGCTGTTTTCCTTCATGGATGGTTTCTCGGGTTATAATCAGATAAAAATGAAGGACGATGATAAGGAGAAAACGGCGTTCATCACTCCTTGGGGGACATTCCACTATAAGGTCATGCCCTTCGGCCTTAAAAATGCCGGGGCAACATATCAACGGGCAATGGTGACGCTCTTCCATGATATGATGCATAAGGAGATTGAGGTTTATGTCGATGACATGATCGCCAAGTCTCGACCTGGGAAGAGTCACGTTGATACCTTGAGGAAATTATTCGAGAGGCTCCGTGAGTTTAAACTCCGTCTCAATCCAGCCAAGTGCGTATTCGGAGCAACCTCGGGTAAATTACTTGGGTTCATAGTAAGCAGTAAAGGCATTGAAATTGACCCCTCCAAAGTGAAGGCTATATGTGAGTTACAACCCCCGTCGACCGTGAAAGAAGTGCGAAGTCTCCTGGGTAGATTGAACTACATAGCCCGTTTTATTTCTCAACTCTCAGCAACTGCTAAGCCATTCTTCAAACTTCTAAGGAAGAATGCTCAAGTGAAATGGAATGAGGATTGTCGGGAAGCGTTTAACGAACTAAAGCAATACCTGATGAAACCACCAGTGCTAGTCCCACCAATGCCGGGCCAGCCTTTGATCCTTTACCTCACGATTCATAGTGAATCTTTAGGTGCAATGCTAGCCCAGGAAAGTACTGAAGATGGGAAGGAGCGAGCCATTTATTACCTAAGCAAGAAGTTCACTGTCTCGGAGTTGAATTATTCTGAAGCCGAGAAGACTTGCGCTGCGCTAGTATGGGTGCTCCATAGGCTGCGACAATATACACTGCATCACCAGACTTTGCTTGTGACTGAGAACGATCCCATTAAGTATTTACTTGATCAGCCAGCTTTGGTAGGAAAGTTAGCCAAGTGGCAGATTTTGATTTCAGAGTTTGATATCCAGATGAAGCCACAGAAGTCAGTTAAAGGTCGAGTGATTGCTGATGTGTTAGCTGAAAATCCTGGAGTCCCTGATGATGATAGATATTCTCCAGAAGATCGTATTTTGATAATAAAGGAAGATACATGGACCATGTTTTTCGATGGAGCCGTAAACTTGGCCGGTTCCGGCACTGGGGCAGTTTTAATATCCCCAGATGGGCAACATTATCCAGTAGCAGCAAAGTTGGTGTTCCCCTGTACCAACAACATAGCCGAGTACGAAGCCTGCATCCTCGGACTCCAAGTCGCAGTGGAAATGAGGATAACCAAGTTAAAAGTGTTTGGTGATTCTGCTTTGATTATTCTCCAAACTGTGGGAGAGTGGAAGACAAGAGACACCAAGCTAGTGCCGTACTATGAATACCTCGAAGAAATCATAAAGGAATTCGAAGATGTCTCTTTTGAGTACTTATCGAGGTCTCATAATCAGTTTGCTGATGCGCTAGCTACGCTATCATCCATGTTGCAAGTGATTGATGGGTTAGAGGTAGAACCCCTGAAGATTGGAGTCCTGACAAAGCCAGCCTACTGTATGGTTGTGACTGGGGAGCCTGACGAAAAGCCATGGTATTACGATATCATGAGTTACATCCAGAGACAAGAATTTCCTGAGGGAAGCACCCCGGCTGACAGGAAGTACATAATGAAAATGGCTTCAAAATTCTTTGTTAGTGGTGAAAAGCTGTACAAAAGATCATATGATTCGGTCCTATTAAGATGTGTGGATGCAGCTGAAGCTACCAGAATCATGCAAGAAGTACACGAAGGGATATGTGGTCCACACATGAATGGCCACATGTTAGCTAAGAAGATTATGAGGTTGGGTTATTATTGGCTCAGTCTTGAGAATGACTGCATCCAACATGTTCGAAGATGTCATCGTTGTCAGGTTCATGGGGATAAGATAAATGTTCCCCCGACGGAATTACATCAGCAGTCAGAGCCATGGCCCTTTTCAATGTGGGGCATCGATGTGATTGGCCCGATTAATCCCAAGGCATCAAATGGACATCGATTTATCTTGGTCGCGATTGACTATTTCTCTA
This sequence comes from Syzygium malaccense, assembly GCA_031216405.1. Taxonomy (NCBI): domain Eukaryota; kingdom Viridiplantae; phylum Streptophyta; class Magnoliopsida; order Myrtales; family Myrtaceae; genus Syzygium; species Syzygium malaccense. The sequence goes on from CM062255.1 coordinate 5,881,964, forward strand.
AGTGGATTGAAGCGTCATCTTATGCAAACGTCACCGCAAAGAATGTTGTAAAATTCATCAGGCGGGACATAGTCGCTCGCTATGGTGTCCCTGAGGCTATTGTCACTGACAATGGGACAAATTTGAACAACAAGTTCATTGATCAATTGTTCAACGAGTTCAAAATCCGGCACCTGAATTCATCTCCCTATCGTCCACAGATGAATGGAGCAGTTGAAGCCGCTAACAAGAACATCAAGAAGATCTTGGCCAAAACGGCTGAAAACTATCGTGACTGGCATGAAAGGTTGCCATTTGCACTAATGGCGTATCGAACTTCGATCCGAACCTCTGTCGGAGCAACACCTTTTTCATTGGTGTATGGCATGGAAGCAGTCCTACCCGTCGAAGTAGAGATCCCTTCCTTACGAGTACTGTCTCAAGTGGAGCTGTCCGAGGCAGAATGGATGCGACAAAGGCATGAGCAGTTAAACCTAATTGATGAGAAGCGATTGAGAGCCATTTGCCACGGTCAAACCTATCAGCGGAGGATAGCTAGATCCTTCAATCAAAAAGTGCGTCCAAGACACTTCAAGGTAAATGATCTAGTCCTAAGGAAGGTACTGCCAGTCTTTCCTGTTCCTGGAGGAAAATTTGCCCCAAACTACATTGGTCCGTACGTGGTTAAAAAGGTGCTTCCCGGAGGTGCCCTGATCCTCGCAGAAATGGATGGTCGTGAGTTCTCCACTCCTGTTAATTCTGACGCTGTGAAGATATATTATCCCTGATAGGATCTAACATTTTTGCGGCGAAAGTTTTCAAGTGTTTGGTTTTATATTCTAAATTGCAAACATTTCACTTATGAATAAATGGGTTCAATCAATTTAAAGATGGAATGTGTGCCTTGGCCTTAAATTATGCTTGATTATTTTGTCAGTCTACATTATCGATTTCAAAAGGGGAATCTATTTAGACGATATGATAACTCATGTGAAATAAATTGAATGTGTTGAATGAGGTACATCGGGATGATGAAAGGCAAGCCATATCCTATACACAGTCCCATGCACTAATCCCCAGTGAGTTGAGTGGAAAAATTCAATGTCTACAAGGTAAAGGGTTATCTCGCAAAAGGTACGGCAACTGAAATGATGAGAAGCAATTCATTTCTCTATCCCAAACACTACAAGTTATCCATTGTTTCGCCACTTTGAGCCTAAACACTTGGAGAAATTCATTCAAATTACCCCTGTCAAGAACCACCCCACATCGGGGCAAACTGGAGGTAAGTCAGCGTCATAAGGTGAAAAATGAGTAGAAATTTTCATGCTCTCACTTGCATCAATCTTCGAGTGTTGCTTTTTCAGATGAATTCACGTGAAGTTCAAGTGCCTTAGGATGACGAAGAGCATTTCTTTCTCTATCCTATACACACTTTATCCTTTGTTAAGCCCAATTGAGCCTGCAAATTCATTTCTTAAACCCAGTTGGTGATCATCCCCCACACTGGGGCAAGGCAAAAGTCATCATTGTTCAAGCAGCAGATCCGGAGCGCCGATGAAAGACGAAGACCCTGAAAGTCCAAATGTTAGTCATTCGGTCAAAACAAGCCAAAGTGTGGCTAGCCAATGTATGCATTGTAGACAGTGTGTGTCAAAAAAAAAAAAAAAACTAGAGGGCATGAAAAAGCAGTGTGCCTGGTAAAAGCAAGGCCGATGCCCGTGAAAAAAGAAAAAAAGAGAAGAAAAATGGAGAAAAGTGACGACTTTAAAAAATGTTGAGATGTGTCAAAGTCACAGAAATATCCAGAGTCTTAAGGAGTCAAGTGATGAACTCTCGAAGCCAATGGAGCATCTACTGAGAAGACAATCCCTGGTGAAGAAGAAGACCGGTGACAATGCCGAGATGATCACCAACTTGTTCATCCCAATTATACACATTTTGAGCCTTATGATCCATTCATTTCTCAACCCATGAGCCTAGCCTGCGTTACGTCCCTTGCAAAGTCTCTTCAGATTAGGGCACTTGAACTAACGTAGAGTTTCTGATGTTTATAAGCTTAGCTCGAAGAAGTGCGAGCAAGTCCATTTCTATCTCATTTTGCAGGTTCTTGACTTGTAAACCCGGAGACAATTGCAGAGTATTTTCTTTCAATAGCCTCGACTCGAAGAGTCTCTTTTGCTAAGCCATTGACCAAGCCCTATGTTACAGTCCTAACAAAGACCTCTCAGATTGGTAAAGTCGTACTGCTTGCGAGAATACTCGGACCCTTGTCAACATGATGACGGTGAGATGGAGCGATTCTCCATAAATCAGCCTTTCGATGAGAATGAGAGAAAGCCCTTTTGGACCGGAAGTCCCTCATTCGACATTTTCAAGATATCCGCTTGAGTTCGGGTTGTCTTGTCATGATTTTTCCCCAGCGAAGTTTGTAATGCCGATTTGACAAAACCATCGTGCATGAAAATCGGTTGAAATCATAGTTCATGTGTATATGTATTCTTGACAGTGTGCGAATGCATATTACATGTTACTTAAAATCGTGTCTAACAGGAGACACACCATCAGAGTTGGAGATGTCACCAGGTAAGTATGTCTCTATCCCTAGGATATCTATGACTATCTAGGTATCCCTAACCTGTTCAAGCAATTGTCAGGTCCCACGTCTGATCATTTTGGCGATCTCTAGATGCCTTTGATTTTGTTCAGGTGTCTATTGATCAAACCTTTTCAGGTACTTCTGATGATATCCAGGTACTTTGTCAAGGAACTCTTGAACACTTGGGCTAGCCCCTTTGTTCATCAAATCACAGATTTTCATACAATCTCGAGAAGATTCCCCCGTTACATGACTATGAGCAGATATAGGCATGACGGCCAAATCTTTGCATATGAGCAGGTATATGTAAAGGTCGGAATATTCTCCCAAATTTCAGGTATTCCCCCGCTACTCACCTATGAACAGGTATAGGTGAAGCGGCCAAATCTTTGCATATGAGCAGGTATATGTAAAGATCGGAATATTCTCCCAAATTTCAGGTATTCCCCCGCTACTCACCTATGAACAGGTATAGGTGAAGCGGCCAAATCTTTGCATATGAACAGGTATATGTAAAGATCGGAATATTCTCCCAAATCTCAGGTGTTCCCCCGCTACTCACCTATGAACAGGTATAGGTGAAGCGGCCAAATCTTTGCATATGAGCAGGTATATGTAAAGGTCGGAATACTCTCTTTATCCCAGATGTTCCCCCGCTACTCACCTATGAACAGGTATAGGTGAAGCGGCCAAATCTTTGCATATGAACAGGTATATGTAAAGGTCGGAATATTCTCTCAACCCCAGGTGTTCCCCCGCAATTCACTTATGAGCAGGTATAAGTGCGGCGGCCAAACCTTTGCATATGAGCAGGTATATGTAAAGGTCGGAATATCCTCTTGATTTCAAAAGTTTCCCCCGCAATTCACTTATGAGCAGATATAAGTGAAGCGGCCAAATCTTTGCAAACACCTATAGAGATATATAGGTAGTTCGTAAAGATCGGAACTGTTCTCACGAATCCAGATGATGATTGGATACGTCGAGTTTTTCTTCGTGTGTTTTGACTTGACTGCAGATCACCGAAGTTCATCAACATATATCAGGCAATACCGATGGGAACTGAGCCCATACATTTGCCAAAACAACATACAAGTTAAGGTTGTGCCTCGAATTGCGCTATCGTCAGGTAAGCAATTCCAGGTATGTTCTCTATTCAGGTCAGCATTGCATCATTTCTTAATGCATCGTAAAATGGGACTCATAATCCCGACAAAAACAACATTCACTGCATTTGCATAAGTGAAATTTAGGTATCATTTAGTCTTTGAATGCAACCTCTGCGAGCTCACCTTCAAAGAGGGGCAGCTGTTGACACCTAAATTTTGGCAACCATTTAGTGTAATTTGCATAGAAAATTAGGGATTAAATTTTTAACCCCTAAACAAAAATATTTAAATTGCATAACATATAGTTTAAATTCATTGCATTTTGCATCGGACTGGCGGTGACGAACGAGCTTAAATTTCATTGAATGTGACTCAGCTCGCTTGAAATGCAAGGGCCGGGAATTACGAGTCAAATGGGCTCGGTTGTTTTAATTTGAACTTAATTCAGCCCATTCTCATTAATTAATTCAGCCCATTATCATTAATCAATTCAGCCCATTAATTCAGCCCATTTAAATTAAAGCCCAAGCCTAAGCCCATTAGGACTAAAAGCCCATCTAATTGACCTAGGTTAATACTATATATTCAGAATTAGGTCAGATTTTTAGGTGGAGGACACACAATTTTCACAGCAGAGAATTTTTGAGAGCACGAGAGACACACGTGAGCGAAAGAAAAAGAGAGTGAGAAAGAGAGAGGGAGAAGGAGACCGGCTCCCACCGCCGCCGCGCCCGCGTGGTGCCGCCTTCCCCCGCCGGCATCGCGCCTCACGCCACCGCGGCCGCTGTCGCCCCTCCCCGCGCGCGACGCCGACACCGCCGGTGCTGCTGCTCGCCGCTGCTCCTCAGGCCGACGCCGTGCCTGCTGCTGCCGTTGCCGCTGCCGCTGATCCTCTCCCGCCGACGCCGCTGCTGCTTGCTGCTGCCGTTGCCGCTGCCGCTGATCCCCTCCCGCCAACGCCGACGCCGCTGCTGCTTGCTGCTGCCGTTGCTGCTGCCGCTGATCCTCTCCCGCCGACGCCGCTGCTGCTTGCTGCTGCCGTTGCCGCTGCCGCTGATCCCCTCAGGCCGACGGCGCTGCTGCTTGCTGCTGCCGTTGCTGCTGCCGCTGATCCTCTCCCGCCGACGCTGCTGCTGCTTGCTGCTGCCGTTGCCGCTGCCGCTGATCCCCTCCCGCCGACGCCGTGCCTGCTGCTGCTGCTTGCTGCTGCCGCTGCCCTTCCCGCCAACGCCGACGCCGCTGCTGCTTGCTGCCGAGCCCGACGCTGCTGCTGCCGTCCTCGCCGGAGCCGTCGTACGCCGGTCCCGCCTTGCTGTTCCGTCGCTGCGCCCTGCCGACGTCCCAGCCGCTGTCCCCGCCAAGCCCGACGCTGCTGCCGCCGTCCTCGCCGGAGCCGTCACACGCCGGCGCTGCCTTGCTGTTCCGTCGCCGCCGCTCCGTCGTCGTTCCCGTCACCGCGCCGCCAAATCCGCCGTTCACCGTTCGTCCCAATCCGCAAGTTCGAATTTGGAAATTATCCGCAAATTAGGTAATTGAACATTATCTAATATTTTTAGAATATTTCGTTTCTTATTTTTTGAGTGTTTGAATATTCTGTGAATATTGCGTGGATTGCTAGATATCTTAGGATAATGTTTGCCTTTTTCGCAATATTTGAAAATATTCAAAATTAGGAATCTTTCCTAATTCAGTAACGTATCTGGACAATTATCCGACCTTATCCCTAAGGTATGATACGTGGCGATACGGAAGATCATTATCCTATCCCTAATCCCTTGGATACGATAATGATTTTTATCTGCTTTCCAAATTTGAACGATCGACTTTCCATTAATATCTATAACCCTGTAGATATGACCGGTAATTCGATTTTTGTGCCTGATCCGAGTTTGAAACGAATATTGTGGATTGCGTGGTTACTTTAAATGTGGATGTTATCTTTGTTTAAATTATCTTTCCTTTTCAAATAAAAAAAGAAAATTCAAAAAATATCAGTTAGGATTTGAATTTGAATTTTGCATGTCTAGGAATCCTAAATATATCTAGACGATAGAGTAATTATTTAATTTAAATTAGGACTTGAGATAATCTATTTCCTAGTTTACATTAAATAATTTTCTAATCTTAATAGATTATTTAGGTTATTTTTTATTCCGAATTTCCAAGAAAACCCTAAAAAATGAATTGTTTTATGGTAGATTAGGATAGATTGCATTCTTAATTTAAGTAATTTATTATTTCGAATTTTAACAAAAATCCCAAAAAATAAATCATGTTAGGACATATTAGGTCATCATAGGTTGCACGTTAATTTAGACATAATTTTATTCCGAATTTCATTAGAAAATACCAAAAATAAATCATTTGCCCGTCATCAGAATTAAGTCACGTCGTCGCATGACATATAGTTTGCATGCTAGGTTGCATTACTTGTATGTCATTTTTGCACGTCATTGCACGTAGGTTAGCTTTCATTTAAATAAGTGAAAATAAAAAATGTGGAGTGAACTGCTTGTTAATTAGAAATCATATTAGGTTGTTGATGTGATTTTCTAGCTAACCATGCAGATGCTTACGTTGCTTCGAGGTAAGTAATTCTCCTAATCTTGCAATTTATTTAATGCTTTCTTGAGTGTTAAATTGGTGATTTGCGTACCCGCATGAACACCTCACATGTTAGTGACTAAGTTAAAATGGATCCAAACTGCTTGCCAAAATATTTTTGAAAAGAAAAGGTACCGAAAGGGCGTTAGACTAGATCTAGCGTAATCAAGTCCCCGGGCTTAGAATCTCTGGTTCGTAGGAATAAAACATATCTCCCTATGTTTTATTTAGGTTTCTAATCGACCTACCACAAATTGATTAGTGGCGACTCCAAGCATGAAAACATTTGCATGTTAAAAACTTAAACCCAAAGTTGCGAATTGGTAGGGTTTGGGAGAGCTCGAGTTAGGTTTAGTCCTAATAATCCATTAGCCTGAGAGAGGAAAATTTTAGGTCGCGACACTCATATTTACTGGAGATAGTCAAGAAATGATTTGTGATTTCAGGGAGGCTATGACTCATGAGTTTGAGATGGTAGACATGGGTCTGATGTATTATTTTCTCGGCCTAGAAGTTACACAATCGGAGGATGGTATTTTTATTTGTCAACAAAAGCATGCCAAGGATATTCTTGAGCGTTTCAAGATGGCTACTTGTAAACCAATCAGCACTCCCATGGAAGAAAGGTTGAAGTTGACAAAAGACGGAAGTGGTTCCGAAATTGATCCCACATATTTCAAGAGGCTAGTTGGAAGTCTGAGATATTTGACTTCTACTCGGCCAGATCTTGCTTTTAGTGTTGGGATGGTAAGCAGATTTATGGAGCACCCTAGACAATCACACTTTCAGGCAGCGAAAAGAATTCTGCGATATATTAAAGGTACTATGAATGATGGTATATTCTACACTGCTTCTAATAATTTTCAGCTTGTGGGATATACAGACAGTGATTGGGGAGGTGATATTGGAGAAAGGAAGAGTACTTCCGGTTATGTTTTCTCTTTAGGAAATGGAATTTTTTCTTGGTCCTCAAAGAAGCAGCAAGTGGTTGCTTTGTCCAGTGCAGAAGCGGAATACATAGCAGCAGCTTATTGTGCTACTCAAGCAGTTTGGCTGCGTTCGATGCTCGCTGAGTTACAGCATAAGCAGGAGCATTCAACGGTGATTTATTGTGATAACAAGTCAGCAATTGCCCTTGCAAAGAATCCAGTCTTCCATGGAAGAAGCAAGCACATTGATATAAAATACCACTTCATTCGAGATCTGGTGAAGTCCGAGGAGATTGTGCTGCAGTATTACAAGTCGGTAGACCAAGTGGCTGATATGTTTACTAAGCCGTTGAAGATAGATTCCTTCCTTAAACTTAAGAGAATGATCGGTATGGTCAAGATGAACTCGGTTTAAAGGAGGCTGTTGGAAATCGCAAAGGATTTTTCAGATCTCAAGGAGACTTTTCGTAATCCAAGTTCATCTTAAAACTTGGAATCTAGAAAGTTGTTACCTAAGTGGTTGTGTCTTTTAAGATAGCATTTAATGTTATGAATCAAGACGTGTCTGTTCATGTGACTAGAGTAAACGTAGAGTCGTGTGTTAATCCTATATATAGGTGTGCGTCTTGTAATCCTTTAAAAAAATAAGAAGAAGAACAAGCGAATACAGTAGTATTTCAAATTTTCTTCTAACACGGAAGCAGCAGGAGATGTTGGTGATGGCGGCGCATGGCGGAGGAACTTCAGCAAAGAACTGATGCGTTTCGAATCTCGCGACGACAAAAGCTGCATTGCGAAATGCTCGGGTTGCTCTTGGGCGAGCGGAGGCGACGGCGAAGGTCTGGACCGACGGGCGGGGGGAGGTCGGAGGTGACGGCGGTCAGAGCTCGGGACGCAGCTGCGACGGCCGATGTTGGGACCGGCGGGCAGAGGTGGAGGCGACGGCGGAGGTCGCGACCGGCGGGCGTGGGCGGAGGCGACGGCGGAGGTCGGAGCTCGAGAGCTAGCTGCTCTTAGGCGGGCGGAGGCGATGATGGAGGTCGGGACCGGCTTGCTCTTGGGCGGGCGGAGGATTCTTATTTCCTTGGGTCTTTGGAGGATTCTTTCATGAATGTAATCTGGTTTTACATCATCGCAAACGAGCTTGTCGCTTTGCTGGTAGCTCTGGGCATTATTTTTGGCATAAATCCTTCTATCCTCGGTTTGACAGTTTTGGCCCGGGGAAACTTGATGGGTGATCTGATGTCATATGTGGCACTGGCGATGAATGGTGGTGATAGCGGGCAGATGGCTATGTCAGGTTGCTATGCAGGGCCTATGTTTAACACTCTTGCTGGTTTGGGAGTTTCAATGTTTCGTGGAGCCTGGCTTAGTAAACCTGCATCATAAGTAGTACCCCTGGATACTAGTCCCCCTGGATAGCAGTCTATTTTACACGATGGGGTTTCTGATGAGTCACTCACTCATCGTCTTGCCCCGACATGACACGCGACTGAACAAGATGTTGGGGATCGGCCTTATGTCAATTTATCTGGTCTTCCTAGTTTTGAGCTTAATCACATCTATGGGTGCGGTTTCATCGAGTGGTCTTAATTGACTAACGGTCCAGGCATTAGGCATGGGAACTCTGGCAGGGTAGTGTGTACTAAAAAACATGGATGCGTCCTTCTCTCCACAAAAACAGCTTTGTGCCTGGCGCCATGATGATGTAGCTCATGTGCTTGCTGCATACTGAAAAAGTTATACAGGAACGGTTTAGCTGCAAGCTGGGCCTTGCGAACGTATCGAATTGATGTACAGTGCCAAATTATATTTGTGAGAGTTCATCTCCAAATGCCGATGCTTTTTGTGTGTTCTCAATTGTACTCTAGTTTCTCGTTTTGACGGTTGACGTGGGATATTTGTGAGATTGGCTTGTGACGTGCTGTCCGTGCTTCTAACACCATCGTCGTTAATTCTCATTTTCAGAAGACAGAAGAAACTGTCAATTGCGAATTATTGAATGAATGAATGACGACACAGAGAAAGTATCAGGCTATCAATATGCTTGGTGTTTTGGATCGGAATGGTTGCTTTTTGGCTGGTGATAGGAGAAACTAACCAGCACATTGCTGGACCTAGATGAAGCTACATGCAGGACAAGAGTGAGAAATGTGGCTCAGCTAAATGAAATTCTCTCCTTTTCATTCTGCTATGCATATTTCCTCTCCCTCGGTTCTGGTCGGTATCCTGGGCAGAAGAATGTCGCTGTCAATAACGAAAGCAGATTATTCGGGCATTGCACTCTTCAACTTTAATATCTCAAAGTTGCACTGCACTCTTAACTTCGATATCTTAAAGACGAGGTCGCCGAGTCGAAGCAAGCATCCTGCACCATAGCCTTTATCGCTATGTAATCGTCAATTCGAGTAAAATGGATCCGCATCGAGATAAGTCTGCAATCAAAGCAGAGCACGAGATGGTATTTATATCACTGTATGATTTCAAGGTTCGTTTTCGTTTTGCTTCTGTCAATTTGAACAATGACGGCATGATCATGCTAATCTTGTAAGCTATCATCATGTTCTTGCGTTCGAACTCTAAAGCAGTAACACACTTCACTGTATTGTATTGAATCACCATCACAATTGTACACATTCTTCGTCAACCATTTACAGCATCTACCCTGCTTTTCTCCCCACACATAAACCTTCCACATATTCACTTTTCCGCCCACAAGAACGCGACCGGACTCCTGACGCGATGCTGCCGGTTCCTCCACGTGATGGAGCCGCCGAGAGCAGCGTCCGTCTTGTTCCTCGCCACGAACGTCACGCTGTACCTCTGCTTCTCCCCCACCTTCCCGAACACTAGCCTAGTCGGCCTCACCCTCACCGCAACCGTGCTGGGCGCCTGCACCGCCACCCTGTACACCGACCCGGCGTCCCCCACGTTCGTCACCTCGCGCGCGTACCGCACCACTGTCTTGTTGGGCCCGAATACGACCGAGAATGACGGGTAGTTGAGCTGTCCCGGGTTGGACAGTTTCGTCGAGCAGGTCACGTTCGTCCGCCTCACGGCTCTCTGGACTTGCTGGACCGTGTAGTTGAGGGAGCAGACGAAGGCGATGTAGTCGTCGGCAGTGAGATCGTACACGAGGCCAGGCGAGAGGGCCTTCCTCGGGTCGATGTGGCCCGCTCCGTGGGCGAACGGGGACGACGGGCCTCCCGTGGCTGAGTCGGTGATGGGTTTGCGGGTGTTGTCGTGGACGTAGGCGGTGGTCATGAGAGCCGATTTGATTGCGCTTGTGCTCCAATCTGGGTGGGCGGCTTTGAGCAGCGCGGCGACGCCACTGATGTGCGGGCAAGACATGGACGTACCTGGAAATGGAGCCCGTTAGCAAAGATTTTGTCTTCTGGAGAGTTGCACACGATATGCTTGGTTGTTTGCTCAAAACAGAGGAAGGACGAGAGAAGTATGTAACGTCAATGAACCTGAGATGATATTGAAGGTGGCAGTCCTTTTGATAATATTCGACTCCGTGGTGGTCAAATTATCGGGCCAAGCGGCCAGGATGTTGACGCCTGGGCCAATCACGTCAGGTTTCAAGATCTGCATGGACTGGAAGTATGGCCCTCTTGAGCTGAACGCAGCCACCACCGGTGCCGGCCTGGCATTGAATGCTTGTGTGCCGGTAATGACCAGGGCCGTAGGGTTCCGATCGGTCTTGGCATATTGCCTGATCACATTACCTGCCTTTGCACCGATGTGAGCGGTCGGTATCCGATGGGGGTCTGCCAGCAACTCCTCGCCACCGTACTCTGCAGTGTTCACCAGTATCATTCCCACTCCGCCGGCATCACGCACCACTTCGCCCTTCTCGACCCGGGGATTTTCCCCTCTGTCGCAGAGCACCACCTTCCCGCGCACCACCCTGGGGTCGAGCGTGCCCGGCATGCACAAGTTGCTTGGTCTGCTTGCGTTTCCCGTGTTGTAAACCAGGCCAACCAGCTTGTTCCCCATTCCGTGGCCACCATACAACGATTCTCCAGTGAACCGCATCTTGTTGCCAAGCAATGCATAGGCCGGGAACCTGCGGTCCAAGGTAGACGCACCTACGGTCATGATCCATGGGGCTCCATTCGAGAGCGTGCCAAGTTCAGGACCTTCGTTTCCGGCGGAGGCAGAGACAAAAATACCCTTCTCCATTGCTGAGAACGCTCCAATAGCAATGCTGGTCTCGTAGTACGACCCGTCAGCTCCACCAAGGGAGAGAGAGATCACGTCGACGCCATCCCTTATGGCCTGGTCCATGGCGGCGAGTATGTCGGAGTCCATGCAGCCCTGTTCCCAGCATACTTTATAGCTGGCCACACGGGCATGGGGAGCCATGCCCTGAGCGACGCCTCTTGCATGGCCGAGCAAGTTGGCATTGGCCACCGGCGAGCCAGCGGCTGTGCTCGAGGTGTGAGTCCCATGTCCCTCATGGTCCCGAGGGGTTTGAACCTCTGTCATGTTACCATCTGCACAGTGAATGTTATCGCATTAATATCCATAAATACTCGTCAAGTACCCGATGCAATTTTGCCTACGATTTCTTTTAGGGTCATTTGGTTCACGAAGTTACCTAAAGCGTTGATATATCCTTTGGCGAAATAATAAGCGCCGATGAGCTTCTTGTTGCACAGAGAAGGACTGAAATCCGGTCCGCTCACGCACTTTCCCTTCCACCGGGCCGGAACCTCCGGCAACCCCAAGTCGTCAAAGCTCTTTGCCTCGGGCCAAACCCCAGTGTCAAGAAGACCAATGATTACTTCACGAAATGGTTGATCAGCCTTCGTCGAATGGTTCCCCGTGCCGGGCCACAGCCCGAATTCATCTTCCACTTTCAAGAAGCTTGGCGTCCGCGTCGTGTGCAGATGGTACATGACGTCCTCATAGACCCCAAGCACTGCGTCCGACGACCGGAGGGCCTCCGCTTGATTCGGCTCGAGGGACGCAGCGTAGCCATGGAAGGCGTCACTGTAGACGTAAAGGAGATCGCTGGCACCGGAGGCGAGAGATTGGAGGTTCGCGCTGTACCAATCCCGGCTGCTGCTGAACGACCCGGGGATGCTTTGTTCCTTCATTTGAACAATGTAGGTCTTCTTGGCCATCGCACAAGGGAAGGCGAGAAGAAAAAGAGCTAAGGACGTTAACCAAGCAGCGGAAGAAGCCATGGTCGGACAATCTCCCGTTGCTCGGAAAACCTGGAAGCGGAGTTATTCTTGACAACCTTGCAAGTTCCAATCTTTATAGTGAAAGATTCTTCTTGGGTTGCTATTGTTAGCGTGTATTGGTTGGTTCTCCGGCCTCCGTGTTTTGCAATTTATAGTCTTCTATCTTTGGTGATGATTAAGTTTCTAAATCAAGTCCAGATTCAGGCAGGAATGAATCTGGTATATTCAGAGTCAGTGAATCTAAATTCTAAATATGGATTAACTTCTGTTTTAACTTTCAGGTGCAATGCAATGAAGAAGGGCCGTACAGCTGTTCAGTTTCCCAATCTCAGTTTGAATTGATTGGACTTTGCTGTTCCAGGGAAGTGTAACGTACTATTATCTCGTGGCCTTTTCTTTGTGACATTATCAGGTAATGACCCTGTGTGGTGCATGTACCTGTGGCATTTGGTAGGTTCTTCCCATGAGGGACTTCTGTTCACATTCCTTAATCACGACGACCCCTTGACTTCTCTTCCATGCATGCACTATGCGCCGGTATTCTGACGTCGAGGCGGTCGATGGAAGGGCATTTGCCGGTCTTGTGTGGCCGAAAAACAATGCCTTAGTCGGTCCATTAGATGAGAACTATTGAGAGAACGAGAATGCACGGATTAAACTCTCCGGTCCATTGAGGGAGATCACTTGCCCAAGCCTGTCATATTTTACTTTGTAATTAGTTCCTTAGTATTGTAATTAATCGACACTGTTTGTCTCTTGATGGTCTCTTCTTGATGAGAGTATGGTCCCAGAAGCTTAACTTCCAGAGTTCATTTCTTCCGGATGTTTTACAAATTCAATACCGCTTTTACAGCCACACAAATACAAATCTCACATCGCCCATCGACAATGTTAAGCTATAATTGTAGTGTAGACATCTTTATGGACATGGTCATTGAGATTGATGGATTAACAATCAGAATCTATTCAGGGGTTCACTAGTTAGAAATAGCAATCTCTGTTGTCTGTGGCTATATCTTCATACAATACTGATTCGATTAACACCCGTGTACGTTGGTGGGCTGCCAAAAGGGAGGATGCTCTTCGATCCCGAGTTAGGCGATCTGAACTCAAATGTGATAATCGACCGCATCTTGTAAGGAAAGACGCCAGCATATGAGGGGCGTGACGGTCAAGTTGACTGTGAACGTACATATAATGTATGAGCGTCGAATGCTACATCATCAGTTGACACGATATATTGTTATAAATGTCAGCTTTATCAGCAGTACATCCATATATTAATATATGAGTTGTTAAGTACTGGTCGTGCGTATCAAATTGAATTACAATGTAGCAAATACTATTAACTAAAATATCATAACCTTTTCGAGGTGCTTGGCTTCATGAACAAAATACGGTATCTGTGCAACATTAATTACATGCAAAAGAGGCATCGTTTCCTGGCTCTCACGGGGACATATCGGAAGCACAATATGCGTTTTCCTTTTCGGGGTTAAATAAAACGCTAGGTGGGTAGATATATTTATTAAAAATTATATATTAAAGTGGGCACAACGAATGTCGCTTTGGCCGAGTGGTTAAGGCGTGTGCCTGCTAAGTACATGGGGTTTCCCCGCGAGAGTTCGAATCTCTCAGGCGACGGTGTTTATTTCCCTCCTTTTGTCTTTGTTTTCCCCCTCGTCTTTGTTAAGTAATACTTAGCCTGAAAAATGGAATTCCTTTTGCCAAGCAAAGACTGAAACTTCAGTTCTCGTCGTCCAGTTTACTTTGCAATAGACATAGCTCGGTCCACCAATTCGTCTATTTGTCGCCATTTATTGAGTTACACATAGCCAAAAAAACAACTTTAAACTTCATCCGAGGCAACCCCATATTGACTTAACGTTCCCAAGAGTTCATATAAGAATGACCCGACCGTAGAGTAAAAATTCGAGCGACTTCGCTTCAAATCCAAAAGTTCGACTTGTTTGGACCATGTACGCATTTCAAATTTAACTCCTCTGTGATGGTATCGACGGATCAAAGCACTCAAAATAGTCGAATTTAGGCAACGAGTGGAGAGCGAGTCACAAGGGTATAGAGGGCAAACCTTCAAGGAGAAGTCGAGTCAATCATGACAATACTTGAATTCAAGCTTCATTCGCGAAACACTCGGCTAAGGTGGTCATTTGCCTAGCCAGATCAATTCCCCATTCGACAAAGTTAAAAAGTTTCCCAGATCTTATTGATGAGTAACGCCGAGCAGCTGAATAGCACAAAAGCTCAGCATCCTAATGGACGAAATATCTGAATGGGATGAATTCGTTATCTAGCCGTAAGTGCAAATGCCTAAAGACTGATATGTACTTTATCTCCGGGGCTCATCACCTGTGATCACAGTGCTAGGACTGAATCTCAGCGCAAAAATAAGAGTAACGAACTAAAAGAAAGCAATGAATCTGAGCTAAATAGAAAGAAAGCAGAAATATGATAAAATCTCCTTGAATGTAGTAGCTCATCCATATCTAGCATCGCAAGAATTACTTCAAAATGAACACACTAGATTATGTTACAGCAGGTATAACCAGTTTGCGGCACCAAATACTCAATTAACTCCATTCAAAGATAATACAGTAAATGAGAACGAGAAATACTTTTTCGGAACTTCAACTGCACACTACTGAGGCTGTAAGACTAGTCGAAAGGCACTAAAATAAATTTTAGTGGCCATACTTCTGAAATTCCCACTCGCTGTTATCTGTGGAAATGAAGCCCAAACAAGGACAATTAATTTTACAAAAAGGAGTAGATAAATGAAAGAGAAAAAGAGATGCTTGGGCTTAGAGTCTGACCTAGTGGACAAACTTGACGAGTCTTCAGCCAACGACTGATGCAGTGAAAGTGAAATGCATGGTTGCACACTCCTATAAAATAAAAAAAACAGTATTTTGTACCTTTAAGCCAAGCATACAAGGTGCAGGAGACAAAATGTGACAAAATAGAGCCATGCTTCTTCATGGCACAACCAAAGATAACATGTGAACATAAACTAAGAAACGGAGCCATAAACCTGAAAAATCTAAGAGCATGTCAAAGACCAACAGCACTTCTGGCTAAACTTCAGATGCCATTCAACGACTTTGCAAATTTTTGTCTTGCAAAAAGATGACCTCTTTTCTTTACAAAGCAAGAGCTCAACCAACTACATCTATTACACAAAAGAAACAGGATGAAGCACAAAACCATATACTAAGCCGTGAAATTGCGAAAATGATTTCACCCATCAAAAAGACTAGCAATATTGATACAAATCTTAGCAATTGACATTAAACAAGAACAGCTTAGAGATATTATCATAAATTAACTACAAACATAATTCCAGGATCTGCTTCAAAACTACAAATCACCCATAGAGTTTCTCAGCGACAAGTCAAATAAGTAGGAGATTGCTCTAAACTCCCCAAGCAACATTCTCACTTGTAAGTGGAAAATAGGTTTGACTATCATCACTAAAATCTACAAACTAATGGGCCAAGTATGCAGAACACACTAAGAACTACTAACGTCAGAGAACTAAAGAGGAAAAGTCACATGATCATAGACCAGAGCGCACCACAATCGCCCCACAATCGCCCTAACTTGGATGTCTAATACAAAAACCCTCGAAGACTCTCGTTATTCTGGTCTCAGATAGAAAAGGCTTCTCTGCACATGCTATGAAACTATGTGAAGACAAGATACTTCAGAGGTTTTCGGCAATCAGCTGATCCATCTTCTTCTTGAAGATTACAAAGTATGTCTAGGAGCCTCCTCCATATAAAGTGAAAGGGAGATTTGTATAATACGAAAGGGAGATTTGTACACTCAGATTACTCATTATGCAAAGAAACAAACAGTCTACTTCAATCAATTGAAAGGAAAGCAATAATTTGTGAAGAAGCCATGAAAACTCCATAATCTAGAAGCCCCCTACAGCAGAAAGATAGACGGAGACGCGGACACCAGAAAAGAAGAGAGAGGGTGATAGTGTGGGATAGGGATCACAAGAGGATAGGAAGTAAACATTTGACAGACTGACCCTTTATAATGATCGAAGCCTTACGGAGATGATTTCAAGTGCAATCTCGATGCACTTTAGAAATTTATTCCCAGAAGTGTGTCCTAAAAGTTTACTAGCCTTTACCATCTAAATGGAATCCTTAATTTTGCACACTACTTTCAGCACAATTGATAAGAATCCACCTTACTCCTATGGGTACTCTATTTTACTCCCATCTTCTACTAGAAAGGACCTCTCTAACCCCCTCGATTCAAATCGGTAAACTCTTTTCGAGTCAAGATTTTCAGAATGAAAATGTGTCTCTCCTATAAATTGCTCACTAAAAATTGATAAAATGTCAGTATTACAAGTCAATGGAATCGATGGACACTATATCAAGCCCAATTAGAACCTCCTTCCACCGTCAGCATACGCGACCGGGCTATTATGGGTGACAAGCAATAAGGCACAACGAAACACATAGAACTCTGACAAGTCGATCCACTCGACACAATTGCGCCTTCTACACAATCCATGTACAGGAATCCTAGGACTAGGAACAAAACAACGCGCCACGGACCACGCTACCGGTGCTCAAGTATAAACAGCAGTTACATCGGATGTTGCTTACCCCAAGCAACCGTGCACTCCTCGCTGGTGGCGCTGGCTTGGTTCGCCTGGCACTCAATGCCTGCTCAAAAGACTCAGGAATCATAAGCCATCCAAAACCCCAAATCGCCACCAAACAAAATCAAAGACACCAAAAAGCAGGTCAGCTAGCTAACTCACAGAGATCCATGATGTGGTTCCGGCAAATCGCGCAGTTGTCCACCACGATATCTGCAAATAGCAAACCGCCATCACAGCACCGTCCAAAACCACAGGGACGAGCTTCAGAAAAAAATCGGCGAAGAAGCCTCAGCGATCATCGGCTAGGATTAGGGTTTCCTTACCCCAGGCCCAGAGGGCGACGGCGTTCCACTTCTTGATCTCGAATCGCTTCGGCTTCTTCGACGAGGAGGAGGAGGAGGAGGCGCCGCCGCCGCCGCTGCTCGATCCCTCGCCGGCGGGGACCATCGGGACGTCGGAATCGAGGGTCGCCATTGCCGATCGGAAACCGCCGAAGCGAAGCCTGAGAGAGAGAGAGAGAGAGACAGAGAGAGAGACAGAGAGAAGCGTCGAAAAACGAGAGAGGCCCTTCGCGTTGTTACCGTGCGTCGTGTGTTTTAGAAGCCTATTTTTATGCGGTTTTCTTCCCCTTTCCTATCTCGTTTTTTCTCCGTTTTTGGGTCGGTCTCGCTGGAAGACAAAGCCTTAAAACTTATCGCGAAAGTAGAATCGAGCTCTAAAACTTTCGAAATAAACAATCAGATCCTAGAATTTATTACGAAAGTATAATCGAGTTTTAAAATTTTTAAAAAATGCAATTAATAAAATGACTTGATTAGATTAGTTTAACGAATTTTAATATTTAACTGTACTTTTTGAAATGACTTTTAATGTACTTATCCCTGCTCATGATATACGATTGATTGTGAAAATTAGTGGTGATGATATTATTGACACGGCACAAATATTTTTTTGGGCCATAATAATTATAGGACATACTAATATGAAAAAGCAAATGGGACTCGGCTTTCAAAATTCGGCTTATGCTAAAAAGCGGGGAAAACTGTACAAATTAATTCTCAAACTTTGGCTCCATGTGTTGTGTCATTTAGAGCTATATCGATTTCACGTTCTTTTTATTTTATAAATAAGTGTCTTCGTGAGAATATTTGCTAACCATATTAATTTATGTATGGATTTCTCGTGCTTATATTATCTGAATATTGTTCCTAATCTTTTAAATAGATAAAATTTTCGAGTTTTTTGTCCCGCGTTTTATTTATTCAATTTAGTTGAATCTGTAAATTAAACAATTAAAATAGCGGAAATATCAACTCGATACAATTGTAAAAGAGGTTCTACTTATGCTATTGTTGATTTTATGAGCTCATATATACTTAATTGAAACTATTGTAACATTTATGAAGACCAAAAAGGTAACAAAAAAAAATAACAAAAAGATAGCTACACTTTTGTTGAATTAGGAAATATATTGAAATGAGAAGATATTCTAAAATCCGGACGGTAGTGCAATTACGAAAACTTATGATTTTTTTATAAAAAGTTGTGAAATTAGTTTGAACGAATTGAAAATTTGGGGATTAGACTGAATATTTAGATGTAGTCTGAGGACCATATTAGACGAAACCCAAAGATGATAGGGTACTTCGTGCCAAAGTTAAGGAATTATTTGCGTCGTTTTCCCTAAAAAGTAACAAAAGGATAAAAAAAAAGAATGAATATTGTTTTACTTATAAGATGGTACAAAATCTAATTTATAGATTTTGTTAGACAATAATAGGATTAATATCACGAAAAATCCCAAACTGATATACCTGTGATAAATTTACCCCAAATTAATTTTTTGATCACGAAAAACTCCAAACTGGTAAACTTATGACAAATTTACCTCAAACTAATTTTTTAATCACCAAAAACTCCAAATTGGTACACTTATGACAAATTTATCCTCCATTAAATTAGATTAATATCACAAAAAATCACAAAATGATAAATCCGTGACAAACTAAGGGATAAAACCCTAAACTGGTATACCTGTCAATTGTCATGTGTCATTTAACTCAACAATTAAAATTTAACGAAGACTAACGTAGGGTAAATTTGTCACAGGTGTACTAGTTTGAGATTTTTTATGGTCAAAAAATTAATTTGGGGTAAATTTGTTATAGGTGTATTAGTTTGGAGTTTTTCGTGGTATTAACCCTAAAAAATATTATCATTGTCAACAATAACTTGTATCTAAACATTTTAGTAGACATTAAAAAAAATTTCATTCATTCATTTTTATAAACGATACACGCGATTATTTTTAAAAAGATATTTTTCAAATTAGTCATTTTCCGCTAAACAAAGAAAACCTTGAAAGAAAATGATAACTCGTCTAAATTAGTCCTTTCACTCACTTGACTCTATATATTACACTTGTATTAAAGAATCAACCAATCAACACTTTAGCCTCTTCATCAAAAAAAAAAGGAAAAAATAAGCCTTGCTACCTGAAAATAGGGCAAGCTTCCAAAAAAAAAAAACCTTACAATTCAAGCCTATAATGAACTTGTAATTTAATAACATCTTGAATATAACCTTGGTGATTATTTACACTGTCCCTTCAATCAGTCAATCGTCTTCTGCTCATCCTTTCTGGTGCAATGGCGAACCCAATCCATGTCTATGGCTTCTGTCTCCCAAAGCAGTGTCTGAGTGAATCACGGACTTGGGAGATAATCTTCTGCGATGCCTTTGGTTGTGATGCTGATGATGATTGCCACGGTCCCTCTTCTCTTCCTTGGGCTTGTCGCTCTTTCTCGCCTCCCTTTTCTGGCTCGGATCATCTTCAGGAGGGAATGTGAACACAAACGTGCCAACTGGGAGGTCACTGAAGTCCTGGAGCGGCTCGAGTGTCTCCACCATGGTCCGCATCGCGGGCCTCTGCTTCGGCCGGTGGCTGAGGCACTGGTACGCCAGTTCGGCCGCCTTCCTCGCCCCGGCCTCCGAGTACTGCCCCTCGAGCCTCGGGTCCAGTATCCTGCCCACCTTCCTGGGGTCTCTCAGCATCGGTCTGGCCCACTCGACCAGCTTCTGCTCCCGGGCAGGCCGGGATTTGTCCACGGATTTCCTCCCTGTCAGGAGCTCCAGCAGGACTACTCCGAAGCTATACACGTCGCTCATCGCTGTCAGATGACCTGAAGTCAAATTGAGCAGAGCTGATCTTAGGAAACTCGAGAATGTAACCGACGTGTTAACCTTAAAGGACTTACTAGAGTTTGCTTTTCAATCTTGTGCTTGTTCTTACCGGTCATGATGTATTCGGGAGCTGCATAGCCCTGGGTGCCCATGACCCTGGTCGAAACGTGAGTGTCGTCTCCTTCTGGGCCATCTTTCGCTAGTCCAAAGTCCGAGAGCTTCGCAGTAAAATCCTGTAAACAGAACGAAGATCGAGCATACATTATTAGCCCAAGACATTACAGATCCTAATCATCGAAGCTTTTGTTTTCAGGATAAGTAAAGTCATTGATTGTGCTACTACACGAAAGAAATGCTTACCGAGTCTAGTAAGATGTTTGAGGCTTTGAAGTCTCGGTATATGACCGGTTTCTCTGCTTCGTGCAGGAAGGCCAGGCCCTTTGCAGCTCCCAGAGCGATTTTCATTCTTGCCGACCACGGTAATGAAACCGAATATCCTGCAATCAAAAACAAATTTAACCGGGTTATAATCGGACGTTGCTTGTGGGGGAAGCTAACTAATAGACAATACGGTCATTAGAAGCATCTCTGTTCAGATAATTGAAAGCTAGAACAGAGTGCATACTTCTGAATAGTTGATTCTCTAAACTGCCACGAGGCATGTATTCGTATACTAGGAGCCGGTGTTCGTCTTCGCAGCAATAACCAATCAGCTTCACCAGATGAGGATGCCTCAATTGTCCGAGAAATATCACTTCTGTCTGCCAAAGAGAAAATTCAGAAAATCAGTTCCGATCCAAACACATGATGAGAAGGGAGAGTTCTAATTGCATTGAGTCATGAGATTGTGAATTCGAGAGAATTAGCTTAGCTTACCAGCCACTCTCTATGACCCTGCAAGCCATCCAAATCCAGGAGCTTGACAGCCACAGGCTGGGCCTTCAAGCCAGGCCTAAGCTTGTCGTCGATGAAGCCCTTGTGCACGGGCCCAAACCCGCCCTCACCGATAAAGTTGCTCGGCGAGAAGCTCTGGGTGATCAGCTTGAGCTCCTGGAGGGTGAATACATGGAGGTTCGACCCTGCAAGAGATATGGAAAGGTCTTCCGACAACGTCACGCTTGAGTTGCTCAAATCCGACACAGAAAGCCTTTGGAAGGAACTCTGCTTGGACACCACTTTCTTGGGCTTGCGGGCCTTGGTTCCTTTCCCGCAACAGCTCGGCACAACGTAGCTCCACAAATTCTTCTTGACCGCCATCGACAATGCAGAAATTTCACTCCTCCGCTTCCGAGATTCTAAAATTGCAGGACCATTTCTTTTGCCGTCGACTTGGAAATAAGGGAAAAGTTTTGGATGTAACCAAGCAAGAAAGTTGCAGAGGGAACAATGGCTAGTAATGACCTTTAAAGGGAGATGATTCAATGACCATATATTCAAATCCCCAACTGCCCTCGAATTCAGACGGGCTTGCAACTTCCTTACACAACCCATTTGAATTTTCTATTTCCATCTTCTTTCTTTCTAGTATTTTATTCTATTTTCTTTTCACATATATGATTCCTTGTATCTTCCTAAAACAGCAGGCAATTCCTCCACCGCAATACCAGAACGGTTTTGTTTGGAAACAGCACTCTATTGACCATTTCGTGTATTGTAAAGCGATGGGTCACGAGTCTCTTGATGAATGTTTCACACGAGGGACAACATGATGGTTGCCCCTCTTGACTTTTGCACAATTATTAACAACCCCGATTGAAAACAGAATTTGACCAAAAAAAGGAATGAAAAAGGAAGTTTAGCTTTCAAATTGATTAGGCTCATGCGAATTTGGTTTCACATTGATGTAAGCTCTCGGTGATGGGAGGCGAGGCCCAGGAGAAGAATTCATGACTGCTGAGTGGATTGGTAAACCTGTTTTCTCGATGCAATTAAGCAGTCTTCTTTCTCCTTTGACCAATAATCATAAATCAGCTTTACTCGATTCGGTAAACAAAAGGAAGCTCTCAAAACTGAAGAAAAGTCAATTTCTTGGTTTCTTCTTCGACTGGTGCACTTATATGAATAGATCCAACAAGTCCCAGCCACAAGGTTGGGCCAAGAAAGCATGATTTATTCAGCCATGTCACACTCAAACAGCAAGGTGAAAAGGAAAAGGTTATATTGCATCTAATTTACACATGTACAATCATAGGGGTGCAATAAAGTGCTTGGCTTATCTTGTGTAAACATGAGGTATAGTCAGAAGAACCCACTTGTCAAAACACATTGTTTTTCTCTGCATCGTCTGTATTGTCCCTGTCTGAGTTAGGTTGCTTTGCTTTCTCTCTCTCTCTCTCTCTCTCTCTCTCTCTCTCTCGCTCCTGTTCCTGAATTCTAGAAGCTTATCCGCAAGATGGATAGATGATAGTTGTGTTCTGGTTCTGAACTAGTCGAAGACAACCAAGACTTTTTGTAATATCCTAGTCTCTGAAATGTAATACAACCAAAAGTCGGGTGCTTAGTCTTTGCCCTCTGCAGATCTGGTGGTGATGACAGTTGCAAAAGGTTGAAGTTGACCTCAGATGAATAAAGAACACACCACTTGGTAGTGGTTGAGGCATCATCCTCTCATTTCCCTGGTAAGCTGGTTCATTCCTGTTCATTCCTCAGGAAACCAATAAGATATGGTAACACAAGAAAACATTGTTAAGTAATAAATTTGAGCAGATTATCAGCTGCAGAGACTTGGATTTGTCTCTTTTGTTCGTTAATTAATGGTTTCTTCGGGTGCTGACCTCGAAGAAGTGCTGTGCACTCAAATGTGGATTGATCAATAATAGCTGGGAAAGAAAAACAAGAACCGAAAAGATTTTAAAATGCTTTTGATGGGGAGTGATTTGGTCAAGGGGGGAGTAGGCGGTAGACCATTTTCCATCGCGTCAGCATTCAAAAAGTCAAGGGGCAGTATTGTAATTTCGCAACTTTGCTCAAAGGAATGGAAGCTTGGGTTCTTCTCAAGGAGGAAAGCATTCAAGTCAAAGATGGACAAATTGGTGCGCAAGATTGGTGCACAAGATTGGTTTTTTTTTTTCAAGATAATGTGATACAGAATTTTCAACTTTTCTTAACCCTCTTATTTTGCGATACTCAGAATGCGAAAATCAATCAATTTCAATTTATCGAGAGATGGAATTCGCCGTTTATCGTGATTTCTACCCAAATGCATTTCTATTGATTCTTCTTTATCCGTGCAGTACTCCTTCTATACTTGATCTTGTACCGATTATTCATCCATATTATGATGTCTCGAATTTTGAATATATGGTGTATGTTCTCCTTGAAAGGATTATTAAGTAGTTGTGAAGTAGCTCGAGTTAAGGATCATATAAAACAAACTAATTGATGATCATGATAGACAGGGATCTTATGCGTCCGAATGTTGCTTTCACCAAATAAATCTTTGGCTCTTTCCTTGATAACACCTGCTAATGTTTAAAATAAAATAACAAATGAAAATGGGACAAAGTGGACCTTTTACAAAACATTCTAGAAGCGCTTCATTCAATACGATAGGGTCCTTATGTGCTCCAGTCTGTTCCAATCACAAACTGATATATATATTGGGATGAAAAAGCTCCTTAATAGTTGTTGATGAGCACATAAAATTAAAATAAAATAGGGTTTATGCATTTAATGTATTGATTTATGGAGCCATGACCAAAGACAATATTGTGGGACAAGGCCAGCTAAGGCCTAAGGCTAAGAAGAGACATTTGTCTGCCTCTTTCAGGGCAGGCCCTCAATTTGGAACTTTAATTTCAGTGGACAGCTCAATTGGCTAAAACATTTCCAAACAATTTTTTATTGGTGAATCGAAGCATTATTAAGTAAGCTGTTCCCTTGAAAAAAAAAGTAGATTAACAATATATGGGCATCATTCTCTTGTGTAGTCATTACCCTCTTAACCCTAGTCATCTTTATCTCCCTCTCCTTAAATTATTGAAACAACTTCCAAATTGCATAGCATTTATCTTCTCTCAGAATGTAATCTGCCACGAATAATAAAAATTGAAGCAATTTTGCGCACATTATAAAGCGAAGTTTTCGAGTTGAAATTCAAAATATGGCTACAAGAATTTGAAGTGCCTTTTGGAATAAATCAAAAGGTGTTGATTAGAGATTGTTATATTACATCAATAACTAAACCTGTTTTTGTAACTCCGAGTCTAACATTGTTTTCATTATTTAGTGAATTTCCTCTTAAAAATAAACTGTGACTTGGTCGGAAGATCACAGCGAAACTCCAATTTGAAAAGTGGAAAAAGAAAGCATATATTATCTTAAAGAAAACTAATCCCTGGCACATATATAATTTTCTTTCCTGATTTGAAAGAAGGAGACACAAAATAAAAAGTAACTTTTTGACAAAAAAATACTAGGATTACATAGCTTAGTCTAAGTGATAGAAGCTAAAATAGAACACGTTGGTTTTATTTTAGGTTTGTCGTTCAATTGTTGCAATACACATCGGGCTGTTTATTTCTTTTAAAATGAAACGCGTGACGCATGAAGAGTCATCTTCACAAACAAATATGCTCGCCGTATTTATCATGTCTTGTATTTGTGTTTTTCTAACTTTTAATATGGGCTTGTCCACTGAACATTTAAGCAAACAATTGCTGCTAAGCAAAAAAGAAAAGAAAGAAAGCAAAAATTAGGTTTTATTTCTGATGCATTACAAAATACCAACGTGATTGGAAAATGACATGATGTTTTTCATTTTATCCAATCTTAAAACTCGACACATACAATAAATCCGACAAAACTGCTTCAAATAAATGTTGCTGATTAAATTTTAAAAGCTTGCCGATAAAATTTTTAAGAAATTTGCGCATGATCATCTAGGTCTAATTTTCAAAACAGGGTGACCAAATGCTACGAAAGTTCTGCACAACCACCTCACCTGCACTTATGGAATTATCACCGAACCACCTAATAGACAAAGCTTCTTTTTATTCAAAAGGATGCCAAAACATGCCTCCCATTGACCACGTTGTTTCGTTTTCTTTGAGGATTGCTATCACGGCACTTTGGCTTTCTTTTTTATTCCTAAAGGGATTTAGATCAATGGCGGTCGTGGTAGAAACTAGAAGACATCATCAATGACCTATGGAACGCGTGGTGGACGAAGGCGGAGAAAATTAGTAGCAGCAAACGCTAATGTTCGAATTGAGTCGACGGTCAGCCTACACCGCGTGAGTCCAATAACAAAAGAAGAAAGAAATAAAAAAACCCGACATAAAAAAATTTTAAAATATATATATGGAGAAATTACCAAAACAGTCCTAAATCTATTGCAACAATTCAGTCATAAACCCCTTTTTTAGGTCAATTTAGTTATAAACCTTTTGTATTTATACCAATTAAGTCCATATAGCTAATTTTGGCTAGCCGGCCGGCATTGACGTGGTAATTTTTAATAATATTTAATTTTATTTTTCCTTTCTCTTTTCTTTTTTTCTTTCCTTCTTCCCTTGGTCGGTCGCCGGACCGACCAGAGGCTAGGGCTGGTGAGGTCATTGGTGAGGCTCACCCTCGCCGTCACGGGCAAGGTCAAGCTCGCCCAACGATTACGAGGGCGAGCCCAACCGTCGCTAGCCAGCCACTCTCGCCCAAACCTCGCCAGATCTGGGCGAGGTTAAGCTCGCCCTTGCTAGACGAGGGCTTGCCTCACCATGGCTAGGCGAGGCTCCCCGGTGGCTGGCAAGGCTTGGTCCGTCCGACAATCGGCCAGGGGAAGAAGGAAAGAGAAAGGAAAAAAAAAAGAAAATAGAAAAAATATTTAAAAATTGTCACGTCAACATCAGCCAGTCAAAATTGTCAGATGGACTGAAACGGTATAATTGCAAAAAGTTTAGGACTAAATTGAAAAAAAAAATTTAGAATTAAATTGGCACAATTACAAAAAATTTAGAGTTGTTTTGATAATTCTCCTATATATAAGGAAAGGGAAAGAAGGACGAACAGAAGAGCAAGCTTCGTGCGGGCATGGGAGGCTTAGTTTTGTAATCGTCTTGCCGTAAAGTATAATCTTGCTTTACTTAGCAAACGAAATGCAATAATCTGGTGTCATTACAAATATGGCAATTAAGTTTAATTGTAGAAATTATTCATTCGAAACAAGTTCCTTTACGTGCAATCGATTCAGACGCGTGAAGAAATTTTACTAAGACAGCCATTAAAATGACATAATGGTACCTTGTTTTTATGCGCAGATTGAAAACAATGGTACCAGAATATGGTAACTTTGATCCGCAAAACATGTTCAAGAATCAAAACGTAGGCCTGAATGTATAAGCTCATGCGGGTAACAAGATCAGCCGTCCCAATTCGCGTACCATCTTCTCTCCCTATCACGAGATCGTGCCACCTCTCCAACTTATTTTAAACTTACCGGACTAGATCGTCTTTTCTCAAATCTAACTCATATCTGCCCCTCTCTCCCTGTCTTAGCGCACGCCTCAATAGACAGTTGTGTCCCTCGCCGTGCTCGACCACCACACCCCCAACAACCGCCGTGAGCGCCGCCACCATGCCGGCGCCAATGATGAAGGCGGCCATATCTCACTCTCCACTCCCTGGTCGTGTCTTTACCCTCTCTCCGCTCTAACGTCACCCTTTTCATCCCTCTTTGTCATAGGCCGAGCTCCATGTCAACACGATGCTCAGCGCAACATGATGACAGGGTGAGCGGGAGATGGTTATTGGATATTTGGACAATGGCGATGGACACGCGCTTGAGCGGCTTACTGGGTGACGTCTCGAGATGGTCAGCGGCTACTAGCTAAGGTGTATTTGCGCTAGAATCTGTGGAGATTGAATCTGGTGTTACGAACGCTCGAATGAGACGGACGGATGACGCGATCTCGTAATGGGGGCAGGAGCTGGATACATAAATGGGGACAGCCGATCCGCATCCAGCACGTGGACTTGTGAACTAGCGAAAAAAGCTCAAGTCATGTTGGTTTCATCAGTGCTTCTGTCCCGAGATAAGAAAATTATGTCGCTACACTATTCAATTAGATATGATGTTACGTGTAGGAAGAAATCTTACTGAAACTCCGATATCTTTCCATATAAACCCACTTTAGATAAGCCTAAAAACTGAGAGCTCCACGGGATTGGCTTTTCCAAGTCTAGTGTTGATCGAGCAACGTAAACCTTCTTTTCTCTTCTCTTTTTTGTTATCTTCCATCCTCGGCAAATGTGTCCTTGGATGAGCATTCCACATTTCATACATGGTTGCGCGATTGTACGGCCCGTTATCTACCAGAGAGGGCTGGGTTACTAATGGGCTCGTAGTCTCTAGCTCGCGTTGATTTTACCATCTTCGGCCCCGTTTGGATCATGGACATAGGCGATGGTGATATTCGTCTTGCTCTTCGTAGTTTGGGAGGAATTTACTTCGTCGTGACTTGACGGCAAAGGATCGCGAGTAGGAGTCGTCATCAATCACTTTACGAAACTCATATAAGCCCTTTGAAGGTTTTTTATTCCGCATTTCCCGAAACTATCCCGTGCTGCTCTTTGCGGGACTTATCGTGACCACCGCACTTGTTATCGCCTAAAAAAGTAGGTTAAAATCTGTCACACGGTACTGAACTGGAACAAAGTGTCGAAAAGGTTCTAAACCTATTGCATTTGTATCAATTTAATCCTAAATCTTTTGATCTAGTACTAATTTAGTCATTCCGATTAATTTTGGCCGAATATTACTGATGTGGACTCTGGCCAGCTTACGTGGCACCGCCGGCGTTGACGATGACAATTTTTAATAATATTTTGTTGATTTTTTTTCTTTCCTTTTTCCTTTCTTCTTCATTTTACCAGCATAGGTGAGGGCTGGCAAGGCAAGGGCGAACCTCGGCTAGGGCTCATCTCACTAAATATAGGGAGGGAAGCCCCGCCTTGCTGGGGTCCACCCTCGCCTATGCCGAGCGACGGTGACCCTAGCCCAAGTGAGGCCAGCTCGCCCGACCGTCATCTGCGACTGATGGCCGATCACCAGCAAAAGGAAGAAAAAAGGAAAAACAAAAGAAAGAAAAATCAAAAAAATATTATTTTAAATTGTCAATATCAGTGCTAGCAGTGTCATGTAGGTCGACCAACGTCCATGTCTGCAATTTCCGATCAAAATTAATCGAAATGATTGAATTGACATTACATCAAAATGTTTATAACTAAATTGGTATCAATGCAATAATTTAGAGCCTTTATGGCACTTTTTCCCATGGAATTGAGTCTAACTTCCCATGTTTCTAGGAAATCCCATTTCGCTCCGGGGTTCTTTCTCTCCTTAAACTCCGTGCACATGAATTGTGGTGTTAAGTTATCTCCCATCAAATTTTTCTGGGTTCATCTTGGCCCGCACATGTCGTTATCTTGCGCCTAGTGGATTAAACTTTTCATTCTTTTTATGACGGAGTAGCCTATTGATATATTGTCTCAAAGTCCATCAAACGCTCAATTTACCTCGTGAACAACGTAAGAAGTGGGCCAAATCCCAATGAATGGCGCAATCACGACACCATTTGCATTTCATGACGTGAATAATCGAATCCGTACCGAGCTCTTAGAAAAACGCAAGAGCAACATCCTCACCGTCAGCTCTCTTTGATCCGACATTCATCGAATCACACATCAGTGGTTCACAAAGTTATAAGGTCCATGTTTTATTCGAAGATTTTTCCTATAGGTTAGGAATAATGTCACCATCAAATCAAAGGATAATGACACAAAGAGTCCCTGAACTTTAGTCTAACGTGCAATTTAATCTCTGAACTTTTAATTTGTTCAATGTAGTCCCTGAACTTTAGTTTAATGTTCAATTTGATTATTGAACTTTAGTTTAATGTTTAATTTGATCCATGAATTTTAACTTAATGTTCAATTTGATCCCTTAACTTTTAATCTATTCAATGTGATCCCTAGACTTTTAGTACATGTTTAATTTAGTCCATGAACTATTTGAAAATGTTCAATGTATATGACATTGAACATTTTCAAATAGTTCAGGGACTAATCTACATTGAATATTTTCAAATAGTTCAGGAATTAAATTGAACAAGTACTAAAAGTCCAATGACCACATTGAACAGATTAAAATGATCATGGACCAAATTGAACATTATGCTAAATTTTAGGAACTAAATTGAATAAATTAAAAGTTGAGAGATCAAATTGCATATTAGACCAACGTTCAAGGACTCTTTGTGTCATTTTCCCTCAAATCAATAAAGACAAGGTGTCTCCCTCTTAGTGGGCCTAATATGTTAATTTCCTTGGACCAATCGCAATGTTAAGCTCCCAATCATTTAACCACAATGGCCCGAATTTGTCGACTTCTTGGGCCGAAAAATATCTCCCTCTTTCGATTCATCGCGAGGGCCCCACAGCATCTCTATCATTGATCTTACGCTTGTTGTTTTATAAATAATTATTCGAGGGGTCGAATAATACAACACGTGCGACGCAGAATAGGACAATCTGGTCATGTGGCCTAGCATATGACCCAAAAAGAGAAAAAAAAAGTAAAGAAATCGAATGAAGACAGAATGGTGAAGATTAGGGGTGAGCACCGGTCCAGCCATTTTGAGGCAATTCTCAGAGGAATCGGTTTAGTTTTCGGTTCTAGATTATTGGAACTGGCAACAATAGGTCCGATTCTCAATTCCTTGTGTAGAACTAGACCGGACCGAAGTATCATTTTGTTCATACCAGGGTCTATGGATAGAGAGAAGAAGGAGAGCGAGATGGCAGCCCGTGATTATGTAGATGGAGAAGATGAGGCATTGAGTGGCTAAAGGCATTGAGAAACATACGCATCTGGATGTCGACATCCTCCGGACAGCCTTGTCTACGTTGGGTCTTGTTTCTCTCTGGATATGGAGATGGAGAAGATGAGCGTGATCCTCGTCGATGAATCTGGTGATCAAGGAGCAATGGGTCGCCGTCTTTTGAGATGAGCGTGAT
Source organism: Syzygium malaccense (assembly GCA_031216405.1). Lineage (NCBI taxonomy): Eukaryota > Viridiplantae > Streptophyta > Magnoliopsida > Myrtales > Myrtaceae > Syzygium > Syzygium malaccense. Next base: position 5,912,227 of record CM062255.1, read on the forward strand.
TGAGGGTTGAAAAGTGATTGGGAATCGAAAATTAAAACTCTCTGTGCACACTTACTTAGGGAAATGTTGTTTGTTATTAATAATAGAAGGTAAATAGAGGGAAAATGGAGTAATAGATCGTGCAAAATTGACACTTGCCTAAGGAAATGATTCAAGGCTTATAGTATGTGTTCCTAATCTTTTTTAATAAATTAATGAATCATTTCAAGAACAAAAGGAGAAAGGTGTGGGCAGCCGTGCATTATTGACATAGTTCCAAATAGAACCGGGCACTAGACCGAAATTTGATTCGTCCGGTTCTCGGTTCCAATATTTTGGAACCAGGAGTTATAGGATCGATTCCTGATTCCAGATCGAAAATTGACCTACCTGAAAATTGATCACCCCTAGTCATATTCGATGACTCAGTCACTTCACTCACACGCTCGAACACGCTCTTGAGTGATCCGTTAAATGACCATGGATGGTAATTTAAAAAAAAATTAAAATCTAATTCAATCAGGGATACAGTGGGATTAAGATGTACTTTTTAATTAGATTATCCATGTAAAACACTTCAATTTTGTTCCAATCTTATTAACTGGGTGTACTTGTAATTGTTTCGTTCAAAGGGGGAAGCATCCTGCTACAAATTATTTGCAGGAAACGGACATCCATTAGTATCACTACTTTCGTATGATACTCATTTTTTGTTTATAACTTTTCAATCAATCATTTGAGTGCTATGACTTGTAAAGACGTTTACTTTGATGTCATAATTTTTCAATCACTCACTTATTAAATATTAAGGAATTCGATGCGGCGTTTAAATCTATGGCACGTACGATACATGTTAAAAAATTATGATATTCAAGTAATCGATCATTTGACCAAAAAAACAGTGATCGATTGAAAATGTATGGCATAAAAAAAATTTTCGAAAATCAAGATTGGTCGATTGTAAAGTTCTAATATCAAAGTAAACGACGTGCATAAGCCGGAGCACTTGTGATGCCATTTTCCTGAATTAGTCGGCACATTTCTCGATACAAATGGCGACACGTATTAGATGGGGTTTCGAGTTGTGCTAAATGATTGGTTTTCGGGATTCCTCGTATTCGCTTCGCATCTCCTTAACGAATATATTCCAAGAAAATGACAAAGAGGAAAGTTTTCCGTCTCTATGACTTTTCGTGCAGGAGATCAATTCCATCTCGAACTCTAGATTTTTGCCCAAAAAAATCTCCAATTCTAAATTCTCTGGACCCCCAAAAAAGAAAAAGAAAAAAAAATCTCCCTTAAGCGAAGTGTATGGACTACACGACGTGAGTCGCCCTTTGTCTTGGTGTTATTAAGTTCAATACAATCAAATTGAAGAGATTCGGAGGAGTCAAATTAGGTCGAATGACTGAATTGATACAAAAACAAAATATTTTGAACTGAATTGGCACTAATATAATAGGTTTAAAACTTTTATGACATTTTTCCCTAAGTTCATGAAACCGAAACAAACATCAATTATGTATTTCTTAGTCTCGTGAATGTATGAATAGATCTAAGATTTACAAAAAATGCAATTAGTTTTATTAGATTTGACAACCCATTTAAATCACGCATTTCCAAGCTCGACTTCAGTGTAAACATGCTCAATGAGGAAGTATGCAATTTTTGAAGTATTTATTGTGCATATTGTGACTCATGAGTACAATTGGTATGCTAAAATTGCATTATTTCCTCGTTTAGTTGTTTGATATTTGGCCCGGAAAACACTCTCCAAAAAAATTTGTGATTAAAAAAAAACGAACCTCAATCTATCCGTGTTGACGCACTCAAATTGGAAAAGCTTGAGCTCGAGATTGAATAGTTACCCATTTGTGTTCGAATAGCAAACGAGCAGCTCAAGTGTTTGCCCGTTAGTCTTTGAGAACTTGTTTAACTGGCGCCTTCAACTCATCCATTTGAGAGCACCATTTCAACAATGAAATATCTTACATTCCGTGAAAAATAAATGATTGTCTAAAAATAATCACTTATATTATTTATAAAAATGAATAAACGAAAAAATATTTTTATTGTTGAAAAAATTTAGATATAAATTGTTAACAATAATGAAAATATTTTCAATTGCTAATTGTTTCAATTGATACAAACAGCTCTTTTAAAAAAAATCAAATATTTCATTTTCTCTATATTTCGTGACCCGCAAGGCAACACAACCTAATATTGAAAAAAAAAAAAAGGAGAGACAACACCACCAAACAGAAAGTCCTTCCACGTCATCGCATGCGTCAGGCGCATGGAAAAAAAAAAGAGGAAACAAAAATCCAAAATACAAAGGAATAATCGCCTGCCCCTCTTTCTCCATTCATTTCGGTACGCAAGGCAGGGACCCAATCGCGCCCTCCCACGTGGCGAGACCTGGTTGGACATCGCCCCGCTGGTATCTTCTTGACTTTTGCCCTCCCCTCACCTTCGTAATTAGAAAAAGATTCCGTCCTCCCCGTTTTTCTGTGTCTCCGCCCTCTGTCCTCCACTCGTGTCCGATCTCCTGCGACCCGCAATTCTTGGAAATGGCTCGCGCGAGGCTCCTCTGCTCGTTCCTCCTCCTCGCCGCCGCCTGCTCCGCCGCGGCGTCGAGCTTCGAGGACTCCAACCCCATCCGCCTCGTCTCCGACGGCGGCGGCCTCCTCCGCGACCTCGAGTCCTCCTCGATCCTCCAGGCCGTCGGCCGCACCCGCCACGCCTTCGCCTTCGCCCGCTTCGCCAGCAGGTTAGATATCCGACGCCCGCCCGCTCGGCGATTCCTCATCTGGGTCGTGTTCTTGGTCGGTCGATTCGCCTGTTCCTCCGTTAAAGGTTCGACCTTTGTGGTTTGTAGGTATGGGAAGAGGTACGAGACGGTGGAGGAGATCAAGCTGAGGTTCGAGATCTTCAGGGAGAATCTCAAGCTGATTCGATCCACCAACAAGAAGGGCTTGCCTTACACCCTTGGTGTCAATCGTACGTGACGGTTCTTGGATGTTTCTCTGTTTCGATTCTCTCGCTTTAGAACTGAGGATCGATTTGATCACGGTCGTTCGATTTGTTTCATAACCTGAAGCCGGAAGAGATGGCGTTTTGGCTGTTGCTGCTGTTGTCGTTGAGCTTGATTTGTGATTTGTGCTTGATGGGTTGACAGAGTTTGCTGATTTGAGCTGGGAGGAGTTCAGGAGGCACAGACTGGGAGCTGCTCAAAACTGCTCTGCCACCACCAAGGGCAACCACAAGCTCACCGACGAAGCTCTTCCCGAAATGGTATTTTTCACAACGTTGACTCGAAGAAGCGGGCTTTCCGCTTAAAATTAGGCTTCATTTTGCTGTGCGGTGTCTTCTGTATCGACTGGCATTTTCTCTGCTAAGTTACGGTAGAATAGTTATTCAGCTGCTACTCGCAGCCTTGCCTTAGCATCATATCTTCGTTTCCTTCGAATGATTTATATACAATTCAGTTATAGCGCCAAAAATCCATTAGGTCCATCCATGATGGCGACTGAACTTTTTGTTCTCAGTGTTTACCAATTGAAAATGCTTGCTGAAACCATCATTCCCCAGCTCAAGGTCTCAACACTTCCCATGAGACCTAGGACTGGATTGCTGATTACTGTAGAATAGATTAGCTGATCGTTGAAGAGCGAGACCTATGTCAGTATTAGATCTTCATTTTCTTCCAATCCTTCATACGTGCAGAAAGACTGGAGAGAAAAGGGCATTGTCAGCCCAATTAAAGATCAGGGCCACTGTGGATCTTGCTGGACTTTCAGGTTTTTCTTTTTTTCCTTTTTAGATTCATATTTGTCTCTCTCCGTAGTATATAACACACTTATAGCTTCGTAACTCATGAAATGTCATTATGCTAGACCGCTAATGACCTCTAATTTGAACTTTTGCAGCACCACTGGAGCTCTCGAGGCTGCTTATCACCAAGCATTCGGGAAAGGAATATCTCTGTCTGAGCAGCAGCTCGTGGACTGCGCTTCGGCTTTCAACAACTTTGGATGCAGTGGCGGATTGCCATCCCAAGCCTTCCAGTACATCAAGTACAACGGTGGCCTTGATACTGAGGAAGCATATCCTTATACCGCACAGGACGGTGACTGCAAATTCTCGGCTGATAATGTCGGTGTCCAAGTCCTCGACTCTGTTAACATCACCTTGGTAAGTTTTGTGGGCTATCAGTAGAGTTAGCCAAAAGAAAAGAAAAAGAAAAGGGTCTGGAAATTGCATAAAGATAGATTCAAATCGCCTATCTGTTTATATTTGCAATACATGGTGGACTCAGGGTGCTGAGGATGAACTAAAGCATGCAGTCGCCATGGTCCGGCCAGTGAGTGTGGCATTCCAGGTCGTGAGAGACTTCAGGCTCTACAAGTCAGGTGTCTACACCAGCGATACATGTGGTAGCACTTCCATGGTGAGCATTTGCTTATATAATAAAAGGAACACTATCTACATCTTGAATATGTTTGAACGATGCCAGTGCGCAGGAATCATAAAGCCTTCTATATGTCGATAAATCTCAACCATGACATTTACTTTGAGGATCTATCTTGACGAGATGCATATAATCTGATTCCATACTGTTAATTAGGTTTTGCATGTGAGGCGATATTCATGCTCTTGTCTAATGTAAACCAAATGTTCTATATCAGGATGTGAACCATGCTGTACTCGCTGTTGGTTATGGAGTTGAAAACGGCGTTCCGTATTGGCTCATCAAGAATTCCTGGGGAGCAGACTGGGGCGAGCACGGATACTTCAAGATGGAGATGGGGAAGAACATGTGTGGTAAGTTCCCTCCATAAGATTTTTTATTTTAGTAGAAGAACCGGAATATACAGCGACGGAACAACTATGCTTTTGAAATTCTTGCAGTTGTTCAGTTCATGTCCATTCATGCTGTGATTAATTTCCTACTAAGTTACTCTGTCCTCGTCTAACGGTCTTGAATTGCAGGTGTTGCCACTTGCGCATCATACCCTGTTGTGGCCTAGATTGTTTCCGGAGGATCAATGGGCTCTCATGCCAGGTGATTCGAGATATATATTTTGCATGAAGAAATGTTCCGCCGCCTCGAGAGGAGTGCTATAATGTAGCATAAAATGGTTTAGCTTAGTGCATAAAATAATCTTCAGGACAGTTGCAACTCCATATGGTTTTACTGTTGTATGAACAAAGACCTTGTATATACCTGTGTATGTTTGTGTGGCATAAAACACTCTTTGCAAGAACAATGCATCAAATTCCCACCGATGCTATGTTTCTTGGAAAGGAAGAAACATATTGTTTACATTCATTATGAACCCGTCTTTCAGAAAATCAAATCCCCACCAAAGCTAGACCTTCCCAAATGAATGAACAAGTTCTACAATATTGTCAGAGGGATATTGAAGATCTTTCCTAGATAAATAAACTTGTTAGCAAAAGTCAATCTCCAATCTACCCGGAGTTTTTTTCCTTTTAATGTAAACAAGAAGGATCTGCTTAATAGATTTCACAATATCAAAATTTTCTCTAAACTCGATATGAAACGAAAATTTTGGCAAATCCAAATCAATGAAAACGACGGATAGAAAACAGCTTTTATGGTTCCATTTTGCCATGGAATGTCACGCAATTTGGACTAAAAAATGCTCTTTCAGAATTTTATAGGATTATAAATGGTATTTTCAATCCATATTCAGAATTCATATTGGTCTATATTGATGATGTTCTCATTTATTCGTCAAATATTGACGAACATTTCAAACACATTTATTTTTATAAAAATAATTAAAAAATAATGGATCGGTGGTTTCCCCTACCAAAATATCCCTGTTTCAAACAAAAATCAAATTTCTTGGTCATTACATTTCCCAAAGAATAATCATTTCAATAGATAGATCTATAATATATGTGGATAAATTTCCAAATAAAATTAGAGACAAAACCTAATTAAATTTTTTTTTGGAAGTCTCAATTGTATCCTGGATTTCCTCCCAAAAATTACTATCATATGTAAACCTTTATATCAAAGATTACAAAAGATCCATCTCAAATGGTCATCTATTCATACAAATATTGTTAAACAGACTAAAGAACACATCAAAGAGATTCCGTGTCTTCATCTGGCAGACCCATCTGCATTTAAAATTATAGAAACTAATGCTTCAAAGATAAGATACGGAGGTATTCTCAAACGAATTAAAAACAATAAAGACAAACGAAAAAAAATAAAGGGCATATTATATAATTGGGAAAAAACCACCAAAAATCCCAAACTTTGCCACCTGTGACACATTTACTCCGAACTTTTTTTTGTGACACCAAAAACCCCAAACTTTGCTTTTTGTGACACATTTACCTCAATGTATTTAGTCCACGGGTATTTTCGTCTTGTTTGCTTTTTCTTTTTTTTTTTCCTTTTCTTTTCCTTTTCAGCGAGGGCCCCCCTCGCCGGCGTCGGGCGAGATTCGCCCTCGCCTGGGCGAGCGAGGGCGGCCCTCGCCCGACTCAGGCAAGGTCGACCCTCGTCGGCGTCGGGCAAGGGCCACCCTCGCCTGAGTCAGGTGAGGGCGACCCTCGCCAGATCTGGCGAGGGCCGGCCTTGCCAGCGTCGAGCGAGGGCGGCCCTCGCCCGATCTAGCGAGGGCGAGGGTCGCCCTCGCCTGGGCAAGCGAGGGCAGCCCTCGACGACGCCAGGCGAGGGCGACCCTCGCCCGATCCGACTAAGGCGACCCTCGCCGGCGTCGGGCGAGGGTCACCCTCGCCTGGGCAAGTGAGGGCGGCCCTGGCCAGATCCGATGAGGGCGACCCTCGCCGGCGTCTGGCGAGGGTCGCCCTCGCCGAATCTAGTGAGGGCCGCCCTCTCCGGATCTGGCGAGGTCCGGCCTTGCCCGGCGTCGAGCGAGGGCGACCCTCGCCCGACGCCGGCGAGGGTCGCCCTCGCTCGACGCCGGCAAGGCCGGCCCTCGCCAGATCCGGAGAGGGCGGCCCTCGCCCGACTCAGGCGAGGGCGGCCCTCGCCTGACTCAGGCGAGGGCAACCCTCACCCGACGTCGGCGAGGGTCAACCTCGCCTGAGTCGGGCGAGGGCCACCCTTGCTCGCCCAGGCGAGGGCGAACATCGCTCGACACCGGCGAGGGCCCCCTCGCCGGAAAGGAAAAAAAAGAAAAAGCAAAAAAGACGAAAATGCCCATGGACTAAATACATTGGGGTAAATGTGTCACAAAAGCAAAGTTTGGGGTTTTTAGTGTCACAAAAAAAAGTTCGGGGTGAATATGTCACAGGTGGTAAAATTTGGGGTTTTTGGTGATTTTATCCCTATATAATTCGTCTCTAAACATTGGAATGGTACTCAACTATATACACGCTATTTTTGACTTGTCGCTGGTGTTTTGCTTGAGTTTTAACATGATATTTCCTTATTGCACTATAGTTACTAATGTAATAAGTAGAAGGGAAATTTAGGATATCACACTAGTGTTGATCGTGCAACATCAAAGCTCCATTTGTTTGACGAAAAATGTGATATATTTAGAAAATATTTTCCTAAAAGTCATTTTTCAAGAAAATGAATTAGAAAATATTTTCTAGCGTTGGGTTGAAACATGAAAATGAACTAGAATTTATCTTTCGCCGTTTGGTATGAAAAATCTGATTTGATTTTCTTGAGAAAATTACCAAAAATTTTGAATTTTGAATTATCTTTTCCTTTTCCTTTTCTTTTTCGTTTTTCCTTAGCCGATTGCCGGCCACAGGTGAGGGACGAGCTTGCCCAAGGCTACTGAGGTCAAGCTCGTCCCTTGCTTGTGGCTGGTGACCGGCCACGGAAAAAGGAAAAGAAAGAAAAGAAAAGAAAAGAGCAATTAAAACAAAAAATAATTAAAAATATAATTTTTCAAAATTTTTTTTATAAGAATGAACATTTCATTAACAAGGACCTGCACATGGCCTTTGTGGACTCGAGTTTGAGTATTGGGTACCAGAGTTCGAGCGACGAGGAATTGAGAACTACCTTTATAGACCCGGGCTTGAGTGTCGGGGCATTAGGCATAGGCATCAGGGCTTCAAGCTTGACCCCAATGGACTCGAGCGTGGACGTTGGGGGCCCAAGCCTAGGCTCGGCATTGGAGACCTGGTCCTAAATGCCAATGACTCGCGAATCAGCGTTAGGGTTCCCATGTCCAGGTCTAGAATTTTAGGTCCAAACGCTAATACCCAGTCATATTTTGGAAAATATTTCTCAATTTTTCAAAAAGGAAATTGTTTTCATAAATTTAAGCATAGATTTTTCGTTAATTAGAAAAATATTTTTCATTTACTCATTTTCCCAAGTAAACCAAGTGCCAAAAAAATGTGAAAAATTTTTTTTCACGAAAACGGAGCCTTAGCTTCTTTTCTTTTTCCCATCTTCCCTTCCCATCAAATGTATCCTTCTTGGACGAAAATTTCACAACTTTGTTTCCTCTTGTACGATTGCACGGCCCGTTATCAACCGGAACGGGTTAGGTTTCTAATGGGCTCACTGTCTCTAACGTCCGTTGATTTTATCATCTCAGGCCCCATTTATATCCTGGACAAAATCGATGATGATATTCATCTTGCTCTTTATAATTTGGGAGGATTTACTTTCTCGTGAATTTGATAGCAAAGGTTCGCGAGTAGGAATCATCATCCATCACTTTACCAACTCGTGTAAGCCCTCGAAGTTTTTAACTTTCTATATTTCGAAATTATCCAATATTGTGTTCTGTGGAACTTAACGGACCTTACTTGTTAAGTAAGTTATGTCCCGTAACTAGATGTATCAAACATGTGGGTCGGGTCGAAAATGCTCCGATCCAAACATATTAATTTAATCTGCTTTGATCAATTTCCATGCAAAACAAATTCAGCGACTCGTATCCGACCCAAATTGCTAAAACAATTACATATTTAACCAAATCTCGAAAAACCCATATAGGAATGAGCGAGTAAGAGCAAGAGAGAGTAAAAGAGTTATAGAAATTGGTTGAGTTTAAATAAATTGTGAATTCATTTAACACCTATATTATCTCGGGGATAACTATTTCAAATTCATTTATGACCCATTTAATGAATATAATTAACCTATATAAAAACTTAACTAATCAATTATGAGTTACTCATTTCGACAGATTTACTTGTGACATGACACCAAAGCCTTGTTTGGTTCAACTTTGAGAAAATGCAAAGTCATTTTCCTAAGGCTCTTTGGGTCAAGGGTGTTTTGCTCTAAGCAAATGCGCTTGGTTGCTTCCTTTTTAGTGTAGCTTTTTGCAAATTATTTTAAAATTAAATAGAAACAGAAAAGAAAAATAATGGCAGTGTTCATCTTCTTCGTTGAAGAGAGGGCTTGAGTTTGCAGCATCTCTCCCATTCCCCATCTCTCTGCAAATCCTCAATCCGAAAGCCTCGGTCCATCAAAACACTAACTCTCTCGTGTTCGCTACTACGTGGTACTTGAGATTGATCGCGCCACACCAGACAATACGCTGTCGAGGTCGCGCGATCACCCAGGCGAGGGCCATGGAGGATGCGCGACGCCAGACGAGGCAACGCCGAGGTTGCGCGACTGCGGGGCCACGTAGATCTGGCCCTTCGACGGTCGAAGCGAGCCAGGCGAGGGCCGCGGATGACGCGCGACGCCAAGCGAGGCACCGCTGAGGTTGTGTGACACCGCCTAGCGACTCAGATCTGGCCCTTCGACGATCGAGGCGACCCAGGCGAGGCAACGCCGAGGTTGCGCAACCACTGGGCGACTCAGATCTGGCCCTTCGACGTTCGACGCGACCCAGGCAAGGGCCGCGGAGGATGCGTGACTTCGACGTCGACCCTCGACCTCAGCGACCGTCGACCTTGACCAGCGACTTTGACCTCAGCCACTGAGCACAGAGATGATGGGTTGAAGAAGATGAAGGACAATGGTTACAGAAGATGAACCATAACTTTTGAGTGGCAAAAGTGAAACGCGCAATTATCAGTGAAGGCAATAATGAAAAGAAAAAAAATCATTAAATCCCCACAATAACATTTTCAATGATAGCATTTGACCAAACGGATTAAAAAATGCTTATCAAATACCTCATATTTTTCCCAATAAGTTTTAGGGGCTCAAAGCTCCCTATAAAAGTTAAATCAAACGGGGCACAAATAAGCTTTTCCTCTTCTTCAACTTCGTGCACATGACGGAGGAGGCTAGGTTAACCGAAAGATGGTTATCGGTTTAAGGACGCAAGGTGCCCTTGCTTTTTCAGGATAAGAAGGGATAGAGAAAATGCCTCGAGCCAATGTTCGAGTACCAGGCGCTACGGCGCTGAAGTAACCCATGCCATACTCCCAGGAAAAGCTCGAACGACCTTCAACAAAAGGGTACCTGTACCCGAAACCTTATATTCAAAATAGAACGCACACTGGTAAGCAGTGATTTTAAAAGCATCAAATACGAAGAACAAAGAAGCATTCGAACGAAGAAGGAAGGATGCCAATTTTCGAGACTTTCTTCAAACTGGAGTGAAGTCAACAGATTGAATCGTCTGCTGTCTCCAGAAGAGAAATCTTCCTTCATGACAAATGCCATATCTATTGCTATTTCTACAAAGAGTATTTTATTGAAGGATTAAGTTATTACTCAACAAAAAAAATTCAAATTATTAAAGGATGAGATCAATTCAGAAGTGCTTTTTTAGTTATTATTATGGCAGACAGAATTCCATAGGTCTAATTTAGGACCTTCCAATAGGTTTTGACTCTATCTATATAGAATATATATTTCATTTCTAACCGATATATAGTATTTATTATACTACAAACATATCAATATAAATAATATTAATTCGGTCCTTAGATTTATTGATGGCCCTCGAGGAGCCGTATGAGGTGAAAATCTCATGTACGGTTCTGGAATAGCGATGGGAATAGTGATGTTATCATCGACTATGATTATCTAACAGTTCAAGTACAGTTGATATAGTTGAGGCCCAGTCCAAATATGATTTTTTGGGATGGAATTTGTGGCGTCAACCTATAGGGTTTGCTATTTGAGAGAAGTCGTGAATCTAGAATATCCTATTCCTTTTTCTTTCCTTTACAATGAAAGGAGTTGGAAAGAAGTTGTTAATAATAGATTACCGAGTACTCTTCGATTCATATTTCGTCGACCAATCCTTCCTAATTCACATCTTTGTTGAAAGAATTTCTTTTGTAATTCCTTACATAAGGATTCAGAAAATACCGGTGTTAGGATATCTCCTACCGAATTTTTATGGGATTTATCTTAGCCCCTACATGTCATTTTCCTTCGCCTAATATATCAAACCTTCGTTTTCTTCTATCGTGGAGAAACCTATTTGATATTGATAAATCTCGAGTCCATCAAACATTCCATTAACCTCATGAATAAGGTCGGATGCCGGCCAAATCCCAAAAGAACGAGCACAATGCGACGAGACACGTTATTTGTATTCAACGACACACATGGAATATCCAAAGTACACCGAGCATCTTCTTCATCTTCGGCTCTCTTCATATGGTACTCAGCGGTCCGCGAAGTGATAAGGCTTGTGTTTAAGTGGAAGATTCTTCCCAATAAATATGTCGTTACCCATTAATAAAAGACGAGAAGTCTCGCTCCTAGCCAGCCAAATGTAGGTTCCCGTCGATCAATCACAACGTTAAACTTCTAGAAATCTCACCATGACGAAGACGACATCTCCATCATCGAACACTATACTTAGCTGTCGTGTTTCGAAGTAATAATGCAAGTAGTCAAATACTGCCACGCGCACGAAGCGAAATGATTCGGCCATGGGCATTAAGCATGTGCCACGACAAGAGTCGAGAGACGCATTAGTCGTCGTTGATGGTGACTCGGCCGCTTCACTTTTGCTCGCACCACATGCGCTTCACTCTTTACCGATCGACTTATGTTGACCATGACACTTTATTAAAAAAAAAAATCTGATACGGTCTGAAATAAAGTGGTGTTCAGATTGATTTTCTTTTTTTTGGGTTCCACTGATTCATTTCGCGTGCGTTGAATGAATGTATCCAGGCTGTAAGTCGTCAAAATTGGGAAGATATGAAGATTCCCCATCTCCATCACCTTTTCGCGTAGGGCCATCTCGAGAGCGCTCAATTCCATCTCCAACTCTTGATTTTTGGCCAATTCCAGAATCTCTGGGCAAAAAAACAAAAAAAATGATCCTTCGCGTGAAGTTCATGGACTAACACGGCGTGAGATGCCCTTCTCTTGGTGTAATTGAGTTCGATACGATGGAATCCAATAGAACCGGGGGCGAGGTCAATAGGTCGAACTTGATTTCTCACATAATATTCCCGACTCGATGCTTAACTTGAGCTGGATTTGATATGGCATTTCTGTTCCTGCACGTAGCTCGACTTAATGACATAACAGTGATTATCTAAGCTAATGCGACATTAGGCTTTGGATTAGTTTCCTGTCAAATTCGTAGAAACCAAAATAAACATCGGTTAATAATCCCGTGAGGACGTGTACCTTGTCGTAGTCCTTATGTAAAGTACCTTGCATACATGCGTAGGACATGGTTAAACAATCGCCCCCGTCAAACTACTACAAACACAGAGGAAAGTTCAAGCCACAAGAGAAACAATCTTCGCGTGTTCCTTCCTTTCGTTCGGATACGTTGGACATGGTTACACGCGTGGCGAGCCCCGGTTGGGCCATTGCCTGCTTGGCACGTTCTTCTTCTTGACTTTCTCACTTCTACGTGAGTATAAAGATTCCATTCCCGTCCTCTCACTCTGCCCATCACTGCTCAGATCACTCGATCAATCTCCGGCCCACATTTCGTGGAAACCACTGAAAGAGAGAGAGAGAGAGAGAGAGAGAGAGAGAGAATGGCTTGTGTGAGATTTCTGTGTTCCTTCCTCCTTGTCGCGGTGGCTTGCTCTGCCGCGGCAGCTAGCTTCGAGGGCTCCGACCTCCAGTCCTCCATCCTCCGGACCGTTGGCAACACCCGGCCCGCCCTCTCCTTCGTACAGTTCGCCCAAGGGTTAGATATCAACACCCCCTTAGAGAAGAATAATGCGGGATATAGAATTGTGGATATCAATGCATGAACCTATAAATTTTATTAGATGATTTTCCAAGTTAAAATATCTGATATGTACGATCAACGATGTCAACTTGAGTTCGGGTAAAAAGATCTGTAAAACGCCCGAGTGGATAAAGAGACAATTAGCTGACATTGACGTGACCGTGCCGTGTGTTGTCGTGACTGCCGGGCAAGCTACACGACAGGAGGCTGTTGTCATGATAGGAGAGCGTGCGACCTGGTTTGTCATTACTCGGGTGCACCGGCGCACTCCTCAGGATGAGAATATTGCGGAAAATAGATTCGTGAAATTTTTTGTATATTTTTATGTTAAATACTGAGGAGTACATGGGCCTAATTATATGCGCACTCCCGACGGATACACAAAATCAAGAAATATTCTCATTTATCTCTAACAATCTTTTGGGTGTGTACTTAGTTTGTCGATTCGCCTTTGTAATCTGTTGAAGTTTGTTGACCTCTCCATTACAATTGTTGTCCTTTGTTGGCTGCGCTGTTGTTTGGTTTTAGGTACGGGAAGAGGTACGAGACAGCGGAGGAGATCAAGCTGAGGTTCGAGAATTTCAGGGCGAATCTCAGGCTTATTCGATCCACCAACAACAAGGGCTTGCCTTACACTCTTGCTGTGAATCGTGCGTGACGGTTCTTGAAATTTCTCCTTTCCTATCTCTTGTTTTAGAACTGAAGATCAATTTGGTCATAGTCGTTTCGACTTGCTTCATAACCTGAAGCCGGAGAGACGGTATTTTAGCTGTTGCCGCTGTTGTCGTCGAATCTAACTTTGTGCTTGATGGGGTTGACAGAGTATGCTGATTGGAGCTGGGAGGAGTTCACCATGCACCGGCTGGGAGCTACTCAAAACTGCTCTGCCACCACCAAGGGCAACCACATGCTCACCGACGATGTTCTTCCCAAAACGGTATTTTTCACGACCATGGCTCAATCGGGAGCTTTCCGCTTGTATCATCCTTCGTTCAACGAGATAAAACAGCTTGAGTTAGACTAGCAGCTGTACTACTTTTAGCTGTATGGTGTCTTCTGTATCGACCGGCAATTTTCTCTGTTAAACTACAGTTAAATAGTTACTCGGCTGCCACTAGCTGCCTTGTGTCCGCATCATTTTTTCGTTTTCTTTGAAAGATTCATATATAATTCAGTTATAGTGACAAAAATCCATTAGCTTTATCCATGACGACCGAACTTTTTGTCCTCGCTGTTACTGATTGAAAGTGCTCGCTGAAAGCCTGAAACAACTTAGTTCTTTTTTCTCTTCCAAGCTCAAGGTCTCGGCACTTTCCATGGGACCTAGGACTAGATTGCTGATTACTGTAGAATCTACTGGCAGATCATCGAAGAGTGAGACCTATGCCAATATTAGATCTTTATTTTCTTCCAATCCTTCATATTTGCAGAAAGACTGGAGAGAAGAGGGCATTGTAAGCCCAATTAAAGATCAAGGCGGCTGTGGATCTTGCTGGAGTTTCAGGTTTTTCTTTCTTCTTCTTTTTTTCACTCATTAGCTCTATAAATCATTGAGATATCATTATCCTAGACTGCTAGTGACCTCTAATTTGAACTTTTGCAGCGCCACTGGAGCTCTCGAGGCTGCTTATCACCAAGCATTTGGGAAAGGAATATCTCTGTCTGAGCAGCAGCTCGTGGACTGCGCTGGGGCTTTCAACAACTTTGGATGTGGAGGCGGGTTGCCGTCCCAAGCCTTTGAGTACATCAAGTACAACGGTGGCCTTGAGACCGAGGAAGCATATCCTTATACTGCAAAGGATGGTCCCTGCAAATTCTCGGCTGGCAGTGTCGGTGTCCATGTCCTCGACACTGTTAACATCACTATGGTAAGTTTCGTGGGAATCTGTAGAGTTATCCAAAAGAAAGAAAAAATGAAAGGGTCCGGAAATTGCATAAAGATATAGATTCAAATTCCCTATCTGTTTATATTTGCAATACATGGTGGATTCAGGGTGCTGAGGATGAACTAAAGCATGCAGTCGCCATGGTCCGGCCAGTGAGTGTGGCATTCCAGGTCTCGAGTGGCTTCCAGCTCTACAAGTCGGGTGTCTACACCAGCAAAACATGCGGTAGCACTTCCATGGTGAGCATTTCCTAACAAAATGAAAGGAACACTATCTCCATCTCGATCATGTTTGAAGGATGCCAGCGCGCAGGAATCATAAAGCCTTCTAAACATCGATAAATCTCAACCACGACATTTACTTTGAGCATCTATCTTGTCAGGATGCATATAATCTGATTCCTTACTGCTATTAAAGTTTTGCACGCAAGGCGATATTCATTCTTGTGTCTAATGAAAACCGAGCATTGTGTGTCAGGATGTGAACCATGCTGTTGTCGCTGTTGGTTATGGAGTTGAAGACGGTGTTCCGTACTGGCTCATCAAGAATTCCTGGGGAGAGAACTGGGGCGACAAGGGATACTTCAAGATGGAGATGGGGAAGAACATGTGCGGTAAGCTCCCCCTCGTGTGATCCTCTGGTTTTGGTAGAAGTGCCGGAATAAACGGTGCCGGGATAACTATGCTTTTGAGATTCTCGCAGTGGTTTCAGTTCTTGTCCATTCCTTCTGTGCTCGACTTTCTGCTAAGTTATTCCGTCCTTGTCGATCGGCCTTAAATTGCAGGTGTCGCTACTTGCGCATCGTACCCTATTGTGGCCTAGATTGTTATTTGGAGAACCTATGGAGTCGCGCGCCGGGTGATTCGAGACGTGTTGCTTCGCCTCAAGGCGGAGTGCTCTAATGTAGCATAGAAGGGTTTATGCTTAGTGTACAAAAATAAACTTCAGAACTGGTGCAATTCCATATGGTTACTATTATGTCCACAAGGACCTTGTAATTCCTCTCTATGTTTGTGCGGTACGAAGCACTATCGTTACAAGAATAACGCATTTGCAGCCGAGGAAAACGCGATTCCTCCGCGACTAAAACGGCGCGGGATTGAAGGGGCAAAATTTCACTCTGAACGGGACGCTTCCGCATATCTACTATCGGTAGAGATTGAATGCACGGTGTTTCGCACATGCTAACACTCACCGTGCGATGTTTAAATAGCTGAGGAGAGGTGATACTATCTTTGATCGCACCAGAAGCGACAGTAGCCGAAATCTTTCATTCGCAGCGCGAATTACATATGCGAAGACGAGCAACAGTTCATAGTTCGATTAGCTGACGTTCATGTCCCTGTTCATGCATTTGCCATTTCCCGTAAGAGATCTATCGATCGGAGTAAATTACAGCTCCGCAGAGAGAGACTCATGAAGTATAACTCTTTCTTTCACCAGAGAAACAAAGAATAATACCAAAGATTTTCCGATTTAATATCTTCGTAGAATGATCAATAAACAGGGTATGCAAATGTGGGGATGATTGTCCGAAGAGTCATAAACTTATTGTATGGAATTTTGTTAATTTAACTCTAAACTTTTTTGACGATTTGCAAATACGCGAAGACCGTCCCCTGCGTGGCACGGCCCTTAGGATTTTTTTCTCTGTTTTTTGTGATTTTTTTTTTATTTTCTGAATTTTTTTCTCCGTGTTTTCCTTTTATTTTCTTTCCTTTTCCTTCTTCATATTTCCCTCCGCCGGTCGCCGGCGGATGTCACCGGCCACAGGCGAGGGCGTCGCAGCCCTCTAAGGCCCTGACCGGCCACGGCAAGGGCGTCACGGCCCTTGCTTGAGAGACCCAAGATCAGACCCAAAGAGCTCGGCAAGGACATCCCAGACAAGAGATTGATGCCGCTTTTACTCCTCTGAGCTAAATCCATCATCTGGGTTTTGCTTATCTCTATCTCTCCGATTCTGGGTGTTCTGTGATTTTCAATCTCTTGCAAGACAGAACAGAACACATAGGCCCTCTTCTTGGCTCGCAGAGAGGGGGCTTTTCTCGTGTCTCCACGTGAAAAGGAAGATTAGCAATGGTCAATTGATCGATCGCGCGGCCGCCAAGGGCATCACAGCCCTTGCCTGTGGCCAGTCACCTCTGCCGGCCATAGCAGAGCGCCAACTAGTGATATAAGAAAAAAGAAAAAAAAATCAAAATATCGTAACAATCCTCAAGGTCAGTGCTGACCATGCAATGTAAAATAATAAATGTTGACTAAACCGTCATGTCAGTTATTTTCAATTAAAATTAATTGAAATGACTATATTATTAAATTGTCAAAAGGTTTAGATCTAATTTGGCCAAATTAAAAAGCTTAGAACTTTTTTTGCTACCGTACGATAAGTTTGGGACTTTTTGAATAATTTTCCCACAAATGAAGTCAACAATAGTCAATAAAATAAAAATGTTGGATCCTTTCCTTTTTAGCTTTTGCCAAAAACATAACTCAAAAATCGATTACATGTATCAACCTTGCTAAAATTTCTCGTTCTTCGAATATTAATGGGACCCCAACAAGAAAATATTGCATGCTCCATGAACTCGGTCTGCTCCACTCAATTGATTACCACATGTCCACGTACTGCCCACTTTTCTTTTATTTTTTTTTCTGTTGCGGACTCTCTCTCCCCTGTTCTTCTCTCACTTCTCTCACTCTTTTTTATTTGGCTTTCATTTTGCTTTTTGAGGCCATGGACAGCAAGGGCCAGCAGCCATGGACAGCGGCGGCAACAAACATGGACGAGTAAGTCGCCTGCGAGTGACACTGGAACTCGTCCATAGCCGATAGGCGATATTGAACATACACCAAAAATTCAAAAACAACACTAAACATTTTCATATAGTCTAGCGACTGAATTGAACATGCAAAATAATTAAAAGTTTAAGGACGATATTGCACAATAGCTAAGTTCATGGACCACTTACGACATTTTCACCTCTTACGTTTGCGTGGCATGAAACACTATCATTACAAGAATAATGCATTGCAGCGAGATTCCTCCGTGATTGAGACGGCACAGAACCGAAGGAGGAAAAAATTCACTTGAAATGATGCTTTCGCTTATTTACTAGTAGTGCATTAAACACTCACCACGGCGATGTTTGAAAGCCTAGGAGAGGCAATACTATCTTTGATTGCACCAGAAACAAAAGTAGCCGCATCTTTATTCGCAGGGCAAATTACATATGTAAAGGAAAATAAGCAGAAGTTCAGGGTCATGCAGAAGTTCATAGTTCGATTTTGCTGACATTCATATCCTTACAGAAATTGACTTTGGCATGAGATTGTCGAAAGTCCTTACATAAATGTTTCTCTATGGTATCTTCCCATTCAATGATATGTTAGGCTGTAATGGTCCTATTGGTGCCTGGAAACCTCAAAAGCTCTCAAATTGCCATCTCCATAGTTCTCTTTTCACCGGTCAGTCATATCCCACAAGATCGATCGATCGATCGGAATAAATTACAGCTCGATTAAAAGAGAGAGAGACTCGTGAAACATGCCTCTTTCTAATACCCAGAAAAAGAAATATACCAAACTTTTCTAATTTAATATCTTCACAGAGTGATATAAGATGTAGTCAACAAATGAATATAAATTGATGGATCATTTCCCTTTCGATCCCTTCTCTCAACCCTGCTAAAATTTCTCTTTCTTCGGATATTAATGGGACACTGACAAATTATTTCGGACAAGCAAAGAAAGCAAATATTTACATTTAAAGTGTGCAGATGATTGAAGGATCTGGAAAGCTAGTGACCCATTATGGCCTTGCAATAGCAGACGCATTTCATTTTTCCTTGGGGCATTGTTTCATTCCTGATAATCTCACTCTTAGTGATGCATAAGCCGGAGACTTCGACTTCGATCCTAGAAGTCTCCATTGTGGAATTATGATCCGTGGGGACATCTAGGTAGCTATCAAAATCTCTCTACTATACACAAAACAAATGTCTCCGGCTCTCAGCATAATTGAGCTGTGATGCCAGGTATTACCTCCCGAGTCCTGATGTCGCTGTACTGGATATGCATAAGCTCTTCGCAACATCCAAAGACTTCTCATGCCCCAGGATAGATTGGGCTACCTCTCAGCCTGAGAACCAACAGGATTGAAAACAAAGTTGGTAAGCACGTCCACTCTAAAAACTGATGGACATTACTCTGCAAATTCTACTATGCATTTCACTCTTGATAAGTAAAAAAAACAAGACAAGTGTGCAATCAACAATGCAATAAGAATAGGCAATTTTTTTCCGGATAAAGAAAAACATCAGCACCTTATTACTGATAAACATCCCCAAAACGAAAAAGGAAAAAGAAAAAAAAGTACTCTCCAAGCTCAGTCAGCAGTCTGTTAATTGAATCAGCCACACTATCAAAATGATAATGATCATTAATCCAGCAGAAACGAATCAGAAGGTGATGGCACCAGTTGCTTATGGCCAATTTATGTGAAGACTCGGGCAAGATCAATGATGTCATGGAGCAACTGACAGTTGAATGCCAAGTAAAAAGATGAAAGACATTAAAATCGCAATGAGGTGGGCTCAACCAAGCAAGGAATGAGATCTTGTGCACAATGGTTTTAAGAGCAAGAAAAGTAAAGCTAAATACACGTGTCCAAATCTTCAATCAGGACAACCCATGATCGGATGCAAGCATGTCAGACAGTAGCATCCATTGTCATGCAGTCGTTTATTGCAAATAAGAAACCGCAATATTCTCTAACTGTAGCACCAGCAAAGCAGAATAATCATGATGACAATGACAACAATGATGGACGTTCGGTAGCTTTTCGCAAATAGCACATCAAGAATTATTATATTAGTAATTTCAAATAACGAGTGGGCCAGATTACTTACAGCTTCATAACTGATTCATGCAAGAAGCTATACACCCGTGAGGATGTATGATGGTGTAAGGACATCACTCAATTACTTGAGCCGCAAAAAACCGAAGCCCAGCACATGGAAACCTTCCATCAAACAGCCACAAGAATGTCTGCATTCATTGTAGCAGGAATAGCCCTGTTCAAAGAGGAGAGACCCAAATTCAGGCCCTCCAAGGCAGTCCGCCTTATGT
Organism: Syzygium malaccense; assembly: GCA_031216405.1. Taxonomy (NCBI): domain Eukaryota; kingdom Viridiplantae; phylum Streptophyta; class Magnoliopsida; order Myrtales; family Myrtaceae; genus Syzygium; species Syzygium malaccense. The sequence goes on from CM062255.1 coordinate 5,932,334, forward strand.
GAAAGGCTTCATTGGCCATCCCAGCCTTTAGAAGGCAAGAGACAAAAGAATTAACCGTGATGCTGTCAGGAGCACAACCAACCGACAGCATCTTATTGTAAATTCTCATTGCTTCCATCATTCTCCCCTTCATACAATGCCCAATGATGAGAATTGTAAATGTCAATTTATCAGGTCTGCATCCCTTCTCCTCCATCTCCGCCAATATTATGTTTGCCTCATCTACATTACCCGCTTTGCAGAACCCATCCATTACTGGATTGTAAATAAATGGTTTAGGGGCAATATTCGAGCACCTCAACTGTCTTAAACATTCACGAGCATCGTGCAACCTATTATCCTTACATAATGCATTGATAAGTACTGAAAAGGTATAAGCATTGGGTGATATGTTCCTAGTAGACATCAGCTGCCAAAGTTCCAAGCCCTCATTCACCTGCCCCGCTCGACAATGCCCATCGATTAAGGAAGTAAAGGTAACAACATCAGGGTAGCAACCAACAGAGAGCATCTTGTCATACATGGAATGGGCAGAGCTCATGTTTCCAGCCTTACCAAAGCCATCGATTAGGACATTGAAAGTAACTGTACTAGGTCTAATACCAGAAGTTTTCATCTCTTCGAACAGAAGGGATGCTTCCTCCATTCTACCCAACTTGCAACAACCGGATATAACTGACGTGTACGTCACAACATCTGGTGAGACGTCACACCTTGATTGGACTTCCTTCAATAAATGGTGCCCCCTTTCTATCTCATTGACCCTACATAATCCATTTATAAGTGTGTTAAAAGTAACAATATCCGGAGAACAACCAAAACTCTCCATATCATTGAAAAGTTCAAACGCCTTATCGATATCTCTTACTCTGCATAAACCTCTGATTAATATATTCAAAGTCCAATTATCAGGACTGGCGTGCAATAGCAAATGCTCCTTAAACAAGGACATTGCCTGGTGCACCTGATTCCTATTGACCAACAAGTTCAATATTGTGTTACAGATGTGGGAACTCATCTTTATCTCACTGCCATGAACCTTCGCAATTATATGCTTCACACTATCGATTTTACCCGCTTCCACGAACGACAATAACAAAAACCCGAAACTTGCACTATCGATCGAATGCCCATCACTCCTCATGCAATCAAAAACTGCCTTCGCCGAATCATGAAGACCAGCTCGACATAGTATTCTCATGAGCATATCATAAGTCACAGGCCAATGAACAATACCCGCGTTCACCCTACTGAACTCAAAGAACCCAAACCCCAGCTTCGGATCCCCAAGCCGCCGAGTGACCTCGAATGCGATCGAGGGCGTCAAGTGCTGCCGCAAGTAGCCCAAGCAAGCATCCACACCACTCGAATACACAAACACAGAGCACGCAACCTTGACAAACCAAGCCTCGGATTCATCGATTACCTCCCTATCGCACCCGGGCAATGCGCGAGATCCTCCTCCTCCCCCCTGAACCTGAGCGTGCAAGTAACTTGCGGCGACGCCGGAGGCTCGAACCCTAGGACGGCGAGTAACGAGGGATAAGAGGGTCATCACCAACCCATTGCCATCACCCGAACCAGCTCCACCTCCAGTAGCTTCAGCGTTATCGACCCTTCTGATTAAAAATCGCAACTTTACGACAGTTCGATCGGATTCTGAGGTGGGTCTTTGCTGGGGCTCTCTGCCCTTCATGGGGAAGTAGCGAAAAACAGTTCTGGTCGCATTACCAAACCGAATCACGGGCCCCGACAGCACTTCGTCGCGTTAGGACATACGAATCGAAGATCTGTGGAGACGAACTGGGTGGGGTTGAAAACTCCAGTCCGGGATGACACGGGGATCGAAGGTTGGTCTCTTCGAAGGAATCGTGGGCAAACGGGGGGCATCTGTCGGAGAATTCCGAGATGGAGCTGTTGCCCGGTTTCGCTGGTTAGGGTTTTGTGAGGTTTCTCCGAAGGGAGCGTCACCGAGCTGTGAGATTAGATGGAAACACAGCATGACGGGCCAATCGGACCTCGGCCCAGGAAGATCATGAGCAAGTTTTGGTCCACGACAGTGACAACTTAGTAGTCCGTGGATCTTTTTTTTTTTTTAATGTAGTCACGTATTCAAATTTCACAAATTACACATAAATTATTTTAGGATAAGTGCACTACAAGTACTAAAATTTATCACGAAAGTGCATTTAAGTCCTAAAACTTATAAAAAGTGCAATTGAGTCCTAAAACTTGTCAAATTAATTCAATCGAGTCCTAAACTTAACACCGTTAAATTTACTAACGGAAAACGCTGACATGGTGCTGACGTGTCATATTTTATTACTTTTATTGGGACACGTGGCAATGATATAGCATCCAATAAGCGCCATGTTAGCAAAAATAAAAATAAAAATTAAATTAGAAAAAAGCTATAAAAAAAAAGGAGATCCCAACCGGCAGCTGCGGCGATGGCCAAGCACTCGCCGGTGGCCGCCGCCATAGCCGCCAGGAAGGCCTGGCGGAGGTCGCATGGGCCTTCTCGAAGCTCAGCGACCCTCGCTGGCCCCAGGCAAGGCCCCATTGGTCCCCAGCGACGACATGAAGCCCCCGATCTGGGGGAGGGCGCGACCCTCGCCTCAGATCTGAGCAAGGGTCGCGGGGGGCCGATGAGGGCCGGCGAGGCCTCGCCTGGGGTCGCCCACCCTGGGCGAGGCCTCACCTGTCCGCGCCAACCCCAAGCGAGAGCCAACGACCCTCACTCAAATCTGGGGCGAGGGTCGCGCCCTCCCCCAGATCGGGGGCTACAGGCCCTCGCCCCGGGCTGGCGAGGGTCGCCGGGGTTTGGGAAGGCCCAGGCGACCTCCGCCAGTCCTTCCCGGCGGCTGTGGTGGCAGCCACCGCCACAGATGCTGTGTTAGGGTTTTTTTTCCTTTTTTTTTATTTTTTATAGCTTTTTCTAATTTAATTTACATTTTTTAAAATTTTTTCTGACGTGGCGCTTGTTGGACGCCACATTATTGCCACATGTCTCAATAAAAGTATTAAAATATGACACATCAGCACCACGTCAGCGTTTTCCGTTAGTAAATTTAATGGTATTAAGTTTAGGATTCGATTGAATCAATTTGACAAGTTTTAAGACTCAATTGCACTTTTTATAAGTTTTATAACTCAAATGCACTTTTGTGACTCAAATGCACTTTTGTGACAAGTTTTAGAACTTGTAGTGCGCTTATCCCATTATTTTAAATCAAAATTATCTGTATAGAACAAGAGCCCGAACTTAACCGATTCATATAATAAACCGAGTCATGACTATTTTCATATTTATCAAAGTTAGCTTTGAAATTTCGTATTTTTTCTTTCCTTATAAACAAATAGTCATCTTTAAGTGAAAATAATCTTTTATTTTCTCTTTCGAATTGAAAACATCATCTAGGTTTCAAGATGCGGACTTATGTGTCAACATTCATGTACAATGCGAATGCGAAAGGTCTAGATATTCCGTATTAATATGAGATGAAAGTGTGCGATGCACAGGGTTTGGGGATCGAACCGGACCAACTAGTCCGGTTCCTGAACAGTCCAATGAACCAGTGCGAGGAAGCCAATATGGATCACGTTCCACAACTGTGAGCAGGACACTCTTCTCTCTATTCTCTCTCTCAGACGGCTAGCTCCTCCACCTCAAACTCCTACGAACCCTTCTCGAATCCGACATAAGTCTCCGTCCAGCCACCGTCTCGGCTTCAACAGATTGATTCACGGCAGCTCAGCGTGTACCCACGACCGCCCGAGAATCGTGAAAATTGATTACGATTCAAATCCAAGTTGTTTTTCACAAAGCTGAGAGGCGTGACAGGCAGGGCATGGCTGAGAGACGATTAAGGGTTTCCGAATTCTATGAAAGAGGCGAAGACGGGTGTGACTTGTGAGAGAGGAGAGGGACAGAGGGGCAGTTCGATTCAATTCATAAGGAAGGAGATAAGAGAGCAAGGAAGGGCAGTTCTTGACAGTGCCGGTCCGGTCCGGCCAGGGCAATTCCCGATCCAGTCAATCCTGGATACTCACCTCCAGTGATGGATTATTCGTTTAGAGCGATTTTTTAATTTGGATTTTTCTAATTTCTTCATATATTATGGCAATAACGGATTTTGAGTATATTTAATCTTAAATTCCCGAAAATTTCGCAAAATCTAAATACAAACGTGCACATTTATATATAAAACTTTTTTCTATTGGTACGAGCATTTCGAGTAATTATTTAGATTTTGACAAGCAAAGAAAAAGTAGATACCTTTCGATAAGTTGCCGCCGACAAAACTCACACAGCAACGTTAAAACGTGAAAATCAGTACCGCCCGAGAATCAAGCGGAAAATCGAGGACGCGGGAATTTACAGTATTGCCCCCGCGCGTAACGCTGCACGGACGGGCGCGACGAGCCCTCTCCCTCCCGGCGGTTAAAGCTCTCTGCTTTCTCGTCGCTCGACCGGATCTCCACAGCCACAGGCACGCCCAGATCGCATGGAAATCTGGGTTTCCCAGATTCTGCGACCACCATTTTCGACCAGACGGCGAAATGCTCGAGTTGTCCATCGGCGGCGCATCCCCATGTCGCCGGAATTCATCGCCGGAAGAAGAGCGCGCGGTGAGTCTTGCTGGTTTCTGGTGATGGGGCCTGTTCATGATCGAGCTTGTGAAGATCTCACCGTTCTTGGGTCTGTTTTGGGTTCTTGTGATTGAGCTCGCTTGCTTCTTGTTTCTGCTTTGTCTGTTGAATGTTGCCTCCGTTGAGGGAAAACGAAAGCTTCTAAGCCTGAGCTTGTCGCTGATCACGGGGTTCGCTCCTCGCTAATCAGCGACAGGGTGGGAGCAATCTTCCTGCGACGTGTTCCAAGTGAAGTGATTTCTCTTCCCATATTGATTTTCGTGTAGAACAATTAGTGAAACTGGAATTGATGATATGGCGACGTGTTCGGTTTACTACTATTTTTGGTTTAGGATTGAAATACCGTAGAAGTCGTTGTAGGGTCGATCCGTATTTGATCCACCTACTTGAATCGTTCATTTCCTTGCGGTTTCCATGTTCCGCTCAAGCACCTCTCGTTTCTTGACTCTTTTCTGTCGCCTACGTTGTTGTAAAATCCATTGGAAGTGAAGAATCCATGCATTACTTTCCTTCATGGAGCATATTTCTGCAGGGCAGAATATAGAAAGTTTGTTAAAGAATAGATAGACATGTCATTCGAAATGGAATAAGAAAAAGAAATATTTACGATTCTTGACGAGGCAAGCAGGTCCGAACTTTGTTCTATTAATGTCAATATTAAAAGATGTGTACTTCAGCCTTTCAAGGAGTTTGATTCATTTTGTTTTTAGGAATAGCAGTCTTCTCCTTCATAAATAGTTTCCCCCCATCTTTAGATCCATAGATGCTATCTAGTATATGTGTATATGAATGAATTAGTGACACGTTGGGACATTAGCATATTCCTATTCTGTTCACTATGAAAATTTTGCATTGCCAATCTAAACGGAAGCTACTTCCTCTCTGACTGTTTCCCCTTTTCTTCTCTTAGTTTACAGAATGGCAGTTGTTAATTTCATCTTTTCTTTATTTGGCCAACAGTTGTTAATTTCTTTGAATCATGTACTGGTATCGATTTGGTAAATGCCGGATGATAGGGTGGAATATCTTTTCATATTGATCCACTTGTTATTATACCACACAGGGTTCCTAGTACCTCCTGATGTAATTAAGTTTCCTTTTTTTTTTAATCTGGAAGAGATACTTTTGCGTCGTTTCGTACAATAACGAGATTCTGAATGCCGACAAAAGATGAATCCCGCCATATCCTTATCATATCTAGTATATTTCTTATGTAGTTAACTGTTGCTTTCATTACCAAGAAAAGCTCAGATGTTGCATCACCCAAAGAAAGCGTTTTATTGTTAACGGCCAAGCTCATATAACTCAATGCCGACAAAAGTTAACTTTTTTCCATTTTGAATGCTGTTAGCAATCCATTTCCTTTCCTATTTCTGATGTTTTTTTTTTGTTCTTTCACTATTTGCAGGATGGCAGAATGTGCAAGTGGTAGTCCAACTCCAATTATTAACGATAAGCTAGAGACGACGGATGATTGAGAAAAGGAGATGCCCATGCTCCTGGTCTATCAAGCAGGTGGGCATAGTCATGCCAAAACCCTGTGTGGATAACAGCCATTTGGCATGCTTCAGATGCTCCACCTTCATACCACTTTTAATCTCATGCCATGTTTCAACTCCACAGTGAACTTGCTTTCTGACAGGGAACTTTTTTCGGTAGCTTCGTGCCCTAGCAACTTTTGATAAACAGGATACATTCTCTAACATATCAGCATTGGCTCAACTATCGAGTCAAACTTCATCTTGATATCTCCGCAGATTCTCCTTCTGCAGTAGGGCTGTATGAGTTATTTGGCTCGCATGTCCTCTGTGGAAGCTCAGGTTCTGCTATGCATTCCCTTCTGCATTTTGAATGTAGACGTTCCAGAACCTATTGGTGCTTAAACATGGAAATTGTTAAAAGTCATGTATTAAGCTATTTCTGCATGTACACTCGTGTAAAGCAAAGGTCATCTCAAAACGATGCTACATACATGTGAATTGAAAAGCCACATACTGTAGAAATTCAAAGTTGAAGGAAATGAATTTTTAAATGTCGATGCTGGAGAGAACGTCAAATTAACTGTTCTATGATAAGGTTTCATGCATGATACAAGGACATGTAAGAATTTTTTTAAGTTGATTTATGCTAGCACATGTTAGAACGAATGATGTAGTGTGAAAGCATGACAAGCAGAACATGAAGTATTGCAGATGTTGAGATTCGAAGAATATCGTGTGAGAGTTGTAGGAGAGATCGTGGTCATTGAGATGACATTTCAAGTACTTGTAGGCTGTAATGTTGTTCCCCATCTATTATTTCCTTTCCTTGATATATTTCCTATAGTTTGGCAGTAACTCATAAAGTCATTTTTATGACCAATAGAGATGATCTAGCCAGGCCAAGGAGACACCCTGTCCAGTTCCTTTATTAGAGGCCTAGAACAGCCAGAAATTTCTGGTTCTGGCTATGTGAGAGATTCAAAGGAAATCCTTATAGTGATAAAAGGTACTTGTCTCTTTTCAAAGGATGGCAAAGGCAGTAAGGTTTGCGCTGAAAATTTTCTTAGATATCGCAGGGGCCAGAGAGAGATCTTGACAGTGAAAACCGCTGTACTTAAATTTTTGGGACTGATAATGACAGTAGTGGCTGTACTGACATCATTGGATATTTTGCAGGGCCAGCAAGGAACATAAATATGAAGGTTACTAGCAACGTTTTGGAGAGTGTCAGTCCAGTTTGATATCTTGGTTCCCTTCTTTGTTCACCTTTCAATTGCAAGAATGATGCATCGAACTATTTTAACCTCTCTTTCTTTGACATAGCATATGTGGCATTATTGCCAAAACTTCTAACGTTCTGGTGGAAAAATTTTTAGCGCCGGCAAGCAAGGGCCAGAAATGTAACAGAGGTGAAAGCCGGCTTGGCATGCTTACTGTGAATCAAAAGGTTGGAACTTTGTCTCAAAGTAAGGTTCTGCAAGAGATACTCTGCGATGACACGATGGACCAAACTATTTTTGAAGAAGTCATTGACTTTACAGGGGGTCTCACAGAAAATTTAGTATACTGTGATGGTTTTTGCATCATGCTTAGTTTGTAGATGTCATGCGGGTATATTTAGCACCTATGATATTTTTATTACAATGTCTGAGATTATGATTCTTTTGAATGAACATATGTGAAGTTCATGGTTTTCTTTAAACCGTTTTGGACTTCGTTGCTTGCATGCAATATATGATATAGGCATACATTACTGCATACTAATAAGTATTTCTTCGTGATCCTACACAAGAATATATGACTATTTTTGGTCCAGTTACATAAGGCGGTCAGGAGCAAAGGTAGAAGAAGAAGAAAGAAAAGAAAAAAAGAAAAAAATCAGAAAAAATATTTAAAAAATTGAAGTGCACATACTAAACTACGTCGTTTTGAAGTGTACATATTGATTAAACCTCCGGCGAGCCATATCATTTTCAGAAATTAATAAAACAATGCCACATTGGATTTCCGGCCAAACTGAACGGAGTTGGCACTTAAGTGATCGTTTTTCAAAAAATTTGGCACTTAAGTGATCGTTTTTCAAAAAATTTGGCACTTAAGTGATCCGGTGGAAATTTTTGGCACTAAAGTGAGCGTCGTACACAAGTTTTGGCACTTTTAATATTCTTTTTCCCACTTTTTGTGTTCTTTACTTTTCATCTGTGCGCATCTTATGTTAATAAACCCAAGTCCTTGTAAAAATAGACTTTTTATTAGTTTCCCACGTCGAGTTTGCAGATATGGCCTCCTCTCTACTCAGTCTGTAGTGACCTCTTGGACCTCTCAAATTTTCACTGGCGGGACAAGCTTAAGGTCCTCTCAAAGAAATTAAATAAACTGGAGGGTGAATTTGCAAAGTAGACTCGCAGAGCTCAAACCACAACCAGTTTATACAAGAGATCATATGCATATTCACCAACCAAAAACGCAATAAAGCGGGTGCAGCTTATGAAGAAATCTGGGAAAATTATTTAAAAAGTCCTAAACTTATTGCACTTTTGCCATTTTAGTCTTAAACCTTACAAGTTTGCCAATTAAGTCGTAAACCTTTTCACTTCTTGTCAATTGGGCCCATCTGGTTAATTTTGGCCGCCCAGAGCTGACGTGGACACCGGCCGTCTGGCCAACAATGACGTGGTAATTTTTAAATATTTTTTACTTTTTTTTTGCCTTCTTTCCTCTGGCCTGTCGCCGGACCGGCTAAAGGCAAAGGCCGGCGAGGTCGCCCTCACCTTTGGGCGGTCGCCGGACAGGCCAGGCGGAAGAAGTCAAAAAAATATATATATATTGAAAAATTTGGAAAATTTTTTATAAATTGTCACATCAGCGCCGGCCAGCCAAAATTAGTCGGATGAACTCAATTAGTAAGAAGTGACAAGATTTAAGACTGAATCGATAAATTTAAAAGATTTAGGATTGAATTGGTAAAAGTGTAATTAATTTATGAACTTACAAATAATTTTCCCGAAGAAATCCGAATAGGTTCATTTAGGCCGACCGAGCGGCGTATCCGTACGTCCAAACTAAGCCAAGCAGGAATAGGATAAGATTTCGGGTTCGCGGCCTTGGATGCCGTCACCCTCAATGGCAACGGAACCCCTCATTTGCCAACAAATCGCGCATTCATTACCCCCTCGCTTGTTCGACACCGGGGAGATCTGCTCGCTGCCATCTTTGACACTGATCCGAAAAGGAAAATTTTTTAAAGTAGCCCCAACTACGGAGTGCCTGCGTGAGAAAAGGAGGGCGGCCTCGCTGATCCTGAGCGTTACCATATTCGGTTCCTTATCTCTCTCATTTGGTTTTTTCCTCTGCTCGAAATACAATGTGTGTCCGTTCATGGCTCAATTCAAATGACAGTAATCACATCACTCTGCCACCTTTTGAAGCCTGCATACGTCGCGCATGCCGGTTCCTCTATAAAGACCAAGGCTTTCGGTTTCTCTTTAAACTCGTCATAACCTTCCTCGAGACATTTCGTGACCTCCTTACGAGAAAACTCTGGTTTTTTTTTGGTTAGTTTTTGCGTTTGTTTTTGGTTTCTGTTCACTGTATGATCAGCAGTCATCACTAAGCTAGCATGGAGATATCTTCTCTTTGAGGGTGGTATGTGAAGAGTTTTCCCCTCTCTGCTCTTAAATTTTCTTCATTTCTCGCGCTGATCTATGCACCAACCGATGCAAGAACCAGAAAATCAAGAACATGGCTTCGTCCCTCTTCATTTAAACCGGAAATGGGCATCGTTTCCGAGGAGATAACCCGATGGACACGCTTGAATAGTCTCTCTTAAACATTTTCTCTCTCTCTCTCTCTCTCTCTCTCTCTCTCTCTCTCTCTCTCTTCCCTTCCCTTTCACTTCGAGTTCACTGACTGAATTTCAGTAGACTCGAGTCCTAATTTCGTCTCTCTCTTTTGGAAAAACAAGCAGTCTCTCCATGACAACGATGGATGGTTTTCTTGCAGGATTTCAGTACCTTAACCGAGTCGTTGCGCACGTATATATACTGTCGCGCCCACTGAAAAGAAATGGAGGGCTGGCCGGAAGGGGAAAACGCTGAGCCTCATCTCATCCCACAGCAGCACTACACGCTCTTCCACTCCATCGACCGCGCCCTCTACACGATCCTTGCGATCCACCTCTGCCGCGACCCGGCCGAGTCCCTCCATGTCGTCGCCCTCCTCCTCTGGCTTGAGCGCATCGGCTTCCCGTATGCAGTCAAGGCCGTCCTCTCGCTTCCCAAGATGCTTGTTAGCGACCTCGCCGACGAGGCCATGACCTGCCTCAACTTCATCTTCAACCGCAGCAACTTTTCAGATGGCGGAGTCGACGTCCACCTCATGCGGGGCGTGATAGGCCGGCGCATCTCCCTGCGGTTCCTCCATGAGAACCGGGAGGATGCCCGCCGAGTGATCTCCAAGATTATCGACACCGTGTGTGTTAGGGCTCTGACTGACATAATGCGGGACGCCGTCGCAATAAGGAGCGCTCGTCACAAGCCGTCCCCGTCGACGTCCCCAGTCCGCCTCCCGAATCGACCTGCATTTCCAGGGATGCGGCAGCGCAGGAATGAGAACACGAACGACCCCGTCACGATCAACCGACATGTCCCCATTGCCCATCAGAGCCGACAGTTCTGGTTCCTCGGGAAAGAGGAGGCCGAGCCGGTGCCGGCCGACGACCGGACATTATTCATGACCTTCTCGAAGGGATACCCGGTGCACGAGTGGGAGGTGAGGGAGTTCTTGACCAGGGCGTTCGGGGACTGCGTGGAGGCGCTGCACATGCAGGAAGTGCCGGCACGGGAACAGCCACTGTTCGCACGGGTCGTGTTCCGGTTGGCCTCGACGATCGAGCAAGTGCTCGACGCCTCGCGCAAGGCCAAGTTCATCATCAATGGCAAGCATGTCTGGGCCCGAAAGTTCGTGCCGAAACGCACGAACGGTCACAGAGCGGTGGTTCATCAACCTACTCCTCAGCCTTACAACTTGCCACCTTATTTTCCAGACTGAGATGGTTCGTGTATGAGTGCAAGTTCTTGGAATAATAATAATAACAATCTTGGTGAACAATCTTTTAATGCGTGGTTTTAATTTGGAAATCTAATAACCCTTAGATTTGATAGAATCTATTGTGTGATCTGAGTTTTAAATGAAATTTAGCTTGGCAATGTTGGTGAAACTTCACAAAGAAGCTGTGTGCATGAACCCGAACGAAGTAATGTTAGGAAACACTAAAACTGAGAGATAAAATTTATATATCAAGTGACGTGATAAATTGTATATAGACATTTTAATAGGCCATACTCGACATTCATTTGTTCTGCGATATCGTTTAATATGTCGATTTTCTCTACTTCCAAAGAACATTGATTAAAAGACATTTCTTTTCCTTAAGAAGTACTAGGTTGTATTAATTATCTTACATAAACTTACTAAAGTAATATGATTAAGTTTCAATGGAGTGTTGAAGTAAATGGGACCTTGTTTAAGCACCCATATAGGAAATCTACCAAGTCATTTAATGAAGAGGTTTCATTAAGGATTAGTATATCTAGCATTGCTGTTTCACTATATCTTGGTTTCGTTCTATTAAGTGACGGTGACAAAAACCATGGTATTATATTTCATACAATTTAGCAATGCCATTAAAGTTTTTATTGTTGAAAGGATGCCGTTTTGTTTTTCAACTAGACAATAAAAAGATGGTAGAACATTAGATTATTGAACAATGAGATTTGGATTAGTGTCATTATTGAGTAATCTGATTTTATAAGCTACCTTTACTATTTTCTTTAGGGTTAATACCACGAAAAATTCCAAACTGATACACTTGTGACAAATTTACTCTCAGTTTGTTTTTCTTAAATTTTACTGTCAAATTGTTTTGTTAAATAACACACGACAGTTGACGGATGTACCAATTTTACGTTTTACCCTCCGTTTGTCACAGGTGTACTAGTTTGTGATTTTTTGTGGTACTAATCCAATTTAACGGAAATTAAGGGAGTGTAAATTTGTCATAAATGTATCAATTTGGAGTTTTTTGGGTTAAAAAATTAGTTTAGGGTAAATTTGTCACAGGTGTACTAGTTTAAGATTTTTTGTTGTCAAAAAATTAGTTTGGGTAAATTTGTCACGGGTGTACCAATTTAGGTTTTTTCGTGATATTAACCATTTTCTTTAAGACTTGTTGCTAATTCATTATCTATTTATTTTTTAAAAAGTGGGTCCCAATTCTTTTGCATGAATTCATGCATTTTTGCCAAGTGGTGGTGTTTCTTCCATGCCGGTGACTATAACCATATTGTCACCTTTTGCTTTAAGGGCTCTTTTGTTTACATCTGCTTTAATTGCATGTGGCCAATCTTCTTATTCAATTAAGCTAAGAAACATATCATAGCATTAAAAGAATTTTAGTCAACTCTCTAATCTCCCTCCTCACGAGCAATTCACTCCTTGAAAAGTTGACTGATATTAATGGACTAGCTATCGTTAAAAGGTTGACGACTAAATTAGCCAAATTGAAAACTTTGGGACTGAATTGGCCGTTGTACAATAAATTTAGGACTTTTTCACGTTTTGCCAATTAAGCCCATCCAGCCAATTTTAGCCAAAAATAGTTGATATAGACGCCGGATGTCATGCGTCAAAAAATAAAAAAAGAAGAGAAGGAAGGAAGGAAAAGAGAAGAAAAGACATGAATAAAACTTCGGAAAAAATTAAAATATTATTAAAAATTATCCATACCAGCATCAGCCATGTCGCATGAGACGGCTGGCATCCACGTCAGCGATTTTTGGTCAAAATTGGCCAGATTAATTCAATTATTGGCAAAACATGGAAAGATTCAAGACTCAATTGGAAAAATTAGCTGAATTAATTCAATTGTGAAGAAAGCTTTGCCGACCTTGAGGGGGGAACGAGCTGTGGAAGTGCAGTCTGATCTACACGTGAGTTTACTAACCGATAGCCTATATGTTCATTCCACGATCTCACGTATTTAGAAATTAAGGAACCTCAGGTTACCCAAGTAAGCATAAATAGCTCAGAAACAACCGTTTGAGGCATTAAATTTGGCACATTACCCGTTATTGCGCCAATTAACGATGAGACGCGATAGATTCTTTTCAATTAGTAAAGATCCCAAAAGGCATACGGCAGAAAGCATCATTGTGCTTTTGACGATGTAGCCATTGTCGAGCCGAATTTGAATACCGATAAAATTGACCTAAATCGTTCCCAAACCCCGATGCTCGATCGAGTCGAGGTGCTCCAATAATCTCAAGCAAACAAGCATTCACATGCCTCGAACATTCAAGTTGCCCCATCCTCGCGGATATAGCAAGGCCGGACGGGGCGAGGCTGCGCAGAGGTGGACCGGCCTGCATCTCTATAGATTGTCAATATTGGACCTTAACCATCATGCCCATCCCAAGCCAGTTTTGAAATGCTCTTTTTCTTAGTAAGAACAAAAGAGTAATACCCAGCATTCAAAGTCAAGTCAAACAACCTATTAACTCCTTTTGAGCATAGACCCGTTTCAGAAAAAAGGATCATGCTTCTTTCGTGAAAAATGCATGATTTAAAAATCCAGTCTCTTAAAAATAATTATTTGTACCGCTTATAAAATTGAAAAAAAAAAAAGTGATACTGGGCTAACGGGAATATAGGCTTGAGAGTTACAATGACAAGCCCATTTGAACTAAGGAATGGGCCGATAAGTTTATATCCCAGGCCACATCCTAAAGGCTTACTAGTAAATAAGGACGTGTTTGGTAACGTTTCTATTTTTGGAAACAATTTTTTTTTAGAAATAGTTTTTTATTTTTCTATTTCCTGGAAGAGTTTCTGAGCAAAATAATGCGCTTGGTAACTGCACAAAATTTCTATTCCTAGAATATAAAAAGAACAGAAAGGCATTTGGTAACTGTACAAAATTTCTATTCCCAATTTTTTGCATTCAAATCTATATCTTTTATTTAACTATAAGTACAAGTTATAAATGGAAAAAACTAATAAGCATGGTTTATTGGTTTGTCTAATCCTTTTTAGGGGTTTAAAACCCCTTTTAATCCCTAAACTAAGGAATCTTCAAAAATACCACTTGGGCACCTCAAAAATTTAAATTTCACTCAAAGTGGATGGCCACAGGTATTCTAAGCCATTATGTGAATTTTTTTATATTTTTTTGGGGTAAAATTTATTAAAATTTTTTACTTTCCCTGCATCTGTTTCTTTTTATTTTTCAGAAAATTTTTTATGAAATTTTTTTAATTTTTTCAATTTCGGAATTTTGCAAATATTTAAGAGTTTTCTGAGTTTTTCTGATTTTTATGGATTTTCTGAGAATTTTTCTGATTTATATGAATTTTTTAATTTTCTAATTTTTTATGGGATTTTTCTGAAATTTTTCTAATTGTTATGAATTTTCGGAATTTTTTAATTTATTCTAAGCCATTATGTGAATTTTTTATTTTTGATTTTTTTTGGGGAAAAGTTTATTAAAACTTTTTACTTTCCCGAAATCTGTCTCTTTTTTTTTCAGAAAGCTTTTTATGAATTTTTTTAATTTTTTCAATTTCGGAATTTTGCAAATTTTTATGGGTTTTCTGAGTTTTTCTAATTTTTATGGATTTTCTGAGAATTTTTCTGATTTTTATGAATTTTTGGAATTTTTTAATTTTTTTTAATTTAATTAATTTTTAAAATTTTTTTATTATTTCCGCCGAGAATGGACCGGACCGGTGCTTTGAGACGGTTTGCAGACGACGGAGGATGGAGGAGGAGCTGAGGTCGCAACTTGAGGACCGGACCATTCTATTTCTATTTCTATTTCTGGGAACAAAGAAGTAGATTTTTTCTACTTCTTATTTCTGCTCTAAATCTATTTATTGGCCACTTTTCTATTTCAGGAAATAGAAAAATAAAATGCGTTATCAAACGGATTTATGTTTTTTTTTTGTTCCAGGGAATAGAAAATAGAAAACCAGAAACGTTACCAAACGCACCCTAAATGTCCTACCCACCCATTTTCCCCACAACTATTCATTTACATCCTTTCTGTTTTTTTTTATATTGTTACAATATTTATATCCAACGGGAAAAATACAATAAATATGAATGAGTTTGCTGCACTCAATCACCAGAAAGATGCATCTAATTCCAAAACTACAAATCTGGTACCTCACCTCAACAAATTTGTGCATTATTTACAAAAATGTCATTTCTCTTTCCAAAAATATCCATACGCTTCTCTTGCGCGCGCACCAACACACGGTCCCAAAGCACTCGAAATACCGACACCGTGCTCACGAGTATCTGCCGGCCACCTTTGCCACTGCCGTCTCACACCGTCGTTGCCCTCTCTAGACTTCGCTTAGTTGCTTTCATAGCTCGCCGCCTCCCCGCCAGGCCTGTACCTCTCGATCGGTCTCCCTTTTCGGAGCTAGATTCAGAGTTTCAATGAATGGGAGGTATGTGTATAGAATATTTGGCTCATTTACATAAGGAAGGGTGGTTAGGCTATTTAAACGTGTTTGAGGTATGCAATTGCCGTTTTCGAAGATAGAGATACGTCTTTGATCATGTGATGAAAAGCGAGACATATTTTTTGTGTTTTGTCTATTCCAAATGTAACGTCATCTTCTGGTTTTCCTCAAAACTGTGCTCTCTCTCTCTACTATTGCTACTTATGGTCATTTAAATCATGCGAAAAGGACTTGCCCTTTGCACATTGCAGTTGGATTTGGGGGCAAAATAAGGGAAAATCATCACCAGAAGAAACTATGGGTCCCTCAGAAGCATCTCCGGAGCTGACACTGATATGGCAAGGAATCCCTGTGGCTCCAAGGT
Organism: Syzygium malaccense; assembly: GCA_031216405.1. Classification (NCBI taxonomy): domain Eukaryota; kingdom Viridiplantae; phylum Streptophyta; class Magnoliopsida; order Myrtales; family Myrtaceae; genus Syzygium; species Syzygium malaccense. Next base: position 5,948,359 of record CM062255.1, read on the forward strand.
CTCCTGCTCCGGAATTGACCACCAAACCAAACTGACGGCAGATCCAGACCATCGCCCTTTACTTATTTTTCAAATGGGTCCCCAGAAATCGGGGCCAGTGCCTTACCAGGTGCAATCAATCATTTTGTCTTGCTCATGCCCTGTTTTATTTTTATTTTCTTGGCCCCACCAACTGACAGATAGGCAAGTTTATTGCAGCCGCAATTTGTATCCACAACCACATCTCTCAAGAACTTAAAATTTTCCCATTTGCTTCCAATGTCCAGCTACTTAGTGCAAACCTACCGGCACAAACCAGTGTGGGTCTCCAAATCTTTTGACATTTGCTTCTCATATCTCGAGATAGAAAAGGGGACACTTGTCTTTCATTGCCAACAGCAATAGCAGCACAACCTGCCGGTCTAAAGCTCTCATGTCAACCATGTCCGTTCACAGAACAAGATTCTTCAGAGTCCCTGAATCTGGTTTGAGACATCAAACACCCAGACATGTCCAAAGATTAGCTGTTTCAAGGGCTATGTGAGTTAACTCTTCTCAGTTCATGCACTTAGCTAATCCTATCAATTCTAACAATTTCATGTGTTCTCTTTCTTCACAAAATGATCAGGAAAATGGATTCTGAGTCTTCCATTATGGGAAAAGTGAAAGAACTCTCAGGGCAGTTCATTGCAGCATTACCAACCCCTCAAATTGATACGACGAAGTCTTCATCGAACCTCCGGTTCGATAGGCTGCAGCAATTGGATCGGGAGTTGTCTCGAGAGAACATACACGAGTTCGGACAATTTGTGGCTCGAGAGGCCTTGCTCGATGAAGAATACTGGGTATATTTTTCGAACTCCCCAAGTGCAGATGCAGTTACTCTCAATTATCAAAGTTATGCTGTTTATGAGTTGCTTATTGGTCCCGTTAACAACTCTGCACTAGACAGCAGCATGGCTACGGGCAGAGAGTCATTGGGAAGACCGAGCAAACGACCGGTGGGTACTGCATCCCATCGCTCATGAAATTTACATCAACGTTCATCTAATCATGCTTGTTCTCGCAGATATGCCGATAATTACAAAAGGAAATTCACCGAGCAGGTAAATATAAACGCCGTGTTCTTATTTGCTCCTTGTTAGATTCTACACAGAGAGGTCACCATAAAAGAATTTCGCCCTATTTAGGAATTCAATGCCATAAAGAGGCGATGTAGTGGGCAAAACAGGCAGAAATACATGTGCATTGTTACGGTATGGCACGCCTCACCGATCCAATTCTATTCTCCTTTTGTCAAGACATAGACTTAGGTAATTTCTTCGTTAGAGTCGAACTGCGCATCTGCGAATGCAAACTTCCTGATAAGATACACGACATTTAACAGGTCAAGAAGGAACACAGTAACGTCAAGCGGACTATCCTGAAAAGCATAGTTGGAACGCTTGACTTAAGCATCTGGTACTTGCTACACGGAGAGACTTTTCCCGGGGTACGTGTTATTCCTGAAATAATCGAACATAACTGCTTCTATTAACTCTAGAATCCAATCAAACAGAATATGAAAACCCAAACGGTCTCTCAGGAAAGGGTGAGGGCTCCTCTGTTCTGTCACCTCAGTGAAGCAGGACCGGCCAGATACGGCTACATTGGAAACCTGTGCGTGGCCAAATCAGCTCGTCGCCAGGGCATTGCAAGCAGCATGATGAGTTTTGCGCTCGAATCAGCAAAAAGAACTGGTAGAATAAGCTGCAACATTCTTTAACTTCTCGAACATTACCATAATCAGGTCGGTTTTCCATCATCTATGAGATACTACTTTTGTGGCAGCCGGCGTGGAGCAAGTTTACGTACATGTGCATAGAAAAAATGGGCCTGCACAAGAATTGTATGCAAAGATGGGATTCAAGGTAACACTGCGATTCCTTCTTAGAAGGTTTTGCTGGCATGTGATTTGAATTCATGCCCAAAAGAACCAATCTGACTCTTTGCATTTACCATCAGATGGTTGAAGAGGCAGCTGCACAATTGGTTGAAGAGCAGACGTGCTTGCTCTGTCTGCAGATTTGAACAGTGCAGCTGCATAGATACTCGAAGTTTTCTCAGTTCTGAACCTGGAAAGCAAGGTTGTAAACAAGTGCCAGGAAGCGAGAATTATGCTTGCTTTGCTTAGATTTGTCTCACTCATAAGTTAGTTATTAGCCAAAGATCTCCCCCAGAAAAAGAGAATAGAAAGACAGGAGCGGGCATCTAATCAAATTCATTTGCGGCAACAAGCCAAATCATCCTCAAGAATCAAGAGTTTTGTCCACGGCATGGGCACGACCTAATGTCAGTCGAAAATCCTGAACTGCAAAGAAAAAGACACTTTAGCCAGAAGCAATGTCGAGCTCGTGTAAGGTCATTTGAGTCCATTTGCTCTCGAGAGGATTCAAACTCATTGAATTTGAGTAGAAAAATTGCTCCGAGGCACATTGCATTTATGCTTAGGTATTCTTTTTATCAGAAGACTCGGGGAATACCAACGAAGTACTTGTTTGATTCGATTCAACGTGACAAACTTCAAACAGGTGCAACAGTGCACGTCACCAGAGGGAGTCATGCTTGCATGGGAAGTAGGCCACTTATTGCATGTGAGAAGACATTTCGTGCTGAAGCACATTCCTCACGACATTTGTTCCTTGCAAACGTCACCATCTCCCAGATAACTTTAGGGTCGTCTGAATGCTCATCGGCTACTCACCGGTTCCAGGGGATGGAAGCACTTGCAAACAGGAGTAAATAACATCACCTGGAATTGGGCGACAGTGCAGAAATCATGTCGCGTGGTTTAGCAGATTCATGAGTACAGAGGAGATTATGCCATAAGTTCCGAAGAATATTCATTAACTACTACAACCCCCTATATAAGTTTGAATTAAATCCTCCATCTCATGAGCTTGTGGTATTCACAGACACACAATGTCATGACATCCGACAAGATAGCATGACATTATTTGAGGTCAACGCCTAAGCATAATCTTCCTGTCTAAACATTTCGTATGCCTCCAGGAAATTGCACTTCTTGCAATGCCAGATGCCATAATCTAGGAAGCAAATGTTGAATTAAGCAAGCTCGCACTCATAAAACCATCATTGCAAAACAGGGTTACTTCTCATTGCATGTAGAAATTGCAGAAATAGTAAAAGGGAGAATGCCCAATTGGGGTACTATGATATCATGAGAATGTTCACCGTCAATACAGTCGGCACTCGAGTGCTTGTGCAGTGTTCAACCAAGGCTTCTACTTCGAAGGTCAAGAAGCATAGATTCCAAAAATGCTAATGCTTCCAGAAAGTACCATTGATCAGCATTTTGGTTAGGTGAAGGATGCTGAGGGGTCATGTCACAAACGAAACAAAAAGATCTTGCATCCTCTGTTCAAAAACTTGGTTCTAGATTTTGGCATATCTATGAAAAAAAAAATTGCTGAAAGAAGCCACTCAGGAATATCGCAATAGACCTACAGTCTCAGGAACATTGAGGTGCTCTAAAATTGGGGACAGTCTCAACCCAATGATGTGTACATCAGGATTTGCATGGCCGTCTAGAAATGCATCAGTGATCTGCAAGGGAACCCGTGACACCATAAGTTAAACCTAGAAATCCAACTCAAGCACTTGCTTTTTACACACCTGAAAAATATGTATAGGACGGAGATCTGGAATTTCCAATTTAATAAATGAACTCCAGCCTCTATCACTCACGGTCGACAGAAATTCTCACCTGACTGCATCCGAAAACTTTAAGTTCCTTCAACGATGAGCAGCTATCCACTATTAAGCCCATGGCCTCGTCTGTCAAATTTCGACACCAGGACAGATCTAAAATCTGCAAATCCTTAGCTCGCTTGGCAAGTGATATGGCTGTGTTGTGTCCAACCTGACAAAAGTGATAGACATCCAAACAGAAAACTGAGAGACACTGAAGCATTAAATAAGTTTAGCAAAACCTTCAACCAAGGTCAAACAAATGGTATTCCATATTAACAAGGCCTCAACTCACAAGTGTGCAATATTTATCGAGACACTTCTAAAGCAAAAGAGAACAAGCTACCTTCTTGACATTATTGAGTGAAAGTTCTTCCAACCGTTCTCCAGAAGTTTCCAGAAAAGCAGCAGTAGCTTCATCACTTCCATGCATCAGAATAAAAAAAGCAAAATGACGATTAGTACCTCCAAAATCCAGAGATTATAAATGTCCTGATTAGAACAAAAGCTAACAACAGGCCTCTAATGCCCGAAGATCTTGACAGCAGCATTAATGATTATTATTAGATCCACTATAAACATAGACTATTTTGTCTGTTAAGATCCCAGTGTCTACTTGAAAGACATCGAAAACCAAGAACTCTTGTATATAGCATATCCATCGAACTAGAAGAACATCAATCTCCAATATCATCGTGTAACTTGTCATTAAATGCATCATCCACCACAAAATGCCTAAACTTATAAAAAAAATTGAGCACACAGGCTTGCACACAGAGAACTATCCCTGTGCACAAGGTTAGTCATGATACCTGAAAGTGTTACGCCGGAGAATAAGTTTCCGAATTCCTCGACAACCATTTGCAAGATGCCCAATTGCAGCATCTGACAATTTGATCAGGTTCACAATGTCGAGGGAAAGTAACCCAGGACACATTTCAGCAATGTCCTTGAAGGAGGCGTCAGTCAAATTCCTACACAATTGGTGAGTATTAACAAATCAGGGATGATCTGGGATAAAATGCCATGGAAAAGGAGAAACAACTACCAAAAGTACTAACACTTACGGGCAATCACCCAAAACAAGCTCCTTCATATGATGTCCTTGTACAAAGATAAACTCTCTGATAAAATCATCACAGACAGACTGCATGCCAGCTACGGACAAAACTTCCAAATGTTCAAACTTCTTCAAAGCCGGTAGAGCGAGCATAGCATCAATGCTTTGGCAGTCATCTATAAACAATTCCTTTAAAACTGATCCCAGTGTGTTGGCTAATGTTTCAACACTGGTGGAAGTCAGAAGGGAACACTGATTGAGATTTATGGATCTAATTGCCGGTGCAGCAGAAACGAGAGTCCTTAATCCAACATCAGTAAGACGGCATGCGCCACTGATAGATATAGTAGATAAGGCAGTCAAGCTATTTGCTGATTTTGCTAATGAGGAAGATATAATGTAGTCTGCCAGACAGCGCCCACACTGGTTAAGTTGTAGAACCTGAGCCAAAAATGAGAGTCAAATGGAGAAAGCAGATTCAAGCAATGCTCTTTCAAAGATATACAGAAGCTCTGAACCCAAAGTCAGTGATATTTATTATCCCCACCACACCAACAAACCCCCCCCCCCCCCAAAACCAAAAAAAGGGAAGAGAGAAACATATCCATTTTTTCCAGCAAGGATTTAGACGTCTTCTCAACAGAAAAAGAGGTGACAGAGAAAAGGAACAATAAAATGATATTGGTCCTTTCCTAGGGACGGGACAATCCAATAAGCAATCTACTAGAAATAACAAGACAGTGAACATCAAAATCATATGCATAATTTTTTTTTGGTCAAACATATGTATCCATTGTCAAGTTACATATTCAAATGCCAATGTTTATCCTTCATCTCTGACACACACAATTACAGATATAAGTACCTATGTAAGAAAATATGTTTTTCCAGATGACTTGGAGGAGAGTATGTTAAAACAATTCACTTACTGAAAGAACTTCAATTATGCAAAAGATGGAAGTCGCATAGACCAAAGAATGAAATATGCCAGTGACAGGAATCTAGTGTGGTATAGTACAGCAAGGAGGAACCCCATCTCATATAGGAATATATCCAAATTTAAAAAAAAAAAACTAAACACTTTAATATTCATGTTTGTCCGCAATAGCATCATCATTACAAACAAAATTCCCCAAAAGCAAGTTCACATACTTCTTTGGGCATCAGAGCACAAGATAACACAGACCAAGTAAAAGAAAATCCTTGTCTTTAGGGACTAAGTAATTCATTCAAGAGACCCCCAACATCCTCAGATCACACATTCTAGCCAACCAGTCAGCAAAGACGGATACAGGTCAAAGACAGTCAGAATAAGATTGGCATTTGGTTGTGGCATTATCTGATTTCAAAGACTACCAATCTTTAAAAGTTAAGCTTCCTATGCAATCTAATTACTTAAAAAAACCTTTTAGGCACGATTCACAGAAAAATCCTCTAGTCTACCCCAGATGAGTACCACCAAATCATCATTCTTGAGCTAAACTGATGAGTGAGTTTGAAAAACACCATATAATAATTCATCATAGAGTCACATCGGTCAACAAACTAACAAGCATAATGATAAGACAGCATACCGACAGGCCGCTAGTATCACATTCACTGAAAGATTTAACAAACTGTTCCTCAGTCAGCCACGAACAATCCCTTACGCACAACTCAGTCGGACATCCTTGGATAAGTAGGTCAAAAAAATGAGCATTAATTCTCCTGGAATCACATAACAACTGACACAGCCTGTGCCTCAGTGCATCTGGGACACCTTCAAGCGAACTAATTGCATCAACATTGTCAGCAAGGACTTTTACGGACAGTTCTTGCAGCGAAGGCGGCACTGGCTTTATGAGGTCACGACCTCGATCTTTCCTTGGAACCCACTTTATGACAGAAGACTTGGATTTCTCCAAAGAGGAGCGTGTCTGCTGTGCACTCAGCTTAGATGAGCGATCCATAATAATCTTCATGGCAGTGGAGAATGGGCCCGGCCAATCTTCAGGGTCCTGATGTGCTTCCACAGATGCCACTTCCGCATTTCTTTCAACCTCTAGTGTCAAATTGCTCTCTTCTGCCTCTTCTTCAGGATTGAAATGAGCAAACCGCGATGCATTTGACTTTGCTATCTCCTTAAACCTTTCCCTCTTATCAAGTACCACGGTTTCGTTTAGCTTCGCCCTGGTCCTCCTTGACGGTGTCTCAACCTGAATCCTCGCGTCGTCCATTTGGCACGTGCTATCATCCAAGACAACACTATCTTGATATGAACCTACATCACTCCCGTTAGATGGTAAGAAGTTATGCTCCTCTACCAGCTTAGCTTTCCCTTTTTCCGCAGCACTATATTTTCCTCTTCTCCTCACGTCACCAATTCCATCACACCCGCTTTTCAAAGATAGACTCGTACCAACGTTGTCCATCGATATACCCTTTCCATTATCCTCAATCCTATTTCTCTCTTTGTCCCTAACAGAACCGTTTACAATCTCCCTCAGGTCTACACCAAAAAGCTTCACCTCAACGCCATCTCTAACTCTGCCAGCTAGTTCTATCTTATCATCCGTCTCCCCTTCACTTACCTTCGCCGGCTCATCGCCGCTGGCCACGACTGGCGCATCTCTCACTTCCAATCCTCTCTTAGCAGGATTATTCCCCGACCTCAAACTCGTAAACCCCCCACATCCATCGCCCTCGGAAAAATTCATCAAATCCAAATCCACATTAAAGTCCTTTGCCTCGCCGTCATCCGCATTACCTTCTCGGCGCGGCGCGTCTCCCACAGGCTCCACCGCGGAACCAATCCCCCCGCGCTCATCCCCGCCGTCCAAATCCAAAACCCCAACCTTCTCATCCCCAACCGGACCGCTCTTCCTCTTGCGAGACCCGGACAAGGCCATCCCGCCGGCGGGCTCCCCGGCCGACGCCAGGCGGAGGCTCCGCCGCCGGGCTGCGCCGCGGCGGCCCACGCCGGCGCCCGGGCTAGGGCCCGGGGCGGGGGACTGGTCGGCGGCCGCGGCGGCGGCGGGGGGCTCGGCGGCGCGGGCCGGGGTGATCGGCTCGATTCCGGTCGCTCCCTTGCGTTTCGTGGGCGGGGACCCGATCGCCGGAGCTATGGCGCGGGACCGGAGGACGACCATTCGGCCGGCGGGGAGGAGGGGGGGGAGCGGCGGCGCTCTCCGTCGTCGCCGGCGCGGCGGCGAGAGAGGGATCGATGGGACCGAGAGCGAGCGGAGTGGGGAGCGAGAGCGAGCGACGAAGAGAGACGAAGAGGACGACGAAGAAGAGATACGAAAGGAGAAGGCGAAGGCAGATGGAGAAACGACGCGAATTTGAGGTTCTGTTTTCCTTTTTCTTTTTTCCTCCCTCTCTCTTTTTTTTTTATCTCTTTTTCTCGTGCGTTGATTTTTATTTTGATTTTTTATTTTTCTTTCGGGGGGGTGGGGGGGATTGAAGCTTCCTTTGGAAGGCGAGGCCGAGACACCTGGCGTTCGCGGGAGTTTCCCGCCAATTCCCGAGTCGCGGCTTAAAATATCTAAAATCCGCAGTTAGTATATTTCGTTATTATTACCGCGTCAACAAAAAAAAACCAAAAGCATTTATTGGTATTTCTTTATCGGGGAAGAAAATAATTGGAAAATTCGCATGGCTCGTAAAACGTATGTTTCCCCTTCTTCTCTTTCCGTTTTTTTTTTCTTTTCTGCGGCTTTTATTTTCTGGGGCGATAAGCGCTGCCTGCCTTTTGAAGCTGCGTATGAACGGAAACTTTATTAATAAAAAGACAGAAACAAAGTTTGGTTGGCTCTTTTGTGGGGTCGGCCCAGATACGACCCGCTTCTTCCGTAAAAAGGTTGATGATTTTTTTTATTTTTTTTAGAGAAATTAATGGCTGTGTCAACTTAGGTAAGTTCCACATAGAAGAGGTGATGTTACCGTGTTAACAAAAAAATAAAAAATGAACCAGCTATTCGATCGATTATTCTTTATTAGGAAAAAATATAATTGAAAAATTCATGTGATTTGTAAAAGCGTATGTTTCTCTCTTCTTCTTTTTAACTTTCCACGGCTTTTCTTTTTTGGGCCACAAGTGTTTGCTTTATAAACTGCCTTTTTAAAGTTACGTGTGGATGGTAACTTTATATATTAAAATATATATATGTATGAAGTTTGGTTGGCTCCTTTGTGGGGATATTTCTTCGGCACAAAGGTCAATAATTTTTTGCCTTTTTTTAGAAAAATTAATGACCGTACCAACTTTGGTAAGGTTCCACACTTGTGGTCATCCAAAGCTGCAGCCCATTGTGCAATTAAAATATTCACTTGTCTCTAATGTAAAAACCGATTATCAAAGTTTGGGCATGGCATCGCGTACGCAGTAGGAATTATTGTACCCGATCCCTCCAACTTTGATATCATTGCGATAATGGCTCGCGAAATTTGAGAATTCGGGGAATTAAATTCTTGAATTTCGGGACTATCTACAATAGCCGCCGAATTTAGAAAAGTCGTACGTTACCCATACGAAGTTTTGCTTTTGCCGCAGCTGATTTTTTCATCGACATAATTGTGAAGTGTTATAAGAAAGTGGACGATCATGATGATAATCTATGTGGCATGGCCGACGAAGTCAGAAAATTGTTGATCGAGTTAAGAAAATTTAATAGAGGCTATTTTGGTCAAGAAAAACGAGTGAGCCCTTTTTTAGGTAACACTTGAAGGTTATGTAAACCGGAAAAGCTAGCGAATGCCGTAAAAATCAAAGTTCAAGGGGGATCGCCTCTGGCGTTTCGAAAATTCGGGAACTATTATGCAACGTTGTCAAGGGTTAGTTTGAGCAATTACCCCAATATAAAAATACATCACCACTCAAAAAAAAGAATTCTCGTATGCGTGTGTTTATGCAACCACTGAGCGATTAGGATCCCTCAACTTTGCCTCCCTTCCCCTAGAATTGATGCATGTGTGGACACGCTGATTCAATCCCACTTTCGAGTGTCATGTCGATCCTCCTTCAGATATTTAGCTCAGACTTATCTGACGCCAAGCATCGGTGCTAGTACCGGCACCCCCGAGGGGCTTAATCGCAACAATCGGCGAAAGCAAGGACGATGCGGAGTCATTAAGATGACGGTAAGTTACGTGCTTAAGTATTTACTAATCTTGGATAAAGGAAACATACGTGACGACCCAAATCTCGTGTTAGGCGAGTGCTTCACCCAATCGCATCGGTTCTTGCGAGTTATCAAAAGAAGAGAACAGGATCAAATTCATCCATCGATTTGGAGAAATAAGCCTTGGTTGAACATTTAAATGTTATTTTTTTCTCCAATCACATGAAAACTATTACTTAAAATCAATGAATGTAAATAAGAATAATTACTCGTCTTAATATTTTTTTTTCTCGAATTCATGGCATTTCCATGGTAATTATCGAGATACCGAAAGTAATGTCAAGGCCATTTGGGGAAGATGAAATCTCCAAGCACGAAGTAGCGATCATAAAAGAAAATGTAATTAGCAATTTATACGTATTAAATTACCCCAAATTAAATTGCAAAAACTGATCCTGCATCACTGGTTTGCCATAAAAGGATATAGAGATAATTTACCGTTTATTTAGTAGAAAATGAATGAATTGAAAAATATTTTACTAAAAAATAATAATTTATATCGCTTACAAAAACAAAGGAACGAAAATTATTTATTTATTTATTTACTAAGAATATTGTTATCGCCAACGGAAATGTTTAGACATGAATTATTATCGATAATGAAAATAATTTTCATTACCTAATTATTTCAAGCAATATAAGCGATCATATTAAAGAAAATATTTTTGTAATTATTTATTTTTCGCGAAATAAACGGAACCTAAAATGCATGGCTAATCGAGGATGGATTTGCCCAAAATTGGGCCTAATTCCCAAAAAAATCCCAAACTTTACACTTTGTCCTAATTATACCCTGAACTTTTTTTTGTCTCAAGAAAAACCTCAAACTTTTATCCGAGTCCCAAATCTACCCTACCGTTATAACTTCGTCTAATTAACATCCGAAAAAAAAAAAAGAAACTAGTAGCTGCAGCGTGGCCAAGCCTTCGTCGGTGGCCGCCGGCGTGCCGCCACAGCCGCCGGGAAGGAGCGGCGGCCCTCGCCTGGGCCTGCCCGAAGGCCGGTGACCCTCGCTGGCAACTCGCCCGGGGCCGGCGAGGGTCGCCGGCCTTCGGGTAGGCCCAGGCGAGGGCCGCTGACCCTGGGCGACTTCCCGGCGGCTGTGGCGGCGGCCACTGGCGAAGGCTTGGCCACACCGCAGTTGCTGGTTCTGTTTTTTTTTTTTTTTCTGACGTTAGTTGGACACAGTTGTAACGGTAGGGCAGATTTGGGACTCGGATAAAAATTTGAGATTTTTCTTGAGATAAAAAAAAGTTCAGGGTTTAATTAAGATAAAGTGTAAAGTTTGGGATTTTTTTGGGAATTAGCCTCTCAAAATTGTGCCAACTCGGCATAAATTATAAAGAGGCTGGGCTAGATGGCCCAAGAATCCAGCACGTGCGTCGCTTTTCTTTTTACCAGTGAAGGACTGCACGCCTCGCATGCCGAAAAAAGAAAAATTGGATTTGGTCAATTTAGGGAACTTTTCAAAATTTAGGGAACTTACGCGATCGAGTTTTAAAAGTTACGGAACTTAAATAAGCGTTCGAAAAGTCGTGTCACTACGTCGAGCGCTGGGCAAAAGATTCGGAGCTTTTCGCATATTTTTTCGGACCAAAAGAATCGTGTTTAGTTCGAGCACCATGCTTTATGGTTGCAAACTCGAGCAAGATGGTCTCGTTTAATTTTGCCAATATAGTCAGTCCAGCTAATTTTGGCTAGAAATAGCTGATGTGGCGGTCCAGTTAGTGACGGCTGTCCTACGTGTCGCATCCGGTGCTAACGTTGACTATTTTTTAATTATTTATAATGAATATTCCTAATTTTATTGGTTTTTTTCTCTTTTCTTTCTTTTCTTTTTTTCTTCACAGGGTTGGCAAGCGGGGCGAAGGCTTCACGGCCCTCCCCGGTCCCGTGAATCGAAAAAGAAAAAATAAAAGAAAAGACGGAGAAAAAGAAAGAAGAAAAAACTCGAATATTTTTTTAAAAAAATTAAAAATTTGTTCGTGTCAGCAGTGACCGTGCCCCGCGGGATGGTCGGCACCGACTGAACCTCCACGCCGGCGATTTTCAGCCAAAATTAGACAGAAGGACTGCATTGATAATTCATTAAGAAGGTTTAGGACTCAATTGGCAAACTCTCAAAAAGGTTTAGGACTTGGCACGATTGAAAGATTGGTGGCTGGATTGACAGATTGTCAAAATGTTTAGGAAATAAATTCGGACAATCGAAAAGTTTAGGACCGAACTGAACGCCGTACAGTAAACTCGAGACTTTGTTTCATGGTTTCGTAATTGGAAAGTGCCGGTCATTATGGTACAGCTCATGTTCAATCAAATATGATACGAGTACAGTTGGAACCCAAATCATCCTCATTATTGCATCCACCATACCAAGGCTTTCTAGCTGCTTCTTGTCGTGACCAAATTTTCCACGCGCTCTGTCCCCTCCTTATCTTCTTCGAATTTGGAAAAATAAAAAAAATTATTCATTATTTGCAGAAACTAAATTAATAAAATATGTTCACTAAGCAATTTTTGCATTTTGCAAATATTAATTACACGTCATCCGTCTTACCAAAAAAAAAAAAAAATTACACGTGATCCGAGAGTGTATGAAATTTCTCCTTTTTTTTTTATAAGGGCACCTAAAATATGAGAAGAGCGCTAACTTATTGGCAATTTCCCAAAATGGCCCCGCCGGTCTCTGGAATTCCTAAAAAACCGGCTCACCGTGGGTACGCGCCGCGTAATGAAAAAGTCGGAGCGAGTTGACAGATTGGACAGGTCGAGATGGACGGACCAAAATGCCCTCCGGGACAGCCGCCGTGCGGAGCCGCGGCGGAGGGTAATCTCGGGTTTTCGGGTACAGTCAATATTGGCGGCAACGATTCAAAAAGGAGACCGTGTCCCGAGCCCCGCGTTTTTTTCCGGTTATTTCCGCTTTTGCCATCTCATCTTTCTCCTCGAACCATCACAATGATAACAATTTCTTTTATGAGTTCAAAAAATAATAATTGAATTTGCTCACTCCTCGCTAAAGATTTTTTTTTTTTGTACATTTTTATCGATCGTTCATGAATCACCAGAATTTTTCCCTGTTTTTAATTATAAATAAAGAATCTTAATGATAAATAATATCCTAAATCAACTTTAGCACGCGATGAGATGCACCTTTAAGACGTGACTAAAAAAAAAAATGTCATTTCGTCATGGAACCGTGAGAGGAATACCATTTTGCTATGTGATTTATCGTGAGGCCGTCTCGAGTTAAAATGAAGAAAATAAAAAGTCAGTATGGTTTTCCAATCGCCTCATCAGCTCGACCAGTATTTTTTTTTGGGCGGCCCTTGTCGACACGCGACAACTCTATTCACTTTTTAGCCACTCCACTTCACACCGCTAAAAGCGATTTACCGCTAAATTATCCCGAGTAAGTCGAAAAGGGAATTATTAAACATGCCAGACGAACGGAGGTGAGGACAAAAATGACAATCGTCCTTTGTGCTTGTACAAATTTTCCCTCTGTTTTTTTTTCCTTTGCCAACTATTAGTTTTTTTTTTTAAGGAAAAGGGAACGACCAAAGGCCGTAATTAATGCGACTCGATGAACAGCTGCGGATGTGACGCGCAATGTCGGGCTTGGTACCATGTTTTTGACCACGCGCGTTGCACTTGGTCTTGTGCACAAGACAGCATGAGCAAGCTTCCAAAAACCTTTGAATTTTCAATCTTTTGTAGCTTCCCGTGGCTTCCATTCGTCCAAATCCTCTTGGCAAGCTCATCGTGATCTTTTCTTTATCGGGTTTCTTTGTTGCCCCCTTTCGACGTCGTAATCAGTAGCCAGTAGTGTCCTAGTCGAAAGCCAAATCGTCAGTAATTCTGGCGATCTGTGCAATAAGTAAAATAAAAACCGCCATCGACGTGGTAGATCAGGGATTGTAGCCTTGGCACGCATCCGACCGGAGAATGTCGATCGCGCGATACGAAAGTCGAGTCATCGACAAAATTTATTTTCACGCGCATAAGTTATCATGCGATTTGAGATTCTCTTTTTTAAAGGCTATATTGGCCTTTGCTAATTTACATCCCCCTTGAATCTATAGAAAGGCCTCTATATAAAACTGTCATTCTCGCCTCAAAAGTTCTTAAGGAAAACTCTTTTTTTATATAGAGTTATGTTTTGTTTCTTGAAATAAAAAAAAATATTGCATATTGTCAGTAGGATACTCGTCTTTTTACGTAAAATACACATACATATGTGATGTTTTCAATAAGACTCACGTCTTCCGCATGTTTTCTTTGGTCAATTAATGATTTAACATGTCAATAACCAGTTAGTATAGCCAAAATAATCCACATTTACAAAAATAAATATAACATTCTTATTATTTTTCATTAGATAACACAAACTTGTAATAAAATTTAATCATTAAGTATGATATCTTTTTTTTAATATTAATACTATTGTAGTAATGCCGAACTTTTTTCACGTCCTTTTAAGGGAAACGAAGATATAAAACTTTCAATATCACAAACCGAATATATGATTAACAGAGAGTGCTAAAAGGCATGTGACCATGCTGGTAAAGGGATTGAGGGATGAGAATGCCAGTATCATAGGTGTGAGGTTCGACTCCCGCTTCCGCAAGAGACAAAGCAAAAATCAGAGAGCGAAGAAAGTTATAAATCTACACAAATTACGCATTAATTTTTTGACTATCGTAAGTCTCAAACTGGTACACCCGTGATGAATTTATCACAAAAAATCCCAAACTAGCAGATGAATTTATTCTTCATAAAATTAGATTAATATTACGAAAAATCACAATTTGGTAAATTTATGTCAAACGGAGAGATAAAATCCTAAACTGGTATACCCGTCAATTATTTCGTGTCATCCAACTCAGTAGTTTGACTGTAAAATTTAACGAAAACTAACAAAGGGCAAATTCATCACGGATGAATCAATTCAGGATTTAATTTGGAGCAAATTTATTATACATATACTAATTTGGAATTTTTTCGTAATATTAACTTCTTTTTTTTCTCCAATACCGCATTGATTATTATTACGCGGGGGGGAGACAAAAATTCTGTGTTGACTCGCAAACGCCAGACGACTTCATCATCGATCTTCTCCCACCTCCGACCTCCTCGAAAATTTCACTGCAGCCAGTCTCGCATTTGAAGATCTCTCTCTCTCTCTCTCCACGCTTCTCGTTCGCCAATGATGGTGTCCACCTCCTAAGCCATTTCTCTCGCGCGCACGCACGCACTCTCAGGAGTCGCGGACGCCGGGTTCAGGAACGAGGGATGGGCCATCACCACCACCACCACCCGCACGGCTCCGACGACGGCGACGGCGTTGTCCCGCAGCGCGTCAACAGCCCCCGGTTCAGCGGCCCCATGACCCGCCGCGGCCACTCCTTCAAGCGCGCCTCCTCCACCGCCGCCGCCGCCGCCGCTCAGGCCAAGGACCCGACCGGCGCCGGCAGCGGCAACTGCACGGCCGCGCTCCACGAGGTTATCGATCTCCAGATCAACTCGCCCAGATCTGAGAACGGGACCGTCCATGGAGCGGCCGCTTTCGATTTGGCCGTCGATAGGAAGCGGACCCACCATCGGTATGACCTCAGGGAAAGAGTGGGTCTGTTGAGGAAGCCGGTGGAGTACGTTGTCGGGGACCTGGGATCGAAGGAAAGGAAGAAGCTTGGGCACTTGATGTTCCTGCTCTTTTGCGGGGTTTGCTTGTTTCTGGGTGTTTTGAAGATTTGCGCAAATGGGTGGTTCGGATCTGCCATCGAAAGAGCTGAATCGAATGGGGTTAGTGGGCTGGCTCATCTGCTTACTCGAGAGTGAAATAAAAAAGCTTTTGGTTAAGGTTTTAGCTAATTTTAGGATGATTTAGGTGAAGAAGAAGTGGTGTTCCCTATGTTAAAATAGGTTGACTAAATCAATGGAAAAAGAAAATTTGTTGGCTAAACTACCGATTTTGGATAGTTTATTGGGTTATCTAAATTTGTGGTGTTCTCTTACTTTGTCCTTTTGGGTTAAACAAACTTGGTGGAAACTTGACCCATACGGATTTGCCTCTGTAGGGGAATTAATTTGAGGATTGTTTATTATCGGGACGAAGGGAGAGATATGGGTGGCACAAGTTTATTGCTATCATCAATTCCTAATTTCATGACCTAATTGTAACCTCAAAGTGCTTTTTTTTTGGCCAAGAAACTAAATTTGAAGTGCTTAGAATGGACTTTATCCTCTGCGTGTCTCTGTCTATTTTGATGCTTTTCCAAGGGCTTAAGAATTTTCTTCCCTCTGCTGAAAGGTGTTGAGTCTGGTAGACTGGGGTGGCACGAGGTACTAGTAAAGAGCATCATCAAGTCTATATTTGTCTTTCTAGTACTTTGCCTGAAAAAATCAGGGGCCTGCATATCTTGGGAAAGTGCATTGACCTCAACTTGTTGTGGCCTATGATTAGGCCGTGTGGCCATGTGTTTTCAATGTAGGTGGCGGCATGCTCAGTTCGATGGGAAATTAATGAAAACTGGTTGTTTCGTTGTTAATTTGCTACTTTTTTTTTTTCTGGTTTATGATAGTCTTCAGCAACAAGCTTGAGTTATAATGGTCTTATACATGTGCTTGTGCTCGTATATTGTGTTTCTTCTCACCAGATCAATTCTCTTATTAGGGTCTCTATGATCAGTCGGCTGCGCTTCAAATTCTGATCAATCAAAGGAACTATCCTGATTATGATCGTAGGGAAGAAGGAAGTGATGTTGATAGAACTTTAATGATGGTAGCATCTGGTGTTGTTGGTGACAAAAGCACGGCAGATGTAAGTATTTGTGCTGGTGTGATGCTCACTTTTCACTCATTTGAGATTTGGTTGTGAAAATGAGATGTGGCAGAAAGCCTCGATGCTATAGAATTCTCATTTAGGACCATTGGTTTTTGGTCTTTCACGAGACTTAACTTTTTCCATTTGAAACTTTGGTTTGTTCAGTGTTCAGAGATCTGGTCCAAGCCCAACAGCGAAAACTTTAACCAATGCATTGGTCTGCCAAGAAGTCATAAAAGTATGGAAGCTGTCATGCTTGAACGAAGTTCCACATCTGGTTATGTGCTCTTCTGTTTTCTCCATGCTTTTCGCAACTTACAACTCTCACTTTCTTTTGCAGAGCTTGATGCAAAGACAAATGGTTACATTCTCATTAATGCTAATGGTGGCTTGAATCAAATGAGATTTGGGGTCTGGTCATTGTCTGTATGGTTTTTTTGAATGATCTTCTAAAATTAATTCGAGTTATAATGACATCGATTGTTTTAGAGTGCAGATCTGCGATATGGTTGCCATTGCCAAGGTCATGAAGGCGACACTGGTTCTTCCTTCACTTGATCACACATCTTACTGGGCTGATGATAGGTTGGTTTGTTTACTTTTCTCAATTTGGAAGCTACCATTGGAAACACTCATCTATTGCTTATTATCTTGTCAAGAGGGACAAAATCTGATGCTTATCGTTTCGTCAAAATGAACATTATATGTTTGTGGTAAAAAGCAGAATCCCTAGTTCATTTTCAAGTTCTATTAGGGTACTAGAAAAGTTCCTCCCTTTAGATTGATACTCACTCTTCAAATAAGAGGGCATGATTACCGAATAGTTTTCTTTTCCATCTTTGTGACCTCCTTGTAAATCAGAAGTCTTATCAGCACTATTATTGCTTCAGTTAGCATAATAATTCTATGGTTCAAGTCTTTTGTAGTTGGGTACGTATATCTAATTATAAATGGCTTGATAATCTTTTGTCTGCTTGCCTTTTTTAACAAGCTATTCTGAAATGTACGAGATGATACCTCTCAAAGTAGCACGAGTACTTCCATGGCATGCATTTCCATTGCTGTGATCTCACTTCTCTTCTCTTCATATTTGCAGTGGCTTCAAGGATTTATTTGATTGGCGTTACTTCATTGACACGCTAAAGGATGATGTCCACATAGTTGAGAGTCTACCTCCAACCTATGCAGACATTGAACCCTTCAACAAAACACCAATTTCTTGGTCGAAGGTGAAAGAATAATTTCTGCCTGTTCTATCAATTGCCATTAAGATATGCACCGGTCTGAAACTGGGGCAGTGTACTAAATTCAGAGAGCGAAGGGATGAATGCAAAGTTCGCTACTAGAAATTCTCTTTAACAAATAGAAGATCCTAAACTTCAATATCTTTCTCTTTTTTCTTTCATCCTCTTTTTTTCCTCCTCCTTTATTTTCTTTGTTACAAAAATGTGTGCTTCAAAAAAATGCGCATTCTATCGTATCTTCTGCTTTCCATGTGTCTCCACCAGTTCAAGGACTAATGTTTTACTTTTCAGGTCAGTTACTATAAGGTAGAAGTCCTCCCACTACTGAAGGAGCACAAAGTGATGTATTTTACTCACACTGATTCTCGGCTTGCCAACAACGACATACCCAATTCTATACAGAAGTTGAGATGCCGTGTCAATTACCAAGCATTGAGATATTCAGCACCGGTCGAAGAGCTTGGGCAAACCCTGGTTTCGAGAATGCAACAAAATGGAGGCCCTTATCTAGCTCTCCACTTAAGGCAAGTTCAGATTAATCCATTATTTATGAATATGATGTTCAGTTTAGATGTAATGTAAGATAATAGTTACAATTTCCCTTTTAGGATTCTGTCAATGAGGCGAGGGAATGGTAATTCCAATAAAAAAAAATAGCATTTTGAGTATTAAACGACTTATTGACTTCTCCGGTACACTTAAAATGGGGACTAAGTACTGGTCGGTTGTCCTTAGTATGGGTTAATAGTCAATTAAGGAGCACGTTGTGAAATATTCTTTAAATAAGGAGTTCCCTGTGGGATTTAGTTTGCTATGTGGGACTTTGAGATCTATTTACCACACAAGTCGGTGCTTTGTCTGTCTAAGTACATTCCTCTTGACAAGTTTTAGACCAGGTTCAGTGTTGCTGAAGAAGTGTTGTTGAATTAGTCTTTGTTGGAATCACAACTAATGTTTTATTGATTCCTCACAGGTATGAGAAAGATATGCTGGCATTTACTGGCTGCAGTCACAGTTTGACAGCTGAGGAGGACGAGGAACTACGGTTGATGAGATATGAAGTAAGTCATTGGAAGGAGAAAGAGATTAATGGAAAGGAGAGGAGGTTACTCGGCGGCTGTCCATTGACTCCTAGGGAGACTTCGCTTCTGCTAAAGGCTCTTGGATTCCCGTCTAATACCCGCATTTATTTGGTGGCTGGTGATGCTTATGGAAAAGGAAGTATGCAATATCTGAAGGACGAATACCCCAACATATTTTCACATTCGACTCTGGCAACAGAAGAAGAGCTTGCTCCTTTCAAGAATCATCAAAACATGCTTGCTGGTATAGATTACATCGTCGCCCTTCAGAGCAATGTGTTTCTTTATACTTATGATGGGAATATGGCGAAAGCAGTTCAAGGCCATAGGCGGTTTGAGAATTTCAAGAAGACAATTAATCCAGACAAGTAACTATTATCTGCTCCTACTCTTTTCAGTTAGTCTGATGTATTTTATTTTTCTTCTCATTTGATATTTGGTTTTGTTTCTGTCCTGATATGGATCATCAACAGGCATCTCATCTTCATCTGCCCTTTGTCCATGCAGGATGAATTTTGTTAAACTGGTTGATGAACTAGATGAGGGGGAGATTTCTTGGAAGAAATTCAGTTCCAAAGTGAAGAAACTTCACAGAGATCGAACTGGAGCTCCATATTTGAGGGAGCCCGGGGAATTCCCAAAACTAGAGGAAAGTTTTTACGCAAATCCGCTTCCTGGGTGCATTTGTGAATCAACAAAGAGAAGGAAGTAAGGGTAAAAAGAGAAGTGTTCCTTTTTTCTGTGATGCAATTCTGGGTGCATGAGAAAGAGATGAAAGCATGCTGTCAAGGTTCAATACATCTTCTCAGCCTAAGATGCCAAAGGTAAATCAGAAAGTTCCTTAGCCTAGTGCTCGGGCCGGTATTACATTGGCGTCACTGAGCTGCTGAAGTTAAAAGGCCGCTCAAGGGATTCTGGTAAATAATTTATTCAGAAGAAAATTTACAGAATACCATCGAAAGAAAGATTATGAGACCTTGGTGCCAAAAAAAAGAAACAAAAAAGGTACAAGACTTCTCTGTTTAGGGGATTGAAGATATCCCATGAAGTAAAATTATTTTGAATTCGATTTTGTGGCATAGAAGGCCTTGTAATACTCAAAATTACTCATAATGAAAGATTTCTGTTCTTTATCTTTATCCGGAATATTTAACTTTGAGTCTTCAAAATCTGGTTTGGGTTCATTCCATGTTCGCATGCAAGGCTGTTCTTTCACTATCAATTGCGGTTCTATGCTTATCATATCTGGTTTAGGATCGTCCCAAATTCGCATGCAAGGCTGTTATTTCACTATCGGTTACTGTTCTATGCTTATCAACAGTATCTTGTTTCGGTTTATATGAAGTCGGCACGGAGCATGCGAATGCCATGCATGCTTTCTAGCATAAATCTACAGGGTCTAAACACTGAGCCATTTATTTAGTGTTTTTTTCCATCCTCAGGATGCGGGAGAAATAACTTGAATAGCTGGGGTAGTTTCTTATGAGACTATCAGTAAATTCTGGTCTTAGCACGAGACTGTGGAAGGGAAATACTTTTCGTAATGCAATGCCAACCCGCGATTATGTTTCTGAACATTCAAATTCAGAGTTTGAGAGTGATTCAGATTGAAGATTGTCTAAGTTTCGGGGTACTGAGAAAAGGAGGAACTTGAACTTCTGTAGGAACCAATTCTAATTATGCCGCAGAGAATTGCGAACTGACATGCTGTTTCAAGCATTTTCTATCAACAGACGAGCAAAGGGACGAACCCTTTTGCCATAGAAGGATCACAAAATCCTCTGTATGCACAAAAAACTGCACTGAATGACAACGGGGGACCCCAACAGTTTTCTTGTTTGATGTACAGAATTTACACCAAATAAACACACTGAAGACAAAGTGATGAGCTGAATCAAGATATCTCATTCCCAAAAGACAAAAGGAAGTTCGCCAAAAAATCTCAATCTAGATACCCAAAAACAAGGGGGAAAAGGGAAACAAGAAAACAAAAGGATAAACAAAACCACCCACCACTACAACTGCAGAATAGATTCGACGAGTTCATTAAGCGGCGCAAGCTCCTCTTTGTTGATCAACCGAAATTCCTGCATCAAATTAAAGCCAAGCAAGAGTTGCATCACAAGTCTTTTTTGTACTAGACTCTCATTGTAAAGCCAATAGCCTAACTAAACTGCTGCTTGTGACCCATTTATATAGCATTTGAAGGTGTTTCCTTGACCCAAACCAAAGACTAAGAACATGTCATAGCCAATCTGAAAAGTATGACAGACTCACATGGGTAAAGTCATATCTGCAATATGACCGAAAAAAAAAAAGTCATATCTGCAAAGCTTAGCGACTATGCTTACTTACCCATGTGAAGAGAACGAAATGCTTGAAGCAAGTATTTAGATGAGCTTCCTCCTTCAAGCTCACGATCTTCTGAAAATGCGAGTGGTAGATATGGGCATAGACGCGGAACAAGCGCTTGACAATGGTTTTGACGACTTCTTTGAAATTGCTCGGAAATGGAGCTCCTGTAAACATGTCAGCAGGGATAACTCAGTGCTTATGTAGTACAGAGCAACTGACAAATGTATTAAATTTCTCTATGTTTTGACTAGGAGGTTAGCATGGATCTCCAGCTTCATCAAGATACTTATCTTACCTAATTTTTGTGGGAAAACTGATTCATCGTCAAGCTGAGCCTCAATCCAGTCCATCAAATACTCGACGTACTTAGGAGCCGACACCTCGATGGGTTTCTTAATGGTCACTCCATCGGCCCACCTGTACTCGTATCTGCAAGAGTTCATGTAGTCTCGATCAGGCCTTCTGATATCATTGTTCGAAGCTAAAGGGATTGGAAAAAAAGAAAACTGATTCTATAAGCGAAAAATGAGCTTCATTACAGAGATCAAGATAAAACAAATAACAATAACCATCTTCTTTATGAATATAAATGGAACAAAGATTCTGAGGATTGACCATCTATGTGCAAACAGACTATCCATAAGCAACTTCAAGGTTAAACGACTGCAACATAAGAACGGATTTTCACATGAACGAACCTGCAAATAGGCATCAAACTGATAAAGTAAACAGGAATTTTGTCAAGCAGCTTCTTACTTTGGGCCTGCGGACATTGTCGGGCAGTTAGATGGTGTGCAGAATTCAGTGAGTGTACCGTATAGAATGTTCACTTGATTGAAAAAGTCCACGGCTGTATAAAGCAAAGAACCAAGACAGAGAATTAATCAAAGGAAAAAAATTGATTGGGCTAAATGTGCGAACGCTCATGTGCATTTAATTGTTCGACTGTTCATATATTCTCGTTAGCAAATTAATAATGCGGAAGTACTCACTGTTCACTGCCAGCCACTCGTTGATGTCTTCTCCAGGGGGAAGCCGCACTGCTTCTCTCAAATTTCCACTTCCCAGTGTAGCGTCGATATGTCTTTGTAGTTGAGCACCCTAAAATTCGAATACAGGGAAAGAGGAAAACATGCGTAAATAAATTGCTTAGTTCATCCAAAGTCGATCGTTGAAGAGTAAATAATCTTAACACGAAACACCAACCTTACTTCCAGATGGAGCGCTCTTTTTAGGCCTAAAAGTCTTCTGATTTCTGCACAAGTCGTGATTGGGTACGACAACATGAGATCATTACAAGCGAAAAGAGGTGGCATGCCAGAGATGAGTACTTCAAAGAGCAATGAGAATAGAATTTAATTAGTTCCCATGTCCTGTTTTTCTTCTTCTTTCAATGACAATGATCATCATCCGCAAGGACATTCTGCGACTACCGGTTGACGCGAGCGACTTAAACCGGCTCATTGTAACAGCTTCTTTAAAGGCTATAGAACTTAAAACTGGGGAGAAAACATCGACTGTCCCAGCAAATAATAAACAGTCCAAAGTTCACCCAAATGGGTCCATTCTTCAATCTAATTGCACCCTCCGTATGGTCTAACATCAGATCGATGTTCAGCCGCAAACCAGGGAAAAAGAATCCGCCATCACGGCAAACGATAAACAATTCAAAGATCACCAAACTGTGTTCATTTCCTAACTAATTGCCTACTCTGTATGGTTTAAGATCAGATCAATGTTCAGCCACAGAGTTTCCAGTTTCAGAAGCGGGCCCGGTATCGGCATTAACTGCTGTTGAATGTTCCGAAAATTGGAAGAGAGGATTAAAAACACTCCCGACAGTCCGAATTATCATCACAAACTACGCGCCGACATCATCTGCAGCGGACCCACGATGAATCTCTAGAAACGAAAGAACATAAAAAAACGAAAAAAGCCGACGTTTTTCGGCGATCGTTTCGAGACCTCTATATTACAAGAGCATCCCCGCTCCATCTCATTACCATATCCAGCACCCAGCCGGGTCAAGAACGAAAACCGATTGTTACCCAAATCAGGCTCCGAGACACACGTCCAAAACGCACGGTCGTTACGCCAAGAAAAACATGCAACGACGACAGCAGCAGCAAAAGAACATCCCCCCTCCCCCACAGAGAAAAAAATAAAGGAGAAACAGCAGGAATTCGCGTTGAGAACCATGCCATCAAGAATTAATACGAAAAGAGAGAGCAAGAACCTGCTGCCGAGGCCAAAGAGGCTCATGGTGATGAAGCGGTGCCTCCCTTTCCTCCCTCCTCCTCCTTCAAGAAGCGAAGGAACAGAGCGCCAAAGGATATCGAAGAAAAAGACACGACGGTGAAGACGGGAAGAAAGAAGGAAAAAGAAATTGAGAGCTGGAATTGAACATGGTCGTTTTTATAGGTAGAGAGAGAGAGAGAGAGAGAGAGACGGGGAGATGACAGGCTGTCATGAGAGAGAAAGGGAGAGAGAGAGTCTCCGTCCGTCTTCTTGGCCAGCATGAGTCTTCCATGTTTTCCATTTTGTCTTCCAATCTGCTTGCTGATCTGGCTGGCTCTTTCCCTCGTCCTCCTGTATTTCCCTTTCTTTTCATTCCCCTTTAATCAAATCTCGGACCGTCTCCATTGCTTTCCTTCTTCTTCTTCTTCTTCTTCTTTTAAATACCACGGAAAACTCTAAATTGATACGTCTATAACAAATTTACCCAAAACTAAAAAACCCCCAAACTGATACACCTGTGATAAATTTACCCTATATTAATTTCCGTTAAATTTTATAGTCAAATTGCTAAGTTAGACGACACGTGGCAGTTGATGGATATACCGGTTTGGAGTTTTGCCCCTCCATTTGGCACGGATTTTACTAATTTGTGATTTTTCGTGACATTAATTCAATTTAACATATAGTAAATTTGTCACAGGTGTACCGATTTGGAGTTTTTTATGATAAAAAAATTAGTTTGGAATAAATTTATCGCAGTTGTACCAGTTTAAGGTTTTTCGTGATATTAACCACTTTTTGTTAATTACTTACATTGGATAACCTCAATTTTAGGTAGTTAAAAAGGTCAGAACCTTAAAAATATCCAATTAATCTCCCGGTTTAATTAAGACGCGATCGAGTTTAAGCTCGGATAACCGATGTAGGCATAAGGAATTGTCTTGCGCTTGACATGTGAAGTTTGCCAACGTCTCAGGCTCGCTTTTGAGGACTCGTATCGGTCGATCGTGCTGTGGTTTTCTGTGCGGCAAATTTTGTTATTCGGACCTCGAGCTTTAGAATAGAGAGGTAAGTCTTGCATGCTTCAGATCCATCGCAGCCGTCGAATACTGCTGATATGGATTCCACAAGATTGACGGCTGTGATGTCCTCTCAAGATGGAGAGAGAGAGAGAGAGAGAGAGAGAGAGAGCGAGAGAGGATCAAGACGGGTGGCGCCAGCGGATTGGTTGGGATGGGCAAGGGAGTACGAGGATATGGGGAGAAGCAAAGGTGGCATGCACACCAAAAGCATGATGGGAATGACTTCAATGATTGGGGTGGGATTAGGGACGAGGGACAGATCAATCTTGGTTTTGGGAAAGTGGAGTTAGGATAATGCCTGCTTCCTAATCTTTACAATATTCCTCTAATTCCAACTAGCTTTTCTATTTTCCCCCTTTTTTTTGCTTGCTCTCTCTGCTTTTTTTTTTTCCTTTAATGTGAGAAATAACATCCCAAGTATTTTAATTTTACCCCCCCCCCCCCATGAATAATTTTTTATTTTGCACAAAATTTCCGTGGCTTTCAAGATGTATGTCACTTGGGTAAAATTTGGTCAAATCCTGACTTATTCATCAACCATCCTTTTGTTCAGAATTTTCTTCCTGACATTAATTTTTTTTTATTTTTGTAATAAATAAGGTTGGTAATGGCACGACAGAAAATGGTCAATTTTGGGGGGGTGGGTCCGGGATGTGGCAATGCATTAGGGCAACTAGCTGTATACGCACGTACATTCAACGTGATATGTATGCGGGGGGCTGAGCAGGTGTATGTGTACTAAGATGCGAAACAAGAAAATCATTGAAGTTGATCCAAATCAAGGCTGAGCTGGTCATTCACCTGGCACCACCGAGATAGAGTTCTCTCTTGTGGTTCTGGTGAGCTAATACAGTTGTTCTAATAATAATAAGGACAAAAGCCGCTAAAAATCCTAAAATGTACTCACCGTGACACATTTATCCTAAACTTTTTTTTTGAGATCCTAAATCCAAAACTTATACCCGTACGACACATTTGCCCTCCGTCATAGTTCTATCAATGAAAACCGATGAAAATTTGCCTACACGGACGCCGAAAAGCAATTAGTGTGACATGGTACCTATGTGGCTTAAGTGAAATAAAAAAAGATGTTGTTTTGGTTGAAAAGTCATCTAACGAAATCTTGACGGAGGGAATGTGTCACATAAGTACAAATTTGACGTTTTCGAAAAAGTTTATGATAAATGTGTCAAAGTGGAAATAATTTAGAGTTTCTGATATCACGCATAACTTGGCATTTTTTTTGGCTTTTTTCCCTTATTATTATTATCATGGGCTAAGTAAGAATGTAATTGTTGAGCAGTGAGCACCAGCTCAACACCAGAAGGATATGGGGCTGCAGAAAGTAAGGTTGACCTTTTGAATTGACCACTTTAAAAATTTCCCAAGTTAAAAAAACGAGTAGGATTTATTTCCTACCTAGCTTGTTTCTTTCCCAATGGATAGAGCATATGAGGATTTTCCATTTTAAAGGTGTCGTTAAATGAGATTTGACCTGAGAATATGTTTCCATGTGTAGAACAGTGGGAAAGTGAGAAAGGGCTGAAGAAGGGCTGAAGAAGGGAAACGGTTACATGCCAACTCATAAATCATCAATACTCCTAGTGAAAATGAGTTTGTGTTTAATGATTTGCCGTTTTAAAAACGAAGTCCCGCTTCATTTTTCTTCACAGAAGTTTGTTTGGTCACTGTGGTATAGGCTGCCTTGTAACTTTCTGCACGGTCGTCTTGCGATTTATGAGCCGAAAAGAGACAGCACGGTCGTCGTCTGAGTCACGTGAATGTTTTACTTGTCCTTCTAAGCTGTCTCATTACGCATAATTTTTCGCGACAGAAGCTTGAAAGGTTTTAAATCTTGGGAAACTCTCTCTCTCTCTGCAATGAGAGACGAGCTTCTTTCGGCATATCTGTTCTATTAGTAACTTGTGTCAGCAAGTCATGGCAATGAAATATCTTGCTCACGAGTCCTGACGTTTTCTCCTTGTATTGTGAGATGAAGTACTCAATTCAGCGAGAGATAATCATAGATTGATCTTGTTAGCTTACGCGTAATTTCATAACCAGCCACACATTAATCATAGTTATAGCCACACATGGATTAGTCTTTCTGGTGCATATATGAATAATTTCGCATTTCTAAGGGACGAAATGTTGAGATATGTACTGATAAGTAGCTTTCAGCTCTGATTTCTTCCAAACCATGGGTTTCATTTTCATTAGAACCTTCTCCTGCTGTAATTACGGGTTGAACAAACTTTGATTACCATCTGTTAAAATATAAATGCCCTCCTGATGTTTCACTCTACATGAATGTCGAAACAGGATCGGGAGTCCGAGAAATGACGTCACTTCGCAGAGTCTTCGCAATGTCAGATTTTGGCATCTGTCCTCAGCCAAGTTCTCACTGCAAATGCACAGCCCGCCTTTGGCGTTTGCTATGGAATGCTAGGAGACAACCTGCCTACTCCAGCTGCGGCAATACAGCTCTACAAGAATCACAACATTGGGACAATGCAGCTCTACGAACCCAACCCCGAAGCACTCCAAGCTGTAGGGAACTCCGGCATCAGCGTGATCTTAGGCACAAAAAATGAAGACCTACCCAACTTGGCATCAAGTGTGGAAGCTGCCAAGTCGTGGATTGACGCTCATGTTTTGCCCTACCAAGGTGTCAACATCAAGTGTATAGCCGTAGGCAACGAGGTCATCCCCGGGAGAATCGGCTCAGTGCGTGTTGCCTGCGATGCAGAATCTACAAAGCGCCCTCAGCGGCTCCAGTTTCTCATCTGTGGCGATGACCACCGCGGTCTCGGGGACCGTCCTTGGAGCTTCTTACCCGCCCTCAAGTGGCGCTTTCACCGACGATGCGAAGCGCGCTTTGTCCGGCATCCTGCAGTTTCTGTCCGACACTCATGCCCCTCTGTTGATCGATGTGTACCCTTACTTTGCCCATGCTGCGGACCCCACCAACATAAGATTGGACTATGCACTGTTCACCGCCCCGGGACCAGTGGTTCACGATGGGGACTTAAGCTATTGGAACTTGCTCGACGCGATGGTGGATGCTTATTACGCGGCGATGGAGAGAGAGAATTTCCCTAATGTGGGCGTGGTGATCTCCGAGTCCGGGTGGCCTTCTGCTGGAAATGGGAATTTCACAACTCCACAGCTCGCGCTGACTTACAATCGAAATTTCACGAAGAAAATTGTAGCGGGGACGGGGACGGCAAAGAGACCGGATAGCCACTTGGATGGTAACGTATTCGCAATGTTCAACGAGGATCTGAAATCTGCCGGCGTGGAACAAAATTTTGGTCTCTTCTATCCAGATGGAACTCCAGTTTACCCCATTTTTTCGTAGCTCCAATAGACACAACTCATCTCCGGCACTTTATTTCGCCGTATGCTGCGGACTGTTCCGGAGATAAGATCTTATTATGTGCAGGTTGGAAGCTCCAATGAGTATCAATAAACAATTCAATAACCGGTAAACTGGATCGCCTGTTATCTGCATCTGCATTTCCAGAAAATCTTATGTATGCAGCGGCGATGCAATGAATATGGGGATTCTGATTCTGGATATGTCAAAGTCAAGTCATCAACGCAGAGAAATAAATCCTTTTCCTTCCCTTGTACATCTCCCTCGTTCACGTTATATTTGTTAGGCCGAAGCACTACTAGGTAAAGGTTTTGCGAAAGAACCGCCTGGCTCTATCTTCTGGTTAGCAAATTCAATCCCACCAAGTAAAAAGCAAAACACAGCATCTTATTAATCTGAACAAAAAACCTAGTCATGGACTCATAGGTGCGACAGTAATTTCCTCTTCCCGCTTGCGAGGAAAGGGTAGTCTGTGTACCCAACAACAGGATCTTGGGTATAGAAAGTCTTCCTAACATACTTGGTCAAAGGTGCATTAATCTTAAATCTCAAGACCAAATCAGGGTTGGCAATGAACAGACGACCATACGATACCAGATCTGCATCGCCATCGGCTATGGCTTTCATACCGAGCTCTCGTGTGAACCCTCCACTGCAAATAAAAGTGCCCTGATAAGTCCTTCTCCAAGTCCTCATCAGTTGGGCCTCCTCTTCCTCGCTCCCAAGTCGGCCAGATTCCGTTTGGCCATAAGCCACGTACCGTGGCTGAGTCACGTGGAGATAAGCCAGCCTCGAGCCAAGATCTAGCTGAAGCTTGTTGAGCCTCTCGATGACGGCTAGGCCCAGCTTAGGGGGGTCGGAGTCCATGGCATCGAGGTGATCGATTGCCGGTGATATTCTGACTCCGACTCGATCTGGCCCGATGGCCATTGCCACAGCTTTGACAACCTGTATTATGAATTTGCATCTGTTTCCAATGGATCCGCCATGTTCATCTGTCCGGTCATTTATCCCATCCTTCAAGAATTGATCGATGAGGTAGCCATGTGCTCCATGTATCTCAATTCCATCGAATCCTGATTCATGTCAAGAAAACATCGACTTTCAGACCTCGCGAGGACCGAGTTTTTGAATTAATGAACTTTAAATATTCATCATGTTTTAGTTTCTCAGCAAAAAGTATA
Organism: Syzygium malaccense; assembly: GCA_031216405.1. Taxonomy (NCBI): domain Eukaryota; kingdom Viridiplantae; phylum Streptophyta; class Magnoliopsida; order Myrtales; family Myrtaceae; genus Syzygium; species Syzygium malaccense. The sequence goes on from CM062255.1 coordinate 5,977,697, forward strand.
TACAATGTGGACACTTTAACATTGAGAAACCTTCACGAAGTAGTGGCAGAAAGGATAAAGCATGCACTATGGCAAAAGTGAGTTAAGTGACGGCACCACTTTTCAATTGAAAATAATGCCATGCCTACTGATAGAGGACACACTCCTTGTCACTCAATATTATGTCCTCCTGTGTATGATGCTTTTTCCACCACAAAACAAGACAAAAAAGCAAAAGCATTTGACAACGAAGCAATTGTAAAATATCCACCATGTCTCACGAAAGCTTTCTCTATGAGGTCCCACCCCTGCCGATAGATTGAACATTTTCTTTTCCAATTGTGCTGGTTTAAGTTTTACCTGAGTATGGGGCTGGGAAGTATAAACTAAATTCAATTGGAGCTGCAATTTCTTTATTGGAAAGCAATGCAAATACCACACCTTCGAAGGCAGAAAACTCATGGAAACTCTTCAGCTGGAACTAATGAAGATAAGGTGATCCATGAACTAACCGGCTCGAATGGCATTTGTGGCAGCCCGGCGATAATGCTCAACCATGTCCTGTATCTCAGAGTGCTTCAGAGCTCTGGGTTCGGGATAAATGGCATGAGACCCATCTGGCATCAGGATCCTCCACCTCTGACTTATTGGCCCGTTCGTCGACGACAACGGTGCAGCTCCCCCGGGCTGATAAACTGATCGATTCAACGGGTTCAAAACAGGATCCGGACAGCACATCGCAAAGACAACATACATTTGCGGAAAGGAAATGCTATGAAGACTTTTGCGACACTGAAATGTGGCGGTGGTCATCGATCACGGCGCAATGATCATATCAAAATTTGTATTTTCTACGAGACCCAGTATGCAGAAAAGCTGGAAAAGATAAGGCTGCCAAAGCACAGAAAGAAACAGACGCCAGAGAATCCACCATCACTGAGGATCTCGTGTGCTTGTCATTGGCCAAAATAGAACGTGTACCTTGATGGGACGCACGGCCAACGTGCCAAAGTTGACAGAAGATAACGCTGCCCTTGGCATGAACAGAGTCCACCACCTTCTTCCATGCTCTCACCTGCTCTTCACTGTAGATCCCCGGGACATGTGGGAACCTGCGCTTGGAAATCCCTTCCGAATCTTATAATCCACACGCTCATAACTCATTTTCTCCATTCATTACATCCATCCCACTTACTTGGCACTAAAACATTGCTCATTCAGTCGTCGACGCGAATATAATAACCTACTTTTTCAAGCCAATTTCTACTGCTAAACACTCCTCTCTGCAAAGAGGGACATGCAAAGAGCCATATGTACGTTAAAAGGAACCGAGCAAATCAAACCATCCATGCCACTTGCGCCCGAGTTATTTCAGGTAGAAAGCAGCAGCTTATTATTTTCATGCCATTTCCTACTGTTAAACACTCCTCTATGCAAAGAAGGACATGCAAAGAACCATCTGTACGTTGAAAGGAACCGAGCAAATCAAACCATTCATGCTACTTGCAACCAAGTTAAAAGGAACCGGCGCATTTGTTTCACTGAAAAATTCATTATAGACGAACATATTTACCGTGGAAGTCATTTTCCGTTTTCATTTGTTTGATGATTTAAGGAGAGTAATTTCCTTCTTACCAGAAGAGGAAGCCGTTTTTGTCCGCACATCGATTAGTTTCCCGACTTTCTAAGTTTTCCATCAAACCAACGGATCGTTAATCCAAATTTTGAGACCACCCGTGCATTTAGACTCTTATTTTCGGAATTCAAAGCTCTCGAAACTTTCACGCAATGATGATATATAAATTCTCACCCTCGATTGTTCCATAGTTTTCTGAAACATAAATAATATTTTTACTCTTTGCTTATTCTTAATCGTTCCCTATACTCTAACCAAAGTGAGAAAAGTACACTTATTCCCAAAAATTATGAAAAAAAAAAGTCGTATGCAGACTCGCGCGGTAACATTTATATCCCCGCGAAAGTTTTTCGGGTGCTTCGGGCTAGATAAAATCAAAGTGGATGCGCCGCCAGATTTAGAGAAGCAAAAAGAAAAATTGTAAAAAATCAATCCAAATGCGTACTTTGCCACATGACTCCATCGGCCTTAGCAATTCCCCCGAATCGAGAGGCTATCATGTTTCGGCTGCACGACTAAGCTTACGTTTCGAAAAGCTATTTATCCCATAACGGAAGCCACTAACCTAAATTTAGTAATCCATAATAGAAAAAAAGTCACTAAGCGCACCAGAAGGGCACCCACCGCAACGATCGCTCTCCCGTGATTCATCCCCAGTTTCTCGCCGGGACGTGGACCCACGGGTTTAGTTCATCGTGGCCGTTGATCGTGCGGGTTCCACCCGATTAGCGGGCACGTGGGTCCCGGTCCCGGGTCGGGAAATTTCTCCCGCAGACGGGATCGACAGGGACTAAACAGCAAAATAAAAAAGAGAGTAAGGACTCAAAAGCAAAAGTCGGGCCGCCGGGGAGAATATAATTTCCGGGGCGGGGCGGGGCCGGGCCGCCGACCAATCACCGACGACCCTGCCCACCCATGCAATGTTTCCTCTCTTTAACAAAAAAGAAGAAAGGGAAAAGGCAAAGGCGCGAGGACCACAGCGGGCAGAGAAATTTACGGAACTGACCCGGCCGCCGTGTCGGAGATCATGGTCCCCTCGGAGATGAGGAACCCGCCGGCCGTCGACCTCTGCGCGTAGTACTCCGCCAACGCCGGCCGCGGGATCCCGCCCAGCGCCCTGCACCGCGTCATCGGCGCCAGCACGATCCTGCGAAAACAACCCCCCCCCCCCCCCCGGGGAAAAAAGGGCCGCGCTCCGGTGAGACGAAGGCGTAGCAACTTCCGAGCTCGGGATTTCTCAGGGCGAAAGTAGGGAGAAGATCGGAGAGAGATGACTGACCGGTGGGAGAGGTCGAACTTGCTCATCCTGTACGGAGTGAAGAGGTCCGAGCCCGCCATGTCTCTCTGCTCGCTGTGGAGGCGACGGTGGCGACGGCGGTGGCGGTGGCGGTGGCGGTGGCGGTGGTCGGAGTTGATCGGCGAGCGTAGTGCGAATCCGAGGCGGGGGTTTTATAGATGCATCGGAGCTACTAGGGAAGAGAGAGAGAGAGACGAGGTTTTTCTTTCTTTCTTTTTTCCGGGACTTCAATGATTGAGATGCTTTTGGACGGTCGAGATGTCATCTGAGGCTTAAGAAAAATGGACCGGGTTAAAAAAAGTCATTAGGATGTACTGGTTTCCGATCGTGATGCGCACGGATGAACCGACACGACCGAAATTGAATTAATTAACATCACAAAAAACTCTAAACTGATACATTTATAATAAATTTACATTAAATTAATTTTTTGATCATAAAAAACTTCAAATTAGTAAATATATTATAATTTACCTTAAATTAATCTTTTAATAAAAAAAATTTCAAACTGGTACATTTGCGCCAATAAATTTACTTTGTGTTAAATTAGATTAATATCATGAATAATTTCAAACTGGTACACACCCTAAACTAGTATATCCGTCAACTATTGCGTATCATCCAATTCAGAAATTTAATAGTAAAATTTAACGAAAACTAACGGAGTGTAAAATTGCCACAGGTGTATCAATTTGGGGTTTTTAGTTGTCAAAAAATTAGTTTGGGATAAATTTGTCACAGGTATATTAGTTTCGAGTTTTTTGTGATATTAACCTTCTTATTATTGGTTAAAATCGAATCAGTAGAGATGATCAATTTTTTTGTGCATATTTTCAAATTTGCATTCCTTGCGTTATTGAGTATGATTAATAGATGCTATCGGGGTGTCGAGCAATGAGATATGGGCGGTGGTGGTCGTTGCCTTCCGACCATTGCATTTCTAGCCGAAATTCACGTGGATCTTCTTTTTTTTTTTTTATGATAGTTTCTTTTTGTTAGAAAAAGTTTTTAAAGTTCTCCTTCATCTTATATATTTTGGCTATCTTCTCGACTTAAATTCTCGATTAAGACATTTTGAAGCGACTGCTATATATTTTTATTTTCTTTACTCTTTGTTGTTTTTGCAATGCTCACGCTAGCGCGAAATATCTGGGAGATAAAACTTCCTAATATGTTCAAGTATTAACCGGTGAAATTATTTTTAATTTTTCCTCGTTTTCAAAATCTCGAAGAGAACACGGTGAGTAGGACCAAGAAGTAAAGAAAAGAAATTTGACATATAAAAGAAAAGACGGATAATGACCAAAATAATCCATGAACTTTAATCCAGTGTGTAGTGTGATCCTTAAACTGTTAATTTATTTAATATGATCTATGGACTTTTTGTACATGTTCAAGTTAATCTTTGGACCATGTGAAGATGTTCATCCTTCTATTAATTCGCATTCAGGGACAACATTAAACATTTTCATATAGTTTAAAGACTAAATTTACCAAATTGAAAGTTTAAGGATCACGTCGAACAAATCGAAAGTTTATGGACGACATTGCACATTAGCTGAAGTTTAGGGATCACATTAAACAAATTAAAAGTTTGATAACCACGTCGCAAGTATTGTTTGTGTCAATTTCCCAAGAAAAGAAGTAGTAAGAAAGGATAATTAACACAAACCTAGACCTGTCAAAATGGGTCATAAATCCATTTCTTAACCCATATATCAATAAATGGGTCATAAATGAGTTAGTTGAATTCGGTAAATAAGTTATAAATAGATATAAACATAATACGAGTGTTAAATGGATCATAAATGAGTTTACAACTAATTTAAATTCAACGTAGTTCTCTCGTCTTCGTTCAATCTCGCGCTCACTCGCTCCCCGTTTTCAGTTTGGGTATGGGTTTTTCTAAATTAAATTAAATATGAAAGTATTTTAGAAATATGGGTCGGATCGGATATGGATGGGTCATTATGTTTGCATTGCTTTGAAATGGGTTAAATGGGTCTTGATGGATCGGATCATTTTTTACCCGATTCGGTACACCCGTTTGACATGCCCACGCAGACGAGGTTTAAACCGCATGCGATATGAATTAAATTATAATACTTTTTCTTCGAGAGCATCAAATGAGTAATTTCAATGGAAACAAGTCAGCAAAAAGAAAATTAAAAGATTGGGGGCACGTGAAACGCGTAAGGTGCACTGTACGAGGGAGTGGGCCGGTGGGGCTCGTGGCCGTGGACCGATTGGTCCGTATCCGAGACGCGTGGGCCCCGCCCCCACCCAGCGTGGGGCAGCCTTTCTCGGGTTTTTCGTCATTGGATTTTCGCACGTGCGTTGCATGGGTTGTCGTGTTTTTTTTTTTGTGGTTGTAAAACTTGCGATGATGTGATGATAACGTGGGAGGCGGGGCCACGTCGTTTTTCTCGTGCTCTACTTTCTTTCTTCGCGCCCACCAAAGCCTCGTGATTGATGATGGTGGGTCGGGTTCGGCTCCGACCCAATGTTGAAAGCTCCGAACGAAACGGCTCGATTCGATCGACCCGACTTGGATTTGACCGATTGTCAGGCCGAATTAGAGGAAAAAGTTTGGTTTGACTCGGTTAAATTACCCTTTTTTGCCTGCTTTAGCATGGAGTTGCCACGGCTAATCCGATCAATCCGATGTCTCTTTTCGTACCAAGTGCATGTAGAAGAAATCGTGCGACCGACCATTTTCATTTAAGTATAATATCCGCCTTCTGTTTTGAAAACTCGAGCTTGGATGGTGTTCGAAGTTGAACGAGGGAAAACGCATTGAGTACCTACGGGAGTTGATTCGATCCACGAACAGCGTGGGTGATTGATGCGCTCCGTGAGAACCCGATTTTGTTTAGTGTCTTCTCTTGTTGGTCATATGAGAGTCGAGCGAACGTAATGTTAGAACTGAAAAGGTTTGGGTGAGACCGATTTCTTTACTCAATGGTTTTGGCTAATATTGTTAATCGAAGTTTGGAATAGAACCTAAGCTCGAACAATTTTCGGTTGAAGTATAAATTCTAAGTCAGTCTTACCAAAATTCACTAGCACCTTAGTGCAAGAACTCAATAGATGGCTTGTTATGGTAAAATGTCAAAGGTCTAGAAACTGATGTAGTTGAACAGATGACACAACAATACACGAGAAGCTTTCATATACATGTGCTGATGGTATTTCTTGCTGCTGGCTCGATCTGCTCTGTTCGTTGTTGAATAATAAAGTCATATACTCGACGTACGTCCCTCGTCGTTCAACGTACATATACTACGTTCTGTGGTCCTTCGAAAGACTGAGCCATGGTCATAAATCTATCGTATTGAAATGCTTTGTATCTTACAATCCATACAAAATGTCGTACCTCACAAACATCTTAAAGGTTTTCAAAAAGCGATCGAGGCCTATTGTTTTATAATCCAGCGGTCGATGACCTGTCGAATCCTCCGGATACGTAGAAGTGCCCATATACAATTGCACTCACCCCAACTTGCCCACTGGCGCGAGTCATTGAATCCTCCGATTTTGTTGGCAGATGTAAAGAACTACCGTGTACTTCTCATTGATGATCGTTAGATACACCAAATAAAGTGCATACGAAGGAGTTAGTCATGGGTAAGACTGGCAATCTTTAACACGACTTGTCCAACTAACATATACATGTGCTGTAGTTAAGCATGTTTGTGTCAAGCTTAAATAGATTTATGTCCTAAGCGGGTCAATTTGATCGATAAATATATCTCGTGCAAGTTGACCATTTTAATCCATTTGTGATGTGCTTAGACATGTTTATTATACGGATTAATATGTCATTGATGTCAACTGTCAACGAGACACATTACTACTAGCACACTCATCAAAAGCCTAATGCTGGAGAAAACATAAACGCTATGTTGAAAGCTCCATAGCTAGTATATAGGACTAAGAAACACTTGAATAATTAAGCACAATTGAGTGTGTAGGCAATTTTTGCGATTGCTACTCCTATGATTGTAGGTATCAATCGGCATCAAACCACATAATATCTTGTCGTGTTCTTCTTCAGTACCTGTTTCTCTTCTCCAGGGCATCTCGAGTCTCATTTACTACTAGCACACTCATCAAAAGCCTAATGCCAGAGAAAACATAAACACTATGTTGAAAGCTCCATAGCTAGTGTATAGGACTAAGATTCACTCGAATAATTGAGCACAGCTGAGTACGTAGGCAATTCTTGCGATTGCTATTCCTATGATTGTAGGTATCAATTGGCATCAAACCACATAATATCTTGTCATCTCGAGTCTCATTTACTACTAGCACACTCATCAAAAGATTAATGCTGGAGAAAACATAAACACTATGTTGAAAGCTCCATAGCTAGTATATAGGACTAAGAAACACTCGAATAATTGAGCATAACTGAGTGTGTAGGCAATTCTTGCGATTGCTATTCCTATGATTGTAGGTATCAATCGGCATCAAACCACATAATATCTTGTCATATTCTTCTCCTGCACCCGTTTCTCTTCTCCGGGGCATCTCGGGTCTCATCCTTTGGGTTGATCATGTGATTTGGATCCAAGCATAGCAATTACAAACGGAAGTTCATATCTCAAACGTGCTAAGCATGTCATATTGCGTGCTCGCATCAGACTCAAATCCGAAGCAGCAAAACCATGATGCGGAGACACAAATCGCCAACCCTGATCGCGAGCCCTGAAGATGAATCTTTCCACGGTGTACATCGCACTTATCTTTTTTTCTCTTCTTGGACAGGACTTTGACGATCCGAGCGAGTCTCCAAAATTCTACAACCCCATTGACATTTTCGCGTGACGATAAACGTTCAGACGAAAACAGAGTCGTGATGAAGAAAAAGACGAGCTAAGGCATGGAGAAAATCTCGGTGCCGTCAGCTTCGTTGGTCGACGATTCGGTCGTACCTTTGCGCCTGCCAAACCTGACCCTTTTCACCTCCCCGTCCACCCCCTCGAGCGAACTGATCGGATTAGGTGGAGATCCACCACGTCGAGCTTTTTTCACACCCCCCACGATCTAAAGCGACTTAGCCATGCTTTCAAATGTCAATTCATCCCCACTAATCTTTTCGCAATTTCGCATTTTGCAAACGCTCAGGACTTTGTGGGCATACATATTGTGATTAGACATGAGGCCTAGACGAGTAGGTCCGGTCGTCGGACCTAAAAATCGTTGCTGAACAACGCGCTGTCGCCCGCGATTGAAGTTTGGGCTCGGGCGGGTCAAGCCTGAGGAGGATTGACTTACTCGGATCCAATTGATTTTTACCGTTGATGCCTAGGCGGGACCATTGGCTTGTGCGTTTAGTGTATCGTGTCTAAGCGATATCAACGTGGCGATTCAAATAAGGAGTGGGAAAAGGCGTAAAAGATCGCATGGACGGAAATTGCGACGAGGCGCGTGACGAACGCATCAATCACTTTTGTCGGATAGTTAAAACTACTATTGCGGTGGCCCGCACTTTCACTTTGCACTTCTGATTAGGACGATGACTTGACAAATGGAAGGGACGACAATTTTCAAACAATCTCAAAGTCAAGAGATCATTATTTAAAAATACTAAAGTTTTTGAACGGCGACTAACTCAGTCTTAAGCTTTTCAATTTTGTTAATTCAATCTTAAATATTTTAATGATTTATCAATATAGTCATTACGGCCAAGGTTTGCCGGGGAATCTAGTCAGCATCCGTTGTCCCATGTGGTAGAGTCGGCGCCGCCAGCGTGGATAGATTTTGCTTTTTTAGTAAAATTTTCTGAATTTTTCTTTTTTATCATTTCTTTCTTTCTTTCTTTCTTTCTTTCTTTTCTTTTCTTTTATGTTCTTTTTCTTTTTTCTTCATCTGATTTTCGGAGCAAGGGCCAACACCCTCGCCAAGATCGAAGCAAAGTTCGCAACCCCGTTGGCTTGAAATCTGATAAAGGGAAAGAAAAATTTAAAGACCACGTCAGTATCGGTTGTCAGTGTCGCTCGTATCATGTGAAACTGTCGGCTCTAACTAGGTATCTATGTAAGCATTTTTCGGTCAAAATTGGTTGGGAGGACTGTATTGGTAAATCGTCAAAAAGTTTAGAATCTAATTAGTCAATTTGAAAAACTTAGGACTGAATTAAATGCCATACAATATGTTTAGGATTTTTTGGGATATTTTCCTCTAAAGTCAATAAAAAATTTTTGGAACTTAGACTCCATTTGTTTCGCGGAAAATGTTATGTTTCTAAAAAATGTATTCCAAGAAGCCATTTTCCGGAAAATGGCGCAATTTTCCGATATTTGGCTAAAATTTGAAAAAGTTTCAGAAAATATTTTCTGTTGTTTGGTATGGAAAATTTTCTCCTTCTCGCAATACTTTTAATAATTTTTTTTAAATATAAATTTTCTCTCTTTTTTTTTCCTTCTTCTTCTTCCTTGGCCGGCCATAAGCGAGCTTGAGCCTCGCCACAGGCCGACGAGGCTCAAGCTTACCCAAGACCGGTCGAGCGAGCAGCTCGTCGAATCTGGCGAGGCCCGAGTTTGTTGGCCTCAGGCGAGCTTGGCCTCTCCTGATCAAGTGAGCCTTGCCTGTGGCCGGTCGCCAGCCGCTGCCATGGCGGGCGACTGGCCGAGGAAGAAGGAAAAAGAAAAAGAAAAAAGAAAAAAATTAAATTAACAATGATAAAAGTTTAGAATTAAAAAAAGACTATAAAAATAATTATAATGAATGACGAAAGAAGGAGGAGGGAAAATGTTTTCCTCTTTTCAAAAAATGGAAAATATTTTCCTCACTTTTGAAGGTGTTTTGTCCTTCGATAGAAACTGTTTTTCATGACTAATTTATTTTCCGTGAAATGAATATCGAAAAATCCAAAAAATATTTTTCTGAAAGTTATTTTCAGTGAGACGAACGGAGTCTTATTCCTGAAAAATAGGCCTTCAATATCATATGCTAAAAGAAAAATTTCAAACATATATTGCATATGAAAAGTGAATATTACTTGCATTTACGTACCTGCCCTAAGCACTAACTCAACAGCTAGGCATGTTTGTTAGCACCTAAAATCCATGCACCTGGTAGGATCATCAAGAAAGAAGTGACGGAAGAGAATAGCGAGTGAAGATGAGGCGATAGTTCTTAACACTGCAAGTACCTGGACTTTTATTCGATTTCGTAGTCAAGTACTTAAATATTTTTTTTGGGATAAACGCATTAGAAGTCCTAAAATTTATCATGAAAATACAATTAAGTCCTAAAACTTTAAAAAAGTGTAATCAATAACCTAAAACTTATTACGAGAGTGCAATCAAGTCTTAAAACTTTCGAAAAGTGTAATCCAGTTTTAAAACTTGTCGCGAAAGTACAATTGAGTCCTAAAATTTTTAAAAAGTGCAATTAAAATAAGGACTTAATTGGATAAATTTGACAAGTTTTAGGACTCAATTGCATTTTCGTGATAAGTTTTAGGACTTAATTACACTTTTCGAAAGTTTTAGGACTTAACGATACTTTGATGATAAGTTTTAGGGCGTCTAATGTACTTGTCCCTATTTTTTTTTTAAATTGATTACCTCAACTTTCCAAATGCGACTAGATGCAGTGCCTCCGTTCAAAATACGGCCACATCGTGTCTTTACTGTTGATGCGGCTCATTTTACTCAATAAAAATACCGACGTGGCTTGGCTTATTCAGCAAAGCAGCCAACCTCGAATGAAGACTTTGGCCGCACGGCCTCCCCAGGGTTAGATTCGGAAGCCGCGACCTCCATATCTGAGGGCGGAATCGAGCGGCGACCGTGCGACCTGGACCCACAGGCCGTGATCGCCATCGGAGGTCGACTGAGAGAGAAAACAGAGGCGGTCGGTGGCCGGCCGTGGCGGCGGCGACGGGCGATGGTGGTTGATGGCGATGATGGGCGGCGGCGGCGGCGCTCACGGTTTTTCAACGAAGATAGCGGACAAGACTCCAGTGCAAACCCCCACACGCAACTATGCAGTACCATGGCTCTTTTATCATCTTTTGTCCCATAGCTTAAAAGAATCTTAATCAATACTTTAGCCTCCAATTATGATGATCACCCACCTTTAGAGAGGGCCCAATGGTCCCTATCCTTCTTCCTTTCTTTTCATTTTTAGCTTATCCTTATGATGAATGGTCCCTTATCATATCCATGAGTAGAAGAAAGTGAACATGCATAACGTGTCTCGTCATCATAGTTCATTAGCACCAAGAGACCGTGCCAATGAATAGAAAGAAGGCTTAACAACATGGTCGCCTGTATCGAAAGGAATTTATAATTAGATCACCGAAATTTTACTAAACTTTCGGCGCCTTTTGTAATCGGTTGACCAGAAGGCTATCCTTCTCCGGCGAACTGCTGATGTGGGCGCTACCGACCAATTTTCCGGATGCCTCGCCAGCGCCGCGTGCCTGCCACAACAATATGGTCGGCTTTCAACAAGGTATGTCGGTTACAGAAAAGAAAATAATAACGAAAGTTTACCGCCTTTATTCCAAATTTGGCTAGACTTTATCGATCAGGGATTGATCGAAATATGTATTATGGTTGCTGTGCACGTGATGACCAAAATGGACTTTTTGTACATAAACTTCACGAGTTATTCGCTTCTCGAGCAAGGTAGGGCGGGGGTCGATTTAATTTCTCGGGATTAAATTAATTTATTACGAAAGGATATGATCAGTTTTTGTCGCCCTTCGAATCCTGGCCGAACACGTGGCGCCACGGCCATTGAGTAGCATCCATGCTGCGCCATGTTAGCTTAATCATGAATCGTTTGTTTCTCATTTTTCTTTTTAACCTTAACTATTGTTTTTATCCTTAATCTTCGGTTATTGTCTGTCCTTTGCCAGTTAAAAAGGGGCCTTTCTTCCTCCTTTACGCTCGAAAAAAGAAAAAAAGGGCCTTTTGATTTTCTTTTTTTCTTGAAGATAAAAATTAAAAGGAAAAAAAAAGGAATATTATTCAAGAAAAATCCGGGGGCTAAGATTAAAATGAAGTTTACATTATACATTGGAAACGTATAAAAGATAAGAAAAGAAAGAGATCATTTTAGTGTTTTTTTTAATATCTCTTCTAATTTAACGAACAAATCTACCATAAATTGGTTACGATGAAAAGGACAAGAAAGAAATTTTAGCATGGTCCATATCCTGCGAGAGTTTATTGAATTTAAGTGTCGGAGTAAACCTTGAGTTAAGTTCACTTTTTTTTTTCGTACCGCATTTTTCTCTGTGTTTTGTGCAATTGGGCCCTATTATTTTCCTTTTTTCATAATTAAATCCCTTATTTTATCTTATCTGTGTAGTCAAGTCCTACCATTTATTTTACTTGTGTCAGTGAATCCTCCCGTCGCATGCTATTAGCAACTTCATTAGTCTTGCTATGTGAAATTGTTGTTGTGGCGTCAAGCTGGCCAGTCGATGGATCCTGACCACCTTCGAGCTCTCGGCCTTTCCTAGATGGCTGCTCTCGTCAATGATCGGCGAGGGGTTGGTGTACCTCATCCGATAAGGGTTCCATGGTATTCCTAACGGTGGACTTCTTCCTTTGTTCCATATTCTTTTAATTCGTTTTTTTTCGAAAGATCTCTTTTTTTTTTAATTTGATTCATCGTAGCAAAATCGAATTGTAAATTTTCATCACGTCAGGATCGCCATATACCAACAAATTGGCGAAGTGCTAACGACACCAATCGGTCTGGCTGAACCGAAAACACCCAAGCAAGCCGAGAACTTCATCAGCAAAAGAGCAATCGAGGATCCAAATGCGACGAAATTACAAGAGCAAGGAGATGGAAAAGTTAGCTTCGACCCTCCAAACATTCGACCCATTTCACCTTTGAATTTTCCATCCAAACGACTGCGCACGAGGATCAAAGAACCACCATTTCAGCTGGAAAATAAAGAGCACAATCCTTAATCGCTTCCCAACAGAACCCCAAAAAAAAAACACAGAGCAAAGGAAAAAAAATTAGAGAAAAAGGAAACTTGGCGTGGATACTTGTCTGCCTAACCGAACACATGGACCCCTCCCCCCTCAAAAACCAAGAAAAATCATCCTTGTATCCATCGAGAACCTCAGGTGCATTAATTATTCAACTAATTAGATGACGAAGCGCTAATCAATTCCTGCTAATGGACAAGATTAAGACCCAAGGGACAATCCAATCTCCCCCTCCCTTCCGCCGCAAGCTGGCTCCGCAAGCGGACGAACCAGACCGGCCTCCTCCCACGCTTCTAACCTTTTGACCCACACGTCCATGTCCCATGTCCATCGTTCGACGCCCTCGAAGTCTCTCTCTCTCTCTCTCTCTCTCTCCCTGTCTCCTTCCTTTCTCTCTCCTCGTTCGTCTCCGGTGCTGGGAGACCTCCATTAAAGTACTCCCGCATCAGCATTGATTGGAAAGATCGCATTTTTAGTCGATTGGAATACGTTTATAATATCTCGCTCGCTCGCTCGCTCGCTCTCTCGCCGAAGCTGAGTGCCCCCTCCTTCTTCTTTGTTATGGCCGCCTGAGCGCTCCCTCCTCCGTCTTTCTCACTACCCTTTTCGGCCTCTCCATCATCGCCGCTTCCCCCGAAGGTAAATCCCCGTGCCCCCGGTTGATTTCGGGTCGGGTTCCGGAGATCCGATGACATTCGTGTCCAATTCGTGTTCCTCCGTTCTTCGCATGGGTCAGCTGCTCTTTTTTTTTGCCGGGTGTTTCTCGTGCTGGGTTAGATTGTTGCTCTTGCGAGTTCGTTTGTGAATTCCTCACGAGGGGGATGGAGTTTCTGAGCTTTTTGACTTTTTTTCTTGAAAGCTCGATTGCTTTTCTTCGCGAGCTGATTTCGAGAGCTCGTGTTTGATCGCGTGGACGGTTTTCTTCCTCATGTATGCTTATCTCTGAGGACTTGTTCTTTCGTTCCGTGAATTAGGATCTTGGCTGTGCTGTTGGGGGGTGGCCGATCCTTTGAAACACCCATTTGTTGGGTGCTTTTGTTTCTTTCTCTACTACCTGTTGAGCATCATTCAATTCGTTTAATAGAAATACGACATGTAAATGGGTGGGCTGTGAACAGAATAATAGGATAGTCCCTGAAGCTTGAACAAGATTGGAAGCCGAAAGACAGTGCGAGAATTAAGTCTTCTGGTCCTGTTATTCCTCGATGTTTGTTTACTATGGAGTACAACTTTTCGTGAGATGAATGCAATATCTAGAAAATTTGGGGTGGAGAGGAGAGGCAACTTCTTTCTTAGTGAGTCTTCTCAGTGTACTGATCCAGGTGTTGCAAAAATTGTTTCTTTCGTTGTTTTTCTTTTTTGATTAAATTTTACTTTCCTCTACTTTTTAAAGGAGTAAACTTGTCTATTAGAAGCGCTTTTCAAATTTGATGCACATTGATAATCAGTTGGTACTAAAAGGATTTCAAGAAGTTTTGATGTTACTTTCTATGTATGATAGATACCTTTTGTACGCCATATGTGCCCTTAATTCCACCATTCTTTGGCAGCGTTTCTCGACAACCATAACCTGTTGATCTTCCCGATAATTCAGTTACTTATACCCACTGGTTATCGTTCAAGAATTATTTCCTTTTGGTAAATTCAGAAAGTTGGAGTCTGTAGTGGTCTTATTCATCTTGACCTCTCTATCTGTCAATATTGACTATTCTCTTAGGAGAAATTCTGACGATGGCAAGAGATGAAGATTCAGGTAGTCCAGGGTGGAGTGCTTCGTTTTTCATGCAAACCACAGAAGACATCGCTAGAGCTGTTGCAGCGGCAGCTGCTGCTGCCACCGCAGCTCATTCCCCACGGCCATCTGTTGTCTATTCATCCAAAGATGATAGCAGCAGCCAAATTCAGAAACTACAACGCCATGTTTCACGGGTTTTAAAAGGATTTTCAACTCCTCCTGAGGTGAAATATGCAACTTACAACCCAGAAGTTCTAACAAGCCAAAAGCGTCAATGGGCAAGCTGTCAGTTGCAGTACTTGGTATGCTCTTCTGGGCAGCAGATTCCTCTCTCTCTCTCTCTCTCTCTCTGTGATGTGATGAGTGTCGTTCCTTCGCCTTCAGTCATGCGTTCTATGTCAATGTGCTTGCCAAATGGCATTAGTATATCAGATGCAGCTAAGGCTGATATTTGGCTTCGAATTTTAGTTTTTGATCCGAATGTGTTCAAGTAGCACAGAAACTACAAGTAGCTTTTTCATTGTGTGCCGTGGTGTTCATGCTGTTAACCGTGCAGGATCATAGGTCCATAAAAGAGCCATCGAGGCTCTTTGAGAGCATGGTGGTTGTTGGTCTTCATCCTAACTGTGACACTCAGGCTCTCCAAAAGAGATATGTTGCCAGAAAATTTGAAGGTTCTGGGAAACTACGAAATAGTTTAAGTGGTCATCAGTCTCGTGTAGAACCAAATATTGAACCTCAGGTACATTTTTCCCCCCTCAACTTGATTCTCTAATGCTTTTACTAAAAACATGCAACAATGTTTTCAGCATTTGACATAATTATCTTTTGCTTTTAGGTTTTATTTGTCTACCCCCCAGAAAAGCCGCTACCGCTCAAATACAAGGATCTTCTTTCCTTTTGCTTCCCTGGAGGTGTAGAGGTATCATGCCTGATGTTTCTTTTGCTGATATTGGAAAGTTCCTTTCCTTTCTTCTTTATTTTTTTGCCTTAATCAGTGTGACATGGACTTTCTATTCTCATTTCTTCTTGTTGATTATCAAGTGTTCGTTTTGGACATGTGGGTTATGTTGATTTCTATCAACTTTCTCACTTATTGACTACCTTAGCGAGGATAGTCTTCAACCAACCAATAATTGGACCAAACCAGTGTGAACCGATCATGGTACGGGTTTATCAAATGGAAAGAAATGGGCAAAGTCTGCCACTTTCAGGGGTAATGTAATCCTAATTAGTATTAGAAAAAGTAGCTAATCTTGGAACTTGTCTGTGGAAATCTGAAGCTGCAAAATTCATAGACAATTCCGTCTCAGTTCGTGAAAATCTGAACTTTCAAAGTTCCTGACTGCTCGAAAGTTGAAGGAAGATATTGCAACTTTCCCTTTATTTCAATATTACAGTGTGGAATACTTGCATATGCTCTTTGGGCCTTGGTATTTCTTTAAGACTGTTATTTGCCTATACTAAGGACAGACGCACAACGGACGAGCTTGTAATACTTCTTCGATATGATGTAGGTTAATGCTGTCGAGAGAACTCCTAGCATGAGTGAATTGAATGAAATACTGCTTGGACAGGTACTACTGCTGCATCCCTCACTTTCATGTTATCATTTAAGAGTGCATTGCATGGACAAAGTCATGCTCATGTTCTTCCATAATGTTTAAAATAATCATATTAGGAGCCCTTTGCTCAGCTGAAGAGACTGATGATGTATTCCTTGGTCGTGATTCTTGTTTGGTCGTATAACTTAGAGCCCTTGATGAATTGCATATTTGTTGGGCGACTTTTATCTCTATATCATAATAGCCTCTGGGCTACAGTTGTTAATTCATTTCTTAGGAAAATTTTACTGCATGGTGATCATGATTATATCTTTCTGTGTATCACATGCCAATTTGTCCTTTCAGTTTCTCACCTGACCAGCAGTGATTTTTCATGCAGGAACACTTGAAACAAAGTGATCTGTCCTTTGTGTTCCGCTTACAGGTAAACTTTTTTTCTCCAAATGGAGCATTGCATATATCTTCTCGGCCATCACTGAGGATGAAATAAGTTATGAATTCTGTGTTTACTTTACCCATTTGGAAGTCATTGTTACTCAATTTGTGTCATGAATATTCTACTTAACATACAGAATATTCATAGTGCATTTAGTGAGAATCGTATGGCCACTATCATTAGCTCATCATGAAATCTTTAGCTGCAGAAGCTGTTTATCTTTCTCAGCAGGTTGGTGTTGGTGCTTAAATCCTTTCCATGATTTCTACTTGTGTAGCCATTCTGTTAGTGCATCCGTGAGGCACGGTATTAAGTCGATAATTTGCTTTGAAGTATGTCGCATCCTGGAATTTATAATTACCTTCACTTGTTGCGGAAGTGATCCCTTGTATAATGTGAAAAGAACAGGCAAGCTTTTTTGGTAGCAGAATATGATGGGCAATTTTAGTCTAGGATGCCTTCTACTTGCTGGGTTATTGTGCAATTTTCTGCTGGGGGAGGCTTTGGTTAATTGTATGATATTAATTGTTTTTTGGCTGAGATCCTGAATCTTCGACCAGCTTAATCCTGGGATTGAGGAAACCTCAAGCTTTACTTTGGGGTTCTAGCTTCTATTTTGTGCTTTATTTGTTTATTTAGTCACCATTTGTTAGAGATTGATATGTAGGGACTTCAACCTTCATATAGCCTACAATAAGATTTTCAACATTGCAATTGCTCGGAGATTAGGTCCGACTGTTTCCATTCACAATTGTCTTAGATAGCATCAGTCTCTTGCCATTCGTTATTGCACTGCTCTTGTGAGAGAAAATCACTGTGAGGAGTTGGAGTCAAGCTAAACAACATGACTGTGGGAGAGGAAAGCAGTTTTAAGGTAGCCCCTGTTCAACACCAAATTAATGAAAGTGAGGCAAATGGAGAGGTTTAACCAGATGGTTTCTGATATCAAGAAGGATGTAGATATTTCCCATGATAAAGCTCATGGGTGAGGTTGTCTATTTGATTGATTTTGCTTTCCAAGTACCAATGCTATCAGTGGTTTGCTGTGTTTCCACTCATGTAGTTCCACTTTGATTTCTGTCTAGTATATGCCGCACTCACACATGATTTTGTCCTCTAGGTAGCTGATGATTCAACTTTGTATGGTTGCTGTGTGCTGGTGGACGAGTTGTTGCAGCGACCATCTGGATTGATTTCAATGATATCGGATAAACAATTACGCCCCTCCTTGAGCCGTCATATATTAACCACGCGCAGATGTTATTGCATTATCTCAAGACTTCCATTTTTTGAGTTGCATTTTCGCGTTTTAAATAGGTACTTTAATATGTTTCATGTGATTGGCCATTCAGTAGATGGATATCATGTGGACAGTGTACAAACAGTAGGAATATTATGTCGAACTTGCTCTTCATGGAGATTATATGCCTGATAGGCTTAATTGTAAATATTCCTTCACAAATTACTGAAAGGATCAACGAAAGATATCAGGAGCTTCAAATCAAAGTCAAATGATTGTTGTATTGAAGATTTGGGGTATTAGTATTGCTGAAGCAATAGCATGATGGTGATAACTGGGTTGATTCAAAACTGCAACTGCTTAAATTTATTCAAGCATGAGCTTTCGATCTATTGTGAGCATAATATCAAACCGAATAGCAGATGCTTTTTTGCCTCATAAACCACTAATGAACGCAAACTTCATGGAAAATCTTTAACTTGATTGCTGGTCTGATCAATCTACGATACTTGATTGTCTATGCTATGTGGCTTATGGGTGCTTATCATGTCATTCTTAATATTTCTGTAGCATCTTCACTGAAGAAAGGTTGGAGCGGTTGACAAAAGGTATTGTCGACTTTACTATGGAATATTCAGAAGCTAACATAGAAGAAAAATTTCCAGAGGAAAAGTTAGATGGCATGTCGCTTAAGCATGGAGATTCAGAGGATGTGATCAATGAAAGTTCTGGGGTTTCTGAATTGGGTTTTGGAAATTCTGAACCTCAAATAGTGAGTGGTGATGTTAACCACATTGAGTGTCAGATTCATGAAGCAGAATCTAGCTTGCCAAGTAAAGGAAGTGATGGTAAGGTGACTACAACAGACAATGAAGCCGAGGAATCTATGACCAGAAAGGAAGCTACTGCAATTACTGCTGAAAGTTGTGATGCATATGCTGACGATTTTGTGACTAACAAGCAAACACCTGAGAAGCGTTTACCAAATTCTGTGCTGCCACTTCTGCGATATTATCATTACGAAAGCTCGGAATCATCTTCCAGGTAGTCCCATGATCTCTTTTAGACTTTGATGCTATAATTTATTTCGGTGAAGATTGGATAATTTATTCTGCATGGTCTTGACCTAGTCAAATATCCAAAGTTATTTCTGAGTGTGTTGTGCACTTGCACAGGGGTGTCTTCTTCTGTTGCCTTGGTGTTAATTCCCTTGATCTGGCCTTTCTGGGCTTTTACAATTTCTTTTACCATTGTTTCCGCCTTCAGCTTCTCGTCCTTCAATCATATTTATTCTTCTACTTATTTATTCTTGTGGAACATTTATAATTAGAATGACATTATGTGCTACTTCCGCAATGTGATCTAAATGATTCACTACAGCTTCCAGGGCTCTCCAATTGATGATAGGAACTTTAGGAGTGATATTGATGATACAGAGACAGAAGAGGCATCCATATCTGGCCAGGAAGATACAAGTGACCACACTGATATTCTTGAATGGGCAAAGGTTTGAATCACTCCATGTCCTTGCTATGTATCCAATGCCAATGTTCTATTCCAACAACATGTGTTGCTATTTGACTCTACTTTCCAATTTTTGCAGGCAAACAGTTACGGATTATTACAGATTGTTTGTGAGTACTACAAGTTACGTTGCCCGGCAAGGGGTTCAACAGTTAGGTTTCACCCATTGGAACACCTGCATCCTGTAGAGTACCATCGACCAAATGAAACGGTACTGAGGATAGCTGGTTCAACTATTGATTTGAGATCGTGTAATACAAGTCTGGAACGAGCAGAGGTATATTGTTTTTGTAGAAATTTTCTGATTTTGTTTGAATTCATTGTAATACTACTGTAAATTGTGGGATGTGGTTCCTAGCTTGTTTAGCCGATTTTTTTGCTATTTCCGACATAGTAGGCCATTTACATCTAAACTATTGGCCTAGATCAGGCACACAATGCCCTATTGGTGGAGGAGGAAGCGACTGCATTGTCAATATGGACTGTTGCTTGCATATGTGGCTCACTGCGACTTGAGAATGTAAATACTTCTCTCTTTTATTATTGCATAGCTTTTTCCAGCGCGCACATACAGATGTTCACTGCACATGCATTTACACGTTTACATGATAGATAACACATACTGTCGTACACACGAGAGTTAATATCTACATTTATGTATGCACGTTCGGTGTATCCATCTAACCAAAGATTTACATGCGTGCATGTACATGCACATTTATGTATGTGTGTATGTACACTTGTTACTGCATCCAACTCACCATGACTCCATGTTAATTTGAGAATTCACGCACACAAATTTGTGCTGAAGAAAAAGCTTTGGCTGAATATTTTTGTAGTATTATCCAGCGAGTTGCCGATTGCCAAAGAGAGACTAAACACCTCCAATTGTACTTGCTCTTCACATTATCCCATAGCCATGTGTCTATGCTGAATGAGTGAGTCTCAGAGACCATAATTGATGCAATGCTATAGAGTGGCTAAATAGCAATTTTTGAGCCTTTCTTTGCCTGTTTTGCTTCTTGTTGCACCGTTCTCCCAGCTGATATAGTCATAGTACAAGTAAGAAACTACCATAGAAATTTCTTTTCATTATGACAATGAGAATGAAAGGGTCCAATGTGCATCAGTGGGAATAATATTCTTATATCCATCTACTCTTGATCCTGTGGTATGTGGTCAAAATATTAGGTGTTGAAGTCATATTCTTCATTGGCAGGTGTTGATTAGTCGAATCACTTGTCCATTATGATCTCAAAGTAGGAAGTCTGATAACTGTTTATTTGCTTATTCTGCAGGTGCTAACTTTGTTTGCTGGAGCACTTCTGGAGAAGCAGATTGTGGTTGTTTGCTCCAATTTGGTATGTTCAAGGCCATGTGTGAATGGTTCTCGTTCTCATAGTTCTTATTTTGAAGATCTCCGTCAGGCTAGCTTTTCCACCTACGTGAATATTGTTCCTCCCAGTATTTTTTCCTTCATTTTTGGATGGGCCAGATGATGTTCATACTTGCAAGGTCCTTATCTCGTAGTAGATAGATTGCAAATTGGTATCTATATGAACCTATAAACTAGCTTACCTATAACAGTGACAGGATAATTGATTGCCAAACTGTCAGGGTAACTATTTTTTTATAAAACTATTTTTGTAAGACAATAATTTTATTTGCTTGATGTTAGGTGCTATTTGTGAGCTCTTTTTATAGCTTCATTTATGCAATATGCAGGGGATTTTATCTGCATTGGTCTTGTCGGTGATTCCTCTCATTCGTCCCTACCAGTGGCAAAGCCTGTTAATGCCGGTATGGAGCCCTCTTAAATTTTTTTTTATCTTTTGTCTTTTTTTTTAAATCGTCAGCATCTTCTTTCTTCCCTTTATCGTCTAATTGGATGAGAAAACTCCAGGTTTTACCAAACGACATGTTGGAATTTTTGGATGCTCCTGTCCCTTACGTAGTAAGTATTTTTAGTCTGTTATGTGGAGTAACCATTACCTTCAGAGGAGTAATCTATGAACATGGTCTTGGTGATGCTTTCTATATTGTTGTTTGCAATCCATACATTGTCTGCGACTCTCTGGTGTCTAATTCTTATACCAATGAACTGAATTGCACCGAAGGGAAACAAGATAGAAACAGGAAAAAAGTTCTATTGCGGATATTACTTGAGCAAAATTCATAGTCTTGATTTGTACATACATTAACTCCATACAGGAAGATGTCAGTATTTGATCATTGTGATGCTTTCTATATCGTGGTCTTCCTGATTTCTGATCTGATACTGGGACTGCCGTTTGTAGGTTGGCATAAAGAACAAAACATCTGAAGTACAGTCGAAAATTGCAAATGTCATTCTGGTTGATGCTAACAAGAATCAGGTAGAGATTTTCACACGCAATTGGATTTGTCGCTAACAGAATAATTGCATGTGATCCTGTTGAAATTGATACTTTATGGAGAAATAGCTTATGGTTGTGGAATTACCTTCAGCAGAGTTCACAAGTTCAATAGAAAACTAGTAGGTATAGATGTGAATAATTGCCGATGTGTACATTAGGACTTGCTCGTTATACTTCGATTGGCTCCAAACGGACTAGTAGTTTTGTGTTTTGTTTTAATAAGGTAGAGCCTTCTTTTGGGGTGAGGTTTCTATTTTTGCGTTTTTTTTTTCTATCTACAGTAGGTACTAAGTGGGGCTTTAACAGCTTCTTTTACTCCTTGAGGGTGTGAGAACTCATGCAATTTGAAAGGGCTGAGAGAATTGCTGCATGGGCTTTTCATTTGTACATTTTCTATCACATAACTGCTCTTATAGCATCTCTGCACGCAACTTGCTTCTGTTCTTTTGATCCAATAGTTTGGTTAACTTTTGTGGTTTCATTTTGTGAGGCTGGATCATTTCACAGATTTTAGTTGGTCAATTTATTTATCAGGTGAAGTCACCTTCAATTCCACAACTACCCAAGCACAAGGAGTTATTTTCATCCTTAAGTCCATATCATGCGAAGCTAGTCGGAGAGAGTTTTTTGGGGAGGAAGAGGCCAATGTACGAATGCACAGATGTGCAGGTGTGCTCTCCTTGAATTTTTCACCTCCATTAGCGGGAATGCATGAGTGAGGAAATTTGCATCAGTTCTATACATACAGCTTGTAAATCTTTGCAAGATCACATGTATCATCTTTGCTATTATTGCACGATCATAAAAAAAACTTTCTGCATGTGATTATCTTTTAAAATACATCAGAATGTCGTCTCCTATGAAATATATAGTAGTTTCAATTTTCACAGTAAGTAGAGGATATAGTGAAATATAAAGCAGTGTCATTGGGCTAATTCTAATGTGGTAGAGTGAATATAGCTTTTGGATTTAGCTATCTTAAGTTGGGAATTTTTTTGCTATTCATTCATCATTGAAAACATATTATGGTCTAGTGGGTCCTCA
The DNA here is from genome assembly GCA_031216405.1 of Syzygium malaccense. Lineage (NCBI taxonomy): Eukaryota > Viridiplantae > Streptophyta > Magnoliopsida > Myrtales > Myrtaceae > Syzygium > Syzygium malaccense. Next base: position 6,000,520 of record CM062255.1, read on the forward strand.
TGTTGTTTTAACACCCGATCCACCACTTTGAGTCTATAACTACATGTGATGGTCTTGTCTCTTTTACATGGCTATTGCTGTTAAGCTATCATTTTGCTTTCCAGTTATTACGACCTCATAAGTTTTTGAAGGTTCGTCAAGTCTTGTGGACCTTGATATTCCCATGAAGTCTTCAGCATATGATTTTGTGTCACGGCTTGAAAATCTCAGCAATTGCGTATCTTGCAACCGTCTTATTTGTCCACAGAATACTTTTACATGTTATAGTAATTGTTTGTTTCCATGTGTATATATATCACTTGTAGATTGAAGCAGCAAAAGGTTTCTTGGCAGTGTTACGATCTTATCTGGATTCACTTTGCTCTAATTTACGCTCGCACACAATTACAAATGTGCAGTCCAACGACGACAAGGTTTGTGTCTTGTTTCCAGCTTTGAAATTTCAGAAACTCTCATTAGTGCTTTTCCTTTGCCAGTTTGTTGAGAATGATGATTCACATGCTATTTCATTGCATAAATACTGTCAGAAGTGGGGGATCGACCATACAATTTTGCACTCTTAACATGATAGTGGTCGACCTTCTTAGAAGAGGGGTTGACCTTCTTGTCTGACAGGAGGAGGTTCAAAGAAAACCTTGAAAAGTAAGGGGTGTGGGTTGATATTGACCTTGAATTTCTCTTTAATTTTGTAGGTATCCTTGCTTCTAAAGGAGAGCTTTATCGACTCATTCCCTTATCGCGATCGACCCTTTATGAAGGTGCGTGTCTGCGTTTCTTGACTTGTTTACGCTAATTGGGATAATTAAGCAGTTTTCCAGTCGTGTGATATTTAGAGCAATTATGATGTAAATGGCCGACTCTATCCTCGCCTTCTTATATGTTTCATGCACGCAACATCTGATGTTCGGCTTTCATCCTTTTTGGTGCCATTTACAGCTTTTCGTGGACACACAGCTCTTCTCTGTACATACAGATCTCGTTCTTTCTTTCTTCCAGAAGGAGTAGTGCTTCCATGCATGTCGCTGGGCCATTAAATGTAAAATGCCTAGCGCAACCTTGAGAGCAAGTTGAGAAGTTTGTTGTTGTGCTAGCTTGTTGTTTATCAGAGTTTAGCTTTCTCTATGCTCTCATTATTTTCTTCTTCCTTTGAGATGTTCAGCCTCACGGGCTGTAAAGAAATATATAAATATGTTCGAGCTTGTACTAGCGTCAGATCACGTTATTCCATGTCCAGTGATAAGTTTGTGGCTATCCGGCATGAATGAGTCGTCGACGTTCGTTAATATCCACATTGATCTTTGATGATCTGGAGGTACCAAGTAAATCCTTACTCTAGATTTTTCCTAGCGTGTGAATTTGGATTTCCAAACTAAAAGAACTTTTGTGCATAGATGCTTCAAATGTTCAAGCAACGGAAGTCGAGAACGGCGATATGCTTTTTCTGGGGAAAAATAAAAAATGGACGAATTGGTTATGTATACTTTAGGATGTGTGGCAAAGAATCTGCCATCTTCAAGAACTTTTGTTTTTTTGTTTTTAATTTAAGTTTGTATTAGTTGCTGTCTTGAGAATTCTGCAGAGTTAATCATAAGGGCCTTCTGAATTTGTTGTGTATCCTGAAGTTAGATGTTGACTGAGTTGATCAGCGAGACTTTCTAATTTTGGGTACTTTCCTTTCAGAATCTTCACTGGGTTCTTCTCTCTGCTTTCCCAATTCATTTGGAATTAAATGCTATTAAATATTTGTGACTGACATTGATCCACTTTGTTTGATTGAAGAGCAATGTCATTTTCCTCTTTTTTTTTGGTGTACCACCTCGACAATATTATGAATGAGATTGATCTACTGTTGTCAGGGTTGCTGATTAATTTTTTTAAAGCTAAATAGCAGTGGATCGTGAAGCAAAAGAGAGTTTTTTTTTTTTGGTAAGGAGCAAAAGAGAGTTTTCGTTTCTCATAAACAAAAGAAAGGGATAAGTGCAATGCAAGTTTTGAATTTGTCATGAAGGTATAATTAAGTCTTAAAATCTGTCACGAAAGTGCAATTGAGTTTTAAGACTTTCATAAAGTGCATTCCAGTCCAAAAATTTATTAAATTGGTTCAATCAAGGCCTTTAATTAATTGTACCTTTGGAAAGTTTTATGACTCAATTATATTTTCACGATAAATTTTAGGATTTGATTGCACTTTTTGAAAATTTTGGAACTCAATTGTACTTTCGTAACAAATTTTAAAACTTTCAGTGCATTTATCCCAAAAAGAAATGTTGAAAATTCTTGCAACGTAGGAAATCAAGTGAGATGAGTCGACAGTCACTATTCGAGATGATTATGATGAATTTGGTCCCGCAGAATTGGTCTGGTATAATTTGAAGTCTCTCTTAGAAATATCATTTTCCTAATAGCCACTAACATTTTGTTCAAATATAGCCTTGGGTCGTGCATTAATCTTTTTGCATGAAATAGCACCATTAAACGAGAACGATTATGAAGAGTACGTAACTCTTCAAGTAACAAATCCTGCCGGAGAAATTTATGGAAGTGATGCTCAGGTGAAGTGCGCTGCAAATGTAGGGTTTGGCTCTCCAGGATCAGAATTATGTAGCTCCACACGGTCTCTCAAGTCATCTAAGGCTCTTTTTGCTTGGCGAAAAATATCTTTATTTTATGACGTTTGGTTTGCTTAGAAAAATAAGTTAACCGAAAATGTTTTCATGATTAATAGAAAATCTATGCTTAAATTTAGGAAAATGATTTCCTTTTTAAAAAATCGGTAATCATCTATCAAAATATGACCAGGCATTAGTGTTTGGACATGAAATTCTACACTTGGGCATAATAAAACCCTAACGGTGGTTCCTGGGACCCTAATGTTCAAGACCAAGTCTCCAGCGCCTGAGCGTGGGTCCATTGAGACCAAGCCCATGACCTCGGTGCCCATGCCCAAGTCCCCAACGCTTGAGTCCGGGACTGCGATACTTGGGCCCAAGCCCCCAATACCCGTGTCAGAGGCCATTAAGGCTCAGCGTGGGTCCACAAAGACTGAGCGTAGGATCTCAATTCTCAGTACTCGAGCTTGGATCCCCAACACCCAAGCCTAGGTCCACAAAAGCCGTGCTGGTGTCCTCGACGCTTGAGCTCTAGTCCCTAGCACTCAGGCCCGGCAAGTCCCAAAGACCATGCCTAAGTCCTCAACACTCGAGCTCGACCCCTTGGTGCCTAAGCCAAGGTCTATCGAGGCCAAGGTCTATCGAGGCCTTGATGCCCATGCCAAGGTGCATCGAGGCCGGGTCTAGTACCTGGTGCTCATGCTAGGGTTCATCAAGGTTGAGCTTGGGATCTAGGTGCCTTACACTGATCCACGGTGCCTAAGCTCGAGTCCATCGAGGCTTGGCTAGGTACCTCGACACTCTCACTCAGGTTCATCGAGGCCGGGCCCAGTACTTGGTGCTCGCACTCAGGTCCATTGAGGCTAGGCCTGGGACTTAGGTCCTTATGCCCTAATCCTCATCGCCTAGGCCGGGGTCCATCAAGATCAAACCTGGGACTTTGTTGCCCATACCCGGTTCTCCAGCTAACCATGGGCAAGTTACTAGCGTTCGAATAGTGTATGTCTATTTAGTAAAATCAAATAGGATTTTCCACATCAAATGGCGGAGAATATTTTTCACTTTATAGATTTCAGTCAAACATTGAAAAATATTGTTATTTTCTTAGAAAATATTTTTCAGAAATATTACATTTTTTGCAAAATAAATGGAGAGTTGTGCAATTTTTGCTTGAAATAGTCATTCTGGGAACTTTGGTTGAATGACTTCGGCCTTAGTCCATTGCGAATCAAAAAAGTGTCGTCGGGAAACAACCCGATATCGGTTCTAATGTCTTGTCACACATACTATACAAGAATTACAGAAGCACAGATACAACACAAGGCATTTGAGACACAAATTGCCCACACTGTTATGAGAGTGCACTTGAATAATGTCTCTGTCCAATGATGATTTCACTGCATTGGAGGATTTTCTCTGGGGTTTGCTTTTTTGGGTGTTTAAAGGAAAGGCCTGCTCTTTTACTCAAGAATGGAGCCGTGGGGGGATGGTGAGTCAAAGTGGGGACTCTGTACCATGAAAAGGTGAAATTGCATGTGTTTGAGCCTGCCATGAGAGGAGACCCAGTGCCCTATTTGTTCACTCTTCTCTCTTTCTACTTGTCCCAACCTTACATTCTAAGCATTGCCTCCAAAGGGCCATTGAATGCATTCAAACCCACTCCCAAAAAATAAGGAAAAGAAAATTCAATTCAAGCCCTCTTTCTCACTTCATCTTTTTTTTTTTTTGGCTCTCAAAGCTTTTGAATGTCTCAAAACTCAACTAGATAGTACATGCCCATCATTTAAGCAAGAATCTTTAGGTTAAATGCTTAGAGGGGAATGGACAACCATAAAGCCATGAAATGACTTTACTTTGATTCCCCCATCAATGAATCCCATGCAAATAGAGAATTTAAAGCTTTTGAACTTGCACATGAATCACCACCTGAAATGTTGGGTGTCACTAATTCTTCTGTGAAACACTGTAGCATTTCAGAAAAAAATAGCTAATTTATCTAAGTCTTTTGAAAACTCAGTTAGGAAATAGAGTCATATTGAAAGTACATGTTCCGCCGAAAAAGATGGTGACTATGCAATGGCCAAGAGTGAGTTGAGTGTAATGGCACATCCAATTTGTAATGGATTGTTACACAGCAACGCACACCTTTATCCACCTTTTTTTTAATCTTTTGAGACGAATTAAGACGAGAATCTCCACCTATCAACTCACCATCAATCATGATATTGAATATGTTGACTGTTCTACGTTACATCACTTGTCTTCTACCGAACATTTCTTACATGTGCACATTATTAAACGGTATTTATTATCAGTCACTTTGTTTGGTGCTTTTGTAATAGATGGAAGATTGCAAACTGCATTCCTCTCAAGTGGTACGAAGGGGTGAGATTTACACGAGAAGCAATTGATTCGTTTAGACAGATAGGAAGAAATTTTTGTGCCTTGTATTGCGTTGATAAAGTTAGAAAGAACCATTAGTCCACAAAAACCGACCTTCACAAGGGTTTTGGTTACACAACCCTGAGAAATCCTCCAAACCCGATTCCACGATTTGATCTTGCTTCCCTAAAACCTGCTAAACAATGATGACTCCACTAGCCTGTCCAAAATGGTGATGAAGCAGGAACATCATCAAAACACAAAACCCATTTCCCTTCCCCTTCCTAAGTTTCATGATTCTTTTCAGAAGCAAAAGAAAAGCCAGACACTGCATATATCCTTTTCTAAGTTTCCCAAATTGAAAAAGGTCGAAATGTAAGTGGGGTTTTTGTTGGCCACTTGTGTCTGTGTGCGAAGTAAACAAGTAACAGGCCCAAAGAGAAAATAAAATTAAAGACATAAAGAGGAAAGAAGGAAGAAAAGTAAAAGAGTTAGTAGCAGTAAAAGCTGTCACAAGCCCGTACAATCTTTTCTCAGTCTGGGCATTTGCTTCAGGCACCAACTCATATAATATTCACTCCCCCACAGCCTTTCTTTTGTTTTTGGCTTAGACTTTCTTTCTTTTCCTTCTTTTATGTACAAGATTCGGTGTCTTAAGATTAACATGCCCAAATCACTATATAAAACGATTCAACAGACTCTTAATTAAGAATTGAATATGCTTCATTACTCGAAGTATATGTCATTTAGAATATATAATTATATATAAGTTCTGTTAAAGATTGCCTTCTGACTACTTGTTTAGTAGCTAAATGGAAAGAAGTAGAATTTTTGAATATTAAGCAAATTTAGTAAGTATTTTAAGAACACTTGTAAATACCATACAATTTCTTAAAAATATTAATACACAATCTTCCATAATTATATTAACATGCATATCTCTAGTACAAAGAAAATCTCAATATAGCTATCTTGGTTTTTGTTTTGTTTTTTGACTTAAAGCGCGCTCTCTCTCTCTCTCTCTCTCAGTATTTAGTTTATGGATTTCCGTAGAGAGATGTCAGAGACAAGAGCTGCCACAGAGGCAGCTTAGCTGCAGGACCAGAAGCTGCAGAGATGTTGCAGTCATAATATGTGCACAGACTCTCTCTCTCTCACACACACACTAAAAAGTCACTTGCACAGGGAAGAGAGAGAGAGATGTTGCAGCACTGCAATCAGAACCATGAGTTTTATCCATGTACAGAAGATTCTGCAGCCCAATGGTCCCTGAAATAAATATACCTACTCTACTCCCTCCTTCCAAAGCCCAAACACTGACCCCTCTCTCTCTCTCTCTCTCTCTCTCTCTCTCATATTTTTTTGTTCTTGCTCTGTATTTCCTCAACTTTTGCTTGCTTCCTTCAGCTGTGGGCTTGAACATATCGTGTATATGCATATGATGAGTGGTGGAATGAGCAGCAGATTCCCCTTCACAGCCTCACAGTGGCAAGAGCTGGAGCACCAAGCCCTCATCTACAAGTACCTCATCTCTGGCATCCCAATCCCTCCTGACCTCCTCTTCTCCCTCAAGAGAAGCCCCTCCTGCTTTGACTCCTCCCCTTTCTCTCCCAAGTTCCTGTCTCACCAACCCCAACATGGTATTCTCTCTCTCTCCAACACCAACAATCCTTTTCTTTTGTTTATCTTGTCCTGGGTTTTATCTTTTCTTTTGAACTTTTGGTCTTCTTTTTTCTGGGTTTTATTTTTCTTTTGGGCTTTTGCTGTTTGTGGTCCCTTTTTGGCTAAGAATTGATGGTTCTCTTTCTTTTGATGGTATGGTCGTGTTCTGTTAGTGGGTGCAGTGGGATGGAACTGTTTCCAAATGGGTCTGGGGAAGAAGATAGACCCAGAGCCGGGGAGGTGCAGAAGAACAGATGGGAAGAAGTGGAGGTGCTCTAAAGAGGCCTACCCAGATTCCAAGTACTGCGAGAGGCACATGCACAGAGGCAAGAACCGTTCAAGAAAGCCTGTGGAAGTTTTGTCATCAATCTCATCTGCTTCACCAACCCCAACACCAAATGCATCAATCACCCCCTCCAACAAAAGCCCCTACTACTCTCATAGTCCAACCACAAACCCTCAGTCCCTCTCCTCTCTCTCCAGCAATGACCATTCCCACCACAACCACCCAAACCATCCTCACCATTCTTATTACTTCTCTTCAAGGCCACCTGGGAACATCGCTTTGTCTGCGCAAGACACCACCACCACCAACTTCCTGCTCGACTCTGGCTCATATTCCCAAAGCAGCCAAGATTACAGGTTATTCTTCTTGTGAAACTAAATTTTTTATTTTTTATTTTTATGTTGAAAGTTGGTTGCTCAAAGATCCTTTGCTGATGTGGGCAAGGTACGTCTCTTGCTTTTGTGGGAAGGAAAAACAGGTACCTTTACGGGCTGAAGGAGAACCACGTGGATGAGCATGCCTTCTTTGCAGAGCCAAGTGGGAGCATGAGGAGCTTCTCTGGTTCATCCATGGATGACTCTTGGCAGCTCACACCACTCACCATGAGCTCTTCCTCGAAGCAGAGGAGTTGCTCGGCCTTAGAGAGCGACTACTCCTACTTGCAGCTTCAGAGCCTGAGTGATGTCTCGAAGCACTACAAGCAAGACGTGAAGGGTGAGCTGATGATGCCCATGAAGATGGAGAGAGATGAGGAGGAGCCCCAGAAGACGATCCACAGGTTCTTCGATGAAGGGCCGATGAAGAGCAGAGACAACAGTTCTTGGGTTGATGTGGAAGACAACAAGTCATCGAATAGCTCATCCATGTCGACGACCAAGCTGTCCATTTCCATGCCCTCTTCCTCAAACGACTTCCCAGCATTCAATTCCAGAAGAAATTATGGTTAGCCACGTTCCACCACCTTTATTTTCACGCCCTTAAAAACAGGCTCTTGCTTTCAATGCTTAATTCAAAACAAGAAGCTAAAAGTCACAGCCTTGTTTGATAGTATTTCATGCACTCGACAAAACAAAAAAGAACTCTCTCTCTCTCTCTCTCTCTCTCTCTCTCTCTCTCGCTCTCTCTCTCTCTGGCTTTTTCTGCTAAGTGAGCTCAATCTTTGATTGCAGATGGTTGACCCCTGAAAGGACTATCTCTGGGGATCTGAAAGCTGTGACTACTGTGTGTGTGTGTCTCCTGAGAGCGGTCTGGACTTTCATTTTCTTCTTGTACGTCGGGGGATTTCTTTTTTTTTTTTTGGCTTTGTTTTTTTTTGGGTGGTGGATGTTGCTAGAGATGAGTTGGAGTTGATTCTAAAGTTATGTCATTTGTTGCTTGATAGACCAAGAAGAGTGCTTTAGTTATCAAATCTTTTTCATTGTCCTTTCTCCGCATTCCCTTTTATGACAGATGAGATCTTTTTAGGTGGGTTTTGTTTTTGAATGCAAGTTTGTTTCTTGGCAAGGTGACATGGGAGATCATGTGTTTCCTTTTGTTCTGGGTTTCCCTTCATTTGTCATGGGTTTCGGTTGCTTTCGGAGGGGAACAAGAGACCCAACTTGTAATGATGGTTGGCGGGCCCAGATGGGCCCATCACTCGGTCGTGTCGTTTCTGAGTTCTTATGATTCAGCCCAGTCTGGTTGGTGCAGAGCGCAGAGTGGGCCCGTCTTTTGTTGTCATCAGGCAATTGCATTTAGGACACCAGCATCGAAGTCCTCTCTTTTATACGTGGGGGGGTGGTCCATGTTCGAGTGTGCTCCTGAATATGAAGCAAACCCATGACAGCTTGACAGTACCGCCTCACAATTTATACACGAAAACAAGAATAATAAAGTAATTTTTTGCGCTTCTGAGCTTTCGAATTTGATTGGTATTTTGAGTTTCCTTTCATGGGTAGCTTGAATTTTTCTCATTAGTTGGGTAAAATTTTTACATGAGAAAGACAAACGAATTTTTGTCTGTTGGGTCTTTTGTGCTTGAGAACAAAAGCCCCGGTTCCAAAAGAAAAAGCCCTCGATCTCCCTCATTAGATCCCGCTCTTTCACGCTAAGTCGAATCAAACACTCGATGAGAAGGGGCTTTTTCTGGTAATAATAGATTGCTGGCCACATTTCCAATTAGAAGGAAATGCAAAACGAACACAGGGAATCGATGACCCTTCTGTCTGTCACAAAATTCAGACTTGGAAGGAAGAAGATAAAACGAAAACGAGGTAAAACTCTTGGGTTACCAATTATATACGACTTTTCCAATGAGATTTCGCGCCAAAAGTGAAGCCTCACCTGCTGAGTGCTGAGGCATTCTACTTCGCTTTTTTTAGTGGGGATGATCAGCCAGCCAGCCAGCCATCCTCTCTACTTGTGTTATCATAAAAATCTCGGCACTCAAGTCACAAAATGTCGAAACAAAGCTATGGAGATTCACGAGGATTTTACCCAAATGTCAATTTGCGAAGACAGCTTGGGCATGCATATATGCACTTCACAGCCCGATAAGAACAGAGATGGCGACAATGGTGACGCAACCAGGGTCTCAGAATAGGAAATGTGACTCTACTTATTCACTGGTCCCACGTGATGAAAGCGTCTGTTTTTCACCGGCTAAAAAAGGAACAGGAGAAGCTTTGGCATTAAAAAAGAGCACCCCCACTGTCTGATGAAACTCTGACTCTGACACTGTGGCTCTCTCTGTCCGTTTCTGAACCTTCTGGTGGGTAGTGGGTCTGGTCTGGTCGCATCAGTTCAAAACACTTACAAAAATTTTAAACAAAAGGCGAGAGAGAGAGAGAGAGAGAGAGAGAGAGAGAGAGTGTGTGGACGGGAAGGGAAAGCAGGGGGGGGGGGGGTCCAAGTTCAGATTCTGGGGTGATATTGTAGATGCATAGAAGAGTGACTTACGCTCAGCCAAAAGAGAAAACAAAGGAAGGCAAGAACAGAGAGACTCTGAGGACTGGACTGTGACATTATTCGGAGGGCAAATGGAGGGGACTCATCAACCCGACCACCCACCCCTCCCCCATTCATTCAGAGTCAGGCTGACCACCACCCCCACCACCCCAAAGCCAGAAAACCGCCTGAGTCTCTTTGTCATCTGCCCACCTAACTAAACCACTCCCCCCCCCCCCCTCCCTCCCCTCCTCTTCTGACACCCTTCATGCCTTCTGCTATTATTTCTGCACCAACTTTCACTCAGTCAAAGTACTGTCGTTTTAAGCCCAAAAAGACGAGAGAGAGACAGAGACAGAGACAGAGAGAGTGAGAGAGGGAGATTCCATTTTTTATTTTTACACCTCTATTTGTTTTGCCTCCCAACAGCTACTTGCAGTTCAGTTTCAGACATGAGTTACCAAGCTGTGACAAATGTTGTTGTGTTGATGGATGGGGATCATCAATTCATCTACGGAAAAAGTGTTGCTAGGTAAAAAATAGACTGGGGATCGCCAAAAGAGATGGATGATGTTCTATAGACAGCACAGCGATTCCCGGTTGCAAAGGACTCCCTACTAAAAGACCGAAAGAGAGGATCTCTTCGATTATGTCCCATCCCAGCGATTGGGTTGAAATGTGTTCTAATCTTCATCCTCGACTGCTTCATCTCGATTCGGCTTTTCTTTCTCCGCCCTAAATTCCCCATCGCTCTCTTGAAGCTCTGCAGAATTCTCTCTGACCAGGCCGCTTTCTGGCTGTTGCTCCTCCTCCTCGTCTGATTCTGACCATGCCTTCCTCCGTCTACTTGCATTCGATGGAGGCACAGCCTTTACAGGAAATAGCAAAACATATCAGAACAAGAGAGAATTGAATAACTGCATCATAGTAGATGCTGTCCATGAGTATTTGATAAGCATGCTTCATGGTTTACCATCAGATTTTGGCACCTAAAACTGCTGTAACTTGTTAAAAACGATGAACTTTGAAAGGAGACAATTGCCACTCATAAAGACAACGCTAGTAATCAAAAGAAAGAGTTACAAGCAGTTCTCATTACCTCATCTTCAGCATCAGAATCTTCGAGCCCGGCTGCTGCAAGTACATCCTGGGCATTTTCTTCGGCCTCGTCATCTTGATCATGCATTTGATCCGCAGGATCCCCGTAATTTAAGCTGGCATCTTCATATTCCTGATCATCAATTTCTGCTTCAGCTTCCTCCATCTCATATTGGGACTTTGAACTTCTCTCCTTCCTTCTTCTCTTACCACCTTTTCTCCTCCTCTTCTCGCTATGGCCACCCTCTTCATCATCAGCATCAGACCTTTCCCTCCGCTTAGAAGCAGATGTGCTACTCTTCCATTGTTCCTAGAGATCATGTACATCCAAATGTGTGTAAATTCAAAATGTAGATCAAGTGCGTACTTTTGGGAGTTCACATCATCCCATCAATGGTGCATAATTTTCGTACAGTAAACAGGTCCAATTTCCTACATAAGCTGCATCACAAGTAAAAATAGTTTTGACTTCTCAAAGCAAATGCCAGACCAAGTAGATTGTCGCAACCTAAACTCCAGGTGACATGCTACTAATAGAAGAGACCATTTGCAGCCAACAAGAACCTCTGCCATGTGAAACAATTTCTTTGGAAATCAAAACTTCAAACAAATTCCTTTTTTTTCCTCATTTTCTCTTTTCATTACAAGATGTGTGGAGATCAATTTTCATATAAACTAAGAGAAAAATTTCAACAGAGCACAATTTCCGGGCCCTTACCTTTACGCGCCGGAAGTGCTCCTCTTGTTGCTGAACCCGCTTCTGCTCATCCTCCAGTTTTCTCTTTTCCAACTGTTTGAGTGAATAATGAGAAAAGGTGAGGAATGAGGTCATATCTTTACAACAAAAGCAAATAGAGAAGAGCTCAATTAATCTGTTGATGTCAGAGCAAATTCACAATAGCACACCTGCTTCTTCCTCTGTTCTTCAGCCTTCCGGCGGGCTTCCTCAGCCAGTGCAAGCTGACGCGCAAGTTCTTGTCTTTGCCGTGCCTGCTCTTCCTCACGCTGAGCTGCCTCACAGTGAACTTTTGCAGCCTCAAGTAAGTGCTTACAATATCCAACATGAGTATCAATTTTCTTCTCATCAAACCCATGATAATGAAGATTGGCACCAGCAGCCATTTGACTAAACACGCGTACAGCATTCTGAAGCTCAGCAACTGCTGAACGCACCTATAACATCCGAAGTATAAAGACTCAATATTGCTACTTTGAAGGAGAAGAAATCCCATCAATCAGAATAGTCATTCAGTCAGCACAGAGCCAAACACAAAATTATATAGGCTTTATTTTCTCAAGGCATTTGAAGATATCGTCCAATTACAGGAGCTCAATTGCCACAAGTGTGAAACTAGAGTCCAAAAGGATTGACAACAATGATACAATGCAAAATTCAGAACTCAACATGTGCAACAAAATTTATTACTTGTGAAGTTCTCTGTCACGCTTGTTTATCCATTATTTATTTTTTTCTCTACCAATATGCAAGTGCATAACTGATCACCAGTGTTGACTTAATCCTTAATCAAGCAGAAAAAGAACATAGAAACAAGCGAGAAAACAAAGAGGAATGATAAAACCAAGCATTGAATCTTCAAACAACCTCATCTGCCGTTCTCTTTGCTTTTTGCAGTGTCGATGCTGAGAATTTCTGCATTGCAACACCAGCATCAAACCTTAATACGTAATTTGCAGGTGACAAGTGGATGGCCCTTAACAAAGTTTTCTTGCAGTCTTGCCACTGTTCAGCTTCATAATGAGTGCGCGCCAAATAAAGAAGAATATGAGAGTCTGTGTTGTGATAAAACTTCCGCAAGCAATTTTGATACTGCATAACAATCGAGTGAAGTAAGCACATGGATGTCCTTGGACAAGTCTGAGAGAGAGAGAGAGAGAGAGAGAGAGAGAGAGAGAGAGAGAGAGAGCGCCAGCTTACCATTTTCACGGCCAATGCGAAGTTTCCTTGAGCAAAATAAACATGTGCTATATTGATCCACACGTCAGGCAACTGAATAAATATACTTCCACTTGCAGCTTCTTGAACCTGTTAGTCAGCAATGAGTATGGCATTAGCAAAAGACGTTCTCATGACACAATCGCAGTATGAGTACAAGCTTACCTGCGAGAAGATGTCTTTTGAAACATCGAACTGCCCCTTCTCAGCCAAGACCACTCCAGCACCATTGGCAGCATATAAGTTGGAATTATGCTGAACTAGAACCTACAAAATATGCAATAATTGGAAAATTAGGGTTTTTTTTTATGTCAAGTGTGTCAAATACCACTAAAATAAAAACAACAAAGATTATAAACAGACATACAAGAGAGGAACTGAAAAAGATGCGGATATCAATGTTCTCTCACCAGTATTAAATGATATTAAGAAGAGAAGAAAAAATCAACTTTGGCAATGCTCCTTTTAAGTCTGGCAAAGAATCAGCCAAAATCTGTCGATGCCAGAATGACCATTAGAAACTATCTTACACATACGGTCAACTATCCAGTAGTACATGCCTTAATTGGATTTCTGCATCGATCACTCTGATCGTTCAGCTTGTCTGCTAGTAAGTAATACCTTAATTAATTTGGTCGCTTCTAATTTTTTCGTTTGAGCTAATAATTGTCCCGTCTATTGTCGAAGATTGCACTTGCAGAATAACACCATCTTTTGGAGTTGAAATAAAAAAAACACCATCAAGGTTTGAGTGAGTTCAATTTCTTACACAAATAAAAGGACTAGTCAGAAGACTGTTGGATAACTAATTCTCATATTCGAGTGTATCAAACATTCCGGGTAATTTTACACTAATAACAAAAACTTCTTTAGAAAAAAACTTGAAACTATTAGGACAGTATGAAAAATTAGACAACATATTGAAAGGTTTAAGTATAAATTTCTTTCGTTAATAGGTCATAATACGTAACGCTGATATTGCATGTATTGAATTTTATCGTGCATGTCATAAACTTAGGCTTTTAAATTTGCATTCATTCATGTGTGTGTGTGTACGTATAGATGTATATTTGTTGTTCATATATGTACAATTGAGTTATACTAGATTAACCAGTAACTAGCAATGAGTATACATATTATCCAACCGTCCATCCACAAATTCTACATGTATACTTGTCCTGCTTAATGTCCTCTATTCTGCTTCCTGGCACTATAACTAGAAGGCTACCAGCCATCAACATTTCTCCCAAACTCTAACTCACAAATACGCTCATGCTAAAAGCATGTAGACCGTAGTTAAGAGCACAAGACAGTACATAACTACATTGAAATAGATTAAGAAATTAACAACGAGAATATATCAAGAAAGCAAATGCAACAACGATGGGAGGCACTTACTTTGGTATAAAGCTCCTTTGCTTTCTCCAAATGAGTGGCTTCTAACTTGGGTGCCCTCTTCTCATTGCGCATTGCAGCAAAATAGTTCCAGTTCCCCTTAACAATGCCACCACACACGTAAATCACTAAGTGGTGGGGAAATGGAATGGATATTTGTTCTAATATTTTCTAATATTTAAAGAAAGCCTCACCATTTAATTTTAGATCAATTTTCAGAAATAGCCCCACCATTTATCCCAGGAAGACTGCACTTTTTATATTGGTTTTGTAATTGCCATTCGTTAAGCCGCCATTTCTTTTCTCCGTCAAACGCTGATCTGTTATCCTACCTGTCACCTGGATAGCCACCTCAGCAGATGAAACGACCCCATTCTGGAATTTAAGCTCAAAACGGTGTCATTTCTTCTGAAAAGATGGCACTTCGAGTGACATGTAGAATGACATCTCAATCTTTAGTGACGAAATGAAACAGCAATATCATGACTAGGTTTATAGAATCAAATTCAAAAGGTGAGGCCTTCTTGCGATATAATTCAAAGACGAGGCTCCATATGAAAACAGACTAATAGGGCAAGCTTTTCCTGAACATTAAAAAAAGATTTTGAATGTCAATGGTATAACATTCAGTATCCAACACTGCAAAGGGATAAACTAATAAAGATTTTTCCCTGTAGATCGTTGTTCACCGATTCACATGTATACCCCCTCAGGGGCGAAGATTCCAACAATGTGAAGATTTTGATATGTCAAAAACACTCACCAGAGAGAGTGTGGAATAAGAATCCTTCCCGTCAGCTGCTTCACTAGCAGCTCGAAATGTTTCTTTCGCCTTGACCCAGTCATCATTTTTAAGCTCTAGTTCTCCAAGCATGGACAATGCATTTGGACACTTCTCATTGACTTTCAAGGCATCATTCACCTGAACAACAGAGGAGAAAGGGCAAATAAGTCAGAGAAAACAGGAGGACAGAAAAAGTACAACCAAGGTTGATATGATACAGGGTGAATAACCACCAGTTCAATGCTTAATTGAATGTTATTCCGAGCTTTTGAGATGGCAGCAAGCCTCAGATACGCGTCTATGTAGTCAGGATACTGCAAAAGAAAAGGACAAGTTAAGGAAAATCTCAAGTGGTATGACCCCGAATATTTCAAGAAAAGTGATAGCTCTATGTCTAGAAATTAGAAACATAAGCCAAAAGAACTAGATTATGCTATCGATACGTCAAAAGGTAGAATTATGAGACCAGAACATTCATAAATTGGGATTTCCCAAGTACATAATTCTGTGCGTACTTTAAGCTATTCACAAATGTGCTGTGACTTGGGTTCCTGTCTCCTCACTCTAAAGGACACAGAGATGCTAGCCTATAGAACATATCCAAATCAGAATTTTTTTTAAAAACCACAATTTAATTTAAACAAGGATAAGCATCAAAATTTTTCTTTTATAGTCAGAACATAAGATAAGCAAGGTCTTTTAACGCTAATTATTGACTGTTATTTGATTGTTGATAAAAAATCTAAATATGAGGACATACCTTGTATATTATCAATCTATATAATATACTTGCAATTTCCATTCTGTGCAGCTGTTCCAGTAATCTTGCCAGATTGAAAAGTGCGGTCACTTTATTCCATGGTAATTCCAGGTTTACATTATCAGCTTCAAGTTGTGTAAATATTTGCATATCTTTATAAAGATGAGTACATGCAGTAGCATCAGCAGCGCTGACATTCACTTTTCCCTCAATGAAAGAACGCCATATGCCATCACCAACAGCCTCCTTGAGACTTTGCTCAGCAAGCTGGAAAACAGAAAAACATCAAATGTACTTCAACAGCAGAATGACTTTAAATTTATTAAGGTCATATCTGCTATAAAAACCAGTACCAGGAGCAAAAGGCACTACTTTATCCCACAGGAAGTGTGGTTTCAAGTCCAAGTAAATCATAGATGTATACACCTATACTGGAAGTTGCACTAACTTAGAATATCGAATACTAACCTCAAGCTCTCCCCTTTCAAAGTAGATAACTCCGATATTATTGAGCAACTCTACCGGCACTTCTTGGCCACCCTTTTTCAGCAGACCACAAGCCTGTTAGGATGTAAGAATGATGACAAAATTAACAAGCCACAATGCAAGGTAAATTCCAATGAAACTCTACTGCAGTGGCAATAAAAATTGCCTTCACAAAGAGGGTAAAGGACTGCGCTAAGGTGTATCAGCATTTTGTTGGCCAAAATGTCAATTATGAAAAGGGGGTTTATTGAAAAATATATCTATTCATCATGCCAATAACAATGTAGCAAAAAATATCTTTGGTTGATATGTAGCAGAAAGTTTAATTCAAAGAGGTTATGTGAGATTGAGTGAGGTGTGGGGTCTTCAGTGCTTGAGACAAGTCGAAGGCAAGTTTGGATCAACTGACTATGTTTCAAAAGAAGAGAGGAGAAACAAGTTGGATCCAGACTATTAGATCACCTGCTATCTGAAGAGATCAAACTTTTCTTCCCCCATTTGCTATGAGAAGACTGACATGCCTTCTTGATGGTCTTAATAATTTATTTGAAGGTATCAATCAACCATGTGCATGTATTCTCCTACGTTACTGGGTAAAATTTCTTCTTATTTGTCTCAAGGATGAACAGATAATACAGGACTATTACAATTCTCCATCGATCGATTAATCAGAATCATGAGACTCATGACCTCTTTGGCTCTGAATCTTTAAAGATTCGCAACACCATCCATGACAGAAACCGGTTTTTATCTTTAAAATTATTAAGTTAGCCAATTGTCTGTTCTCTTGATCTCGATGTATTGGATGAAGACAGTGAGATTACACCATCTAAGGACAATATATATGTATCCAGCTGTCCATAATATTATAACCTGATTACTACCACCATATCCAGCATTGGAAAACTTTCTAATTAATATGAACAAAAATAACTTAATATAAACAACCTTTTACTTTCCTCTCCACATTAACAACACCCAATTACATAAGTCCAAAAGATTATAAAAAAAAGCACTTGCCGTGTTGAAGGCATCTAAAGCAGCACCAGTGTCCGATGATATCAACAATTCTCCCAGATCAAGAAATGCCTGAATCAAGTTTCCACAAACCCATACTTTATATTTGAACAGCAATTGTACCATGCACCATGGAGCTAACAAAAAAATTAAGTTAATTTAATATTCTAGCAAAAAGGTCGTTCTTCAATTTTCATATTGAGGTGGCCAACTGTTCACTAGCTTAGGAAGGCATATATCCTTCAATGACAAGTAAAGAAAAATTCACCATGAGACGACCCTAGCCCACTTTATAAAGATCTCAAAGCCGAAAGAGAGATCTTTAACAAGACATGGGAATCCACAGTATCAATCAAAGCATTATCATACAAGGCGTTATCCCACTATAACAACAGTGTAAAAGTTTGAACAAATTTTCAACAAGTGTGGCAATACTACGATCAAAGCATTTAAACCCAAGAGCTAACAGAATATTCAGTCAAACAAGCTAATTTTCTTCCTGAAATATTCAGTCAATTAAAATGTCATTCTTCAATTGTCACATTGAGGTGGGCAGTGACTCACAAGCTTGGAAGGCCCCTCTATATTCTTGCAGGTAAAGAGAAATTCACTATAAGGCACCCCATGCATTTACAGATGTAGCTCAAAGCCAAAAGAGAAGTCGTTCCCAAAACAGTGAATCTATTGTATCCATCAAAGCATTTGCATCCAAGAGTAATCTCCACCATACCACCAGTGAAACATTAAACCAATTATCAATGTGTTGCTACATTGTCACACAAAGCATTTACATTCAAGTGTTGCCATACTATATATCCCTGGACTTTTGCAGGGATGGCATGCTCTGTTGCATTCCTGAGAATGCACAAAGTCTGTCTACCCTAGAAAGTATGCAATACCATCTTCGACTTGCATGCAATGATGCTTAACAAATTTTAATTCCAATAAACAAAACACATGCTTGGGACAAGAAGAGGGTCAAGAATGTAAACATATGGTAAACTTCATATCCTGCATGTTACATGAATACAAAGAACAAAGGTATGCATCAAGGCCACAGCCATCATGATTAAAGAGAATATTTCAGATAAAAAAAACGACAAAGTTGGTCACCTGGGCATCACGTGGATCAACCTTTGTAGCCTTCCTCATAAACTCCTGTCCCTTTTCTATCTGCCCGAGTTGCACATATATGTGCCCAAGAACCTATTCAAGTTGGGAGAGAGAGAGAGAGTGTGTAATTCTCAGAAAAGTAAGCCAATAAATAAGTCCAACAAGTAAATCACAAAACGACACGGGCATCTGTTACCAACTTACTCTTAAAGTCTCGCAATTATCAGGATATACCTCCAAAACCTTTTCAAAATTTGACAAAGAACTTCTGAAATCTCCCAACTTGAGTTGTACTTGACCGAGACCTAACGCATGATAATCAACGCACACCAGAAATTATCGGAAAGAAATGTAAATGACACCAAGAAATATATCTCATTAAAATCTAATCAGAGAAAGTAAAAACTGGCAGCGAGAAAGATTTTCCAATTTCATACAAAACAGGCAATGGAATAATATTACTGAGTCAACACATCTTCAGGATGATATCACTTGTAAAATCCACTTTCCACGTCATGCAATTAATTATAAAATCCACTTTCGATTCCATCTTTCTAAATTTGATATTTCTCCATCCCAAGTATCATCTGTTTGTGTTTCCTCTTTCCAATGAGCAAATATTGAAGAAGGGGAAGGAACTGACCATAATAAGGAAAAATAAATGCATGTGGCTTGTTGATTTCCTTCACAGAAGCCATATAGTAGAGACCTGCTTTTTCGTAGTCCCCCTAAAGTTGACAAGAAGCAAGCCCCCATTAGGCAGAGGCATAGGAGCGACCGAGGAGAGAGAGAGTGAGAGAGACTTTCCATTTTACATGGTAACACTCATCACAATTGATTCATCTGCATTACTACATTATTGTTTTTGTTAAAGAAACATCTTTAAGATGTGAGAAGCAAGACAATGAGCAAACCTTGCTGTGGTAAGATCTTGCTAAGTTATAGTAAGAATGTGACTTTGTTGGCCCATGAGTGGTCACTGCAAGGGCTGTTTCTGTCAATTGCTCAACCAAAAAGTGTTGCCCAGTGAAGAAGAAGTGATTTGCTAGATAATTCAATGCCATTGCACAGTATGGGTATATCTCGAACGCCCTGTGCATCTTTTCCACTCCTGTCCTAATTCCGCCCGCTGAACATGTTTGTAAGAAAACAAAGCAATCTATCAGCAGTGATATATCTTAAATCCAACAAACGTCCCTATTATCCAATATAAGAAAGCAAACAATGAGACTAAATAACCTTTGTTTGTACCCATATCCATAATTGCAAGTGCAACAAGGGCCTCAACATTTTCCGGGTCTAACTGTTAAATGAAATTGAAAACCCCATAAATGACGGAGTTAATACAAACTGTGAAGCAAGACCAAATATCTCTTCATAATCAAGGCGATATAACCATATAACTTGCCTGTAGAACCCGTTGAAATGCTCGCCTAGCTTTTTCAGATTGACCCAACTTATAGCGACAGAGACCTATGCCAAGTCTTACAGCTCCAGGACAATCAGGGTGGACTAGCAAGGCCCTCTATATGAAGACAATGAGTAAAGGGCAACATCAATAGTCTATTCAGATTGACGGCTTTCCTAAACACTTAAACTGAAATTCCTCGACATGACACTACTTACTGAACTTAAGTATCACAAAGTGGTAAGGAATCTAAAATCATCATGATTGTCCCAAAATAGGAAAAAATGATGATATCACAAACCTTATACAACTCCAAGGAATCAGAATACCGTCCGCGATTGAACTCGACACATGCCTAAAGACATGAAAGTCCAAGTTTTAGTACAAAAAAAGACTAGTATGGGAAATTTAGGCAATAAAAGATCAAAGAGTAATTCAGTTTCTACAATGGTTAAATGCGTCCAAGTATCCTAGACACTGAATATCTAAAGCAGAAGATGAAATCAGTGGTATCCAGCCAGTATGATCACAACACAGGATGTCAGCAAACATAACCTGACCAAGAAGAGCAGGAACGTTATCCCGATCTCCATCTAGCACTATCTTAAATGCAGCAAATGCCTGTTCTACTTCGCCTTTGGCAAGTAAGAGTTGACCTGTAAGCAGGAGAAATGTGATGATATTAGGATTCCATCAATGAAGACTAAAGATATGGCACACTGAGCCGGATGCAACATATCAAGCAACTACAGAATTTCAACATTTTCAACTCAACAACTGAACAAACATTTCAACATCTAACTCTTGTGAGGCCTACTATAGATTTTCCCCAGCATATATTACAAGACCAAAGTGGGGACTATCTTACCTTTTCCAACCCAAGTTGAAGGCTCGTGCATATCGATTCTCGATGCCTTATTATAGTACTGGGTTGCCAAAATAAAATGTTCCTCCTTTTCTCTCTGTTTGGTCTCAATTTTCCCGAGGTAGCTGTAATAAGCCCCCAATGCATTGAGAATCGCTATCCTCTCATACCTCACATCAGCATAATACTCATCGATTTCTGTAAATAATATCGATAAAGACATTAGCAAGAAAGATTGTCGTAATTTAAATAGCCATTGCCATGACAAGGAGAAGTTACTTTCCCTATGAAGGAATGAGGGAGGAAAACACGGAGAAAAGGCTAGGCGCCACTAGGATGAAATACAAGCAGTGCAAAACATACCGGGACTTGAGCCTTCTTCCAGAATTTGTCGAAACTGGTCGATCTTCCCTTGCTTAAAGTACTCTCTCTGCGTCAAAACAAAGTCAGCAACCAAGCTAACGAAACTGAGAGTGCAAATTGAACTAGACAAAACGTGGAAGGCCGCGAAAATCCGAAAGCAGAAAACAGCAAATCCCAAAGAAAACGTGCCGCGGGAACCGAACTGCCCCAACCGGCAAGAACAAACCAATGCAGGACGAAGCGGAATCCCAACTGGAAAGCCAAAGGCGAGCTTACCGCGATGACTAGCCAGAGATCGAGCGGCGCTTGCTCGGCCTTGAGGATGTCGAGGATGTCGGAAGCGTCCCGAGGGAGCTGGTCAAGGGCCACCCGAACCTCCTCCTCCGAGTTCTGCACCGGTATGTACACGCACGCCATTGGCCCTCTGCCCCCCGAGCTCTCCACGACACGATCGAGTCTCCGCAGCGCGCGAAACCGCGAATCACGCGAGCAAGGGCGCCGAGAAGGGAAGAGAAGCGGCGGGCGGGCGGGCGCGCGCGCGCAGGAACCCTAGCTCCGCCGTATGCTCCGGCGAGGGCTCCTCCGTCCGGCCGATGATCTCTCCCTCCCTCTCTCTCTCTCTCTACAGCAGGGCAGAGATGATCCGCGGAGAAGAAGATAGTGAATGGCCGAGGACTCTGAACTGAGCTTTTAGCTCTTCGACTGTTTTCTGGTGAGATTTCGGAGTTGGATGCGCTCGGTGGCGTGTCTGAGGCCCGGAAGCCCGAATCGGCCCAGCGGGGCCCCGTCCCCGATCTCCAAAATGGAGCGAGCGGTCCGGTTGCCTGACCCGACCCGGACACTACGGGGTGCGGATATTTTGTTGTTGTTGTTGTGAACCGACCCGAATGAAATCGTGACGCGAGACACGGTTTGGTATGGGCCGGGCTTTCGGTCCTTTCGTTCTAGTATAGTTTACCACTCTCCATAGGTGGGCGCCGATTCTTGGGCCTAGTCCGATTCGGTCCCACCTAGGAATCGAGAACCAGATCGGGAGGATCAATTCCCAATTTATGGGACGGGGGTCAGACCAGCTAGTATTGGGATCAGGAACCAGACCGACCGGTTCGGTCCGTTTCCGATGGAACAGTTGTTCAATGAAGCTGGGAACTAAAGAAATACGGGTGATATCTTAAAATTACCCATATAGAACATCACATTCATTAGAGTAGCAAAGAAGAAAACAATAGTAGTCCATGTTCAATAACTCCCCGTAGAAGTATGTGGAAACAATATGTATGCTCAAAAAATGTGGGCCTAACAACTTTTTTACTATATGTATAATTGGTCCGGTTCGGTTCCCACTCTGGAACCAGGAACGGAATCGACCGGTTCCAAAAATGGGGATGGGACCCAACCGGCACCTCCTGGAACTGCTTAAAATCAGTCGGTTCAGTCCAATCTAAGTGGTTCCCGATTCGGTCAATCCATCAAGACCCGAGATTAAGATGCTTGAATGCCCAATTGACCCAAAGTTTTTAAACTTTATGGTATAGATGCTCTATTCTCTAGAAACTCTATCGTAAGTTTAAAAGGATCGAAGTTAGTACATATCAAACGGGACAAGAATAATGCCCTAGGGACTGAACTAGAAAAACCAACCAAAAAAAGTATGAAATTGATCAACATAGTTGCTTTACTAAAATTAAGCGTGCGAAAAATGTTAATCCTTTTCCAGCTTTGGGTTCTAGAGTTTTTGATACGAGATTCGCATGGTTTTACTTTAAATTAGCGATGAAGTTGATCAATGTTAAATAGATAGTAAAAAATATCTAAAACTCGTACATCGAGCGGATAATATTCTCGAAATAGTAACCCAAAGTGGGGTCATTTCTCAAAAAGGGATCCAAAGTGGACATAGTGTTAAATAAGAGCATGAAGTGCCCAATCAGTCTTAAATAGGGGCCTGAAGTGCTCAATTAGTTTCAAGTAAGGGTCTGAGTTCACGGGTCGGTCAAATGCTCACTGGCCGGCGAGCACGTCGTTGTTCCAGCAATCGAAACAAGGGTAATTTCGTCTTTTACTTTCTCTTTTTTCTCTTTTCCTTTTCATTTTCTTCTTCTTCTTTTTTTCCTCTTTTCCCTCCACCGGCCATAACTGGGGTCGATGGAGGTTGCCGGCCTCAGGTGGAGGCCGCTCGACGTCGGCAGGGGTCGAGCGAGGGCAACCCTTGCTAGATCTAACGAGGGTTGCAGGTGTTGCCCTCACCGATTCTGGCGACGATCGACCCTCGCCCGCCTAGCCCAAGTGAGGGCCGACCCTGGGTTTCCCTCGCCTGACCCTCGCTGGTATCAGGCGGCCTTTGCCTGAGGCCAGCAACTTTCGCCGGCCCCAGCTATGGTCGGCGGAGGGAAAAAAGGAAAAAAAAAAAGAAGAAAGGGAAAAGGAAAAGAGAAAAAAGAAGAAGTAAAAGACGAAATTGCCTTTGTTTTGATCGTTGGAACAACGACATGCTCGCCGGCCAGTGAGCATTTGACTGACCCGTGAACTTAAGCCCTTACTTGAGACTAATTGAGCACTTCAGGCTTCTATTTAAAACTGATTGAGCATTTCAGACTCTTATTTGATACTATGTCTATTTTGGACCCTTTTTTGAGAAAATGACCCCACTTTGGAGACTGATTTAAAATTTTCCCAAAATAATACACTAAAATCCTCACTTGACCCTACAAGAAGAATGTCATTTATCAAGTAATCAACTCCTAAAGTGAATTCAAGCTGATAAATTGAGGACAAAAAATATAATCAAAATCTAATAACGTATGGGGAAAAGAAAAAGAGCCATTTATGTGAGGGTTAATACTACAAAAAATCAAACTATACTCAAAACTATATTCACTGTGACATATATATCTAAATTTTTTTTCGTGTCACTAAAAATCTTAAACTCGCCAATTGTGACACAAATACCCTAAATTTTTTTGTTTCATAAAAAAACCCAAACTTATACCAATATAACAAATTTACCATGGATAAAACTGTAATGGAGGATACACGACACACAAATATAAGTTCGGGTTTTCTCGTGCTAAAAAAAAAAGTTGGACATTTGTGTTACAGTAGGCAAGTTTTAGGTTTTTTGTGACACAAAAAAAATTTGGAGGTATTTGTGTCATGATAAGGATAGTTTGAGATTTTTTATGATACATCTAAGATAAACTATCACACAGGTATGAATTTGAGATTTTTTATGAAACAAAAAAGTTTAGGATTTTTGCGTTGCAAAAAAGTTTAGGATTTTTAGCGACATGAAAAACATTTTTGGGTATCTGTGTCATAGTAAGTATAGTTTTGATTTTTTGTGGTATTTTCCTATTATGTTAAAATTATATTTTTTCCCTTGCCAATTTATAATGAAAATCAAATCATTTCCTTAGGTTCTTGGGCTGCGTTTGGTCAACCGGATAAAAGTCAGGATATGATATGTTTTATCCTATCATATGTTTGGTGGTGGTCCAGGATAGGATAAGATCGGATATAGACTGGATATAGCCCGGATAAAAAAATTCGAGGAGGGTGGGATAGACCTTGATAGGATTTCTAATGTCTATTTTTTCCAGAACCCTTACGCTCCACTCGCCGTCATCTTCATCCCCACACCTTGTGTGCTTTCACCAAAAAAATTTCTCGGCTTTTTTTCCTTTATCCACTCCTCCGGACCCGTGAATAGCAAAAAAAAAAAATTATCCTATCCGACTTTAAATCCGCAGTTCACCAAGCAGTAGATAGTATATGAAGAAATCTCAGGATTTCTTAACCTATCATATCCAGTCCTATTCTGTTTAGAAATCCGGATAACCAAATGCAGCGTTGGTGTTCAGTTAAGAGGTAATTTAAAAAAAAATGGAACTTTCACTTATACGAGAGCTTCAACAACTTGTCCTCATATTATGAGGCATACTGGTGCTCGCACGTCTCGCACCCCGATTCTCCTTGTATATTTTTTCCAAAAAGAGGAAATACTTTTTAGAAGTTTCGCACTCCGATGATCCCGAGATCCGAACGAGTATAGAGATGAAGCCTTATAAAGACATGCTTAGGTCCCTCTACCAATGTATAATGAAAATCAAATCATTAGCTCTCAAATTTTTTCCTCCAAACAGAATAAATCTAATTTTTTTACAAAAATCTTTAGCCTCATGACCAAAAGATAAATAAATAAGATATAAAATCAAATCATTACCTCTCAAATATTTTCCGCCAAAAAAAAATAAATCCAATCTTTTTACAAAAATATTCAAGGCAAGATTTCTTTTCCAAACCGGGCCATTTTTTTAGCCCGGCCCGGCCCGCCCGGTTTGGATTATCGGGCGCAGCATTTTCTCGCGGAAGCGGGTCAGTCTCACCGTGTCTCTCAGTCGCTCGTTCGTCCGTCGGGGGGATTTCAGTTTCTACCCCCGTTTCCTCGCCGAAGCCCGATGCCTCTCAAGTGGTAATCCTCCGATCTCGCACCAATCGCCGCCGATCTCACGGAATCTCCGCCGCACTTTTCCCGTGAATTCTCGGCCGCTGACCGCGTTTTTCCGATGTCGCCGTGCTAGGGTTCTGCAGTGGCAGCCGAATCCGGGGACGACGGTGAACAGCCAGATCCTCGCGGAGGTCTCTCAGTGCGTCGAGAGCATCAATGGCGTCAAGGAAGGCCGGTGGAAGGCCACCCTCACCTACTACAAACCTATACTCCGAGGTGAATCGCGACGATTCGTTTACGTTTGCGCGCGCGCGCGAGCGTGCTTTGAGTTTTTATGGTCTTTCGTGAGCGTTTCGGTTTAGCTTATGTTGATCTGAAACGTCGATGGGTGTATAGACCAGGCAATGTCGCCGGAAATGCCGCGGGATTTCATCGGCATGTCGCTGCCGGAGCAGCCGAGTAAGTACTACTTCACGCTCCGGACTCACCGGCTAGTCATCGAATCCGACGTCTCGGTTCAAAACATAATGGAGAAGCTGCAGTCTTACAAATCGAGAGTCGCGCTTATATTCGAGGTAGGGACATCAGATGCGCGTTATTGTTCTGCTTAGTTTCTTTGCGGCGTGCTTTCGTGTATGATGCGCGTGTTACGAGCAGTGATTGCTCGAGTTTCTGTGAATCTGAGTTCAATATGTTTTTTATCTGTGTGCAATTACGAGAAGAGTAATTAGCTTTTTGCCTCCTTGTTGTGTTCCTAGGGGTTTCAGTATCAACTCGGTGACTATCAGTTGAGAGTGGGGAAAGTTGTTCCGAGTCATTCGGAGAATTTGAGAGGGATTGTTATGGAGGTAATGAGCTTATATTGCATTTCCTGTTCTGTGCCTTTGTGTGCCTCGAAATTCTTTGGGAACAAGAGTTACTCAGTGACGAGCTTCTGCAAATTCTGCTGAGACTTCCCAGTATCTGTTTTTTAACGGTACTAAAATGCTATTTAATGTGTAATCAGGTCTTGAATTTGTTTTTCTCACATCACTTTGAACTTAGCAGTATTTCAGTCGATTCGATGCATTTGTTGCAATGTGCCCTTAAAGAATCGTGCATGGCAACACTGCCTCGCCAGCATATGCGGTATCTGGATTGCTTAAGCTCTCGATATGTCGGTAGTTAAGCTTTCCAGTTAGTATACTGATGCGTTACAAGGCGTGGACGATTATCTCGAAAAACTAGCTTGCCAAGAGATGATCCAATCCATTATGAATCCCAGAATATCTCCTTAGTCGCCCAATGTGGGTCTTTTGCCTGCATCATTCTCCCCTTCTTCATGATTCTGCGACCTCACAGAATGGCCTCGAGGATGCAGCCTTAGACCGCTGCCAAGGGACCGCAGCCCCAAGAATAAAGTGCCAGAAGGTGGTCGTTCAAGGAGTGGCTCTAATACCAACTTGATGTGTCACGAGGGGTGGAAGAACTCATCCTGAAAAGCTAGCTTTGTAGGGGACGGAACCCAACTCATATAAGCCTCGGTATATCTCCTCAGTTGCCCGATGTGGGACTTTTGCCCACATCATATACAATTTTTCTAACATCTTTGAAGATTGCGTAGGAATAGATATTGAAGGTAATGAAGATAATTAACAGGGAATCTGCTGAATATTTGTGTTTGTGACTTCGAGGCCTGTTTGGTTTTACAAAAGTACTTTTAGTTTTCGTTGTCATATATTTTTTATTGTTATTCTTCTATTTTTATGACTAAATGTGTTGCGTTGTTGAAATGAGAATCCTCGTACAAAACGAAATGCTGAGAACATGCTTGATATCTTTTTACTTTTATAGTCCATTATGTCCATTAGTTGATCACATAGTGTTTAATCTTATGTCTCATCTTGTTCAACTATCTTACTAAATATTTCTAGTTCTAGATTTATCATCCTCTGTGATGCGATCATTTACTAGATTTGTATTCTAATAATTGCTCCATATCGGGCAAATTGATATCTTCTGAATTTGCCTATATATGAATCCTTTTAGGAAGTCCCTGCTACATAATTACATGAAATTGATGTCAATTCAGTGCAAAATCATGTTTTGTTTCCTTCTTCATTTTCATTTATAAGTGAAGATGCTTAAGGAAACTCCTCTAAGCTTTGGTCAGACTCTTGCCAAAAGGGAAAGACAAGAAATAGAACTGTTATGAAGTTTAGAGAAATTTTGAACAAGAAATATTCTCAAGTAGTTTTTGTTGACAAGGAAGCTGCCCAAGCTTTCATTTAGACTAGAAAAGCTTCAGAAAAGCTTCTTCAAAGCTTAGGAGAACAATAAGGATCCTGCTCAGAAACCAAAGACCATAACCGTGTTGAGGCTTTTGCATGTGGAAGTGTCTTTGTTTGAAAACAACTTCAAATGTTTTTAGAAGTTAGGCTAAGAAAAATGAGAAAACTCTTTCCTGTATTTTTGTTGAAAACAATATCTGGAAAAATCTCGCCAAATGCATTTCCAGTAGATTTTGAAAATGGAAAACAAAATTTTGAATAGTTTTCTCATACCAAAGGACACTTTACTTTCTCCTGCCTTTAAATTGAGGTTCTAGGGCCTTAATAAAGAAGAGTGGCAGCAGGAGGGCTGTTCCCTCTCTTGTTTCCTCGAAGTTATATGATGTTTACATGAAGATTTTCAGCTAACTTGATATGGTGAGGGGGTGATATTGTCCAAAGAGGAAACATGGATGTTATGTGGTCTGGGCTCTTCCATACCAGTGGTTGGATATGAGATGTATTTTCTTGGCATCTCTGGAACCTTTACTTCTCACACTTGACAAATTCCAGCCATTTTGGATAAATTGGAAAAATGTATAATATCCCCTCCCCTCATTTCAGTGTTAGCTGCATGCCGACTGGAGAGTTAGGTCCAGTGGTAACTAATTCAAGAGGCACTTGGCGTATGTCTTGCAGGTGGAGTATTTGCCAATTTCTTCATTGGAAAAGTCCAGACAAATCATGGAAGACTTCATTGATATATGGCAAGAAGCATTGTCAAAAAGATCATTGCCAGGTCATTTTATTCATGTAGAACCGAACTTTTCAGACTTTGGCCTCTCAGACCACTATACTTCACAACACACTGCTGTTCAGTATGCTACTGTAATGGCTCAATTGATTGCCTCTGCACAAGCTGTGTCAGCTGTGAGGAACTAAGACCCACAGTGTCGTTAATCATTCATGTTAGCATATTACTCTTATGAGTGGGTTGATTTATTATTAGTGGATTTTTGCTGTGTTTTCTAGCTTTCACTTTATAATTATTGTTTTTGGTTCACTAATGTCCTTGCTGTATATTCAAAGAAGTACAACATCACAGGCAAACTTAAGTAAGTTGATTGGTTTGTGAAAAGATAGGACTCTTTCCCTATGTTACCACAAATTAGAAAAAATAGCTGTGCAGTGAATGTAAGACATCTAATATGGGGGATATACTTTATTTATGGTAATGGCTGATCCTTGGAAGTTAGCCAAGGATCATATAATCCCAGATTTTTCAACACCTAAATCTGTTCAGTGTTCAGTTGGCCTGATTTTGGGCAATATAGATTTCCTCACACTCAAAGCGAAGGAGCACTTCAACGTTTTGTCTTGGTCTGCTGATAGTAAACTAATATGTTTCATGCAGTGGAAGAGACTTCTCTGTTGGAGTCTTGAAATTGGTCCATGGTGGCACTGTTCTGGTGCCATTTTCTTGAATTTCATTTTGTGTTGAAACATTGCAGTCAAAAGTTACTTTTACCAAACTATCTTCTGTGATTTAATATTTAGGAGAGTCCAGATGAACATTTATGGATGTATGATTTGTAGAAAACTTCTGAAATTATTTCCTGTTATGCGTGCTTCCGAGGACAAAAGTCTACTGTCAGTCATTTATCTTTGGGAAAGGTTGTATACTCTTACCAGGAGCATCCTTAGGATTTTGTAAACTTATGACTGTTTATTGAAGATGATTGACATCTTACTCCTCAAGATTAGAGTTTGAACATATTCAATCTTTCCGTGTCATAGTATGTTTGAATTTAGCATAAACTCTGGCATTTCTGATTGTTGCGTTGGGGAAAACCACTGTTCAACAAAGCCCTCAAACGGGTCCTCTTACTTGCTCACTTCTGAATCTAGGCTTTAAAAACATCATTTCCTATCTAGATGGAACCTGAAAAGTGATACAATGCCTTTACTTTGGCGATTCATTGATACGATTTTAAAAGAAGTCCTGTCCTATTACCATCTGCTATCATAAAAAGCTTCTCTGGCGGATTTTGGTAGATTTGCCTCTCCTTTTATTTCGGTTATGATTTTCGGATGGTCTCCCCATGCTCAGCCACTTAGTTGCATGACTTTTAGATTAATGTAGTTGTTTGCAATCAATGATTCTACTAACCATTATTATCAAAGGAGACATGAGCTAAGTTCAAGACTTTTAGCTGTATGCTATTTTGATCTCAATAAATTTCTCGACCAGACAGACGCATTCGCTAATATTGGCTTTAGAGTATGTACCTTGCCGAATGACTGCCATTTTATTGAATTTTACTTTTTTGTGTTTCTTCTTGTGTTTTTTCCTGTTGACGTTAGTTCGGTCAAGTTGGATACACATTGTGAATGATCATGAATTAGTAGCCTGCTGCCCATCCAAGTGAAATTGAGCATGCTTTTGATTGTATGGGTGGACTTATTATATGTCCTTGAAGTCATAGGAACTTGGGCTTAGTTTATCAGCTGATTGATGGACATGAATGTTACAGAAACAGTGATGCTATTGCATTTGCATACACTTCTCTTCCGAGATATGTAAGTAGAATCAGTAGATTACTATCTACTAAATGTCATAGTTTAAATTTCCATACAATGAGATACTTTAATAAGACAACAAATGTTAGTTTAGGCATGACTTATTGTTGTTCATTTAAAGCGTAATGCAGGTCAAATCTGTTAATGGGCTGTGTACATGGTTAGCTTTGGCATATGCATCAATGGAATTTACAATTCCATAGATTTGATTCTCTGCAGTCACAGCATCAAGTATACATACGATCCATATCAAGATAACTAGGACAAGTTGACCATCGTGTGTGATCTAATTTGGGTCTAGTACTGGTGGTAAATATGATTAACGTAAATATGGAACTAATACCTTAAGAAACAAAGATATAATTTTGTGGCAGAATTGAGGAAGGACACTGTTGAAGTAAAGTGACGCCTCTGCTTGTGAGTACTTCCTGTTGAATTGATGTATGTGGTAATAGTTCATGCTGGGAAACAAATCTCAGATCAACATGCAGATTATTGCCTAGTTGTTGTCTTGTGATTGAATTATTCTAGTATAACTTGTAGTTATCCTGCATATAACGATGTGCATCAGCTTTTGGGAGCTGAAGCATAATGATCGGTAGTTATCCCGTTCTTCTGTTAGTTGGAGCTGAAATGTGTGACAAGCTACGTCATACTGAGAAATTGAGTAAACCTGATTTTTCAGATAACTAATCTAAATTCGAAAAAAAATAACAGAGTTTGATCCAACTGGCTACACTACATGTCATTCAAAATTTTAGTTGGTTCTTGATGAACCTCGTAAAAAAGTTTGTAAGTTGTTGTGATGGCGACATTTAACTGCACTGAAGGATGTCTTGTCGAAGTCACTGTCAGAGGATATCTAACTTGTATCAACGCATGCTTATAGTAGGCAGAAGACGACACCGAGCCCGTCGTATTTCAACTTAACTCGGGTCGACACTTTTTTAGAGTGTCTACCCAATTTTAGTCTGCCCAACAAGACACCAATGTAGCTCTCTGGGTATCTTTTTTCTTCTCTGTCATTCAGTTTCTCAACCAATCTAGAAGACGTAACACAGACACTAGAAAAGAGAAACAAGCCACGGAATCGCAGTTTCTCAAAAACGGAAAGAACAAGATGTTGTGCACCTTTGTCCTAGTGTGATGACAGTCTCATGCAACAGGCTGTTTTTGCAAATTCGAGCACAGAGTTGGCGACGATTCTTTGCCTAACTTTCGACTAAAGCCTCACATATTCAACTTTTGCTTTTTCCTTCCTTTCTCTTCCGGGGATGTGGACTGAGGTTCTGGCTTTTAGTCGTTAATGTTACTTAATGCACAAGAGTGCTGAACCATCAGTGTTTTGTATAAATTGCTTTTCTAGGCATGTGAAGTGAGAAAAGTAGATTTCTCACCGGGAGCAGTAAATCAAATCTTGCACTTTTGGGGTCTCTCTCGCTCTCTGTATCTCCTTAGACAAGTCATGTACTTCGGATGTGAACAGCTTGGCTGATACAAGAAAGTTAAAGCACGTGTAAGACCAGGTTTTCTTCAGAGCTGTCGCCGGCTGCACGAGACTAGGCCACGTATTTCCATGCATCTCCAACTTCTTCTACGAAACTGACACCTTTCACTCTCGTTTAGAGGCCGCCTTTCGAGGCTCGTTTTGAATCGTGTGCGGGCCAGCGACGAGCTCCAGGTGAAGAAAAGGAAAGAAGCAAAAGCTACTAAGCTAGAACTTGGAACGAGCTGTGCGAACCCCTCTAGACTCTTCGAACTTCCTGATTTTGAGCGGGGTTCTTAGCGTAGCGTCTGATTATTCACCTAATCCATTTTGAGACTACTTTAGAGCGAAATGTCGCCATCAAGCAAGTGAACTCACTGTGCAGAAGCAGATGGCTCCTTCCTGGCCACATCACCCAAGATTTAGGTCAAGATACGGAGTTGCCTGTGATATTACATTTCAATGGCCTGTCTTAATTACATGATGTCCGCATTACAACAACTGCTCCGCATCCGCATCCGCATCCGCATACCCCTCGCACTTTCCTCCGAACGGTGAAGGGGCGTTCGATCACGTTACGTCGCGATAATGTTTTTCGGGAACCGTGCGACGGGGAGATAATTTGTCCCTTTTTTGGGTTGCTCCGATTGGACGGGAGTGGGTGGCCGTCGTGTCATGCCCCTTAATTGGGACTGGGAGGCCCGCCCTTCAAGTTGGAACAACAGCCCTAAATCGGAGACATTGCACGCGAGTCCCCTCTGACGGTATATATCGATTTCTTGCCCGGCGAGGGAGCAAATCCTATGGTACCGGACCCCAATTTTGACTTTCGATTTATGATTAACTCTTTTCCTCTCTCTTTATCTTTTTTAAAATTTTTTTGCCACCTTTCTCTTTTTCATTTTTCCTATTTTTCTCCCCCTCGTAAGTTCCCCTTTTCCATGAACCATAAAACAAAAAACATTTTTGATCATATCACTTTACAATCTGGCCCGAAAAAGGTTTTCGCCAAGCTCAAATGTCGAGAAAAAGAGTAGGAGCCCAGCTTTACGTTTTTGCAATTTTCCTTAAAAGAAGGGTGCACGTGTTTACGCATGCCAGGTGTCGAGAGTCGGTGCTTTTAGACCCTCCGAACTATAATTAAGAAAATAATACATAATATGGAAATTGGAAAATGTCAATCGAGGAGAAAATACCTTTCGTGTAGTCAATCATGGACGATGACACATATTTCTGTTTTCTCGGTCCCTCTCATAACTTGCCGTGGGAGAATTCAAGCCACATAACAAGTGGAAAAGCGATTGCCTCTTCTTCTAGAGTTTCCTAAAAAAAATTTAAATAATGAATCATGTGATCACTAAATTTTAACATCATTTTCCAAAGACTAGTAAACGTAAACCCTGAACGGGATGTCATTTAGGGTCCCAAAAAATCATTTTCTTCAAATAATAATCTTCTGTAGGTCCACAGTCGAAATTGTTTTTTATTACAAAGTTAGGAAATGCATAAAATCATGTGATGTCAGCTAACTCCAACAAGACGTCAGGACCATGCAATTTGACTCCGCTCATTTATCAAAATCAAAAGAACACGCAAGCTCTCGCAAAAACATCACCCGGTTTCAAATCGAGATTGAAAAAAGAGAGGAGATGACAAGTGAATAAATTTACTTCGGTAGTTGGAGTCGCCTCCAAGCATAAATTAACCTTTAGCTTAAGACTAAGATTGAGATGGAGAGGTAAAGGTTAAAATTGTCCCAAAAGTCCTAAACCTATTGTCACGGAGGCCGATTTTGTCTTAAATCTTTCAATTGTACCAATTTAGTCATAAATCTCTGGACGATTTGCCGATTTAGTCCTAAACATTTTGAGAATTTGCCAATATAGCCACTCAGGTCAAATCTTCAAATAATAGGTTTAGGACTAAATCGGCAAATTTTGAAAAAATTTATAACTAAATTGACACAATTGAAAGATTTAGGACTAAATTGGCAAATCGTCAAAAGGTTTAGCATTAAATTGATATGATTGAAAGGTTAATGACTGAATTGGCTTCCGTACAATAGGTTTAGAACTTTTTTGGCAATTATCCCCAAGTGAGTGCCTAGGAATATGGTTGAACCCAAAACTTTTATGCTCTATTAGTGGTTAGAAATATTTACCAAACATTTACCGACTTATTTTACGAGTTTAAGCTGTCGGATAGATCCGATCCTTCTGTATCTATGACCTTTGTCATGTAATTAACATCTGAATTCTGCTGAAAATGAAGCCTTGGAAGATCTGTCGAGAGGATTTTGTGCAGTAATTATCGTCAAGAACCCGAGTTGTCTCCATATTTTTTCTGTTTGCAGTTTCTCGACTGCTGCAGGTTGTGGGAAGAAGTCCTTGCTCGGTCGATGGTTGAAAGAAGTTGAAGGATACAAGAAATATCGTCCTGTCTAGATGGAAGACTAAGAACGATGCTAACGTGAGGACCTCGCTAGTTCAGTTAGGGCGCATGCAATACTATAATGACAACGAAACCCTAAACAATTACCATGCCCTTTTGTCGTCGTCGATGCATCGTGACGAGGCCATTCATCGAAGATTTTTGTATAGTTTAAGCCTCGTTCACAAACTTCACTGTCTGAGGGAAGACAAAATGTCAATTCGTAGACCCAAGAAAAGGGAAACCAGTAAGATCATTTCTTGATTAATGTCTTAATTACCTCAGATTGAGAAGGTTAGGTAAACTAATTCCACTTTATGCTATCAAGAATTCATTGAATGATGATGCCATTGTACACTGATCAACTGCAATCAAACTGAAGGAGTTCTAGGTAGAAATTTGCATGTCTTGGATGTTGTTTATCTGCAAATTGAGAAGTGGTGTTATATTTAAATTGAGAAGATTAGTTGGTTGGTCTGAACTGCATGTTTGTAGTAAAATTTTACAGGAAAACAGAAGGTAATAAATTTTTTAGGGTGGGAGAGTCGTGAAAATGGCCACGGTAGATGATTTATCTCTCGTTGTCTAACGACTATTGCAAATATTCAAATAGATTGCTTGACATGCTGGCCACAAACAAGATGAAAAAATTAACTAAGCATTATATGAGAAGAAAAAATTGCTGAACTCCAGGTGCATTGTAAAATTAATGAGAAAAAAACGCGGCTCTTACATTTAATCACCAAATTACAAATCACGGTTTAGTGCTTGTGCATCACATGCCTTTGAAGGTCAAGTCGGATGGCAATTGACGGTAATTAGTCGAAAATGAACCATCGGCAAATTACAAGTCGACAAATGTGAAACATTGCTGTCGTCTATGTCGTGGATGACTCTCGTCCTAGTTAATATAATCACGTGTGCCTCCACGAACCAAGTCGATTGCATGGTCATGCATCGCCTTTTTTTCATGTCAGTGTACTGCAATCATTATTTTTTTAACACTCTCCTCTCTGTGTAGGGACGACGGCGATATAGGGAACGAAAAGGGGGACTTAACATTGGCAGTGGTCAATGATTTTGTTAATTTACTAAACGTCTATGAGGAGAGGGAGCATTAAACCCTAAGATCTTGAGCTTACATCACAGCAACTGTTTTGCCTTCCTATTTAACATGAGTAGGAGCAGTTCACTGTTTATCATAAATTTAGAACTCTCTAGTTGATCTTACTAAGAATTGACAGATATTTCCCTCTATCATGATATTACACTGAAGATTTTATTTAGATCAAGTAATTAATGAGGCTGGGGCCACAACCAAAAACCATATATCTGTCGACGCGCGTTTCTTGTGAAACTGATTCTCTTGATTGTCTCTCTTATAAAGGAAATCAATTAAAGCTGAAGTTTTCTACATTGGAGATTTGCTGTTACCGTCGCTATCAGGATCCCATTTTTCTTGTTATTTGAACAAGAAACTATCATGGCAGCCAAAAGTGGGCAAAAAGAGAGAGCTTGAACTCAGAAGATGATACACATTGTTGCGGAGTTTAAGCCATCTTGTTATTTTATTCTTTCACAGGATGTTGCAGAGAAAAAGCCATGCCCGGGTCCTTGAGGTCAACGTCGATATGCCCCATGTAGATTGAACTTTTGCATATTGAGACTGATTTTTACGTATAAAGCCAAGAAGCTTTATATGGTCGTACTTCCTTGTATGAGATGACTTTGGATATGGGTATCCGGCGATTATCCTGACTGATTGTTTGATAAGAATAATGCCGATGTCATTTGCTGCTGCAGTGACCAGAGCGCAAAAACGTCTGCGTGGAATTAGCTAGACAACCTCGTCGCGAACCATCTAAAGATGGAAAAACTATTTTATATATGCTGCCAAGAAGAAAACAAATTTTCAAACCACGAAACTTACACAACAAATTCGCTTTGGCTTGCAACAATCTCGGAATCTCAGGGATGATTGATCCATCGTACGCCCTGAATAGGGACCGAGTGAAAAAAGCAAGTGACTTGCACAGAACCAAGAAAGTTAAAGCAGGAATTTGAAAAAGACATCCTTTACAGTTTACACAGGGCCCCTCTCGCACTCTCTCTCTCTCTCTCCCTCGGAGCTAAGTACAGGCTGTACAGCTAATCTCGGGATTATTTATCTGACAGGTTGGGCCAACATCATCTTATGCAATGATTTTTAGTTAGAGACCCGTACAATTAATCCACGAGTGAATAAACAGAGTGATTGGCAAAAACCCAAAAAGAAAAAAAGGAATCATGAACAGCAGAGCAGCCTAATGCGTCACTATATGCAGCTTCTTCTATGAACAGTGGCTCGGCGACGGCGACATATAATGCTCATATCATAGTCATAGCCACTGATCTCCGCCATTATAGTCAAGAAGGGAAGCAAAAGCCTGATGGAAGTTGGAGCCAGCATTTGCTTGATGATTATTATGAACACAGTCACTACTCATCGCTGCCCAACCCTGACCTTGCACTTGGCTCTGATCAGCGAACAGATCGTCACTGCTCGTGTTGCTATTGTTGTTGTTGCATTGATCTTCATTATTGATGCCTGACAAGTCGAAATTCAGGAGCTCTGACAAGCAGATCTCCCCAATCTCAAAGTCATCCATCAACAGATCCGCCGGAATATCTCCTGTGAATGGCGGCAAGACCCCGGTGGGAGCCAGGTCCACCGCCACCTCTGCCAAGTCTGTGTTGATAGGATCTTCATTTTGGGAAAGTTCTTGTTCTGGTGGTGGGTTGATGAGGATGTTGGAGCACTTGAATGCCTTGGTCTTGACCAAATGAGGATTGGGCTTACTTGATGGTGACTCGGATGGGCTGTTATCATCAGTAGACATTTTCGATGTCTCGGAATATTTCAGGGTCTTTACTTTATTGGGTCGATCGTCATCGTCATGATGATTTGGGGATAATTGATCGACATGACCATCACGAGATTGGGAGTTGGTTTGATTATTGCTCTGGACCTTCCTGCCTAAGTTGGTGTTCCAGTAGTTCTTTATTTCATTGTCTGTTCGCCCTGGAAGTCTCCCGGCTATGAGAGACCATCTAAACAAAAAGTTCCGGCGAGTTCATTTATACACAGTTAGATGACTTACCAAACCAATAGTTACATAGAGTGAGATGAGATGAAAAAATAAAGAATAAAAAGGTTTACCTGTTCCCCAAGAGCTTGTGAAGCCTGACGATGAGCTCTTCCTCGTCAGGTGATATGTTGCCTCTTTTGATGTCAGGCCTCAGGTAATTCAACCATCTCAGCCTGCAACTCTTGCCGCATCTCTTCAACCCTGCAAATTTTTTCCATCTTTTTTCAGACGAAACCTCGTTTCCTAGTGAATAATGGTAACTATCTCTCGAGAATCAGACTGACCCAGATGAATCTTGATCTCTCCCACTATCTTCACAAGCTCACTTAAAGCAAATAGAAAAGAAGAATTACTGGCAAAATTAAGGACCTGCTTTCTTGGGGAGGTTCCTCCATCTGCCCTCACCGTGAGCTGTGATGTAGTCAGTGAGGATCTTGTCTTCTTGAGCCGTCCACGCACCTCTGTTCAAGCCCTCCTTGGAGCAGCAAGGGCTTCTTCCCATCTCTGCAACCTCTCTCTCTCTCTCTCTCTCTCTCTCTGGCTGTGGTTCTTCTCAGTTTACTTTCTGGGTGTTCTGCAATACCTTTTCTCTGGTCTAGGAGGGTAGGGTGCTTATATAGCGACCGTCATTTTGTCATATCACCGCATGCATATACGCACATCCCTCCGTTCATTTGTCCGTTTGTCTATTTCATTTTCCGTGAGGAAGAGAAACAACATACGCGGTCCCTTTGGAAATTATAAAACCAACGTGACTGAATTACAAAATATTATTCCCCCTCTCATCACTGATGCATTTTCCGAATATTTCTCAATAAATGTTTCGAGACTTTTGGTTGCATGTGCCCTTTCGGGGGACCAGCGTTTTCATTCACTATTTCGAAACGTTTCCTATACATACATACATACATACATACATACGGTGAATATGTGTGGATCTTTTCGAATTAATACCGTTACCATCAGAACTATGAACCGAAAATCAAGAAAACTCTAAGTTCAAGATCGATGTTTCCGTGTTGGCTTGGAGTTTCGAGATGTCTTGTAAAGAGAAAACACATATCAAGACCCTCCCGGAGTCTCAGACTTCACACATGCATCAAATGACAGCACAACAAAAAAGAAAAGAAAAATCCAGCACAGATGACATATTGGTCTACATGATATCTTAAACAAACGTGCACGATCCAATGATATAAGAACGAGCGTACGTTATTTAAATAAACAAATGCATTATCGATACATGTACACACTGTTCCTCGTACATACGACTGCGAACGAAAATATTCTACAGAGCAGCTAAACCCTAGGTGTTAAAAAGTACGTATACAGGAGATTCCATTGAGCCAAAGAATTTCAGACGATACTTAGAAAACAAGAAGGAACACAATTTGTGGGCATGCACGTTCCATGAGAGAAAAACATAGAGAAAAAAAAAAGGGTCTGACAGGCAGCTCGTGCGTGAAGTGCCATTATTTACTATGGTCTTCAGTGCCGTAGACCAGCAACATGATCGTTGTCTGGCAGCGCTGTAGGTCTGTGAAACTTTTGAATCTGTTCTTCTTCTTCTTCTTCTTTTTTCTTATCTCTCCCAATTATCGCTCTCCAGTTCCACGTCCTCGTCACGAGCTAACTTTCTCGCGCTCTGTCTTGAAAGTTGGTTGGACTCAGCCGCCTCTCTCTCTCTCTCTCTCTCCCTCTCTCTACAAAAGAATACAGAGAGAGAGTCAAGAGGGGGGGTGGGGTGAGAGGTACGTAGCACCAGCAAGGCCATAAAAGTAATGTCACTGACAACATATGGCATCGCATGCAGTTTCATGGCCCGATCTCGTGTTGGACCGTCCATGTCTCCATCATCTGTTTGTTGGTAGGGAAGAGGCAACTGTTGGGAGCGGAGTTCCTCAAAAACTCTTAAATTTAAGATACGTTTATTTTGCAAAAAATGTACCATCCCTGAAAAATACTTTTTAGAAAATTATTTTTCAGGAAAATGAGTTCATTTTTTGGTATTTGGCTAAAACCTAAAAAAACACTAAGAAAGTACTTTGAGTTGTTTGGTGAGGAAAATTTGATGGTTAAAATTATCAAAAATTTTTGTATTTTTTAAATTATTTCAAATTATTTGTTATTTTTAAATTATTTTTATTAAGAAAAGAAAATACATGAATGTTTTCTTTCTTAGAAAGAAAAGAAAGGAAAAGAAAAGGAAAGAAAGAAAATAAAGGAAAAAATATTAACAAATTCAAGATGAGCAATTTTGGAAAGTGTTTTCACCTTTTTAGATAAGGGAATTCACTTTCCTAAAAGTAAACATGATATTTGTGTTGATCGGAAAGTATTTTCCGTTGACCAAATCATTTTCGGAGAACCAAATGGATGAAAGTCCGGAAAACAGTTTTCGGGAAAAAACTTTCATCAAAACAAACACACCCTTATTGTGCATGTGTCAATTTAATTCTAACCTTTTAATTTTATCAATTTAGTCCTCAATCTTTTCAATTTTGATCGGAAGCTAACGTGGACGCCAGCCATCCTACGCGGTACGATCGGTCCTGACGTGGATAAATTTTTAAAAATTTTTAAATATATCTTTCAGAATTTTTTATTGATTTTTTATTTTTCTTTTCTTATCTTTTCCTTCTTTTCTTTTCTTTTTTCATTGTGGTCGCGACCCTCACCCAGTGGCCCGCGAGCTCCGGCGAACCGTGCCAACCATTGTGAAAAAACAAAAAAAGAAGGAAAAGAAAAGAAAAAAATACAGATTTTGGAAAAAAATATTAAAAATAGGATGGCTAATGTCAACGTCAGTGATTTCCGGTCAAAATAGGCTGAATAGACTACCTTGGAAAATTATTAAAGGGTTCAGGACTAAATTGATCAAATTGAAAGGTTTACGACTGAAGTAGCATAGATAAAATAAGTTTAGGACTCTTTTGATAATTATCTCAATGAATTATCTTATTGAAGTTATCTCATTAGTCTATAGAATATATGAGGCTTTATATTGTAATATTTTTCTGCTGTATACACTGCCCAATTTCATCTCGCAACTGACTAGGATTTTGGGTACATGCTTCAATGCATTTATTTTTGGTTTCATGGATAAATAATATCCCTAAGTCTAATCAAATTAAGTAAATTATGTAGTCTAAAGTTCAATAATTGTCAGAAAGATTTCCTCCATCAATTACTTCTTTTAAGAGTCAAAGAAAGTTAATAAAGCGGGAAAATTATCCAAAAAGTTCAAAATTTATTATACTTTTGCCAATTGAATCATACATTTTTAAATTTTGCCAATTGAGTCATAAATCATTTCACATTTTGCCAATTGAGTCTATCCGGCCAATTTTGGCCGAAAATCGCTGACGTTGACAATTTTAAATAAATTTTTTTGAATTTTTTTATTTTTTTATTTTCTTTACTTTTTTTCTCAGCTGGTGAGGGTCACTAGTTACCCTCGCCGGCTATGTAGCCTTGCTTGTGGCTGAAGGGGCCGTGGAGGCCTTGGCGAGGGTGCAAAGGCCCTTGCTCGCGGCCGGCGATCCTCACCGGCAGAGAAAAAAACCTAGAAAAAAAGCAAAGAAAAAAAGTAAAATAATAATAAATAATAATAAATAATAATAAATAATAAATTTTTTGAAAAAATTATTAAAAATTGTTCACATCGGTACTAGCTATGCCACGTAAGACGGTCGGCATCCAAATCAGTGAATTTTGACCAAAATTGATCGGACAGACTCCATTAGTAAAAATGTGAAGGTTTATAACTTAAATGGAAAAATTGAAATGTTTAGAATCAAATTAGTAAAGTGCATAGGGTTCGTACTTTTTGGACAATTTTTCCAAAGAAGGCTACACAAGTCCCACGTACATCCTATCCTAGGATCTATATATATATTTGACTATCTTGTTAGCACATGGTAATGCGCAATGACCCCTTTTCCACAACATTCTTCTAGAAATTTCGTACTATGACGCCCTCACCTTATGCCAATATAATAATATAACCTGTATGAAACAATTTAGACATTCAAGTTATTAAAATACAAAGAAAAAAGGGTTCTTACCATGGGATTGAGATCTCTACTTCTCTGTTTTTGTTTTCTTAACTCATCAATTATATCGGTAATACTAATAATCTTGCGATTTGGAGGATATATATCATACACTTTGGGATGGAGCGCATCTAAAGCACTCATTAGCCTCTGATCATCTGAGTCCCACGTGAGGCAACCTACTAAATTACGTTGATGAGGATCCATTTGGCATGACGCAAGTCCATAATTTTGTTTCAATTTCCTCGTGCGCAACAAATTTCGATGCATATCATTATCTAAAGAGAAGCATGGTGGCTTTTGTGAATGGAGCAGTACGATGTTATCGAAGATTGTCCCCTCCTTTACTACACATGTAACAAGCAACCAAATTTGAAATTTGAACTCTAGGGTGAAATCGAGTCTCGAAATTGCATGTCTGAAAATTGAGCTATATCGGTGCTTCTTGCACAAGATTGAACGCCTTGTATTTCCAAAATTTCAAGTGAGACAAGAAAGAAAGCTACGATGTGTGTTTTCTATCTACTCATGCTGGCATTGGACAATTGCAGCAACAAATTTACTAGTTGGAAAGCTACCAAATCCAAAGCCCTAGTCTTATAAATATTTTTTTTTGGCCAAAATCACTGCTTTCATTCGGCTCATCGAAAAGCCATGGTCTTCTCTTGCTTTCCAATAACCTAATTTTTACAATCTACACCTTCCCTCCTAAAATGCCCATAATTTCCCCCATTGTCAACTCCACAATACCACAACCCTTTTCACTTTTGACAAAATTGGTATTTTCATAGCTACTCTTGAGAAAATTTGCGATATGGGTGTGGAAAATCTACGGTCCATCCCCTCGAAACCCCCCTAGATCTTTTGTTGAAGACCCTTGATGTCACATCAGAATAGAATTTAAGGGTGTATTCAATTCATAGAAGTTATTCCCCTTAATGACAAAATTCATCTCGTCACGATTCTCTCTCTCTCTCCTCTCCTCTCCGCTCCTCTCCTCCATATAAATATTATGATTTAGGAAGTAATGTACCCATAGGGGGCCAAAAAAGAAATCTCAAAAAAGAAAGGTGTTAGGATGCACGTGTGAGTCGTATTAGAGAAATTTCACGTCGAAGAATTGGCATGGTGTAGAGCACTTAATATATTTTAATTGGTCCATAACTTATTGGCTTAAGCGTTTTAAGTAAAAATAAATCCAACTAGATATGTAAACAGGCTCGAATTTGGGCTTCCTCTTGGTGATTTCCCCAGGAGATAGGTTTCGGACTTTTGTTGCGCGTTTCCAATAAATTGGTATCAAAGCTTATGGTAGGTGAAGTTGAGCGTGATTTTCAGGCGGTGGGCATTGTGATGTAACGATGTAGGCCCGGTAGTAGACTTCATATCTTGATGCAGAATGATACTTGGATTAAGGGGGAGTAGACCTAACAACTAAGCTCACACGCGAGAAGCGTATTG
This sequence comes from Syzygium malaccense, assembly GCA_031216405.1. NCBI lineage: Eukaryota > Viridiplantae > Streptophyta > Magnoliopsida > Myrtales > Myrtaceae > Syzygium > Syzygium malaccense. The sequence goes on from CM062255.1 coordinate 6,043,463, forward strand.
TTAGGATGCATATGTGAATTGTTTTAGGAAAATTATGCATCGGAGAATTAATGTAGTGTAGAGCAATTAAAGTATATCCTAGTTGGCTATAACTCATTGGCTTAACTTTTTGAGTGAATGTGAGTCTAACTAAATATGTTAATAGGCTTGGACTTGGGTTTCCTCTTGGCAATTTCCTTAGGCGAAAGGTATTAGACTTCTGCTGTATACTCCCAACAAAAGGTCAATTGAATGTTTAAACCACAAGGCCAACTCTTAATTACTTTTTCAATTAGGGGATCTAAGCGACCGAGTAACTCAAGCAGCATTTTAACAGATCACTCATTATTAATTGTTTTGAAACAGTGACAGCCGAATACTAAACAAACAAAAAAGAACGGTGAGACGATATATTGCTAGTGGACAGGTGATACAATGTGATGATTATTGAGATTCGAGCGGTAAAAATCGAAAATTTGTTTGGCTGTGAGACAAAGATCTATGTACATTATATAAAAAACGGCCAGTAAAAAAAATTGCTCATAAATCAAATGGTGCAGAGGATATTCGCTTTGGTATAGATAGCGTGGCGATCAACCGTCCCCTCCACACATTTGACCATTAAAGGAGACGCACCATCGCAGGCGTGATCGTGACAACGTATGAAGAAAAGTTTCGAAATCATCAAAAGGGTGGGGGGAGGAGCAACTTGCCAAGATATGCTCTGTGCACATTTGACATGGAGTGCGCAAATCGTGCTCTCAAGCTGTGCGACATTATTGTTTCGGTGAGCAACGCCCGGACGATTGTAGTTTCGCGGGCAGACTTATGGTGGTCGCATTCACATCACGTGTCGAATGTAGGAAATTACGCGTCGGCCCCTCCGATTGGAGGAAGGAACCCGCACGTGGCGGAGCCATTGTTAAGACCGTCGCCGGAAGAAAAGAAAAGCTTTTTCGAATATTTGTCTTGACGCGGCCGTGTATCTATAGGATGGGCATCTTGATGAGGCCAAGTTCGATAAAGACTGAGATGGGTGGCTGCAGTGAATGGTGATTGAAACGAAAGAATCGCACAGTCGAACTCATTTGTGTTATCTCGAAAGGCTTTGTTTTCATCTTTTATGTAGTCCTGGAAATTCGAAAGATGTAATACAGTACTCGGATTTTTAAGAAAGAAAGATGGAAATACATAGATTCCTTGTAAACCGATTAAACCGTGCTGTTTCTCCCCGGAAGCCTCGAGCTGCTGCTGCAACAACAGCTGGTGAGACGTTGAAGCACATTGTTCATGTAGCAGTATATGTTGAATGATCTGAATGAGCTATCCCGTAAGCCGAGTAGCTCGATCTTGCAGTCACGAAGATCATTTCTTGGAATGTTAGGGGATTTGATAAGATCCTAAAGGATAAACAAGTTTTGAAGACAGTAGAAAGCATGACGTTCAATGCTTTTGCTTGCTTGAAAATAGGGTTTAAGAAACCAAAGGCAGCTTTCTAGCAAAAAAAAAGAAACCAAAGGCAGCTAGGATTGTTTCCACTTCTTTCCAACATCTTTCCTTCAACTATGCCGACTGTCATTCTACGAGTGGGAATGGCCGCCTGCCAGGTCGGAAGACTCCATGGATATACAAGTAGCAGTTTGCGACTCCTCGTATCCTAATGCTTCAGCTGACAAGGTTGTATATACTGACCCTACAGGTGCAGCTTTTTCTAGTAAGGAGGCATGGAAGCTAGTCAGAGATCACGGTGCTACAGTCTCCTGGTTCAACTTATTTCGCTTTGCAGCGTGGTTAGCTATTCCCGATAGACTACAGAACGTTTAGTAGAATGAGAAAATGGTGTGATATTGAGAGCCCATGAGTCCCCTGTAAACACCACGAGGGATTCAGTGATCATTGGGTGCTATGCTCCTTCTCTGAGAAAGTCCGGGTCTGTCGAACTCCGACGGGTTCATCGGCGAATGGGATGGAGAGTTTGAGTTTGGCTTTGCAGGCTATGAAGACTTGAGAGTTAGAAGACCAATTGGGTGATTACATTAGAATACGTCTCCCGAAGTTGACGCAGTTATTACAGCTGCTGTGTTTCTCGTCCTGCGATCTTTGCTTCCTTCAGCCTGCGCAGACAACAAACTTCACATGAGTTGAGGGAGACATGTAGGAGATGGAGGGTCAATGTTGTCTCTGGTGGCGACATTCAGTAGCTGTTTCTAACGTGAATCATTTTACTATTCTTGTACAAGGGACGATTCTTTTCCATTCATTGTACAGATTCGCAGTACAGTATTAGGGTTCTTCCTTGACTCGAGCTTGTAAATGTAAAGGGAGTTCTTCTCCCTCACCTTTTGTTGTCCAATGAAATGGATTTACTTATAAGAAAAAACCGTGCATAAATGATTCCTAATGAACATTTATATGGCATGATATAAGCTCTATAGACCCACCCCTAATTTGGACAGTCATGTCGAGCATGATATAAGCTTTGTAGGCCCACGCTTAATTTAGAAAATATTGACGGTCATGTCAAACATTATTTCAGGACGTACAGCACATGAACCCCTAGTTCACGTCATGCTATAATCAATTAATTAGCATTTGGTTGCGAAAAATTTCCTAATCTCTCAATGAATTAAATGTAAATAAATGCACATGGCAGTCTTTATTTTGAGGTTAGCTCTAGAGATTATCTCTAGGCGATATTTGAATGGTGCGAAAAAGAAACGCGTTATATTCTCTTTATCACATCAGTAGTCGAATCTATATAAACACACGGCCGACTCCAAATCCATTTTAACTTTTAGTGGGTTGGTATATGTCAATGTCGTGACCCTCCCTCGTGGGGGAGCAATTTTACATTAAAGTAGGACTTTTAATTGGCGTGATTTGAGCACAAATATAATATTAGACCGACCTCCAAAGGTTATAGTCTTTGATGCGAATGATGCTATATCAAGGACGTACTCGCGGATCTCCTGCACCCTAAGTTGACGTGCACGATAGGGAGTCTCATGGATCACTCAAATACATTTACTTTCACATCCGAAAAATTGTTTACTACAAGATCCTTCAATGTACACACTTATCAAACTAAATAAGTTCATTAAAGATCGTGAAGAGACAACATTAAATACTCACACAACCATGATTTTTGGTTGGTCACGTCATCATTAATATCATCTTACTTCGATATTGATGTTACCTCATGCTTACGATATAATATCCTATCAGAAGTGTTATACCCTTTTTCGGTACATATCATTGTAAATCTATATTATCCACGGAAGAATAACTCCGAATAGTCTAAAAGGGATTTTACTGATTCAATCTATGAGATCTGCAAAACGGATTTCATTAGATTAAACTAATTAAGCTACAACGTGTACGATACGAACAAATAGAGACAGAACTTTTCTTCCGATTAATTTAATCGCTTATGTAATCTTGTTTTATTAATCCATAATCAAATTATGCACAAGAATCTTGAAACCAAATAATAACACCGCCGCCCTAAAGGGGAGTCCGGGACCGGTTGCATTTTTGGACTTTTGTTAGGCAGACGCATGACCCTTCTCTTAACTTTTCACCTAAAACAACATCAAGACCGCTTAGAAAAACATATCCTAAACCAATTAATGATCCTAAACGTGCTTAGACTTCTTCTGGCCCTGAAAACTAGACAGCTCGCACAATATTATATACGCGATACTAAACTCATAATTATGATCGGATGCAATAATTTAACAAGAAAATGAAGATGCGAATTATTATCACTATACTTTTTTATCAATATCATATTGAAATAGTCTGGCAGCGCCGGCGGATATCTGGACCACAAAGAACGATCAACTTAGTTAACTAATTAATCTCTACTTAGGCTTAATGTTTCTAATTGGCTACCACCATGCATGTTGCAGTGAAATAAGTCTGACATTGCCACGATAATATTGTCCAATGGTCGCGAGATTTCGTGCCGTCAGAGTGCGTCATATAGTCAGCCGGATCTTGGAGTCTTCCCCCTTGAATACGTTCTTACTATGAAAAGGTTGCATGATTTAAGCAAAAGGGTACGTCTTACTGGTCATGTTGAGGCGACGCGTGCCAGATTTTCAATGGCTAAATTGCTCTTTAGATAGAGATGAATTGGTAACATGCACGTTGTGTGTACTCTTTATTCTCTGATTGAAGAATATCTGGAGTATTTTAATGAGTATCGAGTGCAGAGAATCTCGTTCAACTAATAATTGTGACGAGATATTCCAAGTGCTACAGACATGAAGAGGGAGCACAAATGGTGAATCAAAGGAAGAGATTCGGGGAAGCTGCCTCTCTCTTGAACAGACTTAGAGAAATGCTTAGGCGATTGTTCTTAATTCATTGTGAAAAACAACAGTATATTTTAGGCCACAAAAATTAAATGATAAATAATCATAAATTATTATGGGGTCTATTCCTTAAAAAATTTATGGCTCACAATATGTTACTCTCACATTGACCAAAAAACTATTAAGTTAGTAAAGCTCATTTGTTCATTGAGCTTCTCGATTTTAGCAGTTTGGTCATCAAGATAAAAGGGGGAAATTATCGAGAAAGTTCTAAACATATTGTACTTGTGTCAATTTAGTCAGAAACCTTTTAATTTGACCAATTTAGTTTTGAACCTTTTGACGATTTACCAATACAGTCCATTGACTGAACATCGTTGACATGAACGCCAGCTGTCCTACAAGGCTCGACCTGATGCGGATAATTTTGGAAAATTTTTAAACTTTTCTAAATTTTTTATATTTTTTTCCTTTCTTTTTTAACTTTCCTTTTCTTTTTTGCTAGTGGCCGGTCGCCAACCACAGGCGATGGCCGGCGAGGGCGAAGCTTAGCAAGACCACCCTGGCCTGGGCGAGGTCGACCTCTCCAGATCTGGCAAGGAGGGCCTCGCCGCCCCTCACCAGCCATCGCTTGTGGTTGGCGGCCAATGACCGGCCACTGGTGAAAAGAAAAAGGGAAAAAAAGAAAGGAAAACGAAAAAAATTACTCAAAAAACTATTCACATCAACACTTGCCATGTCACATAGGACGGTCGATGTCCGTGTCGGCGATTTCCAGCCAAAATTGATCAAATGGATTACATTGACAAATCATCAAAATGTTTAAGGCTCGATTGGTCAAATTAAAAGATTTAAAATTGAATTGACACAAGTGAATAAGTTTAGGACTTTATTGGTAAATTTCCTACTAAGCAAAGCTCTTAATTCCATTTTCTAGAGCTTATCTTGGAGGGTTTGAAGGAGCTTGTTTGTCACAGTCGCCGTCTCTACTAATTGAAACCCTCAGTATGTTTTTCATTTTTCTATTAAGAGACATACGTACGTATGTTCATACATATACATGCATACCCATAAAACTGTTTTTGATATAATCATTAATCAAATATAGAACGCTTAAGTTATAAGATCGGCTCGACAGAGATGTGTCGGCTTCAATAAAAGTTTGTATTTCTGTCTTTGCGAGAATGGTTCCACATGTTTGGCGGTTTGAGACTTGGGAATTTTGTATCTTGCTTGTGGATTCTTGTGTTGGGGTGTTATTCTAGAGGTGAGGAAACTCGTATTCTCATGATTTCATTCATTAAAGAACTCGAATTTTATGGTTCTTCATCTTTAAATCTATTTTGCGGCGGCCGGCTCCTTAAATTGCTTGTTATGCATGGATACGAGTTTGACTTCATTTTTTCCTACCTCAAGTTGGTAATGGGAGGAAGTGAACAGGGATTGATGCCTCGGTGGATTTTCAATTAAGGAGCAAAAGGTCACTTGTTCAAATGTACTAACTATGTACAAATTGTTCTAAATTAGGGCCACTTGAATAGGTCAAAGGCCCTCGGTCTTACCGGGTCACAGAATTTGCAGGGTATTTCATGGCCTCCGAGAAGCAAGGCCTTCACATCGGTCTGTGGCCCTGAATATATACAATAAAAAAGCATATTGTCTTTAACATGATTCGTGCTATTCCGCTATGGCTTTCTGCCTTATGAACCTACCATTAAGAACATCAGCCTAAGGATTAAACTACCCCTTTCTGTGGAAGCTTTGAACTCGTAATAGATAAGTTGATGATGGTCTCAAATTTCAGGACCAACCAGTTCCGTGCATAAGCATGTGGTTCTCACCGTTCTCCTTGTCTCAAACCTTTTTTTTTTTTTTGGCTCGGCTACTGTGCATGCATAAGATCAAAGTGGTCATGCGTCGTATTTATTGAATGGTCATGCGTCGCATTTAATGAACCTTGTACCCGGGACAGAACAAATACGGACTATTAGATTTGGCGAGTCCCACTAGATTTGCCGATGGCCCACGTGGGACTCGCCATTCGCGACGGTCCAAATTCAATTTACTACATATGCTATGCTCTATCGTCCTGATAGTTTCTTTTCGTATCGACATGCCACTCGCATTTTCGTTGTCTTTTTCGGCTCGGCAAGTGGATCTGTACGTACTTATTATGGCAAAATTATTTAAAAAATCCTAAACCTATTACACTTTTGTTAGTTTAGTCATAAACCTTTTAAGTTTGCCAATTTAGTCCTAAACTTTTTTACTTCTTTCCAATTAAGTCCATCCGGCCAATGCTCACGTGGCATTTTTCAATTTTTTTTCAAAATTTTTAATTTTTTTTCTGCCTTCTTCCCTCTAGTCGGTTCGGCAACCGCCAACCAACCAGAGGCATGGGCCGACGAGGTGCCTCTGGTCGATCGCTGGTTGCTGGATCGGCCTCTAGCAAAGCTCGCCCCTGCCGGCCATTGGTGAGGGCGAGCCTCGCCCGCTGCCGCCAAGCTAACCTCACCTAGCTAAGGCAAGACTGACCTGTGTGGTAAATAAATTTAGGACTTTTTAGATAATTTTTCCTACTTGTAAGATGAAGAAATGGTACACGCCATGCATTCAGCGATTAGCCATGGCAGGGAGGTGGAGGCCATGTGCAAATCCAAAGATCTGTGTGGTGTATTGACAAGTGACACGACTGCGTCCGTGTGTACCTTACAACGCTACGAAATCCAGAGGTAAACGATACTTGAATGAGAGTTGGGTCCATTGTAGAAATCGAAACCCTAGGGCCACAACGTACGGACGATTTCCGGCCTCCAAGACCTGGGGAACCTGACGACGAACAGCTGGTCGATGAAGGCTAACCGTGCCAACTCCCATGTGATTTTTGTCCTTCTTCACTTTTGTTTCCAAGGCTCCCGGAGCTGTTGGAGCACTTGGTAGTATAGATTCCGAGTAGGTAATGACCAGAAATATGTTAACTAGGGTTTCATCATCGAGCGCCATAACTTTTGTATTGACCATCGAAAGTTTTCTTTAGTCCAAAAGGTAAGTTTGGCAAGGCCTTATGGACTTTGAGTTAACGCAAGACGCTTTAAATATTGGATATGTTTTGTTCCATCGGAAAGTATCGACAAAACACCTTTAAAAATGCGAATCGATATGGAAATCGATGAAGAATATGAAGGGTCCTTTGTCAATTCTTGGACGGGAAATGCAGATTGACGAGAATATTAACGGGACGAAGACAATTATAAAGAAAGCAAATCACACCATACGTGACTTTTAGGACTTAGCAACATGTATTTACAAATGGTTATTCAAAAACCCACTACTAGACAATCAGGGCCACATCACTCGCCCCACAACGTCAGTCTCTTCTGCAATTTGCCATCCCTACTCCTGACGATCATAATAGCCCACGCTTCTCAGTCATTATCATTTGCGACTTTCAGGATCTATGGCTCCACAAATTGGGGATCGCGCTGCCTTCACGATCGAATGGGTTGTTACGATTGCAGCCAAAATTGTTGGCTTCGTGACTCGAATGCTTATCTTGTTCTTGATCCATAGATCTTCCCTTCGGCTTCCGGTTCTCTCATTGGTTGAGCCAAATCTCATTCCCCGACACTCGTTGCTCGGCACTTAGGTATGTTAGGTATGTTTTTTCTTTTATCTCATGTAGGCAACTCCCCGCTGCCTTCATCGATTACCTATAGTTTTCAACTAAAAGGAACCATGTCTTGTTCGGTCTTATCCGGTCCGAGCCAACGGTCAAAGGACCGAGACAATTTTGGGTGCCTAACAGATTCGTTTGCTTTTAACGATCGTGGGTAGGTATTTAGATCTCCGCGTACAAGTTGCTTAGTTAATTATTAGAAAGAGTTGGCCCAAAGGAAGGAGAACGTTTCATTATGCAGCCCGCCGACACGCTTTTGCCAAAGACATGTGAAGCGTCCGTGGCTGGCCCTTGACTTTGTGCGCGCACGCGAGGGACGCGACAGCGAATCGTGCCAGGCCCTGCCGGCCGGTCAGCATCGAACGTGACATGGCACGTGAGAAACCAATTCCTTCGGAAACATCCGCATAAGCTCCCGATTCATGTGAACCCAACACATGTGAGCCGCTAGATTTAGCGGCGGCCCGTGCGGGGCCCCGCATGATCGTGCGGCTCGCGTGTGCCCGGGCTCGCATATGCGGGACGCATATTTGCAATCCTCCATGGATCACGAGTCCTATTTGGAGTGAAAAGGCGTATCTAATATACCCTTGCAAAAGCAAGCCGGGCGCGGCACCGGTAACCGAAAATACAAAACCATGCGAGAGACGGTCGACGATAATGGCATTACATATTCACTCACACCGTCAATACAAAAACTATATCCGCAACGATAGGATATTGGTCATCTTCAAGTTATTTGAAATATATAGTTAAAAAAAGACAGCCGTAATTATAAATGTATACTAGAGCATTAGTTTTTGTAATCAATTCTAATAAAAAGGCCTCGATTACCAAAAAAATATTTTGTTCATCGGAAATAATTTGGTGTCGGCAAAGTATTAGAGTGGAGCGGGTAGAAATGGAATGAGGTCATATGGTAAAGATGGACTTTACAACCGTGCTTGCCGTGCTTAAATAGAAAGGGAAGAGATAAGAAAGGAGGGTCTCCAATGGAAAATTGCAATTGACTACTCTAAGCTATCCAGTCACGTATCAACCTAGGCATGGCCCAGCTTGGACCTCCATTGCCTATGGTGCACGCCAAACAATAATAATTTGAAACGCCTAGCAAAAATTATTACAGATTAATACTACAAAAAACCCTAAACTATAGGAATTGTGACATAAATAGCGATTTTAACGTGTCCATCGTTATTTGATGACAAGGATTATCATGTCCTAATTTGATAATCCATGTTTAGCTTTTTTTTTTGTCCAATATTCAAACTTAACGGATCAGAAATCACATCAATAAATTTCGTGGACTCGAACTACCATAAGGACAGCATTGACCATATTCATATAGTATGGGGACTAAATTGACCATTTACCAATTGTTCAGAAGAATATATGAACAAATTAAAAGTTTAGAGACCACGTTACATACGGGGCCAGAGTTGATGGATCACTTGTGCCATTTTCTTTGTTATAATCAAGTCCCAAGACCTCAAATTCCACAAGCTGCGGGTCCACACGTTTGACCCGAACAGAGATGGTCTTGGAACTATTGTGCATGTGTTGCAACTCAATTTCTATGTGGGTAGGTAGGTCGATCGATTAGGAACTTACCAAGAAACTGTCTAGTGCGAAAGGACTGTAGTGAGGACTTAGTTGAGCTTTTGACCTTTAGGAGGCAATAATGGACACAACTTCAATTTTATTGAATGATTGACTTGCCTTCCACGTAGCATAGCTCGTTATGTGCCCCAGATTTCAAAAACAGTGTACTTAGCTTGGGGCTCAATCTCAGTTGAAATATAGCTAGAGTGATCGATTTGAATTTGTATGTTTCAAGAGGTGAAATGTCTTCGAGGTTGAATGTTCCTTCTCTTAGGATTTGACAGCATTGATGTGCAAGTCGGATAAAGACCAAGCATCGATTGTCCAAAGCGATGGCCGGCAAGAATATGAATTCGTATCGATTATGCCATTTGTAAAGATTACGTTTTGCGTCGAATAAATGATAAACTATCAAACTTTTATGACAAGGAAACTCTCTTTTGACGACGTGGAGAATCGAACACGGGCGTTATGACTGATCCCTCCATGTATGTTCGCTCCTTAACGATTAAGTCAACATAGGAAGAGGAAGATTTTTTTTTTATGAGTACATATTATTAAGATGCATGTATGAATTGTGTTAGAAAATCCCAAATCGAAGAATTGATGTAGTGTTAAACAGTTAATATATCCAAGTTAGCTTGTAAATCGTTGGCTTAAGCTTTTGAGTAAATGTGGATCCAACTGGATATGTTGATGGGCTAGGACTTGGATTTCCTTTTGGTGATCTTCCTGGGTGAAGGTATCGGGCTTCTGTTATATACTCCCAACATGTGGTATTAAAGTCGATGGTTGATTAGTGATCCACCCTAATCTATTCTGGTGTTGGGTGTAGCAATGCGGGCCCGGCGACAAACTTCATGGTTCAGTCTAGAAAAAGAGATCAAGGATGAAGTTGCGCGTTAATGGAGATTCAAGATAAAATATCATGATGCAGAAGGATACTTGGATTAAGGGGGAGTAGACCTAACATTGAGATCACACGTGAGAGAAAGATTATTATGATGCACATGTAAGTTGTGTTTGAAAGTCCAATATCGACGAATTGATATGATGTGAAGCAGTTAATATAGCCAAGTCGGTTCATAATTCAATGGTTTAAGCTTTTAAGTGAATATGGGTCCAACTATGTTGACGGGCTCGGATTTTGGCTTGGCAATTCCCGGGTGAAGGTATCGCACTTCTGCTGCGCGCTTCCAACACATATTCATAGCTTAATAATCTGAATTTTTGGAGTAACCCGGCGTGCACTCAATTCATACGATCTCAAAGCTATAGTTGGGTGGCTGATATTTGGGATTGGCCTCATGAAATAGGCTTCTTATGAACTCAAAATCTTGCTCGAGCGTGGCCTCTCAAGGCCCAAAGTATCAAAATCCACACAAGAAAGGCCCAATCACCCCAAAAAGAAGTTGAGAAAGAAAAGGATAATCTTCAGCTATATCCTCATGCTGTCCACGACTCCCTGCATCCGCAAGCTTGTCTCTTCAGTCTCTTCGGAAATCTTGAAAGGTCAGTTCTCTCTCCTGCTTGATCAGCATTAACATTTCAGATATAATTTTTCTACTACATTAACCCAGTGAGAATGGTGTGCATTTACAGTTAACATATCTTGCTGTTATCTCTTTCACCTCTGATGGTTCTGCTAATTAGCTCGTCTCTGAGGATGATGCAAATATGCAGAGCATATGCTGCTCAATACTTGCTTTGAAAGATTCAATTTTTAACTCAATTTATAAGTAGTTTTCTTCACTGTCGTGATTAATTCATACATCTATGGCTGATGGTGCAGACTGCAGACTGGTGGTGGAGTGAACTGGGCGAGAGAGAGAGAGAGAGAGAGAGATGGAAAACATAACAGCAAGTGAGATTGCAGGTTTTGGGGTGGGCACTCTGCTTCTGTGTGCCACAATTGCTGCTCCAAGAGTTGACTCTTTCATTTCTGCTTCCCAGAGGAGGTCTCAGCTTGTCCTTGCCCCTTCTTAGTTCCCTTGAGATGCTTTCATTTGTTGTTTCGTTATGCTTCTGTTATGAATTGGTTTCACGGGTTTTGGACTAGATTGTTACAGAGTAACTAGAAAGAGTTTCTTGTTCAAAGAGGAATTTGTCGAATATCTAGAGTTTCTTTTTGCATAGCATGGGATTTGGGTTTTCCCATGAATTATTTTTGTCGTCTTTCTTCATGTTCTTGATGTTTGGATGATCTGACCGTAATCGGCAAAGGTTCATTCCTAAAATTATTTGTCACTCACCAGGATTAGAGATGTTTGAAACGCTGAGTTTTCATTCTAATGAGGACATCTCTCTCTGTCTCTCTCTCTCTCTCTCTCTCTCTCTCTCTCTCTCTCTCTCTCTCTCTCTCTCTCTGTGTTATGGGTTGAACTTTAGTCAGTTCAGCTGCAATCTGCTGATTAGGTGTAGAGAAATCCCTTGCAAACACTCACCTACGAAGACTGAAGTTTGGACCAGAAATGATGGAATTACAATCGCACGTCAATTCTGTTTCTAGAGCACAATCCCTTTTCTTACGCAAGGATGCTTCATCTAAGCATTCTGATAAAAACCTGCCTATGTCTTTTTGTGTGCAGCTCGCTCGGTATGTGCAGGAAATGCGGCGATCTGAAGATAATAGCTTGCTCAACATGTCGTGGAGTTGGTTCGGTCAAGGAAGGCGGGCTTATCAGATTCAGTTTCGTGGACGATTTATATCAATTGCTTGGTGGCGACGAACCGGGTGTGAAAACCACACCATGCACGAAGTGTCGAGCTAAAGGTCATTTTCGTTGCCCGAATTGCTCTAAATCACAGTAATTGAAGTCCGGCTTTTCCTTCAGCTTTAAGAGGACAAAATTGTTTAGGGGCCGCGCAAATTGATCGTTTGGCTCACGCGCCTCCTCTTATTTGTAACATAGACCGGTATTTGTTTGGATTTGTCATAGCATAAAGACCCAAAAGATGGATCCTCCTGTAGGGGCTGGACAGTTTCTCTGCCTTGTACTAATCGAGATGAACACTTGCAGAAACAATTGTTAATGGAAGACAGAATCAAATTCACAGACTTGTTGCATATTGTAAATAGAACACAGCTCGACTAAGTTTCAAAGTCGCTAAAGTCCAAATAGAAAAGGATTGGAATTCAGTTCATCTGGAGGGCACTTCCTGCAGCTGCTTCACCTTGGTGATATAATCAGCCATTGCTTCTTCCTTGCTCTTCCCTGAAATATAACCCGTGAAAGACGAAACCGGGTGATTACTTTTCAGGTTAAAAGAAACTCCACAAACTTGTAAGCTTCAGATGAATGGCTTGGTTTGATTGTAGCTCAGACCTTCAACTGCTTTCCAAGCATCCCATTTCGCCCTCTCCGTGGGGCTGAAGAACCCGGGTCGACCTAGCATTACAAGGAGAGGTTGACCAGTGCACCGACTGTGAATAGCTTCAGAGAAAACATCGGTCTCAAAATTTCTCTTTTTTTACTGGTATTGACAGCTCCTATGGTGGATTGCTTGTACAGCCCATAGAGCACCAGCTTGTCCGCATCTTTTGTACTCGCAGGCAACGACTTGGCCTTTTCTGCATGTTCCTTGAACTCATCCTGCCACGAAACATGAAATCAGGGCGAAGGCAAAAGTGCAAAACAAAACAAGAACGCAATGCGAGGACACAAGCATAGAAGATAAGGGCAATGCGAGAACCTCCAAAGCCATCTTTTCAGCAGGCTGGGGCTACGAAGCAGGCTTGTAAGTGGCGGAGATGCAATGGATCTCTCTCCTCTTGTTTAAAAACCGAGCTCGCATTGACCTCTCATGGCGATGCGAGCAAGAGAGAGCTTTCTTTGTGTAGTACGTCCGACAGTTGAGCCAACTTCAGCCTACTTGTAGCTTCTCTACCTTCTTTTGCCCCCCCCCCCCTTTTTTTCTCTTTTGCCTCTTGTTTCAAACGTGCGACGAAGGGTTTGCTTGGCGAGCAGAATATGCCGTGATCGGTTACCTTAAATTCATCCAACACCATTTTAGACGTACCGTTTATTTGATCTGTCAAGAAATGGACCACAACGTGTGCCGTGACTCGACCCGAAGCTCACGGAGGCTCGGGCCTCAAATGGAGTACTAGCGCAACGACCTTCAAGGTAGGGTGAATGTCCTTCGGATCCCCTTGGCATTCTCTCCTTCCACTAGACTTGGATCTCACGAGCCCACGGCTCGGTGTTCTCGCTCGTTATCAAGCGGGCACGTCATGCCGCGACTCGAGCAATCCGACTGGCCATCCATCCCGCCACGACAGTTGCCATCGGCCGCAAACCAAATGGCTCGTACAGATCTTGGCACGCCCAAGTCCCCGATGGGTGTCGAAAAATTGGATCGGTTGCATTCGAAGAGATGGGAAACTGAAATCGTGCTATTACGTGCCTAATCTTACTCATATATGCACATGCACGCGAGCGCGCAGGGTTTAAGCATCAAACCAACCGGTCTAGATAACATCAAATGTGACATCTCTTGATTAATTTACTCGAAGTATTGTCCGTTTTGACCTGTCACATACCGAGCCTCACTGTTTTATCCTTTGGCACAAAGGTAAGCACCTTCTCAAGAGGTCATCCACCCCAAGAGCATTGTCGTTATGCCAAAAGGTGCCTCTTTAAGTTAATTTAAATTTTCACGTGTACATTCCAGAATCAATTTCTCATGTTCGGTGTACGGTTCGGTTCGTCCTTGCTCCTTTTGCCGTCATATAAGTCTATCGGGAGCCGATCCTTATTCAAACCCTCTAGCCCCATAAATTATTTTTCATCCTCGTCGGACCGGGTCGTTATATGAAAATATGTTTTCTGCATCTGTCGATCCCAAATTCGATCTCGGGATCGACAGTGCAACCATAGTGCATCATGAGCTTATCCTAGATCCGGAAACAGAGCGTGGAGGCAGGTGCAATCATGACGACATTGAACTAATCAAACTCCTCCCCAAACACCCCTCCCCATTTTGTCAAATTTGGAATACTAGTTGGATAACACCTTTTCCTACTGACTCTCTTTGATTAAGGGCAAGATCTCGGGCTGTCCCATTGGCCCTAAGCATCGTCCGGTGTCAATAACGACGACTTAGTTGCTCCCTAATTATTGCGGGAGAACTAAACTAAGCTTAATGACTCGTCCTTATCGGTCCGATGGATTTCCAACGTTAATCAAAAGCCCAAAAAAAGAGAGACGGGAGGAAATGGCAAAACCAGGTGGCCATCAATCGCCGTCCACCTACTTTCCACGAGTCGCGATATTTGTCTGGACGTGTTCGATGTCCACGAGGAATACGCTACCTTAGTGCACTCGAATGTCCCACATCGACATGACCCCTTATGACTACTTCGCCAATATAGAGTAACCCTACAAATATCTGCGCCTTTAACTACATCGAAGAGCATAATAGCGAGAAAATTATCCAAAAAAACTCTAAATTTATTACATTTTAATAAATTCAGTTTTAACTTTTTCGATTTTATCGATTTCATCTTAAATCTTTTTATGTTTTTTCAATTTAAAAATTGCCCACGTCAACGCCGGGCGTCTGATCGTGCCATGTAGGACGGTCGACTTCCACGTCAGCAAATTCCGAATGGGCTTAACTGACAAAACGTGAAAAGGTTTAGGACCTATGTATTGAAATATTTTACATCGCTTTATATACATGTGATCTCCTTCCGCTTATCAGTTTAAGTTTTTTTGTGGGTAGGACTTTCTATTATGTAATCAGATGTGGATTCTGCCCGGTTTATTTGGCACGTGTTGCATCACCCCGTTCATCAGATTTCACGCATCATTCCTAATCAGTCTCACTTTGGCATTATGTACAATATCGTCTCTAAACTTTTATTTGTCGATGTGGACCATATTATATGTATGAGCTATATTCTTATTAAAAGTGATGAGTTGATATGTCCATTTTTATCCATGTACTTGAGAAATGTCTATCATTATTATTTGATGACGTGGTCACGATATTAGACATTTTCATATAGTCTAAGATTGTGTTTGTTTTGCAGAAAATGTACAATTTCTAGAAAATACTTTCCAGGAAATCATTTTCTAGGAAAATGAGTTCATTTTTCGGTGTTTGGCTAAAACCTAAAAAAGATTTGGAAAGTTTTTTCAGTTATTTGGTGAAAAAAATCTGATGGTGAAAATTATCAAAAAATTTTATATTTTTTAAATTTTTTTGTTATTTTTAAATTATTTTTATTAAGAAAATAAAATGCATGAATGTTTTCCTTCTTAGAAAGAAAAGAAAAAAGAAAAGAAAAGAAAACATATTAACAAATTCAAGATGAGCAATTCTAGAAGTGTTTTCACCTTTTTAAATTAGGAAATTTACTTTCTTAAAATTAAACACAATATTTGTGTTGATTGGAAAATATTTTCCGTTGGCCAAATCATTTTCAAAGAATGAAATGGATGAGAGCCCGAAAAATACTTTGGTGAAGATACTTTCATCAAAACAAATATATTCTAAAGACTAAATTGAATATTTACTAATAATTCGAAGATTATATTAAAAATATTAAAAATTTAAGGATGATATCGTACGCTAAATCGAAGGTCAAGGCACCGTAGTTTCTATCGCAATGTTTTGTACCATAGAAATCGAACACTTGGGCGGATCCAATCGACGAATCTCTTTGACTTTTCAAACCATCTTTTCTCCTCGTACGAACAGGTGAATGTCTAGAATAATTTCGCCGTCTGCGGTATCTCCGAAAATCAAGGACTCGCCATACCGCGCGTGACCTGCACGTGCGTGTACATTGGCCACAGCAACCAGGAGGGTTTGAACTTCGAAGCGGTTCTAGAAAGCCAAATGGCGGCGTTTGATTGGCTACTATTTCGGTGTTTCTGATAAATTTCTTAGTTAATTGCGTCATAAAATTATAAATCCACACTGCCATATAAAGCAAAAAAAAAAAAAAAAAGTTCTAAGCGCGCGAATAATAACTATATTATTTCTTTATTTTTCTATTTTCTGTTCTCAGGAATAGATTTAGAACAGAAATCCGTTTGACAATACAACTTCATTTCTTTTTATTTCCAAGATAAATTTCTTAGCCTAAAAATAGCTTTAGAATAGAAATGGGAAGTAGATTTTTTTTTACTATTCTATTTCTGGAATAGAAAAAGAGATAACAACTCTTCTTATCACTCGTCCCCGCATTCTCCGCGGCCACCGACCACCGCCTGTCGGGAACAGAAATTTAAGAATAACTTATTAAACGAATTTTTATTCCGGGAATAAAAATTTTGCGTCATTATCAAACGCTACTTCCTGCTCTAAAACTCGTTCACGGAATAAAAAAATAGAAAACCCTATTTCTTATCGAAAATTGGGTCGAGGAAAAAAGTAGTTTTCATTCGCACCCTTAATTTCATGGGATTTCAATATATCACGTGCTCCATACATGGTCCCCATTATTACTTGACAGATGGTATATCCATGGAAAAATGTATAGTTTTTCACTATCTCTTGCCTACTTTAATTTTAAAATCTTAAATCTGGTCCATCGTAAAAATAGTTCAAATCTTGAAATAATTTTCTATTTCAATGTATATATGTGTAAAATATTTTTTTGTTGTGTGCTTTGTACTTTCATCGATTTCTTTGCAAAGCGTGTTTCCGTCGTTATCTTTTAGTCGCGTATTCTTAGTAGGGCAGTTTTGCTTCATCCTTCAAATGTCGCTTTCTAATGTGCGCATATTTGCTAGTTTAACATGTTGAAACCCATAATGCAACATCTAATTGGAAAACCATCAATTAGAAACTCGAGCATATCTTAGTCAGATCTGCCAATTTTTCTTATACCAAAAAGAACATGAAAAGCGTCTAAATATCCCATATCGCCCGGCTATGGGATTTGTCAGCTCTTTTATATACACGCAATTTCCCCCCATTTATCGGTTTAAACTTTTGTGCCGTACTTTCTACCTCTGTATCAGACCCAAATCCTACCCCAATTTATTTCACGTGTGCGTTTACCCGGTTCATCAAATTCCACATGTCATTTTTAATCCATATGCTCTTATATGCACGTGATCGGACTTTCTAACCATGAACGAAAATATTACCCAGCACCGCATTTTTCGGCGACTCTTCTCCTATTAACAGCAAAAGAAAAGGTTTTTTTATATATTTTTTATTATTTTTGGCTAGCGTCGAATCTAGACCAGACCCTCCATTTCGTCTTCTTCCTTGAGGAAAATACAAGTCAGTTTGCCCGTATACGTTGTCCCCGAGCCTCGTGGTAAGGTCGCTCTGCTATGAGAGGAACATCGTCGTCGTAACGAGGGAGGTCACTCCACGAACCGACAAGGAAACTCACGAAAATGTCCCGAAAATTTTCATTACCATTTTCAGACTTTTCTGCCCCCACCTATTCCTGGCTTTTAATAGTATAAAGTCGTGCTCAAAGAGAAAACTCATGCAATTACTTACGTTTGTGAAGTATGGGCGCTCAAGGTCGTTGCAGTTAAGGATGATCGATTTCAAGATAGGTCGATTTCTACGCTGAAACCTGGAACCATATTAGGTAAGATTTATTCTTGATTCGTGAAATCGGGAACCGGCCCACTTGGCCCAATTAAGGATGATCGATTTTAGAATGGGTAGGTTCCGACCCTAGAACCTGAAACTAGCCAACAAGGTTGGTTCCAAGTTGGTGAAATCGGGAACCGGCCCACTTAGCCGAATTAGGGATAATCGATTTCGAAATGAATAGGTTCTGACCCAATCGAGAACCTACCCACTTGGCCCAATTAGGGATAACGGATTTCGGAATGGGTCGGTTCCAACCCTAGAACCTGAAACCATACCAGTAGTATTGGTTCTGAGTTTGTGAAATCGGGAACAGGCCCACTTAGCTCAATTAGGAATAATCGATTTCAAAATGGATCGATTCTGACCGTAGAATCTAAAACCAGACCAGCAAGGTTAGTTCCAAGTTTGTGAAGTCGAGAACCAGCCCACTTGGCTCAATTAGAGATAATCGATTTCAAGATAGGCTGGTTTCGACTGTAGAACCTTAAACCGACTCTAGAACCTTAAACCATACTAGGATGGTTGGTTCCAAATTTGTGAAATCAGGAACTGGCCCACTAGGTCCTGCGGTGGGTACAAGAACCGACGAATAATTTTTTAAGGCTGCAAGCGTATCTTGCTCTATGCAAGTTGTCATCCTCGGAGTAGTTATCATGTCTATGCAATCATCATGTTTCACACTTGTTTGGAAGTAAATTTCGGCAAAACGATTGTTAAAACATACCATATGACTGGAAGTAAGCCTTTGGAATTAGTTGCGCAAGCATAGCAGGGTCTCGAGTTCATTTCCTATAAAACTCATGGATGTCCGAATGAACATTGATTTTGTCTGGGTGCTCAATAAACGCATTTGTCCCCAATCATCTCTGGGGAATTGTTAAAAAGAAAAAAATATATCTGTCAAGTTCGTTCCGGACAGTTCGGTCTGCACCATAAAACTGGGAATATGACCGATTATCATCTGTTTCAAATTTTAGGAATCGGGGTTCCCGGATTGGACTATAGCAGTGCTAATCCCTAATTGCAATCATCAAACTTATGCATGGTACAAACTATGGTAAACATATTTGTTTGTCTTTTTTTCTTAATTTAAATTCTGCGAATTTTCGCGTTTTGATTTTATTTTTTCAAATTTGGAACTCCAGATTTGGTAAATTTTTTTTAAAATTCGACACACTGAAAATATGTCGGGCATTGAAGACGAGGGACTAAAATAGTAAGCACGTGTCGTGTATTTATTGGTGCAAGATTGTATTTGAAAAGACACATTTTTGAATTGTGATTATTTATTCGACCAAAAATAAATGGTGTTTATTTTTTTTATTTGTATTTCAAAGTCCAGCTTCCGTTCGGCCAAAACGAAGATCCGCTAGCTGGTGGACAGCTCACCATGCCATTGCGTCAAAATTCTTTTTTCCCTTTTTTTTTTGGTGTTCTTCAAAAAAAGAAAAAAATCCAAGATTATTTTTTGTCCTTGTTTTTCTTTCTCCCCCGCTCCTATATATTAATTCGAAGCTAATCAAGCTCAATGTCCGTTTGTTTAAAAGAAAATTATTTTCTGGCTTTCCGTATTTGGATGACGGAAAACTAATTAATTGACAAAAAATTAATTCCATAAACTCAAAATAACAAGCTTAAATTGAGAGAAAATAACTTTCCATTCTGATAAGAAAGAAAGAACATTTCCTAAACCACCATACAACTTAAATTAACATTTTTCCTTCCATAGAAAATACTTTCCTTTATCGCAAACTTTTCAGTGAAACAAACTTATTATTATACTAGTCATACTAACGCGCATTGAATCGTCGCACCTCAAGTCCTCATTGTCTAATTGGCTTTCGAGTGAGAGGAAGTGTTAGAGATGCATAGTAAATCATGCACCGTCCCTCGACAACTTTAAGATTTTGGAGGAGATAAAATGATTATGCACTCAATTAAATAGGATTGGCATGAAATAAATAGAGTTCAAATCTGTTCGTAACGTTTTAACCGTTAGTCAATTGAATTCTTAACATTTTACTCCAGTCAAAGCTCTTTACGTTTTAAAATACACGCAATCGGTCATGCCCTGAGTTTGCCGTTAATAGATTTCCGAGACATGAAAAATTCTCGTGAATCTCTCTACTATGTACGGGCATATTGCCTTAAAAAAGGGTTAGGTCGGAAACGTGTAGGGTTTCCAATGTCGATAATGAGTCTAAGATTTGACCGTAAGGGCCGAACTAAACAAACCAAAATTCAGTCGACAAACCATCAACGTGTTGAAATCGATTGTAAATTTATGCATTTGGATCTAAGGGTGAGCAAAATGAACAGCCTAGACCGAACAGGCTGGTTCTGGATGATTCCCGGATGCACCGGTCTGGTTCCCGGTTCGATAAAATTGGGACTGGTGAATTTCGGTTCGGTTCGCAGTTCCACGCCAGTCCCAAGTGTGGAACTGCCCATCCGGATCGGACAGATTTACTCACGCGCGTAAGTAAGATGACGAGAACAAATCAAAACGCAACAACAGTGGTACCGAATTTTGCCACAAATCGGGAAAATATCCGTGAAGCCTATAATGTCACACGAAGCTCACTGATCGTAGAAACCTCTCGATTATCAAGAACATATTCTAACGACAAATTAAAAGAAACCGACTATTCTATCGGTTCCGTTGGCCTATCAGGAAGCAAAGACCAATCGGTCCGATTCCCCGCTTCTCGGGTTGGAATCGGATCGCCCGGCAACCGATCGCTTCCTATTTGGATCTCTCGAAACCTCGGGATCAAATTCCCGGGGCAATCACCGGGCAGGGAGCCACGTGGCACCGCGGTCTAAAGAGGGAGAAGAGAAAAACGAAAAGCAATTATTATAGCTGGATATTACGGACTTAGATAGAGCTATAAGATTGAGACACCGAGAGGGGGACCAAGCGTGACTCTCAAAATCTACTCATTCTCTCTCTCTCTCTCTCTATAGAAAATCAGCTCTGAATTCATAGGAGAAAAAGAAAGGGGGCCTCGTCCTCTCCTCTCCTCCCTCCTCTCCTCCTCCTCCTCCTCCTCCTCCTGCTTCGTCTTCGAAGGGATTGCCGCGACCGCTTCGACTCTCCCCTTCCCTACTTCTTTTCGCGAATCCTCGCGATGTTCCGGATTTCCGAGGTACGTGGTTCGATTTGTTCCGTCGTTTTCTGTACCCCTGCCTGAAAGCGAAGATTCCGTGTCGTGGGAAAAGGAGGAGGCCCCGTCTTTTCTTTGGCGATTCTTGGTCTCGCAAACGGCGGGGGAAAGAAGCGGAGTTCTTTGTACTATCTAGATCGTTGAATTCTCTCGGCACCACCGAGTCTCTGATATTTCCTCAGCTTCTTCTCTTCTTCTCCTCTCTTTTTTTTTTACCATCGGGGGGGGGGGGGGGGGGGGGGGGGCGCTTTTCGCAGTTCCGAAAATTGTCCGGTTTTGTGAGGAATCGCGAATCTCTGCATGCGAACATGTGAATCTCCTCCTCTGCGTGCCTACGGGTTTTTTCCGAAATCAGAATTTGGTCAATACCCAGGTTTGTTTTCGAGCCGTTGCTTCGGTTGTCTCGGCATTTCCGGAGCTTTACATGCTCCGCCAAATCGAAAGCTCTGATATTTTCATCCTGTCCACTGACACTACTGCTCCCCCTCGTTGATTCTCTTCGGAGTTTTGTTGAATTGGCTGTCCTACGGTGGTTTGGATTTCCTGCTGTTGCTGTCTGCGCTTATCGAGGATCAAAACAATGTGTACAAATGCTGTTTCCAACAGTGGTACCCGCTTCGTGTTATGGCCCCTGATCTTTTGCCCTGCATCATTTTGACCTTTTCTTTTCCATGAGATTCTTCTTTTGGGACACTGAGCTTTTAGGTGGGCATTTTTCTCAGTACAATGAAAAGGTCCTTTTTATAGAAACGGGATCTGCTTTTTTCCACATCTTGTGAACATCGATAGCAGCAATAATAGACTCATAATATTAATATCGATAATCATCATCATCATCATCGAAATTTTTTTTTGTAATCCGATCCCTCTCTCTCCGTGAGAAAACAAAGCACCCTTTGAGGTCATGATTTCACCCATCAGACCCTGTCTTTTATGCCGAATGCCTTAAACAAATCCCAACATTGCGTTTCCTTCCTTTTTAAACTGTCCTCTTGGGGTTCTGTTTGGGGTAGGCATCCACTGTTTAAAGAATGGATATTTGGATTATGGGTGCTTGTTATATTAATGTAATATCACATCTCCAGTAGCTTAAAATTTTTTAAGCCCGAAAAGAATAATAAACTATACCATTTGATCTACTTTGTTCCGTAGTGGGGGCTGACGTGAAATGTCAAAGCACACAAAACACACAGAGAGAGAGAGAGAGAGAGGAGAGAGAGAGCGTGTGTAGTACTGCTGCTGCTGCTGCTGGAAATTCATGCCTCATCTTTTCTTGTTATGGGCCTATCAATAAGAACATTATTTCACTTGCTGTCCTTTATTCTCCTTCTTCCTCTTGAACAGGGCAGATTCAGATTCTGAACAAAGATAGGATTTTTCCATCTCTCTCGGGGCGGTCAAAAGGGGCTCGACGAAGTGTAAATGGAGGGCGATGCGTTCTCGGGGTTCGGCAGTGGGGCTCACCACCACCAGATAGACACCAAGATATTGCAGACCTTCCAAAAGAGCTTCGTGCAGGTGCAGAACATACTGGACCAGAACCGGCTCCTGATCAACGAGATAAACCAGAACCAAGAGTCCAGAGTCCCCGATAGCCTGAGCCGGAACGTGGGGCTGATCCGCGAGCTCAACAACAACATCCGGACGGTGGTCAATCTCTACGCCGATCTGTCGAGCAACTTCACCAAGTCCATGGAAGCTTCTTCCGAGGGCGACTCGAGCGGCGGCGCCCTGAGATCAGACGCCAAGGCCGGGCTCAAGAGAAATAGGCCTGCATAGGAACGATTCCAGGATCAAGAAAGCAAAACAAATTGTACCCTTTTGCTTATTCTCTCTGTAGCTCTGATGGGATGAAGTGAGATGAAGAAAGAAGAAGAAGAAAGTGGGGTTCTTGGTGGGTGGTGGTAGAATCTGATTTTTAAGTGCTTCGTCCATCATGACTCAGTGAAGTCACTGAAGCGTGGCTCTGAACTGCGTCTCTTGTGGTTCTTTCTTCACCCCCTGGTTCATCCGTACTTCTTCACTAGGAGGAGAATAATTGTTCCAAAGAGTGAAAATTCCCCTCTCTCTCTCTGTCTGTAACTCCATTGTAACCGTGGATCTAATTGGGAATCAATCACGCTTTGTTCGGTCTGGTGTATGTGTGTGTCCGTACTTTGTCATTTAGCATGTGTTTCAAGTTCTCTTGACAAAGAGAGTTCTCAGTTTTCTGTGTTCCGCAGCAAATTGAATGACACTTGACAGCGTGACAAGGTCGTAAAGAACCATAAAAGGAGATTAAAGCTTCACTAATTTCGTGAAAAATAAATAATTTAATTTTTTTTAAAATTAATCGTTTATATCACTTGAAATAATTTTTATAATATTTATTTTTTTTATTTAAATAATTTCGTGATCAATGAAAATATTTTTCGTTAAAAAAATATTAACGCTTATTTTAAAAAGAATATTTTTTAAATAATTTATTTTCGTTAAACAAACGAAACTCTAGGGTGTGCTTCAAAGATAGAGGAAGATTTTTTTTGGAAAATATTTTTCATTTTCAGGTGAAGGATTTCATTTTCCTTATTTTAAATATACATATTTTCTTTGACTATAAATGAATGTTCGTTGACTGATTGTTTTTAATATACCAAAAGCACAAAAGTTCGGAAAACTAAATTGCGAATTCTTTCACTCAATCAAACACACACCAAGAATATAACTGGGGATTAAAATACGATTTTCATGGTCAGAAAATTTCGTCGTCATAACCTTAATTTCTTATAACGTAGGTTCTTATTTTTCTTTTTCCCTACTTTATAGTCTTGCCGGTCCATGAGATGATGATGAGTCGATGATCGATTCTAAAGAGCGAGGGCTTGATGTTTTCGGGATGATCGGTCTCTTTATCAGTTCTTCTGAACTCCCCATGAGATCATGGATGGTCTGTCTTCCGACCCTTTTTGGTTGCTTAGAAAACAGCTATTCTCGCTGTTCTCATGATCCTTTCAACCTTTTGTGCTCCTTTGTGGAGAATGGAGCACGATTGTGGAATTCAAACATAAATTCTTGAGCGAAGTGTTTCCGAGATGCTCTGAAACAGGTTGAGTGAGAAAGCAGCTTTTTGATGATCGTTTTGGCTCCCATCACACTCCACCACCGCAAGATCAGAATCTCAGATAAGAGATGATGAGCTCTTTTGACCCCCTTTGTTTTTTATATATATATATTTCTTTTGTTCCTACGGCTCACCCAAGACAATCTATTGGTTGGTGATGACAGGAGAGAGAGGAATTCATAAAGAATTCACTAGGAAGTATTGAAAGAGAGGAGAAAAAAATATGAATAAATAATTGGTGATTAGAAAAACTGAAAGCACTACAGTCCCAGGAAATGGACAGATAGATGGGGTATGAACCGTGACCTGACCCCGGATGACATGACAAGGGACCCAATAGTTCACATTCTTTTTTGGGATGGAACTAGGGTTCCAACACATGCTTATCTCTTCGCTATCACCAAGGTTTTGTTCTCTCCCTTTTGAGCATGCTTTCTTCTCTCTCTTATCCCCTCCTGTTTTCTTTGATTGTATTTCATGCAAAATCGCAGTGGACCTTCTTTCATATACTCCAATGTCGGTGGCGGGTTTGTGGAGCAAAAAGTCGTGTTAATTTTTCATTGCGTTTCCAATCGATGCAAAGACAGATAGCCCCAAGACTCGTCCTATTCCGACTTTTCTCCACCATTTCATGTCTTCTTCTTGTGGCATCGAGCGGGCGTTCCTGATGGTGGACCCATAAATGCAGAGCAACCAAGTTTTCTGATCTTAGGAGGAAGAGAAAGGAAGACCCACCACATGAGTGATTCCTGGAAGTGTCTTTTGTCCTGCACTATATTTTTTTTATTCTCTATAAGAGAAAAGAACATAGGTGGGGGGAGATTGCTGTCACTCCATGTACAGTAATGTCCATATGCACGCATTCAAAAATCTATTTATTTATTTGCTTTTTAATGCACTCATTTGAACTGGATCTACTCCATGTGCTTCATTTTCACCGTGGAGTGTGATGTCATAGTCTCTGACCTCAGGGCATGTCTTGGGGGTCTCCTGCTGCGAGATCTTGATTGGTGCAGGCCTTCTTCTGGGGTGCGTGATCCATCAATTTCAAAATTTAGCAGTTGCAATTATAATAGAGAGTACAGAGTAGAGAGTAAGTAGTACGATAGCAGATATAGTCATTGAAGGCAGCGCTAAGTTAGCTGCTCTTCACTTGAATAGGGAGATGTCGATGTTTTTTTTTCTTCTTTCTGGGTCATCAATGACACCAGCAACCAAAAAATTGGAAGTGTCAAATTAATATTGTGTTTCTGACGCATGTGGGAGCATATTTCTCTTGAGGGTCATTTGCTCTAGAGCTACCACACGCATGCCTTAAGTTGGATTTATATATATGCTGTGATAAATTTATATTCATGTACATGATGGGCTAAACTTCACTGTTGGTTACTGAATTTTTAGTGTGTTTTATAATAAAATCACTAAACTTAACTTTCAATCGTTCCATGCACCTAATTATTTTTATTTTTATTTTTATTTTGTAACCGATACATTTTTCCTAAACCCAATAATTTTTCTATTAATAGGATGACTTATACTCATGTGACTCTGCCTATGGCGTCTAAACAATTGATAATGTCTACCATATCGTCATTCAACCGATTAAATGAAGGCTAATTGACAAAATAAATCGCGACCTTTTGGGGGGCAAATGGATAATTAAAATATGGTTTTGGTAGGAAGTATAGTGTCGAGAAAGATTTGATATGAAGTCCAAAGGCGATGATTTATTCTGATAACCTAAAAAGATAAGGATAAAATTAGAAAGAACGGAAATTGATTGTTGTTGCTATTTATCCTAAATTAAAAGGATTTCGACCGCATCGTCTATTTTTATATATATAAAGCAAGGTAACTAGAGAAGCCAATCGAAATTATGCCAACTAGGGAAAGGAAAGAATGCCACATCATAGTTTTTTGAGTTGTATTTAATATGTTTTCCTCAACATTCAATAATTATCCAAGCTAATAAATCTACATCAGTGGACCTCTTTAATGCCATTAATACTTTATTTCTATGAGAAGTTCATTGCTTCGAGGAATTTTTTACTCTTGAGGTTAACAAGACTAATTTTGTTTAAATGATTTAAGAGAAACAGGGTTGATATCACAAAAAACCTTAAATTGGTACATTCATGACAAAGTCACTCCAAACTAATTTTCTGATCACAAAAAAGGCTAAACCGATACACTTGTGATAAATTTGCAGTATAAATTATTGTTGCCAATGAAAATAATTTTCATCGACTAATTATTTCAAGCGATACAAATGATAATTTTAGAAAAATATTTTCAAAATCATATATTTTCCGTGAAATAAACGCAGCCTTATCGATAAAGATTTCCTTTTTTTTTAAATTCTTTTAAGGAAATGAACAGGAGCAAAGCAGAAGAAGGACGAGATGGATGGGGTTGGCCCCATGCCAAGCCAAGACAAAACCAAGCATGTTGCAAACACCACATGTGAAGTGGGAATCTAACTTTATCGATCTATTCATTTCTATCTATTCTATTTAATTCGATATCGGAACTTTAGTCTTTCGTTCACTTTTGCTCCTGCGATTAGGAGCAAAAATTGGTTGGAAAGGGACCGACCCCCCCGGTGTCTTGGCCTCTTGCAACTGTAGCCAGCAGATTATAAAAAAAATTAACAAAAATTAATTCTTGGTCTTGTGGGCATCTCCACCATCATTAGTTGGCCCAGCTAATTTAAGCAGGCGTCTCATTAATTTATGCCTCTGCCCGCGGTTTATCTCCCCTTAATCACTTTCTTAATGACCCTAATTTCGACAGCACTTTGCTATTGGGTTCAGCAAGAATCCACTAGCTCTTCTTGTGTCGTTAGGCTCTTTTGCCCCGATTGACTGTTGACTTTCTCTCTCAGGGTTAGGTGAACCACGGGGCGTTTGATGCATGAGCATAACCAACCTCATTATCCAATTCTTTTCTCTCTTTTCTCTTTTTTTTTTGGTTGGATATTGTGATGCCTTTGGATAAAATTGCAGCAGTGAAAAAAGAAAAAAAAAAAGTGTATGCGAACAATTAGGCGGGTTGCTGTCGTTGGTTTACAAGCTGCGGCTATATTTTATGGGGAAAATTTGTTTAAAAAGTCCAACTTATTGTACGGTCGGGAATCCGGTTGGCCAGGAAGGAAAAGAAGAACAAACACATAAAAACTTTAAATAAATTGCAAAAATCGTTCACGTCAGCGCCGGCCTAGCCTTATAAGACTGCCGACGCTGATTGGACTGTCACGTCAGCGATTTTTTGGCCAAAATTGATCGGAGAGACTGCATTGACAAATCGTCAGAATTTTTAAAACTAAATTGGGAAAATTGGAAATTTAGAACCGAATTGGTTGTCGAGGAATGGGTTGGGGATTTCTTGGATAATCATCCCATTTCTTATGTCATGTTTGTGATATTATTGGAATGATAATCACAAGTACGAAGAGCGACGAGTACCCTTAAGCATTCCACGTGGAGAAGTAATGTGCGAGAGATCGAAATTATTATGTCGGCTCATTTCGATGAATGGAGTTGAGGCGTCAAGCCCTACAAAGCATACATAATCTTACCTTTTCCGAAGCGTCGATATCAATTCTCTTGCCCCGTTGTACTCAAAAAATAGGTATCTCTATCGAAATCAAAACAAGCCGCGACTTGGAGATTTCGGGAGCATGCATGACCGTTCCAATAGGTACGCGTACCGTGGAAACCAGTTCCGAATGTTTGAAATCTCGGGTTCTCCTTGGACTCTAGGTTCCATGTAAGGGAGGTAGGCTTTGACGTCGGTCGCCCCATGCACGGCCGCGGGCTTGGTGGGCCCGCAAGCATTCTCATTTCGGGGCCGGCCGGCCGGCCGTGCCCGAACTCGCGCGATCGTCCCGTCGCATTAGCCATCCCGCGTGATTAATGAGGATTTTTTTGGGCCCAGAGTTCACTGCTCTGAAGTCAATTTCTGAAATCAACCGGATCTTGACTTTTGCCTGTTCGATTTGCGACAATGGATAGATTAGAGTGGGCCTCGGACATCAACTTGGGCCCAAATGCTGTGCAATCCCATGCTTCAACATCCGCAACAAGGGCCCAAGTTTCGTGCCCTAAATGGGCCTAGTGGGCCGGGCCCTCTTTGGGCCCAACTTCCCCAATCGCGTCCCACTTCGAACCGAAACCCTAGCTCTCACCCACACCGTCCGATTCATCTCAACCCGCCATCTCCGCCTCACGTATATAAGCCGCCCCTCGAACCTCCCCAAAAACCCCCCAGAGTGTGAGCGCTAGGGTTTGCAGAGCAGCAGCAGCAGCAGCAGCTTCCGCCGTCTTCCCTTAGCTCAGATCGCGTCCCCTTCCCCGGCGGCTCCGCCCAGCTTCGCCGTGATAACGAAACATGGCGGCGACTACTCAGATCAGCAAGAAGCGAAAGGTCGGTGCCTCGGCGGCCTTCCCGCGGATGAACGTTTTCGCGTGGCGATGAGACGTTGGTTTCGCTGATCTTCGGTTTTCTGGCTTTGCTTGGTGGTTGTTGTTGTGCAGTTCGTGGCCGACGGCGTCTTCTTCGCCGAGCTCAACGAGGTGCTGACCAGGGAGCTCGCCGAGGATGGATACTCCGGCGTCGAGGTTAGGGTTACGCCCATGCGCACCGAGATCATCATCCGGGCCACCCGCACTCAAAACGTTCTCGGTCTGGTGGCAGATTTTCGTTTTCCCTTGATTTTCCCTTCTTTCGTGGCGATATCGAGGATTGTAGGCGTTGTGAATTGTATTGATTCTTCTTCTTTTTTTGGGGGGATTCTGCGTGGTGTAGGGGAGAAAGGGAGGAGGATCAGAGAGCTGACCTCTGTTGTGCAGAAGAGGTTTAAGTTTCCGGAGAACGGCGTGGAGCTGTATGCGGAGAAGGTCAACAACAGAGGGCTCTGCGCCATAGCGCAGGCCGAGTCGCTCCGCTACAAGCTTCTCGGCGGCCTGGCTGTCCGCAGGTGGAGACTTTGTGCAATCCTCAGTTCTTTCAAATGTTGTGTCTTTTTGAGCCGGCTTTCATTTTATGGTCCATTGTTCGGTTGTCCTGCTGAAGCTGGCTGTTCATTAGCGACACTTGGTAACTTAGAGTTGGCCATTTATAGAAATAGTGCATGCTGGAGCAAGTTATAGAACATGGATATGGGATATGTGATAATTCGTCCTTTCGGTTTTAATCTGAATGGGTGTGCAGTTGAATTAGAATTTCTAGTCGATAGAAAACCATAAGTGAAATGGCTCCACTTTCTTTATGGGCATCTATGATGTGTTTTTGCTTTTTTTTTTTTTATCAGATTAACCGTCTTTTCTCAATTCTTTGGTCGTTGTACCCTGTTCCTGCGTCATCTACAAAGCAAAGTGGTTGTACCCTTTGCCATTTTTGTGTCGGAAGATGACTACATGGAATGCATTTGTCCTCCATGCCATCATCCTTGTGAAATACCTAGATTTTCATGCAGTAACCTGGAGGAGGATACATAGCTTTAGAATTAGCTAGTTCTTGTATGGTGACCTCTTTTGCTGTTTGTGTGCATACTGCAATGCTGAGAGTTTTTCTTTATCCTTTCTATATGATCTTTATGTCACGTACTTACCAATGGCATGTCTGATCTCTGATCGTAGTTGTCTGTTTTTTGGCCGATGTACTCCGTCCCTTTGTCATCTACAAAGCAGGGTGGTTGTTCCCTTTACCATTTTTGTGTCGGAAGATGACTAAATCATATACACTCTATCCTCCATGCCATCTTCCTCATGAAATCTCTTTATTTTCATGCAGTAACCTGGAAGAGGATACATAGCTATATAATTGGCTAGTTCTAGTATGAACTTGTTTGCTGTTTGTGTGCATACTTCAATACCGAGAGTTGTTCTTTATCCTTATGTTCATGTCATTGCCTATTGTATGTCAAGGTCAAACATTGTGCTAATAACGCCACACTATGTTACTGTTTTCCTGCCATCATTTCAAAATTTTTTTGCCATATCACTCTGGATCTCGTGTCTACTTTACATTGTCCTTTTCTTTGGCGTTTCTTGGATCTTGATTCTATATATTTGTTTGGACTCGATGGACATTAGATGCTGACTTTTTGCTGATGTCGGTCTTTATGTCAGGGCTTGTTATGGTGTCTTGAGGTTTGTCATGGAAAGTGGAGCAAAGGGTTGTGAGGTTTGTCTCATCAAACCTTTTATCTACTGTCTTATTGGGTTTGCTTTCTTGACATGCGCAGCAAATTTGATAGTGAATGTCATCAACATTTTACAGGTTATTGTTAGTGGGAAACTCAGGGCTCAACGTGCCAAGTCTATGAAGTTCAAGGATGGTTACATGATTTCTTCTGGTCAGCCAGTTAATGAGTATATTGACTCAGCTGTGAGACATGTTCTTTTGAGACAGGTTGCTTCCCCTTCTCAAATACCTTATCTTTTTTCCCACTAGACAAAAATGCCCTACCCAAATCGCTGCATCCTCAAATACCTTCTCTTGCTTGTTAAGATGCAACAGACTAAGAATTTAAGCTATTTATGCACCTTCATTTTATCTTATGACGCTGCTCTTTCTGCTTTGAAATTTCTCGCCTAACATATGTTTATTCACTGTCTAGGGTGTGCTTGGAATCAAGGTCAAGATTATGCTCGACTGGGACCCCAAGGGCAAACAAGGGCCTACAACACCGCTGCCTGATCTTGTTACCATCCACCCTCCCAAGGAAGAAGAGGAGTACAGGCCAGCTGCAGTGATGACTACTGATATTGACCTAGCTGTTCCAGTTGCTTAATGCTCCGCTTATTTTCAGGGATTGGTCATAATTATGAAATTCACCATGATTTTCTTTAAGAGCTTGAAGAGCAGTTTTTAGAACATGAAGGACTTGCTATGATCTTTTGATAGTTTTCGGTTTTTTTCCTTCTGTCAGAATCTTGTCACAGATATCTTGATTCCGCAAGACTTTAATTCAAAAATTTTGAGTTCATCGTGCATTTTGCTCTCCTGTTGTCTAAATGCTGTTTTTTTTAGGGTTTATACCATCAAAAGATGAGTGCAATTAGGTTTTTGCACTGATGGTAGGTTGCCATCAAAGAAGTTGAATCAAGAATCTGCAATTATACAGCATTAGGACAATTCTCTTATGGTGTATCGTACGAGGTCATTTTCGCCCTTTCATTTGTCTTGGGATTTTCTAATAGCACAAGTTAATGGACACTGTAATGCTCCTAAAGGAAGGGCAGGCAGACTAGTAATGGACATAATTGTAACGAATAGTTGATCAAAGCTTGAATTGAGAGAGTTTCAATTCTACAATTGCTATACAAGTTTTCACTTCCTACAGAGATTCTCACAGAGAAAGGTTTCTGTCATTGAGAATTTGAGTTCATGGTTCATGCGTGTTCATCTATATCTTTTTTCCGTGAAGAAAATAAGCTGTGTTTTCAGCATCATGGGTGTGCAATTAGCATGGTCTTCATGATGCTAGCAAAAACTGGATGCCGAGCCTTTCGTCACCCGCGGGGGGTGTGTGACAATGACGGTCCGCCGTCGCACTCACCGAATTAATGCGGGAGATTTGCCCTAAATTTTCGGGCATAGCGACTCGAACCTAAATTTTAAATGCGAAAGATGGACACACTTGTTAGTCCATGGTTTTGCCACGGTTATGGCAATGATATGCACATGAAATTGTTCAATCAGAGAATGAAATTCGAAGTCCCTTTCTCCACTCTTGAACGCTTCGTTTTCTAAAGCCGAGAAGAACGTGTGCTGCTGGCGCACACAACATTGCCTCCTCTTTTCTGTTATTAAAATTATTGATGATTGTTTGTTCATCCAATTTTATAACTTACTATTTCTTTTATTTGGTTTGTTCCTGTGTTTACGACCTTATCATAACACTTCAGATATCATTATTTAAAACATAATAATACTGAAAATTTCCTTATCAGTTAACTAGGCCAATACTTTTAATGACATTATATTCCTGGCTAATCATGTCGGGCGATTTTATATAAAATCAATGCCACGTAGAATTCTCAAGTAAACGTTACTCAAGTGAATGTTCTTTAAAAGTTATAGTATTTAAGTGATTGCTTTAAAAGTTATGACGTTAAAATAAGAACCACATGAAAATTATGACTAAGTTGGTGTCTTTTTGCCCATTAGAGAGACCAATATAGTGCTCGTACAATGTGGGTTCATTCGTTTTGCTGAGTTCAATAAATGTTCCCAAAAGTTTGAGCACCTAATTATGAGTTTTAGCTATTCAATTGTGTGTCAACTGAAGATGTAAACTTCTTTGTACTATACTAAATACATAGATTCCAATTATATAAATCTATACGATTGCAAATAAGCACAAGAGAACGCCAATACAACATCTATAGGAGATCACCCATAGAAAGTTCAAAGCCAATCTTGTTAACATATTAAGCCCGAGTTATTAGCCAAGTAGATAAATTGATTGCTCTATACCAGATCGATTTGATCAAATACGAGACTCTGTTTTACTAACATGCATATGCACCACCAGCTTAAGGTTAGGGTTAATTAACTCAAGCTATGACATCATATTTAGCATGAACTTATCCCGTAATGGGATCTAGCTAGCTACTTATCCTATATGGAACTGATCGACTAATAATTTCCACAGCAAGAAAAGATTTAACATTCTAAGGTACGACTCTAAATCCGCTTGCACGCTCTATATTTCACATCATAGAGTTTTAGTTGACTTTAGGGAGGTCCATAGCTAGAAGGAAATGATAATGACCTTAGTCCTATATAGTCATTATTACCGCTAGGCAGACCCTCGTTTTACATGTGAACACACAAGCGTGTAGCCCTCTCTTTTGTTCCTAAAGCAGATGCGACCTGTGTAACTATGTCCTTTTACCTTCCTATTTACTCCAGGTGGGAACGTCCTAGCTTCGTGATATTCGGTGAAGGCTACATACAGAAGAAGTGTAACAGAGTCAATAGATGCATCATTTGACCAGCTGCACTGGCATTTACCTCTGGAAATTTGCAAGAGACAACGTATGTTAATCACAATCTTCAAGCGGATTTTTAGATGAAGAGACGCGGTAGAGGAAGGCATGCTCAGGTGAAGTGGCGCATGAGGAAGAAAAGTAGACTAATAAGCACAAAATTGCAGTTGCAGATATGGAGAGCTCCCAGTTGCAGCACTAAAATATCAAATGGGCAGTGAAGGAGAGAAGATGAGCAGTAGTGAAGGTGTTGTTTGGCCATTTAAACGACCAGTTGACTCTCTTAACATTCAATGAACGTTCCTTTGGGAATCTGTGTGGCTGTTAAATATGTTATCCGTCGTGGTGTGCATATTAGAATGTGCCTGGGGATTTCATCTGTTGTAGTATTTGACCGAATGTGTACAGGGTGAGTAGAGCATTCTGATAGGTCTCATCCTGTTAAAACAACTACCCGCAGCTGAAAAATTTTAATGGAGACATTAGCAAAACCTCAGAGGAGGCAACCTTCAATAGAGACCTTGCACTAACACGTTCTCAAAAAAAGCATGATTGGGACATAGCGAGATTTCAAGGCTTTTAACTATCCTAAATCTAGCAACATCAGTTGAAACAATTCACTGGTCGTATCACTATGAATGCTTGTTCGCTTAATTTGTGAGCAATGATATGCTCTACCTGGAAGCAATGATATAGCACAATCTCCAAGTAGATTGTTCAAAAGAAAAAAAAAATGGGAAAGTAGTAGCCACCAGAAAGACCGTCCGTGGTTCTCCTCGATTTGATTGGCCTAGTTAGGAATCTCCCTTATACTTTTCAACTGGAAGAACGATGTTCTTGTCCAATATCTCCAGCTTCTCTGGCCCTCAAGCAATTGCAATCAGTGGACCTGTAAGTAGATTTTACAAGCTAACACATTCGAAAGCACACGCTGTCCCCGGAATCATCATCGGAGCTGCTCACATGCGTTCCAGAGGATTTACTTTGCCTGTAACTGCTGCTTCCATCGTTGTGTGGCCATCTCCCGTAGCAGCACCGCTCTCATCTTTTTTGTGCCCTGGAATCATCATCAGAGCTGCTCACATGCGTTCCAGAGGATTTACTTTGACCATAACTGCTCCTCCCATCATTGTTGCCGTCTTGTGTAGCAGCACCACTATCATCCTCTTGTGCCCCGGAATCATCATCAGAGCCGTTCACAGACGTTCTAGAGGATTTACTTTGCCCGGAACTGCTGCTTCCATCGTTGTAGGCCCAGTAGGGTTATGAAGGTTAATAATATATTTAACAATTTTAAATGAATCCGCAGGTTATCAACTTCTTTTTTTTAGTCCATCGGTTAATATCGAGAAACTTCGGGCATAGAGAGTCACCTACTTCTCGCATGAAGTCACCTCCACGACAAACTACGCTTTTCCTCTCTTTCTCCGTTCTTCTTCTGTCTCACTTCTCTATTTTGTATGCGACGGAAAAATAACATAAATGATTTATAAATTTTGATTAAATATGTAATATCTTCTCTGAACTTTTAATTTGTTTAATATAGTTAATGAACTTATTTGGCCTTGAATTTAAACTTTTCTTGCATATGATTATTGTGTTCCCAAATGTAAATCTAAATCCAACATTTTAGATTTTATTTATTTATTTTTACGTCATCGATAGGTGTCAATTCGTGATTGGCGTACAATACATAAGCGCAACATTTTCTCTGTCCAATTATAGTGAGAGGGCCAGGATCAAAGGAGGAAGCGGAAACTTTCTTTTAACCATAATTATTGAGGAGTGGGATCCTCTAGGGATGAGCATCGGACCAACCCTGGATCGGCCCAATCCGGTCGGTCCTGGTTTGGTTCCCTGGGGGTCTAGGTTGATCCTTGATTTTGAAATCCTTGGACTCTATATTGTACGGGCTGATCCTCGGTCCGAAGAATTTAGAGTTGGTCTAACCCAAACCAACTATATTATTATTATATGATTTTGTCTACTCTAAATCCTAGCGACTCCTCCTTTATTCTCTTCTTTTTTATGCGGTTCAGTTTGCCGTGTGAATAGAAAATATAAAGAAACCCAGCCCTACTTCAACAAACAAAAAAAAAAAATAGAAACACTCTTCGGTCAACTTTGCCTCGCTCGCTCGCCTTGGCTGGCTTGCCTATGTTCGCTTGCCTCTCTTTGCTCGCCTTGCCGCTCACCTCTGTTGACTCACCTTGCTCACCTCACGAGCAAAGCTCAGCCGAACAAATATACTCTGTTAAGTATTAATTATATGTATTGTTTATTTTATTTTTAAGCGTTCAGAAGTTGAAGCAATCATTTAAGAATGAACAAGATATGAATTGTATAATTCATGATTTATATTACGTATTTTGAACTTCTTATGCTTTAATTGTATTTCACATGTTCGTTTTCTTGGTTTGTTGCTTTTAGCAAGTGTGGATTTTATGTTGTTACCTTATTTTGTACTGGTGTTTATAATTTGATTGCTCAATGCCATATTGTTGATGGATATGTAATTTGAAATAGTATGATTATCGTTTCGAGGAATATAAAAAATAAAACAAAAAAATAATCGATCGGTCCCGGGTTCACCCTATAGGGTCGGTTCGGTCCTCGGTCCCAGACTCAATAGGGTTGATCCTCGATTTCAAAAATTAAGAATTAATACTGTGTAGGTTGGTTATCGGGTTAGGTGTTGGACTAGCCCAGTCCGAACCATGGCTAGGATCCTCAAAGAAAGAAAAAAAAAACAAATAAAAGGTGGGCACCCACATTTGGTCAAGTAAACTCAGGATGCCATAAACGTGGGACCCACAGGGGATAAAATCATTTCAATACCGTCAGAGCAAGTGGATTAGCGACGGAGGTATGCTGTTGTATTATGTTTTGTGTTGTACAAATTCCCCATCCTCCACGCATTTACTCAACATTCAAACCGACTTTTGTGGACCACAATCCCCCGAACGCTCGCCTTCCTTCTTCGATCTCGCTCCCCCCCATTTATTAAAGGATCGCCGTCCCATTCTTTCCATCCGGGTCGGGATCACGATGGCCTCGGAGAAGCACGTGGCCGTCCTCGCGTTCCCATTCACCAGCCACCCCCCGCCGCTCGCCAACCTCCTCCGCAAGCTGGCCGGAGCCGCCCCGGGCGTCCGCTTCTCTTTCTTGTGCACGGCCAAGCCCAACGGCGACCTCTTCCCGCCTTCGTCGAGGGCCGAGTTGCCGCCCAACGTCGGCGTCTATGAAGTCGACGACGGCCTGCCGGCCGGGGCGGCGGAGCTGCACCAGCGAGAGCTAGGGGACGTGTTCCTCAAGCAAGCTCCGGAGAGTTTCCGAGCCGCCATCGATGCCGCGGAGCGGGATGCGAGGAGGAAGGTGAGTTGTCTGCTGAGTCATGCTTTCTTGGTGCTGGCTTGCGAGATCGCAGAGCAAATGCGCGTCCCTTGGGTGACGTTCTGGGTCCCGTCTCCGTGCTTTTTGTCCGCTTGCGTCCACGTCGAGGTCCTCGGTCAGCTCCGCCGTGGAACCTCCCGCGGCGGCACGGCGGTGGCAGAGGCCGATGACAAGGCCCTGGATATGGTTCCGGGGTTATCATTGTTTCGCATGTCCGATATCCCAGACGAAATACTACAAGACCAGAACACGAGGATGGTGCCGAACCTGCTCCGCCAGATGGGGCACGTGCTGCCGCGCGCCAAGGCCGTCGTCATGAACTCGTTTGAGGAAGCCAACCCCGCGCCCCTTGTGGCCGACTTGAAGTCCAAGTTCAAGATTCTGCTCCACATGGGTTGCCTCACCGTGCAATTCCCTCCACCCTCACTGCCGCCGAGCTGCGCCTCAGATCATACTGGTTGCTTGGTGTGGCTAGATGCCAGAGACCCTCGGACAGTCGCGTACATATGCTTCGGCACGATGGCAATGCCGTCACCCGCCGAGGTCTTGGCTCTTGCCGAGGCCCTGGAATCCACCGGGACCCCGTTCCTGTGGTCGCTAAAGGAGCACATGATGGTCCACTTGCCCGAAGGGTTCCTGGAGCGGACGGGGGCGCGGGGAAAGATCGTGCCTTGGGCCCCACAGAGCCGGGTGCTGAGCCACCCGGCGTGCGGGGTGTACGTGACGCACTGCGGGTACAACTCGGTGTTCGAGAGCGTGGCGGGGGGCGTGCCGATGATATGCAAGCCGTTCTGGGCAGACAACACGATGAACGCGAGGATGGTGAAGGAATGGTGGGGGATCGGGGTGGGAGTGGAGGGAGGGATGATCACGAAGAGAGGGATGGTGAAGGCATTGGAGGCGGTGCTGAGGGGCGAGGAAGGGAAGGAGATGAGGAAGAACGTCGGCGATCTCAGAGCGAGGTTGGCGGAGGCTGCTGGGCCTGGCGGGAGTGTTGAAGCTGATTTCAAGGCCCTTGTGGACTTGATTTCTGCTTCTTGATATGTTCTGTTTTTCTGTCAAAGCTTGTTGATATGTTTCATGTCTAGTTTGGCTTTGGATGCCATGTGGAGTTGAGATCTTTCGCTGGAGACACCGAACGGGTTACAGAATGCCTAATCATGTTTTGCGGAAGATTTATATATATTATTGATCTTTGGTTGTATGATAAGATAGGCAAGTTGATGTCTTTTGAAGTTCCTTTTTAACGGCTGGATAACTTGGGGAGAATGGGTTCCTTGTGCCTTCAGCAAATACTTTCTTCTGGGCAACTGGTACGAGGATCCATAGTTCATGTCAGTACGAAACGATCTTCACCCTTTCGAATGAGATTGTAATTGTAGACAGAAACATCATTGGCTGCCATCTATATCCTCAGCTCCTCTAAGGTCGGGTTCTTGATTGGTTGATTGTCAAGATCCTCTTCTTCCATGGACATATCTGGTTTTTTTTGTAGGCTTGGTCTATGTAAACCGACATAAATCAAAACCATCGATCACGCAAGTCCTCTTATTCGATTTTACTTAGACTAAGCCTATACGCTGCTGTTTCGGGTGAAGAAAAGCGTCTGCTTGAACTCCCTCCAGTAGGCTGGATAGCTTCGGTGTGGTACACTCAGTAGCGTTCTGTTGTAAATCCGTTTTTCCGTTCGTACCTTCTCTTTTGTTCCCCTGTTAAGGAAAAGAGAACGAACGGGAATTTCTTTCAGGCAAAGGAAGCATGAACGAGTTTCGCTGATGTGCATATCTTCCTGAAGGTGGATTTTTGTTTTCCGGTCGTTATCAGAGTGAATGTTACGAGTTGCCTGGGGGCGATAAGCGTGTCCGAATTTAATGGCATCAGGCATCAGACCAACAATTGAAACTGGACATCGAGAAATCGACCGGACAACCAAAGGAAGACTCGACGGCATGCTATGCTGTCAGGATGGAGCTTCCATTGCATCAGCTACTGTACTCAACAATACTCTCTACAATTCATAAGTTCGGTTTCTAAACTCTTAGTAAGATAATTGGAAAATTCTCATGCTCTAAATCGCCGCAAACTCAAGTTTGCATCTTCGGCAGGTTACTGAATGAGACTCATGTTTTCACAGAAGAAGATGTGCGGTTCGCCTGCGGACATGGAATCAGAGACAGCTCGTGCGTTTCTGAGAATATGGAAGACACACCATGAAACTATGAGAACCAGTCGCCTAGATTTAACCATTGATCTCTTCGAAAGTTCATTCGCATATCGGAGCTCC
This sequence comes from Syzygium malaccense, assembly GCA_031216405.1. Lineage (NCBI taxonomy): Eukaryota > Viridiplantae > Streptophyta > Magnoliopsida > Myrtales > Myrtaceae > Syzygium > Syzygium malaccense. The sequence goes on from CM062255.1 coordinate 6,082,559, forward strand.
ATATAGTTTGAATCTGACTAATCAAACGAAGATTCATACAATTGCTCTTTTTCTTTACTGGTATAAATCCTATTGCTCATTCATCATTAAGGCTTTATCAAGCCTTTCGAATCAGTGTCGCTGAAATGCGAATCGATCTATGCTTCAATCCATCAATGGCACGGATGTGTGTGAATTCAGGATTTCTATTAGCCTAAAATTTGATAGTTCATTTAATGCATGGACGAACTATTTCCACCGGGCCACAATCAAAGCACATCTCATAAGTCATAACGAACGCAGATTATACAAAGATAGTAAATTTTGTTGCAGGCATGACACTAGCATATATACTTATGAAAAGAGGGACTGCATACTCGAAAGTCTCCCAGCAACTTTCGATCAGGTTCTCTTGACGGGATCGAAATTGGCGACGCCGACCACCGCGCCGATGAGCGCCCCAAGCACGACTCCCCCGGCACCGATGCTGAGCAGGAAGTTCTTGAGCGATGGCGAGACCGCAGCCTCCGCCACCTCCGGCACCACCATCGAAGCCGCCAGGGCAGCCGCCGTGGCAGCGGCGATCGCCTTCTCCTTCAGGGACGCGCTCACCTGGAACTTGGTGGATGCCCGGACCGCTCGCGACGGCCTGACCACCACAGGCAATGGCTTGACGAAGGCGTCGGAGCTTGGCAGCATCTGGCGGTTGCTGTGAACCAGCGGCGAGGCCATCGAGACGGCGGAGGTAGAAGCCATTGGTGGTGGTGTCGAGTTTCGAAAAATGCAGGGTTGAAGACGAGAGAGAGTGTGTGGATTTTGTGTTGGTTGAGAGGTGGGAGATGGAGATATGGAAAAGCAGGCGTTGGTTAGTCCGGTCGACGACAACGACGCTCGCTGATGTGGCGGGTTCTCGTGCAACCATTGGTGGATAAGGTTATCTTAATCTTTTTGACGTGCGAATATATCAAAATGAACAAAAAAGAACAAAAAACTATCACAGGTTCATGGTTGAAGACAAAATAATGTGATCACATTCTGTCAAAGATGACATCCAACGTTAACGTTGTCGCACACAAAATCAGAAGTAAGATAAGAAACTGCGCTCAAACAGGTCATCTGATCTCGTTCCACTACAACCTTCCGGCCGTAACCGAGGACGAAGCGCGAGGTGAGCTTTTAGTCATACAAGAAGAAGAAAATGGAGTTCTGATCCGACCAATCTTGTGGAGAAGCCTCCGTTCGCGAAACGGTGCACGATCTGCTGGTATCAAGAATGCCTTCAGTTAACAAAGACGTTTCGTTAATGCAGTGGCAGCGATAAGAACTTGTTCCTTGGCCTACTAAGATGATGAACAAACATTAGAGCATCTTGAATCGCTGATGTCGAAACGACAGCGCTCCAAACTTTTCATGAGTCCTAATCGTCGGATGCGATTGTCGTGCATGATCATCCTAAATGCTGGCGGTCAAGAGAATTCGGACTTTGCTTTGAATTCTTCTGTGTTTAAAGTTGGTACTTTATAGATTATAATTAGTGGGTCTAGACCAACCATGTTCGATAGGGTTAATTACTCGAAGAACAGAAGACATTACTCACCACAAACATTATCGCCCTGTGCTGTCGCTGATTGCATATAGAGGGTAAGTCACGTCGGACCGGCTGCAGCTGAGGATGGTGAGCCGACATTGCTGAGGTGGACTTCCTGAGGCAGCAGACGGTATGCAATCCCGACCTCCTCGAATATCTTCTTGAGCTCCAGAACCAGCTCGCATCTCCGGCTACTCCGATCCCCGGATTTCTGAAAATTTATGGTGTGAGTGACATAGAGACCCATCTTCATCTTGTTCACATCTTCAATCTCCTTGACGAAGATGCTGTGGCCGGGACGCCAGTACTGAGGCTTGCTCTCCAGATGTCTGAAATTTTTCACAATCTGAGGCGAGTAAAACTCCGTTGCAAATGAATCCTTACAGACCGACGATTCATAGTACACGTAAACTACTTGCCAATGCAGAGTACACAAGGGATAATAGATGGCGTACTCTTTTATTTTAGCTTTCATATCTCCGATGCTCTCGATTGAAGTGGAGAAATCGATGGCGAATTCCACGGAATCACTCATCTCCGGACTCCTGTAGAAATTGCTGATGGGTTTTGTCGCCAAAACTGAATTCGGGTAGTAAATCTTTTCGTTGTCATATCTCAGGAGAACCGTTGTTAAGATGTTCATTTCTTCAACCACCATCTGCAATAGATTTTGATCAGTAAAGCCAAATAAAGTACCAACAAAATGAGAGAGGCGAAACGATTATAGGATTATGAAAAGTGACCTGAACTCCATTGATTACGCAACGGTCACCCAAGATCGAACGGATGCATCACAAATACAAATATGATCGCTTCAAAAACAGTTTTTGCTGTGTTACCGAATACGAACACCACCAGGAAAAGCTGGGGATGAGATGAGCAAGAGCACTTGGGTTGCCAAAAGTCCCATCACCAATAACCAGACTATGATGATCACTATGAGCACAACCCCCGAAGCGAGCCTGTTCAGCTCTTCAATGGCGGTCTTTGTATCGTTTTAGGAATGCGCCAGTGACTTGCGTTCTTGGTAAACCTTCACCTGCAACAATAAAGTCTCCTTAATGAAAAATTAATCAACAATGGAAAGATGAACAAATCTCTATCTGCCATACTTCACGAAAACTAGGAAACTAGGAAACTTTGTGTGGTTACAATGACAGTGCAACCATCTACCACAGGAAAGAATTTTTACTGAAGACTGAAAACAAAGAATTGCTCCTCAAATGAATCATCCATGAGACAAGGATATCGATCGCGGACTCACCAACCACTTTTTCAATGATGACCTGGTGATCTTTCCAGTTTCTGTGGCTCCTTCAAACAACGGAAACGCATTGTCCGCATCTGCCTTCTTCATGAAGTGCAAGAGGTCCTCTTCCTCAATGTACCTGAAAACAACAAAAGAAAAGAGGTAGTGAAAAATTTAACCATCACTAGTTTGCAGTTAAATCTCCAATTAGTCGGTATCCTCACTTGTATCCAGGCTTAGCTACGTTCTGAATATCTGATAAGCGGCAGCTTTAGCACCCCACTCGCTACTAATCTCGCTCTCTTGTTTCTCTCCCTCCTCGTCATCATCCCCGTGGTCGAGCCCACCCATGGATAGCCCAGACCCACTTATCACGTCAATCAACCCTTTCATCGTCCACGCCAAGACCTTCCCTTGGTTAATCCTGTGTAGCTTCTCCAGATCGATCACGTCCTCTTTCTTCTGTTCCGATCCTTCATTCTAAGTCTTGAAACTTAACCGGCTGTTGCTCTTCGAATTCCCATCCATATCCATGAAGGGAGGCCTGGAGAGCGAGCGAACAATGTGCTGATGAAAGAATGACTCTTGAATCCGCTCAAAGAACCGTGTGCATTGGAATGAAGAAGCCACTAATTTTATTAGCAGAGTCTTGATCAACCATATGGCAGATGCAATAAGACAAGAAGCCAGAGCCCTCGTGACGTAATTCAGGATTTTAGCAGTGTGCCTCGATCGCTTCACACCATGGTTTATCAGCAGCGCCCAGGCCAGTAGGACCAGACCTAACCAGATAAATACTCAGACACTCTTCTTCAATCCATAGACAAAATAAAGAACTTTCTTCTTGAGAAGGAAGTTCCTCTCAATCATGAACACCAATATGTTTATCAACCATTCAGTGACCAATCTGCCACAGAAAATCACAAGAACTAGAATACACCATTTCCATAACTTCAAACTCCAGATCATTTTAGGTTTCAACTCATGCACGGTCAAGCTAGCAATCAGAAAACCGGTGATGCACATGAACGCAATCCACTCCACCAAAACCATCTTCTTAAAATTCTTACCCGACATTTTCTGAACTTCCAGATTTGCAGTCTTGTACACCTTGTCGTCATCGTCTTCGTCATTGCCTCCGCACGATGAAACAAGAATTGGTGTTCTTGGAGTGGCTGTAGCCGTTTTCACATTTTCATTTGAAGTAGCAGAACCGACATGAGCACCTGGTGAAGCCACACTAGGTGAATTCCCTGAGGGCGAACTCACACTCTTCAACTGGGACTTGACTTCGGCTAACTCTGCCTTATTAGGATATGACTGTTCGACAAATCTCGATTTCGGCTTTGAATATGCGGAACTCGCGAGTGATGATTTTCTTCTAGTCAAAGTGCCGGTAGGAACCATTGGAGGCTGACCTGAGGCAGTCTGGCTTGGTTCTGTGGACCCTCGTCCAAAAAACGAGCTATTCAGATTCGGTACTTGCACTTTCAGCGCAGCATCCTTAACATCTTTCGACTCCGGATCTGGATCCATTGAAAGACCCGACTACGAATTCTCCGAAGAAGAGCCGGGCTTCTCGACTTCTCCTCCGGAGCCCGAAATCACAACCACCACTTCATCTTTTCCTTTCTTCGCCACCGCGCCATTATTCGCCTCCATTTCCTTCTCCAATCTTCTATCACGCGCTGCTCTTCGAAAACCGCCACAAGTACAACGCTTCAGTCTCCCCTATCATGAATAAAGCTCATTGCACAAATGCTTTTTCCAATTTGGTGAAGTAAAAGTTTAGCTGACTGAACTATATAAGCAAAGGGAAAACAAACTTTCGCGGCAAGATCGAAACATTTCAGCTGAAATCTGTAAGTGAACCATCGAAAGTGCGCACATGCAAGAGAACTAGAGAGGGCTCAATGATTCAATCCAATAAAGAAAAACAAAGAAAGAAGAAGTCCTGCTTAGCTAGTATTTTTCAGGGAAGAAAAAAAATAATTTCCAAACAAGGAAAGGTGGTTTTGAACGTGCAATGGGGTGGCTTCTTGGTTTCCCGGGAAAGGATATTTAATTAGGAGTTAGGCTACTGGTGGCTAATGGTCAAAACCTGGTATTTCTTATTTTTTGCAAAAGTTAAATGGATAAGAACATGAAATCCAGCCTCATGCCCGAATCATATGTTTTGTCCACCCTTCATGATGATGATTCGTATATTAAATCTTGGTGAGGCCAGTTGTCTTTGAGGGGGCGCCAAATAAGAACTCTACCCATGCAAAAAATAATTAGGTGCTCCACATAAATTATTGCAACTAGTTTGCACAGATTGTTCAGTGAAATAAATAAAATAAACCATCATATAAAGAGGTGAAGAAAAAACAAATTTTAATTTGTGGGTTGCAGGTGGAAGTGAAATGGGGGGAATAAGTTATGTTGCCTTGGGGGGTTCCATGGACAAGATATTGTCAATGTACCTGTAAGTCATATGGGCATGGGCATGAAAATAACGACCTGGCTCGTGATGAATGTGAATCCACAACCATGAAGCAGTCACCAGTGAGCTGTCAGCTGAGCATCATATCTAAACCTAGCGATTGCTCGTCGAAGTGCTTTCGGTAGCTTAACGCATCCGATTCGAGCGAAGCGTAGTTCGAACGAGCGAGGCCTCCAGCTCGGTACAAGGCGAACCACAGCTTTTGGTGGGCTGGGACGAAACCGGTATCTGTCGAGGAAAGAACAAGGGCAAGAATGGTTTTTTTGGCTCATGGCAGAACTGGTCATTGCATCCTCTTCCAGCATTAGGCTTCAATATGACGGAGAGATACAACTAGATACAAGTCAACCATATCGCTACTCATGAATGATGAGATCCATCGGATGAGAACAGCCGTTTGCTTATGTTGGATTTCGCATCGGCAATGCCGAGTTCCACAATAGGCATGACAGAGTTCGAAAAAATAGAACAACTATGAAAGTTATCTTCTGTTTCTTTCTTGTTCCTGGGCAACGCCAGACTGTAGGATAGCCGAACAGGCAGAACCTGATGCGATTCTTTGGCTTTTTTCTTTCGTTTTGGAAATATGAATTGCTTCTCCGAATTCATTAGCCAACTCTTCCCGTCTTACATAATATCTGCGAGCATTCCAAGTACTAACTACTAAGCTTCCCTCAATAGATATCAAGCCTTTATCAAAATGGCACACATTGGACTGGCAATTTCACAACTGAGGGCAAACAAGCAAAATGCTCGCCAGAAGTAAACAAATCCAGACCGAATGACATTACATGATCATGAAGATTAAATGCAAAAGGGCCAAAGATGTAACATAAGGTTAAATTAATTAACAGATAATAATTCGACTACTGATTCAACCATCAGCAATATTTCCACGATACCTCTCAATCTCCATGTTACATGAATGAATTTAGCGCAAGTAGATAGAAGTATCCCCGTAGAATTCTCAACGATTCAGGTCCAAGTAAAAAGGAGGCACTATTTCAACAAATGATAAGATCACCAGATGAACTCCGAATTCTTTACATCAAAGCTGATGTACACGTCGTAGGACGTGTGAAACTACATCTTTCTTAAATTATCTAACCTTGCCTGTAAGTCACTGTCTATTCCGCTGTCTTCGTTCGCCGTGGTTTCTACTTGTGCAACTTTAGCTTTTGCAGCTGGAGCTGCAACCGCAGTTGATGGTGCATTTACAAGCTGTACAAAATGATTGAAATCAGAGAGGTTAAGATCATCATAATAGCTCAATCATTTCATAGACGTATTGAATAAATACAATACCTCTTGGTTGACATCAATACCGATCTCATCTAGAACCTGGTTAACTAATTCTTCCGTTTCCTCCTCTTCTTCATCACCTTCCAGAGCATCGTCAATGGTATCACCCATCACTTCACTCGTCATTTCCATCCTCTCGTTCTGCCTCTCGAATTCTTGCATAATTTTCTGCAACGATGGCAAGTTCATCTGCCTGTTCATCTGACCCATTGCCTTTGTCACGCCTTTCATTGCCTCCCCCATTGCTAGTGTTGATTTCATTGTCTGCGATAAATTCTCTCAGAACCACAAAAAGGGAAAAGCTGACAGGACTAGAGTCTCTACAGGGCATGCATTTACAGGGAAGACAGATAACTTAAGCAGGAATGTCGGCACACCTGAATTCTAAGAGAAACACCCTGAAGCTGAGACTTCAGTTTATAAAATTTGTCAATCTGATGGCGTGTTCTAATAAGGTCCTTTGCCATCAACCTTACAGCTCCCTGAAAGTAAATTACACAAGAAATCAATGACAATGTTGAGAAAGATGACCATCAATTTGTCATGCATATAATCAGAATCACCGTCCAAAAGCAAGCTGAAACAATGGTAAGCCAAAGCAGCGCAAACATGTAGATGAACTGAAATGAAGATACAACAAAAGTGTCGTATGACATACCATCTGCCCTTGCTTTGCATTCTTCTTGATCTCTAGGATCAGCTTCTTCTCCTGTGTTTGAAGTCCTTGTCTCTCCCTGTCAATTTCTCGTATGGACTTGTCCAGCATCCTCTTATTCTCCCGTAGAAGCTCTAAATTAAGCACAACGAATTCATCAGTTCTGTATTTTTTTTCTTAAGTTCTGTTCATAAGATGACAGCTTTGATCACGCAAAAATCCAAGTAATCTACCATTTTCAACCCACCGAAAGAAAAAAGTATAAATCCGTGCTCTATATGAAGGATCACGTGAGTTGAATCGGTCATGACATGAACAAAACAAGCATGGCAATTCCCCTAACATATCAATCACCAAAATTCACAATGTAAATACCATATCCTATCAATCCCCGATGATTTCATAGCAATAGCCTGATCGGGCGAAGAACCTCACGCGACAATCACACTCCCGACAGCGTAATCCCAAAACGAACAGTTTGAAACCGCAAACTCATCTCCGCTCCTTCTACATAACTACTGAAATTCAAGCTCATCACGACAACAAGCTAAAATCAAACAAATGACATCTACAAGCCATCCGAAGCTACCGTCAAATTTTCCTTCTCAAATCTCTCTCGATCATTCCTCTATGATTTTATAGCAATAGCTGATCGGGCGAAGAACTTCACACGACAATCACACTCCCGACGCCGCAAATCCCGAAACGAGTAGCTCGAACCGCAAAATCATCTCCGTTCCTTCTACATAGCTACTGAAATTCAAGCTCATCACGACGCCAGACTAAAGTTAAACATATAACATCTACGAGCTATCCGAAGCTGCTGTCAAATTTTCCTTCTCATATCTCTCTCGATCATTCCCTCGTCGGCCCACACCACCGCTCGTAAATCAAACAGCGCGAAAGGAAGAACAACAACACAACGGTCGGCGATCGCCGGCAACGGGTTAACGAATCCCGGGAGCCGCGCTAGCGCAGCGATTCTCGCGATTGAAGGTTCAAACCTGCGGGCGTCTTGCGCTTGCCGAAGATGAAACTCATGTCGATCGGCTCCGACGAAGACCGCCGCGAGTTGACCCCTGAGAGAGAGAGAGAGAGCGGATCCGGCGAAACCCGAGCCTCCTGGCCTGCGCGCGCGCGTTCGTGCGGATTCGCCGATCTTCGTTGAAGATGATTGCAATGGGTTTTGCAGCAGCAGCAGCAGCAGAAGAAGATGAAGATGAAGATGAAGGTTGAAGATTGCTTCGACGCTTGGATGATCGATGGCGCTATATCGTACACCTCTCTCTTCACGCGGTGTCAACACCTTCTCCGGAAAGGAAGAAGAGAGGAAAAAAGCGGAGTCGTTAAGGAATCGGGTGTGTGTGCTCAATGCATCCGAACCCTTAATTTTAGTGGACCCCACGTGGGACCCGCGTGATCTAAAGGATGAGATGCACCGGATCCACGTGTGTCTCGATGTACCGAGAACAAGTCGGAGCCAGATCGAACCGTCCAATTTGCGCAAGTGGCCTCTGCTTACGTGTCCGAAAGTGGACCCACGCGTGTGGCGTATGGAAACACATCGAATTCTTCTCGTCTGAATAGGAAGCAAAGCCCGAAAATTTCAGCCTACCTTTTATGAAGGGAAAATTCCACAAAAAGCTCACGTCCCTTTGTTTTTTTTTTAATCAATAGCATCAAAAATTCCAAACCGATATAATTGTGCCACATTTATTCTCAAACTAATTTTCGTGTAAAAAAAAATTCAAACTAGTACACCCGTATCACATTTACCAAAAACTAGACCTGTCAAATGGATGAAATAAATAGGATATGGGTCGGGTCGAAAATAGTCCTACCCAAATTGATCTGCTTAACTCATTTCCATGCAATACAAATAGAGTGACTCTCGCACGATCCGACTTATATTGCTAAAACACTTCTATATTTAACCACATTTAAAAAAACTCTTACCTAAACTAAGATAGGAGCATGGAGTGAACAATCGTGAGATTGAGTGAGGTGAGAGAAAGTGAAGAGAAAATCATAGAAGTGGATTGAGTCTAAGTAAATAATGAACTCGTCTAACACTGATATTAATTTTGACCTTACCATTACTCATTTATGACCCTAAGAAGGTAGACCTAGCCACAAACTCTAGACAGGTCCTCTGGTGCACTTGTTTGATGCAAGTGGTAATTCTATTTACTACTTTAAAAACTCAGTTACAGGACATTGTTACTGAAATGTGGACTACTAATGTGAACTTTATACTGCCCCTCCAGAAAAAATTGGAGATAATATTGCAGTAAATAACAACTCTGCCCATCAAATATGTGTTAAGAAATATGTCCATGACCCGTTTTGATAGATTTATCCAAAATTAATTTACGTGTCATGAAAAATCTTAAAGTAGTATATTTGTGCTATTATCCCAAACTGATTTTCGTGTTACAAAAAATCTCATTATTTTGGGTAAATGTGGCGCAAATATATCAATTTAGGGTAAATGTGGTGTAGATGTATCCATTTGAGACTTTTTCTGACACAGAAATTAATTTGGGGTAAGTGTAGAACAGTTGTACCGGTTTGGGGTTTGTGACGTGAAAATTAGTTTGGGGATAAAAGTAGCGCAAACATATCGGTTTGGAATTTTTTATTATGTTAGCCCATTTTGAGATGTAACGTGATATGATAAAGTGTACAAAATTATAATTTGAAAATACAAAATAATTGTCAAATAACATCATAAATATCTTAGTTCCCCAAAATTAATTGTAAGTCTCTCTCATAAAAATATAATTAAACTTATTTCCAAAACTCATTTGCAATTTAAACAGTTATATCTCTCCACGCACATTTAGAAATTTTTTTCCCCACACAGGTACGTTGGTGCTCTTTTACTAATCTTTTATCAAGATGTTTTGGTAACAATACGGTACGATATAATTGATAAAACCATAATCTTTTTTGCCGGGGATAACTTCGTCATTTTAAATTGTAAAGACAACTGTCAACTAATTTTACGCTTACTTCAATTTGAGTCTCTCATGAACCATTTTAAATAAGGGATTAGAAAGGAAAATGAAGGACTTAAAATGATTATTATTTAAAGGAAGATAAAAATGAATAAAAAAATTATGTGATATTCTCCACCCTGATTAGGATGGTATCTGAGGCCCGTTCAGTAAAAAACGGGCCTTGAGCCCAGGCCCAACTTAGCCCAATCCAACGGAGGTGGCTTCTTGGTTTTTTCCCATTGTCTGCCTCTCCTTCCTCACTTCTAGGCCCGGTCAAATAGTTCATATGTAGAGTTTTTTTTATAATAATAATAAAAATGCTAAATTTACTAAGACCGGTTCACAAAATTGGCTTATTAAGAGATGTATCGGGTTGTTATTGGTTTTTTTATATGTTTTACTTGTTTAAAGGGGCACTCACGGTTGGACGGATTGATTAGTAAATAAGTTTTATAAACCGATCTTAACAAGTCCGGTATTACTCTTTAATAAAAGTCTAGGTTTACTAGTGGACAGTTAAAAAGAACATAGAAATTTCGTTATATCTCTCAAAAGGTCGGGGACAATGCAATTTGCACTAGGAAATTTAGAAGGTTGCATTTTAATATCTCGTCATCACAATGGTAAGGCAAGTGAAACAAGACTTACTACTAAGTGGCTTGGAGAAGTCTTGGTTCTGATATTTCATTGTCTAGCTTGGAAGCTCAAGTTTTACAAATAGAAATCGCATCGCATCGCTAAAGTTGCGGTGATGTGACTGTTCTTCTAAGCTCAAAAGGGATATTTTGTATCGAGCTCTCTCTTTCTCTCTGCATGCGTTTGATTTAGTATTGGCAAGTGACTTTAGAGCCTTAAAGTTCTTTAGATAAATTACAATAGCGTGTGGCAAATTTTTTGAAGAATTTTGAGGAAATGTAATTGTATTAAACCTTTGGCTTAAAATAGGTCGAGAGGTCACCCACCCTCGCCCGAGGTAAGGCGAGGCAGCCTAAAGGTTACCCGACCTCAGGCGAGGCCTGGGTTGCGCTACTCAGGCTTCGCCTGAGGTGTAGTTGTCGCCTTCGCCTGAGGTGTAGTTGTCGCCTAAGTTCGTGCAAGGCCACCTGGGGTCACGTGAATTATCTCGTCTGGGGTCGGGCAAGGCCACCTGGGGTCGACGAGCTTGAGGTGCGGCTGTCGCCCGGGTTTGTGCAATGCCACTTAGGGTCGCGCGAATTATCTCGCCTGGGGTCGGGTAAGGCCACCTGGGTCCGCGCGAATTATCTCGTCAATCATGTCTTTTCTCTAGTTCGACGGTCTCTTCGTTCGAATCATATCATCAATCATTCCCTCACGGCGAAGTTCTGCTTCTCGAAACGCCTTTGGGTGAAAACCATTCGCATCAACATTTTTTTTTTTTCGTTTGACTCTCCCAGCGGCCGCGCGCACGCACGCACGCAAGATGCCAGCGCACGTGATTGAACGAAAGCGCGTGTAGGCGAGGGAAGTCTACTAGTACGGTCAACAGGGGCTTCTTCCTTTCAAAGGGGGGGGGGGGGGCCGGGAATTATTACAACATGTGCTTTCCAACAGGGAAAACCGTGTCCCCCTTTTATAGATTCTTCCCCTCCCAGCCACGCGCCGCGCAGGAGGATTGATGCGCACGCGCCGCATCGGACGGCCAGGATTGCGCCCTCGGTCGCGATCCCCGCCCCCCCAATCATCGCGCGTCTCGCGGCGGAAAAGTCGACGCGACGTGTCCGGTGCGGTGCGCACGAGTGCATGCGGGACCCACTCTCCCTTCCGGGGGGTGGTCATTGCATTGCCAGGTTGTCACGTGCGGTTTTGTCGTCCACGATCGCCAACAACACGCGGGGTGGGGGGTGTGGAATCTACGGTAAAGAGAAAGACCAGTATATCGGCGACGGTCGTTAGGCACGTGACGCAACGATTACAAAAGTCAACTATATAAAAAAAAAACGCGAGTGGCTCCAAAATTCGAGCCTAATTGCAATTTACAAGATACTTTTTTCCAATATCGAGATGTTTTTTATAATAATTTTTCTTGGACAAGGACATATAAGTTGCGCAACGGAAAAATAATCTCAATTCATTAACGAAATTATGAAGTGATGACACATCAGGACATATTGTGTTAGAATTATGATGTAAATGTCCTGGCAACGGTTCATTATCGGAGAATCGTCCTGTAACGACCCGGTCCGACGATGGACCAAAGGGCTTAGAGAAGGAGCAACTCCCGGTGGGCTTCTGGGATGACGAAAGAGGCAGGAATGAATCAAATTGTGTACCGAATAGCGGAAGAGTGATTTCGAGATGGTGTGTGTGTGTGTGTGAAAATCAAAATTAATCACGGACGCATCTTTTAACATAATGACAATACTTAATTTTTAAACTTCAAATTTAAGCGTTCTTAGATTGGAGCACTCCTGAAATGGGTGACATCTTGACGAATAATACCTTAGTGAGTTAATCCAGACATGTCATGCACCTCGTGAGAAATAGCGAAGGACCTCAAAATGATAAAAGCATACAAAACCGATTCTGAACATGGTAAATTCGGCCAATCGTAAACGGGTATTTCTCATGGATGGATCAGACGCATACTCAAATTAATTACATAAGAGTTTATGTGCATCCATTGCTCTTATAAATCAATTTCGCATCTTATTCTTTATATCCCTAATACCATTCAAGCATATATTACCTATTTCGACAGTGCTTTTCAGATTCATTGCTACCAACTACCTGATATTCAAATTTTTTTAATTCTTTTCTTTTATTTTGGAATGGATGCATTTCGAGTTTTTAATCAAAATTCTGTTAATTTTTCGGGCGAACCATCGGCATGAAATATGGCTATTTTTTGTCGAAAATTGCTCGATTTTCCGAGCAAAGTGCATCAGCTCCAGCGGAAATCAAACTTTACATCCGGTGATTGAAATTAAAGTTTAGTTGCATAATCACAAATCAAAAGTTAGGGATCTTTCCAAAAACACAAAAGTTCTGTCGGCACGGTAATATGTGGGCCCCGGAAAAGTTACTTAGCTTTGCAGACTTGACCAACTCCGACTTGATCGGGCCACGTTGGCAAAATAACGAGCAAAAACTTAATTATCTTTTACTTTATCATAATGCATTAACAATTTTTTTTTCGTAATTTCTATACAAAATGTCAAAATATCTATAAAAAAAAAACTCAAAAATTTTACCGGGCAAGATTTGAAATTTTTTGCAACCCAACTGTTATCGTGGGGTCGAGGATCCTTTTTTCGAGAATTCTTAAAAATACCCATTTTAGGACAGAGAGAGGGACGTTCAGATGATAATTACATTGTCTTTTAGCAAATTCATCGGGTTATTAGAAACAAAAACAACTTTATTAGCTAGCAATAATTCTTCTTTTTGTCAACTCGGGCAAGCCAAAGAAAAATCTGATGTGAATTTTTTGTGGGGCTGATCATTTTTTTTCTTGCTTAAGTGTTTTTTACTTTACATGATAGGACACATTATCTTCTTAATCATGCCATTATCCCAACTCCAAAACTTTTTTGAATGTAGGTGGCACTTTATTCTCCTTTTGATTTTGCTCAAGTCACCTAATGATTAAACATAACCGCTTCAATCACATCTTCCGGTAGCTCTCTTGCCTGTTTTTAAAAAATTTACCCTCCCGGGTCAGGCAAACTGAGATATTCAACGTGCGACACGTGTCCACGTATTTTTCTTTTAGCCTCGTGACGGAGCTTTTTATATAAATTATGAAGTGAACTAGCATTAAGGGTCATAGTTGTATATGCTAATGACATATTAGTTGCCTAGAGATACATATCGACTTGATCGAACTTTCCGAAACGAGTATAATTGCCCCTATTTCCCTAGGTTTCTCTTTATCGGGTAGGGGACGGTAAGTCGATTTAGGACGGCAATCATCTTTAGATTCCTTGTGCCCCAAATCATTTGCCTTCTTTTATAAGTTTTGACCCTCTTTTACTAGCAAAGGAAAATGGAGAGCTTCTTTTTATGCCGGTGACAAAAACTTGGGATATGAATAGTCTAAATAAGGTGTTTTGCCTAACATCAATCCATGTCATTCTTCATATTCACGTTTCGATCTTCATTTGGGTTGATAGACCAATTTGGTAGACAGCTACCGATGCCATATTCACGGTTAAACATGCTTACTAGCTCATCAAATTGTGTACAAAGTATGGTAAAATCTTTGGGATTTGGAACAAAATCCGAAAAGCTTAAATTCACGAGTAGCACAAGATGATGTTATGGAGGACAGTAACTAATGTTCTATCTTGTTGAGCTAATCTAGGTAGATTGCTTCACATCCCAAACCCTTCTTTCCCATCGTGTGGGAACCTAGAAGAAAATTTAATCAGTATCTCTTCAAATCGTTGCCCTTTGGCCTAGATTAGGCAGAGATAGAGCCCATGTGGTATTATCTCGTCTGCTTGGAACTTCAACTAACCAAAGGAGATGGTGCACTACTTTCTTGATCCGGGACAGATAGGACAAAGAATGGGTATGGAGTGCAATCTCTTCAACCTTTTTGTAGCCACTCTACGTGCTAGAATGTGGCGTATAAGAATGCAGCATTACATAATCAGTCTATTCCAAATCCTTCCCAGGCAATCAAGTTGGTATTATAACATTTCATGGATTTTTCGAACACGCTCGTGGAAGGGAACACAGACGTGAAAAGCGAAGAAACATATTCACTTGGGGAAAGGTTAGACCCTCGGCTCCCCCGCTGGATCAATGATTGAAGCTTAATGTAGACGGCGCATCAAATGATAATAAAGGGGCCCTAGGTACTATTGCACGATCGGCTAGAGGCTTAGTTATCCAAACATGGACGAGATGCGGAAGATGGAGTTCGCCAATGGAAGTGGAAGCTGCAGCTTTTCTCCTCACTTGCAAATTTGCTTAGTCCCTCAGTATCCATTCAACGGTGTTTGAAAGTGATTGCAAAGTCTTAATTGATGTCATTCAATAAAAGGGTCATTGCCCTTGGAGTATTTAGCCTTTTTGTCTCGGACTCTCGCTTTCTACTTCCCAGCAACCTATGATGGAGTTTGTTGGGGACTCATAGACTCAACAATAGTGCTGCTTATGAGCTTGCAAAATGGGCTTTTCATCATATAAGAGCTGAATCTTCTTTTATTTTTAATAATCTCCCATCTAAGTTTAAAATATAGTGTTGGTGGAGTATTCTTTACTTTATCTCTTTAATGTTGGCATGGGTTTTCTTTGTAATGTTTGACCGTTTTGTTGGAGTGGAAAGTTTGTTCTACCCAAAAAAAAAAAAAATCTAACACCTTTAGAATAATTTATCTCTATGGAATTTCTTATCTCAACAGGCATAGGAAAATTTCAAATACTTTTCTTCCACCTGTAATCCATATTCCAGATTTACTAATTAACCTCTTTCTCACCCATAAAGTCCATAAAACAACTCATTCAACACATTCCCCAAAGAACTTGAGTAATATGCCCAATCGATTGGGTTTGATGGTGTTGAGAATATTTGGCTGACGAGGGTGTATTTGTCTATTTCCTTTATTATTTTATGCATTGTGGCAACAAAGGTGATATTGTAATTTCGGCATCTTGACTTTATTATAAATAGATAGCTTAGGGTCATATCGACCTAACTAGGCATTCGGTTCAGTTTTTCTCTCGATAGATCAGCACGTGCAGATCAACGTAATTAAATTGCACAAATATTTTTTATGCAATTTCAGAGAGATTCATCGAGAATATCGAGAATTTCATAGGATCCCGTGTGAAGAAAATAATACTACTCCAAAGTTTTTATGGCCCACTACTTATCAAGAGGAAATGCCCTGGGATTCCTCCCGTGCATATCGTACCGCAAAAGATGTTATCCGCCCAACATTAGACGAGTACAAGCAGAATCAACCAGAACCAACGGGATTTTCCCAAGACCCATGGGACTTGGTCCGATTCCTAATCCCGACCCAGTATTCTAAAAAAAAAAAGAAAATTTCCCAGAATTTTGTAATGTTCTCTTGAATATTTTTTTTAAACCTTTCTCCTCTAAGTCCGGGCGATATTTGAAGGATAGACTTACAATTACGATCAAATTGAATTACTTTTTATCTTTCTAAATGCAAAAAGAAAAAATTGCACATTATAAGATATCTATGGAAACAAAAAAACTAATTACTCGAATTAATCAAGCGAATAATAACAATTAAATTTTTACGGAGGAAAATTATTGGTCCGGGGGATATTATCTCAGTGTTTTCTGCATGTATTATACGCCTCAGATTGATGTTTGGTTGGTAAGGAACATATGCCCACTTTCATTTATTTTTTCACCGGCCCGCCCCCCCCAAATTTTTTTTTTCAGCACAGTGGCATGGTTGGTGCAATCGGCTGGTCCTGTTCATTTACCTTTTTTTTTTTTTCCTTCTTTCTTTTTGTACTAGTTCTACTTTGATCATCGGTTTTTGCGGGGGGGTCGGGTCGGATCCGAAAATTGCAATTCCATTAGCAATCGTCCCTTCGATTCGCGGGAAAAATCCCGATCGTCGTCCGACTTTCTCGCGACGTGAATCCGGGCAAATTTTGATTCGATCGAGGTCCCCCGTTCATATCTTATAATGTGGGTCATCATGAAAAATTGTAATCTCGAAGGCCTGATGATTAGAAAGAGGGAGCGAGAGAGGAAACAAAGTGCTACTCGACCACTAAACATGTAGTCCACTACCACTACATTGGAAATCCAGAAGTGTTGGGAATGGACCGTACAGAAATTGATCTCCCCTTCTCTTTTCTCTCTATTTTCAATTATTTTCACGGGAAGCAAGGACAGGGAGGGACGAACGGGTAGCGGGACTCCTCTTTCGAGTCTAGGTCTAGATAGGGTCGGCGTTAAGAAGTCTCGTAATCGAGATTTTGCGCAGTGTTAAGCAGTTTATATATATTAATCGGTTGGCAATTCGATGACTTAAGAACCTTTGGATAAAAGTGGGTCCGATTGAATACATCGACGGGCTCGTAATTAAGCTTGTTAAGATGCCGATGTTCTGTTACGCACCCGCGTGGCGTGGCTCGACATGGCCATATTTTATTTAATTTGAGTAATTAGGGGATGCATCAAAGAGGGAAGTGGAATTGAGGGTGGGCAATGAAAGTCAACCGAGGGGGTGGCCCCAACCTTCAATGGAATCTCTCAGCACATCATCCAAATCTATTTTTTCTATTTTTTATTCCCTTCTGGTGCCAAAAAAAGTTGGTTTGGATTTTTCTCCCACGTCCTGTCTGATTCTGCTCCGATTCTGGACTTGACTTGCACCACCAATTGCATTTGTGTGGCCCTACTGCTAGTTTGTTACGGGTATTCATGCCTGACCCGATTCATTTTGATTCCAGATTTTTCGATTACACATTAGGAATATGTTCGGCGTACCAAAATCGATGGCTAAAAGAAATTCCAAACGTAAAAGATCATGTCGGGTCAACCCCAATTGGCTTTTCGACCAAAAAAAGATGATCACTAATTGGCTAAGTGGGTTAAAAGATAAGGGAAATTTCACATCTCGCAGAATGTGAAGTTTCACATTTGGATGTTGCTCAACTTATCGGTATATTGGGTTTAACACGCAAAAATGTGATTACTTAACGAATCTTTATGATCCGGTGGTCCGATCAATACCGCCGGTCGCAACACGCAACTCTGAAAGGTGACAGATGACCAAAACCAGCATAGCTCCTCGGAAAGACGGCACCTCAACAGCTTCGCGGGAAACTTTCACGTCCGGCTTTCGAGACGAAAGGTGCATTTCCGACGGGTCTCGACCCTCGATGAACGCCTCGGTTCTCGTGATCAAACACCGCGATTCATCGAGACCACGAAAGGAGTAGCGTCCGAGGCACACGAACCAACATCCGTAGCCGGCTAGGGTAAAAAGCCCTTACTGCTCACGCAAGTCGCACGCACGGCACCGGTTCCTCAGTTCGAATGCGGCCGAGTACTAAACCACGTAACTTTTTCTCTCGTTAATCTTGAAAGGTAAAAATAGACGGTCGATACCAGCGACGAACACTCCATATATAAGCCCTAAACCAATCGGCTTTAAGAGTGGGAAACAACTATAAGCACGATCGAATACTTGACCACGGGGACATTCCAAGCCGAATCCAATCGCAGTCCATCCAACATCGTGACACAATTATACGAAAGACGGGAAGAAAGTCAAAAAAGACATATTCATGATTGGGCATCGAAGGAGGAGGAACACGACCGAAGTCCTCCTCCTTCTCACTGCGCCACACACCCCCCGAAAAAAAAACATTTTTTTTAAAAAAAAAATACAAAAATAAAAATAAAGAGAACCGATGTTTTTTTTTTCCGTCCTTTTTTCCGACGTTTAATGTTGATAATGATAAAAAGGCGACGCCTTTTCTTTTTGAAAACCAAAAGAATTGCATCCCCAGGGTCGAGGCCATGTGCTGCGCAGGTTGGAGAAAAAAAAAAGAGCATAAATTTGCCTCCTCGGAAATTTTGCCCCCGGTGGGAAATGGAATTCGGGTAGATGTTTAATAAGAACGCGTTAAAATTTAAACGGTCCGCGACCAGTTGCAATTGAATTTTTGGCTCGAGAACGGTGGGATCGAACGTTCGGGGCAACGGTATGAAATCGAGAATGGTGGCGGGAGCCGGATTTGAATTAGCCGTGCGAGGTGAAAAGCCGTTCCAATGTATCCCTAATCATAGAGAGCGCGAGAGATAAATTTCATAAATTATTGTATGCAAATCCCTAAACAATACCACTAGTTATGGAGGCGGCGACACCCGCCGGCCTCCTCGTGGTCCGCCGTCGTATCGCGAGTTGGATGGACCTTGGGTAAGTTTGAAAAATTCGGGGGCAGCAGCACCTGGCATTTCGAATAATTCCGATGTCGCAAAGGAAAAAAACTATACAAAAAAATGGAAAAGTCATGAATTTTATGCCGGCAAAACAAATATTACACTGAAGATGCAGTCTAAAAAGGGTTTAAAAAGTTAAAAAAAAAAATAAGGAAGAAGAAGAAGAAGAAGACGAAGGATTACAAGATCAAGCCATGAGCAATGGCTTGGTTCTTCTTCAAGCAGGTGGTCTCGTACACCGGCAGCTCCTCCCTGTACCTCCCGACGCCGATCAAGTGATCCAGCTCGAAGAGATCCGAGCTCGCGTCGCTCTCCATGTCTTCGTCGTCGTCGTCGTCGTCTTCGTCTTCGTCGCTGTAACCGCTCACCACCACTCTGTTCTTGCTCATGCCCCTCGCGTCCATCTTCTTCTGGAAGTAGCGCTCCCTCCCCGCTTCGACCCTGGCCTCTCTCTCCCTCAGGGAGACGAGGCTCAGGCTCGCGCCGCCGCCGCCGCCGCCGTTCTTGGCCTTCCGGTCGTCCTCGTAGATGCATTTGTGGCCGCAGGGCTGAGAGTCCTCGCCGACGATCACGCTCACGGGGTAGAACCGGACGGACCTCTTCAATTTGCTTCTCGTGCTCGGGGTCTTGCTCATGCAGGACCTCGAGAAGGAAGATGCGGAGGAGCATGCGGACTTGGACTTGCGCTCGAAGCTCACGTCGTCGACCGCGCCGACGTAGCACATCTTCGCCTTCTTGACGTTGCCGGAGTTGAAGATGGAGTTGAGGAAGCTCGTGATCCGGCCTCCCGGCGAGATGGGCTGCTTCACCTTCTTCAGCTCGCCGTAGATCTTGAGCGCCCTGAGCTTGGTCTTCGAGAACCCGCCGGCATTGTCGCCGCCGCCCTTGCGGTCCTCGAGGAGGGCCCTCGGCTTCGCTCGGTGGGTGGACTCCGTCTCGGAGGACGACAACGTCGAGAACGTCGCGGCGGAGCTCGAGTCGGAGGAGTTGCGCGAGCTCTGCTTCTCCATCCACTCCTCGATCATCATGGCCCTCCGGAGGTTCGACAGCTCCCTGTGCGAATAAGACGAGGAAGAAGACGAGGCTCCATGCCTGGTCTTGTGAGCGCCCTGCTTCTTGATCAGGGCCGGGTCCGGGAACAGGGGAGAGGCTTGGTCCTGGCCGCCGGACTCGTCGATGGAGCGGTAGATGGACTCGAGGAGGGAGGAGGAGAAAGACGGGGTCTTCCTTCTCTGCGGGACGGTGGGCTGGGCGGCGGGGGCGGCGGCGGCGGCGGCGGAGGACTCCCTGCTGAGCAGTCTCTCTCGCTTGTTCATGGCGGCGTCACATGCAGTGAGGAGGATGCAGGGGGGGCAGGAGGAAGGAAGGGTTTTTAAGTAAAGAAACAGAGGAAGCGAAAGAGAAGAAGCAGAGGAGGAAGTAGGGACGGCGAGGGGTGTTAGTTTAAGGCGAGGTTTGTCTGCTGAGAGAAGGTCAAAAGCTGCAAAGGACACACTGAAGTGAAGTGAAATCGCGAGCAGATCACGTGGAACAGAGCGACGAGGAGGAGGAGGAGGAGGAGGAAGAAGAGACAGAGTGTAGAATTTGGACATAAAAATCACTTCTTTAAATGTCTACTCTCTCTCTCTCTTCTTTCTTTTGGTTTTTGATTGAAAAGTGAGGAAGGGAAGTGAGCTTTTGGAGAGGGTGCACGAGGCAAAAGTTGGAAAAGCAGATCTCGCCCTTTTGGATTTGGGCAAAGTTGTTCACTGAGGAAGTGTTGTGGGGGAGAGGACTATAAGCTCTGTGTGCACTCTTGGAGAATTGGCGACACCCCGCAGGGGCCGCCTCTCCATTTAATAATAGCCCCGAGCATCGAAAAGCAATTCCCCCTCGATCCCTAGCCGCGACATGGATGACTCATTTTCCTATCGGGAACAGTCCGGTGTTGGAGGGATATCGTCCGGGACGACGTGTGGCGTGACGTCCCGGGGGAAGGACGGGGGCGGATGTTGGGGGGGTTCGAGGAGGTAGATAGAGACGTATACTTACCGCTCGATTCGGTCGGCGAGAGTTGCGTGTATGATAAGAGATTCGGAGAAGTGTTAGCAAGAGAGCGTGATAATGAATAGAGTTTTTGATTCGGCCCGACATTCACGTTGCTTCCGGCATTCGAGGAAACTCGCGTAATTAAGTGTGCATTTAGTGGGGCTTTTACCCCTCATTTCACTGACGGTTCTAAATATATTGTGTGAATGCTAATTTAGTCTTAAACTTCTCAATTTTCTCAATATAGTCCTGAACATTTGCACGAAATTTCAATGCAGTCATTCCGGCCAACTTCCATCGAAAATTACTAACGTGGCGGCATCTAGCCATCGTCCTACGTGGCACACCGACATGAACAACTTGTGGATCGCCACGCCAATGATCTTCCGGTGGCAATTGGCCGGAAAGGACCGCATTGGAATATGGCACAGACGTTTAGAACCGCAATGACATAATTGAAAAGTTCAGGACGGAATTGACATCCGTACAATAGGTTTAAAATTGAATCGGCAAATTTTCCCACCGCGCAAAGTCCATAATGCTAGGTTATCCGGTTTCTGACCCCGTGGAATACTCAAATTGGACACTATTGCATCTCCACAATGAAATAACAGATCCACGGGGCCAAAAGCAAGAGCCAAAATCATTACCATCCCAAGACAGATGGACTATAGAGTCTAGCCACTCTTTCTCTCTGGATTACATATCACTACATCAAATGATATGATGGCACTTGTTTATTTTCAAAGGATTAATTTCACACGTCACAAGAAAAAAAATTGAGAAAATTCCCCCATCTCTTACAAATAAAATCAGTCTTCATGGATAGAAATGTTTTGGATGCTTCGGAAAGTATCACCTTCGTGTCCATCCAATCAATGTTGGAGCACCCAAAGTTATGCATTCCCCGCTGGCTTCTATTGTCCACACCCACTTCTCTAAGGGACGTGATTGGCGAGACGATTCGACGTCGGCGATTCGATGTATTGGATGTAAGCATGTATGGAAAAAAAAATTTGTACAGTCGCTGTTCGAGAAAAGAACCTTTGCAAACCTCCCGGGTTTTCGATGTATGATTGGCTCGATGTAGCATAACGAGGCTATGCGACGCTTGCCTTTTATGGAATGGGAGAATTTCGTCCAGACTCGGGGTCCATGGATGCGTCGCGACCGCAACAGTGGGAATCATGCGCAGGGCTTCACTCGTAGACCCGTTAAAACGGGGTGGCTCGGGTCGGGTTTAGGTCGGATTAAAAATAGTCCGACTCAAATTAATCAATTTAACTCGTTTCGATCAATTTCTATGCAATACAAATCAAGTGATTCATACCCAACTCGATCCATATTACTAAAATACTTCCATGTTTAACACAATCCAGGAAAATTCATACTCAAATTGAGATGCGAAGGCGATATTGAGTGAGGAGTCATAAATATGGGTTGGGTTTAAGTTAATTATGAACATATTAAATCCATTTGTTGAATATGACATGGGTTGAGAAATAGATAGAGACCTATTTTCGCATGTACAGTCCACCCAATCAACGGTCCCGATAGAATCAAATTCCGGCAGGCCGGAAAGGGATTTCTCGATTCGAGAGCATCGCATAAAAGCATCCGTGTTGGCACGTGCGCACGAGAGGCTAGATTAATTATTGCCTGGGCCTCTCCAATTAATTTTCTTTTTTCCCTTCCTCCTCCTTTTGAAGGCTGACAAATCCCAGTGAAGAGCAGCGGTGGGGGGGATTAGGGTTTTCGCTTTGGGACTTAATTTAGAAGGCAAGCAAACATCGGGCCAGCAGGGCAAAACATTGATCGCAGACGGAGAGAGACCCAACAACAACGCCTCGCAAACAGGATCAGGAGTTGTCCCGTTTCCGTACGTTGCTCTTATCTTGACAAACTAGCCGGCTTTTTGAATTCGATTAGTTTAGCTTTTCTGTCTTCCGAGACCGATCCTTCCTGGTAAAGAAAAAGGTCAAAAAAAGATTTTATGCGAGAAGCTTGGTTAGATCCTGTCTTTAACGGTTAGGACGTGCGTGGCAACGGTTCTATACCTAAAAATTGATCTTGCTAAAAAATAATTCTTTTTTATTACGTGTCCGGAACAATTTCTAAATATTTGAAAGCGTTTGGTAACTGTCCAAAATTTCTATTTTTGAAATAGAAAAAGAACATAAATGCGTATGTAACTACACTGAATTTCTTTTTATTAATAATATTTTGAATATTTTAATATTTCTTTCTTTTTTTTCTTTTCCTTCCTTTTCCTTCTTTGGCCATGGCTGGTCGCCGGCGTCAGCAACCGGCCACAGGCTAGGGCCGGCGAAGGCGTCGTGGCCCTCGCCGCCGCCTTCGCCGTCGCGACCCATCTCGCTCGCCTGGGTCTCGACGGTGGGGTTGAGGGCTAGCCTCGCCAGGGGCTGACGAGGGCCACGACGTCCTCACCGGCCCTGGCCCATGGTCGGTGGTCTGCGGCAAGCCAGGAAAAAGAAGAAGAACAAACCAAGAAGGAAGAAGAAAATCAAGAAGAATCAAAAATGGAAAAATCATTCCCAGAATCAAGAAGCTATTTTTTTTTTTTGCTTTTTGATTATATTCCAAAATTGATTTTGGGAACAGTTTTTTGTAAATTTGTTCTCGGGAACAAAAAATTTAACAAACGGATTTCTATTCCTAAACTGATTCTGAGAATTAAAAAATAGAAATTTTTACTGTTTGGCAACTTGCTAAACGGGCCCTTAAATCTCGCGTCCACATTTTTGCAAAATGATGCAGTTATATCTGCGGGTAAAAAGACTGAATTGCGCCACCGGACTTGCGACCTGCTATGTGTCGTGTGTGCCTTCGAGCTCGTGATGCTTGATTGACCAGAGACTCGAGCTGCACTCGATCTCGGAAAGGTCGGGTTCGAATGATAGGCAAGTTGAGCTCAGACAGACCCAATGTAGCTTCGTTCCGTTGCACTCGGAGAACCCACCTAGTTACTTGTGGCGCCAAACATGGAATTAACAAAAGGCTTGGGCATGTGCGTTTGATCGACCAGTTTTCATCGTTACCCCGAGCATTGAGATGGAAATGATTTTTCCTGTTCCTAGTGGAGCGACGAAGACAACTTGCTACAATTACTAAACTTTGAATCAAATGCAAAACTCACATGTTCAGGGCCCCCGGTTCCCCACGATCAGTTTAGGGTTAACATTCGCTTGTCAGTCAGGGTAGTGCATGGCGCTGCGATCCTGTTTTGTATATGTAGACTGGAGTTCGTGTTCAGAATCATGTCAACTCATTCCGTTTATCCCGCAATGACTGAGGACATGATCGCATCAACAATTTGGAGCGGCGGTGAAGAATTTGGCAACTGAAAGGTGGTTGAACCTGAACTGGCCATCCAGCAACAGCTAAGGCGTGCTGAGCGTCAGGCAAGGTCTCCCGTGCATCTCGGCCTTGTATAATGCCCGGGGAAGAATGCATTCAGGGGGTCCATATATTTCCAAATACTTATACGAGGCAAGTTCAAGGCGTTACAAACAAATTTTGGGAGGAATGATTGCTTGAAAATTCTTGGCCTGGACACAAGTGTTCATTTATGGGGGCTCATACTGATGCAGCAGCAGCATCGGATGTGGCAGATTCGAAGGATGGGAAAGGAGCAGCAAAATTTCAGAAGAGATGAAATGGAAGGAACGTTTAGGAGTCAGCAAGACGAGAACTGAGCGATGACATATTGCCTTGATCCTCAGGCGTAACTCGTAACCATATCAGTGTGTTTTATTACATGGGCTTGTGAGTATATGTTTTACAGAGTTTTATCAGCACTTGGAAGGTCTGAAGAACGCAGGACGATCAAGCCCCAACCTAAGAAGCAGATTTCTATAGTTGCTCCCCGCCGGAGGAATCTCACCAAGGATCAAACCGGCCGGTTATTTGAGCACCTACCGCAGTTGTGTTTGGAAGAACTCGGCAGAGTAATGTAAGTGCCGATAAGAATGCTCAGACTGCCTCTTATATGTCCTTTCCTATGTTACTAATATACAGTACTAACGCATTTTAGAACTCACGCAGCACGTACAAGCTGGTGTCTTTTGGCAAATTTATTGTTTCCCTACGATCTTTTAGACGGGACTGGTGGCCGAGATAGAAAATGAAAACTTTCGTGTTAAGTAAAAAGTGAAAGGAGATGGAAAACTAGTGCTACTTTGTGTAATATATGCTAATGTGCTGACTTGAAACTTTCAGTATACCGATGATAACCCCACAATAAACGAAAGACCTACCCAAAACTGAAGGATATTATAAACAAAATTTTTGTTCATGACCCGCATCCCGCGCTAATATCTCTGGAGCATCACAAGGAGTGAGCTCCAAAAGAAGTGGTAGCTTACAAAAGATTTTGGTAGCTGCCACATATGCCTAGAGGTGCCTGTATAAACACCCTTTAAGATATACATTTGAATAGGTTTCAGATGCAACATTGTAGAATAAGTGAAAACGAGAAAAAACCGGCAACAAGGAACAATTGGTAACCTCAGGAACCGCAACCATTGCCTTTGTGCTTTCAGTTACAAGTACTGTTCGTGGATCCTCGCTCTATTTTCTTCCCACCATACTCGAGCATGCATCTCCCCGAATCTTTCTCGACTGCAGCACAAACCACATTGTGAGAAAATCAACGTTAATTTTATTGTCACTTTGACAGCAGCAGTTCTAGCCCAACTGGGGCCGGTGCAGTGGCACCAATCTAGAGATTCGATGGTCATGGCCACAATGCCCATCTAGCAGGAATATATTGTGGGGAGCACGAGGCTCACACACTGCACAACCTGGAAGGGTAGCCAAATGGGTGCTGCCCATCCATGCATTGTTTGTCAAACAACCATTTTTGATAGCTCGAACACGTGGCATTCTGGTCACAATGCAGCTGCTTATCCTCATCATGCAGTAAGAGTTACTCCAGGAAAAAGTTCCAGTTAGCTTTGCATTGGTAATTATCTGGTGCTAGTGAACAAATAATTATCTGTCGTTGCTAGTACACACAATCCATGCTGTGGACCAAATTATTCCAAGGAAAGAGAAGTGCAGCAGAAACATGCATTATTTGAATAATAGCATCTAAACATGAATGGCTCATCTTCATCAGTGTTACCATGTTTAGTCTGAGGATGTTGAAGGGACGAGCTCATTATTTACAAATGAATGTGATGATATGATGCTTTCTAACAGAAATAGATATCCTCTATAGACATTCGTAAAATTGGTCCAAGATGTGTAACTCGAAGCTCAACAATTATGCTATGTTGATTTATTTTACTTTCAGTAGGAATCGGAGAAAAAAGGACAATTAATAGATCAATCAACCTATGGCATGAACTCCTCATTCCTAGAGAACCATTTTAAGATGTGTGTATTAAAGGTAAAGTACGATTGTAAATGCTGTGTGGGTTTCAGATTAATACACTGTCAGTCAAGTAGATAATTAGAAAGTTCAAAAGAAGCTCACCTGAATCTGACTCGTCTGAGCTCTCTTTTACCACTTGGTAATGCTCTAATAGTTATATAAACTCCCGGTTCATCTTGTTCAACCCATTCAGTTTCAAGATCACTAGCATTGCTGATGGACAACTCTCCTGAGCGATCTGCATCCCTTGAAGAACTACTTCTCATTGAGGCATCAATTGATGAAGTTTCTGTCTTGGCTCCACTGATGCTGGAGAGTTTTGGGGTAGATGTGACACCAGTAGAGTCACGGCAAGGGCGTGGCAGTCCAGGGTGTTGATCAAGTGAATCTGAGGAGGAGTAACCCATCGCCACCCCTGGTGGACGATACAAGTTTCGCGGAAGACGTTCCTTTGTGAGTGGTGGAGTTACAGGGCTGTCTTGCACAGATTCTATTTTTGAGCTCTGTCATTAAGTAGATAAATAAGCATGGATTGTTCATTGAACAGTAAATGGCCACAAGCATGTGATGTGTAGAAAGCTGTACAGATCGAGTGTAGTTGAGAAAAAAATGATTAAATCGCATATACATGAAGTCTTGTGTGCAAATTAAGGGTTTAAAAGTTGACTAACAATTGCACAGTGTTGTGTTGCAAAACCAATAACATGAGATGGCCAAGAGGTCTGTCGAAGGTGTTGACAAAAACAATCGTCAGATATCATTTCCAGCTGCGATTTTCTCAGAAGAGTCCGAAACCAAATTTAGTATTTTGCCCCGCTAGGATTCGAAAACTTTATATATGCAAGTGGTGTTTAGCTCTGTTAAACATAATGGGCAAGAAAACATCATCCCCCCTCACTTTTTAACACAAACTCGACAGGTTTGATTACATGAAATGGCCCATCATATGCCATGATCTGAGCATGAGTTGCACTCCCTACAGCCCATGGAGTACATAAAGCAGCATGGTCCCTGATATCATTTTAGGGAGGATAAAGTTCACGATTTACCTCATCTTCAGACCTCGGGGGGGTTGGAAGTGGAAAGGCTTGGCGGTTAAGCCTCTGGACATTGTATAGTTCCATGACCCTGTCATAATTCTCTGTCCACCATCTTTGAGCTTGGTATTTGTTGAACATGTCTCGGCTAACCGAGTAAAGTAAAAATACAGTCGATAGTTCAGTCCAAACATGAGAGCTGACATTCATATCAACAACAAAAAGGAAAACTAAATTTAAAGAGACATCATATGCCAGTTCTGTTTTGAAAATAGCGTGAATGTGTCCTGGATGGAATGAAGCTTATGCAGAGAACAATTAGAATTTCAGCCTCCAACTAATTATTGCTTGAACTGCATAAGCTGAAGGCTCTGCTCGAGAGGGAAAACATGCCCTCATGAGCCACTCAGTTTGCTCTGCTAGTTTTCTGACGGTTACATTAGTAGTATGCCCTGCAGCTCACAAGGTTGCATCTTTTACCCCCCTTCTCCGTTGTTATCTTTCCTTTTAGAAAGTTTTCAACTGTCATATCGGGTACAATTGCTTCCTTCACAAATAAAAAGATTTCTTTCGTAGTATATTCTGTCTTGCTGAAACGAGCTGCTCCTTTGCTGGTGGATTTTACGAGTCGGCAGTACGATATTTATGTTTTATGCCTTACCAGTCACCATAGTCATACAATTTGCATGGTAGTTATTAAGTATTAATCCTAGTTCATCTCCCCGACTTGCTGTAGACTTAGAGTTAGCCTTCAACCATTCAAAAGAGAGTCCAAGAGACTGTACAAAATGCATAACGTGCTCTGGAGAAAGCATCCTTCCCGTAAAAAAACAGACCCAATGAGGCCTTAGTATCGTAAAAGGATCTGGGTCTGGAGAAATCCACCCGTTTTTCTCGTTTGCACTGGTAGATATATGTTCTATGACGGGAATGACTTACAGCGCTGTACACATACTCGAGGATGAAGGATTAGTCCAAGAAACTAGATCGCTACAGGAGGCTAAATCAACGCGAGGCCTCCAGACAAAGTTGGGCACGCCTGCTGCATGGAGCTTCAACGCGAATCATTAAAAGTCAAAACAGCCAATCAAGTAACTTTCACTCGGTTAAAAAGCTGTAGGTCGGCCCCGTTGGTGCCACTAATCCAAACTTGCTTTATTGACAAAAGAAGAAGCAGGCAATGAGAATCCAAGTACCTTTGGGGCAAAGGTACCACGACAGGTGGGGGCCCAATCTCTACCGCTACGAACTATATAATTCACCAGAGATTAGACACTATTATAATCACACTAATCAAAAAGGCGCAACCGATAGCGATGGTCCCCAGCGAACCGGATCGCCAACAACGGCAACACTAGAGGCCGGTTCCACTTGGGTTTTGTCCTCTTTCGTAGGTTTTAGGGTTGGCAGCATGTGTGAAGTGAAATGGGGTTACACTCCTATTCCATTACGAACGCCACCCATGACCGCGAACGCACAAAAGTGGGTCGGAACGAGACACGGTCGCGGAGAATCCGGCGTGGCCCCTCCTTTTCGAAAAGGAAAGGGGAAGGGTGGGGGGAGGGAGCCTTCTCCGACACAAAGACAGGTGTCTCAGTGGAAAAAACATAAAGAGCATCCGGGAGGAAAACACAATCGAGGACCTGTGTCCCTACAGCCACTAGCAAGCCACCATCATTCATAGACATCTCTCTCTCTCTACCTCTTTACTTTTTGGACTTTCTTTCTCGACCACTTTCGTGGGGTCGAGGCGTGAGAACTACTGTTCGTGTGGGGCCATCTTGTCTGGGATTGTTCGCCTGATAAAGAGGTTTCTTTCAGGCGGCTTTTTCTTCTTCATCCTACTGCCCCTCCCCCCCCCTCCCCAACCCATGTATATTTCTTTCCTCAGATCAAAGAGAATCTCAATGACAAAAGTCGAGATTCGACTGGCCAATTCATTCAAAATCAGAGTGCAGACATGAAAAAATAACCAAGTTCTCTCGCATTTTTGGATTGAAGCAAAGATCCCCCCCCCCCCCCCGTATGCTGTCGTGAACAGAAGTCACAGCACTTCTCCAGCCAAGGACTAGAAAACAAAATGAGTTTTTCTTTTTCTAGACTATTCTCTGCATTTTTTCACGCTTTAAGAAGTTTCCATTTATTCCGTATAGCGTGGGACACATGCAATAGATATCTTGTCTTGCTAGGTTAATGGGGGCCTAAATGTACAATAAGGTGATTCTCCCATGTAACTAGGCCCTAATCGTAAACTGGACGTGTTACTTAAAACTATTTTTAAGGAATGGTCGGTTTACTGATAATTCACTATTGTCGGGTTTAATTCTTTCCTCAACTATTAATTTGGGTCAGTACTTCTTAAGCTGATTGTTTCATCTTTGAAAGAAATTTCACATCTCCATTGTGCTGCTCAACATCCAAGGAGGGACTCGCCCGGATATGTCGTAAATTTCTAGATTTGGTATCATTAACTTCTATTTTTTACTTGTATTGGACCACCACCACCACGATAACGACATGAGCCGACTTACAGCGGGGGCCGAGGTGCGGAACCACCTGGGGCATGCCCAATATTCTTTCAGGTGGGCTTGCCTAACAAATGGGGGAAGTTAGAACGCGTGACCAGAGAGCAAGAACAGCTTCCGACATTGCAAATTCATTATTCTCCGCGAACCCACTTTAATGGAGAAAATCACCCCACCAAGATGAAAAACAGATTTTTTTACCCAACAAAAAAAAAGCAGAAAATAGATTATTCTTCCTGTCCCGTTGTCATAAATACAGTCAGAAAACTCATCGCTTTTTTTTATTCTTTAAATTTTTTATTTTTATTTTTTGCCATTGAAGTCGTCTCGTCATACTTATCACGAATATGTTCGAGATAATTATTTTTTTATTATCTCTTTTGCTACGATTGATTGAGATAATTAATTATACTTTCAGGAAAATAATAATTAAAGGATAATCAGGGAGGGGCGCACCTGAAACGTATCCGCTTGAGATCGTTCCCGCCGCGGGGGAGCGAGACGAACGTGATCAGCACGCCGGGCTCGACCTGGGCCACCCACTCCTTGGGCTCGCTCTCCTCCACGAACACCACCGGCTCGCGGCGCCCGCTCGCCGACTTCGGGGTGGCCTCGCCGCTCGATATCCCCTTCAGCCTCGCCTCCAGCTCCGCCTTCCCCCACGGCTTGGGCGTGTTGGAGCTCGAGCTCCCCTGCCGCCTGTACGACCACCGGAACCGGTCCGAGTCGGCGTCCGACTCGCTCGAGTTCCGGAGCCGGCCCTGGCCGCCTCCCCCCGCCGACGGTGGCGGCGGCGGCCCCGTCGTGCAGGGGCTGCAGTGCCTGTACGCCCCGGAGGCCTTGAGCGCCATGTCCTTAAGCTGCCGGGAAGAAGAAAGAGCCAAAAAAAAAACAGAGAGAAAACAGAAACAGAGCATGATCGAACAACATTAATGGCGTGATCAACTACAGCGACTCGAACTCGGACGAAAATGAACCGTAAGAAACGATCGCTCGACCAGAAACTTCACCTGGGAAGTGAGAGACTTGATGGATTGGTTCTTAGCGCCGGCCGCGGAGGCGGAATCGGCGGCGTTCTCGGGCTGACTCAGCGAGTCGTCGCCGGGCTGCTTCGAGCGAGCTATGCACGTCAGCATCTTCCCCCTTCCTTCTTCAGCTCGGGCCGCGAGATATATTATCTCTCTGCAACCGACGCAACGACCGTTAAAAAAAACAAAGGCGTTCAAACGCGCACCACATTGCGCCACAGTCCGCTAGAAATCACTGTGCATATCCGACACGGAGCAGAGAGGGCGGAAAAAACGAATGAAGAAAGAAACCTCGATACAGCAGGCTCGCTGATGATCGGAGCAGTCCCGCAGCCGCCGGGATCGCAATCGCGGGGGAGCGATTTCCAGGCGATCGAATCGATTTCGGAAAACCTAATTCCGCGCAATCGCGCATCAGACGAGCAGATTACAGCAGTCAATCCTCGAGAGAAGATCCGCACGCGCAGAAGAGAGAGAGAGGAATAGAGAGAGTACGGCGAGAATCTGAGGACGCGGAATTCTTGCGGATGCGCCGGTCGGCCTCAGCTTCAGCGCGCGCGGAGACCGAGGACGCTTTCTCGAACGCGGCCGCCCAATCACGCGGCCGGAGGAGATTCTCTCGCTCGCGCGCGCTCCCTCTCGTCGAACGACGCCGTCGCCGTCGTCGTCATCGCGGAGGCGGCGGCGGGAGGAGTCGCGAGCGGAGCCGGAAGAGAGAGCTGGCAATCTAGCTTCGCGAGCGATTCGCGGTCATGGCGGCGGCGTCGTCTTCGTCATCGTCGTCTTCTTCTTCTTCCTTCCTTCCTTCGTCGCGGTCGTGGTCGAGGTGACGAGAGTGATGAAGGGGGGGTAGGGGGGAGAGGAGGAGTGGGAAACACACTCGGTCGGTTGATGGCTAATCGGTCATCATTGTGTGCGGTGCTGATTTGCTTTTCTGTCCGTTTACTTTTTTGCGCCTCCGAAATATGAAAGAGAGACATAAAAATAAAGTGCAAAAAAATGGAAAATCGAGGTCGCTGATCCCGAGCCATTAAAATTAGGCTGAATTCCGCATTTATTAAACGCTTCTAAATAAATGCCAAATTTTAATTGATTTATATATATGAAGGGGGGGGGGGGGGGGGAGGTTCCGTGTTTTTGTTTGATGGAATTAATTCGATTAAAAGCGAGCCTTTTAAAAATTGAAAAGATTTTCGCCCGGTCAAATTTATTTCCGGTGGACCTTTTTTTTTTTTTCCTTCTCTCTGAGGGGGTGGCGCTGTACGGTCAAAAGCGTGGTTTCGCGGTTCTCGGCTTTTTGAGGGAGTGGGGAGCGATGAGCGCATGAGCGTGGGCGATGCCTTTTTTCTTATTCTTTCTCTTCCTTTCTTTTCTGTTTCGGTTCCCTTCTTTTCTTGATGATCATCAACAAAAGGGGGATCGCTGGGTTTTGGGAAAAGGGCTTGGTCGGTGCTACGTCGTTTTAGGGGTTTTAGTTTTAATAGAACGGGGGGCCCGAAAAGGATGTGAAGGGGCGGGGTGGGTGGGGGAGGGTACGGATGGCCGGCCCATGGGCCCGAGGTTTTGTTTGGGGTCGAGATGTGGAATTTTCACGCTCTTTTCCGGGCCACTCTTTCTTTTTTTTTAATATATCGATACAAGACTAGGCATTGCACGCGCTACGTGCTTGTCGGATCTTCGGGGAACGGATACTGGGCCGGTGCTAGGCCGGTGCTGGGCCGGTGCTAGGCCGGTGCTAGAGGGGATTCGTGAATTAAACGCTGGGGAATCGCGGCGGCGAGCGCCGTCTATGCTCATTTTTGTGGGCGCTAGTGTTCGCCTGTCGAGTATCGAGTCAGAAGGTTGACGGAAGTGGGGGTGGAAGAATGGTTAATGCATCGGGCTCGTGATCGTCTCGCTTGAAGGAATAGAACCACCTCTGCCGATCGTCAATGTCGTGTCCCCCCTCCCCCGGTCGCCTGTTCTCGAATATCCAATTCCAATGGAAGCGCATAAGTTCACAAATGGGTTTTTATGTATAGCCACGGGCATCCATCCAATGCGCATTCTTTTCGATCTTTAACCCCTATGTAGGCCTGCTTCACATAAACATGGATTTTGAATTCAATTTCGAATATATCTAGACTAGTTACCAAATGGGTCGAGGATGTTGTTATCATTTCCAAAACGTGACACCAAGTTTAAGCATGGCATTCTACAATAGCATAGAGTCAACGAGACGTGCCGATTGTGGGGAATTTACGTGACATTCTTGTCTCCTACCAACCCCATCATCGATTCTCAACCTTACCTAAGCCAACGACATGGTTGTAGCGGAACCGAAAGTTGTGGCGGAACCGAAAGCTGCACCGGATGTTACAAAGTAGAATGAAGAGATCTCCTGCTAACAGCATCGAAATCGAAATTAAAGAAGAGGGAATCGAATGGGACTAGCGATGATGCCACGCTGGTTGATTCCTAAACGACGGGGAAGGAATCTTAGGTTCTTGTTCTTTGTTCCCCGGGTTGCTTTAGGGATATGTAAATTCGGATTCTGGGATGATGCTTGAGCTTTAATGGTGCTGTGACCGACCACTAAAAGTAAACATGATCTTCGAGAGGGATAATTACCTAAAAAACAAGCCATAAACCTTTTATACGAATATCAATCCAGTTTGAAACTTTTTAATTTGATCAATTTAGTCTTAAACCTTTCGATAATTTGCCAATATAGTTTTTTTGGCTAATTTTAGTAGGAAATTGCCGATGTTGATTAATTTTTTGCGGATCTTTTTTTTAATTTTTCTGAATTTTCTCCTTCTCCTGTTTTTTTTTCTTTCTTCCACTGCGGGTCGCCGGAGAGGGTGTTATCCAATTTGCATGTGAAAGAAGCTCGCATTATTCATCTACGGGGTTGGACTTATTGGAGTTGGCGAATATTTCGGAGACCCTTGTTTCTCACATCGGGTACGCCCACGTGAGCTTAGGGAAACTGAAGTGTTATCCGACGATAAGTGACCTTTGCGTGCGGAATGCGGGGGTTCGGGGGTAGTGCCCCCGACACGAGTGCCTTATTGCCCGGTCAACGGGCGGGGGTTCGGGGGCAGCGCCCCTGAAACCTCAACGGATTTGAGCTTTTATTTAAGTTGACCCGTATGGTGCGAGATTAAGAGACTTCGTATAGGTTTAGATTTTTGGTCCGTTTGGGGCACATATATATTTTGCTCGTTTTTCTGATCATTGTAACGAGTTGAGTGGCTATAAATCGAAAATATAGTAAAATCTCTTTGCAGGACGTAGCCCTATTCAAGGGTGAACCTGAATAAATTCGTGCATCGTCTATTTTCTCTGTTTTCTGCGTGATTGTTCTGTTTCGATTCTCGATGCATCCCTTCGGGACTATCTAACATTACTTCAATTAAAATGCCTTTCTTGTGAAGATGACCCTTGGCGTATTTCCTTTCTACCGTGCAAATCTCGAATTAATAAGCGATGTGACCGGACTAACATCGAATTAAAACAATGTCTATCTCGCATTAAATCCGATTATCTGCAAGTAATCATTCGTTATTTGAATTAAATCTGGCTCGATTTTCGATCTAAACAGGAAATAGAAGCAGTCAGTCAAAAGCGAGCCACCGAAATGAGAAGGAAATGAACAAAAGACGTCAGTAGGAAGAGCATCGTGTCCCCCCCACGCCACGACATTCTCATATCTTGTGATGAAATACAATGCCAAACAAGAGAGTTCCTTTCTCTATTTCTCCTCGAGCCTTTTGACGACGTGCTCATGTCCAGTGGAATATAATGCCAACGCGCAAGAAGAAAATTGGGGAAAGCGGAGGAAAGAAAGAGATGAGTTGCCTTTTTACGACTTCCAAGTTGCGGTAATTACACCCCTGCAATTGCTTTTTTTTTTTTTGTGGGCTAATCTAACACGTACACCATTCCAAGGGCCTCTTGTCCTCGTAACGTGGCATCATAAAAAGACGATAACAACTCGATGATATTCGTTTTTCATGCAATATAAATTTAATGACTCATATTCGATCTCGATCTGTATTTCTAAATATTTTCATATTTAACTAAATATAAGAAAAGTCATCCTCGTACTAAGGTTAAAGTGCGGAGTGAGCAAGTGCGAATGGAGTGAGGGTAAGAGAGTGAAGAGAGAGAGTTATAGAAGTGGGTTGGATCTAAAAAAATTATAAACCCGTTTAACACCCATATTATTTTGGGCTTTACACATCTATGATCCATTTATTAAATATAACTAACTCGTATAACAACTCGGCTCATCGAAAATGAATTAAGAAATAGATTTATGACTCATTTTGGCACGATACATCAATTCGGGGATTTTTTATGATGTAAATATTAATTTGGGATAAATGTGCTCGGGAGTTTTTGTGGCGCGGAAAGTAATTAGAGGATAGATGTGGCATGAATGAATTAATTTGAGGTTTGCAGTGATATTGGCCCTTTAGACTTTTCACGTCCTTTAAAAGATTTCAGATCACGAGTATTTAGGATATAGATTTTGGGGTTTAGGGGTTATGAGCACGAGCTTTTATCAGGTGCAGATAACGCTTTATTAATACACGAAGATAGACCCAGATATGGAAATGGTCGTACATCTCCAATTGGTTTTGGCTTTCGACCCAGGAAGTGAAGAGAGACGACGATGCCATCATGATTGCACTCGCTTGCGACAGAGAGACACAGAGGCGTCCCTGATCCTATTCTTCGTTTGTTCTGGATTTGGCATGAATACGAGGTTGTCTCGGGCAAGTGCCTTCCATTTTGTCCAGGGCCTCTCGTCAGCTCTCTCCACATCCACGGTATCCTCGGATACAAGAACTCGAAACCGAGGGAGGTGCCAACCGGACTTTGCACTATCTTGAGCTTGAAGATGAACTAAGGCCCTAGAGAGAGAACACAAAGGTTGCGGGATAATTATTCAAAAAATTCTAAATTTATTATATGACAGCTAATTTAGTAATAAATTTTTTGATAACTTGTCGATTTAGTCTTTCCGGCCAATTTTGGCCAGAAATTACTGATATGGACATCGGCCATCTTACACGGTGTGGTCAGCTCTGGCAAAGACAAATTTTACATTTTTTTAAAGTTACTTTTCTTTCCCTTTGGCAGGCAACCTTCCATGGGAAAAGGCTGGCGAGGGCGTCACAGCGTGGGCGAGGGTCACCCTTGCCGGCCATGGCTGAGTACCAGGCCAAAGGGAAAGAAAAGGAAGAAATGGAAAAAAATGAATTATTTTTTTTTATAAAAATGCAAAATTTGTCTACATCAGCCCCAATCACGCCATGTAGGATGGCCAGTGCCCAACCAGCATACACGTCAGCAATTTGAGACCAAAATTGATCAGAATTACTAAATTGATTAGTCGCTAAAAGATTTATGACTAAATTAACAAATCATCAACGTTTACATTTAAATTGGCACAATTGAAAGATTTAAGACTTTTTGAACAAATTTTCCTTGAAAGCTACCAAATTTGTAGGAAATTAGAAATCAAACATGATTATGCATGACCCAAAACAAAGAAATTTAAGCTCGTGGAACTACTTTCGCGAAAGTCATTAATGATAATGAGGAAAGGAAAACGACGCGTCATGATTTGAATTGAGAAATTAAATCGATGTGATCGATTCATACGGGGGAGAATACACAATTCAATTTTGCAAGCTCAAAAGTTGGATGTCAATGTGAAGACATCAAGGATTGTCTAATATGTGCTACCTAACAATGATTTGGATAATCTACTGAGAGAAACAGCCAAATACGCTATAGTTATATGACGGGAAAATTACCAAAAAAGTGTTAAACCTATTGCAATTATGCTAATTCAGTTCTAAACCTTTTTTTTGGCCAATTCAGTCCTAAACCTTTTGCAATTGTGCCAATTCAGTCCATTCGGCCAATTTTGGCCGATCGGTGTTGACTTGGATACCGACTGGTGCCCGTCGTCCGGCCAACACTAACATGGCAGTTTTTTAATTTTTTTTAGTTTTTTTTTCCTATATTCTTCCCCGGTTGCCAGTCCGGCGATTGGCTAGAGGCTGAGACCGATGAGTTGGAACTCGCTGGCCATGGGCGAGGTCGAGCTTGCCATCGGCGACGGCAATGTCGCCTAGATTTGGCGAGACCTCATCGTCGCTGGGCGAGGTCGAGCCTCGCCATGGCTGGGTGAGCTCGACCTCGCCCACCGACAGCGAGGCCACCCAGGTCTGGCGAGACCTTGCCATCGATGGGCGAGGTCGAGCTCACTCGGTCATGGCGAGGCTCGACCTCGCCTAGCGACAGCGAGGCTCTCCCTCGCCAGTGCCGGCGAGGGCCAGACTCGCCCATGGCTGGCGAGTTCCAACTCGCCCATGGCTGGCGAGTTCCAACTCGCCAGCCTCAGCCTCTGGCCGATCACCGAATTGGAGACCAGGGAAGAAGGTAGGAAAAAAAAAGAAAGAAAAAGAGAAAAAACAAAAAAATTCGAAAAAAATATTAAAAAATTATCACGTCAGCGTTGGCCGATACCGGTCGGCGTCCACGTCAGCGCCGGCCAGTCAAAAGTGGCCGGATGGATTGAATTGGCATAATTATAAAAGGTTTATGACTGAATTGGTAAAAAAAGTTTAGGACCAAATTGGTAAAATTGCAATAGATTTAGGACTTTTTTGATAATTTTCCTGTTTTATGTCTATAGAACTTTCCACCTATTTATAAACCTGCCCCCTATTAGACCCAACAAAGAAAAGAAGATAACATCGACACAAAAACGATGATCTGCACATTCTTGACGTGTTTCGAAAGTACATTAGTTTCGTATTGTGCTAACCTCCGTATACTTTCTCCATCTTTGTCCTTTTGTCGCTAGCTTTGTTTTCTTTTAGACTTTTGAGTCTTCCTGATCAATTACAATGAAAGAAAGAAAGAAAGAAAGAAAGTACATTATTTGTTTATTATATTTGATAAAATGTATAGTGTTTTAAATCTAACATCAACCGATGTTGACTAAAGAATTATGTTAACTTTTTAGCTTTAGGAATGGAAGTATCCTGAAAAGGGCTGAGATCAAACTAAATTGTGATGACGCTTTTGGCGGAAGTGTACCATATTTATTGTCACAAGTGGCAACGGCGGCACGAATTTGCTAGAAACTACGGATTGTAGGTACTATATAATGACTAGGTTGATATGACAATTGATATCGAATCAAATGAAGTCCACATTTACATACAAATATGGAGTTTATATCACATACAACTTACAGAACTGATATATTTATAAATTGAATTTTGTAATGTCGAGATTCAGTTTAATCTCTACATTATGCAAGATATGGTCCAAACTTCGAGACCATACACTTTGGGAGTTATAAAATGGGAATATAATACAAATATCTCATAAATTTTGGTTCAATATGCAATATCGTTCCTAAACTTTTATTTTATTCAATGTAGTCGATGAACTTTTGTCTAACGTGCAATGTCGTCTTGAACTTTTAATTTGGTCGATACGGTTCTTAAATTTTGATCAAATGTTTAATGTAGTCCTTAAACTTTTAAACATTTTCCTTTAGTATAAAGATTACATTGAATATTTACCGATAGTTCATGAATCACATTGAGCAAATGAAAATCTAGAGGCGACATTGCACATTGGGCCAAAATTCGTTCAATGACCACATTGCAAGAATTAAATTTAAAGAGAACATTCTATATTAGATCAAAATTTAGGAACCATTTGTACTAATATCCCTTATCAAGCCTTAATTGGTTGGCCAATCTAACTTGAGAGTAGTATGATTAATTCTAGCTCACAAGTCACAAGAGGATACAAAGTCGACGTTGAGGTCCATTAAATGGTAGCACAATATTAGAATAAGACTAATTAAACCTCTTTGAATGTAGAAATGGCCACGGATCGACCCATTTTGGTTGGTCGGCCTTGTTCAAAATCGAGATAATGACACAAATTGTCATTAAACCTTGGCCCAATATACAATGTAGTTCATGAACTTTTAATTTGGTCAATGTGATTTTTTAATTTAACCCCAACGTACAATGTAGTTCTTGAACTTTTAATTTGTTTAATATAATCCCTACATTTTTTGTACATGTTCAATTTAGTCCATAAACTATATGAAAATGTTCGACATTTTGATTCCATTAATTCAAGTTTATGGACGACATTGAACATTTTTATGCAGTTCAGAGATTTAATTGAATATGTACCAAAAGTCTGGAGACCACATTGAACAAATAAAAAATTTACGGATCACATTACACATTGGGCTAGAGTTCAGAAACCATTTGCGTCATTTTTCCTTCAAAATCCGAAACCATCCCAAACTCGGGTCGGATTTTCAAAATTCCGAGGACCATAATAGTCCCGTTGGAGTCGCAAAAAAGAGTAACTTGATTTATCTACATATGTTCTCAGTAAATACATCAATGCACTAATCCAAAAGCGAAGAGAATAACTGCCTAATGGGTCTGGTTATTTGCAAAATCAGCTAGTCGGGTTTGGGTTGCTGAGTACTTGCAAAACTAAATTCCGAGCCCCCACCTTACACCTCTCGATATTTTTCTTAATGGCACCGCGAACTCGTCCCAAAACTCGAACTTGTCGTATAAAAGCTCAATTGATTGCCGTGTCATTGCTTCGGCTCCATGCAACGACCGACCCAATTTAACCACGACCCTACATTTTCGGGATTTAAAAGCGCGCCCTTAAGATCACCAGATACCATCGGAGCGCTTTAAATTAAAGTAGAGAGAGAGAGAGCGCGAGGAAAGGGTTAGTCATGCATCACATTGCTTCCCCCAAGTGCCAGAGCCCCTCCGATCCACAGCTGCTCCTTTTTCTTTTTCAATTTCGCCCAAGATCCAACATCATCCTTACAAATTCGAAAACCGATCACCTTTTTATCTGGCGACATTTTTCCCTGGAAAATTCGGTGAACTTTCCCGTGCGCGCTCTCCTAATCTCTTACCTTTTAGGAAGGAAAAAAATGCCCTTCTTTTTTCGTGAAAAAATTCATCAGATCGAGACGAAGATCCGATGCGTAAAGCAGTCTCCCAACACTACACCACGCGCGTGCATGACAACGAACTTCAACGATCGTCTGAGAAAGTTGTCCCGAAGCCGCGATGCGAATCCCGGGAAAATTACAATTTTCTAGGAATCCGGTAACCGACGGCCAATGATCTACTCCCGAGCCGAATTTTCCCACGAAAATTGCAGATTTTCTCAGCGACCGAAACA
Organism: Syzygium malaccense; assembly: GCA_031216405.1. Taxonomy (NCBI): domain Eukaryota; kingdom Viridiplantae; phylum Streptophyta; class Magnoliopsida; order Myrtales; family Myrtaceae; genus Syzygium; species Syzygium malaccense. The sequence continues at coordinate 6,123,010 of CM062255.1, forward strand.
ACGTCGCTAGGAAGATTTCGTTCCCACGTCGTTTTTTCTCGCGGCTGAGCGCCGTCCTCCTGCTCGTTCGATAAACGCGCTCGAGCAAGCCCCGCCGCCGGCATCGAGCAAATCTCTCGAGGAGCATTGAATCGCCGGAGATCGATCGCCTCCCGCCGCGCTCGGATCCCCGCGGGGGAGGGGGAGGGGGATCGTCCATGGGGTGAAGCTGCTCCGCGAGCCTCTTTTTTTTGTGGCCTCCTAGGCCCGTTTCCGGAGGACGATGTCGTTCCTTCGCCGCAGGAAGGCCTCCGGTTCGGCGGCGGCTCCGGCTCGCGCGCCGGGGGAGGACGACGGCGGCGGCGGCGGCTGCGATAAGAAGGAGAGAGAAGCGAAATCGAGGAGGAAGCAAGGTCAGCAGGGGGGTGGGGGGGAGCGGCCGAGGAGGTGGTCGTGCGTCGACAGCTGCTGCTGGTTCGTGGGGTGCATATGCTCGATTTGGTGGTTCCTGCTGTTCCTGTTCAACGCGATGCCGGCCTCGTTCCCGCAGTACGTGACGGAGGCGATCACCGGACCGTTGCCGGACCCGCCAGGGGTCAAGCTGAGGAAGGAGGGCCTGACGGCGAGGCACCCGGTGGTTTTCGTGCCCGGGATCGTGACGGGCGGGCTCGAGCTGTGGGAAGGTCATCAGTGCGCCGAGGGGTTGTTCAGGAAGAGGCTCTGGGGCGGCACGTTCGGTGAACTGTACAAGAGGTAAGGGGCTGTTCTTGCCATTCTTTTCAGCTGGTGCTTGATTCGACTGTGTTCGAGCCTTCGAGTGCCCAGGATTGGTGTCCTTAGTTTTGGTCGATTCATGCTTTATAGTGGGGGTGAGTGCACGAACTGGTTTCGATCACTGAGGTTGATGACTGTGGTTGGCAGCGGAACTTACTGCTTTTACAGTTTATTCTGGAATATACTTTTTCCGTTTTTGGGATGAGTGTGACGTGAGGGAAAGTGAATCTGAAGCTCAAATTGGACGGATTGGAGCGCCATGGAGAGAAAGCGAGCTAGAGCTTTTCGAACGTTTTTCTTTTTTGGCTATTTTGGCGAGTTTTTCGCCATTTGCTTGCTATTTTCCCTCCCCCTTCCCGGGTTCTTAAGTCAAATCGGCGAAGCTGAAGCGATAGTAGCTTTCTTGGCCATGTCGCTTTAGAATGTCAGTGGAGTGGTCCGATGTATATCCTTTTTCATTATGGCGATGGCTGTATCGCAGGCTATTGCTGTATGTCTCTCAACTTTATCTCCAGGCCACCACAAGAATCTGGAATATCTAGGAGTTCACCCGAAAATGAGCCCTTTGATTTATATTCGAAGCTCTCGCTTCTATGTCTCTCTTTGCTTCACGGAGCTCCTTCTTTCTTTGTTTTGGTTTCAAGATCCCCATAGATTGTGGAGCAAATGAAAGCTGAAACCATTCTTTTTCTCTGGAATCATTTGCAGTTGTTGCCAAATATTCAGTTATTGCCTTGTTCTTGCTCAGTGGGAAAATTATTTTTGAGAAATCATTTGACTGTTTTTGATAACCGATTCTGCATCTTTTATATTGAAAATCTATAATGTACAATTACTGTGCCCATTCTCCTGACATTTCCCGTCTTTGTTTGAAACTGAAGCTTTTCTAGTTTACTTGCACGAACCTGCGGGATCCTGAAATCTTGTCCTTCAATATCCAAAATCATAGAACACTTTCCTCGCGAAACAACAGGTCCATTTCCAAATGACTTTACTTTCTTCTGTGGCAATGTTGAACAGCATTTGCAATGCTTCAAGGTGTTGCATGCACATGCTTTTCTGTACAGAATGTTTGCGCATTATTTTACACTACAGTTTTATGTATCTGTTGATGTTTTCTCCTTAGTCCATTAATCAGAAATGTTTAGCTGGTCTGGCGATGTTAAGTTGATGATCTAATGGAGCTGTATTGGTGTTTGTCTTTATTTCCTGCAGGCCTTTATGCTGGGTTGAGCATATGTCGCTAGACAATGAAACTGGATTGGATCCTCCTGGCATAAGGGTTAGACCTGTATCTGGACTTGTTGCAGCTGATTATTTTGCTCCTGGATACTTTGTTTGGGCAGTCTTGATTGCCAATTTGGCTCGAATTGGTTATGAGGAGAAAAACATGTACATGGCAGCATATGATTGGAGATTATCATTTCAAAACACTGAGGTATTCCTGTTGCACGATCCTTTTATCTGCTTCTGAATTTACTGGTTTCAGTCGCTTGTATTGAATCTCTGAAAATCAAATTCATTAGGTCAGAGATCAAACTTTGAGCCGGATAAAAAGTAACATTGAACTCATGGTGGCTACTAGCGGTGGGAACAAAGTAGTTGTTATTCCACATTCTATGGGTGTCTTGTACTTTCTGCATTTTATGAAGTGGGTCGAGGCACCAGCTCCTATGGGTGGTGGAGGAGGATCAGATTGGTGTGCAAAGCATATCAAGGCGGTCATGAATATTGGAGGACCATTTTTAGGCGTTCCAAAAGCCGTTTCAGGACTTTTTTCAGTTGAAGCAAGAGATATAGCAGTTGCCAGGTTCTTCTATGAACTCAGTGTTATATTTCTATCATCCTTCTTCGAAGTGATGTCTTTGCTGAAAGTAGCTTTTTTGCCAAATATAGAGGACGGTCTCTCTGTTGTCCTATTTTGATGTGAAATAGACATTTGAGTTAGCTATTCTGAATTCATTTCTGATTCGTTAGTGTGAATTTCAAAAAGACACCTTTCTGAGGTTCTGCTAATCAAAGAGATGGGACCGTCTAAAGCTTTGAGATTTCTCTCACTTCCTCTCATTTTTCCAGCAAAATGCATCAGCATGTGACAGTAGTATTGATACATTGTATAAAAAGGAAATAGTGTTTCACCCCTTGAACGGCATATGCACTTCACACCCTACTTCAAAATGATTACTTGACCAAATTGTGTTGTCTGTAAACCCTGTCAATGCCCTCCACTGGTTGTAAACACTGTCAACGCCCTCCACTGGTTGTCTACTGCCATGAGTCGAGGGTGTTGGGCGCTGATGTAGGTGTATAGCGCAACACCCTCACAAATCAGGAGGGTACAATGCAATTCCCACTCTAACCACCACACCTGCCCCCCCCCTCCCCCCAGGCGATGTTAATGTTTTATCAAATTCCAAGGTATTGTGCAAGAGGCTAGCTTCAAATTTATTTTCATTCATTCAACCTTCCTAGGTTTATTTTGGTCTTGTGGATAGTTGCAAATGCTTGAGGAATATACTGAGAAAGACTAAAATACCGAATTGTTCATTGCCTGCTCTCGATCAATTTTCTAGAAATTTAAAGCGGAGGAATACCTTTATTTCACCAGACAAACTGCGTATGGTGGTTATTTCAGTGTAACTATGTTCTTAGGAATCGATATATGCTATTATTTCTCTTATGTTATTTAGTGTTCAGACATTGGTCTTATACTTTTCTCTCTCACAGGGTCGTACTTTTTCAAATGATTCAAACCATTGCTCTAGATGAAATTGATTTTGCTAGTATGTCTGACCAAACTAGATTGAGTATTTCATGTTGGTATTTGAAGTGTTATCTATGCTGCGCTATACGATGCTTTATTGCTGGGTATTCATGTAGTAGTTTATTATGCCTGAACTACTAAATCAAATCTATACTTAGAACTGTCGAGTTATTGTGTCTGGTCCCTTTGTGGGCTTCTTATCATCAAGTGCTCGTGTTGTACAGGGCGTTTGCACCAGGTGTTTTGGACAAAGATGTATTTAAATTTCAAACTCTGCAACATATGATGCGAATGACTCGTACTTGGGATTCAACGATGTCAATGATACCGAAAGGCGGGGACACTATTTGGGGTGGTGTTGATTGGTCACCTGAAGGATTCTTTAACTGCAGCACAAAGAGGTCAAAGAACGTTGACATTACTACTTCAGAACTCAGTGCAGTCAAGGATCTGGAAAATAGAGCAGGTGTAAATTACGGGAGGCTAATATCATTCGGTAAAGATGTAGCTAAAATACATTCTTCCGAGATTGAGAGAACAGATTTTAGGGTATTGTCCCTTGCATTTTTTTCAGTCACTCTGTTTATTGTGAAGTCCCTCACGTCCTCCCACCCCATCCCACCATGCTGGCTCCCCTCACAATTGAGATATGATATAAAATTGACTGAAGCTTGTCATCTGAAATTCCTGTATTAGAAATTTTAGAAACTTCTTTGAACATTTTAGCAATTTTTTTCATTGTCAATACGGTGCACTACTTCTTTTTCATCGTTGCCTTTTGAACTGTTAAATCGGTGTGCAGGGTGCTGTTAAAGGCAGAAATCTATCAAATACAAGTAACTGTGATGTGTGGACAGAGTATCACCACATGGGAGTTGGAGGTGTGAAGGCTGTTGCAGATTACAAAGTCTATACAGCCAGCTCAATTTTGGATTTGCTTTATTTTGTGGCCCCCAAGCTGATGAAACGTGGTAGTGCTCATTTTTCATATGGAATTGCTGATAATTTAGATGACCCCAAGTATCAACATTACCGATATTGGTCGAATCCCTTGGAAACAAAGTGAGATGATCCCTCCCTTTCTCCCAGTGTGTGTGTGTTTGTGTGTGTGAATCAATGAATTGGGCAACAAATCTACTTTTATGGGGCATTTACTTGCACATATGGAGTGGGGGTCAGTGTTAGGCGAAACTTTTACATTTTACTTTTGCCTTTTTTCTTTTCTTGGGACTCTTGACAGACTCTCATTTAACATGCCACGCTTGAAATTTTTTTAGAAACTCATATTTATTGAAAAGAGCCATGTATAAACTTCTTTTATAAAACATTTTAAAACTTTAAATACTACTTTTCCATTTTCAAGTATGTAAGTTCTTATTATAAAGAGCATGACCAAATAGGCCAATGAAAACACTAATCTCAAGGACTCCAATAAACTGCCTATGCATTAACATATGAGTGAACACTATGTCAACCGTGTTTTTGAAGTTTGACCCGATTATATTACTATGCTTAACCTGTTAAAAGAGGACGGACTTGTTCAAAAAAAAATTCCCAGAAATTCTCCCTTTTAAACAGGAAATTTTTAAAGTTTCGATAAAAAAAAAGAAAACAGAAAATTATGAAAGTTATGTAGCAAGCTGTTCTTTTGAGCAATTGTTCTAGAAAACACCATCTGGATTTTTTTAGCAAATTCCGGGAGATTTAGAGAGATTGCTGGTACTGAATTCTGATGGATGGCTGTCTGTTTGTTTAGACATTGCTGGCAAAATTACCATTAGGAATCAGTTATTCAAGGCATGTGCTTGCTGAGGAAGAAGTAAACCCATTGCTTATGCTGCTTTCATTCGCTCCACTTTTGCAGATTACCTAATGCTCCGGACATGGAGATATATTCCCTGTACGGAGTTGGAATTCCCACGGAAAGAGCATATGTCTACAAGGTGACTCCTACTTCAGAGTGCTACATTCCTTTTCAGATAGATACCTCAGCGGATGGCGAAAGGGAGGACTCATGTCTGAAAGATGGTGTTTTTTCTGCTGATGGAGATGAAACGGTTCCTGTCTTGAGTGCTGGTTACATGTGTGCAAAAGGTTGGCGAGGCAAAACTCGTTTCAATCCATCTGGCATTAACACACATGTAAGAGAATATGATCATGCACCGCCAGCCAATCTCCTGGAGGGTAGAGGTACCCAAAGTGGAGCTCATGTTGACATCATGGGGAACTTTGCGCTGATTGAGGATATAATTAGAGTGGCTGCAGGGGCTACTGGAGAGGATTTGGGTGGAGATCGAGTTTTCTCAGATATCTTCAGATGGTGTGAGAAGATCCAGCTGCAGCTCTAGATTCACACGGTGAGTTAAGCTTTCTGTTCACTTACTCACAGGGATACAATATGTATTTGATTGGTTTTTGGATTTCCTGCTTCCTTTGGTAAATCATCCTTTCATATCCGCAACTCCCAATTAATTTGCTACACTATCTTTTGGCATACAAAGTTATGAACATGCAAGGAGAATTTGTTGTAGTTCGTTAGTTCCCTCTAAAAGGAGCATCGTGTTCTACTTGCTTGCATATTTAGTTCATTCTGCAAGAGCAAAGTTATTATATGAAGGAGAAAAAATGCGGCATGCTCGATCAGTCGGAATATTCTATGAGGAAAAGGAAAAGGAAATTGTTAAACTCTATAAGGATCTGAAAGTTCCTTGTTTGAGTTTTGTCGTGTTTACTAGGTTTTTCTGATGCTCAAGGTTCTTTGCAACTGTTCCTGCAGACAAACCCTTGGGCATTGCTTCCGCACTTCAGGAGGCACTAGGCAGACTGTTTGCACCGAGAAGTGATCGAGACATGGTCACGTCACAGCCGGATCATCTGCTCGCCTCAGCCTGCTGAACTGAATTGAGGAATGTACTGTTGAAGAGCAGAATGTAGTATTGAACTGTAATTCCTTGTCGTTTGGGCTCATATTGGCAATGTCGCAAATTATGTGCAATAACTTCATGTAGCCATTCCAGCCCTGCCACTGAATTGGCCGCTGTTCCGCAAAATTTTGCATATTCAATTAATTTAATTATTGTTTTCGACCAATATTGTTAGGCATTAATGTAAATCCCTATCTCTCTCTCATGCTTTGTCTATAGAATAGGATGTGAAGGTAAACTGGACCTTCCTGAAGGAGAAACTAGTTCTTTTCTGGTCTTTCTCTGTTAGCAGATGTGACTGGAGTCTTCTGCTCTCCTAGGGTTCCTATATTGTATCGGATAAAATACCTCATCCGTACGCCCTTGAACATGAATAATTAAGTTGATCAAGTACGCAAGTCGAGCATCGAGCCCTGGTTTTCGCGTCGAACTGGGCATTCTTTGCCCTGCCTGATGAGTCGCAATCATGCCGAGCATAAACTAAAATGTCCTTTGATCCAACACCTCTCTCTTAAGCTTTCAATTCAATAAGTGCTATCCTCTTCACCTTTGTTTGTATCAGTGTTGTTTCATGACCGTCTTCAATAAGCAAAACACACAAAACAAAAAAGGGAAAAAGTCACAAAACTACAATCTATATTCAGTGTGACAAAAAAATCCCAAACTATGTCAACTGTAATACATTTACCATAAAATTTTTATTGTAAAAACCTAAATTCGCACTTATGCGACATATTTACCCTCGATTAACGTTGCCTTAAATAATTCTTCAACTAAAATAACGTCGTTTTTATCTATGTCAACAATATTTGCTTTCTGGCGTCCATATAGGCTGATTTTTAACGATTCTCATTAACAAGACTTTGATGGAAGGTAAATATGTTACACAGATATAAGTTTGGGAATTTTGGTGTCACAAAAAAAAGTTTAGGGTAAATGTGTCACATGTATATAAGTTTGAGATTTTTGGTATCACAGAATAAAGGGAAAATTTCAAATAGGTATCCAAAGTGGAGTCTTTTTCTCAAAAGAGAGTTCAAAGTGGACATAGTGTCAAATAAGGGCCTAAAGTGCCCAATCAGTCTCAAATAAGGGCCTAAAGTGCCCAATTAGTTTTAAGTAAGGGCCTAGATTCGTCGGCAGATCAAATGCTTATCGGCCAGCAAGCACGTTACTGTTTCGGCGATCGGAACAAGGGCAGTTTCGTCTTTTACTTTTTAAATTTTTTTCTTTCTTTTCCTTTTCTTGTTTTTATCTTTTCCTTTTTGTTTTCTTTTTCTTTTCCTCTCTTCCCTCCCCTGGTCATAGCCGGGGCCAGTGGAGGTCACTAGCCTTAGGCGGAGGCTACCTTCACCGGTGTCGAGCAAGGGCCGCCCTCGCTCGACGCCGGCGAGGGTTGCTCTGGCTCGACCCTCAGCAAGGGTTGCTCTCTCCGGCGTCGGGCAACCCTCGCCAGCCCAAGCGAGAGTAGTCTCTACCTCTGCCGGCCCCGGCTATGGCCAGCAGAGGGAAGAGAGAAAAAAAAAAGAAAAGAAAAAGGAAAAGAAAGAAAAAAATTTAAAAAATTAAAGACGAAACTGCCATTGTTTCGATCACCGGAATAGTTATGTGCTTGCCGGCCGGTGAGCATTTGATCGGCCACTGAATTTACCGACCAGCAAGCACAAACCCTTACTTGAGACTAATTAGGCACTTCGAGCCCTTATTTGAGATTGATTGGGCACTTCATGCTCTTATTTGACACTATGTTCACTTTGAACTCTCTTTTGAGAAAAAGGCCCCACTTTAGATTCCTATTTGAAATTTTTCTCAGAATAAAATTTAAGATAAATGTATCACAATGGATATATTTTAAAATTTGTGATGGCTATTGTCTTCACTTGGAAAAGCTTTAGCGGGCCAAAAAAGAAAAGCAAAAAAAAAATTAAAGACAGACAAATGTATTTTTTTGCAATTAAAATTCCTAGCATCCTCAGATTCGAAGCGCTAAACACTAGACAACATTGGCAAAACGACAAACTACCTCTTTGTCCTCGGCGTCGACCCTGATTTTCCCGAAATAGCCTCCTCGCGCGACGTGATTTTCACAATTCGATAATCGCGATTTTGGCCCGACCACGAAATTTTGGCCCGTTCTAAACGTGGATTAGTTAATTCATATACAAAAATTGATGAATTCTACGAAGACTTCTCGCCATTATTTAATTGTTTTCGTGGGGTCATAAAAGAAAATTTTTACACTTATCCGTTGCTTTCAATAGATAAGACATGTCGGATTACGTTTTGTTCATATTGATAGACTTCTTTTAATAAATATATTTCTAAATGAAAAATATTATTTTAATTTATCGATACTTACGAATGAATTTGTGATACTAACACATAGTATTCGTACAGTTTCGGAAGTATAATAAAGCTATAAAAAAGAAGAAGAAGCAAAACCATACATTCATTTATGACAAATTATTTCACAATAGTATAAGGTATTATTTGGTAATCTATAAAGTTTTTGACATTTTCCTCCCTTGAGTGCTTAAGTTTATTGCAGTTAAGATGACATTTCAATTGTTCAGATGTTTCGTAAGTGCGAAGTCATTTATTTTTATTAATTTTTTCTTGCAAAAGCAAAGTTCCATTGCTCTAAGTGGTGTCATTATCTAGAGATATTTTTTTCCTTTTTATAATTATGATTTTGACCTCTTCGATTTAATCATCATTAAGTAGCGATTCTACTGGAAGTGGTGGCGTTGTAATCGCGCAATCTCACCTCACTCCGATGAACAACACGTGTTCCTCCTCATTTCTAGCCGTTAGATTTTCCTTTTTTATTTGGGAATTATGTGCTAGTTGAAAACCATGATAGCAAAACCACCGTTTCGCCGCCATCTCTTATGTGAAGCAAGCTAACAAAGGTCGGAGCTGTCAAACTCTACGAGCCCGACACCTATCACCATCGCCACTCGATGCATCGCTTGCCCTGCGCCTCACTTCGTTGACTTAGCCCCGCCTCCATCAAGTGCCACAATGTTGTCGACGACCTGGCAAGATCCGTCACGCCCTTGACCACCTCAACCCCCGTATCGCTCTTCCACTGCCTTCCTATTGTGAGAACTCCTTTGTCGGGGGTTAGTGGTAGCCGTTGACCTCCAAAATTTACTTGTAGCCTCGCCTCTGTCAACCTTGCTTGACCTCGAGTCGACCCAAATCCAAGGTCGAGTCGAGCCGAGCCAAGCCGAGCCCTAAATCTTAGGTCTGGGGCTCCCTTGAGCTCATATCCTGAGATGTTAGACTTGAGCACGCCGGTTGAGCTCGGGTTCGACAGGGGTGATGACGAGTCGCGGCGAAGAGTGGAGACCGGAGGCGACGCTGGCTTAACCTCCAACATGGAGCTCTATAGCCAATCACTTGTTAGGGCGTGAATCACAACCGAAGATCGGAGTGCATTGTCATGGTATCACATGGCCATTATTTGGCTTACCACTTTTGATAAGTGAAGACAGAAAAAGCAATCATAGACATAGTGTCATCTTCAGTATTACAAGCACCGCGAACGATGAATGATTTGAGTTTGATCAAACAGGCAAGTCGAGCATTGAGCCCTATTTTTCGCGTTGAATCGGGACAATTTTGGACCCCGGCCGAGGGTCGCAATCATGCCGAACATGAACTAGTAGTCCTTTGATCCAACACCCCACTTTCAGCTTTCGTTCACTAAGCTTTATCTTTTCGTCCCCGTTCATATCAGTGTCGTTTCATGACCGTCTTCAATAATCAAAAACACCCAAAAAGAAAAAAAGAACAAGAGAGAATTAAAAATTATCTTCACTTCACATAAAAAAAAGCCTTAGCAAGCCAAAAAAGAAAAGAAAAATGGATGATCTATTTAATATATAAAGATTCGATGAATGCTAGGAAGACTTCTTACCTTTCATTTTAATTTTGATACCGTGGTTTTCAAAGGAAATTTTTTTATTCTGATCCATCGCTTTCAGCTGACGAAGTATGTCATGTTTAAATTTTCTTTTTTCAGGTTTTTATGTCGGGTTGGATTGAATATCCTTTTTTCCGGTAAATATATTTCCACCAAAATGAGAAATAATATTTTAATTAATAGAAACTTATGTACGAATTTGCGATTCCGACAAAAGAGCATTCATTCATACGGTTTCTATCGCGGGTTTCTAGTGTAAAAGATCACTCGTTAGACATTGGAAGTGTGACGGAGCAAAAATGAAAAGAGAGAAAGAAAACGAGCCGAGTAAATTAAAAGCCAAACTAAACATTCAGTTAATTATTTTTTCATTATTATTATCACCCCGAGTCGAGGTATTGTTCGACTATAAGATATTATATTATTCGGTAATCTATAAATTGTTTGACACTTATTTTGAAAGCTTAAGTTTATCATCAATCGAAAATTTCATTTGCTAGATATTTTTAAGGAATAAGTGCATTCAAAATCCTAAATCTTGTCACGAAAGTGCAATTGAGTCATAAAACTTTTATAATGTGCAATTAAGTCCTAAAACTTGTTAAGAAAGTGCACTTGAGTCCTAAAATTTTCAAAAAGTGCAAATAAGTCCTAAAACTTGTCACGAAAGTGCAAATAAGTCCTAAAACTTGTCAAATTGGATCAATCAAGTCCTTTTTTGAAAGTTTTAGGACTTAATTGCACCTTTGTGATAAGTTTTAGGACTTCTTTGTACTTTCGTGACAAATTTTAGGACTTGTTTGCACTTTCGTGACAAATTTTAGAACTCAAGTACACTTTCCTAACAAGTTTTAGGACTTAATTGTACATTATGAAAGTTTTAGAACTCAATTGTACTTTCGTGATAAATTTTAGTGCTTTCAATGCACTTATCCCTATTTTTAACTTTGATTTATGGGATGGTTGAGTATGAACCATTTTACCATGTTTCCTCGGTCCTCAGATATTTGTGCTATGACTCAAAATTAGATGTTTTTTGTTCGTGTAACAGTCATTTATCGGTTATAGTTTTCGCTAGCAAAAGCTGAATTAATTTACTCTAATTGGTGTGATTATCTAGAGATCTTTTTTTATATATGAGATTATGATTTTTGACCTTTTTGTTCGCTGGTTCTCATTTTCAGCTTCAACTTCATCATTGAGAAGAGAGTGTACCGGGAGCGGAGGCGTCGGATCCGGGAACTTTCACCTCGCTCCTATGGACGACACGTGTCGCTAATAGTTTTCGAAATTCCTCGCGCGTTGAAAACCACAATTTCGCCGCTCTCTCTCTCTCTCTCGTGTGAAGTGGGCTAATAAAGATCGGAGCTATCTAATAATTTTTCCTTCGCAAGCCCCTCGCCCATCACAACCGCCATTGGACCCGTCTTGCCCTACATGCCGCTCCGTTGGCACAATTGGGCGCCACGATGTCGTAGGTGACTCGGCACCTCCCCTTCCGGACGAGGACAACACCCGGCAAGCCCCGTCGAGCCTTGTGGTTGCCTCGGCTCCCGCATCTCTCTCTCTCTCTCATTGCAATGATGCCATGAGAACTCGCCGAGGGGTTGATGTTAGTCATTGATCCCCAAAAATCCAGCCAGGGCAACCATCAACCTTACTTGACCTCGAATCGACCTAGATCCTAGGCCAGGTCAAGCCCACCCTAGATTCCAATTTTAGGGCTCACTTGCGCTCAAATATTAAATCTTAGGCGTGAGCACACCTGCTAAGTTCGGGCTCGACGACGGTGAGGACGAGCCACGGCAAGGCAAGTGATAACCAGAGGTGAGGGCCCATCGCCTGAGAGCGGAGATGTCGGTGGTGGAGATCTATAGCGAACAAAACACATCACGAGTAATTCTAACTATATAGCATCGTTCAAATAATAGAGTAAAAATTAGTCCTAAGCAAGACGTTAAATGATTTCATCCAAAGCCTCGTCCAGCCCTCGGGATCCTTTGAATGTAAAGCAAAAGGAGGGTGTTTCCTCCTCCTCGGAGAAGATAAATATACAATGAAAAATTAGGGGTACGAGATATGTGGGCATCAAAACGTTAAATAAAGAATGCATTTGTGAAACTTGCCGCTGGAAATAAGACGAACGGGTCACAGAGGTCCTCTTAGGAGCTTCTTAGCTCTTTCTTTTTTGTGAGGTTACCGCTTAATCGAAGATTAAGGATTTAAGGGCAGTCCTTGGTCAGGAAAAAGGCCCTAAAAGACTGGAAAAAACGGAAAAGACAGAGAATGATAATTACAAACAAAACAAATCAGCGCGCAAATAGTAGAGTAAAAATTAGGAAAGACAAGTCTTTTTTTTTTGGTCAAAAGAAGTTGTCTACAACCCCAACTATATATATGCATTGTCCGAATACAAAACCCGAATTATTGCCCAGGTTGTCTCCAATCAAAAAACACAATAAATAAATAAATGAATGAAAACAAATAGTATTTCAGGTGGCGATATTTAATTCGATTTTCTTTTTCCATCGCCCGGTCCCCAGCCCACGCGCGGGAGCTGCACGCGCCCTGGAAAAACCCGTTATATGGATAATTGCAGCTAAATAGATCATCCACCTTTTTTTTCACCGAGAGGAATATCACTGTAAAAACGGGAGGATTAACTCAGAGTTCTGGGTAAAACGTGAGAAGAAGGCAAAACAAGAACACCCGATGCGGGGGTGGAGTCGACGTTCAGCGGAGGCGCGTGGAGAAGGATCCGCGACAGTGAAGGGCGGCTGGCGGAAGGGGGGAGGGAAGAGAGAGAGCGACGGCTATGGAGGGTGAAGGGTGGTGGAGGTGGAGGTGGAGGTGGAGGAGGAGGCGTGTTTGGGTGCGTGGGCCATTTGGAAAGGGACGTCAGGGTTTAAATTTTTACAAAAAAACAAGCAAAGGTGGAAGAGAGAGAGAGAGAGAGAGAGAGAGAGATGAGTGGCGGTGGGTGGTGGATGTCTTTATTGTATTCCCCCTCGTCTCTCCAAGGTCTTATTTTTATGGGAGTTTAATGGGTGGGTTCTCTCCCTCTCCCTCTCTCTCTCTCTCTCTCACCCGTACTTCTCTTCCTTTTCCTTGGATTTTAATTTGTGGGTGTTGTTTTTTTTTTTTAGTCACAGCAGAAGGAAGATAGAAACAATGAGGCACGAAGGGGGGGTTCTAGTGTAGAGAGAGACACGCACAAGAGAGAGAGAGAGAGAAAGGGACTTCGTGGACTGGGAGGAGGAGGAGGTTTCGAGGGGGGAGACATGTTCAGCTTGATCCCAACAGTACTGTTCTTTGCTTCTTCCCTCCTAAACCAGATCCTACACAGGTGTCTATCTCTGGCTTATTCTTGCTTATCTCTCCAGCTTTTCTCCATTGCTTGTGCTATTTCCCTTTCTAATTCTCGCCCTTTTTTCTCTTTGGAGATAGTTCTTTTCTTTGTTCTCTTGTGCTCTTCTTCCTCTTCCATGGAGCTTGCTTGCCTATTTTTTTGTGTGGGTGGCATGGAATAGGATAGAATCTAGCTGGGTCGGTCTTATCTTGTTGATGCATGTTGAGTTTCAAATTGTTGCTTTACTTATCATTGCTTCTTCTTCCTTTTATTGAAGTAGGGATGAGTAGGTCCCTTATGAAAAATCTTTTCCCCGTTGCTTGTTTGGTAGCATGGGGTCCTGTGTTTCCTTGCTTTCGCTCTTTTGGCTGTGAGTTTCTTTGCTCTTTCACGTATATACATCTTCTTCACCGCACTTTAATCATGTTTATTCTCTTGGTTTTTAGTGAGGGTCCTTCTCTGTTGCTGAAATTTCCCCCCTTTTTTTTTCTGGAACGCAAAGGAAGGATTTCTGCTGAATTTGTCGAGGCCCCGTATGACCCTTTTTGATTCTTATTTGAACGAGTCATGGCCAAGACGGGGTAGTTGGGAAATTTTTATTAAAGGGTCCTTTTGGCCCTAGTGTTTTGGCTGATTCATTGGCCAGTTGGAGTTGAAACTTGAGACCCCCACCACACTCTCAGGCCATCTGTTCCTTTTTGTTTCTTGTTTCGATCTGTTGCATGTTGTCCACCTGTACAAAGACAATCCACCTGTCTCATGTATTGACTGGAGGACATAACGTTTGCACTCTTTTGAGCTTTTCTGGAGTTAGGGTTCTTTTCTTTTTAATTTGTTTTCTTTTTCCCTTTCCTTTGCCACATGAATCCGGTGAATTGCATTTCTGGACTAGTACACTGGAGCTGCTCCTTCCTGTGAACCCATTTGTTGGGTCAATCATAGGTCTGGATTTGACATAAGAAATGAATTTAGCCATATCACATTCCAGGTTGTGATGCATTCTTGGAACACTCATGCATGCTTAGCATTTGACTGCTGATACCAGCAATCTCTGTGGTGGTTGGATATGCTAGCTTTGTGTCCATGTCTCCTTTTTCTTATCTTTTCGTTTTTCGTGCAAGTGGTTTTTTGACTGAGAATTGGCTTATATTATTTTGCCTTTCCAAGATTCAAAAGCCATGGGTTTTGTGTTTAGGGAACCTAAGATGCATCTCTATAAACTGCTAGGTGCAGTCAAACTTACTGGCTAAATTAATTTGCTCTCGGTATTCTAAAATTTGGTTTTCGAAGTCTGTGGCTTTCTATGTGAACCTTTTGATGTTGTGGGGTAGAAAATATATGGTTTTACTATAAGCTAACCTTTCTCAAATTCGTTATATGAAAAGCTTGTAGTGGTTGGTAATTCATGACATGCTCTTTGGTATAATATATAGATAGATGTTATTACGATTTGGAATGATTAATTGTTAGCATTCATCAAATTTTAAAAGTGTCTCATAGAATGGGAATGGGACTCCGCTGCCCTTCAAGGGCAAGTATCCTACTGGATGTTTCCATATTACTGGTGGGGAGGTCGATGGCAAACAAATTTTGCAGACTTTGTAATATAGAGGATATCGATGCTGCATCACCTTATAAACTTAGTCATAAAGGTTACGGACGTTTGTATGGCTATCGCATTTCCATGGAACGAGATCTATCACGGATTCTGTAACAGTTTAGAAGAGGCCACTTATAGGAGACATTGGTGTTTTCTTGCTGTCAAAGACATTGGTGTATTCTCTCCATAATGGAGTTTATCTTACAAATTTTCCTTGTATCTGCTGACTTTTGATTGATGGTAGACCTTAGGTATTGATAAAAGTGCATGCTAGGAATTTAATTATTAAACAATGCCTTCATCTGAGTGCTTAAACATATGAGCTGCAATTGTCTCACAAGTTTTTTCATGGTATTGGACAGGAGGTGTGGTGATCAACTCTCTCTAGGCCCTTATTTGCCTCTCCATTTATTGTTATTTCTATGCTTCATTCTTAGGCAAAGTCAAGCTTACATATGAGAAGAGAGTTAGGCACACAAGCCATGTCTTCATGTAATTGAAAACTTAAACTTTTAGATTTGTTGGTAGTGGTTTAGCAAAAATCTGTAGTGTCCATAGGAAATGAAGATCAATTAATTATCTGTGAAAGATCTCTCTCTCTCTCTCTCTCTCTCTCTCTCACACACACACACACACACACACACAAACACACACACACAATGCAGATTTACATGCACATGTATAGCTTCTTTCCATATGAGATAGTCAGAAAGGAAAATTAAAAGTTAATTATATGGGTGCCTTCAAACAAGATGTAGGTGATATGACAAAAAAAAGAAAATGAGATATAGGTGAACATCCTCATCTAAATCGTGAATGTTGCAATCTGCTTAGAAAGCACGACTTTGCAAATCAGCTGTGCATGAAGAACTTTAACATGTTGATTCAGTATCCTAAAACTTTAGACCGTTTGTGATTGCATGTTCTTGTTCTTTTGGTGCATTTAGATGGGAATAAGCCTGGCTGCTTTAGACGAAAGTGTTTGATTTCTCCAGATGCTTCTAATCCAGTCTTCTTATTTGTGTCTTCTGTGTGTCACAACATCCACAAACACTCACCCACACACATTAATTTCTTTTTTTCAAGTACTAGACGTGTTTATTTTTTCTTCTTGAGGTGCAGATTTTATTAGTATAAGGCATTGAACTTTTTATCTGACTTTCTTTATTCTTTTCCAGATCCCAAAAAAATCAAGTAGTTATTTATTAAAGCACGCATCTAAGCATAAAGCAGGATTTATTCCACGGGATGAACTTTTGTCAACATCTCGTGGCCTCATTAAATTTGTTTAGTTTTTGCTTGTCATACTAATTCTTTGGGACCTTTGTAGTAGGAAGAAATTTTATGCTTTAGGTATTATGAGTTTTTGTTTGCATGCTACTCCAAGATTGAAATTCACTTCCATTGGTGAGTTTTCAAGTGAGTCAGATAATGACCATGTAAACAGTCCCTCCGGCTACAACTTAAAATTTAGGCCATCCTTGATTCTGGTGCTGTTGTTGTCACGAATAAATCCCTTTATTGGCTTATAGCACCCCCTTTTACTTTAACTGTTGATGTAACCATTTTTCATTTTGTATGTTTATTGCATTAAGTTCTTGTTAGGTTTTTGCCTTCCCTTACTTTTCATACGTTTGATAAAAAATTCCTCACATGATGCCATGTTTCTTATCTCAAACTGTACCTCCTTTATCAGAGAGATAGAAAGAAAATGGACTTTATATATCCAACTCATTGGAATTCATTTTTCTTCTGTGAGCAGCTGATATCTGAATGAGTTGAGAGGAGCTCATTTCTTGTTCACCGTCTACTTGAATTTGGATCACTTTAAAAATTGCCGGAACTAGATGCCTATAAGAATCCAGAACTTGCCGAAGAAAAGTTTCGATCAAGGTTCGATCCTCTCAATGCCTCATGTAGGGGTAACTTACCCACCGTGGTGGAACCCAAATGAACAGCAACTTCCACCATCTATACCCAAAAGTAGTGGTTTGAAAGTGGAATCTCCACCCGTGCTCCATCACCAAGCAAAGCATTTAGGTCTTCAAATGCAAGAACAGGAATCATCTTCAACTCAATCAGCTGGCAATTCTTGCCATGAAGTGAGTGTCGTGGGTGGGGCCAACTCTCAAGATCAAAGCATTTCATCTGAATCTGGTACTTTACTTTTTTCGATTTTCTGCTATTCTTTTTGTTTTTGTGTAGGAGACTAGGGGAGGGTGTAGTAATATAGGTATATGTTTGTATCGGTATGCTACCATTTATAGATTTGGATTTGGTTCATTTTCGAGGGCGCGTTTTATGATGCTACGGGACTGTCTCTATGACTTTAGAACTAACCTGAGAATCTAGTTCTGGTCCTCATTAGTCTTAGCAGTTTCTTTCTTGACTTAAGTTCTGTAATTTGCTGCTCGAGTGTGCAACTCTGATTGGTTTAACTTTTCACTGGTTGCCTATTCTTTGATCTAGGTCAAGATGAAAGTTGTGGCAGGAGCTTTGAAGGTCAGACAAAGCCAATGTTCTTATTCAACAATCCGGAGATTGTCTTCAATTCGTCACTAGCTGATCAAAGCCAACCTCTGGTATGCTGAGCCATTATTTTGGTTTCTCTGTGTTGGTAGATTGTTCTTCTTATGCTTGTTTCACTGTCCAGATCCGTGTTCCATATCCCCCAGTCGATCCTTATTTCAGTGGGTTGCTGACTGCTTACAGACCGCAAGCTATTGTAAGTGAAAGTTCATGTCTCTTCATTAATTTTTTTTGTCAAATAGAATGCACTTCATTTGCTGAAACGACATGATTTCTTTACATTGTGAGTAAATTCCACCTATGATCACTACGTTTACGTTTAATCGAGTCTTTGAATTTTAATTTTGATTACCCAATGCACTAAACTTCCATTTCTTCTCCATTGATTTATTTCAACGGGAATCCACCCATTTATCTAGATGATGTGGATGTGGTAGTGCATGGCCAATCTTTTGACCATCATGTTATTGCCACATGGGCACCACATGGGAGTCTCGCTGAGAAAGTGGCAGGATTTTGGTCAAAATGCATCCATTGAAAGAGATTTGAAAGTCTTGTGCATCAGTTAATTGAAGTCAAACTTCAGTAATTGATTGCAAAATCCGGGATAGTGAAATTTACGTGGGACCTTTTGTAGGTTGCTGATTTTTTTAATGTTCTCTAGATGTTCCCTCCCCCACTTTCAACTATCTTTGGAAACTTTTAAGACTTCTTTTATTTGGGAGCCCAGATTCAATCCCAGGTAGGATCTCAAATGTTAGGGATGGCACCTGGACGTGTTCCATTGCCACTTAACCTTGCAGACGACGGACCAATCTACGTCAATGCAAAACAATATCATGGAATTCTTCGGAGGAGGCAGTCACGTGCAAAGCTGGAAGCTCAAAACAAACTAGTCAAAGCTCGAAAGGTGTGTGTTCATGTTCATTGACAAGTTAATCTTAGGCTGCACTGCATCTGGTGTCATGAGTCCAGATCATCAACTCCAGTAAACCTTTCTCCTGTGTGAAACCATTTGGAATTTGTTTTGAGCTGTGGCCGACGATTACTTCAATGAGTATGCATAACAGGTCACATCTGCATGCATATTGGCTTTAGCCGGAATAATATGACACCATTAATAGCACAGAATAATGAAGGGAGAAAAAACTGAAAACTGAAATTTAAAGAGAATTTGCATATGTTGCATTTTCTAGAATTCCTCCTCCTCAGAAGATATAGTGTAAAAATGATCGCACATGATGTAGCAGTAACAAGCTATCAACCAGTTTCTATTTGTAATCTTGTGTCTTTTCTCACTAATTGGGCAAAGAGGGTGCTAGTTGGGCACCCTCCCGCTCCCTCATGTGGGCTTGTCTCGCACATTCCAAACATGAAGGAATTTGACTATGGAACTCTCGAATGTTAGATAATCTGATTGTTTCTTTGTGTCTCTAAAATCAATTGGCAGGAATAATCAAACGCTCTCTTTTGTTGTAAGTATTCAACACGGAATGATAATAAATTCTTTTGTTATCCAACCGAGGAAGTATTTCTTTGATACTATACTTTCTCTCCGCTGAGTAACACTAGGCTCATGAGTCGTGCGTGTACATGGCACCGAGAGAATAGGTTCCTAGATATGAGCTAATGTAATAATTGAGCGAGTAGGCTCTGCATCACTTTTTAAACTTGAAAAACAACTAGTTTCTTCTTGGTTCTAGCAAATTAAGACATGTTGGATGAGATGTCTGGTGATCTGATGTTGACTCGAAGCTACGCTGACATAAAATGAATGTAGCCTCACAGATTGCTAGTCCCGTCAATCACAGTGGTTGCGAAGTTCTTCGTAATTAGATGGTGATAATATTCTTTTGTTTCAACTTTTTTCACCTGATCAAATGCAGCCTTATCTTCATGAGTCGAGGCATATTCATGCCCTAAATAGGGTCAGAGGATCAGGCGGCCGCTTCCTCAGCAAGAAAAAGCTTCAGCAGCTCGACCCAGCTTCAAGCAGTCACAGCCCGCGTGGCACTGGACCCAGAGCTCAAAATAAAGACGCTTGTGGACCAGAAACTCACCAAGGGGGAGCCAGTGAGCGGCAGTTCACTTCGACCATGGCCAGTTCCAATGTCTTGAGCATGTCGAACAGCAACGCGGACTTCTACCCAGATAGCAGGTTCTCCGGGATCTCCGCCCACATGGCAGGAGCAATGCAGTGCAACGAGGGGCTCATGCACGGTGGCGCAGCCCAGCACTGCTCTTCATCCGTCCGGTGAGCAAGTGGTGCAAAGTCCTAAACCACTACAGCACTGGACGGGGCAAATCATCCTTGGCTTTGTTAGGTTTAATTCCCCGACTGTTTCATACTTCGGTCGCACGATGACGCCGTGTCGTCACTGATACTGTTTTACTGATGTTGATTGGGAAATTCAAGTTAGATGTGTCGGTAGATTCGTGGATGTGTCCATGAAGCATTCCGGGTCATCCCGGTTCTTCGCGGGGTATGTTGTAATTGTTCACCGCATGTCTCTGTCTGTGTTTGCTTAAGAAATTGCCGTACACATTACTTCTGGCCTGCAGGAAGAGAAAAGTTCTGCACATTAGAGTCAAGCTTTACTTGGTTAATTTCTTTTTTGGGGAATGAAATGGAGTAGGGACAGTAAATGATGGATGGATTGGGACTTGCAATTGAGCTTGTTGAATGCCTTGATCTGCGTCAAATTTAGAAGTAATCTTAAGTATGGATGATTAGTCCCCACCCTAGAACCGGAAACCTCCTACTAAAGGACCGGTTCCATAAAATGGGAATCGAGAACCATCCGGTCCGATTCTCAGGCGGGTCCGTGAAACTGGTCTTCTGGACATTGTGTTGTTTAAAATTTAGTTCAATCCCTTTCCCTTTTGTTGGGGGTGGAGATGGACTAGAAATGAGGAAGAAAAAGAAAAAAAGAAAAAGAAAATTTATGTGGATATATGTCTCGTTTGCGATAAGAATAATTTAGAAAATATTTTTCTTAAAAAATAATAATTATATTGTTTGAAATAATTTGTCAATGAAAAATATTTTCATTATTGATAAAATTTATATTAAATTTTTTCGTGAACGACGAAAATATTTTTTGTTAATTATTTTATGAGTGATATAAGCGATCATGATCATTTGCACTTCACTTTTGCTTTGGCTATTAAAAGGTATTGAAAAATAAAAGGGAGAATAGAAGGGGTCTTATCGACCTAACTTTAGTTAATTATTGTTTAAAAAAATTAAACTTTAGTTAAAGTGCGCACGTAAGACTATAATCTGCCAATAAAGAGGTGTAAGTGGGGTCCTTTGGCTAAAGATAAGATTTCATCGTGCAGTTCCGGAACATATCCCGTCTATAAATAAACTAATCGAAAATGAAAACTTTATTTTAAAGAAGATAAAGTAAATTTAGCGAGGTATCTCGTGAATTTATCTGATTTTGAAACGAGTTTTTTTGTCGTAAAAGAGAGAGTTAAAAATCGACTATTCTTGCCTGTGGTGGGTTATAATATTCTTTCTGTTACTACGATTTGCGAAGGAAATGAACAAGTGCTTGTTGTCCAAATAATTGTTTGTTGGTTGAAATATTACAAAGATGGGCAAGTTCGTCTATTTGAATGCATGGTCGTATTTTTGTTTGGAAAGTCAGAATGAAATTGTACATGGTACATCAAACATCCAAAGTGAAAATAGTAGATAGAGGGAAGCAATTAGTAAAATTCACGAAAGAAGTTATTTCTTTTCATAGTATGGAGAATTATGAAAAGTGAGATAGTTCGAGAGTGATAAGTCGGCGTGATCGATGAACGAGTCCGAGCAGTTGGGACAGGTAGCAAGCCTAAAATTCAAACCCCAAACCTGTATTCAATTGAAAAAGTATTGAATTTTCCTTGAAATATGTTTTGATCCTAAAGGGCGTAAATGAACGATTTAGGGTGTATTTGGCTCGTGAAAAATTACCGATTTGCAAAATGTTTTCCTAAAAATGATACTTTGCATCGCTTACAAAAAAATATTTTCATCGTCCATGAAAATGCTTAGACATAAATTATTATCTAAGCATTTTGAAAATATTTTCACCGACTAATTATTTTAAGTAACACAGACGATTATATTTAGGAAAATAATTTTTAAATTATTTATTTCCAGCAAAACAAATAATGCTTCGATCCCGGAAAATCTTCTTATCTTAGCTCACGTGCCCAAAGCCCCTTGGGCCAACACATGGGCGTTTGGGAACAATTTTAGAAACGCCATTTAAGAAAAGTTAGCCTTGGGAAGGCTGAAATCCCATGACATGTCCCACGCTGCCTTGGGCTTTTATCTTTCTCACCACGCAAGGCTGGGGTTAGTGATTTTTTTTAACTTCCGAAACTACCCTAATCGATTTTTCGATTTTACCCTCGTTTATGATTGGTCATCATCTTCTTTGTTGAGATTGGCTGACATGCTCGCGCATAATTGCAGGGGGATCGGAGAGGGGCCGACGTGGTCGCACGACCTAGGCAACCGTCGCCTGGGGTCATGCGACCTCATATGGCCCTTGCTGAGGTTGCGTGACCCCGAGCATCCTTCGGTAGGAGTCGCGCAACCCATGCCAAGGTTGTTCGAGATCGCGCGACCTCGGGCGACCCTGCTTGGGTTGCTCGACCCCAAGTGGTCCTCGCCGGGGGCTGTCCAAGGTCGTGCAACCTCAAACGACAGCCGCCGACGCTAGATCTAGGTTGCCGGTGGCCGCCGGCCCTTCGCGGGGGTTTGAGTTGTTTATTTATTTATTTTTAAAAAAATAAGAAAAGTCTTTTATAAAAATAAATTTTCCAAACACAGTTTAGCTCAAATTGCTTTACAAAGGACTTTTAAGTTACAATTTAACAAACACAATTTGCATTTTGAAAAAATCTTGCATTTTCCCAAAGGCTCAACCAAACGTAGCCGATTTATAGTGTGACAAATTACTTCCATGTATTGTAAAGCAAATTCGAAATTAGCCTTCAACATCAAATTTCACCTAAATTCCGGCAGAAATGCCATGCTTTTACCATAATATATGTATTAACCTTGTATTACCGAATAATAGACAACTTGGTAAATAATTTAAGATGAAAACAAAAATATCAAGTTATCCCCCCCCCCCCACCCCCAAATAAAAAGAAACCCTAATAGGAATTCTATAATCCATATTTAAATAACCTTTAATAGTCTGTCTTAAGCTAAATCTATTTCTTATAGTACCTCAAATTAGGGGTGATCGGTTCTCGATTTTGAGACCGAGGATCGAACCGGTTGGTCCGAGGACCAAGAATCAGTTACTTAGAATTTAGTTCACATTTTACAATAAAAATATATATATAGTCGGTTCGGTCCGATCCGATTTGGTTTCCCCATTGAAAATGGAAACCGAACCACCCGGACACTGATTCCATTTTTGGGAACCGAGATCTAACCGATACTCCCGGGAACCGGACCAAATAGGTCGATCAGGTCCGGTCCAAGCGATTTCCTATTTGGGCAGTTCATTTTGCACACCTCTACCTCAAATCACATCACACCTATTCTTTTTCTATTAAAATATAACGTGTCATTTTTGCTAGTGCAAAAAGGAAGAGGATTCAAATTGAATCTAATGTATAATTATTAGCTGAGCTCGCCTTATTCCTTCTTAATTACCCTAACTAATTACAAATGATTGATTTTGGCCTAATTCTCCAAAAAAAACTCGCAATTTTAGATTTAATCCCAATTTAGCCTCAATCTTTTTTTTTGTCTTAAAAAAGTTACGAAATTTCACTATAGTCCCAAATCTGCCCTTGCGTTCAGAAATTGTATCTCTTCAAAATTATCAACATCAAGGCTGATTCACAATCAAAACCCACGGCTTTCACCAACACTCGCATCTTGGTACAGAACAACAACATCCTCCTGAAGAGACCGGAGGCGAATATTAGATGCAGGGTAAATTCAAAATAATTTTTTTTGTAAAGTTCGGGGCAAAATTCGAATTAGACTTAAAGTTAGAGGTTTTTTTAAGAAAAAGGATAATGAGACAAATAGTCTCTAAACTTTGTCCCAATTTGTAACATGGTGCTCGAACTTTTAATTTGCTCGATACAATCCATGAGCTTTAACCTAATGTTCAATGTGCTCCTCGAAATTTTAATTTCTTCGATGTGTTCCTTAGATTTTTGGAACATGTTCAATGTAGTCTTCGAATTATATGAATACGTTCGATGCTATCCTTCCATCAATATAAGATCAGAGACAACATTGAATATTTTCATAGAGTCGAAGTGCTAAATTGAATATATACAAAAAGTTCATGGACTAAACTGAACAAATTAAAAGTTTACATATCACATTGCACATTATCGAGCTAGAGGTCAAGGATAATATTAAACAAATCAAAAAATTCAGAAAACATTCTGCATGTGGAACAAAGTCGATGGACTATTTGTTTTTTCTTTTTTTTTAACTCGAGTTCGTCGTCACGAAAAGAGGGAGAGAGAGAGAGAGTGCGGTCGTCATCGTCAACAACCTCCTCATCACCTGAAACGCCGAAGGTCTCGAGCTCGAGTCGTCTCCCTCTCTCTCTCTCTCCTCCTCACATCGCAACAAGGGGCAGCAGCAGATCATCACACGCCCTCCTCGCACTCCTCCCCACTCTCCTCCTCCGCCGGAGCGAGCGCGAGCGCGAGCGAGAAGGAAGGGGGGGAGAGAGAGGGAGAGGGTGTCTCGGAAATGGTGTCGTACGTGAACGCGCTGCTGTACGGGGTGGGGGGCATCGTGGTGGCGGGCATGGCGCTGCTGGTGGCCTTCCAGGAGCGCCTCGTGTACGTGCCGGTGGTCCCCGGCCTCACCAAGTCCTACCCCTTCACCCCCGCCCGCTTCCGCCTCCTCTACGAGGACGTCTGGCTCAGATCCCCCGACGGCGTCAACCTCCACGCCTGGTTCATCAAGCTCTTCCCCGACTCCCGCGGTCAGTCCCTCCCCCCCACTCTTCCCCCTTCCCCGTCGCTCGAATCCCGCGCCTCGCTTCGGCCTTCGATTCGATGCGAGCGATTCGCGCTCGAGCCTCCTCGAATTGGGCGTCGTAGGGTTTGGGCGATCGCGTGATGTGGATCGAATCGCGCGAAATTGGACCTTCCGTTAGCTCCTGCTGGAGCTCCGCGTTCGGCGGGGGTTTAACCGGATCTGGTCTCTTCGGTCGCTGGATTAGTTAAGTCGCGCTTTGGTGCATTCTAGTGATTGCTAATACGAGCTTCTTAATGAGGCTGAAAGAGTGCCTTTTTGAAGCTTCAAGGCTCGGTAGGGGATGATGCTCTGAGGATTTTTGTTTGTTTGGGGGGAACTGACGGAATTGGGCTCGCGATCAACTGTTTGATCGAATTATCGACGGACACGTCGTGGTTCGAGATGGATTACTGCGCTGTCGTTGCTGAAAGTACTGAATTGCGGCTGAACAGAACACGCGGCTGCCGTGTTTGTGCCTTTTGCAGGCGTAATCATTTCTCCATTGGTTTTTGTGTGCTTCGAATGCCGCTGTTTTACTACTGTAACCTCTTTCATAATCCGGGTTTCGACGTGCTTACCTCTTGCGGGTTGTCGTCTGTTTTGCAGGTCCGACTATTCTGTTTTTCCAAGAGAATGCTGGAAGTATCCTTATTGTCTGCGTCTACACTCAATCGTTACTGTTTGTGCTCGTTAGTTGGCCCTACATATGAATCATCCAGCTCTCGGTCATGCTTGCTTATGATCCAGCTTGCTTCTATTGCTATTTAGTATCCTTTACATTTACATCAACAGATATTGCTCATCGTCTTGAAATGGTTCGCATAATGTTGCAGAAGTTGCAGTGCAATGTGTTTATGCTTTCGTATCGAGGGTATCTATCTCCTTTTTCATAAAGCAAGTTCAAGTTACATTTGGATCTGAAATACCTGGTGGCTTTCATATTTTTTCTTCCATTTAATTGAGTATGTCCTGGTGCCTTGCAGATATGGGCCAAGTGATGGCTATCCTTCTCAGCATGGCATCACACTAGATGCTCAGGTGACGTAATCTATTATTTGTTTACTTATTAGATTTTTGCAAATATCGATTGTCATTATTCAATTTGTTTGGTTAGGCTGCATTGGATCATCTTCGTGCAAGGACTGACATTGATACCTCCAGGATAGTTGTATTTGGAAGGTCACTTGGAGGAGCAGTTGGAGCAGTTCTTACAAAAAACAACCCCGATAAGGTATAGGTTCGGTTTTCTCTTCTCTTTCTTTTGCTCTCTTTTTTTCCTTTTTTCCTTTTTGAAGCTGGCTGTAAGGACATTTAGATTATAGACCTTTTTTCCTGTGAATTTGGTACTTTATAAGCTGAGTTGTGTATGAGGAAGGATGTTGGTGTCAATGACATCACTCCAAGAGAGATGCATAAGAACCATACTCGATTAAGTAAGGTATTAATGGAGTGGGTGTATGTTTAGTGGGGAGAATGTGAAGGGGGAATGTGGTGGTCCAAGCAGTCGAAGTTGAGTTTAAGGGGTTAATGGATAGCAGATTTTCTCTTGTCCATTGTACTTGATGCTTTTTCTTGTTTGACGTCTTTTATCTTGATTTAAATCTCTCAACTGTACATGGTATGTTCTCGAGTTTGCACCTGATGAACCTTTTCAAATTTCTTTTTGTTGAATTGCTGAGTCTAACAATTTATTCCTTCAAATTTCCACTATTCATACAGGAAACCCAAAGGAAAAACAGGGACCGGTCATCTCCTTTTTCCTTCCGTACTGTCAAGATTTAGATATAAGGCTTGTCATAGATAAGAATCGGGTTACCTGCTTCCTGCCTATGTGCATCTGATTGTTAGGTTGTCCTGAATATCCGACGGACAAGAATAGGCTTTTTTTTTTCCTGTAAATCGCATTGTGTTTATAGATATATCTCTCTCGTCTAATGGGCCGTTCTTACGGAAACGGTGTTTCCTGGTTATACATGTTTAATTTCACATATTGATGGGTGGGGACATCGTCTTTTTGCTACCCTGTTTTTGTCAGGTTGCTGCTATAATATTGGAGAACACTTTCACATCGATTCTAGACATGGCTGGAGTTCTACTGCCCTTTTTAAAGTGGTTCATTGGAAAAAGTACTTCTAGTGGCCTTAAAATTCTTAACATTCTCGTGCGATCTCCATGGAATACAATTGACGTCGTTGGTCAGGTTAGTTGCATGCTGGAAGTATGTCTTTTTCTTTTCTTCTTCTTCCAGGCGATTCTACTTATGCTGCTTGAAGAAAGCACCGAAAGGGGTGAAATTGCAGTTATTTGATCCGTGTTTCGTTTTTGGGAAGCTCATCAAGCCTTTTTGGAGTTTATTGAAAATATATGGACACTCTTGCTATTCAAAATCTTTTTAACCCTCTTTTAGAGGTAGAGTTTCGACCACTTTACCTAGAGGGTTGATACCTTTTGTGTCAAAAGGCCCGGTCCCTCAACTGTTGATCCCTCAAATGTAAGATCATAGTCCAAAATATCGATCAGGTTCTTGTAGCTACTTCCTAATTCATGCAATGTGTCTTACAATGAGCAATTTTGTGTTTAGTTTGTCCGAGCATTGCAGAGCATTTCTTGTTAGTTTCAAATCCTCACTTGGTAATTTCTTACATAATGTTTAATTTCAGATTAAACAGCCAATCCTTTTCCTCTCTGGATTGCAAGATGAGATGGTCCCCCCATTACATATGCAATTGCTGTATGCCAAGGCAGCCGCTCATAACAGGCAATGCGTTTTCGTGGAATTTCCAACTGGAATGCATATGGATACTTGGTTGTCAGGTGGAGATCGCTACTGGAGAACTATGCAACTGTTCCTTGAACAACATGTTCCAGAGAAGAAAGAAGAAAAACAATCATCTCAAAATGAAAATTTTTCGGGTAAGGGAAACCTGAAGTCACTAATGTGACACCTTGTTGCTTTTTGTTGATGAACTGTGGATGCAGACTACCTTTCTTCTTTATCAGGTAGTTTCATTAGTGTTGTATTTGCATGCTTCAACACTGGATGACAGCCATCCATTTCGGAAAGCCTGTAGTTAATTTGTGTTTGGGCTGTTCATTTGTGACAAGTTTTTCTCTATTGATATTCTTTGCACTTCTTTATGCATGTCTCTGAATTGCAACTGCATTAGGCAATGTGACAGAGAGGTTCTCTTTCTTTTTCCACACCCTTTTATTTGGGCAAGAATTAGGTGCTGCTGGCTAGGTAACGCTACTGTATTGGTGGTTTTGTGGTACATTTTTCTGCACTCAATCTCACGATATAATTTGCGCTTAACCCTCTCTCTCTTCTTCTCATTTAATTAGCCGGACCACCACCTTCTAGCTCTCTCTCTCTACACATGAAGGAGACTGAAAAGTCGCACGTCTCTCTCTCCTCTTTTTTCTTTTTCATGGCTAAGGATCTCTCTCATGACCTTCCTCCTTCATCTTTATCTTCAACTTTTCTTCGTTTTCTTTTTCTCTTTCTTCTTCCCATGGCCATGGCCAAGCTTTGTAGCAGAGCTCGTGCGGCTATGGTCACTAGCTACGGCTGAGCTCTGCTACAGAGCCCCCGTTGCCATGGCCATGGACAAGCTTTGCTACAGAGCTTGCAGGGCTGGCCGTGGGCACGAGGCCTACCTCGCACTGCTCACGCCAATTGTGAGCAAGCGCAAAATAATGTTGAGTCAACCGATCAGAGTTAAGCGGCAGCTAATTTTAGTCCTGTTTTTTTTTCCTTTTTCGATCTTTTCTTGTGAATATTGACAGTGACAACATACACTAATTCTTTCTGCCACTTGACAGATTTTGATGCTACTTAAGCTGATGAGTACTTGACGTCCTAAATCCCAACGTTTTTCAATCTCCAATGCTGCAGCAATAGTGGTATATGCATAGTCGGGGGGGCCCCACTGCTGCTTGGACAGGACTGATGTTATTGAGGAGGATGGGTTTTAGCTAAACCTTTCTATTCCCCTTGTGGGTGGAGACCAATAGCAATTCCTAAGTGTTATGAAGTACCTGAACTGAAATCATAGGATTACTGATGCAAATATTGATCATTCCTGCAGTATGAAAGGCTTTTTCCGAACCGTGTAACTTAGCAGTGATTTGTCTAACACATTTGACTGTTTAACTAGAAGTGCTGCCATTGATTATGCCAGAACTTGTATTTGGTCCTGAGGAAGTTCGTTCCTTGGTAAGGGAGGTCGAAGAGGCTTTCCCTATTCATCTCTTTCTGTGGTATGATGGTGAAACGATGCGGCACATAAGAAATCGATGAGTGACACAGCATTTTAACGCAGGTTTTCCCTAATCATCTCTCCAGTAATTTGATGAAGGTTTTATCTCCTGGAAACAGAAAGTTTCCTTTCGTTTCAAGTGAATGAAGGCTTTGACCGCTTTTGGCCGTTGCCTTATCAAATTCCTGAAGTCTGCAGGAGAGTGGTTGAGTGCTCTTGCGAGCATCATCACTACGACCGGCATAGCATCTCCATTGTCACCATCTCGTTCAATCGATCATTCTTAAACCACCGGTGTCATCGAGTAGCAACCTTTTGTGTGCCTCATTCGCGTCCTTTCCTTCCCTGATGGACATGTCTCGGCTTTTTGCAAGCCAAACCCATTGGGCTATGGAGTCGCCTCCGAAGTCATGAGCTCGAACGAGCGGTTCATTAGCAAAACCAATCTCCCCATAATTTTTGCTCCGGTGTCGTACGTCGAAGTCACGTTGTCCTCCGCCAGAGGAGGAGATCCATCTCCAAAAGAGGAAATCGGATCGTCAAAATAGCAGCCATTACACCTTTAGATTTCTTCCCTGGAAGTTAGGGCAGAGGAAGCGAGCCCCACGTAGCCTCCTAGTTAGCTAATTGTATTCCTGGCATTTTCCATGCAATAAAAATGGTTAATAAATAATACTAATAACAATAGTAATAGTGATCATTACGGAGAATCATCGCTCCCGTAATTCAAAAAAATGTTCCATATTTTCAATGTTTTAATTCACTAATTTAAGTTCAGAGATAATAATAAATATTTTTATGTAACCTATGGATTAATTTAAATATTAATAAAAAATTTAATGACTATATTAAATCTATTAAAAATTTAAAGACGATATTACACATTAAGCTTAATTTTATAAATAATATTAAATAAATTAAAATTTTAAAAATCATTTTATACATAAAATCAAAATTAAAAGATCATTCGTATCAGATTTCCAAACTCGAGGTTGCCCTTTAATTTTTCAGAAAAAGAGTAGAAAGGATTGGGCGGGACCCACGGAAAGTCTTGTCATGGACCCCACTCCTCCTCCTCCCCCTCCTCCTCCTGGCCTTTTCTCGATGCGTGATGCATTATAATATGTGAACCGCAGATTGTGTGTGGACCGAGAAAACCACCATGCGCCCGCGACGCACGAGAACAAGACCCCCGTGTCGTCCCCGTCGCTGCTCCTCCACCACCCCCACCCCACACACCCCCTCCCCCCACCAAGCGGGCTGCGATCCAGTGCGCACGCCAAGAGCAGCTCCCCTTCGCACGCCAACTCATCGAACGCCGCCACGTGTTAGCCTCCGACGGCGCGACATCAAAGCCCGAGCGCAGCGGATCAGAACCCTACTCCCGGAAGCGGGCAGCAGCAGCAGCTCCTCGATTCGGGGTGGTTTTTTTTTTTTTTTTAATATTTTTTCCCACTAAAACAAAAAGGGGGGAAATTCCTCATTTATAAGGCCCCCCCCCCCCCCCAATTTCCACCTCATCA
This sequence comes from Syzygium malaccense, assembly GCA_031216405.1. Taxonomy (NCBI): domain Eukaryota; kingdom Viridiplantae; phylum Streptophyta; class Magnoliopsida; order Myrtales; family Myrtaceae; genus Syzygium; species Syzygium malaccense. The sequence continues at coordinate 6,153,657 of CM062255.1, forward strand.
TCTCTTCGAAAACATCCCCAATCTCTCTCTCTCTCTCTCTCTCTCTCTCTCTCTCTCCTCTGCGCACTGAACAAAATGCTCGGTTTCTGCTCCCCTCCAGCCTCCTCCTCTCCCTAATCTCCGCCCTCCGCCGCCTCCCTGACCCCGCGTCGGCCCTCTCGCCGCCGCCGCCGCCGCCGCTTCCCCTTCTCCGGCGTTGCAGATTCGTGACCCCCCGGAAATCGGCTTGCTGGGGTTTTGAGTTTTCCCTTCTCCGGGGTAGGGGGCGCGAGCGAGTGGGGGGTGGGGATTTCCCGATTCGGATTCGAGGGCGTCGAGATGGACGGAGGAGGGCAGTACAACCCCAGGACGGTGGAGGAGGTTTTCCGGGACTTCAAGGGTCGCAGGGCCGGCATGATCAAAGCATTGACCACTGGTCTCTCTCTCTCTCTCTCTCTCGCCCTTTTCTCTCTCGATACCGTTCGTCCCTCTTTCTCCCCCCTCCTCCCCTTCTGTTTTCCTCTCTCGCTGTTGCTCGAGCGAAAGATTTTGCGGACTCGGGTGTTCTTGATTCGGTTTCGCTTCTCGACGCTGAGCCGTGCTTTTTTTTTTTTCTTTTGCAGATGTTGAAGAATTCTATCAGCAGTGCGATCCCGGTTAGGGTTTTTACGGTTATTTCGGTTCTTCTTTCTTTTTCGGTCGAATCCCGCGGCTGCTCTGTGGGGGTGTTGAATTTCGCCTTGGCATTTGCATGGTTTTAGTAGATAGTTTTAGCTTTGCTCTTGCTCTGGCCCTGATTTCTTGTTTCGGGTCAATTCGTTAGTCATCATTTTGATTCGTTCAGTTTGTTTGCATGATGATGTGAAGTTTGACTGGTCAACGTTGGAGATTCGTGGGTTTTCTTCCTTGTTTTGGGTTAAACTTGGAATCGGTCTACTTTCAGTAGTATTTGGTTTCCGTGACTGTAAGTACGTCCCTCTTGCGCCGGTGAAGGCTGTGCTTGTGAATTTATGGAGGATAGGTGCTTCCGCAGCTCATCGAGGTGCTAAAGTGGGCATCTTCTTGGCTTATGGTTGGCGCTTGGCGGCTTTTTCTTTACTTGCTTTGATTACAAGTAGTTGTTTGTCTTTGTTTTCTAGTTTTCCTTTTGTCCTTTCTTGTGAATGTTTCGTGCATGAATGTCCTATGCTCCTGAATATTTCACACACGCTCTTCGTAATTGTCATGTTCAACTTTTTATCAATGTCATAATTGCCTTTCCCCTCAACCAGTGCACTTAATGTGGTGGGTTAATGTTAATTGTCACTTCGAGTTTCCTAGAGGATTAGGAATGTTTAATGGAGTAATTTTTATCTGGCATCCATCTGTGGGAATGTTTCGTGCACATTAAGTGGCAAGAAGCTCTTATTGGAGTTGTTATGAAGTTTGTGGTTCCAAGTTCCCACAATTTAAGTCTTGTTGTGTGGAATTTGCCCTAGTTCCAGACTATGATTCTCCATCTGTTTGTCAATATTAAATGCACTTAGGAGTATGCTTTTTTTCATTGGAAAAAAGCTCGGGTTGACAATAGGTTCTGTTGGGTGCTGTAATTTCTTTTATGCTAACATATAATGCAAAGCCTTCAGAAGGGCATTTAAGATCTGGAAGTTTACTTCCATGCCCTGCTTTGTTTGTTTTCTCTCTTACTTCCCTCTTGCTTGTTATGGAGTTTCTGTCTTTAAGTACTTACTTATCTTCAGCGTTTTCCTTATTTAGAGACCAAAAAGTAAAGTAGAGGCTACTGTTGCTGTTAACCATCGCATCTAATGTGCCTTCTGCATAACTGTGCACATCTACATTTTGGTTTTGAGAGGAACTATGTCAGTTAAATCTTCTCTCTGTTCACTTGGAGGAATTAAGTTCCCTCTCTTTCGTAAATGATACTATTCTATGTACGTTATTGCAGCATTTCACTTTCATGCATGAGATATGCTGTAAAGTCGAAATGCTGTTAAGATTTCATTTTGCTTGTAGAACATCCTAATGGTGGGAACAAAAGGCTCCACTAATGTTCTTGTTGTTGATGTTGCTGGAGCACCCTTGTTGATACACATAAATGAGTATGGCCTGCACATCTGCATTTCTCTCAGTGGCTGTTGATGCTTCGCACAACTCACTTCTACATATTTATACCAGAGAAAGAAAACCTCTGTCTCTATGGGTTCCCCAATGAGCAGTGGGAAGTCAATTTGCCAGCAGAAGAAGTGCCGCCGGAGCTCCCTGAGCCTGCTCTGGGTATTAATTTTGCAAGGGATGGCATGCAGGAAAAGGACTGGTTATCTTTGGTTGCTGTGCACAGTGATGCTTGGTTACTTGCTGTGGCTTTCTATTTTGGTGCCAGATTTGGCTTTGACAAAACTGACAGGTACCTGAATGATCTCAGTAGTAGAAAAGCGAGTCGCAGTTTTTTTTTTATTTTGCTTCTTATCCGAGGGAAATTTTGATGCAGAAAACGTCTGTTTAATATGATTAATGACCTTCCTACCATATTTGAAGTTGTTACTGGAACTGCAAAGAAACAGTCAAAGGAGAAGTCATCTGTTTCAAATAGCAGCAACAAATCCAAGTCAAGCTCAAAAGGGGGGGTAAGTGGCTCTGCTTCTAGATGTCACTGTTTATGTTCTTCTTGTACTATGATGCAAAAGATTTATTAGGCTTGATTCTGATGATTGTTGGCTTGATTGTTAGCTCAGGTAATAGGGTGCCTGCTGTTTCAAGCTAGCTCTTAATTGATCTGCACAGAAGTCATATATATTAATGAGCTCAAGTAGTCGGGATTAATTTGATCAGTGGATGTCTTATGGAGCCATACCTTCAAAGTGTGAACCCCTTGACCTAGGGTTTGTCGACTACGTTATTTTAGTCTCACATTAGACAAGTCTCCAGGCAATCCATTTTGGCTTGTTGTGTTTTGTTCTCTTCAGTTTCTTGGTTTGAAGATGTCAAAGGGAATGCTACATGAGGACCTTATTCCTTACTACGGAATTTTTCATTTGATACATTCATTAAAATCATACTATCCATCATGCATTTGTCAGCTCAATGTGTGACCTGTTACCTTACATTTGCTCTGTTTTGGAACACGGAGTAGTCGTTTGTTATGTCTTATCTTGTTGAATTCACCGTCTCTTCTCCGTTTAACAGCAGAGAGCGTCAGAATCCGGAAAGTTTTCGAAGCCAGTGCAGGCAAAGGATGAGGAGGAGGTTGTGGATGAGGAAGATGAGGAGGAGCACGGGGATACCTTGTGCGGGGCATGCGGAGAGAATTATGCTGCGGACGAGTTTTGGATATGTTGCGACATGTGTGAGAAGTGGTTCCACGGGAAGTGCGTGAAAATTACTCCCGCCAGGGCTGAGCACATCAAGCAATACAAGTGCCCTTCATGCAGCAACAAGAGAGCACGGCCTTGACACGATGGACATCGCACGGAATCTTTCACAACGTCGTGTTGATTTGGGCAAGGCTAACTGTTTAGGGTTCTTATGTTTGTGTCCTGTAACGTACATTATTTGCATTGGATACTCTGGCCTCGGATCTCGTCATGTTGGATATGTTCATATATGGCAATTCGTGGGCCTTCATCTGTTTATTACGTTGCATGTGTAGTAGTTTCAACTCTCTGGGTTAATTTGGCTTGGTGATAGCCTTCTTCTACTTTGTTTTCAACCGCGATCTTTCTGATCTCGTATAATTAGTGCGAGGTGTTACGGTCGCTGATGCCTCAATCGATCGTCATCCTCAGCTTCGAAATGTGAACGATGCATGGCGTTCACACAGTTTGCTTATGTTCAATGACTTATCAGTAATTTTTCTGGGAGCCTATGATTTATCACTAGGAAAAATGACACAAATGACTATAATGGCCTAATATGCAATATCGTTCATGAATTTTTAATTTGTTCAATATGATTTATAAATTTTAACCTAATGTGCACTGTCACCCTTAAACTTTTAATTCAATTTAGTTTTTGGATCATAGAAAAATGTTCAATGTTATCCTTAAACTTAAATTAATGAATAATAACATTGAATTTTTTTCATATAGTTTATAAATTAAATTGAACATTTACCAAAAGTTTAGGGAACAATTGCACAAATTAAAAAATCGGGGATGACATTATACATTGAGCTAAACTTTAGGGAGTATTTTGAACAAATTAAAAGTTCAAGGATAATATTACACATTTTACCAAAATTCACAAATCATTTGTATTGTATTATCAGTATTGATTAACCGAGATTGAATGCAACCTTTAAGATCTTGTATAAGATTATCAGATCCATGAAAGACCCAAAAGCAGGGGGAAATTATTATACTCAAATCTAATGCATGATCTCGTGAAATTCTTACATCAGGTTGTAGTATATTCATATGATGGCCATTCCAGCAACGTGAAATTTATAGTTGAGTGCTGATGCCAATGGCTTCTGCGATTGCACAGTTGTTTTTGACTCTTTCTCGTGACTGCTGTTTTTCCCTGTTTCTCTCTCTCTCTTTGTTCTTCCTTCCCTATCCCCCAAAACGAGGGCAGCTGACTAGTCATACGACACACCGTTGAAAAGTCAAACTCGGACAGCCATGGAAGCTTCCCACCTTTCCTCAGAACGTCCGAACCCACAACTGTCTTGACAGCGACAATAAGAATGACCCATCATCTCCCGGTCGTCCTTCTTCGCCAAGATTGTTTCTTTTCCACGATGAGCAAGACGATTCGGAGCAAAAAGATCAGCTAGAGAGAGAGAGAGAGAGAGAGGAGATGGAGATCAAGAAGCTCTCGGAGGCGGTCCAGAACGGCGATGTGTCGGCCCTCTTGGACCTGCTCGAGCAAGACCCTCTCGTTCTCGACAAGATCATCGTCCTCGGCTTCTCCGAGACGCCCCTCCACGTGGCCTCCGAGCTCGGCCACGCCGACCTCGTCCGGGAGCTGCTGAGCCGCGCCCCCGGGCTCGCCTCCGAGCTGGACTCCCGGGGCAACTCGCCGCTCCACCTGGCCGCCGCCAAGGGCCACGGCGAGATCGTGGGCCAGCTCCTGTCAGCGGACCCGGCGGCGGCGTCGGTGAGGAACCTCGACGGGAGGGCGCCGATCCACGTGGCGGCGGCCAAGGGCCGAGTCGACGCGGTGCGCCGGATGGTTGGCGCCGGCGGGCCCGAGTCGGCTCGCGAGCTGACCGACCGGGGCGAGACGGCGCTGCACCTGGCGGTGGCGAACGGGAAGTTGGAGGTGGTGAGGGAGGTGGTCGGGGCGGTGGGCGGAAGAGACAGGGCTGAGCTGTTGAATTGGAGGGATTGCGACGGGAATTGCATCTTGCACATCGCCGTCGCCATGAAGCAAACTGAGGTAAAGATATTACAGATCGATGCATTAAACGAATTCTGCAACGGGTTAAAGTTGAGATTTTGCTTGTAACATGCTTAACAACTGCCTCGGATTGTCCGTAGTTACACATGAAAATCATCGAAATCATTCGGAGGTGAAACTTGTGCCTGCTGATATTGATAATTACAGAAAATATGAACTTGCCTTGTGTTGATAAAGAGACGAACTCGATGCGTGTGTGATTGTACATGCTAGTGCTTGAACAAGAATTCTGAAGTTCTGGCTTGCTAATATGTTTGCCTAAGCCATTTCATTGTATGACAGAAACTTATCGGCTGTGATCTTTGCAGACCACAAAATTCTTGCTTGCCATCCCCGATGTAAACGTAAACCTGATGAATAAGAACGGCTCGACCCCACTAGATGTGCTCAAGCAGTCTCCCAGGGACCTCCAGGACATGGAAATCGAAGACTCACTTCTAAATGAAAGAGCTTTGAGATCCAAGTCAATCTACCCGTTTGACCGCGACCCAGACCAGACACAGATTGCTCAGCCTTCGCGTGAAGCTCCGACTTCGCCATTACTCGCTGTGCAAAAGACCCCTTCGAAGAATAGAGCGCCTGCAAGGAAAAAGGAAAACCAGATCAGCAGCCATAGATCCTCCCTCATGGTGGTTGCGTCGCTGATGGGCACCGTGGCCTTCCAGGCTGCCATCACCCCTCCGGGAGGTGTGTGGCAGAACGATCTCACTGAGGATGAGAATGGCCAACCCGTCAAGGAGCCTCATTATGCAGGTATTAGCTACTCTTTGTCGAATGATGATCAAATTGGGTTGAATGTAAACACTCGTGCCATGTTAGCATATCCTTCTTTTTCTGAAAGGATTAGGTTGCTGTAGTTAGTTCACTCGATGCCGATGTTACATTGTCATATGCGAACAAGAAATTGATATCTAGGCCTTACAATTGCATGTTAAGAGGTTGTGAGAACATGCTAAGAAGGACATATATTCCTGTCTGTGATTAATTCTGTTTCTTATGTTTCGATGGACACTCCATGACCCACATGCAGGGACTTCTATAATGGCCCACACCCAAAGACAAGAGTACGGGCTCCTCTTCATCTTCAACACCATTTCCTTCCTCTCGTCCCTGAGCATCATCCTCCTGCTGGTGAGCGGGCTGCCCATAAAGCGGCGCCGCTATATGTGGGTGCAGATGGTGACCATGTGGATCGCCATGACCGCGCAGGTGATCACCTACTTCCTCGCACTGAGGCAAATGTCGCCGGACGAAACCGACTCCGAATTGTTCCCCTTGCTGAGGAAAGTGACAGAGGTAGCGGTGCTCTCCTGGTTCTGCCTGATGGGGGTGGTGTTCTTTGGGAACCTCGCAAGGTTGGGCCTGTATTACCTGAGGAAAAAGGGGTATATCAAGAAGAAGAAGAAGAGAGAGGAGGAGGCAAGGGCTCTACCAGATGATCCGGGTGAAGATGAAATGTTTTGAGACCGAGCGAGTTATATTCATGGATATGTACATAGTGAGTAATTCTGCAATTTTCTGATTCTTTGGTGTCTCCTTGATACAAAAGGAATCATGTAGAGTTTTTTTTCCCTCTTCTCTGTCTTCCTCAAAAGTTACCAACTTCTGCATTGTTTGTTGTTTGTACTTTTGTCATCTTATACATACTAAGATAAAAAACTTTAAAACTTTATGTTAACCTGTTTGCTTTTTCTGGGCTTTCTATTTTCCGGTTATCTTGACATGCTTGCTCCCCAAAGTTGCAGGCTTTGCTACCATGATGTCTTAACAAGTCGACAGCAACTCCGAAAATACGAGAAACTACGGCGTAGACTCATCGTATGTACGATGTAGTGAACTGAAACTATCTGGCTGTCATTCTCTTGGCTGTATCGTCTCAGTTTGAAGCTTAACATGAGCGATTACTGGCGATAAAGTTAGCCATATAGTACGCGACATAACACGGATCAAATCGAGCACAGAATTACAATATGTTGAGCCTATAAGTGTGTGTTGTTCCTTCTCAATCTCATTGCTACAACACTTTCTCCTCCGTTCTTGTCGGCTTGATACATGTTTGGTCGTCGAAGTGAGTTATAATTTCAGCATGCGAAATACGAAGTTCTCTCTTGTGGACCATATGAATAAGAAGGAAATTTCATCCCTCATTTCTGGAGTAGAATCCTTCAATCAGTGATGTATTTCAAATGCCTAACAGCTTGAGCGAATTCGCATTGCAATGCCAATGTATATTATATACAGAATAGATGGATATCAATATGTTTTGTGATGATCTTGATCCACATGACATCATGAATAGTATTTGTGTCGTCACGTGACGTTAAAAACATACTGAGAGTAATATAACTTGAAAACTCGGTCTATCTGTTTTAAAGATTGGCCTTTTGCACTAGTGTGCTGAGCTTGTGGCTTGACTCAATAACTAGTTTTCTGAACTTTCACTTATTTGGTATGCTAAAACCGATCGATCAACAAAAAATCATTTACGGTAAAAATAAAATTATTCATGTTTAGATTTAGGAAAATTAATTTCCCAATCTAGAAAGGGGAATCATTTTTTTGGGAAAATGATTTCCTGGCCTTTGTGGACCTAGGCCCGGGTGTCGGGCATCAGGCATGGGCACAAGGGCCTTAGGCCCAACCTCGATGGATCTGAGCTCGGATGCGGGGATTTAGGAACGAGCTTTAGCATCGATGGCCTCGATGGATCCGGGCCCCGCTGCGGTGTCCTAGAAATGAGCTTTAGATTTTAGCGTCGCTATGTACTGCGTAGTCATATTTTGGAAAATAATTTTTAACTTTTTTAAAGAGAAAATCATTTAAAGTTTTCCGGGATAGGAAATCACAAAGTGCCATGATCGCATTTTTCTTACCCCTTTTCATTTTGTACGCACATAATAATAAAACACGTGTCCCTTCGTTGCCGATAAAGAAAGAAGCGACGCCTCAGATACGAACGAAACTGGCTAAATTCCTAGAATACCCCCGCGAGTCTCATTTTTTTATCCAATTTTCCGAAACGATAAATCCAAAAAACAAAAAAATGAAAATGAGAAAAAAAAAAAAAGCACACAAAATGCAGAAAATTCAACACAGACCCCCGAGGAACCAGCACAACCCCCCACTTCTAACTTCAAAACCCGACCCGCGCTCCTCCCACCCTTTCACGCCGCCGCCGCCGCCGCCACCGCCGCCGCCACCGCCACCGCCACGTCACCAAAGCCGCCTCCGCCTCCGCCGCCGCTCCTCCTCCTCCTCTCGACACGGAAGCAATGGTGTCGGCGTCCTCCATGATGATTTCCTATTCTCCCTCCTCCCTAACCCCGAACCCTAGGCGCTTCCCGGTCGGCCGACCGCGCCTCGCCGTGTCCTGCGCCTCCACCGTCGACCCCGCCCCCACCAACCGCTCCCCTCCCGCGCCGTCGCCCCCTCCCTCGGCGACGGCGACGGCGACGGCGGGGGCCACGATCCACAACATCCGTGACGAGGCCCGCCGCCACCGCCAGGCCCACGCCTTCTCCGCCAAGTACGTCCCTTTCGGCTGCGACTTCACCGCCTCCGAGTCCTACTCGCTCGACGAGATCGTCTACCGGAGCCGCTCCGGCGGCCTGCTCGACGTGCAGCACGACATGGACGCCCTCAAGAAGTTCGACGGCGCGTACTGGAGGAACCTCTTCGACTCGCGCGTGGGCAAGACCACTTGGCCCTACGGCTCGGGCGTCTGGAGCAAGAAGGAATGGGTGTTGCCCGAGATCGACTCCGACCACATCGTCTCGGCCTTCGAAGGCAATTCCAACCTCTTCTGGGCTGAGCGTTACGGCAAACAGTTTCTGGGCATGGACGATTTGTGGGTCAAGCATTGTGGGATTAGCCATACCGGTAGTTTCAAGGATCTGGGCATGACCGTTCTGGTCTCTCAGGTTAATAGGCTATGCAAGATGGACCGGCCGCTGGTTGGTGTTGGGTGTGCGTCGACTGGAGACACTTCGGCTGCGCTCTCGGCCTACTGTGCAGCTGCGGGCATTCCGTCGATCGTTTTCTTGCCCGCGGATAAAATTTCGATGGCTCAGTTGGTGCAGCCCATCGCGAATGGGGCTTTCGTGTTGAGCATTGATACCGATTTCGACGGGTGTATGAAGTTGATTAGGGAAGTCACGGCAGAATTGCCGATATATTTAGCCAATTCATTGAACAGCTTGAGGCTCGAAGGGCAAAAGACTGCCGCGATCGAGATATTGCAGCAGTTTGATTGGGAGGTGCCTGATTGGGTCATCGTCCCGGGTGGGAACTTGGGGAATATCTATGCATTCTACAAAGGTTTCAAAATGTGCCATGAATTGGGTCTGGTTGATCGGATCCCAAGGCTTGTTTGTGCTCAGGCTGCGAATGCCAATCCACTCTACTTATATTATAAGGCTGGTTGGAAGGATTTTAAGGCAGTGAAGGCGAACACCACATTTGCATCTGCTATACAGATTGGTGACCCTGTTTCCATTGACAGAGCCGTTTATGCTTTGAAGAACTCGAATGGTATTGTTGAGGAAGCAACGGAAGAGGAGTTGATGGATGCTATGGCACAAGCAGATTCGACCGGAATGTTCATATGTCCTCACACTGGTGTCGCATTGACGGCGCTGATCAAGCTCAGGAATAGTGGGGTCATTGCGCCCACAGATAGGACAGTTGTGGTTAGCACTGCCCACGGATTGAAGTTTACGCAGTCCAAAATTGATTACCATTCCAAAGGCATCCCTGACATGGCTTGCCGGTATGCCAATCCTCCAGTGCAAGTGAAGGCAGATTTTGGGTCAGTCATGGATGTTTTGCAGGATTACTTGAAAAAGTATTAAGGTGTTGCTTTTTGCTTAACTGCTTGTATCTTAAGTTATGCAATGTTTTTATCTCCATGGTTAGCATGTAAAACTGTTAACGCAATTTGTCATTTAGGGTGCTATTTTTTCAATAACCGTTTGGTGAGTGGAGATTATTGAAATCCAGCAGTATGTTCGGAACGTCCTCAGAACTAGTCAGAGCTTATGATCTGTGCATTTGGTTTGGTCACATTACTGCATGCCTGTGGTGGTTGCATATACCATTCTGGTGCCAATAACTCTTTTTAGATTATGTTGAAATTGAATGGTTGGGGTCCTACAAAATACTCTAAACGGTATGTATATCAACTTGAGAAAGGGAAAGGGACCATATGATAACTCTATTTGGAGCGCTTTGTTATTCGGACACGGAGTTCTCTCTGCACTTTCTGAGAAAAGAACATGCTTTGTGTCTAACAGCCTTGTTTCTTGTTTATTGAGAACCAAAGTTAGTTGACAATGAAACATCCATCCCTTCTCTTCTCCTCTCCTCTCTTCCCCTACATACTTCCCCCAGAAATTTGGGGGTGGCGGGCCTGAAGCAACAAGGGGTAGAAGAAAAGAGTTACATGCATATGGAGTCATGCATCAGTTTGAATTCTGCCGAGAGATCGAGAGATCATAGGGGTTGAGTGATGGGGGTACAAATCATGTGTCACACATGAGAAATGGTTGGATGGGGCTTTTGTCTCTCAATATCCTCTCAGACACCTTTAGACTAGGAATGACCTGAGGGAAGTTGAATTTTCCCCGAGATTCAATTGGATTGACCTCCATCTGGATCCTTTAAAGGTTTTTTGGTAGCAGAAGTATTAGGTTTTTCATAAGGTAAGCAACTAGCTTTTTAGCTTTCACGTCTTGAACAAGATGAGACATGCACTTCTTACAAAAAAGAGTTGACTTTAGGGATGATGGTTAAGAGGTATTGAGTCTGGTTAAGGCACGGTAGCTCTGTGCTTTTTCCTCCCATAGCGCCGAAAGGTAAGCAATGCCATCAAATGACTGAGAAAGCGGTCGGAGACATTCCGAGCTGCTATTTGCTGCATTCGGAAGCAGGACATACAAGTCGCTGTATGAAGAGAATTTTGGTCCCTTGAGATGAACAAAACTAGAATGCATACACCATCGTGCAGACATAAAATCGTCTGTTGGTGCCAGCGGAATCCATCTATGTTCAGTTCCACCAATTCCCGTAGTTTCGCTTTTCTCGTGCTTCTCTGTCAATCATTTCCGGCACCATAGAGTCTGCTTCTGGGCAGGTGTCAAAGTTATATGGGAAAATTTCAAATAAGGACATAAAGTATTCTCATTTTCTCAAATAAGGGTCTGAAGTGGACTTTGTGTCAAATAAGTATTTGAAGTTACATGTTAGTCTTAAATAAGGATCTGAAGTTGTATGTTAGTCTCAAATAAGGGCATGAAGTGGATTTTGAGTCAAATAAGGACCTGAAGTGGCTATATCTATTTTGATGAGGGCATTTTTGTCTTTTAATCTTTTTTGAATTTTTTTCATTTTTTTCCTTCTTTTTTACTTTTTTCTAGTTTTCCCTTCTTCCCCGACTAACCGGCTGGCCACCGGCGAAGCCCTGCAAGGGCTGGTCGAGGGTTGCCCTCGCCTAATCTGGCAAGGGCTGGGCGAGGGTCGCCCTCACCCTGGACAGGGTCGGCCCTTGCCAAATCTGGGCGAGGGTCGCCTCGCTAGCTGTCGGCAAGGGAGGCGAGGCCACCCTCACCAAGATCTAGCGAGGCCACCCTCGCCAACCATGAGCGAGATCGACCCTCACCAAATCAGGGCGAGGTCGCCTCACCAGCTGTCGACGAGAGAGGCAAGGCCCCCCTCACCCAGATCTAGCGGGGCCGCCTCCTCACCCAGATCCGGCGGGGCCGCCCTCGCCTACCATGGGCGAGATCGGCCCTCACCCTGGGCGGGGCCGCCCTCGCCGGCCATGGGCGAGGTCAACCCTCGCCTATTGCCGGTGAGGGCGACCCTCACCCCACCCTATCGGGCTTCACCGATGGCCGACCGGCCTTCGGCAGGCCAACAGGGGAAACCAGAAAGAAGGAAAAAAGAAAGAAAAGGAAAAAAAAAGAAAAAAATTTAATTTAAATTTTAAAAATTTGGACTAAAATGCCCTTGACCTCGTTGGTCGCCGGTTGGAATATTTCGCTGGCCGGTGACTAGTGAGGACAAGTCCTTATTTGAAACTCTCATTGCCACTTCATATTCTTGTTTAGCACAAAGTCCACTTCAAGTCCTTATTTGAAAAAATGAAGGTACTTCGGGCCCTTATTTGGAATTCTCCTAAGTTATCTTGCAAGCAGGTCACGTTTCTTGTTTCTTGGAGGAGCCCCGCTAAACTACTCAGATGCAGCAATCCAATTTGAAAGTAATAGTTTTCCAACATGCTTGAGCTCGTGTGTTCTTCATAATTCGTGTTCTAGTCATGTCTGGAAATTGTATAAGTAGGAGAATTTGTTGGAGGGAAAATTCCAATTAAAAACCTCAAGTGGGGTCTTTTTCTCAAAAGAGGACCCTAAGTGGACATAATGTCAAATAAAGGTATGAAGTGCCCAATCAGTCTCAAATAGGGGTCCGAAGTGTTCAATTAGTGTCAAGTAAGGGCCTGGGTTCGCCGGCCGCTCAAATGCTAGCCGATTGACAAGTACGATTACTGTTTCGACGACCGGAAAAGAGCAGCTTCATCTTTTTCTCTTTTTTTCTATTTTTTTTCCTTTTCCTTTTTTGTTTTTTTTCCTTCTCTTCCCCTATGGCTGGCGGAGGTAGCCGACCTCAGGCGGAGGCTGCCCTCGCTGACATCGGGCGAGGGCGACCCTCGCCCAACGCCGGATCTAGCGAGGGTCGCCCTCGCCCTCGTCTGACGCTGGCGAGGGCGGCCTCCGCTAAACTGCCCTTTTCTAGTTACCAGAAAAGGAAAAGAAAAAAAAAACAAAAAAAGCAAAAAAAAAAGAAAAAGACGAAATTGCCCTTTTCCGATCGCTAGAACAGTAACCGTGCTCGCCGGCCGGCGAACCTAGACCCTTACTTGAGACTAATTAGGCACTTTGGGCTCCTATTTGAGACTGATTGGGCACTTCAGATCCTTATTTGATACTGTGTCTATTTGGAATCCTCTTTTGAGAAAAAGACCCCACTTGATATCCTTAATTGGGATTTTCCATTTGTTGGATGGGTGTTTTTCTCCCCCTCCGGCTTCATTATGGTCTTCTATTTCTTTGATTTGATGAGAAATTCGAAACAAAAAAAGAAAAATAAGAGAAATCCAATCCCTGTTGGGAATGAAATTCGACTATTTTATTTGTATCTCTTTTCACATCCAAATGGAGAGATGAATTAATATATTTTTTGTTGGATTTGATTCCATCGAGACTGACAGGGCTCGAACCCGCAGCTTCCGCCTTGACAGGGCAGTGCTCTAACCAATTGAACTACAATCCCCAGAAAATAAAGTGTAGAGTATACATACTCTTGTGATTGCATTTAAACCATTTCTTTTTCGATTCGAATCGCCGTGGTGCAAGGTTAACAGAGGCTTGAGTGATATATTGATATCTCCATGGATGGGTACTTTAGTGAGAGCGACACAGATTACATGCTTTTTTAAACCTCCCATAAGAACCATATTCTGACTTTTATCCGGAGAATATCCAACAATAGCTTCCATTGAATGAATAATAGATCCGGATCCTAAAAACAACAATGCTTTCGAATAAGCATGAGTAATCAAATGAAATAAAGCGGCTCGATAAGACCCCACACCTAGAGCTAACATCATATAACCCAATTGAGACATTGTAGAATAAGCTAAACCTCTTTTAATATCTTTTTGAGCAAGAGCTAAAGTAGCTCCTAATAATACTGTTATTATACCTATTAAAAATATGAAATTCATTATGTAAGGTATGATTCTAAAAAGAGGAAGAAGTCGAGCTACAAGAAAAATGCCCGCTGCTACCATAGTAGCGGCATGTATAAGAGCCGAAATAGGAGTAGGGCCTTCCATGGCATCAGGTAACCATACATGAAAGGGGAATTGTGCCGATTTAGCAACTGCACCGGCAAATAAAAGAAAGGCACACAAAGTAAGAAATAAAAAAGGAACCTCATTATTAGAAATCAAGTTATTGAATATTTGGAACAACTTATGTCAGCCATGACTGGGCCTAACCTTGAAATTTGTTCTCCGCAGAAAAAGGGTAAAGGGGAGGCTGGGAACAGGATAGGTCCTTAATTATACTTTGCCGCCATTTACTCTCCTCTTGCCAATCTGTTATCCATCAAATTACGCTACATTTGAATAAATTTCTATGTAATAGGATTATAAATGATGCGATCCCACCTACATTGCTCAAGGGCGAATTTCAGATAGTCCCATTGAATTCGAGCAATCAAAGTGCGAAAGGCTCCGTGCAGAGCACGGTTTTCCTTATAGGGCCCGGCACATCACGAAAAGAAGAAAGGGAGTTTCAAGAGAAATATAGTCAAAGAGGAAACACAGAGCACTGGCACAACAGATAGTATAGACAGATGCTGTTGTCTTTCTAACAAACCCAACTCGGTAACGCGATCTTACAAACGAAAGGGGCTCCAGGAGGAGGCGATAAAAGATCCAACCAGAGCTCCCCAGTTCAGTTCACACCCCACAAAGATACAAAGAAGGCACCTCCTAAATCAAAGCACTCTCCTGTTTGACCCTGACCGGACACGACAACCCCAATGACCAAACCACTCAAAAGAAAAACCTTAAAAAACACACCTTTAGGTGGTGGCTCTCAAGAGGGGATCCCAAAAAAACAAACCCCACGATTGGAGAGCCTACCTAATGAATAGCATCTTCCTTCCTCACCACACCGCAACACCCCCCCCCCCCCCCCCCCCCTTCAAATCAAATCGTAAAACCTCGCGGCTAAAATACACCTATCCCTATCTTTTATGTTCATGTAACTCTCTTGTACACTCTCTACATATTCAAACTCGATTCCATTCAATTCAAATCTGTTCCTGTGCGTGTGTGGTATGGCAGCGACAGCAAAGTCCCATCATCGCCTTCTTTTCCTAAGGAAAAAGAAAAAGCCCGAAAAAGAAAGTGGGAGGGAAAGGTGAGATTTTTGCTTCACTTGCAATGGGCGTTTGAAGTGGGTGGTGGTGGGGTGGACCCGCCGACACTTTGCTTTTCTCGGATCGAATTCATCTTCTCAAGCCTCCAACCATCCTTGAACCTCGCTATGAAGGTGTCGGCCTTGACGTTCACGTCTGGGCTCGGACAGAACATCCCGGGCCCACCAGGCGCCCCCCGCACCACCCCGCCGCTCCGATCTCGGCTGTCAGCCGCCGCCGAGCCAGGCGACGACGGGACGTCCGCGTCCTCCAGCTCCGGCAGCTCCGGTGAGCTGCACGGGGAGCTGCGGGCGCTGCGTAGCCCGACGAAGTCCCCGCCCGCCGCGAACCTGAACTCCGGCACCCGGGGCGGCGGCGGCGGCATCGGTATCGGCGGTGACCGCGCGCCGCTGCCGGGCTGATGGACGACCGGCTTCGCGGGCAAAGGGGGCTTCGGGGCCGCCGCTGGGGGACTCCTCCGCCGAGGCTCCGGTCGCGGCGGGGGCGGCGGGGGCGCGGGTACCGAGTGGATTCTCTTGCTTTTGCTGCTCTTTCGGAACAGGCTGTGGAAGACGGACGCCGGAGGAGGAGGCGGCGGGGGTGGCGGTGGTGGAGGCGTTTGAACGGCGGAATGGGAGGTCGTCTCGGGCGCCAGTTGGTGAGCGGCGTCGTCACGTAGCGTTCTGGTCCTCTGCTTCTTCTTTCTCTTTCTCTGGTTGTACAGCACCGAAGCCAAAACCGTCTTTATCTCCTTCGCCGCGCTGCTCTTCCTCCGCTCGATCTTCGCGTACCTGTACTCCGTCGGCGGCGTGGGCGGTGGCCGCGGGGGAGGAGAAGGCGGCGGCGCTGGCGGTGCCCTTCCGATTTTAGCAAATTCAGCTCCATCGCTCGCCCTACCCCCCGTACTTCTGGGAGCGACGCCCTCGTAGGTGCGCCTCACCGGCGGAGGAGGCGGTGGCGGCGGAGTCGGTGGTGGAGCTGGAGATTTCGCCGCTGGTGGAGGCGGAGGAGACGCCGGAGACGGAGGCGTGCGGAGAACGAACGTGTCCACCGGAATCACTTTGATATCATCCTCATCGATGGCACTTCGCCATCTCCGGAGAGGAGCGACTCGATCAAACTGCGTCGAGCTCGAACTGTACTTGCTGCTGACCTCAAAATCGTCGAAGAACCGATACCGGTCGTCGCCGGTTTCCCACGGCGAGTCCTGCTTCAGATCCGGGTACGAGCTGCTGCTCCTCCGCAACCGGCCAACCCCGCTCCCGGGCGACCTCATCGCCGGCTCGCTGTACCCAAACACCTTATCCTCGCCGGGCTCGAACCACCGCCGCACCGTCGTCTCGTGAGCTTTATCGTCGCTCGCCCCCCTCGCGGCGCCCTTCTCCACTTCCTCCGCGGCGGCGGCGGCGGCGGCCGGCGCCTCGTCGTCGCCCCCGCGCGCGAAGATCCCGCAGAGGATGGCGAAGAGGACGAGGAGCACGTTGAGCGAGTCCCAGCTCCGCCTGACGGCGACGGGGCGGAGGACGTGGGAGGAGAAGGAGACGAGCGAGGGGATCACGAAGAACAGGAGAGCGAGGGCGAGCAAGGGGAAGAGGACGACGAGGACCGGCGGGGAGAGGAGCGGGGAGGGCGGCGGCCGGCGGCGGTGGAGGGCGGCGGGGCCGGGCGGCGGAGGCGGCCACAGGGGCGGGGAGTCGCCGAGGCCGTCCATGGGGCTGAGTTTGGTGATGGTTTTTTTTTTTTGAAAATTTTGGGAGAGTTTTGACAGGAGGACCGTGGGGAGCGGCAATGAGAGAAAGAGTGAGGGATATTTATTAGATTTTTTAAAATATAGCAAAAAATATATATAAATAAATAAAAAGGGGCTGAAATTAAAAATAATAATAATAAATAATGTAATCGTAATGAGTGTATTACTATTTGCCACCTTCTTTAATGGGAGTACTTTACTGTTGCTTTTCTCTTTTGTGACTTTAATCAATTGGGCCACTCATGTGTAGTTCCTTAGAAAAAGTGCATTTGTTTATGGTGTACTTGTACTTAGTTGGAGCTCCTTGTGCTTATTTCTCGATATATATGTATAAATAGCCCCGAGCGACGATCCTGAATATCTTATTACGTCGGGAGTTTTCGGGGTTGCTGGTCGAGTCCGACAGTAAGAATTTGGCAAGTTCCATCGATGAATCGTGATTTTGTTGGTTTCTAGAATTCAAAAGGCAAAATTGCAAAGATGCCCCTAAATGTTATCATGCTTATTGCCCCTTTCTCTCTCTATATATATATTATTTGTTCCGAGCGTTATAAGATATACGGAATGAGTCCTTACATACCTAGGATTATGGACAATTTCTAACGGTATAATGAATTCTCGTTTCGACGTGTTAAGTCAATAAGGAAAAGGAGACACCAAATACCTAGAAAAACTATGTATTTAGACAACGCAGAACGTATTTTAATAGATGGGAAGTCAAAATCTCCATGTTTCAAAAATTGAACATTTGACTAAATGAAGAAAAAGCGCAATAATAACAAAAACGTCGAGTTCTTTCATAACCGTGTCCAAGAAAATTGCCACCCAAGTTACATTTACGTGCTCTTCCATAGGCTTGAACTTGACATGATTTGACACAACGTGACCTGTGAGAATTGACAAGCCAACTGCTTCCTCGTAACCAGCCATAATTACCCTTGTAATCTCATGGACGAATAAGACGAAATCACATTAAACGGTTAATTAAAAAATAATCGAGATATGACATTTCATATCAGAATAACAATAACACGAATGATCCGTAAATTTTAATTCAATATATAATAGTTTCCTTAAATTTTTTATTTGTGCGATGTGGGCTCCAAACTTTGATCCAACGTGTAATGTCGTCTCTAGACTTTTGATTTGTTCAATACGGTCCCTAAACTATTGGGAAATATTTGATGCGATCCCTAAATTACACGAAAATATTTACAAGTTCAGGTACCACATTGAATATTAAATCAAAATTCAGGAACCACATTGAAAAGAAAATTAAAAGTTCGGAGATTATATTGCACGTTAAATTAAATTTCATTGATCATATTAAATAAATTAAAAATTCGAAAAATCACATTCACACGTTCATCAAAATTTAAAGAGTATTGGCGTCATTTTGTCTTATACGTCTCCAAAATATCTCCTTTTTTTTGTCCAAACTCCGGATCCGATCTTGCAAAGGATACGTCGAAGTTCCTTGCAAGCATTTACTTTTATTGCGTCTAAACTCGATTTTCCGGTTGGCCAAACGAGAGCCCACGTGTAGACCATACGACGACGAAGCCGTATGTACGGTCACGGTCACGGTAAATTTTTTTTAAATTTTTTTTTCACATTTTTAGTTTTTTTTTTTTTTTTCTTTCTTACTAATTCGGATGAGAGCAATGATTGAAAAATCGTGTCCTTTACGGCAAAAACCGAAACCATATGTTAAAAACACCGCCTTTACGCGACACCTTGTCAAAAAGAAAGGCCCTGTGTTTCACCCTTTTCTACCTTTGGCCCCCCAAGCACATACCGTAAAAGTTACAAAAAAGAAAGGGTATCGTAAAAAAAAAAAAAAATTACGCGCGAATCTACACATCGATACGAGCACCTCGTGCGTCGCGAAATTTGAAAAACAAAAAATAAACAAAAGTAAAAAAAAAAAGAGTAAAGATCGCTCTGTCGTTTTGAGGAGATCGCGATTACCGAACGATTTTATGCAAAAAAGCGAGAAAATTCCCAGAAGAGGGAGTCGTTCGGGAGGCCCCCCTGCCCCCCCAAGACTTTTCGATTCTTGTAATGCACCGCGAAAAGAATTTGCGAATGTTCATCGGCAACATGCGCGACAATCTCTAGTTATTAGGTATCATGTCAAATAGGCCCAAAATAGCCTTTATGCAGAGCTGGCAATGGCCAAAAATCGCTTTTCATGTCCATAGGTCGCATTGCAGGTGCCCCCACTCCTCCCAATTCAGCCAATTTTCAATAAAAATTTTAAAGACCATTTATTATAGATCCCCCAAGATTTTTGCCACACGAGTTGGGTTCTAGTATAATTTGGAGAATCGTGATGTTGCATTAATCTTTTAGCCATAGCTTTTATTAACCCTTTTGGCTTCAAGATCTAGCTATGCTTTTTGATGTAGTCGATTGACTATCTATGATCGATTTGTGATGAAGTGGCTCACATTAAAATATTGGTTTAATACAATGAAAAATCCAAAGCTGATGCATTTGTGACGAATTTACTATAAACTAATTTCTTTATCACAAAAAATCCCAAACCGGTACACCAGTGATAAATTTACCTTCGATTACTTTTTGTTAAATTTTATTGTTAAATTGCTGAATTGGATGATATGTGGCAGTTGACAAATGTACCGGTTCGGGATTTTACCTTCCGTTTGTCACATATGTACTAATTTTTTGGTTTTTTGTTATATTAATCAAATTTAACGGAAACTAATGAAGGATAAATTTATCACAAGTATACCGATTTAGGGTAAATTTATCATGGTTATACCAGTTTGAAGTTTTTCGTAGTACTAACCAATTTTTGTACAACTTCTATCAAGTATTGTTTGGAAATTCATGATCCCATCAGACTAGAGAAAATATCGACATTAAGAAGCACGGTTAATCTAATCAAACTTGCGGTTGAAGTCCAACAATTTAGTAAACAGAATTTAGACGCACAAATGTTGAAATCCCATAAGTTAGAATCCCTCGGAAAAAATTTTTAAAAAAATTCCATTTTCCATCGGTACTGGAAATAATGAAAACGTAGAGCCCGCCTTGCGTGTTCTTGGGCATTCCTCACTCGAGCCAAACCATTGATTGCGTTAACTCATTTTGAAGGCCAGGCAACGCAGATAGCAACGGGCATGTTGAAGACAAGCAAACACCGCCCATGCGCAAAGCGATTATGACAAATCGCGACTTTTTAAATAAGCGAGCCATATTTCATATCGATAGAAAAATTCAAAATAGGGCCTTGTACATCGAATTTATAAAAAGAAAAAAGAAAAAAAATGAAAAAGAAAGCGCCCACCGTGGGGCTCGAACCCACGACCACAAGGTTAAGAGCCTTGCGCTCTACCGACTGAGCTAGACGGGCTTCCTGATGGATGGTGACATTTAATTTTAATTTAATGTTAAATTTCCGGAGGCAACCTCGTCGAACGGACTGAACCCTAATTGGCCCTTAAAACCTCGACGTCACGTCCCTTCTTCCTCCCTTCATTTTCTGCTGCGGAGCTTCAGAGAAATTTGGTGGGTGGGGAGGAGAAGAAGAGAAGGATGGTGTGGTTCCAGTGCGAGGATTGCGGCGAGAACCTCAAGAAGCCCAAGTTGCCCAACCACTTCCGGGTCTGCTCCGCCTTCAAGGTAAGGTTGTCCGAAGGAAGGAAGGAAGGAAGGAGGATGGATCCTTCGGTTTCCGAACGCGTGTTGTCTGTGTCGGCTGGGCTGACGATCTTTCTCCCCCACGTGTATCTTGCAGCTGTCCTGCATCGACTGCGGAGAGACGTTCGGCCAGCAGAGCGTGCAGGGCCACACCCAGTGCATCACCGAAGCGGTGCGTCTCTTGCGCATTTCGATCGCGTGGCTGTTTGTGAAAATCTTGCCCGTCTTGTTAGCTTCATGTCGAGGAGGAGTTAAAGATTAGATCTTCGAGAACGTTCCTGCTTGTTTCCGGTTGTCCCGTCGGCATTCTTGCTCTGATGTCTCGTGTTCCTCGGCGTTCTGCTCGGGATTCTTTGTTTTTGAGTCTTCTCCCTGCTCGAGTTCATTGTAGCATAGCATTGTGTCGTTCTACCAATTGGGTATGGCATGCCGGAGCGCTTCTTGCTACCGATGAAGTGGCGAAAAAAGGAGAGTAGCTTTGGTGTTACTCGCGGGCGGATTTTGTTTAAGTGCTCTACGTGTTGTTAGATTGAACTCTGTTGATTCCCTCCTATTGGGTTATGGCTTTTCATATTGATTCTTGGATTAATGAATCGTTTCCTTTTGTGAAGCGCGGGATGTGATGGGTGCTTTGATTTGCAGGAGAAATACGGTCCTAAGGGTCAAGGAAAGGTTTCGAATGGCACGGCTGCTAAGCCCAACAAAGATGCGAAGCAACAACCTGATTTCGACATAACAGTCGGATTGACTAAACGGCCTCCATGGTTTTGCAGGTATAGAGTTTTATGCTGATTTTAACCTATATGCGGCTATGTGATTGTATTGTCATTTCGCAACATCTGTTCTTATGGTTACGGGGAGGAATACTTATGCAGATTGGGCATTCGAACGGACTGGTCACGTTTGTGTTACAACCGGAGCATAAGTTTTTTAAGTTTGAAATTGAATAGGACTGTCAGTTGGTGTTGTGGAGACACAGCATTGGGCTGCACTCTTAAAGTTGGCACTTATCACTTACAAGCCAGAACTTGATTACTTGCTGAAAGAATATTAAGCGAGTTTGTTCTAATTGTCCCTCGCACTTGAGATGAGATGTGGTTTTCATTCAGCATTTGGGTATTGTACAGTCTTTGCAACACGAAGGCCACTAGTGAGCAGACCCTGCTCCTACATGCTGAAGGGAAAAAGCACAAGGCAAAAGCACGAGCTTTCCATGCTTCAAAGCAACAACCTCAACAAAAACAGGAATCTACTTCTCCTGCAACACTTCCTCCTGAAGACGCTTCGAAAAGTAGCATAGGCGACAGTGAACACGTAGAAGAACCAAAGATTAAGGATATTTCTACAAGCGACAATGCACACGACAATTCCGAGGTAGATAAGGGAAACTTACAGTCAAGTAAAAAGAGAAAACATGACGGATCTGATAAAATCGATCATAAGAAGAAAACAATGCATGATAATCTCAGTGAAGTTGGAGATGGGGAAGTCATCCAGGCTGAAAAAACAGAAGTCAAGAAAGACAAGCATGTTGCGACTGCCAGAGAAAACCAGGAGGATGCTTGTCATCCAAATGAAGATGGCAAGAAGAAAATAAAGTGGAAGAAGTTGATTAAATCCACTTTAAAATCTGTAAGTGTTTTCGTCTCGTCAGTTTTCTATCGTTTGATATTCAGCACGTTGTCAATTATTCAATGTTTGTCCACAGCTATGGTGTGAAATGTGTGGATGAGTTTAGTCTTGTGGCTTTTTTACCAAATTCGAAATTACCACTTCTGGAGGTATTTATTCCACTCTACTTGTGAAGCAGAGCCCAGATGGAAAGATGAAGATGAAAAAACTGAAGAAACTTGTCATGGAGGCTGTCAAGCAGTCCGGCATTACTGAAGATGAAAACCAGCTCAGCGAGAAACTTGAACGGAAGGTGAGAGTCTTGAGATCACATTTCTCAATCCGGGTGGAGTGTAAAGCTACTTCTAAGCACTCGTTTCTTGCTTTCTTGTTGCAGATAAAGTCTAGCTCAAGGTTTGCTATTGACAGCAAGTATGTTCGTCTAGTCGCTTCAGACTGAAATATTTGGTGACTGGCTAGTGAAAACTTCGCGCCATAGCGTTATGCGACCACTAGCTGCCGACTTGTTCATTTAGTGCATTCTTTGCGAATCTATCAGAATAACATTTTTGGGCGTTTTTGGGTAGGAAGGTTTGCCTTCAGGTAGAGGATTTTGCTTTGTACCCCAGATTTGGGTGGGAATTTTGGAAGAGGGAGTTTATTCAGAGAATGATCGGGACATATAGATAAGAGTTATTGGATAAATTATCTGCAGAGAGATAGCGATGTGAGGAGAGTTTTGTCGATTTTGTTTTGACAACTTGGTTCGTTCTTGAATATTTGAAATCCTTATGAACCACTTAAGTACTACCAGTCTCTCTTGGCACTTTATTGAAGATGTTCAGTTTGATGATTTATGGAAGATTGGAAATTTGGAAGCAACTTGTTCTTTAACATAATCTCTCTCTGTGGCAACCGTCTTTCCAATAATGTGACTCATAGCCATGTTGCTGTCCCCTGGTGATTTGTGGATTAATCTTAGAGATACAAAATGTCGACAGGAGCTGTCATTTTCCTATAGTGTCACCTTGATGAACCAGAAACATACTTTCCTTTCCATTGCTGATCAAGGCGGAAAGGTTGTCGCCACTTGAACTGGATCTGATAAAGTCAGGAAAGTGGAATCTGGGGAACCATCAAGACATGATGGGGCTGGGAGCGGATCCGAGTAGATTTGACATTGAATTTATCCAACTACAGGTCGTTTAGGTTGAGCATCGAATGACTGTTTCTGTTCTTGCCAAACTTACACTATTAATGGACCATGGCACACATCAGTTACGACACGATTCGAGTCGATGGATATGTCAATCTGCCTCGTGCTTTCTTGCCAAGGCTGTCCACAACTCCGACCGAGCCACAAGAAGAAAACGAAGTACAAGAAAAGGCAAAGAAAATTTTCACACAGTTGTGAGCGGTAAGACAAAATTCCCCACTTTGTAATATAAACACAAGCCAAAACAAATTTCGAGTAAGCCTAATAATTAACGCTACTATCTTCTTGGTACAAGTATTAGCATGTTCATGTAGCATCGTTACTTCAAATAAAATAAGGAGGAGATAGCATTCCAGCGAGCATTAGTATGACCTTGAATGACACTGCTATTCTAATGGGTCAGGACAGTAGAATCTGACAGTGATCGAGGCACTGGGAGCGGATCCAATTGCATTTGACATTGGAGTTTTAACCAACTAAAAGTCGTTGAAACCGCATATTGAACGATATTTTCTATACTTCCCGAGATTATGTTACAGAGCATATCACACGCAAAATACCACACGACCCGAATCAACCAATCTGTCAATCCTCGTGCAATCTTGCCACGACTCCAACCAAGCCACAGGAAGATAACAGAGAAGTAGAAGAAAAGGCAATGACAAATTTTATAGTTCTATCAGTATTGTCTGGCTGAGAACCCTTGGTATGTAACTGTTCTCATAGCGCTACAATCGTGAGTTCACGGCGTCACTTTTGGCGCCGAGTTCCAGTTCCTTGCTCTCACGTTCTGGCCGTAAAACAATTATGTACACGTATATGACTTCTCCCTTTTCGAGTATTTTCATTCCAAGATCAACAAATCCTCGGTGAGGCGATCGAAATTCACCTGGTGAACATGACAAATGCGATGACAATGAGCAGCACAACCGAGCATACCATCGCCTGCGAAAGAAAATGCCACTGCTCAGTCCACAATGCTCTCCACGTAATTATGCCATCCAAATTGTATACACTTGCCATGAAAAGAAAGGATCATCTCGAGATTTATTTGCTCAGTGGTATCATCAGTCACGGAGCCTAAGAATTCCCTTTGGAATGGCCAATTAAGACAACTATGTAAACAGCATCATTATTTGAGACTTCAAAGATGATTTATCAACCAAGCTCCTGCGAGAATTTCTATTTACATGGGCCTCGTGAATACTTACTTGCATACTATCGCCATAAAAGTCGGACTAAGTATTTCAAGAATTTCCAACTCTAACAGATGGTACTATAATCTACACCGTAGCAAAGTCTTCTGAGATGCATTCTCTCTACATGAAAATAATAAAGAGAAACATGGTGGAACATGCAAGCAACTATAAACACTCCACACGATAGACTATCAATTAAAAGCGCATTGGTGTAGAATTGACTTCTTTTTTTTTTTGGTCGGAGTGTAGAATTAACTCACTAGTACACTTTTTGCTATATTTGACTACTAGAACAAAAAGCTTTTGGCACAAAGAAAGTCATATTAACAATTTCACCTCTAAAATAGTTGGTTTCCTTGATTCCAAGTCATCTTCAATAACATTAAAAATACCTTAGAGGGCCGGTTCTTTTATAATGTTCATCAATACAATATATGAACAAACTATTCTGGGGAGAGGATCCTCACTAGGTCCCACTTCCTTGTCTTTAGGTATTATCGATCAAACTTGAGAGAGTAAAGGGGAAAAAGCAAACTGACCGCAATCTATGAGACTTAACTCAATCAAGACATTGAAAATCAGTCCCACTAACATAAACTCCTCCAGAATGCTGAAGCCTTAAAATCAAGTTCAATAACCAGCAGCAACTCTTAAGAAAGGCAAAATCCAAAGGCAGCATACAACCACCCACCCGCGCACGCGCGGTGGCAAGGGAGGGTGAGAGAGAGAGAGAGAGAGAGAGAGAGAGAGAGAGAGAGAGATTACAGCAATAGCAGAAGCAGCGAGGCCTGCTCGTTCTCTAGGATCCTTGCGGTAGCAGTTTCCAAAATAGAGAAATGCAGCGTAGTACCACATCACAGGGCATGCGAACCCCAAAAGGAACCTGAACGTAAATGTATGCATGAGATATGAGATTGCCAATGCGAGGAACAAAAAATAACAGAAGATACTTACGAAAACCATCCAATCCCGCACCCAAAGCACGGTAGAGGTTTGTCATAGATGCCTAGCTGGGAATCCTCTGCATCTCTGATGAGGGTATATTTGCCTCTTTGATGGTCTGATACGTCTGGTTAAAGGACAAGTTACTATGATCACGAACACCCAGATAATGTGGAATCAAACATTGCTGACCAAAGTTAAATGCCGATTACAAGAACAGAACATGCAAGGGGAAGAAAAAGGGGGAACTGCATGCCTTTGACAACTGCGTAAACTATCTTCACAGAAGCCGTGAACCATCGTGTTCCTCAGGAAATAAACATCCAAATAGTAGAATAAAAGACAAAGCTGTGTTGTTACAAGATTGTCTCCAATAGCTCCATTCTCTTGGTGTTGATTAAAACCGTAACATTGGAGACCGCGACAACGCACATGTAAAGGCAAGCACTCGAAACAGAGAAGGTAACGGCATTAACTAAACTAAGGTTTTTCCTTATTTCTTTTTATCGGTAATAACTGAACTAAGACTTGTCAACAGGGTTAAATATATGAGAAACAATAACTTGGAGTCCTAGCTTTAATAGTGGGATCAGACATACCAGTACATGATAGTAATACACATAGAGCAACATCTAAAACCAGATCATTGCACATTTGATTTTACGGGTCAAGAAAATCCTTACCCAGAACAAATAAAAACTTTTCTTAATCCATGAAACTGGACAAAACAATGATTATGTAGATTAAGTTGGCAATTTGTTATTGAATAGAAGCAATGTCATTATGCACCAGTGTAGAAACTGCACACCTTTCGATCCCGAAAAATATCGAGCTGATGGCCTCAAAAGATCAAGATGCTTATCAGAAACTGAACTAGCCATCTCAACAGCATTTCTTAAACCCTCTGTCTCCTCCATGGATATACCTGTGACATCAGGAAATGCAATTAATGTCAGGTAATCTCTTCAGAAAAAATGATTAAGAACCTCCCTACCAAGCGGGCTGGTCACGTGGCTCCTAGTACATCCCGCTTACTTTCATTACTAGCACAGAATTCTTTTTAAGATCAAGCAGTGTCAGTTTACATAAATCGCAAAGAGGTAGGAGCCCTAGCTTTTCTGATTCGTACTTTCACATTGGTAAACAAAGCCCACAAGCATTTGACGTCATTTATGAGTTCAAATGTCAAACTGAAACAAGTAAATAAATACTCGAAGAGTCCCCAGTAGAAAATTTTCAGTCGCAAGGAACAATAATTTTTAAGGCAAGAGCATAATGGCAGCTTCATTGCAGGTTTATTGTCATGAACATTACCATGATTTCGTAAAATCTAAAACCAATAGGAAAGGTGACTGCATCTGTTCATATGTAGTAATAATAATGTAAGTTTTACTTGCCGAAGCTCAATCCTTCTCCGTGGAAAAGTTGAACAAAATCATTCTTTAGCAGAATTAAACATCTGGCAGCTTTAATTTTCAATTTGGACATTGCCACAGAAACGATGATGATTTGCTCGAACCAAAATGCAATGAGGAGGCTCAACTGCATTTACTTATAACTAGATCGCTGATGTGTGTGTTGGCAACGATGCATCTGAATTTTTGGTTCTACAATCACTTGTAAGATTTCTCAGTAATTGGCTTATGCGGTACACAAATCATTCTAGTGCAGTCCACGCAGAAATAGAAAAGTCCACCAAGGTAAATTAATTGAAGTCGATTTGCTTTTATCAAAAGAAGATATCAATGAACTGTAAGAGAAACAATGCCAGGGTTGGGACACAAATTTACTTAAAGCAAAGACAACAGATGAGAAACACCAGGAAGTCAATACTTTTGTCCATGTTTAGCATGCTAATATATCTGGCAGGTTGATGCGCTCACTCCTCTCTGCTTCCTAGAATAGCTGAAATAATTGAGGAAATTCATTGATGTTAATTTCCCACTGATCTTAGGCAGTCAAAGATGCTTCTAACTTCAAAAGTAACATGCTCTGAAAATGAGAAATTCAGAATTCAAAGGTTTTCTTTACAATAGGTTGAAAAGATATACTCTCCGTAATTTAGAAAATCCTTGCACACCAAACTTTGTAAGCTTTCTTAGGATACATAGAAATATGAGTTAGATCTGCAAAAAAAGACAATCATCAATGTTTCTTTTGATTATTTTTCATTTAAAAGGATAACCACTCATTTTCTAGTTTCTATAACTGCAAGCCTATCATCAGCCCTTCAGTAAATTGGGCATTTCTCATTTCTGTAGAAGTGTGAATGGCACATTGGTTCATCCTCACCAGAGGTGAGTAGCAGGAAATAGATATTACCAACAGGAAAACCATGTCACTAGCCGCTGATTACACGAGCATCGAGCGTGCACCGTCGTGCATAATCTACAGGGAAAAAATGTAAAAACTAGCCACAAGTCTCATTCTATGAGTCACGTGGCATCTTTCCCTCCAGCATTTATGATGCTAAGCAATAAAATCTTTTCAATTGCCATACGCAATGTTGTGCAACTATGAACTCAGGGAAATCTAATGCAAATGGCACATCAAAGGCTTGTTGAACTCTGGCTACAGTTCCGGATCTTCATTTGCTCAAAGAAACATAGAAGCAAACAAGCTAACGAGACTCCGCAAATAGATGACTTCTTGAACCCAAGAGGCCACTAAGCACCACGAGCTCTAATCGCATACAAACACCTAAATGAAACCCCTGAATCCGCTACTTAATATACTCAACGTTTCAGAAAATCCATTCACACACGCCCACTAAGCTATCGTCTGTAAACCCAATTCATCAGAAAATTCAAGTGCCTGAACACCAAGGGCTATAATTGGCAAAAAGAACAGGAAGATTCAAACCAAGCACACAACCGACAGAGCAAAGAAGGCAGCTGAATCGCGTTTCTTGAACACCCAATTCATCAAAAAACAAAAAGTGAAAAAGGAAACAAAAATCTCCACACACCCATCAATCATCGAGGCCGACTCTACCTAACCCAGAAGCCAAATCATCGCCAGAGAGACAATTACCACGAGATCAAGCAATCGGGACACAGAGAGCAATCGGAACCTGCGGGAAGAAGAGGGAGGACGAGGGCTGTTTCAAATCCTCAAAAACGGAGCCTTTCGTGTCCCTCCAATTCAAGAGATAAGAAAAAGAGAACCCGAGACAAGGGATCTCAGCCAATTGGTGGAGTGTATTCAATGACAAGCATTAAACAACTGAAAACTGAAAGCCCAGTTCGAATCGAGTACTGGGTCTCTCCTCGTCCTGCTTTTGCTCGTTCACGCAAAGAGAAGAACGGTGTACATGCTCGTCGGGCTCGCTCAAAACGCATCTTCCGTGTACAGTTTGGCCAACCGTACATATGGATAAACAATGATAAAAGCTCATCATTCCGACCACTGTGGAAATCATTAATGGAAAGGACGAAAGGAAACGAATACTTCATCCACCTGGGGATGATCACTTGCTCTTCACCTGAAATCTGGTAGCTGAAGCTGCAGCCCGGATTGGCCTAAGGATCTGGAGATTCAACGCTGGCTTCTGCTGGCTTTGGCGTGCGACGTGCAGGGACGAGATCCGATTGGTCTGTGTGACTCGAAGAGCAGGAGAGTTTGGTAACCTTTGCGTTTCAGTTTTCTGGCCCGCGACGACAGGTCGGCCATCGTTGGGAATTTAATATGGGACTTATGTTGTTTTCACCTAGTTCTGTGTTCATCCATGGAAATTGACGTTTCGTTTTGCAACTTCTTTTGAATTGACCGTGTTAACTTCCATCTCGGTAGGGAAAAGTAAGAATGTAGCTTCGTCGGAAGAAGGTCGCGTGTTGCGTTCGCCGGAGTACCGTCGGTGGTGCGTAGAGCTGGGCGGATTACGCTTTTCTTAAACCCGACCCGTGCAAGGCCGGTTCCCCACCAACGTGTTACGGAAATCTCGAGGCTCGAGCCCTCCCGACGGCGGATTCGAGATGATGAGGATTTCGGCTCGATGGGATCGATCGGTCGGTCACCGCACCGGCCCGGGTCAATGGGCTTTTTGGGCTGCGTTTCGCCGGCGGACGTGGATGGCGACCGGAGCGCGAACCTCGGAGAAATGGTCCTAGGGGGGGACCGTGTGACTCGGCTTCTTTCTTTTGTTCCCACCGGAAAAGTCAAAGGCTCCAACCACCACCGACGGTGGACCCTTTCGATTAGCTGCGGTCAGGCTCGCTTTCTTGTTGGCTCTAAATATGGTAGGTTACTTCTTCGAGTGGAAAATTTTTAGCTTGTGATACGGGATCCCGACACGAGCGAAAGTAGATAATCCCGCCGTCGGATCATGCGGGGCTCATATGGGATCCTCGAGATCCATCGGCATATATGCAATGGGCTCGTGTGAACCGCGAGCACGTGTGTGAACCGCATGCGCCTTTTGCTACTGTAGCTTTGCAACGTTGTTTTCCTTTCTAGAAGCAAGAGACCCGATCAATTGAAGTTACATTTGCGAGAACGCGATACTTGCTATTAGGAAGTCATCGCGCTCGCGATACTTTAGAGACATGGCATGTTCGCGTGGCGTCACTATAGTTAGTCGATGGCAGTCGATTCGTTACGCAAAAAAGCGATAGATTTGGCTCGAAAGTGCAAGCGTTTTGAAAAATTCTGAATAATCTGCCTTCCTAATAGTCCTACGCATAAGATTAGGGAACTTGGCATAAAGTACGAGATGCGACGTATAATTGTTAAAATCAGCAAAGCGGTGTAACAAGAGAGAAAGGCTCGGGCATCTAGCTATACCTGCCAAAATCGATCATAAACTCATTTTTTAATCCATATTTGATGGGCCGAATTGTTATATGAATTAGTTATATTTCGTAAATGGATCGTAAATGGATAAAGCCCAAAATAATATTGATATTATACGGGTTCACAACTTTCTTAGATCCAACCTATCTTTATGACTCTCTCTCTCTCTCGCCCTAAAACTTGATCTCGCGCTCGCTCATTTTGTGCTTTTACCTCAGTTTGAGTACGATTTTTTCAAAATTGCGTTAAATATGAAAGTGTTTTCTCAATATATATTAGGTCGGATACGAATCACTAGATCCCTATTACATGGAAATGGGTCGAGAAGGGTTCGCAAACCCATCCCGATTCGCCCGCTCGACGGGCCTAGCGTCTGCCGCGTTCCGCCACGTGTCGAATGCCGATTGGGTAATTCGGCCCGCTAAATTGTCGCTAGACATTGGAAAATTTGGACAGAGAGAATGGACGGCATGGGATGGCCCAACGGAGGGGAGAACGGGCGTTGCCTGTGGGCCCCGCAAGGTCCATGGACCACATCGGGTCGTGCCCCTAGTTACTCCTCTTGCATTGTTTAATTCTTTTCAATTTTTAATGACATATATATATATTATTTTCAATTTTATTTTTCCTTAAATTTTATTTTGACCCGTACTGTTCTAAAGTAAAGACGAAGCCCACTTTTTGCATCACAAGCTTTTGTTTTCCTCCTCCTTATTCTATTTTCCCTTTCAGTTTAATTGAATAATTTTATTTTTATTTTTTCCAATTTGGGAACGCCAAAAGGATATATACAAATGTCAAGTCATCAGGGTGATAATGGCACAAATAGTCTTCGAATTTTGACCAAATGTGCAATGTGGCCTCTTAACTTTAATTTGTCAAGTACAATTCTTGAACTTTAACCTAATATTCAATGTAACCCCTAAACTTTTAATTTATTCAATGTGGTCTCTAAACTTTTAATTTATTTAATGTGGTCCATGAACTTTCGGTACGTGTTCAATTTAGTTTCCGAACTATATCAAAATGTTCAATATAGTCCTTGAACTTATGGAATGATTATATTGAATATTTTCATATAACTCGGAGACTAAATTGAACGCATACAAAAAATTCAGGGACCTGATTGAACAAATGAAAAATTCAAGGACCACATTGAAATTGGATTGACGTTTAGGGACTACATCAAATAAATTAAAAGTGCATTGATTAAATTGCACATTGAGCTAAAATTCAGAAATGATTTGATCGTTTTTTCAATCAACACGCCACTTATTTTCAACTACTAAACTTTCGTTACTGTTCCTTTTGGTACTGGTAATTCAACTTGATAGCGTCTCCCCCGCCGAGCTTGAGACACTAGACCAAGAAAACAAGTCAAAGCGGGACATGTCGAACTTGACATCCATTTTAATTTGTTGGGTAGCGGGTGCGTGGACGATCTGATAATATTCTAATCGGTCATCTCTTTCTTAACCGAAGTGCCGTCGCTCGTCCCCCGGCCCTATCCCGATACACCGTGCACCGGGGTTATAGACCCGGACCAAACACGCTATTATCGCCGACCACGCGCAATCCGCGCACGCGAGTACAGCGAATCTCGCGATTTCAATATCGAGAGAGGATCTTCCACGCGGCATATTCATTCCTTCGAATCATCATCCGCCGCCGATCATAAGCAACTCTCTAATTGCCCTCCTCACCGTCGCCGTTTGCCTTGATCATATAATCATCACCGTGGCAAGAATCTTGCCCCTTTCTTTTCGGTCGGTGCATCCGCTCCCCAAAGTCCAAGGCGGAGAAATGCACGAGACTCGCGAGTGTCAACGTTCAATCACATGGCCGGAGAACGCAGAGGATGCACGCAACGCAGTTTTGACCCCTCGTGCCAAACGCTTCTAGATCTCTTTGCCCTTCAATTTCTGCAAGAGGTCAGCATTCAATCACACGGCTCCCCTTCCTCTGTGTAAACCTATCAAATGGGTGGATCGGATTGAGTTTGGATCGAGTCATAAATGATTCGATCCAAATTGACCCATTAACTTATTTATGACCCATTTATGCGCAATGCAATTTTCTTGATCCATACCCGACCCGACCCATAACCAACCCATACCCGATTAGACCCGTATTGCTAAAACACTTCCATATTTAATTAAATATAGGAAAATTCATACCCAAGCTGAAAGCTTGAAATGAGAGTGCGGAATGAGTGAGTGCAAGATTGAGTGAGGGTGAGAGAAATACGTTAAGTTTAAATCAGTTGTAAACTTATTTATGACCCATTTGCGATCCATTTATGATCCATTTAACACTAATATAAGACTTCTTCCCATTTATGATTCATTTACTAAATATAACTAATCCATTTATGACCCATTTACTAATATATGGGTTAAGAAATGGGTTTATGATCCATTTTGACATGTCTACCTCTGTCTTCTCATTTATTTATTTATTTGTTTTCAATCGACATACCGAATTTTGTTTCCCCTCGAATTTAATCCGCGCTCTCGAGTACAGAATTTCGCGATAGTCCGGCTTTCACTTCCAGAGCGCCTGATATGCATCATTCTCGTACCGGTGGTAGCTTCCGAAAAATCACATATCGATTCTCTTTCTTCTTCGGACCCCTGTGGGGAAAAGTTTGAAAAGAAGAGGCTTGAGTAATACAATCATGCCGTCACCATAGAATGAAAAGGGGGCGATCTTGTGATCCTTGGTCCGCGAAGATACCTTGTTAGGTATTTCATTTTGTTTTCCCCTCGAGGCCAATCTAAATTTGTGCTCAAGAAATAGCTGTCCATACACTGACTAGGGATTGTATAGATTCTCGAGAAGAGAGGAGCCGTTCGCCTCATGTTTTAGCAGCCGCGCGAGATTATTTTCCAGTCTTTTAAGGGTGCGCGACTCGAGTTCGGTTGTAATTGAGTTGAGTTCGAACTTGGGGGCGGTTGTGGGTCGATGAGCTTTAGAGATGTCAATTTTTTTAAGGAAAATAAGGTCATGCTCAACCCATATATTATAATGCCAATTGAACTCATTTTCACGCTTTATCCTCCAACTTCCCCGGACTCGATCCTCGACCCATTTACACTTGTATGCCGCTAATTATGGAGGAACATATGGCATTATAATAATTGCACGGTTCTTCCTTTTTTTTTTTTCCTTTAATAAAACAAGCACGGCCATAAAAAGATCGGATTACCTAGAGGCTCAAACCGCTCTATCCGCATGAACCGATGAAGTTCGAAAACTTCGATCGGAACAAAGGATCCCAATATAGAGCGATTTGCACGCAGTTTACGAGATTTTAAATGGGGTGAGAGCTGACATATTTCCCGACGCCACAACCAATCACGCCAATTCCGCGGGTTCGATTTCTCTCTTTTTTTTAATCTTTTCTATTATCGGTGTTATCGTGCTAATATGTAGCATTAGATTTCAGTAGACCTGTCAAAATGGGTCATAAAATCCATTTCTTAACCCATATATTAGTAAATGGATTATAAATGGGTTAGTTATATTTAGTAAATGGGTCATAAATAAATAGAAGTCTTATATTGGTATTAAATGGATTGTAAATGGGTCGCAAATGGGTCATAAATGAGTTTATAACCGATTTAAACTCAACGCATTTCTCTCGCTCTTACTCAATCTTGCACTCACTCATTCCGCACTCTCATTTCAACTTGGGTATGAATTTTCCTATATTTAATTAAATATGGAAGTGTTTTAGCAATACGGGTCTAATTAGGTATGGGTTGGTTATGGATCGGGTCGGGTATAGGTCAAGAAAATTACATTGCCCATAAATGGGTCATAAATGGGTTAATGGATCAGTTTGGATCGAACTATTTATGATCCGACCCAAATCCGATCCGACTCACCCATTTGACAGGTATAGATTTCAGCAATGATATGCTAATTTGCATGAGCGGGCATCACATTGGATTATGGCAATTGGAAAAGCATCGTCCAAATTAAAGCTGGGGGGAGGGAAGTTTGCATTACGGCGCATTTAAATCACCCCGAAATAAAATATCTTCCTTGGGCTGGCACGTCAACTTTGTGAACATCGAGCTTACAAAGCTACCTATCATTGAAGGGAATCAATAGGTCAATGTGGCTCATGACGTGAATTGAAATTGCCATCGAGACGATATAGTGTCGAGCCCGAGCTCGACTGGACTCGTATATTCTACGCTAAAATCTCGGCTTGAGCTCGATCGAGTATTCAAATTTCCGCTCGAGCTCGATTACACTGGAGAGTCGACATGTTTGAGTTCGACTCGACTACAATTGATTCATGAAGGAGCTCGAGCTCGATCTTGAAAAAAAAGAAGGATAATGTGGGTATATTATTAAATCACGAGGGACAAACATGTCTATTTTGAACTAACAAATATATATTTTTTTTAAAAATAGAAACTCGATTAGACATTTTGTGTTCGAGTCCTTCATCGACAACTCTCACTTTTTTTTTCTCGTGGGATAGGTATATTGAAAACCTTAAAACTTGTCACGAAAGTGTAATCGAGTCCTGAAACTTTTAACCAGTGCCCATGAAAGTGCAATTGAGTATTAATATTTTCAAAAAGTGCAATCAAGGGAAAGACTTGAACGCGATTGCACTTTTTGAAAGTTTTAGGACTCACTTGTACTTTCACGATAAATATTATAACTTAATTGCACTTTCGTGACTAGTTTTAGGATTCGATTGCACACGCACGTATCCCTTTTTACTTTTTAACGCGAGATGGAGAGAGAGAGAGAGAGAGGAGTCAAAGTTAAATTGCGCGGGGTAAAGAAAAAAAGTGAACTCGAATCCTAACTCTTATTGAGAAAGTGCAATCGAGTTCTAAAACTTGTCAAAAAAGAGCAATCGAGTCCCGAAATTTGTTTCAAAAAGCGCAATCGAGCCTCAAGGCTTTTAAAAAAACGCAATCAACAGAAGGACTTAATTAAATAAATTCGACGAGATTTAAGATTCGATTGGACTTTTCTGAAAGTAATTTTAAGACTCGATTGCATATTATGATGAGTTTTAGGATTTAATTACGTATTTTAAAAAATTTTAGGATTCAATTCTATCCGAGTAATAAATTTTAGCACGCGACACCCTTATCTCTTTTTCAACTTTTTTAACGGGAGAGGGAGAGGGAGAGGAGCCAAAGTCAAACTTGCGCGGGTAAAAAAGATAGAAACGGGGGGGGGAGAAGGTGTGGTCGTCGTCGTCGTCGTCCTCGTCTTTCTTTCTTGTTAATAAGCAGCAGCAGCAGCAGCAGCGATTGAACAAGGCGCGACCGGTCTTCGCTTCGGTCGTCACCAACCACTTTTCTCCCCTCTCATTTAATCTCCATCCTCCTCCTCCTCCCCCTCTCTCCATCGTCTTCCCCTTCGTCCTCCGATTCTCGCCTCCTCCTCCTCCGCCGCCGCCGCCGCCGCCGCCGCCGTCCTCCTCCATGATGAAGAAGGCGGGCTTGAACCCCAACCTCAAGCTCACGCTCTCCCTCCCCCCTCCCGATGAGGATACCTTCGCCAAGTTCCTGTAAAACACTCTCCCTCTCTCTCTCTCTCTCTCGATCTCTCGATCTCTCGAAGTGTGTTTTTTCTTGTTTTTTTTTTTGTTGGTGGATCGCGTGCATTGTTGCTCGGTTCCTGTGATTCGCCGATCGGCTCGTCTGAATCTGGCTGGCGCCCCGGTGTCGTCGTGTCAGGACGCAGAGCGGTACGTTCATGGATGGCGATCTGCTCGTCAACAGGGACGGGGTTCGGGTCGTGTTGCAGAGCGAGGTCGAAGCGGTATGGGATTCGAACTGCTCAATGTAATTGGTGGATCTTACTTTGCTTGAATTGGTTTCTTTTGCGTCCTCGCATCTGGCTGCACTGGTTTGGATACCGAGGCGGCTTGGAAGGAAGCCGACGGTTCTCGCTTCTCGAGATTGGAGGCAAAATTTTTAAGTGGTTTTCATCGGTGGATATTTCCTGTGCGCGTGTATTGGTTGGATGATCATTACATTTCTCCGGTCGATCTAGGCGTTTTGTTCCTGCATTCGTCTTGTTTGTACCATCTCAGGCGTTTCTTACAATTGCTCTATTATAAATGGTTTGGTGAACTCTCTATAGCGTGTGAGGAAGCTCCGGTTGAGATGGAAGGAATTCCTTAATATCGGGGACGCAGAAAAGCCTCTCTTTTTTTCCCATAGATAAGCGTCTGAGTTCATTATGTGGCTAGACATATCTTTTTTTTTTTTTTTTTTGGTTAAACGGCTAGACATATCTTCATTCTTAGAATCTTAGATCTTTATAATGCTAGCCTCGCCAGAGATTATCTAGCTCTAGCTTATTAGCGAAGCTGTGTGCTGAGTTGCTTAACGCTAATTTGTTTCATTTGGATTGGGGAAGCTATCTAAGCTCCTAGCTGAGCTGATTCACTGCTTTTGTTTTGGAGTAATTCGATACTCTGTACTGAAACGGTGTGCATGTTTGTCTCATTTTGAGCATCTTTTGTGGTCTCTCACTTTGTGTTCAGACTGATCATAGTACTTGAAGAATATTCGCTTTGTGCCTTGAATATCGTAATCTCTTGATGCATACTATCGTGTCTGTTCCAGCCACCCCTTATCAAGCCAACAGACAACCAGCTGAGTTTAGCGGACATAGACACGATTAAAGTTATCGGAAAGGGGAATGGCGGAATAGTCCAATTGGTCCAACACAAATGGACTGGGCAGTTTTTCGCATTGAAGGTATTGTAACTAACTTGCGTGCTCAAGCTTCCCATTTTTACTTGGTGCACCATTACTAAATGTTGCGGTGGCTATGCTTTCTGTTATCCCGAATTTTTTTGCCGCTATAATTAATGTCTTGGGAGAACAGATTCTACAGTTATGCTTTCCAACTAACATAGCGAGTTTAGCCACTTACTCGTGCCTGAATGATGTAATTGGGCTCTTGGTCACGACCTATTCCCATTTCGGAGAAAGCTTCCACGTCGCTTTGACATGGAAGAGTCTTCTGTCAGGCTACTAGATTATGAAGCTTACATGCTATCGATACCATCTAATGTTTGGTATCGTATGATCACACATTCCGATAAGGCTACTAGATTATGAAGCTTACATGCTATCGATACCATCTAATGTTTGGTATCGTATGATCACACATTCCGATGAAGACCTATTCCCATTCTGGTGAAGCTTCCACGTTGCTTTGAAATGGAAGTCTTCAGTCATGCTACTAGATTATGAAGCTTACATGTTATCAACACCGTCTCATGTTTGGTATCATATGATCACACGTTCCGATGAAGACCTATTCCCATTCTGGAGAAGCTTCCACGTCGCTTGGACATGGAAGAGTCTTCTGTCATGCTACTGCATTATGAAGCTTACATGCTATCGATACCATCTAATGTTTGGTATCATATGATCACACGTTCCGATGCGTGATTTCTCATGCTTTTCTGTTAAATTGTAAATCCAGGTCATCCAAATGAATGTTGAGGAGTCTGCAAGAAGGCAGATAGCACAGGAACTCAAAATTAATCAATCTTCGCAGTGTCCATACGTTGTGGTCTGCTACCAATCCTTCTATGATAATGGTGCCGTTTCTATTATATTAGAGTACATGGATGGAGGGTCGCTGGCAGATTTTCTGAGAAAAGTTAAAACTATTCCA
This sequence comes from Syzygium malaccense, assembly GCA_031216405.1. Taxonomy (NCBI): domain Eukaryota; kingdom Viridiplantae; phylum Streptophyta; class Magnoliopsida; order Myrtales; family Myrtaceae; genus Syzygium; species Syzygium malaccense. The sequence continues at coordinate 6,191,884 of CM062255.1, forward strand.
GAGCCATTCCTTGCGGCCATTTGTAAGCAGGTGAAGAAAGATGCAAATCATCTATATGATTGGTCAGTTCTATTCTGTTTTCTCTTCCGTGAGACTTTTCAACCTATACAAGAAAATTGATGTAGGTGCTCAAGGGTTTGTTGTATCTGCATCATGAGAAGCACATAATACACCGAGATATGAAGCCTTCTAATCTGTTGATAAATCATAGAGGAGAAGTCAAGATTACTGATTTTGGTGTGAGTGCTATAATGGCTAGCACATCTGGACAAGCTAATACCTTTGTCGGCACATACAACTATATGTCTGTGAGTAATTCAATCGTGTGCACTAATATTCTTTCGCTGCTTCTCCCTTCATGTGAATATATATCCCCTTTCACCTTACCCTTAATTCTCACGTTTGTTCCTCACATTTTTTGTAGCCTGAGAGAATCATTGGAAACAAATATGGTTACAAAAGTGATATTTGGAGCCTGGGCTTAGTATTGCTAGAGTGTGCAACGGGGAAGTTCCCATATACACCACCTGATCAACAAGAAGGATGGACCAATTTCTACGAGCTCATGGAAGCCATCGTCGATCAACCACCACCTTCGGCATCTTCTGATCAATTCTCTAGCGAGTTCTGCTCATTTATCTCTGCTTGGTAAATCTTCTATATCTGCTCTTCCATTCTTAATGGATTGACTTGGCCTTCTTGTCTATTTTATGCAAGATCAAAGTTTATCATAATAGCAAGGTATTGATGTGATGTGTATTTTCTACTTGACATGATGTATAGGTGCTTATTGGCTAATTTAGATCTGAAGTTGGTTGTATCATATACATATCAGAATTTTGAAAATGATTCAAGCACTAAAAGATCAAGAAGTTAGTTTTGTTGAGAATGAGCTTGGCTAACTCTCATTTTTGCTGCTTCAACATAGGGTACACGCATGTTGAATTGCAATATAAGTTGAGTTGTTTTTCATCTTGTTAATCTGTCATCATTCTATGCAAAACCTAATTTCTTCCCTGCAATGTTTATCTCTGCAGTGTGCAGCAGGACCCAAAGAATAGATGGTCTGCAAATGAACTTATGGTATATTCATTATGTCTTCTAAAAACTTTTTGGTATTTCTTAGTGGCCCTAGCAGTCTCCACATAGAAGCCACTCATAAACCCAATACCGAGCGAAGGGGATTAAACCTCTTTCCTTCAACCGCTCAAGGTGACTGGTGCCACTGCACAAAGTCACCAGGGTCATCAAGTCATCTGAATTGCTTGTCTTTAGTGTATCAGCACTTCAGACATACTGACTTTGAGGATGCTCTTTCTTGCTTTGATTTGAAATACAGGGTCATCCTTTCATGAGCATGTATGAGGACTTGAATGTCGATCTTGCTTCCTACTTCACTAATGCAGGCTCCCCACTTGCAACCTTTGAAACTTCGCTGGTATGCCTAGAGCCTGCTTTCTTGCCCATGCACATATGCAATTATCGTCTTGTCTCTTATCCTGTGTAAGGATAATGATTAGTAAGTCGAAAAATTTTAGTATGCACAAGGTTGAGGCTAACTGGAGTGCTATTTGTTTAAGAATGCATTGTTGTTTGAATATATCATCCACTTGTTGTCCAAACTATGCTTTAGATTTTATGGTATATTTCCTGCTTATAAGTAATCAGAAAAAAGTGACCAGTCAGCCTATTTATTTAAAAAAATTGGCTTTTTTTAAACAGCTGATGAATATATTAGTACCTGCAATTCCACAAAGGAATTGTGTTTTGGCTCCCAAAGTAGAATCTTTCCCATTTCAATTATTTTGCATGGTCTTGGAAACCCATCAGCTGTTAATTAAAATCATACACTGCCAATTCTGCAGCTTTTAGCGAAGATCTCTTGAACTGAGTGACTATGCAGCTTGGCGTGCTTTGGATGGTTGGGTGACTTTAGTTTTCTTGACAATCTATAGACTTTCAAAAAAGCTCTTTGCCTTTGAAAGCCATTAGCTGCATTCACAGGCTAACTTTCTTCTATATGAATTAGTAACTGATGATCATTCTCCTTGAAGTAGGGGTTCCAGCAACTGGAGATCTTCGGCTCTCTCAGAACTCAGTGAGCAGTTTCGAGACAAATAAGTGGATAACTTTAGGAGCTGGTAACTATCTGCCCCGAGTCGAGTCTCTGAGTGTTGGCAGTTCAAGAGGATTTCATGGGCGTGATTACTTTGAGCGACGAAGGACAGCTGATGTAAATTCGCATTTTTCTTTCTTATTGCAAGGTAGATTATTGGTCCTATGCTGGAATGTGATATGCGAGAAATCCTGATTAGTGCATACGTCAGTTGAGAAATGATCTTGCTAGAGGTCTGCAAAGATTCATGACGGAAACTATGAGATGGCTCTTTAATGCCCGGAAATGGAGAAACTCGTGATATTAATAGCGATGATTTTGTCAGACCGTGCTTAAATACACTTCCCGCATCGAAGTATCATAGTTCTTATTGAGCTAGTCGAATAGTTGGATTAAGTTGAAATTACGTTAATTCGAGGATTTTCAGGCCCCAAAGCTGGACGATGTTACTGACAGACTTCTAAGGTTTTTTGGCTTTTAACTAAGGTAAACTATTTGACATAATTTGTTGTTGATAAAGAAAATATTTTTTATTGACTAATTATTTTTTAGGAAAATATTTTTTAAATCATTCATCTTTCATGAAATAAATGGAGTCAATCTCATAAATAACATTGAATGAACCGCATTCTTAGGATGGTCTTAGCGGTTCATAAATAGCACTGAATGAATTACCTTCCTTTTGAACGTAGAGAAGGTCACTTCAATTCTTGATAGCAATTACCTAAAGTTGGTGAATATTACCAAAAAAGTTTTAAACTTATTGCATTTGTGCGATTTCAGTCTTAAATTTTGATTGTTCTAATTTAATTTTAAACTTTTTGACGATTTGTCAAAGTAATCCTTCCGACCATTTTTTATTAGAAAACATTGACATGGCAGTCCAGTCAGGGCCAGCCGTCCTATTTGGCGTACATGCGCTGAGGTAAACAAATTTTAAAAAATTTTACGTATTTTTTCCTTTTTTTTATTTTTTGTTCCTTTTTCTGTTTTTGACCTTTTTGCAAGTGGCTGAAGAGGGCTGGGCCCTATCTGGGCAAGGCCGCCCTTGATGGCCATAGGGGAGGCCAAGCCGGCGGTTGATGAGGGCTCCCATGCCCTTGCCCAACCGCAATAAAGACCAAAAAAATAGAACAGGAAAAAAATTATAAAAGAATAAATAAATAGTAATAATTCAAAAAAATCAATTTTTTTAAATTGCAAAAATTGTCCACATCAACATCGACAGTGCCATGTAGGATGGCTGACATCCATGTCAGCAATTTCCGACTAAAATCAATCAGATGGACTACATTGGCAAATGACTAAATTTGTCAAATTAAAAGGTTTAAAACTGAATTGGTACAAGCATAATAGGTTTAAGACTTTTTTTGTAGTTCTCCCTCTAAAGTTGTTCTAACAAAACATGATCACCAACCAATCTCCAGACTTCTCGAGAAATAAAACAGCAAAAAAGAAGATAATCTCAACTTTCGGGGATCAATTTTGAGAGAATACATGCGACATCGACAATTGGATCCCATGCGATTTATCCTTAGTTGGCAACTGGTGATAAATCCGTGCCAAAGTCTCGATGATGAGAATAACAAGACAAGAAAAATCATTTCAACCATTTTTTTCTAAGAACAAAAGTTTTCGATGAACATTCTGTTGATGTAAGGGAGAAAAAGATAGATATATAAGGAATTCAATTTTTTTTTTATGTACGTATTTCTTATATTTATTAGTGAGATGAGTGGATATACATTGAGCATGTGTTCTTTTTCTTTAATCATTTGAACAGGAATTTTCTAACATGCGAGACATCGAAAAAAGGAAGTTGAAAATATTAAGGGTGATTGGTTCCCGATCCAGTTTCCAAAATTGGGAACCGAATCCAGTCCAATGGAATTGGTCACTACGAATTTAATTCACATTTTACTAATTTTTGTCAATGAAGTTTGCCTAAGGTTTAGTTCACATTTCACTCATTTTTGTCAATGAAATGCACTTAGGATTTAGTTCACATTTACTATCAATTTGGTCTGATTCGGTCCGGTTCCCTCTTAGAACCGGGAACCAGACCGCCCAGGCACCAATTTCAGTTTTAGGAATCGGGAACCGGACCGACACTCCCGAGAATCGGACCAAACTGGCAAGTTCGGGCGCCCCCACTTTAGGCTGTCCATTTTGCAACCCCCTAGAAAATATCACTTGTTTCAGATAATAATATGCACATCAAAAGTAGCTAGCTAGTCGATAATGTAATCACCTTTTTACGTGATAAATTAAGAAGCACATAGATGACTCGAAAGATACCGAAGGAACATATGATTAGCAGATATGGTTTTGAACCCATATAATTATTAAGGAACACACTGCAAAAGTTACAGGTCAAGAAATTAACAACGCATGCACATATTGATGAAAGTCAAATTAACCGTGGAATACATATACTTTTACAGAAACACGACTAACACGAATTTGCAACTACAAGATACCGTGTTCGTACTGTAATTTATCTCGTGCATTATTGCCATGTACATGTAGAAATAAACTTTTTGAACAGTTGCATAAGAATAAAGGGAAAAACACACTCAAAAGCTTCTTACATTTTTGAAAAAACTTGAAAGTGGGAGTGAATGGAAGTTGGAGTAACATTGAAATTAGGATGTAGACACAATTAACGGTTCCCATTCAACTAGCGCTGCAGTTCACTATATCACTAATTAAAAATTTGCAGAAGCTAAACAAATGATCATAAGTTTAGAAAATAATAACATGATTAAGCGTAGTTAGGCATGACATGATGCCTTTTGGCGCTGCAAATAAAAGGCAGATACTATCCATCTCAGAAAAATAACCTTCTCTAGCAGTTCCGATCGATGCATGCTCATCTCTTCTATTGGACTTTTATTACCTGCATATCGACATTGGCCTCCACCCCCTGAAACCATGTGGAAAAACACCACATGGATCGAGCAAAAGCCAAACTGCAGCATTCAAATTATCCAATCATGGGAAAGATTTACATCAGATGGACTCCAATCATCAATTGTCGGCACAGAAATCATCAATTTGCAGAAAAGAGAAGAGTGAGTCCTTTTCTCATTTATCTTTTGGTCATTCTCCACAATGTTACCCTCTGCTCCCAAATTCACTTGCTACCATGGAATCAATTAAATACTTCCATAATCCGACAAGAATGGCATTGATGTTTGTTGTACGTTCACTTACAGGCCTCACTCTGGAGTCTTGACATAGAACCTCGTTCCAGGTTGTGTGATCCCTTATATAACCCATTCCCCTTTGGAAACCAAATGAAAAGGCAGAAAAATACTACCCTGAGAAAATCAGACGATCACCTGATTGTGGGCACTTGCATATGGCAAATATACTTTGCACTGCAAGAAGAGCAGCAACACACAGTCCATCTCCCCACATGAACTTTTGCAATAGATCCCATCCGTGCTTGCTCATCTTCTCCATCTAGACCTGACAAATTCAGTAGTCTCCGTGTAATACAGAACTTTTGCATCTATGCTTGAAGATAAAGGAAAAAAGAAAACAATAGATAAACTAAGCAAGAGCTAACTACATGATCAGATCGTATCATTGCACAACTTGCAAAAACCTCTTCTATTTATAATTTCAGTTCTCCCTCAAATTCTATCTTCATCTTCCCCTGTAAAATATACTTTCTACCACTTGGATTTAGTATGTTGAAACTTCTTTGTTTAACGCTCATCAGACAAGCATGACACTGTAGATTGGCAGTCATAGAAACCAAACCTAAAAGCGACAGCATCTGCATGTATCAAGCAAGTGATTGCCATCGACCAGTGGTGCCAATTTTGCTGATAAGATCATTCAACATAAATGGCATTCTTTCCAAATAGCTGTCAAGTTGTGAAACCTCCAAAATGGTGTAGAGTGTAAGGTTCAGGATCTGCTTACAGTTTCCTAAACTATCTGGGACGATAGCACCTGCTTATAAGTGGTTGATTAGATAATCAGAAGACGGACAGCTGGGAAGCCAAGGATCCAAAAAGAAGTGTAATGTAGAAGCCACTCAAATATGGAGAGGAAAACCACCGTTCCATGAGGATAAAGGATAACTTAAGCCTAGGCAAGATACAGTAACCTCCTGATCTCTTATCATATGAACTCTTCTGCATTTAAACAGGTCTGCCCGAAAAAGTAGGACCAATAATGTTTCTGTTATAACCTTTCAATTGGCCCTAGAACAAAATTGTTATACAAGAGCCAACTAGTTCTCCCCACTGAATGAGTCTGCATTTAGCCAGTGAAGTGTACCTTTGCTGAGTCTAAGTAACCTAGGCATAAAGTGAGACAATATGTAAATTCCCACCCAAGAATGGGGGGCTTGGGTTTTGGTGGGGGGGTGGGGTGGGGTGGTTTCGTTGGAAGGTGGGGGCGTGCAGGCTGCCGTTAGTGTTGGGTGATGGAAAACCGGCATGGTCGCATCTTCGTAGAGCTATCAAGTTAACAACTATAACTGGATTTTAAACAGCATTGGTGCAAGTAAAGAGGTCTAAGCATTTACTAGCAACCAAGAATATTACAGGACAAGAAGAGATATATAAAATATGCAGAGGAAAGCATTTGGTGGCGAGGATAGACTGGATCAAAGTGCATTCTGACCCTTGTGATGTTGGGCATCTCTGCATATAAGTATTATTGCATGCATCTTTGAACAAAGGAGGATAGGTCGGAAAGATATTTCAACTGAACATACGAGATTCTTTAGAATATCAATCTCATAATTTCATACACCCGCATGATAGATAAAGAGTGGAAGTCCAACAATTACCTCAAGCTCTTGCAATCAATCCCACCAGAAAAAACAGAAGTTCGTGGCCCATTTCACGACAAATGTGCATGACACAAATGGCTTCTGACAAAACGAGGAAGATCTTAGTGGTCCTTCTAACTTCTGAAGTCATAGGTTAATAAATATTTAAAAGTTGGAAACTGTTTCAATGCATCTTTTACATTGTATAAACATTCGTCAGGCAGCAAGAAACCACATACTAAAGATAAGGTCTCCCTAGCAAAGCAAATATATATGCTAAATCGGGAAAGATTAAGCCCAACTCACACTACTCAGATTATATTTGCAACTGATGCAATGAGTCTTTTAACATTTGCTACCTTCAATTAAAACAGACAAAATATCAGAAAGAACTACCAATAAAATGATGAAATCACCTAAAATATCAATACATAGACTTTGACTGTTATCCAAATCTACACATAAGAATGCAATTTGCCTGCAGAATTTTGTTAACGATCCTCCGTCTTTATAGCCAAGCACCTGCAAGAGAGCAAGGCTTTCCAAAATCTGCCCCAACTTAGATCCAGTGAAGTAAAACACCATTTCACACATGGGACAATAGTTAAAATCTACTAAATTCAGTGTAGACATCAAAGATAACAAAAATCTTACCATTTACCACGTATTGCTAGGTACAAGATGGCTAGCAAACCATCATAGAAGAAACTTCCCAATCCTAATAAAGAGATATACAGCAGGGACAAGATATTGAGATTAGATATATTGACCCAGTAAAAACGATTAATTCACATTCTACTAAAACTTCAACGGAGAAATGGCAGTTCACCAATAATTCACATCTAATTATGGCCAGTAATTAAAGAGAAAAACACCTTTAAATATGAACATAACTGCAGAGACCTTTCCTCCAATGAAAAGATGATATTATTTGAAATCAGAAATGTATGTACAAGAGGCATTGTACATTCTTTGCGAAGATATAGTCCCTACAAATACTAACTTGTACGTTGAGCAAGATCTTTACATTCAGGGTCACCACCTTAGTACAGAGGCAAAATCGAAAACATCTGAAAGGCTCACTTCATGATCAACTTCTGAAGAAGACTACAAAAGAATCTATATAACCTAAATTTGTTGACCTGATTGCACCCCTTCAAAGTAGGTTGTTCCTTTAGCAACTGCAGTTTGTCTTTTTGTCAACAGTATAATTAATAAAACTATACAGAGAAACAACTTCAAACCATCATATTTACGTCTGAAAGATCATCCATAGGAATTTCAAGCCCCATAAAGTCATTATCTTGCAGATTATCATCATCAATGTTCAACCACGAAGCAAGGTCTTGGCCATGGCCATCCAAATCATCGGAAACACCAAGTTCATCAATTCCTGGTAGCTGCAGACTTGACAAATCAATTGGGTCCTCAAGCCCATCAAAACTAAAGTTAAGTTTTTCCTTGGAATTACTACTGGCTGTCACTATCTTGGAACCAGAAGGCAATGCTGATTTTGACTGTTCTGATGTTCCAAGAAGTCCATTGATAGATACAGATAATTGAGTCATTTTCTGCTTGGGCTTCGCTTTAGATTTTCTCTCTCCCTTGGCATTAAATACAGCTGGTCGATTGCTTTTATTATTTCCCGTTCTAGACAGCACCTTTCCTTCTCTGTCCCTCTCACTCCTCTTTCCTTTTGTGCTGCTAGATAGAGAAGTTCCAAGGGCTGATGGTGAAGTGGAAGAATTTCCAATTGTACCACCTACAACCTCATGGAGCAACAACTCCCTCTTCTTTACTCTATTGAAGCATGTATCTTCTTTACCAGTACTTTGCTCAGCCACAAGATCTCCAGGCAGTGGCGCATCCATAGAATTCATGTCACAATTATCCATTTTTTGACCCATAAGGGACATGGAAGGACTTTGCTGTGAACTCTTGGAGGCTGCAGAAGGGAGGAAGAGCTTAGTTGGTGAACAATAAACGAAGTGGACTTTACAGCATGGGCAACTTGAACAAAAAAATTACAAGATGGAGACTACATATCCTACTGTGAAAATTAGAATATTTATTCAGGGTCTAGAAAGCAGCACAAAATAGATAATAACCAAACAAGTTCTAAGAGAATACCACTGCACAGAGATTGGAATATACTTCTAAGATTCTAACATCCCAAGGATGGATAGAAGTGAAGGGATTTAATTTGGAAGAATTACCTTCCAAAGCTGCTCGACGAGAAGTCCCAGTCAGAAAGATATCCCTAAACAAGGGCTCACTGAAGCAGCTCTCGCCAGTATTTTCATATTGTTTGCAACGGTCTAACGTACGTTTAACAAATGCCAAAGCAGCTTGCTTGGCCATCTTGTTGCTTGAACTCTTCCCACCAGTGGCATTTGGACCCCAGCACATCTAAGAACAAAGTTGATTGTTATTGATGATAGGAAGATACACATGCAAAAAGATCACTAAAAGTTGATGTACTTATACAGTAATTTCTCAAGGCCCAGTATTCCTCTTGGACTCCTTAATTCTTCTTGCATTCACTATCGCAGTGAATCCACCATTTCCCAAACAGACAAGAATTACCTAATTTCTCTCCGCTCAATCATTCTCCAACATTATATTAACGAAGCATAAGAGTTGTTGTGGACCAATCTTAGAAATGTGAGACAGAATTTTTTATTGATACCATTTTAGAACCATATTCTAAAGTTAGAGCTTTTCAGCAAATTGAAGACTGCTTCTATTTTTGAAATATGGTCTTCAACCAGGTCGGATACTTGGTTCTTTTTATGTTTCTTTCCTTAATTTTTTCCTTTCCTTTCGTGTGTGCATGCATGTTTGTTTCTGCTATAGTTGGGGGGAGGATAAAAAGTGCTCGGAACCAAAAGTATGAAAGCATACACAGAATGAGAATAAGTTATGCCCATCCATCGAGCAAAGTGGGAAGGTAAATGTTGACTGAACAATTTGACATTTCTTGGCACTGAAGGGGGCATGGTTCAGCAAAAATAGTCAGTCTTTTCAATTGGCATGTCAAGTGGGCTAGGGCTAAGAATAAAATGATAAAAGCAATTCAAAGAGGGGAAAAGAATGAACACAGGAGAAAAGGCCATGAGGTGCTTCAGGAGACTCTTACACAGGTAAGAATGGGATCTGATAAAGACTTCAGAAGTTTATTCCCTATGAATTTTTAATTGTTGGCTTAAGTAGAGAAATGGAAGTATTATCCTTCAATATGTAGCGCCATATATAATTATTGTTGAAATTGGAGGGCTAATACATCAGACATCTATAGTCCTCATTCTCCATCTATTGGATAGAAAAACCTCTTTAACTCCCCCCAAACCCTTTTCCAATCAACAGTTTCAACTCTTTCAAGGATATTGTATTAGCTTACATGAAATCTTCAACAAAAATCAATGGAGATAATTCCATTTAGGTGTTATTAGCTTACATGAAATCTTCAACAAAAATCAATGGAGATAATTCCATTTAGGTGATTTTGAGCTTGAAAAACTGTTTCAATGGAACCGTATCAACAAAAAACACCTTTCCATAACTATTTTCAGCACGACCAGGATGGTCAGAGGGTTTGTTTTATCCCTTATAGCCTTGGTTTTCAGAGCGCTCTAACTGCCTATTAGTCTTTATCAACAATATCATCCAGTTTCCTTTTAATTCCAGCATAACCACCAACGGACAGAAGAATATCTGTTAAGCACTCTACATTCTCTTTCTCCACTCTACAGTTCACAGCAAATAACTAAAAATGCTCCATTTCTAAGCAAATAACAAGAGAGGACGTTTTGCAAGAATGAAAACAAGGGTGAACCTATATATCCCTGTATACCCATAAAAAAGGAGTCAAAGGGAGTTGTTACTCGACCATAGTAAGAGGATATCTAGAAAATAAATGCATGTTTACAATTACGATAACAAGAATAATTCACGATGAGGAAACATACCATATACTTCTCGTAAGCCATTACTACAAGCTTGTCCATGGCACGTTGTTCGAACTCCCTAAGCAATCAAATAAATAAACCACCTATAAGTCACTGATGCATCAGAATATCAAGTAAGAGGAAAAATAATGGAATCTGAACCAAAAAAAAGGTTACTTTTCTTGAGTCTCTCTTGTTTCTGCAGCAACCTTGATTAGTCTTTCCAAAAAGCCTTTGTTCTTGGATACCTATAATAGGAATAAACATGTGACAGCTGAATTACAGATAAAAATGGACAGATTCATCTCCACAAAAGGTACCCAAAAATAAAGCATACAAGAACTTTGAAAAAGCACCTGCATGTGGTGTTTCTCCACTAATTGCATGATCTCATCATTGACTCCTTTGCTCTCCATTTGATCACCATGAGGCTGGTTTAAAAAGTAAATTTCAGATAAAAACCAGCTAAGCATGATTCAAATGACAAAAGTACTCATCCAGGTAATATATTCCCCCAAGCATATCAGCATTTCGCACGGCACAAAACGCCAAAAGACAAACATGGTAGATACATAGCATTATCCACAAAAGAAAAAACTAGCGACATAACTATAGCATGAGATTAAATGGAAAACTTTCCATTGCAAAAAATTTCAGTAAATACATACAGACAAAAGCAATAGGCATTCAATGTACATATGTACCTACCATGGCCTCAGGGAAGATTGCAATACTGTGAACCTCCAGGTGAAGTCTTTCATCTATACTCATGCGATCATATTTAACTTCTGAACACCCTGTGCTCGGCATCATTATTTGGTCTCTGACTAATCCGTTTATTGGATGATCAAAGCCTGAATTTATCCCTGTCCTTATCATGTCGACAATATCATTTTCATGCTCTTCATGTTCAGGAATGTGAGATACCATATGACCATTGACGGCCAGGGCACTAGAGTACCGATGGTTATGAAGTGGTTGGCAACTAAAACTATTTGATTCCATTTCTCTATCTAGCTTGAGCCTTGATCCATGTGCATCATTTATGAGGTCATCATTTTCAAAGCTGCCACAATCAGCCTCCTCCTCTGGAATTAGGGCCGCTATGAGCCTCTGACAAAGAGGTATCATGTTTTGATCTGACGCTGCAACTTCCATTTGTCCAGCAAGATCAAGCCCCATCTGTCTTTCTCCTTCAACCAACCCAAACCCATTGGGATAACTACACCAACTATCTGTATCAGTAGCAACAAAATTTGGTGTTTGAGTTGCAGACCCGAAATTTCCCTGTAAATTCATAAGAACAAAAACTTCAATTAGCAAAGTTGCAGAGAAACCAGAAACATCTCTCTTCACACGACAGGACTCGCCCATTTGTATTCAAAGTAACTATAAAAGAACCATAGAAGTTCTTGAGAATATATAAAACATGAGTTACACATTTAAAGGCATATCAGGAAACTCTTTTTTATCCATCTCGTATTGTCAAAAGAGCCATAATTTCACGTGCCCTAGGTATAGTTTGTCTCCTCCTATAAAATCACTCCTCAGACTTCCAATGATGAAAACCTCTTCATCTCCAAACTGCATCCATTGGGAAAGTTATATAGATAAATGCAAGGAATCTGAGTTTGCATCCCAGTGGTTGAGCTGAATCAATCAATCAATTTCATCTGTAGACCAGCAATTCTTTGATGAATTGAGATTCACAGAAACTTTCTCAATTTGCAAGGGTATATTCATGAAGAATTTGGCTCTCATCCAGAATCAGAAGATGAAAATTGGTATCTCTCGGTCATGCTTTCCTACTCCAAATTGAATGAACCACTTAATAAAGTGATCTGTTGAGGATCTCGATAACTAAAATGAACTGACGCAGCCCAAGGTCTACCTTAGAAAATTCCTTCTGGTCCTAGCTTAATCCAGATCTACCTAAAGCATACCGAAGTACTTTAGACATCACAGAAAGTCACTTGGATAACGAGTGGTTTGGTCCAGTTCATTCCATTCCGAGGAGAATACTACCTCTACCAAGTTAGTTTATAGTGCTTGGAGCTGTACCAATGAAAGATATTACAAGATAATCCTTGAAAATGTACCATATTTTGAGATGGTGAACTATCTAAACGTATGATGGCAAAAAAAGAAACACACTCTCTCGAACCTACTCTTCCTACAATGCGGACACAATCCATATCCAGCCCTTACATGTACTGCATTCAACGCAATCATGGGTCCTCAGCAGCCAACGTAATTTTCCCCTTTGTCATGGACACTTTTACTCTAACCAATCCTTCATTAGTATCAGAGTCTATGAAACAATCATATAATTGAGGAATCCCAAAACCTATACCAGACAGTGAATTCCATCTAATCTGCATTTCCCATATAAAAGAAACGAAAGGAGGATAATGAATTATATGTGATGTCAAACATGTTACAGGGTGATCAATGGGCCTGTCCAAGCCCTCTAGGTTGGCAAGTACACATATTTGAGAATTCCATCTACACTAGAGGATTATCAATTTACATAAATGAAAAAGTCCAAGACTAATAGATGAGCTTTGTCATTGAATATCCCACCCGATAATTTTCACACTTCCAATACTGGGTAAACAATAGCAGGCACGTGCTGAAGAGATTTTTCAAGAACAATGTCCTCGTCCAGTTGCAATAAAACATCTTACACAAAAATTTTATACAAGTGAGTATGTAGAATGACTAAGGACATCATCTAAATTCACGACAAATCAGTCAAATAGCAGACTCTTAATAAGTTTTCCAGAAGAGGTAAGAAAGAGAAATGCCTGTTGCTTCAAATAAGCAATGTCTTCATCGAATATAAGACCAAAGACTGCTTCCATTTGCATCAAAAACTCGTTCGGGAACACATGAGCTGCAACCAAAAACCAATCAAGTGAAAACAAAAGGCTAATGCAAATATCGAAGGGAATGCAGAATTCTTCGAACACATACATGGATTAACGACAGCATTGGCAGCAGCCAATAGCTCTTCATGCCCATCATCGGAGCCAACTAAGATAATCAACAAAGAAAAATGTGAGGACATCAGAAAATCTGGGTAACATGAGGCTAGCTCAACAATACGTACATTAGAAGTTGGCCAAAAATGAAAAACAAAAAGAACAAGACCGAACACAATACCCAGAAAATCTGCAGCCACATTGACTGATGTATGCCGTTGACGAGGATAGGCCTTTCTGTCAGAAAGTTTCCTAGACGTTGGACGGCCAGCTTTGCTGTGAGTATGATACAAATTAAGAGATCGTCATCGATAGATAACACCTAAAAGTCTCCTTGCATTAGTTAGAATTCCTAAAAAGAAATGACTGGAAAGTATGTCGTACCTTTCAGTTCTGTCCAAACCAAGTTTGGTACTTCTAAGCTGTTGTGCAGTGTCCTCATTGCCAAGCTTCTCACTTGATACTGGCAAGAGGGATCTGGAGGAAGTAACACCACGCCCACTCCTCCCTTGCCTTCGGATACCATCTCCTAGGTCATCCCTTGGAATTAACTTATTCTTCCTTGATGATGATACTATAGTTGAAATCTTCTGTACAGAATGGCCGGATTTCTCATCCACTTCATCGGACTTCTTGGTTTTATCCCTTGATTTAAATTCAGCAGCTCCCCCTTCCTCACCTTCTGATAACGGGGTGGAAGATAATGGTTCAGCTTTTAGTCTAACAGGCTGAGGAGAACTGCTCGGCATACGTCTAGGAAACCCCAATCCAACTTCATTTCCCACAACATCGGAACTGGTATCCATAGGAGAGGTTTCATCATTACTCGGAACAGATGGAACAAAATTTCTTCTCCTAGCAGTTCGAGAAATTTTCTGAGGCCTTGGCCAGCAAGCAACAGGTGGAGAAGAAGATCGCCCCGATGTTGTGCGTTTGCGACTTTGTGCCCCAACAGCAACAGAAGGCTTAGTTGTACAATTGGAGATCTCCCAATCATTAGACACAGTTGGACTGTTGACAACTGGGGACAACTTGGATGCAACACCAGAACTTGATCTTGGACCTCTAACAGATGCATTCATTCTTGTGCTAGATGTAGGACTTGCAGAAGTTAAATCATCACGGGCATTTGTCCTGGGTTTAACAAGATAGAGAAATTGTAAATGATTACAAAATGTACAGAATGTCAAATCGACTAAAAAGTTAAACTATTAAGCCGTTCTTGCAGTGAGACAAAGAGAACTCTCATCATGTCAGAAACTTGAAAGTCAAGAATTAAGAAGCTATTAACTAAAACAAACCAAGATAATATGTGGTACAGCAGATTAAACCGATAGGATGCTAATGAGAACCCGCTCACATACAACAATAATTCGATATCTACGAGCTTATGTCTGAAGCTAAGGATATAATTCATACTTATTGACGGCTTTGAGATTTATCCGTTCCTTGTCTGAGATAGGACGATCTTTCTTGTCACGGGAACTGCTGTCCAGGTCAGCCTTAGGTAATGAAGTACGTGCACAGAAGCTACCTTGAGAGATAGCTTCTGCTTTTCCTACTCCAGGGGTTCCATTACCAACTCCTGGCCTACATTAATAGGCAACAGAAAGAAAGACTCAGATACATCTAATTGAAGTTTCATAAGAATTACATGGTGGAAGAAAAGAGCTGGCTACTTCTTTGACAATATGACACTCAAGATGGTGGCTGCATAATAAATCATAAAAGAAAATGGGCTTCAACTTTGCTGCTGAATCACTTCAATAACAGTCTTTTGCCAGACAGAGTGTTTGACGACATGCAAATAAATATCATGCTCGTGCCCCTACATTGTTATGAAAAATGCCATGCTAATATAACGTCTTTCAACTACTGGAAATATAATGTCTTTCAATTAGTGGAAGTTCCCATTAGGATTACAAGTAGATAAACCACCAACTCCAGGTAAAGATAATCATAACTTGGCTTTGCAGTCTAAAATTGTGAATAAATAAATATTTCGATCCTGTGCAGCTCGAACGGTAGCAAGTAATGCTAAAATCTCTTGTATGTGCAGAAAATTTTAAGTAAAATAAACAAAAGAGGATTCAACCCTTTTCATACAGAATAATACTTGCAAAACACATTAAAAATCTCACACTAAACTTATTTAAGTATCCTATGAACAATGAAGCAGTTGACTTGGTGATGCCCGTGTCGATTTAATGCTGTTGGCTAAGCTAGCCAGGTACCTTTCTCAGGATAAAAATGCAAATATCTGTGAAAAAACTAAACTAATTTGAAATGTCCAGTTACATATATAAGCCAACTACAAGGATCCCCGCTTCTAGTCAAGTGAATTAATTATGTCAATTTTCATTTTGTTAGGTGCATGAACTTTCAAGTTTATGCAGTTTATAATATCAGCAGTTAGGATGGCTTTTCCACTTCTCCTTCAGATTATCCAATCCCAATGTAAAATCTGAGTCGAGACTTGTTGCCATGGACTCTTCCTCATGCACACTTTCTCTAAAATGAATGCCTAGCAAGGATAGCCATATGATCCAGATAAAATTTGAGAGTTACTTACAGAATAAAACAGATGCGCAAACCCCAACTCAAAAAACTTTCAGATTTCAATCTTTCATATTTAAACAATAAAACATTATACCGTCCAACTTTATTTTAGATGGTTAAAAACAACTTTCACTCTCAGCAGGATATGACATAAACACAAGGAAGATGCAGTCAGTGATCAATCCACCATTTTCTTTTAATGCAAAATACAGAAGAATCAAAAACATGCCATTGCTTGTAGTATCAAAACCAGAGATGAAAAGGATAGAAATTAAAAAATTTACTAACGCGAAATATCACAAATTCCTCTATGGGTGCAGATCAATTGCTTCGTCGACCACTTATCAAGTGCCTACAGTGATTTCCATCCTTTGTAGCCAAAGTATAGTCAAATAAACTTTTAGCATTAGCCAGCTGAAAAATGAAGGTGAAAGAGGATAATCCGTACTAGTGAAAGCCAAAATTAGTTGCCTCGGCCATTACTGAGG
Organism: Syzygium malaccense; assembly: GCA_031216405.1. NCBI lineage: Eukaryota > Viridiplantae > Streptophyta > Magnoliopsida > Myrtales > Myrtaceae > Syzygium > Syzygium malaccense. Next base: position 6,208,773 of record CM062255.1, read on the forward strand.
TTACTGACTGAAACAGCAGTCTATCTACACCAAACTTTTTGCATATCTATTCCGATTAACTTTGCTCACTCCTGCTTGCGACTTGGGCCTTGCCCCAATTGTGGTATTCAGAAATTATTCAGAAATTGTGCATATAACAAATAAAAAATGAGTACATGTTTGGCGAAACCTGAAATGCACAATTGTTTTGCAATGATAGGAAATATCATGCATAAAAAATGTTGATCTGCAATGATTATTCTTTTCCCTGGTACTTGAAATATCATTGAGTTTTGTTAAAAATAATAGAAATATCAAGTACAAAAAATGTTAATGCACTTTAGGCAATCTTCACTAAGAGATGTACAAAGTTGTCTTAGTTCCTGAACTTCTTCCACCAACCACACTCTAGAGTAATGGAAAAGCACGAGGCAGTCGTACAGATATCATTTCTGTGATACTAGCATAACCGAATAAGAAAGGTCGACTATACAGAGAATTATAAGATGTACCTGAACTCATTTGGCTCATTATTCAACTTTGGTCGGGCATCGTTAACAGATCTTTGCTGCATTCCTTGTTTGGAATCCCGGTAACCATCGGCAGGTTTAGCAGAGATTACACTCGGTGGAAAATCCAACTTTATTCCAGACCGCTTCTTCTTCATTTTAGACTTTTCCCAACCATCAACGGTGATTGACAGTGTCCTTTCCTCACACTGGGAGGCACCGCTATTTGCTAGCTTAGGCTGTTCCCTTTCCCTATCAGCAGGCCCGAATGGCCTGACTGATGTATTAGCCCGTGCATCCGTCTATATCAATCCGAAAGAAAATGTCAACCCACCCAATGTAACAATAGAGCAGAAAACTTTTGCAGATCAAAAAGACCAGTAAGCTAATGACACCACACAAAAAAAAGTACAATCCACAGTTACCAGTTACCCAATATGATGAGCAACATCATGAACCAAGAACACACATAATAAGGCCTCACTGATATTCCTAGAAAGTAACGTAGCAAGATACTGACTTATATGCCAGTAAATGCGCTTCAACCAAATCAACTCAAAATAAAGAGTTGGGCGGCAATTTTTAACAAAAACTAGAGCATAATTCAAATATGACACTATACTAGCAGGGTATGGTCTTGTACTAGCCTTCTTCAGGTCCTAACAAAGTTAAATAAAGAGGCGAACTACTGGTTAACAAGCGTATCCATTTATCTATAAAAAAATAGAATTAGCTTGTTTATCATAACAGTGTACACGAAAATTATTTATCTGCATTCGTTTAGCGACAAAATTAGCCATCTTAGCAGCCAAGGCTTCAGCTTGTAGAGGATCATCAGTGTAATATTTGCAAAGGTTCCACAGCTGTGACCTCTTTGCCGACTGCTGCTATTAAGCCATAGGGCCACATTGCTACATCTCCATTTGGTTTTACAAAACCAATGAGGAGGAAGAGACAACTATAATCGAACTCAATTTATTTGGTTTTGGATTTTATCATTCACAAATACTCGTGTGATTATGTGCTATATCGATACTAACTGTATTCACATTAAGTAGACATCTCTGTGAAACATTTGCTCGATAAAAAGAATAAAAAATAAAATAAGAGAGAAATTTGGAACCTGGAACAAACCTAGAATTTGTGGATTCCACCGGTTCCAGTTTCAGGGTGGTAATAGGGCAAAAGATAGGCTTCAGGTTCAAAAATTAGGAAACAGGGTCCATAGGGTAGGTTCAAGGTAAGGCAGATGCCCTAGCCACCTTGGAAACTTGATAACCACGGTAATTAATACAATGGGTCATGTTTCAAATGGGATCTGGACAAGATAAATTGAACATGTCGAGCTGGAATGATTTATGTAAGTGTACATTTTTTACTTAACACCACACAAACAGAGTCCGTGCACACAAATTGACATGGCATCCCAAATACAATGGATGAAAGAAAATCTAATGGATGCAGAGTTTTAAAACAACCGGCAATATTAGTACAAAATAATTTCATCGCAACTAAAAAATAAATAACAAACAACACGATAACCAGGGCAGGAGAATTGTCATTGTTGAACATATTAGCTTCATTCACAGCAGAACTAGAAGATCACCAGCCAGCACTAACAGGCCAAATGCAAATTATAGCTAAAGCACAATCAATTCTCTAAATTATCAAGACAGCTCATCGGAAAGTAAACCTTTGCATCCACTAATGAGGTCCGAGTGCGTTTATTTGGAACCGATCCTTTAGTCCGTTCCTCTGACTTTTGTTGACCAAGCTCAAAACCAACAGTGGTGGTGTTATTTTGGGTTCCTATCTTAGCAAGGCTGGATCCAGCCATAGATCGGTCACTTGATATCATGGCACCAGAGCGATCGTTGATAAAAACATCAGAACGAGATCTCTTCTTTCCAGATAGACTCGGGAAAAACTTGTTTAGTTTCAATAATGCCTCGCCATATATTCTCGCTCGTTCCCTGCCGAAAAAAGCACTTTCACAAACTGATCCGATTTCCAATTTTTAGAATGAGATACACAGCGAATTACCTGGCCTTATCACGCAAACCAGTTCCGATCCGTTTAAGCTCCTCCAGAGATGGCGAACCTAATAGCTTGCCTTTTGAAATGCTTGAAGGAGCATCATCAGCTGAAAAGCCCAGAGCACTTAGAACTCGTTTTAAGTCAACCTGTTTATTAGACCTATGATCCGCAGCCTTCGAATCAAATTGTAAGGATTGGAAGAAATTCATAACTTCCGTCTTTGTTATTAAAGTACTGTTCCTTAGCATTGAATTCTCCATGCTCTCACGAAAGCTGCCTGACCTCTCCATCGGAGATGCTATGTGGGATCCACGCGACCCACTGCCATATAGTGACCTATCGGGGCTGCTAGAAGACAGATCAAATTTACTGGATGATGCCATTGCATCAGCTTCTCTAATTCATCAATGTCATATATCTGATCAGCAGACTGAAACATGACAAAACTGCAGTGCTGCCGGACATATGGATCAGTTATATGCCCTCAAGAAAAAGGTAGAACTGAGTCACCTGCAAAAATTAGTGGGAAAGCTAAGCGTCAATGACTTTGAAAGAGCATAACACTGCTTCTATCACTAAGGTTTGGACTAATACCAAAGACTAATATATGACCAGCATTATGAGCAGCATGAGCGAAGTCCAGAAACTGCCAATGCTGGTTCAACTGACAAGAAGTTCGAAAAGTTATCTTATTTTAAAGAAAAGATATGTACAAAACATTCTGTCTAAAGCTGTTTATCCAGTACCAGAAAATCTTCAGTCATCTTTCATTGTTTGGATAATCACTTCACTAAATTTGATAACAGATTCCCACGTTAACTTATAATCTTTGTATCATATAAATGATTATTCAGCTCAATCTAGTGCAAGAGATTGGAGAGAGCTCTTCAGCAAGAAGTACAACAATAAAACAAGAAACTGCTGACACCAAGAATCAGGAGATGCCATAACATTACTGAATCCGTGTAACATAATACTAAGAACTATATCTAATAAGATGATTGCTGTTAAGGAGAAATTATTCAACAGTGTTCTGAACATCAACTGGACTGTCCTTTCCGGCCATTTATTCAATCGTGTTATCTCTCTTCGGCCATTGAACTTTTCTTATTCTCAATTTGATCACATACCGATAGTATCTATCATGTAATGTGCTTGATCACAAATCAGCAATAAATGCTTCATTCTTTCAGGAAAAATGACTAATGAACAAGGAAAGCACCAGTGCGCTGACATGAGTACACAGCCTATTCTTGCGGTTAACTAAGTTGAGTCAAATACTCAGCATCCTAAATTGCAGATGCGTAAGTGTTTATTCTGCAAAAAATTGTCTTGATGTCCATTTACTTGTCTCGGTTTCAGTTAAAAATTCTTCCACTTCACTAGCATGTGTGCTTTCCATTGCTCCTAACATCATTCTGTAACTCCCACTTCCACTTTTTATTTCGATATGATCAGTTCACAATTACTATGAGCCAAAACATCAGGGATGCAAGATCCTACAATCTCTCAGCAGAGAAAAAATTATAGGACATCCAATCTGCTCGACTGGAAAGCTTATCGACCTTAGTTCCATAATTTACTACATTATCCTCGTGTGGTTCCTTAGATCTTTTCTGTGCAACTTGTAGATGCACAAAATGTCTTGCTCTTCAACATTTCTTGTTCTGACTATCAGCACTGTAACTTCCCAGAAAATACCCATCGAAAGAGATTTTTCGACTCGTGCAAAGGCATACTATTAAGCATGAGACTTGGGCTAGAAGCAGAAAGTTGAAAGTTGAAAGTTGCTTCCACATTATATGTCTAAAATCTCATCAGAGTAGTCATAGCACCACACATTTTCAGGTCCAAACTTTTGTAAATTGAGATCCCAAAAACAAGGAGCTTCCTGGCACTCATTGGATATACCGGCATCTAAAGATGATCTTGATAACCATAGTGGGCCACATTCAAACCCCTATCTGCCTACACAATAAGTCAAACAGACAGAGAAAAGTCCATGTCAATGCGATCAAACATCAAGCAAAAGAGCAACTTTTAGTATTTCCCATTAAGGGCAAGAAATTTAAGTTCTCAGCCCGATAATGCTAACAATCCACTATAGCATCTAGCTCAAACACTGTTTCACAGTTGACGAAGCAACTAAAGCCCAAATGGCCAAGAGAAACGTAAATGCATTTCAACAGGCGATCGATGGTTTCTTTCCTTATTCTACTGCCACTACAATCCTCATCAATAATGTAAATAGAAAGCCTAGTTCCCTCGTCACCCTTCAACTTAAAAACTAATACTAAATATCTATTATTCCACAAACTTCAGCACGATGTCAGGATGCAACCAGTCGCAGCAACAATTTGTACTTCCTCATGCTTGCTCCCTATCAAGCATGCACGACATGAGCATTAACACTCTACTCTATTCGGGCCAATGACAGCTTCCCTAAAACTAACTCCCCTTCTCTGCTCAGTTCAAGTTCAAAACCCCTCCCCCCCTCTCTTCCCACCACTTAAATCAGAGAAAACATTTCCACACACTCAAGATACTCCACCCCCACGGAACTTGACCACCACGTTTCCTCGGAATACACATTCATCCAAACTCCAGTCCAATCACAGCTGAACACGCGAAGAAACCCCGTCCAAAATTACACCGAGCATCAAAGCACCGCCGCACCGGAAAACCGTCGAATTGCAGATGCCGCCACTCGAATCAACGGAAAATGCCGGAAACAAGTGCCCGGAATCCAGCTCAACGCACCGAAAACCAGCTCTCGATCGGAGAATCAAACCCTAGAACTTCAATCAAGCTGAGCAGCTAATCAATGCAGAATTTACCTCTCCAATCGCGGACGCCGGAGGGAGGGAATCAAAACGGAGGAGACGAAACGAGCTCGCTCGATTCCGGCGAAGGAGGCGGGGGAGAAGGGAGGGAGCGAGCCGGGCGCGGCCGCCGACGCGAAGGCGGGTCCGAATTGCGGGTTCGGAGCTCCGAATCGGAGAGGTTCGTTCGTACGAAGCTATGGAGGTCGAAGCCACCCTTCTCCTTCCCCCTGGAGTTTTTGATCGGCAATGAACTGGCCCGCGCCGGAATTACGTTCTTGCCCTCGTCCGGCTTCGCTAATAATGGAAAATAAATTCCGAGTGCCCAGACATTTCTGGAAATTTTGAAAAATATTTCCGGCTCATTTAAAACGGGGACTCTCCATAGCTCATGGGTGTGTTATGCTATATACCAAGATGCAAGTTATCATCCTATAAAAAATAAATGATTTTATTATTATTATTATTATTATTATTATTATTATCACAATTCTTCTTCTTTTTTTGAGGATATTACTTGAGTTTTTCACGGCGACCTTGTCATGCTAAAAAAGTTTCAAACGCCGCGTGACCACGAAACATTTCAATACTTCACTATGTATACGATCCCTAATTAATAATTTCGTGGCCTGTCACAAATGGAAGTTATAGAGACCGTTATCTTCAACGGCCGTAAAAGTTACGAATGTCCCAGAAATTAAAAAAAAAAAAGGTGCTCGAATTGCAGTTGGAAGCTCTCGAGCGAATTTCTATTTAGTGTTGATAACAAACTGTGAATTGATTTCTCAATATAATCTCTTTTGTGTTTATTGTTCATGAGGACCCATGTCGTCATGCAATTAGATGAGCATAATGGAAAAGCAATACTGAATGATGCAAAAAAGAGTGTAACCAATCTAATGATTCTCTTTCGACCAAAAAAATCTAATGATTCTCATCAAATCAACGGACATGTTGGGATGCAAAAACGACTTCATGTACAATAGTCTAAAGAAAAAGGAAACATCATTTGTATACATACACGTCTTTTAGATCCCGTAGATTTAAAAGAGTCAAGATGCATATAATTTGAGGGCGATTCTTCGGACAACACGAACACACTCAAATACTAAATCAATCTATCAATCTCAGTTTTAAAACCAAGCGTCGTGACTTACACTCCGTCATTTCCTTTTTAGCTTTTGAAATATCACGGGTTACATAAATCGCATATTATCTACTAAATTTCGCGAGAGGTAATTGTACTTCCTCTTATTTTCAGTATCAATTCACATGAAAAGAGGATTTTCTCCCCCGAGTCTCGAGGCTAGTAATTTCGTACGATTTTCATTCGAAATTGCACCAACCCACATTTGATTTTCCCACGGGGAGCGCAAGAGATGGAGATCTCGTCCCGGGCGTTCCTTCTGTTTCTTTTTCTTTTTCTTTTCCCCTTTCCTTTTTTGGAAAAAAAAACTCAAAGGAAATTAGCAGTAATTGGAATTAAGGGCTGGAAGCGCAGCTCGGTTTCACGACGCATACACGACAGTCGGATGGATCCGGGAACGAACTGGATTTTTAGTGTTTTACCAGTAAAAAAAAGCTCAACGGAAAAACTGCCATTTCGTCGAACAAGGCGTGTAGTGACAGCGACGACCGCGAGAAATAGTTTTGTTTTTCATTTATTATTTTTTTCCGCAATAATTTTTATGTTTTTCGTTCCGGCCCATGTTTTTTCCTAAGGAGTCCACAGCAATCAGACCATGTCTCCATTTCATGGGCCGTACGCACTTAGCATCTAAAGCAAAGCAATCTGTCCAGACTCCATTCCTTCCGGCATCTGAGCCCCGGGGTTTTCCACGTTCTCTCGAGGGACCGATCCACCCTTCTCAAAAGCGTCTTATCCCGGGTCCGTCTCGCCGGTCCCGGTCGCTCGATCGGACGAACGGAAAGTGCTCGCGGGTTTTCTTTGGCCGGGGTCTTCCTTTGATGGGTTGCTCTTTTGTCGAAATCTAAATGCTTGGTTTCTTTTCATTACAGAAGTTCGTCATCTCTACTGCTTCCCGGCTTCCTAACACATTCCAAGATCTTCAGATATTGACTGACCCCCTTACCGTTCTCGAACGTTTCGACAAAACCTCCCCCCCCCCAAGCATAAGCAGATGATCGCATTGAAGACGACCCGTGCGAGGGCAGTACAGAAAAGACAGAGGAATTGTCGATTGATGGCGATTCATTTCGCCCCCCGCGAAACTGTTCTGCCCGGCGGTGGTCGAGATCTCTCTGTCGGAGGGGGGGGACATTTCCGTGGAGGTCCCGAACGAAACCGGCATGGGCAACCGGCGGCATGATTATCTATTCATCTCGAGGCTTATTGGTGCCTGCTGAATAGGAGCATTCGGGCTGTTAAGCAAGAAGGCTCAAAGCAAAGGGAAGGCAAGAAAAATCATAATTTTATTTTCGATACATGGAAAAAGAATATGACCGGACCTAAAATTACATCGGAGGAGGCCTCAAGAGAGAAGGAAAAAAAACAGTGTAGATCCTACGGTTTCCTACCGGTACCGTGCCGGCGAGAGGACCGGGACCCATCGTCCCCGGGGGAGCCATAGACTCAACCCGAGGAAAGAGATCTCGAGCTAGCAAGGAACGTCAATGAACAACAGCTCACGGAATCACTGTACAAAAAACACACCGCACGCCAAAGACGAGCTATAGGAAAGCGGTCACGGCCGGCCGTGGTGCAACAGATTGTGGGCGATGTGCTCCCGGGCCTGCTGGGCCGCCGCCGACCTCACCGCGTTCTCGGCCACCATCTCGTCGTCGAACAGCTCGAACCGCTCCACCTCCGTCAGCGGCTCCTCCCGCGACTCGCATATGTTGTGCAGTATGCAGCAGGCGCCGAGCACCACCGGCAGGTCCTGCAGCTTCACCTCCGTCCTCTTCTGCAAGCACGCCCACCTCCCCTTGAGCCTCGCGAATGCCTCCCGCGCGACCCGCTGGACCGCCCCGACCCGCTCGTTGAACTCGTGCTGGGCCCACGTTTGGTTCTTCTGGGTGTACGGCACGAGGACCCAGTCCGTCAGCGGGTGGCCCGAATTGCCCACGATCCAGACGTCGCGCAGCAGCCCCCGGCTCGCCCTCTGGTGCAGGGCCGACTTCTCGAGGACCTGGTCGTCCGGCAACGAGCCCGGCCACCCGATGCAGATGTCGGTGAAGGCGCCGCGGTCGTCGACGACGCCCTGCACGGTGATCGAGTACGACGTCCTCTGGTTCCGCTCCGTGTGCCGCTTGTTGTAGTAGTCGGCGACCCGGGTCTTCGGGGCGATGATCGGCACGTGGGTCGTGTACATTGACCCGGCCACGTTCGGGATGCCGGAGAGCGACTCGAACCGGCGCTTGATGTGGCCCAATTGGGGCTCGTCGGGCCACTGCAGGCACTTGGGCATCAGGACGTCCTTGATGGCCGCGCACACCTCGAGCACCAGCTTGTGGCAGGTGGAGATGCCGAGCCCGAACCGGTTGGACACGAGCCGGAGCGGCTCCCCCGTCGCGAGCCGCCAGATGCAGACCGCCACGCGCTGCCGGACGGGGACGGCCTCCCGGAGCGTCGTGTTCTTCTTCGTGACGGCCGCGTCGAGCTCGTCGCAGATCATGTCGAAGGTGGCCCGGCTCATCCGGAACGCCGCCCGGAACTCCTCGTCGGTGACGTCGGGGCGGTTCAGGTTGTCCCACCACTCCTTCTTGCGGTCCTTGACCCACAGCCTCCGGGTCGATCCGGCCACCGGCTCGATCGGACCCGGGGAGCCACTGTTGCCGCCGCCGCCGGCAGCCGGCGCGCGCCGAGCTCGCTTGCCGCCGCCGCCGCCTCCGCCGTTCTTGCCCTTGGCCTCGTCCGGAACCGCGGGAACCGGCTTCTGCTGCGGGGGCTCGTCGGCCAGGACCCATTTCTGGTCGCCATCTTCCGGGGCGTCGAAAGAGAAGAGGGAGGCGAGGAGGTCCCCGGGGGACGGGGCGGGGGCGGGGGCGGAGGGGGCCTTGTCGGAGTCGCCGTCGCCGTCGCCGTCTTCGAGGCGGCGGCGCTTGAAGGGGTGGGGGAGGAGGTCGAGGGCGTCCATGTCGTGCTGCTGGAAGAAGGCCAAGATGTGGGAGAAGTCTTCCTGGGTGACGAGCGGGGAGGAAGAGATTTCCATCGTCGTTACGAGGGAGAGCGAAGGCGGTGGCGGTGGCGGTGGCGGGTTTGGAATGGGGGTGAGGAGGAGGAGGGACTGGAGTTTAAATACGGGCGGAGGGAAGCGTGTGCGGCCGTGTGAACGCGGTGCTTTGACGGCGGTTTGACTCTCTCTCTCTCTCTCTCTCCGTGTGGTGTTGACCGCTCTGCAGCTGCAACGTGGGTGCGGCGAATAAAAATGGAAAAAATGGAAAAAAAAAGAAAAAAAGAAGGGCGCGGGGAATTTTCACGCGGTTGGGGATGGCGTCTCGGACTTTTGTTAGTGAGTTTTCTTAAAAAAAAAAAAAATCGCAGGTTTATATTTTCATAGTGATCCGGGAATTTTCCATAGATTTTTCTCCCACTCGAGACCAAGCATCTAATAAGAGAGATACAGGGAATAATTATCCAAAAATTCTAAAACTTATTATACGACGGCCGGTCCAGTTAAAAACATTTTAACCGTCTCAATTTAGTCATAAATCTATTGTACGGTAGACAGTTTAGTCTTAAATCATCTAACTGTGTCAATTTAATCTTAAACATTTCGACAATTTATCAATTTAATCATGAACCTTTTAACGATGTTTGAATTTAGTCTTTCCGGGTAGTTTTTTGCCATAAAGCGCCAGAGGATTACAATTGATGATGGTAGGACCATATTTGTTGAGAACGTGAACGTGGGATTTCAACTCGTCTGAACTGACGCTCAAAATTTGGGGAAGTCCCACTGATCACACTGACTAGAAGAGGGGCTTCTGAAGACGAGAAGAGAATAAGTCCGACATGGAATTTGAGTCACCGTGGGGTTCCTCACGTGCGTGTATTTGTTAGGTGGGTGCCTTTTGAAGAGCTTTCGTGAGCAGACGAGTCTTCGGCGCTAGCAATTACGCGACGTGTTCGTAACGGATCGAGAGACTAGTCCGTGAGAAAGCTGCAAGGCCAAACACCACGTGAGAATACGGGGATGTAAATGGAGGTCGGTAAGCACTCGAGAGTGTTTGACTATGTCAAGTACGGTTGTAATCTTTACTGCATTGCTCTATCCATAGTGAAATATTATTCCTCTTCGCAACATAGGTCACGCGTAGCTTAATCATGTATAAATTCGATATCCAATTCATTTCCCGGTTCTCTTTTATCGTGCTCGCACTCGATCGTTTGTTTCCGCAACAAGACTAATCAGACCATCGACCACACAAGCATCGTAAACTTCGCACGGAACAGAGACTTTAAAAACTCACGGCATCGCGTTTCGTTTTTCTCGAGAAGCTCTTCCCGAAATTCAAACTTTTTTCAGTCGAAACGGCACGGCAACATCTTCGGGCATATAGACGAACCAAAGCCCCAGGACAAGGACCCATCATCGATTGACGGATCCAAAAAAATGCTGATGGCTCTGATGACGTCGGCGCGTGGAGAAGGAAGGAAAAAACAGCAGAAGCTTCGCGCAAAAGAACATAAAAAGAAGGGAAGAGAAAATCCTTCGGTTGGAAGAGACAGGGAAAGGTGGGAACGTGACTCAAACCGAAGTTATCCTCTTCGTTTCGAGGGAAGCCCACGATTAGGACGTATGCTGGCATATGCTCTTATCCTATTCAGCGGATTCTTCGTCTCTCTCTCCCCAGCTTTTGACTCGCCGACCACTCTTCGTCTTCCTTTTCTCTCCCGCGCGCCGAGCGAGCGTTGGTTGATTGGATGATGTAAGAGAATCGAGAGGGAATACTCATGTACAGTAGTGGGGATTGATGAAGCTTCCTGCTGATTGCAGAAAGCATGTTTTTTTTCCCTTTTTTTATTTTGTTTTAGTCGATAATTCTTCCCAGGCAACACCAGCGGGTGTGCCCTTTTTCATCCACGACCCGTTTTTCTAAATTAATTGTGTAAATTGACTTCCTTCCGAGCCTTTCCGGATGCATAGCGTTTGTTTCGCCGGTGGTGGATAATTTGAAAATTATTTGTTTGAATATAATTATTCGTATCATTTATAAAAATGAACGAACGAAATTTTTTTTTATCGTTCGCGAAAATTACCGGACATAAATCGGTATCCACAATGAAATATTTTCGTCGACTAATTAGAGGCAATAATTTTTGGGAATATTTTTTTCGAGATATTAATTTTTCGCGAAAGAAACGCAATTTTATTCGGTTCTTTCCCTCCCCCAAGAGGTAGTAATTTTTATATGAATGCTTGCCATTTGGCTCTTCGCTTTAGAACCCCTTGATATTCTCAAGGAAAAAAAGGAGAGAAATTTAGAAATTTAGAAACTTGGAATTTTGAATTTAATTTGACATTGAGCACTTGAAATTTACCAACATATGGATATTGACATGTAGATCCAAATATACGTATGTTTTCTTAACTCCAGTGTTTTTTTTATAATCAATTCCGTAGAGAACGCAATAAATAGTTTCTTCAAGTTTTTTTTCTTGGTCAATTTTCTTGAAGTTGGACAACCAGCATTTGTAGATCATTTTCATATCTTGTCGCGAAAGTGCAATCGATAACCTAAAACTTTAAAAAGTGCAATTAAATTCTAAAACTCGAGAAGAAAGTGCAATCGATTCATAAAACTTCTAAAAAAGTGCAATTAATAGAAAGACTCGATTTGATAAATTTGATAAATTGTATGATTCGATTGCACTTTTCGAAAATTTTAAGAGTGAATCACACTTCGTGATATAAGTTTTATTATTTAATTATACTCTTTGAATTTTTAATACTCAATTATAATCTTGTAACAAATTTTAGAATTTTCAATGGGTTTATTCCAAAAAGAAAAATTAGGCAAGGCGGGCCAAATCAGGAGCGACGGCAGAAGAAAGCCCGATCAAATCGATCGATTTGGAGAGAGGTGGTGGAGGTGGTGGTGGTGGCGGCGGTGGGAGCGGACAGGTGCGAACGAAACGCCTTACAAAAGGGGATCAGCGACTAACGTTGTCAACGTGCATCTCACCGGCATCGTCCCATGTCCTCTTCTGACACCGGGATTTGGTGTCTAGCGGGGCGTCGCTGTCGCGGCCCACGTCACTGCCGACGTCTGCATTCCCCTGCTTTAGCCTCGCTTTATGACGCTAATCGCGTCACCGCTAAAAAGCAAGGGTCCAAAAGAGTCCCCAATCTTTTCCCCTTTACACAGCGGAAAGTTGACCGAAGGGCCCCGAGAGCGACTGATTGCGTGACCAGGCGATGAGTAGCGATGAGCTGAAGCAAGAACGAACGAGTTTCGGATGATGAACGGGCAATTCGGATAGAAAACATGGCTGATGGGCGAAGGTATGATCGAAAGCTTCGAAAGACCGTCTTCTTCTGATGAATTCCGTGTACCTGGCCGATAGATGCTTTATTCATACGAAATGAGCTTCCATGCAATTTCAGGAGAAAATCTTATCTGGAATCATTTGAATGATTACATTATGTTTAGTTTCTATATCTATCCAATCGCCGACCCATTTAGCCAGCACCAAATTAGCAATTACTTCAACACTAGCACATGCATTGTCAAAGTCATTGTCAAACACCTTCGATAATGACCCTCAATCTGTAGCAATTGCATTGCTTTCAATCATTCCGGAATTTGCAAAATCACCCGTGTCGTGAAAATCGTGGAGGACATGCTGGCAATGGACACTCCACACCTGTTTTCTAGCATGATTTCTCTTCTTTCTCTCCCCAATAATTGGCCCCCCAAAAATGTTTTTATATATATTCTTTCCAAAAGTATCAGAAGGAGTTGAAGCAGCCAGAGATACTCTTGGTCGTTTAAGAATCCACCATTGGACATCGGTAAAAGCAAAAGTTTATAAAAATAGTGTTCGCTAAGCTGATTTTTTTTCCTTTTTTCACGTCACTTTCCTGAGCCACAGTTGTTGGTCCGCCATGTATTGATCTGGTACGTAACTGCAACCGAGTTCAGATTCTCTGATAGTTCATGTTTGAGCCGAGGCACCGATACCAACTCTCTTCATAAGACAACAGGATTAGAAAAAGTAAGGGGGAAATTTATACGTACACGAGAGGATCTCTTCATTCGCGCTCCCCGGACACCTGCTCATCATCTGTTTTGGTGAAGTTGATGTAATTCTCGATGGTGGGGCGGCGACTTAATGATCTGGACGAATTAGATGTCATTCCCCACTTTGCAATGTCTGGCATTCCTCGAGCTCTTTTTGAACCACTAAGACAGATTTTACTGAAAAGAATTAGCTTGATACAGAAGTTAATCAATCCGGAGACGATGAGACTTGTCCAAGGCAACAGTGACCAGATCCCTGAATATGCCTGGAAATGGCTAAATGAAAGAGGGGAGTGATTTCACATGGTAAAGAAACAAGTGGCATCCTCATTATATGACTAAAGACAATATTTCTCATTGTTCAGGCATTTCTATAGGAGAAAACAGGGACGAATGACGGTCCTATTCTTCCAGAGAACAGCGTGCTATAGAACTATTTACGGTCTTTATATACAGAATATGAAAGCGAACAAGTTACAGAAAGCTACAACAGATCAATCGTGATTCCCTTCAAAAGTCACCCGGGATCTCCAGTCGTGTATGGCGGAGCGTAGAGTGTGGTTGGGTACAAGAACCGTGTGCTGGAGCTTCTTCCTGGTTACTGGGGATACGCTGTGCTTTTCAAGCCATGCCTTTATTGCTCTGTGCTCGTATGTGAAACCATCAGCAGCAATATATGGATCCTGCATCACCTCCTGCAAGATATGCACAAAACCAGGTGTAGTTGATATCGGGACACGTGATTAAAATGAAAAAGCCTGCTTGCGTGATGAAAGGAGAAAAGGAAGAAGAAAGAAAAAGGATTATCTACAAGTGTAGAGGGAAATCATCACCTGAAGGATTGGACAAAAGTAGTGGCTTGGAGCACATGCGTTCTCTCTTTCAACTCTAGCATTAGCATTTGCAAAATCAGCCAGCTTCTTAAGAACCGGTAAGACTTCATTCTCAAGATCTGGTCTATCCCTGCACCTAAGTTTCGAACATTTGAGAGCAATTTGAGCCAATTCCTCTGTTTCAGCAACCGGCCAATCTTTAACGGTATTGTCCAGAATGCTCGCAAAGGAGCCCCTTTCCATGGCATCCTCAGCTTTGGATAGAAGCCCATTTGGGTGACGACCCATCAACAATTGAAGAATGATAATTCCAAAAGCATACAAATCCGATTTGGGTCGAACAGTTCCTGTTCTTTGGTATTCTGGATCCATGTAGTATATTGTACCTGCCAACACAGAGTCCCTATATTCCGTAATGTTATCAGGAACTACATCAGAAATAAGTTTGGCCAATCCAACATCCCCGATCTTGCTCACATAATTTCTGCCCAAAAGGATATTTCCAGGTTTTAAATCCCTGTGTACAATGGGGGCAGGTTTCGAGTTGTGCAGGAATGCAAGTCCACAAGCAACTTCAAAAGTTATCTGGAACCGAACAAACCATGGAAGAGATGGCTTGCCATTCTGCCTGTAGATATACTCATCCAAGCTTCCATTTTCCATGTATTCATAAACCAGACCACGACTCTCTGGGCAGGCTCCGAGTAGCAGCACCAAATGAGGATGCCGAAGTTGGCTAAGAACCTCGACCTGCAAAGGACGGGGAAAACAGCAGCAGTCACTGACAATGATCAAATTCACTTGAAGCTCCACAAAGTGGAACAATTCAGTGAAGAAGATAGCATCTAAACATAAAAAAATTAGTCCATAACCTTTGTTCTACTAGAGACAAAAAGTACTAGCAGAGGAATAGATGATTATATCAACCCTAGCTGTCGGAAAATCCTTATAGAAGAGATGTACAATGCAATTCCATAAGTAGAAACAGAGAAGTCCTAAGAAGTAAGAAGTCCCCAGTAGAGGCTAGAAAAGCTATGTTGCTTCACAGATGAAGTAAATTTTCAGACGAAATGTGTGATATTGACCTAAATATGGATGAATTAGCAGACGAATCACTCAACAGAAATCTTGCACGTAATGAAACTACAGTCAAGCACCAAGATGTGACAGAGGAAGGGTCAGGTTAAAGGGACACCTCTCTCAGGAATTCCTCTTTCCTCTCACATGCATCTGATCGCAGAACCTTAACAGCGACAGGAGTGTGATCCAAATTGCATTTGTAGACTTTCCCATACGCTCCTTCACCAATCACGTTGGTTTCAGAGAAGGAATTTGTCGCCATCTCTAGTTCATCCCTGGTGTACCTTCTATACCTCTTATCACTTGAGAGGAGCATATTAATAATTTTCTGCTTCTCGAAGGACTCTTTGAGGGCATTCAGTTCAGCAATCTTCCTTTCATACCCCTCTTTAGCAAGCAAATTCTTTGCCTCCTCAACCTCCTTTAGAGCTTCCATATATTTAGCTCTCTCTTCAGCAGCAATTTGCCTCAAAGTTTCTTCTCTCTGTAAGGCAGAATTCACTCTTCGAGCTTCTTGCCCACATTCAGAAGAAAGTACATGAACCTGAGAATTTAGTCACGAGAAATTGTCAAAAAATCAAGGGGAACAAGAGATCTTCCAGATTTCCAAGATCAGATGATTTCTTCGACTTCGTGCCAGGTCCTTGAAGGCCATGTCATTTGCTCCTAATTCTGGTTGTCAAGAAACTTGCGATTTACAATCAACAGACAAGCATCCTGAGAATCCCATCAATCATTCTGATTTTGATAATAACTTGAAGTTGACTGGGACAATAGCAAAATTTAAATGCAAGATCTTTATCATTTGTTTCACAGTTTCAAGTTTTCAAATGTTTGCATGGAACATTTCCAGCAAAACTAACGAAACTAGTCATAAGGTTTTAATTCTATTAAATGATTGACAAAAACCTTGTTTTGGGCAAGGACCAGCTCTTCACAAGTCCGTTCATACATAGAAATTGTGTCTTCCAACTCCTGCCGCAGCTTCTCTATTTCGGCCTGCACGTCTGACTGCAGAATGAACACTGCACATGAACCATTACGCTGGAAAATAAACCTTAAATAGTAAGATTTTCAGGTTTGGAAATACTTAAAAGACCACCTGCTCAGTTGGTCTAGAAGCCATCAATGCGCTTTGATCGACGAAATCTATTTCACGTGCATCTCCTATAAACAAATGTCTACCCTCTTGATCTTCATTAGCACTGTTGGGATAATATGTATGACCTGAAGCTAGTGCAGTCATAAAGCTAGGCTCTGATGGTGGAGATCTTCTCATGCTATCATTGAAGTCAGATTCTCCGCACAAAGAATTGGTCGAGGATATTGGGTTACTAGATCCATCAAAAACATCTTCGTGGTTTGTTTGAGTCAACATACCATGACTAGATCCTTTATCTGTAGGAGGGAAGATCGGATTATCTTTCCACAGCAGTTTCTCTGGTAAACGAGTAGACAAATCCTATAGGAATAAACTACCTGATTTGTTGACGATGTTGTTTCTAGATATAACATAAACATCACAAGTTTCGGGAGCACATGTAAGGACAGTTGCAGGCACTGTTGCTCCCTTCAGCTTCCTAGCAAGATGAACATATTTTTAGGACTTAACCATAAAAGTGAAGAGCAGATTTAACCTAAGGATGAAAAGGTGAGAAGACATGGGAAAATAAGTTTTGCAATAAATAGCAATAAATTTCACATGAACGAATTACATGCTTATAGCATGCCTCGCATGCACCCAAACACAAGTCCAAGCTTAGAGCAAACAGCTCTATGGGTTTCTGAGATAAGTCTGAATCTGATGAGATAATACCATGTGGATAGATAAAAAAAAAAAGAACTCGAACAAAATGGTGTTGAGAGTTGCTTGACTCCAATATATCTACTTCCCCGAAAATATGGAAATAAATACTTCCATAAATGCATGTTTGGCAATCACACACTCTGATTAAGTCCAACATCCATAAACACCGTAATTTTTTTTTTCTAAGGAAACTGTAAGAATAGAGATCATCTTTCCTGCCAAATAAGCACTCGTGGTACCTTACAAAAGTATTCGATGAGCAGGAACCCAGAACTAGATTATTTATTCCCAAGTTTGACACATATCGAAGGAGTGCAGCTGCAGGATCGTCGTCTTCTAGCACCAAAGTTTCCACCTACCAAATGCATAGCATCGAATTTAAAAAAATTTGCCGCCTTCAACGATCTTCGCGAAATTCCACGGTATCACTATAGTCATACTTCCTTATTCTATTTCCTCAATTTCTCAGACTATCTTAAACAGCTTATCTCAATTCTAAATTCGGTTCAGATTTGTGACAGCAGACATCCTAAATTTTCCAATAAAACTTACACCTGTCGGTTTCTCAGATAACATCGACTGAGCTCAGTGCATCATTCCCACAATTAGAGCTCAGGTCATTCTCCATTCAACGTTAATTTCTAATCCTAACCAAAACAGAACACAAGCTGAGCCAAGCACAACTCACCTTCCAAGGTTTGCACAGCTTCTTAAACGGAACAAACACCTGCTCATACTTCGCTTTCGTTTCCTCCACGTACATCGCCACCACATTCTCGTCCAATTCCGCCACCGGTATACGATCTCCGCCTGCGAGGAACACAGCATGGAATCGAAGTGATCGCGCGTTGACTCGGTCGATCAACATCGCAAGAGTCTACGGCTACAAGGATTGCTGCCAAAACAACATAAGGCGCGTATGAACGCGATGCGCACGGTCGCGGAAACGTACTTGGGGTGGGGATTGCCGTGACTCTCGGCATCACGTGGACCAAGACGAACCGATCGGCTCCAGGCACGAGATTGTCGACGGCCCAACGGACGGCGCGGCGGCTTCCTCTTCCTCCTTCGAAGCCGCTCAAGTCGCCTTTCACCGCCACCGCCACCGCAGTCATCGCCGGCGGAGCGCCACGGTCGCCACCACCGGGGGTGCTCATTTCGCACCAATAGGCGCGC
Organism: Syzygium malaccense; assembly: GCA_031216405.1. Classification (NCBI taxonomy): domain Eukaryota; kingdom Viridiplantae; phylum Streptophyta; class Magnoliopsida; order Myrtales; family Myrtaceae; genus Syzygium; species Syzygium malaccense. The sequence goes on from CM062255.1 coordinate 6,227,224, forward strand.
TCGCTTCGCCGTGGAGAGAGAGAGAGAGAGAGAGAGAGATAGAGGGAGGGAAGGAGGGAGAAGGAGAGGGAGACAGTGAAAGACCGATTCGCCCTTTGCAGTGGAGAAGCTGATGTGCTAAAATGGGCCAGGAATTACGAAACGGGCCTATGATTTGGGCTTAACAAATGAAGGGCCAATTAGGAACGATAAGGCCCAAATGAATGGTGCTTGCTTTTTGCATCGTAAAACGTCAAAGATAACTCTCACTGGCCGTTGAGAATTCCGTAGTTCGCACTTCGGCCCATTACGACGTCGCATTATCGGTTATCGTCGGGATTTTGCGCCCGAGAGAAATTTCGTGGACCAACTTTCTCTTGACTGTGAGGTATCAAAGCTCAAAAATTGAAATTGTGATTGTAATCTCAACCTCTTTTTCTAGCGACATGTTCAACGCATGCGGTTGTTGGAGTAGTTAAACGTTGAACCACGCATTCGCCTATCAGTGTAAGCTTGTAAAACAATCGGCAACGGCTCCACTAAATTTTAAGGTATTTCTTTTTATTGCATTTTCTATCAGCATTGTTGTAAATATCTTTCAAGAGGTTAATTGAGTGATCCAATGCTCGATCCTATATTAGAAAGACTCTGCATTTGTATCCTCGTTTATCTGGCTCGAAAGAATCTGAAATATACTTCGAGACAAATATGAGTAACTATTTAAGGACAAAGATAGGGGGCCACATGAAAACTTTATACAAAATGTGCCTTTCATGGAAAATATAAGCCATATGATGAATATGACCAAGATGAATTTTGGTAAAGAAAAACCAAACTTGCCAATGATAAGGAGCACATGATGACACTTGATTATCAAATTTAAAAGAATCAAATGATTGATGAATCATTCAATTCCTTTTAAATGGGGCATTTATTTACACCAAAAAGTGATCAACTTTTGATTATTACCGACACGTGATAGACTCAGTCGATGAGAGTAGAGTTTGGTAATTATGAACAAAATATTGACAACTTAAAGAACCGACAGCTTAAAAGAAGATAAAAAGTAGAGTTGAAAATCTCGAATGCAACGAAGCACCCATCAACGTAGTGGAATAAAGCAATCGTCAAGATAGTGGGAATCTATGAAACCGTCAAGGTAGTAGAGCCGATGTAACCGTCTATAACCTCCGTTGGCCACTGTCGATTGGAGACTTTAAATAAGCGCATCGCACTTTTTAGATGTCCCCCACACAAACAAATAAACGCGCTATCTTTCATTTCATGCACTATAGTTATAGTTTACAGATTCGCGTCATCAATTAAATTCTGACGTGTTTTTTAGCTGTAGTTTCCAAACTCGCGTCGTCGATTAAACTCCAGCATGTATCTTTAATGTAGCTCTTGGGTGCTTCGTTGATTAAATTCTAATGTTGCATCTTTACGTCATCAGGCTTTGTCGTCGACTAAATTCCGACAAAGTTTATGTACGTTCGTTTCGTTTGAAGTGAAGTTATCGATTTTCTTATCTATCAGTGATATTTTTTGTTTGGAATCGTCACAGAACTGTCTCCCCTAATAAAAATAAAAGAACGGCTTTCGGTGTTTTGTATTTTGTTGGGCCGAAGAGTGATTTCCTACGTTCGAAATGTGATTTGTTGGGCCAAGAAAAAGATAATGCGGCGGCCGCCACAATTCTGCCCGCAGAAAATACAATCGCCCGGGGCGTTGCTCACCAAAGCAATAATGTGGCGCAGCTGGAGAGCACGATTTGCGCACTCTTATGTAAAATGCGCACGGAGCATAGCTTGGCAAGTTGCTCCTTCCCCGCCTTTTCGATGATTTCGAAACTTCTCTTCGTACATCGTCCCCATCATGCCAATGATGCTGCGTCCTTTAATGGTCAAATGTGTGGAGGGATGGTTAATTGCCACGCTATGTACCAAAGCGAATATCCTCCGTACCGCTTGATTTTGTGAGCTTTTTTTTTGTTTTGGGGGGGGGGGGGGTGTTTTTTGGCTTAACACCACCAAAAACCTCAAACTGATACGCGCGTGACAATTTTATTCCGAACTATTTTTTTACCATAAAAAACTCCAAACTGATACACTTGTGACAATTTTACCCCGAACATACCACAAAAAATCCCAAGCTAGTACACTTGTGACAATTTTACGCTGAACATACTACAAAAAATTTCAAACTGGTACATATGTGACAATCGGCCCCGTCGGCATCGGGCGACTCGCCTGAGTCGGGCGAGGGCAGCCCTCCTCCTACTCTAGCGAGGGCGACCCTCGCCTGCGTCGGGCAAGGGCTGCCCTCGCCGGCATTGGGCGAGGCCATCCCTCGCCTATGCAGGCGAGGACAATTCTCGCCCGACTTCGGCGAGGGCAGCCCTGGCTTGAGTCGGGCGAGCGTGGCCCTCGCCAGCGGCCAGCGGGGTTGACCTCGCTGGCTTCCACCTCTGGCCGATTGCCGATCCGGCGACTGGCCAGAGGTTGAAGATGAAGAAAGAAAATAAAATAAATAAATAATTTTGAAAAAATAAAATATAAAATTAAAAAATTATTAGTTCGGGGTAAAATTATCACATGTGTACCAGTTTGGGGTTTTTCGTAGTAAAAAAAAAATTTAGGGTAAATTTGTCACGGGTTTACTAGTTTGAAGTAAAATTATCACAAGTATACTAGTTTGGGGTTTTTGGTGATAAAAAAAAAGTTTGGGGTAAAATTATCACAGGTATACTAGTTTGGGGTTTTTGGTAGTAAAAAAAAATTTCGAGGTAAAATTGTCACACGCATACCAGTTTGAGGTTTTTGGTGGTATTAATCCTTTTTTTTTTTAATATCACAAAAAAACTCCAAACTAGTACATTAGTGACAATTTTACTCCAAATTAATTGTTTGGCCATAAAAAATCCAAAACCGGTATATCTGTGACAAATTTACCCTATTAGTTTCAATTAAATTTTACCGTTAAATTGGTGAGTTGGTGAATCTCTAGTTCATAAAAGTAAATTATACCTTCTGATGATTTACTTGGGTATCTAGTCAACTTACTGATTAGTGGCGACTTATAGATAAAATTGATTTACATGTTAATAACTTTAACCTAAGTCGCAAATTGGTATGAGTTTTGGAGAGCCTGAGCTAGGTTTAAACTTAGTAATTCATTAGCTAACCCATAGGTGATGCACCACGAGGAGAGGGCCGTGACAATGAGAAAAAGGGTAAAGACGTGGAATTTGGACTTGAAGATGCTATTCACGTAACCCTTACTAAAAGATCAGCCAACTAAATTAAATCTTTTATCATTGCCTTTTGTTGAGATACCACTCTCCATTTCAAGTTGTCGATTTCTAACTTTTTTTTATACTACGTTGGGTTTGTTGACTTAAATCAATGAGTCTTTACCTGTCGAATTGTGATTAATTGATGCTATAAGATTCGATAGTAGAAATGGTGAAATTAAACTAGAAAGTGATACTTTTATAATACCGACTAAATTATTGATTTTTTTTTTGGTCAGAGACTAAATTACTGATTTACTAGCTAAGTATTATCGATTATTCATGTGGTCGATCTTGGAGATGTCGATGTTATATGAGTTGCTGATGTCTACATCGTCGCTTAATTGAGTTATCAATGGTCACGTTGCCGATTTTATGATAAGGTTATCGAATGAAAAGAGGTAAGTATGCCGTTACTACTTACATAAGTGATGCATGGAAAATATAAGTTAATTGTATTTTAGTAATGATTTGCATATAACGATGTCATGTTCCAAATGATGATTTTGAGAATGGCTATGTAAGAAATAATAAATGGGCATTGAATTCATTGTTGATGTAAAGAAGATGCCACTATTGTTATGTGATTATGTGTGAAAAGTATTATGCTATGTTCCATCGCCTATATATTAGCAGGGACGATGCCTCGGAGTGGAGATGTCCCATGAGTCAGGTTCGTCATGCCTTAGAGTAGAGATGCCCCGTGTGTCGGGATGCTTTGAAGTTGAGATGTCCCGGAATCAAGATGCCCCGTGAGTCAGAATGCCTCGAGAGTGTTCGAGATGTCTCAGAATTGAGATGTCATCCCGTATGTCGGGATGCGATGAAATGAGACAAAACAATTAATATGATACATGACCATGTGCACACATGACATCGATAAGCTAATTGGTAATTAGGAGTATCAATGGGTCGGGTTAGGTCAGGCTTTCTCGATACCCGACCCGACTCGAAACCTACAGAGTCATGCTTGACCCGCCCATACCCACTCAAGACCCTATTCACTGTACACCTCAAGGCCTCGGGCCGGGTTTCGAGTTTTTTTTTCTTTTTTCGCACAGATTAATTGGAATTGTGAACCTGCCGCAAATACAGAATCGAATCATAACCATGTTAGGTTGGTTCTGTTCTCTTATTTTTTCTTTTCATATGCACAAGATGGAAAAATGATAATAAAGACAATTTCCAACACTATGCCAAAATCTCTTTTCTTCTCTTCCCACTCTCACTGCGTGAGTACCATCGCAGAACAAGTTTTCTAGTACAAAGTAACTAACAAAAAAAAGAAAGAAACTAAAACAATACCATCGCAGAACAAGTTCTGCAGAACAAAGTAACTAAAAAAAAAGAAACTAAAACAATATTAACGGACAGCAATAACTGGAATTTTTTCACTCCTAAGCAAGATTGGCTTGCTTCCAATTACTAATACATCATCATGGGTTGACATTCCAAAGATAAAGCTAGTGCAAAAGGGTTGGACTCCGACTTTCTTTTCCCTGTCGATGCAGTGTCGCCTGAAAGTGGATAGACGCAGCGTATTAGTATGACACGGGCTTGATCAATTGAAAGCTTCAAACGACTGAAAAAAACCACCTGATTCAAAAATGGAGACGCTCAATTCACGCCTCGTTCGGGAACTGTTCACACCCAATAACAGCAGCTTCAGTTTTCACCCACCAAAAAAAAAAAAAGAGAAAAAGAAGAAAGAAATGCAAAGGGATTGCAACGTAAAGCAAATTAGAGCCCCCTCGAAATATCTTCATCAACATCATATACATCTGACAAACACAATCATCAGACAATGCACATGTGAAAAAATGAAAAAGAGCCTCTGATAGTAATATCACATAAAGGGAATGCAAATGACCAGTGTCATCAACTAGAAAGAAGCGGACTATTGTGGTCAGGACCTCACATGCATACCTTGGATCAATATTAGCCAATGATATAATGTCGTCCAACTTTGGTATGTCACGCAAGTCAACTGGAAGGAGCTTGTAATGTTCACTAATCACTTCTCCCTTTTCTACACAAGTTAAAGCAAGCTTAAGATCATTAAAAGAACCAAAAAGAACAAAATAATCAACACATAATAAAATTTTAGACAAATTCATGCATCTGAACATAAGAGGCACACTTATACAATGGATAGTAAGGACGATATGCTAGAACCATGAAAGTAGAACATGAAGTGCACATTTAAGACAGATCAAACCAGAAGCAGCACATGCATAATTGACTAAGTTTAATTTTGCAAGCAAACATAAGAAGGCCCCCTAAATGAAGACATATACAGGAACTATATACAGGAACTCAGCATACATCTAAGTGGGAGCTAACAATTAATAATTGTTAAATGGTGAAACTCCAACAAAAAAAACCTCCAGTGGAAATAGACAAATACACTATTTTGTCTAATGCTGAAATATCACAGGAAGCATGACGAACCAGCCTTAGTGGCACCTTTCCTGGTAGGTAACAATTTAATCACTGCTATGAGAAGGCATCTAGGACTTACAACCAGGACCATTTTTGCCTAACCGAATTGTTCGAACCAACTATTTAGTCAATAGAACCTTGAAGCTAACTGAAAAACAACCGTACATTCCCAGCCAGCTTTCCCACTCTTTTGCGATTGGATTTCCTTTGTTTACAACTGTAATATTTGCAACACTTTCAAAGACATTTAACTACCCATCCCCAAAAGAAAAACTTCTCTTTTCCCTTCATTCCTCTGTGCCCTTTGAGAAAATTTTAGGGATCCCCAGAGAAACTGTTCAACAATATACGCAACTGAGTCTAGAGTATAGAGTTCCAGACAAAAAGAAAAAAGGATCTGACAGATCATTGTAAAATGGAATTTATGCTCTCTTCGTCCAGCTTGCATATACCATGTCAGAGTATATTCAAATCCCTCCCGGGTTGTTCAACTAGCCATTCAAAACCTTTTCAATTCTAAATGGAAAGGAAAAGTACTCATGATCTTTGCTCTTCAGGGAAATGACACCAATCCCTTTGAGAAGAAATGAGCTTTGATAACCAATCTGTGAAAAAACCGAGTACCCCTTTAGGAATAATCTACCAAAAAGCTTCAGGAGACCCTCACTACAAAAGAACCAGCACCTCTGACACAGCTGATCTAATGATGAATACATCTACCAATCTACCACCCTATAAATCACCATGTACTTCATGAAAACAATTCCACATTAATGACAAGCATCACGTTGAAAAATATTATTCTTAACGATAGCCACTGGATCCCATGGTAAGTACAAAAGGATCTGTAAAAGCAAAAGAAAGAGCATAACAATGACAACAAAAAAAGATAGTTGAGACCATATTAATAACATTACGTAGGATGAGTTGCATCGCAAATTGATTATTGAGGTCAAATATTGAATTCGTACTTATATCCTTATCCAAGATGCACACATGAACAAGATTCTTTTTACTTTGAAAAACATGCATAACTATCAGAAACTGTGATACCATTTTCATGCTGCACATGGCTTAGAAAATCAATTATTTCAAGAATGGTTAAAAAAGTCAGGCCAATGATGAAAGAAAAACTGTGTGCATTAACAGCTGGCGGGTCCTTTAGGTCATTCAATGCCACATTTATTAGCATCAAGAAAGACCAAATTTGTGCATAAATGACAGGCTCGACATGAAAATACTCCTGTATCTAGAGAAAGAAGGATAGGCAAGATAATAATAACTCATACCGAAAGTGACACTGACACATTCAGTGGTGCTAGAATAAGGTGAAACTGATTGCTTTCACAATTAGCATTGCCTAGGCATTGATTGTCTTCAACATTGTCCCTGATCGTCAAACTCGAAGCTCCATTGGAGGAGTTGCAGTAGATTTCTAAACCCGCGATCTCTACAACTTTGTGGACTTGGCCTTTTGTGCTAGGCAAAGGAGAAAAGAGAACTTTAGGTTTCTCACTAAGACAAAAATCCTAACTTCTAAGCACCGAGTTCCAAAGCAGATCATCAAATAATGGGACTTCTATTTGTTGAATACAGTCAGTTTGGCTCTTCTCACATCTCAGGGGGAAAAAAAGGCCACCACCAAGCTACAATCTCAACAACCACAGCTAGTTCACGACAGCGCAATACAGCGACTCCATGGAAATTCGTCTTTCAGATAAAGGGAAAGGGAAAGGGACAGAGAGAGAGAGAGAGAGAGGGGGTAACTTGGACTTCTTGGAGAGGAGCTTGTTCTCGTTGATCTTGCGGCCGCCGCCCTCGGTGGTGTTGCTGGCTCCGTCCTTCCACTTGTCCGGCACTATCACCTTCGATAGCTTCTTCTCACCTGAACCCAAAATTCAGACACCCAATCAGAGACACCCAACACACACGAAATCCGCAGAACGCGATCGATATCACGCTCCGCAGCTGCTTTGTACATGCAATTCGTTCCCTTCGCCGGAGCGCGAACGGAATCGATCGATCGATCAATCGACGGAAGGAAGGAAGGAAGACGAAATGCGACCCCTAACAGAGGCGTTGCAGAGCTAGAGAGAGAGAGATACTGACCTCAAGCGACGGCGACTAGCAAAGGATGCAGAGAGATGATCGACGGGCGTAGAGATGAGATCAGATGAGGCGAGGCGAGGCGAGGCGAGAGAGCGTCTAACAGCGACAGCGATTGGTGACTGAGAGAAGGAGATGGGTCGGCCCAGAGTGTTAATGGGTTAGCCCGACCCTAACGATACCTTAAATTTTAGAAACATATTCAGAGAAGATTAAAGCCCGATCTCAAAATATCTCAAATTTTAAGGTAGGATTGGGCCGGCGCGAGTTTTGTTGACACCCCTATTGGTAATAATCGTGGATCATGATGTGTCATGCCATACGTGTGCATTTGAGTGAAAATATTAATTTTTGTCAAAAGTGAGATCAAGGGTTCTCGAGTGGAAAATATCCAGTGGGGTTTGGTGGGGATGGACCGCAGATTTTCCACACCCATATCGCAAAATTTCTCCGAGATTGGTTGTGAAGATACCATTTTTTTATCAAAAGTGAAATCTAAGGGTTCGTCAGTGGAAAACATCTGGTGGCGTTTGGTGGGGATGGGACCGTAGATTTTCCACACCCACGCCGCAAAATTTCCCTGAGAGTGGTTGTGCCGGAACGTACATATAGCCCGGTTCGAAGTTCGGAGTAAAAGTTCGCCGTTTTTCCTTGTCTCCCTAGATATCTCATGTCCGGAGTCGCCACGGAACCCGGTCTCCTCACATTAAGAACCAAAGAACGACTTTCGGTGAATTATATTTCGCCGCGAGAGCATTTTCTTGCGAAACAGAATCGCTGCTTTCTTTCGGGGAATTTCTTGGAGGATCGTTTGGCCATGCCGTGAGAAGATTGGAGCTCTGTTTAACAAATATGATAGTGTTTGGTCGCTCGCCTGCCCGGATTACATGGAGAGAAAGTTTCGGAGATCGAAGGTACTCGAGAATGGAAATTGGTTCAATTGTCTTGATGGATCAAATGAGGGGGAGAACACCCTGCTTATATAGAGATTCAACTTATTATAATCATTTATCGTCTTTTGAACGGGCGGCCAAGATTGCATTTTCCCGGCCACCAACTACCGGCGAGACAATTACTGTATCGTCCTTGGCTGAGAATATTCCGAACGCTCTTTCAGGGTTTGGACGAGTCTTTATTAATGTGATAATAGCCTGTCTCTTTCGGCCGTGCATGGTTTCATGTTCATCTAACTTGATCTCGTCAAACGAATCTGACGGTAGAGATCGTATCCGCCTATGAACTGAACGGTTCTGAAAAACTACCTCGGATTGATTTCGTGAAAAAAAACGAGGCGAGTTCTTGCCGACATTCTATTGAAAAAAACTTGGTGCATAATTACTCTCACATTCTATGCCACTAAACCCGGCAAAAAGAGCGTAATTACTCTCTTCCGTCAAAGAAAGTTGGCTAATGGACGGGGGCTTCGATCTCCATCTCTCCCTCTCCTATTTGCTATCTTTTTTAACCCTCGATTTTATTATTTGAGTAAGGTAGTCCATGGCGAATGTTGTCGTCGTGACGTGGACCCACGTCACTGCTGACGTCTAAATTGCCCCGCTTCCTTCGAGAAAATATTGTGTACCCCTAATGATTCCACCGTGGAATCGTCACAACTCTGAAATGGCGACACGTGTGCGAGAGACTCACCGTGTGTCAGGAAGGCTCCACGTTGGAATCACTCGCCGGCACAGGCCAGAGGAGAGAGCAGCGGGAGAGAAATTTTGAACGAAAGGTGTCCTCCTCTCTCTCCTCTTTCGCGCTCCTCCCAGATCTCCAATTCTCTCTGCACCTCACGCCGCGCTGCCGCCGACGACCAACGAGCGGGTACACAATATTTTCTCCTGCTTTCTTCTCGCTTTGTGACGCCACAAATCGCGTAACCCGCTGAAAAGCAAGGGTCCGAGAGTCTCAAATGTCTTTTTCCCTTTAACCAGCAAAAAGTTCGACGAAGGGCCCGAGATCGACTAATTGCGAAACCAGTCAATGAGTAGAGATGAGCCGAAGGGGAAGACGAACCCATTCATTGTAACATTAACATGGCGAGTAAGTTTATAAGAACTGATTTATGAACTTGAATTGTGAAATTAAATATGGCTTGAGGATCTTGTATTGTTGATGTGTGCTTCTCGATGACTTAGTTCTATACGGTAACGTGAGTCTCGTGTGAACCACCTCTAGAACCTTGAATTACCAATACGAATTGATCAAAGACTAAGCGCTACACACTGACACGAGTCCCTTACCTCACAATGACACGAGTCCCGTGCCACCTCTAGAACCTTATTCCAAGAGCGCGTTTGGTAACCATTCTGTTCCCAAAAATTGATTCTGCTCAGAAATGATTCTTTTTTATTCTGTACTCGTAAATAATTTCTAAGCATTTGAAGGCGTTTGGTAACTGCCAAAAATTTCTATTCTTGGAATAGAAAAAGAACAGAAATACACTTGATAATTGCACAAAATTTCTTTTTATTAATAATATTTTAAAATTATTTTGAATTTTTTAATATTTCTTTCCTTTTTTCTTTACCCTTCCCCTTCCTTAGCCATGGCCGGTCGCCGGTGTTGGTGACCGACCATAGGCCAGGGCTGGCGAGGGTGTCATGGGCCTCACCCAAGCCGCAAGCCACCCTTGCCGGATTTAGCAAGGGCGATGGCGAGGGCAAGAGCTGGACCCTTGCCGCTTGGGCGAGGGTTGCCCATGCCAGATCCAGCGAGGGCCGCGACTCCCTCGTCGGCCTTGGTCTGTAGCCTGTTGCCAACAACCGGTCACAGGCCAGGAAGAAGAAGAAAAAAAAAAATTCTTGATTCTTGATTTTGTTCCAAAACTAATTCTGGGAACAAGAAGCCACTTTTTTTTGCTTCTTGATTTCGTTCTAAAAATTTTATTGGAGAACAAATTTTGGTAAATTTGTATCCGGGAATAAAAAATTTATCAAACGGATTTATGTTTCAAAACTGATTCTGAAAATAAAATAATAGAAATTTTTACTATTTGGCAACTTGCCAAATCCTAAGTCCTACACACTCACTGTACCTTTTGAGCTACCAATTGCATAGCATCAAAATCAAAGAAATTTACTGCCTTCCATGATCTTTTCGAAATTTCATGGTCTAATGATAGTCATACTTCCTAATTCTATTTCCTCGATTCTCAAAGAGAAAGGAGTGAATGACTGCTCCATCAGTCTTATAAGGGTGACGGATCTGCATCAACCAGTCATTAAAAGCTGAAACCAGGTCACTTCTTTCGATGGTTTCCACTTTCTAGGATTGGAGCAATAATTAAGAGAAAAAATCACAAACTTAATTCTTTTTTTATCATAGATCACTGACTTAATTAAGAAAAAAGGTCTATTAGAGCTTCTATTTGCTCCTCAAATTTGTTGGGAAAAGTGTCAAAAAGTTCTAAACCTTTTTCATTAATGCTAATTTAGTCCTAAATATTTTTTTGTGCCAATTCTGTTCTAAACCTTTTGCATTGGTGCCAATTTAGTCCTAAACCTTTTTTTGATGCTAATTAAGTCCTAAACCTTTTAAATTGGTGTCAATTCAGTCCTAAACCTTTTGTTTTTGTGTCAATTTAGTCATTCCTATCAATTTTGACCGGAATTTATCGACGTTGATGCCTGCCGGCCGGTGGCCGGTCACCGGCGCCGATGTGGCACTGACGTGAACAACTTTAATAATATTTTAATATTTTTAAAAATGTTTATTTTTTCCTTTTTTTCCTTTTTTTTCACTTTTTTTATTGGTCCCCCCCTCCTTCCTCTGGCTGGTCGTCGGGTTCGGCGACCGGCCAGAGGCCAAAGGTCGGTGAGCTCGACCTCGCCGGCCACCAGCGAGGGCAGCGGCCTCGCCCGGTAAGGTCGGGCCTCGCCCAACTATGGCAAGGCTTGAGCCCTCGCCAGAGGCCGCGGCGAGGGCGAGGGCGAGGCCTGACCTCGACAGATCCGGTGAGGTCGGGCGATGGCGAGGCTCGAATCCTCACCGGAAGCCGCGACGAGGCTCGACCTCGCCGGATCTGGGAGCTCGAGCCTCGCCCGACCAAGGGGAGGCTCGCCCTCGCCGGGCGAGGCCGCCGCCCTCACCAGTGGTCGACAAGGTCGAGCTCACCGGCCTCTGGCCAGTTGCCGGCCAAAGGAAGGAGGGACAAAAAAAAAGTGGAAAAAAAAGAAAAAAAGGAAAAAAATAAAAAATCAAAAAAATATTAAAATATTATTAAAGTTGTCTGCATCGGCGCCGGTGACCAGCCGCCGGTCGGCAGGTGTCCACGTCGGTAAATTCTGGTCAAAATTGACCGGAAAGACTAAATTAGTACAAAAACAAAAGGTTTAGGATTGAATTGGCACCAATTTAAAAGGTTTAGGACTGAATTGGCACCAATTTAAAAGGTTTAGGACTTAATTGGTACAAAAAAAAGTTGAGGACTAAATTGGCACCAATACAAAATTTTTAGGACTGAATTGGCACAAAAACAAAATGTTTAGGACTAAATTGACACTAATGCAAAAGGTTTAGGACTTTTTTGGCACTTTTTCCCAAATTTGTTAATTGCATCGTCTTACCCGACACAAAACTCATAGAAGTCCAAATCTTAAAAATCACAAACTTATTAACTTTAAACTTTTCCAGTATGATTTCTGACGTTACTTAAGGCTGTTTGTTTTAGTTATAGCAACACCTAATTTCATTAGAACAACAGATCAAGAATGCCTGGTCTGGAGATCGAGTTGTCTCTTCATACTTTACCATTTATCTTCAAAGCGACGCTTGCACCAAAAACGATCAAAGCTTCACTGCAAAGTGTGGCCCAAATTTCATCAACTTGTCTGTCATAATGATCGGAACAGCTGCTACATTTACCACTCGAATTAGAATGGTAGCTGAACGTCGGTGTGTTCAGTCTGAAATAGACTCAGATGGACCCAGCATTATTCATAATAGTACTAATTTCTGTGGATCACAATTCAAATGGGTTTGGCTCCATGCATTCGTGATGCCAATGAAGTACAATCACACACAAGAAAGCACAATCACACAAGAATTCAAGGGCGACATAGATCATCAACTTGAGGCTCTGCCCTTTTCAAGTGCTTGATTGAACTCCTCCAAATACTGGAGTTGCAACTCCACGTTGCCAAATATCTCCCTCATTGCCCACGCGTTCGCCCTCAGCTCCTCTCCCTCCGGCTCCACCATGACCCGCCTTATCGTCATGGCTACTGAGTCGCTCGTGAACGACCCGTCTCGGGCATCCCTCGGCACTTCTGACCCTACCCGCCTCTCGTCCATCAGCCTCGCCACCAGCCCTAGGTCCGAGCTCCCCCCGGAAAACAGGATCAGCGCCCGGCCCTGCCCGAGTGCCTCTATGACCGAGCTCCACCCGCAGTGCGTCAAGAACCCGCCAACTGACGGGTGGGCCAGGATGTCGAGCTGAGGAGCCCAACCCACCCAGACGAAGCCTCGACCCGACACCCGACCTTCGAACCCGGAAGGGATAATGCCCGGGCCGGCCTTTCGGCCTACCACCCAGACGAAGGGCAGACCTGACTTTTCGATCCCACTCGCCAACTCGTGCATGAACTCTTGACTCAGAGCCACCTCGGTGCCGAGGGCGACATAGAACACAGACTTCTCTTCCTTATCATCCAACCATTGCTTTAACTCGCTCCATCTCCAGTCTCCTTCGCGGCGGCTTTTATTCTGGGGCGGCAAAAGGCCCATCGGAACCACGGGTCTCGCATGAAGCTTCTTAAGTAGACTCAAGGGCTCGGCCTCGAACTCGCTACAGGTCCTCACGGCCACGATTTCGCAACCCTGTACCAACTTGCCATACCTTTCGAAAACCGACATGTTAGAGTCAGAGTCCACGAGATCCTCTTCGTTAATCACCTCATGAAGCCTGAACGCGACTTTGGTGGGGTAAGTAACCCACTCGGGAACGAACGTCAAGTCCTCCGCCGTCTTGGCCCGGGCCTGACCGTCGATCAGAAGAGATGGCGGGCCGATGAAGGCGAGGGTGCTAGCGTTGAATATGCTGAAGAACGCCGATTTAACACCGAGTCGTCTCGCCACTTGGGGTAACCAGAAAGACATGAAGTCTTGGATCACCCAGTCAACGTCCGAGTTTGCAAGAAACTCGACCACAGCTGGCTTGAGCATGTCGTATGCCTTCTTCAGGTAAGGGATCATGTTATGCGGCAACTCAGAGGTTGACTCGGCTGAGTCGGGGAGGCCATGGATGCGAGGCAAGAGAAGCTCAACGAGAATTATCGAAGGAGAGAGGTTTGTGGGGAGTTTTTGGAGGTTTTTGGGGGTGGAGATGAAGGAGACGCGGTGACCCTTTTGAGCTAAGAAGGTGGCGACCTCGAGGAAGGGCATGATGTGGCCGTAAGCGAGCCATGGGAACATCGCTACGTGAAGCTCCTCTTTGTTGTCCATGGTGGTGTCTACGAGCTTTACTTTTTATTTGACGGGCGTGTAGTGTGACTTCGTGTGACTTGAGAGTGAATTTGCGCGCAATGGAGAATGAGCTCTCCCTTTATTTACAGAAGGAATGTTTGGAAGGCCCCCCGCTGAAATATTTCGCCTTGTTTTGACTTGGTCAAATATAGTGACTGAAAAAAAAAACGGACAGTTCAACAGAAGGAGAGCAAAGTGGACGGGAAAAGATGGGGCACGCACAGAGAAGAGAAAAGGAAGAAGAAAGGGAAAGGCAAAAGAGAACGGGTTTCTCGCTCATACACTTCGAAGATGTCGTTAAACAAGATTAACTTCATCTCGTAGCGTCCGGCAAGGATTCGAACCATGTGTTTATCTAATCGGAATAATTATCGGGTCAGATCATGAAGTTATAATTATGTGAATAGTTCAGGTCGTTGTGGAGCCCTCAAATTTAACGGAAGTCGATTTCAAATTACGGTTTGATCGAAAAGAATTTTCAAAGTTTCGTGCGCAAGCTCCGAGTAGTGGACATATTTGAATATCTACTTTGGACAAGCATTTTATTAGCACGTTTTCAACAATTAAGCTTAGATTAGTCTATTCCTAGTTAAGGTAGCGTTTTACTAGATTTTGATATCACTTCTTGGTTAATTGATAGCATTGCGAGTTTGTCGACTCGAGTAATTTTTGTGGTCTGGTTTAGGCATTTTCTAGGGAGTAGTATTTATCTCTTCTTTGAATTTAAAAATTCATATTTCGAACGTGGTAAGGGTTAAAGAGCATACTTATGGCATAAAAGTTGATTAGGCGTAGAGGTAAGCATGATTTTTGGGTAGAATCGAGAACCGAGAACCGGACCTATGGGAACCGGTTTGATTCTAGGTTCCAATGTCCCCGGTCCGGTTCCCGGTTCCATTTTTTTAGGAGCCACCGGTTCCCGCCGGATCAGGTAATCGAGAAATGTAATGTGTGCATTGCCTTGCATGCTTCTCCGAGCGCTTTGTGCATGAAACAAGTCAATGGTCTTCCTTTTAAAGGTCTGCACATGGCCTTTTCTTTGCTCCTAAGGGTGTCATTCTCCAAGAAGAATGAGAATTCATCAATTCCCCATTCTAAAGCTTCTTGGTCATCTTGCAGTAATATATCCCGTCCAACTAGCCTTAACTTCTCCATGAGAACTTGGCCGCTGCAAAACTCCTAGGAGAAAATCCTGTACTGTTACTCGGTTTTTCCAAAATTGCTTTTAAAGACTCAACTCGAATTTTCACCTAAGGCCCAAAATCAGTTTCAGCCATGTGATCCCCTTGCAAGGTGACATGCACATGAAACAAATTTCAGCCAAATGATGCCGTTGCAAGATTATCAGCACGCAATGGGATTTGTAAATGAAGCATAAAGAGGCAATAAACAGGTGCCTGAGAGGTGGGGACGACCTAACCTTAAGAAAAGTGACAAGACCACAATAAATGTTTAAAAATGAGGATGGCTCTTGATGTTTTTCTACTTATCGATAGAACTTAACGAATCATCTTCAAAATCCAAGTATTCTCGATATGGAAACATGTATGGCGATAATCTAGATTTTAATCTATCAATTACTTTAATTATAGGAATGCCTTCTAGTTATATTCTGTTATTATTGTGTATGTGTGAAATTGATGTATCGAGATAACATGTCAATGGAGGTGGAGGGAAGTAAGAAGATGACTTCGATCACAGAATCGGAATCATCGGGTGATGAGGTGAAGAAGATTCATCCTTGACCGCGAGTGTGACAGACAAGGTACTTTCATTTTTGTTGTTGCTATTGACAAATGAGGAACTTCCATTTTTGTTATTGCATTCACTTTCCTTTTGCTTAACTAAAAATGAATAGAAAAAAAAAGAATCTGTTAGACTCTAGAATCAACCCTAAAACCTGTGACAAGGTAGGTTCCAGGGTATGCAGGTAGGTTTCAAGTTCCAAAAAATGAGGAATCTGTTTCAGACCGGTAGGTTCCACGTGAAACCTATAAAGAACCTGAAATTACTCGCTGCTATTTGGGCTTTTGTTACCCTTTATGGTATTTGGAATAGTTTGAATTCATTTTGATCACTTGAAATAGTTTGATCTAGTGAAAGGTATGAGAAATGGCTTATGAAACGAATTGCAAAAGGTTATAAGAACTGATTTACGAACTTGATTTGTGAAATTAAATAGGGCTTGAGAATCTTGTATTATTGATGTGTGCTTCTCAATGACTTAGTTCTATAAGGTGACGTAAGTCTTGTGGGAACCACCTCTAGAACCTTATATTACCAATACGAATTGATCAAAGACTAAGTGCTACACACTGACATGAGTCCCCTACCTCACAATGACTTGAGTCCCGTGCCACCTCTAGAACCTTATACTAAGGATGCGCTTAGCAATCATTTTGTTTCCAAAAGCTGATTTTGCTTAGAAATGATTCTTTTTTATTCTGTATCTGGAAATAATTTCTAAATATTTAAAGGCATTTAGTAACTGCCCAAAATTTATATTCTTGAAATAGAAAAAGAACAGAAATGCGTACAAATTTTTTTTATTAATAATATTTTGAAATTTTTAATATTTCTTTCTTTTTTTTCTTCCCCTTTCCCTTCCATGGCCATGGCCAGTCGCCGGTGCTGGCAACCGGCCACAGGTCAAGGCCGGCGAGGGCAGCTTGCGGCCTGGGCAAGGGTTGCCCTCGCCAAATCCGGTGAGAGCGGCCCTCGCCCAAGTCGCGAGCGAATCTGGCGTGGGTGGCCCTTGCCCTCGCTGCCCTTGGCCTGTGGCCTGTCGCCGGCAGCGGGCCAAAAAATTTCTTGATTCTTGATTTTGTTCCAAAACTGATTTTGAAAACAAGAAGTTACTATTTTTTACTTCTTGATTCTGTTCCAAAATTGATTATGGGAACAAATTTTGGCAAATTTGTGCTCGGGAATAAAAAATTTACCAAACGGATTTCTGTTTCAAAACTGATTCTGGAAATAAAAAAATAAAAATTTTTACTATTTGGCAACTTACCAAATGTGCCCTAAGTCCTACACACTCACCGTACCTTTTGAGCTACCAATTGCATCGCATCAAAATCAAAGAAATTTGCTGCCTTCCATGATCTTTTCGAAATTTCATGGTCTAACGATAATCATACTTCCTAATTCTATTTCCTCGATTCTCAAAGAGAAATGAGTGGACAACTGCTCTGTCAGTCTCACAAGAATGACAGATCCGCATCAACTAGTCATTGAAAGCTGAAACCGGGTCACTCCTTTCAACAGTTCCCACTTTCTAGGATATGGAGCAATAATTAAGAGAAAAAAATCACAAACTTAATTCTTTTTTTGTCATAGATTACTGACTTAATTAAGAAAAAAAGGTCTGTTAGAGCTTCTATTCACTCCTCAAATTTGTTAATCGCATTGTCTTACCCGACACAAAACTCATAGAAGTCCAAATTTTAAAAAGGGAAAAAGCCACCAAAAACCCCAAACTTTTCCACCTGTGACACATTTACCCCGAACTTTTTTTGTGACACCAAAAACCCCAAACTTTGCTATTTGTGACACATTTACCCCAATACATTTAGTCTATGGGCATTTTCGCCTTTTTTGTATTTTCTTTTTTTTTTCTTTTCCGGCGAAGGGAGCCTCGCCGGCGTCCGGCGAGGGGGGCCCTCGCCGGCGTCGGGCCGCCCTCGCCGGATCTGGCGAGGGCCGCCCTAGCCGGCGTCGAGCGAGGGCGGCCCTCGCCCGATCCGGCGAGGTCGACCCTCGCCGGCGTCGGGCAAGGGTCGACCTCGCCTGGGTCGGGCGAGGGCCGCCCTCGCCGGATCTGGCGAGGGCCGCCCTAGCCGGCGTCGAGCGAGGGCGGCCCTCGCCCGATCCGGCGAGGTCGACCCTCGCCGGCGTCGGGCGAGGGTCGACCTCGCCTGGGTCGGGCGAGGGCCGCCCTCGCTCGCCCAGGCGAGGGCGACCCTCGCCCGACGCCGGCGAGGGCCGCCCTCGCCGGATCTGGCGAGGGCCGCCCTAGCCGGCGTCGAGCGAGGGCGGCCCTCGCCCGATCCGGCGAGGTCGGCCCTCGCCGGCGTCGGGCAAGGGTCGCCCTCGCCTGGGCGAGCGAGGGCGGCCCTCGCCCGACCCAGGCGAGGTCGACCCTCGCCCGACGCCGGCGAGGGTCGACCTCGCCTGGGTCGGGCGAGGGCCGCCCTCGCTCGCCCAGGCGAGGGCG
Organism: Syzygium malaccense; assembly: GCA_031216405.1. NCBI lineage: Eukaryota > Viridiplantae > Streptophyta > Magnoliopsida > Myrtales > Myrtaceae > Syzygium > Syzygium malaccense. The sequence goes on from CM062255.1 coordinate 6,245,724, forward strand.
ACCCTCGCCCGACGCCGGCGAGGGCTCCCTCGCCGGATCTGGCGAGGGCCGCCCTCGCCGGCGTCGAGCGAGGGCGGCCCTCGCCCGATCCGGCGAGGTCGACCCTCGCCGGCGTCGGGCGAGGGTCGCCCTCGCCTGGGCGAGCGAGGGCGGCCCTCGCCGACGCCGGGCGAGGGCGACCCTCGCTCGACGCCGGCGAGGGCCCCCCTCGCCAGATCCGGCGAGGGGGGCCCTTGCCGGCGTCGGGCGAGGGCCGCCCTCGCCCGATCCGGCGAGGGCAGCGCTCGCCGGACGCCGGCGAGGCTCCCTTCGCCGGAAAAGAAAAAAAAAGGAAAAAAAAAGAAAATACAAAAAAGACGAAAATGCCCATAGACTAAATGCATTGGGTAAATGTGTCACAAATAGCAAAGTTTAGGGTTTTTGGTATCACAAAAAAGTTCGGGATAAATGTGTCACAGGTGGAAAAGTTTAGGGTTTTTGGTGGCTTTTTCCCTTTTAAAAATCACAAACTTATTAACTTTAAACTTTTCCAGTATGATTTCTGACGTTACTTAAGGCTGTTTGTTTTAGTAATAGCAACACCTAATTTACGCAACTTTTCATTAGAACAACAGTTCAAGAATGCCTGGTCTGGAGATCGAGTTGTCTCTTCATACTTTACCGTTTATCTTCAAAGCGACGCTTGCACCAAAAACGATCAAAGCTTCACTGCAAAGTGTGGCCCAAATTTCATCAACTTGTCTGTCATAATGATCGGAACAGCTGCTACATTTACAGCCCGAATTAGAATGGTAGCTGAACGTCGGTGTGTTCAGTCTGAAATAGACTCAGATGGACCCAGCATTATTCATAATGGTACTAATTTCTGTGGATCACGATTCAGATGGGTTTGGCTCCATGCATTCATGATGCCAATGAAGCACAATCACACAAGAATCCAAGGGCAACATAGATCATCAACTTGAGGCTCTGCCCTTTTCAAGTGCTTGATTGAACTCCTCCAAATACTGGAGTTGCAACTCCCCGTTGCCAAATAACTCCGTCATTGGCCACGCGTTCGCCCTCAGCTCCTCTCCCTCCGGGTCCATCATGACCCGCCTTACCGTCACGGCTACCGAGTCGCTCGTGAACGACCGTCTTGGGCATCCCTCGGCACCTCCGACCCGACCCGCCTCCATCAGCCTCGCCACCGGCCCTTAGTTCGAGTTCCCCCCAGGAAAACAAGATCAACGCCAGTTGGCCCTGCCCGAGTGCCTCTATGACCAAGCTCCGCCCGCAGTGCATCAAGAACCCGCAAACCGACGGCTGGGCCAGGATATCGAGCCGAGGAGCCCAACCCACCCAGATGAAGCCTCGACCCGACACCCGACCTTCAAACCCGGAAGGGATAATGCCCGGGCCGGCCTTTTGGCCTACCACCCAGACGAAGGGCAAACCTGACATATCCATCCCACACGCCAACTCGTGCATGAACTCTCGACTCAGAGCCACCTCGGTGCCGAGGGCGACATAGATGAAGTCTCTTGTCTATGCTTTGGCGCATGCTGCTGCCACAAGTTATTACATCTTACTTCTCAGCATTACTATTGGTGGAAGTAATTGACCCGTTTGGCAACATAGACCTACGGGTGAGCGCTAGTCCGGTCCAATTTGATAACCAAACCGAATCAGTCGATTTTGAGCAGTTTCAGGGAAACTAAATGCAGTTCCTAGTTCTCAAAATTTAGACCCGGAAATAACCGATCAGGTTCCCGTTTCCTTATGCGGAACCCGACCAGTAATTTTTCTTTTTTCTTTCTTGTATTTTTTTTCTCTAAACTTAAGAGTAAAGTTAGCAGAGGCAAAAAGCAAGACCTAGCCTCGCAGCCTCACAACTCCCGCCTCTCTCAACTCCCTCTCTCATGCCTTCTCGCCTCCCTCGCGTTCTCGCCTCCCTTTCCCTCTCGTCTCTCGCCTCAGCTCGCGCTCTTGCGTCGCAGGCCTCTCTTTCTCTCTCACCTTGCCTCTCAGCTCTCATCTCCACCGATCCTCTTCTTTATCAAAAGGGGACAAGTGAAATCGAGTCAAGATCGTACTTTTTTGTGAAAAGATGGAATATATATGCTTGTGAAGGAAGAGGTCATGGGGGCTGTCGTGGAGGGAAAAGGTGGGATCGATGAAGAGGATTGGTGGGCTGGAATTATGAAAGAATGCGAAAGGCATCAATGCAAACGAAGCCTAGTCCTTCTCAATCTCCATCAATGCTCGGGTGGGCCTTTCGTCAATTAATGCTCGATGCCCAGCCCATGGACGAGGTACCAAAACCAACCGGGCTGAAGCATCATCATGTCACCTTGAATGTCATTGGTCAGAGTGCACCACTTTCTTCCTTCCAATTTTCCCTCAAAAAAAAAAAATAATAAAGCAATTGCTCCCACGATTATGGCTAGAAGAAAACTCTGCAAAGCTGTGCCTCTGCCGGATCGGAACAGACCAGTCCAGTTTCGGTTCCAAAATTTTGAAATCGAGAGTCACAGATTCAGTTCTTGATTGTAGACCGGGAACTTGCCCTCTAAGAAATCGATCACCCGTAACGTGGCCAAGTTGGCCATACAATAAAAATTAGTTGTTCGGCCTGCGCAAAGCACTATCCCATGATTTGTCTTATACTATGTAGGTTCTTAATATTTTTTACATAATTAATAAGATTCGTATGTTCTCTTCAAAATTACAACCAACGTTTTCTTAGTGAATGTGCGACCTGTGTTGCAATGAATGGAGCGAGTGAGACGCAAATTTGAGGGCCAACAGAGATGATCGAATACTAAATGCAAATACATAATTTTGTAGGGTGTACATATAAATGGATAACAATACATATATCTATTTTGATGGCAAAGGAACGTGCCCATATAGAATGTTATTGCACACATGATCAACAGTCGGAATGGGCTTATTGTACAGTTGTTTTATCAAACCTCACCTTTTTTTTTCCACACTCGTGAGACGTGTATGCACGTCCCAAGAATTTATGCTCTTAACTAGGCTAACATGATCTGATTAAGCTTCTCCAAATGCTTGTTTTGCAGCTCGAAATTGCCAAATATCTCTCTCATGGCCCACGCATTTACCCTAACTTGCTCTCCCTCCGGCTCCACCAAGACCCGCCTGATCGTCTTGGCCACCGAGTCACTCGAGAACGATCCGTCGAGCTCGTCCCTCGGTACTTCGAACCCGACCCCTCTCTCTTCAAACAGCCTCGCCATCAACCCTTGGTCGGAATTCGCTCCAGAAAATAGAACCAACGGCCGGCCTTGACCGAGCGCCTCGATAGTGGAGCTCCAACCGCAGTGGGTCAGGAGCCCTCCGATCGCCGCGTGAGAGAGAATTTCGGCCTGAGGAGCCCAACCCATCCACAAATAACCTCGACCCGAGACCCGACTTTCGAACCCGGGAGGTATAATCTCCGGGCCGGGCCTCTGACCCACCACCCAAACGAAAGGCAAACCTGACTTCTCGATCCCTGCCGCGAGCTCCGGCATCATCTCCCGGCTGATGTTAACCTCGGTGCCGAGCCCGACGTAGAAGACCGACTTCTCTTTCTTATCGTCGAGCCATCTTTTCAGCTCGCCCCATCTCTCATCTCCACTGCCGCTTCTGCGACGGGGTGGCAATAAGCCCACGGGGACCACGACTTTCCCGTAAAGCTTCTCAAGTAGCCTCAGCGGATCGGCCTCAAACTCGCCACAGCTCCTCACGGCCACGAACTGGGAACCCCGAATCGACTCGCTGAGCTTCTGAAAATCCGACATTTCGGTGTCCATACAATCCTGGTGAGTGACCATCTCGTGGAGCCTGAACCTGACCTTGGTCGGGTAATCTATCCACTTGGGAACGACGGTCAAGTCCTCTGGCCTTCGGTCCGGGGCATCGATCAAGACAGATGGTGGTCCAACGAAAGCGAAACTAGTAGCACTGTATACACTAAAGAATGCAGAGTTCACACCGAGTCGGTTCGCAACTCGGGGTAACCAGTGCGACGCAAAGTCTTGGATTATCCAGTCTACGCCGGAGTGTTGAAGAAACTCGTCAAGAGCTGGCTCGAGCATATCGTAGGCCCTCTTGAGGTACGGGACCTTGTTGTGCGGCAACTCGGCAGTCGACTCGGCAGAGTCCGGGAGGCTGGGGACGCGAGGCAAGGGAAGCTCAACGAGGGTTATCGAGGGAGGGAGGTTTGTGGGGAGCTTCTGGAGGTTTTTGGGGGTGGAGATAAAGGAGACGCGGTGACCCTTTTGAGCTAAGAAGGTGGCGACCTCGAGGAAGGGCATGAGGTGGCCGTAAGCGAGCCATGGGAACATCGCTACGTGAAGCTTCTCTTTGTTGTCCATGGTGGTGGTGTCTATAAACTCTGCTTTTTGTTTGGCGGGTCTGGCACAGTGACTTGGGAGTGAACTGGAATGCAATGGAGAATGAGCTCTCTCTCTTCATATATGTACAGGAACTATTTGGAAGGTCCGGTGCACCTCGACAACCTCAACAGCAGCTACCCTTCCCAACCGTGCAACCATGTTGCCTTGTCCCACGTAGAATAGATGGGAGCGGGTGAGCTGCGGATGCGCGATTATTAGGCGCACTAATCAATGATAATTATCGCTATTTTCTTATTTATTTATTAAAATTCGAATTTATTATTATAAATTAACTATTGTGTACTATTGACTACGTGATTGTTTATAAAAGAGTTACGGTTATTTTTTTATTAATTAATTTCAAATTTTATTGCTTTGCTTGGCGATTATTAGATGCTCTTACAACCTTTGGAACGTTGTTTCTATTTGTATATAAGTTCTTAAACTTTGGACAATTGTGTTTGTTCGAACATGGCTTCTCAACCTTTGACAGGTTCTATCTATTAAAAATATCTATTATTTGCTATTATGTATCCAACATTTCTGTTCAATACTTTTAACTTCCATTTTCGTTTCTTTCAAGAGATATATAGCCTACTTTCTTATTGTTTCCCTTTTGAGAGTTCTTGAAAAAATACCAAAATTGCTATATGGTATTCTCATTCTAAGACTTTATTGTATCCTGCAGGATTTTTATCAATAATCACTAATAACGTTGTAGGGAAAATAATTCCTTAACAAGAATAATTCCATTCTTTTACCCAATCGATTAATTTTTTTCCCCAACATAAGCTTAATCGCATCTGACGATAGGTTGAAGACGATGGAAATTATCAAACGTGGAAAAAGTTGCAAATTTGTAAAGTAGAGGAAAACAAAAGGCCAAACAAATTAAAGGAGGACAGCCTGTTTGAGGCGCTGGTAATTCGTGTGGGTGTGTTACAATGGTGTTTGTGCATAATTCGTGTCAATTCATCTCCACCTATAACATCTTGACTTTGATTGTATATACCAAATAGTTGAATTAATTACAGCAGAAATATGTTAATTCAGGTCAATTCGTGTTAACATCTAAAATTAGATGTGCCGTGTTGTGCATATTTGGATTTTTTCCCTGTAATTTGTGTTTCAACTTATATCGTGCAAACGAGTCGGATTCAAATTACTAACCGGACCTGTTTGTCAACACTTGCTAATTACTTTTGATTTATACTAACGACATATTCCCTCCATAATTGGAAAGGAAAGTATTTAAGTTTATGAAAAAACTATATACAATTCTATATGTCAATATCTGAATGTTTTTACAGGTAAGAAATGAGTTGAGTTAAGAACAATGTGTGAGTCATGCAATATTAGTAAAGGTCAAAAGTCAAAAGTAGAAGTCGCTGCAGCCAAGTTGGCTAATTATTATTCTTAAAGACTTATTCTTACACTACTAAACTTTTTTATGTACCAAAGCAAATATCACACGAGATAAACTATTGAGAACACAAATTATGAGCCGCTGAAAAAAATTTAGGTACTCTGACTGTAAATTATTTTGGTACTTTAAAAATAATAATCTGGACTATCAATTTTGAACGTTTTGTGTAGGTTTATATGAACATCGAACACTGAAGAGTCTTTAATCCTATCTTGCAATTTACTCACTTTGGCTGTGTTTGATCGCCTGGACTTTTTCATCCGATAGTATAAGGTTGGATAGGATATAGGTCGGATTGAATAAAGAATGTGTTTTAATATCTTATATAATATAGGTCAGATCTCGGAGCCCTAGCGGACGTCCAAGCTATCTGGGCTACTTCCCTAATTGTCGCTCGTGAATTTAATACAGATTTACCAACCATTGCCATGGAGCCAACCTCGACATTGATTTCTTTCGATGATCGATGAAATTGGAGATTGGTACTCGTTAAATCAAATATTTTATTTTTATCTTGAATTTACTTCTTCATATTCTGTAACAGGCATTTAGTAATTGCTTGTCTTCTTCGTTGCCTTCTTGCAGGGTGGCCTTAGTTGAGCAAAAGTCGATTATTTGCTTTATTTCTTTCCCTTTCTTTGTGGGTGTCGGCCATTATTGATTGTTAGATAGGATCCCATGTTCAAATGTTTGGCCCCATGCAATGATGCCGACTTTGTACAACTACAGTCACTTTTATGAATTCTAGGCCGACGATTTTCATCAACTTTGAGGATACCCCTTCCTCGAGTGCCCGGGCGAACCCACCTAAACTATCTCCCTCGTCATGGCCCATGCGGTTCGCCCTCGACGCCTCTCCCTCCAGGTCCATGACCCCCGCCCGAGATCGTCTTGGTTACCAATCCACCGCGAACGAGACCCGTCTCAATCGTCCCTCGCACCTCCGACCGGATCCGCCTCTCCTCCATTGGCCTCGCGGCCAGCCCTCGGTCTGAGGTCATGCTGGATTACAGGATCAGTGTCCGTCCAAGACCGAGGGCCTCCATGACCGAGCTCAGCGCGAAATGCGTCAAGAACCTGCCGACCGACGGGTGGGCGAGGATGTCGAGCTGAGGAGCCTGTGACCCAGCCCCGAGCCCGGCTTTTGAACCCAAGAGGGATGTCACCCGGGCCGGCCCACCGCCCCGTCAAAGGGCATAACAGACTTTTCGATCCCGCCCGCCAACTCGTGCATGAACTCTAGATTCAAAACCACCACCGCGCCGAACGCATGAACCAGACCCCCCGCGTGATGCCGAATTAGCGTCCCGAGCAGCTAAATATTCTTGCATTATCGCGACTTTTATCAAGTTCATGAAATTAACGGGGCTGAATGGGGCATTGGTACATTCCCACTTTGGTGTATCGATTGTATACCCATGTGCGTAGGGATACCAACCAATGATATGGTTCATCCTAACTTCATCAATTAACTAAGCAATGCCATTAATCTAAGGGTTAATACTACGAAAAACTCCAAACTGGTACACTTGTGATAAATTTACTCCAAACTATTTTTTTTACCACAAAAAACGTCAAACTGATGTATCTGTAATAATTTTACTCCAAACTATTTTTTTGACTACCAAAAACCCCAAACTGATACACCAGTGATAATTTTACTCCCGAATTAATTTTTTGACCACAAAAAACCCCAACCGGTACACTTGTGACAAATTTACCCTTCGTTAGTTTCCGTTAAATTTTACTGTCAAATTGATAAGTTTAATGACACGTGGTAATTGACAGGTATACCGGTTTTGAGTTTTACCCCTCTGTTTGTCATAAATTTATTAATTTGTAATTTTTCGTGATATTAATCCAATTTAATGAATACTAACGGAAGGTGAATTTGTTACAAATGTACCAGTTTGAAATTTTTAGTGATCAAAAAATTAGTTTGGGGTTAAAACTGTCGTAGGTGTACTAATGTGTGGGTTTTTTGTGGTAAAAAAATAGTTCGGAGTAAAATTATCACAAATAGACCAATTTATGATTTTTTATGGTTAAAAAAATAGTTCGGCGTAAATTTATCACAGATATATCGATTTGAGGTTTTTTGTGGTCAAAAAAATAATTGAAAGTAAAATTATCACAAATATATTAATTTGGATATTTTCGTGGTATTAATCTTTAATTTAATTAGTAATTATCCACTAGTCTCGTGCAGTAGATCACTCTCTCGTGCGAGATTCTCTGGCATGCATGCGCATACCTTGGATCCCCACCCTAAGCAACTGTCGTACGGTGGAAGCTGTCGTCACCGAAACAGCGACCAAAGCAAATGAATTGATTTCAATACTCCAGCGAAATTCGAGTACGAGAAGGACAAAGCCCATGAATGTGTCATAAAGATGTGTCGGGCAGGAGGACCCCAGGAAAGATGAAAGAAACCCAATCGTGTAAAAGCACCAAAAACCAAGAGCGGCAAAATCGAATCGAGATGCGAATCGAACTAAATCGAATCGAAAATTTCATGCATATCGATTCAGTTTCGATTTCGCTTCGGATCATCAAAATAAATTAATTTTTCTTTTCGGTTCGGTTTATTTCGATTCGGTTCGGATCGGTTTGGATCAAACCGAACTAAAATAAACACTTCGGTTTTGCGCTATTTTGCCCTCTCTCTCCCCTTCTCTCTCCTCTCTCCTCTCTCTCTATGCTTAATGAACTTGAAATCGAAAACTGATTCGAACCAAATCGATTTTTCGGTTCGGTTCCAATTAGGTTGGGTTCAAATTCAGTTCGGTTCAATGGGACACCCTTAATGGTTCGGTTCGATTCGATTTTCTTGAAAAACCGAACCGAAGCATTTACACCCTTACCAAAAACTATCGCCGCTCCATTTCTCGTCTCCTCCATGTCTTTTGATCCGGGGCGGCAAAAGACCCATCGGAACCACGGGCTTCGCGTAAGATATAGGTAAAGATTCACACAAAAACAAAATGAGAAGCGATACGGCTCGACTCATCTTTAAGTCCTTTATTAAGATGGAACTTTCATGCTCAAGTCCGGTAAGATTTCATAAAAGAAGGGCTACGTTCAAAAGCAAGACTTGCACGTCAGAACGGGCAATCAAAACATCCGCCGCTTGGTTATTCAAACGGGGGAATAAAATTTATGTTTATTTTTTATCTCGTGGATTTAGCGGCTTGTGTCTAGCCTAGTGGAAGAATATCACTTATACATATACGAGGAAAAAGCCACTAAAAATCTCAAATTATATCTATCATGATATATTCACCCTAAAAAAAATTTTGCAATACAAAAAACCTCAAATATCTTTTGTGGTACATTTATCTTCGGTTACAGTTTCGTCCTAAAAGCTTATGCGGATCCAATATGGCACCTTTAAGGACAAGTGGCTCTGATGTGGCAATATGTAAACGCCACATTGGAAAAAGAAGAATTAAAAAAGAAAAAAATTGCATTGTTTGTCGTCTTCTCCGCGAGGAAGAACAGTACTTTCTTGTCTAGAAAACGAAGCTTCAAGAAGGTCAAGCTTGAGCAATTGCCATGGCCTCTCCAAATTGAAGCTTGGCTTGTTTGACCTCAACCTTCGTAGCACGTGGGTGGTCGCAAGCTGCTATGACCAAGCTTCAAAACTCATAGCCACCATGACTGCTCTAGTTTGAAGCTTCGCTAGAGGTCTGACCTCGACCTTCGAAGCAGCTTGAAGGTCGAGCTTTGAAGTCGCCATGTCTACTCGAGCTCAAAGCTTGACTTGAGGGTCTGACCTCAGTCTTCGAAGCTCGTGGATGGTCAAGCAAGCACCGACGCCAAAGGTCTAGGTAGTAGTGGGTAGCGAAGCAAGAGCGTTGGTGAAGTTTGGCCAAGCAATCGAAGAGGATGAACACGATGAACAACACTTTGCAAAGCACTTGAGAAGACGATGAACAGTGTAATATTTTTTCTTTTCTAGTTTTTATTTTTTTCAATGTGGCGTTCATGTGGCGCCACATCACAACCACCTGTCTCTAAAAGGAACTATGTGACTGATGATAAAAATGTCACAATGAACATATTTTAGAGTTTTTTGTATCGTAAAAAAGAGTTTGAGATGAATATGTCACGATTTTTATCACAGAGTCCTCAAATTGGAAAAGACCATATGAATTCGAGTCGATCATATTTGATAAGGTTTGTTATTACATGGATTAGTTATATTACGTAAATGGGTCATAAATGAATTTAGAATGATGAAGCCTATAATAATATGAGTGTTAAATGAGTTCACAACTTACTTAGACTCAACCTATCTCTATGATTCTCTCTTCACTCTTTATCGCCCTCATTTGATCTCGTGCTCGCTCGCTCCGTCTTCTCACCTCAATCTGGATATGAGCTTTCCTACATTTGGTTAAATATAGAAGTGTTTTAGTAATATGGGCCGAGTTGTGTGTGTGTCACTGGATCTATATTGCATGGAAATGGGTCAAAACGGATTAAAATGGATCAATTCGGATTGGATCATTTTCGACTCAATCCAAAACCGGCCCAACCCACCCGCTCGACGGGTCATTACGACTGTGAATATTGCCTTGAGAACAAGTTGCGGGTCACTATTTGTAAAGGGTGAGAAAGAGAGAAATGGATTGGGTCGGAGTCGGGTCAATCAATGTTGCCCGCGGGCACTCACCGGGAGTTGACCCGGCCCAAGCCCAAGCCCATAAAAATGTACCATACGCTGGCACCGAAAAGCCCGCGTCTTCTTCTTCATCGCTTCGACGGCGGCAGACGCGCGCCGCTCGCTCGTCGCTCCCGCACACAGCGCCCGCGAGAGGATGGGGAATCCGAAGCAGAAATGGACGCAGGAAGAGGAGGAGGCGCTGCGCGCCGGCGTCGCGAAGCACGGCACCGGCAAGTGGAAGGACATCCAGCGCGATCCCGAGTTCAACAAGTTCCTCTTCTCTCGCTCCAACATCGATCTCAAGGTCCCTGCCCTCCCTCTTCTTGTCTCTCTCCCTCTCTCTCGCCGAAAATTCACGTGAATCTCTATCGAGCGTGAGCTCCACGGGACGGGCAAAGCTGCTGTTTTTACCGTGAGCTCCTGGTAATGAGAAGCGAAACGGGGAGCACGTGGTGGGCGAGGAGTCCACGGTACGCGCCGTCCTGCCGGGCGTCCGTACTGCGGAATGCGCTTAAGGTGTTCGTGAAAATGTTCACAGGGCTCGATCGCTTCTTAAGACGACCGAAGGAGCGCGTTCGAGACGTTAGCATGTTTCCGTCGCGCCGGTTTCGGAGATGTTATAAACGATGCGATGATGACATCTCGATTGCGTAGATTACGCTGTCGTGAGGTGCATTGACTATCGTTTCGAGCTTACCGATATTAAGTTTGATCGGTGACTGGCCAATTGACTTGATGAGCTAAGGTGTGCTCGGGACAGAGTTGGAACCCAACCTTGATCATATGCTGCACCCTGCGCTTAGGATGTCTTTTGCCTCCTTCCCCGAAGAAATGCTGTCCGTTTACTTAGAATTTGTACCTTTGGAGTTGTTTCAGTTTTCATTCGATTGTTAATTACCAGTGTTGGACTTTGTTTGATGCAGCTCATGTTAAGTTCATTTTGTGGTGTTTACAAACTGTACTTATGTGGTGCTGTGTGGCTTTGACTTTGACTTAATCTAGTGTTGTGCAGATGGCCTTAGATGCATGTACATCTAGTTGGTGAAAGGGTGGGATATTGCAGTGCTCTATGAATCAGTATATGAGATGTCTTCTCAAATAAACAAGCTTAAAGGGTTTTTCCTACCTGTAATATAATGCCCTCAAGAGCTTTTATTTTGAATTGTCTCTCCTTTATGCCAGTCTTGATTGGTTTCTCAAGAAGCGGCAGACCTACTATCAAATTGTTCCGTGAACTCGATGGAAGATGTCACAATATTTGCACAAATCAAACTATTGAAAATACCGGCTTGAAGAAAATTACTCTATTTTCCCTGCCTAAAATTGCCTAACCAGTTACGGATTCCAGACATTTTTTCACTCTAATGGATGTGAAAGGTGCAGGGATTTGAAAGAAAGTTGCTTGTCTAAAAAGAAAGGGTTAATTTTTGAAGATAATGAAAGTTTGTTTCTTCTGAGGCCTTTACTTCCACGCAGTCTTTCCTGAAACTTTTGTTATCTGAGAGTATTAAAAGGATCTCTGTTCTTCTTGAAGGTGTTCAACAAGTACTAAAATTCAACATGCCTTACTGAAAACTTTTCTGCTGCTCAGGATAAATGGCGGAATATGATTGGTGGTGCCAGTGGCCAAGGTCAAAGGGATAAATCACGGGCAAAAGCTAAAGCAAGCTCAGATGCTCCTTCTACCTTGACCAATTTGCCAAATGCTCCTAATGTTCCCAATGCAGATGAAGCAACTGCAGAACCAGCTACTGAGGGCGCTCCAAAAATCGCGGATGATGGAAAGAGTGCGCCCAGGTATAGAGTACATTATCTTCTTATATTTATTTTCTTGGAAAATCACGCAGGTGCCTCGGCTAAACCAGTATCTTCATTTGGTGTGCAGAAAGTGCAATAGGCAAGGGTGTCCAACACTGTTGCTTTTATTGTTCTTCAAATTTGAGTTAATAGATTTATGTTCACATTGGAAAAAAATATTTTGGCAGAGGAGGCGTGCTGCCATTTGAATTAGACGTACCTTTAGCTCTTAAAGTGTTCTCTCTAAAGATGGGTCAGTACCACTCTGTACAAATTTTTGAGTAAGAAGAGATGTGTAAGGAGGAGGATGTTATTATCAGCTGTCACTAAAGGTAAATCATAGACACAGGGTGATCATCCCTTTATCCTGTTTGGATGGTCGCACGGCAGGATAAACGAAAGATTAAGGTGGACTATATTTGGAGATTAAGGTGTTCTATAGTGTCGTTCGTATTACATCTGCACCCTCCACATGGTAGTGCGGAGTGTCTGTTTTAGCACAGATCATTGTAACACTGTCCAAATAAATTTGTCCAATAGTCTCCAGCTTCTTCACGATATATGTAGTTATGTATGGTAAATTTCCACCTACTTCTTTGACTGACTTGTCAGTTATTAGGTACAATGCAATGATATTTGAAGCACTTTCAACATTGAAAGAGCCCAATGGATCAGACACCGGTGCAATTTTCAGCTATATTGAGGTCTGACAGCAGCTCTCTGCATTATAACAGAAGTGTGTTAATATTCCATTTTCCTCTCGAGAGTAAGAATTTTTTAGACACGCATCAGTGTCGAATACGCCAAGAATGGCTATAAAAATTCTCTCCTTTGTTCATCTTATTCTTTGCAAGTCAGAAGCCAAGGGAGAAAGATGACACTAAGACATCAAAAATCTCTCCTCTGTTCATAGTTTTCTTGGCGTATTACTTTGTTGGCACGTAATTTTTAAGAAGAAGACTGGAATTGCTCTCCAGGGCGACCTTTTTACAAATTCAAGCTGCAACTATTTCCCAAACTAAAGAGGGACATGTTCTGTCGTTCTTGCACGAGTCATCAATAGAAAATTGTCAAGAGGTGGCTGTCGTTTCAGGAGTTGTGCATCACATTTATTATTCTCAGCTTGATACTCTGCGTTCCTTGATTAGATCTATTTTATTTCTTGTTATGAAACATGAGTTTTAAGCAGGTATATGTTTTCTTAATTATGCTTCCAGCGGAGACATGAGGTCCCACAAAATTTTAGGAGGCTGTTGAGTTCAAGATTAAGAAGGCTGGTTGCACAAGACAAACTTGAGAAGGTCATATTTTGTCATGCAATTATTGACGCATAGTATGTGATTTTATTAGGCTTTGATCTCGTGAATTACAAACTCGTGGTTCCAAAGTTCGACTGTTGATAGTATTATCTCTGTAATCTAGGTGCCCATGCCGTCTTCAATTGGCTTGCTTTGTGTTATCATTTCTTCCTAACCAAAGAGAGAAGCTGCAATATCTCAGTTTAAGTCACAGCAGGCTTGGCTTCACCCTTCCTATCATCACTTATAAATTTCAAGAGTAATTATTGGAAGACTTTTACTGACTTGAAAATATAATAACTAGAACTAAGCTGCTACTTTCATTAGTCTAGGAAGAGCTTTCTTCTGATGAGCAATTCCAATGCCATGAATCTTCTGGAAGGTTGACTGATGACGTTCTTTCCCTTGCATGGGACTGAGGCGAATAGCATTTGTTGATGCAGTGATGGTGGGGAAAATGTTATATAATGTTCAGTGTGGACTGTGGAGCTGCCACTCTCTTGGTTTTTAATTTTTGTAATGTTGCTTGTGGTGTTAAAAACGGAGATGTGTTCAGATTGAGATGTTGACAGATAACCCCATAGTAAAATTGGTAACACCACTACGAAATGACCATGCAGGTTCAGAATTGCTTCAAGATAAAAGAGATCACCTCTTTTGGGACAAAAACACCAGCCCCTAAGGAGCAAGATGTCAGACCTAGGCAGCTGCAGCCTGTTGTCAATACAAATTTCGGTGAAACAGTAGATGAGGCAGCCGTCGCTGCTGCATACAAGATCGCGGAAGCAGAGAACAAATCCTTTGTGGCAGCTGAAGCAGTTAAGGAAGCAGAGAGGGTCTCAAAGATGGCTGAAGATGCAGATGCAATGCTTCAGTTGGCTCTAGGGATATTAGAAAAATGTACTGTCAAAGGTCCAGATGTTGATTCTTTTTCCCCTTTCCTCCTTGTGGCTTGTTTCGGTTCTTTGTTAACTCTTTTGCTTACATTTCAGGTTCTAGGGAGGAAATGGTGCTCGTCGCATGAGGTGATACATAACTCATCAAATAAGCTGATGACTCAACCTTGTATGTGTAGATATATAGCTTGCTCTCATTTTGACTTTGTCACGAAGAATCAAACCAATGTTGTACCCATATACTCTCTTAATAATAACATTATGATTGTTACCTTTTTAGATGGCCGGACCTTCTTGGATGGTTGTAGAACCATTTTTCTGCTTGCTGTTACTTGGAATCCTCTACGACAAGAAAAGGAGACAAAGCACTTTTTCTCATGAACGAGTAATGTCCTTTACCAATTTTTGTACCTGGAGAGGTGATATCTAATCATGTTCTAGAAATACATTGATCGCAATGTGAAGATAACGGAGGACTTCTTACAAAGGTCATCACCACCATGATATTGCAATTTGGGCCTTTCATCTTCTGGTTTAGGTCTTAGCCATGTCCGTCGCTTGTAATTTAACTGGAGTGACGATACGGCTTATTCTAACCCCTTTTGTGAAAACTTGGATTATCCATTCGGCCTTATCCCCATGTACTGAGCATTTGTGCCAAGATGGCCTATCGTGCGGCACAGTGACCGCAACTCTGATTAGCAATCTTACCCATAGCAATCGGTAGCATGCAATAAAAGAACATGATAAAGAGTAGAACTATCTTCTATTGTGTTGAAACGATGTGATAAGACCCATGTTCTTTTGTAAATGAATTTCTCAAATATGCCCTGATTGCAGAGACACTCCCAACATTCTAAACCTGCTCGGACAACTACCACCCAAAGTTCTTATAAGAAGCGTCTCTGCAATTCATCTCTCTCTCTCTCCTACTTCGCTTGCAAGAAAAATTTCTTGTCAAAATAGCAAATGCTGCAAAAGGAACCATCTATCAAATAATGTACAAGTAGGACGATGGGATCAGCCATAACTGGCCACAGCACCTGCACTCGTTTAACGCAGACTACTTCTCGTCACCCTGTTCCCTGTCACAGCCAAATATCACAAAGAGCATTGGGGACAATCTGCCGAGTTAAAGAAACTAGCAGTCAAATGCTGCTACTCATCATGAGCTAAATCCATCGGTCACGACAACTCAGAACATAAAAAGAAGCTGCCGAGAAGCAAAGTAAAGAATGAGTAAATAGAATGTTCAAGGGGAAGAATAACACGCCAAATGAAATTAAAATCAAGTCTCAAAAAGTTAATTCTTTCAACAGAATAGAAAGCACTGTGGAGTCTCCTTGTCGCACTGCAAAAACACATTTCTCGGGTATAAAGGAACAAAACCACCAACCAATCTAGGGAGCGGTCCAGCAGCAAAAGCAGTGCGATCTTTTCCTTTTCCACCGAAAGTCTTCGATCTACCATTTATAAGAGAACAAGGCCAAGCTCTGAGGGCTTCAGCGCCTCTCTTAACCGGTAATTATAAAGATAATAGTGGAGTTGCCCATCACCAGGACCAAATTTAAGCTCCTTCAGAAAAGATTCATTATGCATGACATCCAAAGCATTAAAAACGTCGTAATCTTTCCGTTTTGCGACAATAAGCGCATCATTCATCAACTGTAGTAAAGGAGTCTTGGTCGAGACATTATAGTAGGAATAAGCAGCTTTCAAGGTCGAGTAATTCTGATTCCCGAGTATAGATGAAGGAAGAGTGTAGAAGCTGCAGAAGTCGGTAATATCATGACTGTCAGGACTTTCCACGACGTAACTGTCGATCACATTTTCAGTTGGAAGCAGCCAGTGCTCCACATCGTTCTCGTCAAAATCAGGGGCAACTGCGAATTGGGCCAAGTAGTCCCTGAGCAAACGGGTAACAGCAGGGACATCGCGAAGCTCCATTTTTCTGAAGCCAGGGGAGGCTGTTGAATCTGGCAACTTATAAAGCTTTATAGTTCGACTCATAGTCATCCTAGCACCAAGCCTCGAAAATCCGACATCAATGAGTTTCTTCGGATTCAAGGACCTATGCCAGTACTGGCAAGTTGTGATCGGGGTTGGAAGAACCACACCAGCTGTATAAGCTGCCTGCCAAATATTCTCCAAGTGGACTCTTCTCGTAACCTCCTTAATTAGGACAGGTGCTAGTCTCTTCGATCTAAGCTTCTTATGAACACACAAAAAGTTAACCTCCGCCATCTTAACTACTTCATTTCGCACCCTAATTCTGGCGGGCACACCAGTGATGAAAGCGACCAGCTTCTTGGAAGCTTTAGCACGAACACCAATGTGCCAGCTCGTGTAATACCCCGGAGGATGCAAAGCCCACCTGAGGAACTCCTTTGAATAGTTGAACCTAAACATGTTCTCGTCGTCTTCTACATAGTTGTTCTTCAAAAGGTCGTAGACCTCAGTGCATGTCTCCTCGGAGCCCAGGTCGCAGGTGGTCCACTCATACTGGTTCGGAAGATTATACGGCTCCTGCTTGACCTCAGACAATGGGGTCGGGGCCTCGATCGGGCCCTCGGACAAGCTCGAGTTCCCGAGATCCTTGTACTGCCCCACCGGCTGGGTTTCCCAAAACTTGTGCTTCTTGCCGACAGAGACCGAGTCATTGAACTCCCTAATGATGCTATCGAGCGACTTCTCGGTATTGTTGGCCCGCGAAATTTGGTTAGGATTTTGATCCGGGTTTCCTTTCGGAGACTCGGGAGGTAACTTGCTGTCTCCCATTTCAGAAGACAAATTTCAGCGCTGTCCACTCAACAATCAAGACAATGCAAAAAAATCCCATCAAATCTTCGGCTATTACGTCGTAAATCAGAAAGGGGGTTTTCCGGCAAATCAAACCCCAGAGAAAAACACAAACCTCATGAGATCATGAGCTACAGATAAAAACTAGACAACTACTATCAATACCCACGAATCGCAGCGGCGTACGCAAGCTCTCGCGGCAAATCTAAACAAGCAAGGCTATTGCTTTACCACACCAGAACAACGATCAAAATTCAGAGGGAGCTGAACAGCCCACGAAATCAACACGCGTTGCGTTCGTGCAAGATTACTAGGACCAGCAGCAGCGGCTTCAGCGTACGAATTACATAAGAGGGCATTACACGCAATCGGCAACAGCGAAGCTTTGTCGGGAACAGACTTTTTACTCACAGTTTCAGTCCGGCGAGGGGGAATCACGCGGCGCGGAATGGAACCCGGAGGGGCGCGCGGCCGCCGCCCCGACTCGAGCCGGCGGAGATTCGGGCGACGCCGAGGACGGAGGAGCAGCAGATCTGGAGGAAGGCCGATCGACGGCGGCGTCGATCGTACTCGAAAGGTGAAATCTTCGAGGTCTGAAGAAGAAGAAGAAGATGAAGAAGAAGAAGAAGGCGGCTGCGGAGTTGCCAAAGGAAGGCCCTTTGGGTTTTCGATGGAATGCGAATATTAACGAGGCCGATTTTTTCTTTTCGGTTTTTTCATTTTTTCTTTTTAAACGCGGGGCATGAGTGCCAAAGAAAACCATGATTTTGATTCCTAAATTCTAACATCGCGTTGATGCCACCGAGGTGACGTGGGAATAATGTCACGAACGGTCCCTCAACTTTGATTCAACATGCGATGTCGCTTTTTGACGTTTAATTTATTCGATGTGGTCCTCAAATTATTGGTAAATGTTCAATTTAGTACTTTGATTATATGAAAATATTCGATACTGTCCTTCAGTTAGTTCGGATTAATGAAATCCGCTGATATGGCTTCACATCCGTTAAGTTTGACGATGGATAGGAAAAAAAAGCCACACTTGGTTTATCCACGTAAGAGATTCGTCTCAAATTAGGTTATAACAATGTAATCAGATAACAATGGACATGTTAATGCTCTGATTTCATTTTTTCTTTTCAAAGGTGACGAATAAAAAGATGGACAAGCTGACTCGTCGTTTTTAAACATCAAACTCGACGTATGATATGTCGGATTTGTCATTTGAGCAAAATGAAGGACTACGTTGAACATTTGTCAATAGTTCGAAGGTTACATCGAACAAATTTAAAATTCATAGACGATATTGCACTATCAATCAAAGTTTAGAAACCATTCTTATCATTTTTCCTTTTCTCTTTTTATGATACAGTGACTTGAACTACTGAATAAATATTGTGATGTTTTTATTATTGACCTAGATTCGAACATGACTGCGAATTGCCTCTCGACGATAGTCGTATACGAATTGCCAATTGTACTTATCGTCACAAAGAAAAAATTAATTAAAAAATAGATTGATGGTGAGATTGAAAAAAATTTCAAACTCATCAATTCTCTAGGAAATAATCACGCTCTTAGAATTAAATTTTTCTTTTCGTCCCATGATTGTCACTTTGATTAGAACTTGATACACAATAATCCTCCAAAGCAAAAAAAAAAAAAGAAATTGTGGGGCCTGTCACAGCTTTTTATTTCTATTATTTCAAAGTTTTCAACTTCAAAAATGCGTTCTCCCTCAAAAGTATCATCAAAGGTGGGTCCAACAAACGGGTCACCCGAACTTAAAATGGCAGGTCCAAATGGTTGGATCGGAACTTATTAGAGCCAAAGATTTAATATCAAAATTCATGTCCAAACTTGCCAAAATATCGAAAAATTTATCAGGATAATCAAAATCCACCTAGCATAGTGAACCCTTCATCCGCCACAGGATCCGAAAACCCAACCCGAATCCGCCTGAACCTTTTTTATTTGTTGGTTTGGGTTGGTTTGGACCCAAGGGATTGGGCTAAATGTACGAGGGTTGTTATCGGGGTCTCGGGTATGGAGTCAAAACCCCAATCGGAGACCCATGAAAACCAAAAATCTTATTTAAATGGATAGGCTAGACTAGGCTAGGCGAGCCCATCGAATAGCTAGACCCGTGATCAGCTCTAACCCTCAAAACTTGCATCAAGGGATATTACCGTCGCCAGAAGACCCGTCACCAAATTAAGCTTATCGACTTGTGACTATTTCCGTCCATCACCTTCTCAGATTTATGCAAATGAACCTAAAATCACTCGAGCTCTTACTTAGACAAGGTATGTTTGTCACGATTACCCTGAAATTAGCCCAAGAAAGACCGAACTATCCTAGCAAATTATGTGCAACCAGACGATTATCACGCGATGGCACCCGAATACGAAAGACTCTAACATCCCAATAGGGATGCATGACCGGTGACATAAATCCAATACATCCATGATCGATAAATTCGATACTCCATCAAGCTTCTCACTAATCGACATTCACATAACACAAACTCTAGGGTATGGTAACTCGAAAATAGAAATGCATTGGCCCCGTATGCATCCGGGTAAACTAAAAGCCTCGACAGGGAAAAACCACTTCAAGATACAGCTCAAAAATGGCCATAATTATCACTTAGAGAGATTGAGGTCAAAGGGAAAAAGCAAGAGTGCTGAGAACTATCCATCCTCCTTCCATTACACACGAGCCAAAACAGTGGCTTTGAAAAGCCTAAACCCCCTTAAAAACTCCTCATAGACTGGGAAGCAAAAGAGAGAACTGGAGTCTGGAGCTGGGCCAGTCCGTCTATTATACACGATTCGGTACCAAAAATGATGATGAAAGACGAGGGCTAGTGCTTCTTCCTTCCTCTCTTGCCAGAGTCCTGTTGGAACTTTGAAGGGCCAACCCGTGTTGACTGCTCGAGACTAGAGCGTCGACGTGACACCGGTGAAGCAGGGGGAAGTAGAGAGTGCGAGAGAGCATTCATGGGTCGAAGAAGGAAGAGCCGCACTTGCACTTCCAACCCTCGGGCTCGTAGTTGGCGTACTGGACGCTCGCTCGGTCGGTGGTCGCGGGGATTTGGATCGCCTCGCATGGCTCGCAGCCTCTGCACTTGTGCTCGCAGTTGGGCGGCCTCGATCCGAGCCTGCTCAGTCCCCTGCACTTCTCTTCCCCGATCTCTCCCACCTTCTCCACGCTCGCTCCCTTCAAAATCACAATCGCAAGAGGGAGACAGAGACACCGGCAAAGAAGATTATCACAGACCATGTTGAGAATGTTTGCAGAATGGAACAACCAAAACCAATTTAAGATGTGATTTGCCCGAGAAAAATACCTGCTTGATGTTCGGCGTGGCCTGGGAAAGATGTGGTCTTGCCTCTGTTTTGATCAAGAATGGACGTCAAGAAAATACTGTGGTTAAGAAGATGGTGTTCTTGATAATTTAAAGCAAACGATAAAGGGCGGCTAGAGGAAGAACGGACATCAGAGCATCGTTCTTGGAAAAGTGCGTGATGATCTGATAGACAACTTAAATGAACCAACGCTCGGATACACTGACCTTGCTTGTGAGCAGCGACGAATAACGAGGAGGGCGTGCTTGTCATGGACACCACACCCACCATCTGCAGAGCGGCTACGAGTAAACAGTACCGAATCATTACTGGCTTCGTCATCCTATTCAACCTCCCTCAAATTTCTCAAATGATGATGACGATGAAGGCCGAATGGGGGATGATGGCCTTCAAGAACCAAGCGTGACAGAGAGATGAATTGGGTTGGATGTGAGTGATCGGCAGGGACAAGAGGCCATGCAATGATGACGCCTTTTTAAAATGAATGGATGGCGACGGGCGAAGAAGGACACAGTGTATTCTCTTTTTCTCCTCTCTCTTTCATTCAGGGTTCTCTTTCTCTCTCTCTCTCCTTCTCAGCTGTATTTGTGGGAGGCTGGAGAGAGATATTGCTTCTTGCACAAGTGATTCTGCCTTTTCTCCTGTCAATCTGAAACGGGCTTTCTCCCTTTTCTTTCTCCCTTCTTGATAATCGATTCCGTCCGCTCTGTCTTCCAGGTTACAGATCAACACAGAGATGACAGAAAACACACCAAAGTGTACATACACCACACCTACGATCTCCCTACTCTGCAAGCAATCTTATCTTACCGCACACCATCCCTTCCTTCCGAACACGCGACAGAATCAGGACAGCACCAAACTCTGCGTGTACGTACAAAAATCAACTCCAAATTGTTTCTCCCCTGGCCCAAGGAAAAAGAAAATACAAGACCAAAACAGAGGGGGGGAAATCCAGCTTTGGTGGATCTCGGACTTCATGCTGGAGAAAACAACTGAACAATCGACTGCATTAAATGAACCTGTCAAGAGGTCAGTGAAGTTTTACTAGGGGGGGTGGCCTCTCGGCCTAGACCCTTCACAGTTCACATCCTGTGCTCTTGCAAGAGATGAGCAACAATATGACATTTAATATTTTTCTTTTTTATAATCGAGAAGAGTAATTATCTGGATGTGAATTTTGTTAAAATATGCCCCGTCTTCTGTTATATAATTAGAAGAAAACTTTGCTATTTCTAACATATGCATGGTCACTATGATATAAAAAACAGAACATGTAATAAAAGACGAGTTAGCTCTCGGAGTCCTCCCTACTCCTTTCACTCCAATTTAAATGATCAAGCCCGTTGCGGAGTTTGCATAAGGTACCCAACTCAATACTGTGCATACTCAAGCAATTTGTCGTGGCGACGTGAATCCGCGTGCTTGTGCTGTAATCGTGCTTCCGACACATACCCGCGTCGAGTTAAGCACATCCAAGGCAAGCTCAGCACTGCTCTAGAGCCCACGCAATCGAGGAGTCGCCAGTTAATCATAATCTTTCGATAGCTCCTTTTTCTCTACGAAAGTCACCAAACCAGGATTCTTGTTTATATGCCCCTTAGGTCACCAATGACAAATGCGTTCAAGATGGTAAGTTTATCACGAGGGATGAAGTCATGTGGGCGAAATGGCAACAGTCAATTTGCTGTTCTGATGGCATGTTCGAGTCAGCGAGTTAATTAAGACTCTCTACTGTTTTTTTTTTCTGGTTCTTTTGGGCTGGTCTCCTTGGTGGGAAACAAGGACACAAGTTGATTATGGGTAGTCAAAAGGTCTTTGACCACATTAATTACATCTCATTGTACTAAATGTCTCTCTAGTTTTTGTCGAGACTTGCAAAAGAACAAAGTGTTAAAAACCTTTTTGTTGTCGCATCGCAGAGTATGATCTACTTGGAAATTCTATATGTATTTTCTATATTTATTGAGGATTATTGAAAATCAGAATCAATCATTTTGAATTCATACGAATAACTGTGCCTTATGAGTTATATAACGTTTCTCTATGATTCGTCGCACAATGATGATTCTTGTTGTAAATGAAGAAAAATATTAAAAGGGTAATTACCATCCACCTGGGTGGCGCTGCTGGAAAGGGCACTCTTCCTCTCGCAAAAGGTTGAGTGTTCGAATTCCGGGCGCCGCAGGGTGACTTAACCGGTGCACGTGTGTGGTGGCTAGCACGTGTCGCCCCCAGGGTTTACCTCCCGGCTGTCGGCCGTGTGGGGGTTCCCTGGGTTACAAAAAAAAAAAATAAATAAATAAAATAAAAGGGTAAAATGTGGTAACGCGTCGTTTAATGTAACCATTATGTCATTATTCATGATCAAAACACTTTAAGTAAGTCACAAATAATTTAAAAAGTAAACAGATAAAAAAGTAATTGTCGGGGCCAAAAATGCTGTAACTAATCCATTCGTAATATTTTTAAAAACAAAGCAAAAAATTCGGACAGGGTAGAACCTGCCTGATCCGAACCGATTTACCTAGGCCCGACCCGTAAAATGCCTTGAGGTCCGGCCTGCTCCGGCTGTGCTCTCCCCTAACAAGCACCAAAGACAGTACCCTAGGAGTTATGATCCGATTCTTCGAACTCCATGAAATCGTTGCATATGCTATAACATCATTATAGTCCCTATATCTTGCTAATTGGTCTTGGGGTGAGGATTATGTTCTACAGTTCTGCAAAACCTTGCACTCTGATAGTTCAGAGAAATTGGGCAACTTTTAAAGACTTCAAGCGTACGCGGGCGATGTCATCATCGGTTGATCATCAATCTGCTCTGTTGGGGTTGGGCCAAGGCTGAAAACGAAAAGCTGATAGGCACACAGCATAAAGCGACGAATTCAGTCAAACATGGCACAGCAGCCGAAGTCCCCTTGAAGTCCGAGAAACACTTCATCAAAACTATGTAATTTCACCCAATCGAGAAAAGAAAGAATTCATCAGGCAAAAAAAATAGTTAAATTAGACCCAGTCCCGCTGCTTACTGTCACGTCAAATTTTGATTTTTTCTCGATAATTTCCTGTCGCGTTCAAGTTTATACTTTGGTGTCGAAGAGCAGAGCAGCACGAAGCATGCTAACTCCATCATGCATTTAACTTGAATTCTCCAACGAGAAACAATTAGAAGGCTTCCTTCTGCTGAAGAGACCAGAGTTATCACCACAAAAGTGGCGATCAAGGAATGTCTTTTGGTCCTGAAAACAAGCCAACAACGTGATTTGATTTCGCCTAATGAGCGCGCATACGTACGAACCGAGGAAGCTGTCCCCGAGGTGGGTTTCTCGCATCTGGCCCTCTGGTCGTCGTTCAGGCTTGAGAGACAAAGGGAGGTTGTCTTTAAACTCTGTACGTTTGACTGGGACTGATATGATGCTTCACTGCGTGGTATTGAGTTCCAAAGTTCTGGAGACTCCAGACTCTGTCAAGACCGTCCAAAGAGTTACATTTTCTTATCAACTGAGTACCTTTTCTCTTCTGCATAATTGTAATATCCGGGTCTATTGTCGGATTTCAAATTGCTGCTCTCCATTTTCGGGTAAAGAAGCTCAAACAATAGTTCTTTGGCTATGTTGGTTGATATCAGATCCTTGCATCTTGAAGTTACAAGATCGATATGTTCATGCATTTACATAAAGTCCTGAACAATTTTCGTGTCTTGGTGCTATAACAATGTTAAAAGTTTCATCACGCATTGGAGAGGTTGCAAGCAGATTACTAGATGGCAATTCTGTCATGTTCGCCTTCTTCTAAGTTGTTACTCAATAGTCATTTGATCCATATTAATAAATAGTCAATCTGGGAAATAGATGGATCCCTTTATTATAACTGAAACATCAGTCAATGAACTTGCAAACAGATTTCGAGCTTCTTCATCAACTTAACTTTTACAGCCCTAATCTTGAAAAGTAGAAAAGAAAGGGCGGCACGGATTAGGTATCCAAAAAAGAAAGTGAAAACAAAGCCACGATCGGGTAATAACAATTTTAATGAACAAAGCAATTGACTTAGATACATGAAAAAATGGGGTTAGTCCCTGAACTCTCTTTCCCTACTATAGGTTCTTCCCTTTTATTTTTCCGTAGACATTAGAATCTTGAGCTGAGAGCAACAGAACTACAAGTGCCTCGGCCATCAAAAGTTATCGGACGATGGTCCGGCCCGATGCCACAACAATCGAAGCCCGTCCCCTCATTGAACGAACTCAGTTAGCTGAAGCAATCATGGTCCTCGGGCTTGGGAGGCCCATACCAGAAAGCCGCGGGGACAACCGGACCTTTGGGCTGGGACGCGGGGAAGGGATCGGACCGTAACTCCCGAAGGCCCCGGGGGCAACTCTCGGAGAGAGGTTAACCTGCTCCAGTGCCCGCGACTGGAGCTCCATGGGGTAGTCCCTCACGCAGCCGATGCGGGGGCCGGTCCCTGTCGACCACTTGCACGACATGCGCTTGGCGAGGTCAAACACCGGCTGTTCCGTCTTGGCAAGGGCATTCGTGACATTTTCTTGCGGAAGTCCAGGTTTGACGGTGGGCTCCTCTGGCTTGGCAACCAAGTCAACGGCTCCCGGGGCATCCGATTGGGCGGTTTCCACGGCGGCCTCGCTTGTTCCGTGTTTTGAATCCTCACTGGAGTTTATGAATGAAGGATTGTCATCATCCACCGCACACCTCTGAGAAAAAGAATACATATATTATGTCAGTGATCAGCTGAAATACAAAAGTTGGTCAATGAGATCAATTTTGCGACATTCATTTTTGTTCATTTTATAAGAATACAAAAACTTTCCCATCAATTTTATACGCGCATAGCCAATTAAAACAACAGCTAGGAGGTCATCTTCTCTACCTAACCGTAGCAACTTGTTCACTAGAATACTTATATTTACAAATTTATACCTTGACATTGCTGAGGTCTACATGATGCTCCTCTAAGAAGCTGATGAATTCCCTGAAGTTCTCTTCTGTTGGGTGGTAGTGCCCACTGTATGGCCAAATAGCCTAAAGACATACACAAAATATACATTTAAGTGAGAAAAGAAGCTGGCTGTCTACTAGGGAATATCGATTAAGAGCAGACAAGATGCAGACAAATAATTCGTTTTGAAATGCAAGGAAATGTGCTGTACCTCTAGAATCCCGTTATGGGCGACCAATCTTCCAGCCGCGGTGATGGCGGCACCGGCAAGAAAACTGGAGTGCTGAAACATGCCTTTC
Organism: Syzygium malaccense; assembly: GCA_031216405.1. Lineage (NCBI taxonomy): Eukaryota > Viridiplantae > Streptophyta > Magnoliopsida > Myrtales > Myrtaceae > Syzygium > Syzygium malaccense. The sequence goes on from CM062255.1 coordinate 6,271,626, forward strand.
TTCTTTTGACCCACATACAAGGCCCTCGACGTGCTAAGTACAAATATCCACTTTGAACCTTCCACGGTGTCCACAAGATCGCTGCTTTTCTTATACATGAGTTTTCCATTTTCGACTATCACCTCATAGGCTTCTCTTTCGTTCTGCAGAAAAAACAAAGAGTTAATGACAGTTCGAAGCAGATGCATTATGAGACATTTGATTTTGCACTGTGATAGATAACAAGACACTTTCTCTCACATGTCTGCTGAACATGTCGCTACAATTAAGGATGTCCATAGTTTCTTTACCTTCAGTTTGTCTGAAGCATGTTCAGATACGATATTGATAAAAATAATTTGCCAAGACATTCACTATAAGTCGAAAAAAGACGGAGACTTACAGGTCCGAGATACTTGATGCATTGCTTATGCAGAACACTTCTTGGGCACTTTTCGAGATTTATATCTTTGCCTTGTCCAACATCCAACCTGCATTTAAAACGGTCCTCATTATTAAAAAGTCTTTCGACATCTGATGAACGTTTGTCTACAATATTATGATAGGCTAAAACACGAACGTAACAAACACAACAAAAGATTTCCACGCATGAACTACTAACCAGTAGAAGAAAGGCTGTGTGCTCTCGCTTCTGAACCACACATCATAGTAGAGATGCAAATTGTGGCCATAACGATGCCGTGGGTCAATCTGTTCAAACAAGATACTATCAGCAGGATTCTATATTCTTAAATCTCCTTTTCTTGGAAAGAAAAGTGGCCGTGCTATTGCATGCCTCAGGAGGATAAGGGACTTACAGCTTCAAGCCAGTGCTGTAATGCTAGCTTTTGAGCCTTCTCGTCTTTTGACAAACCTTTTCCTACCTGAAAGATAATTATCAGCATCCTAATGATATTGTTAATTATAAAATAAGTTGAAAGCAGTAAAAAAAACAGAGCTCTTTCAAAAGATCGTCTTTTATGTACCTTGGCGACTCTAGTTCTTGCCCTCGCCCACCGAGAACCAACAGTTTCAGACTTATTATCATCCTTGTAGAATGACACGGAACTATGCTTCAAGGCTGCAAAGTCTATTGCCTTCCACCTGAAACATTTGCAGTTTTGCACCAATTAGCCATTTAATAAAAGGGCACATCAGAAACAACTTTCCATCAATTCAGATTAATTCAAGAAAGACTCACCAGAGCTCCTCGACGACGACCGCGCAATCTGCCAAGTTTCTTCTTGTTCTGTAACTCTTGTACACTTTCTGCACCTTAACAGCCGCGGCATCGAGCTCGCTTTTAGGTCTCGGCGAGAAAAATATCACAGGTCGAGGGAGGGACAATCCTCTGGCCGGTTTACAGGTCGGACCATCTATGACTTTTAAGTTATCCGAAGCCTGGCTGGCTTCTTTACCATGCAAGAAATTCTCAAAGGAGAGGGTTCGTTGGAGAACCACGTTGTCGGGCTTGCAGCTTTTGAGTTTAATGGAATTCTTAGAATTGGTCTTGTTGGAGGCAACTGAATTGGTCATGACCTGTAGATTTGTTCTCTTCAAGCTATTTGTCCTCAAGGCAATCTCTTCTGGTTGCTTGGGAGATAAACTGATGTTGTGGGCCAATTTGACACACCAATGAGCAACAATTTCGTGCCAAGCAGATATGAGCAAGGAGAGCGATAAACCCATACAAATTTCAGCGATGACCTGCTCAAACACGATAGAATCCAATAATCAGATGACAAAATTCCCGAAATGAACGTATTATTATCGATGTAAAAATCTCCATAAGCATACTAAAATGGGACATAAAGCTGCTTTTATGAACTTTATCCACAATTTTGATCTGAAATTTCTGATCCGTTGTCAATGAAGTTCATAAAAGAATGCAATCTGAGATATTTGTTCGGCAAGAACGCACACAACATATTGAAGAAAATTAAAAAGGAAGGGCAAAGCAAGCAAAATCAATTCATTTGACTGCCATTAAAGTAAAAAAAAACACAACCCAAGTCCAAGTTTTGACAGGCAATCTCCCCAAAAAAAGAAGAACACAATATTATCAGAGACATCAGAGAGCAAAAACATGTTTCTCTGCACAATCATACCCAGCTCCGACATGGAAAAAACTCGAATGCCCTGCTTTTTGCTGAAAAAACAAACTTGAATGACGAAAGGTCGGAACTTTATCATTACCTCTTAGTCCAGAATCAAGAACTGAACCCAGAAATGCTCTTTTCTTTTAGTTTCTTCTCTCTGAGAGCTGAAAGATCGATTTCTTCACAAGATATGCCTGACGCAGACCCCAACTCCCCCCTTTATACTCGCACGGCCCAGAGGGAAGAAGAGGAGGGAGGGTCTACGAGACCTTCAAATACGCACAGTGATCAAGACCCTTTGAACGGGACGGGGGGGTGCTCGAGTTGATTTTCAACGTGGGGGGCTTTGAAAAGCACGAGCTGTGCGAGGAATTCAAAGGTGGGAATGGACAGTCGGTGAGACTTTCGAAGGCGTATATGTCACGACCCTTCGGAGACGAAAGAAGGCGAAAGAAATTTGGTTGGGGGGGTTGTTGTTCTTGCTGCGAAGCGAGATGATGCAGAACAGGGGAGGCTCGAGAACGCTTATATGGAAATGGGTTTTAGAGAGAGAAGGGCAGTCAATGAAAGTAGAGAGAGAGAGAGAGACAGAGAGTCTGCGGGGAGATCAGACGAGGCTTCCATGAAAGAACAGGGTTGATCTGCTGTGACCGTAAACATCTCCGCGCTGGGGTTTTTCTGGTCACATCTTTTTCCAAGTTTCAATGATCAACTTGGCAAATTGCACTTAAACTACGACAATAAAATAAAGGAAAATAGAGAGCGCACGCTCGCCCACTCGCACTCTTAATTTCTCTCCTTATCTTCCAGAGAGACAGGGAGAAATACTTCCCGAATGTTTTACGTTTCGGTAACTCCGGATAATCTCGAGATCCAAATGAAAATCAAGATTGAATCTTTTAATGGCTTGTTTTAGGTCTGGAATTCGCGCTCACGTAGCTGCGGGGAAGGTGTGCGAAAAAGTGTACATCTTAGGAGTATGAAGTACTCGCTTACTATGCTTTGCATGTACATGGTTCGGCGCTCTAATTCCGACGTCCCAAGTTGCGTTCTAACTTCGCCGAGTTCGCTCGTTCGATTCGGATGAATGATTATCCGAAAAATTCTGGCGCGTAGTCGATTTTTCCTGGGGATCGTGCACTGTGTGTATGTCCGAATGCTTCTGTTCTTGATTCTGTTACTGTTTGCCACCAAAAGAATAGTTAGTAGGATGTCAGTGTTGCGGCCCGGCCGGTGCCCTGTGTGGATTGCACCTAGTGCGTTCATGTTCCCATCGCTTTTATGAACTTTAACTCGGTCGTCCCTGTTCTTTTCTCATGAAAAAAAATTTGTTGGGAGGGCCACGAGGCGAAGTGTACCAGCAGCATGCACGATTCCGTCCAACTTCCGCGTCGAGCGGGCGTGGAGCACGAGGATGTCATGGCCCAACTGTGGTCTGTAGCGTGGATTGTACTGGAGTGCTGGAGTGACCAATGGATGGACTTGGGTTAGAACGGACTCGAAGGTCGAATTTAATATGTTGTCGAAACCACCCGCATTGTAAATTTTGCACGCGAGCTTCTGGCCAAGCCAGGCTTTTTTCGTACAAAACCTTTGTCCACATTCACCCATTTTATCTCTCGGGCTTCGGCTGGCCGAGCGAGCCGCTCACGTATCGATCACCTCTAGTCTAGACTATAATATGCCTCTATCGAGGTGTCACCGAGTGTGGTAACTCACTAGTAAAGAGGACGTGTTTTGTTTTCTCTATGATCGAAATGACTTATGCCTTTAGCATTTTCTACTACGTATAGAACTTCCGGCCCCTCGATTGGGTTGTTGTGACGGGCCCATTGGCCTCTTCGCTCTTGGAGGTACGAGTTTCAAATAAACAAAATAGTTATGGCTCAAATCGAATATTCCATAATGGATTATGAGACTCTTATACTAATGCTGAAAAATGATTGACGAGATGGTGACCTCCCCGCGCTCTTTTCTAATGTCAACTTGTTTAAATGGCCCTCCCACATCAACCCTGTTTTTAACCAGCATAATTTAGCCAAAGGATTTTATCAATAAGTGTCTGGAGCATTAGTTAAGGCAGATACAAGCCAAAATGACACTCCCCATGAACACACCGAAAATGCAAGTGTTATACGTTATATTAAAGTCTCTTACTTCGAATAATAAATATCAAAATTTTAAGGCACATTTAATGAACAGATTGTCGAGACAATTTCTTTGAAATTTTCTCGCCAAAAAACAAGAATTGAGGGGCAAGAGGAGAAGATCAGCATCACATCGAATTCAATGCATCTACTTCTTCAAGTTGATAATAAATGCTTTTGCTGTGGGCAGGGGGTGAGTAGTTGCTGTGGCACGATTCAAGTCGGGCTCCCACCGTTCATGCACCTTTTTAAATGGATACGTTCAAGAGCATGGGTATTCTGTACCCGATGTCGCATGTATTAAAGTATTATTTGAATACAAACTCTCGGACTTTAGTGATTACGAGAGATCATTTGTTTCGTGAGTAATAAATAATTTAAAAAAATTTTCTTTAAAAATGATCACTTATTTCGTTTGAAATAATAAGATAATAAATATTTTCATTATCGACAACAATAAGTGTTTAACTATTTTTGCAGATAATGAAAATATTTTTCATTTATTTATTTTTTGCAAGAGATACAAGCAATCATTTTTAGAAAATTATTTTTTAAATTATTCATTTTTCGCATATATTAAAGCAACTAGACACCCTCTTCTAATGTCGACTTGTTTAAATGGCCCTCCCACATCAACACTGTTTTCACAAGCACATAATTTAGCAAAAGGGTCTTATTGATAAGTGTCTCTGGAGGATGAGTTAAGGCAGATAAAAGCGAAAATGACACTTTCCCTTACACTTCGAAAATGGAAGAGTTATACATTATATTAAAGTTACTTACTTCGAATAATAGATATCGAAAATTTGAGGCACATTTAATGAACAGATTGTCGAGACAATTTCTTTGAAATTTTCTCGCCAAAAAACAAGAATTGAGGGGAAAGAAGAGAAGATCAGCATCACATCGAAGTCAATGCATCTACTTCTTCGACTTGATAATAAATGCCTTTGCTGTGGGCAGTTGGGACTTGGGCAGGGGGTGACTAGTTGCTGTGGCACGATTCAAGTTGGCTGCCACTGTACATGCACCTCTTTAAATGGATATGTTCAAGAGCATGGGTAATTTCTGTACTCCATGTCGCATATATAAAAGGATTATCTCAATACAAACTCTCGGATTTTAGTGATTCTGAGAGTGCATTTGTTTCGCAGATAGTGAATGATTTGAAAAATTTTTCTTTAAAAATGATCACTTGTTTCGTTTGAAATAATAAAATGACAAACATTTACATTATAGAAGGCAATTTGCGTTTAATTATATTCGCGGATGATGAAAATATTTTTGTTTAGTTATTTTTTTGTAAGTGATACAAACAATCATTTTTAAAAAATATATTTTTTGAATTATTCTTTTTTTGTGAAATAATTTTTTCATTACAGGTTCATTGAGTCTTTAAAGTTAATTAAGAGATTGGTCAATCACGCTCGCAAAGGTCGTGGGGAAATGGGTCTGCATGGAAAGATACTTGGCATTTGGCTTTAGGCCACATAGCTATGATGTAGATCAAAAACATTGATTTGGACATGTCCCTCTTGTTTTAGTCATTAACGTGCAGACATAACCGATTTAATCGAATTATGTTGGTAGTCCAATTCAAAACACAGAGTCATTTGCATTTTGATACCGCAGGACAACCAGACTTTGTTAAAAAACGCGGCACATCCGTAACCGGGATTTTTTTTTAGTAATTGTGATGGCTAAAACCGGGAGTAAAGCGAAATGTAGCTTAATTAGACCATAAATCAGGAAATAAGAAAAGCATCTTCTTTATGATTATTTAACTTTCACTATGTCAATCAGTAGTATTTGCATGATTCACCTGATGTAGAAGAACAATCACGCGCGATCAAGTCAATTGCTTGAAGTGGTAATAAGGTTCCCTAGCGAAGAGAATACTTGACAAGTCAAGTTCCCTTTACAATTTTATATTTTTTCAACGATTATAATCGCACTTTTATATATCACGAGCGACCTTCACAAACTGTCTTCGGATCATGATGTTAAAAAGGGTCTTTCTTTAATGTTACCTTTTTTAAATATTGCCTCGGTACAATGCACGCGTTGAGCTCATCACAATATCTTATTATTGGATAGTTTTTGCATGTGCAATTGCATTTTCTCGAGGACGTGATCTTATCATCCCGCTAGATTCGGATCGAAGAGGAGGACAAGCAATACCCAATTTGCATGTGAAGAAGAAAAGACGATCGAATCAAAGTGGAAGAAGACCCTTCGCTTGCATGGGTTTTGCTCTTTTATCTGCATAAACGTGCATGGGGCTCGCATCTTATACTATATTTTGCTTGCGATAAGCGTACGGATTCGCTTAAATAAAAGAGATCTCCGGTGGCTTCCGTGAACAACACACATCGTTAAAGTTGACAGCGGGCAACCGGTTGTTGTGAAATTGCACGATGCAGGCGTCGGGCGGTCGGAGTGGGCATAGATTTGCCGTCTCCTACCGTGCATCCGCTTGCAATCTCCATGTTGAGATCGCGACACGTGTCTACCTAATTCTAATCATCGCCGCACTCGATCTGAAATCCCACGAAACCCTAATTAGCGCCTACGTTTCCGCTTCTTCTTTTTTTAAGGTTCGCTCTCTCCTCGTCCATCCACAGCCACCTCTCAGCCCGGTTTTCGTGCTCGCCCCCATTCTCGCCAACATCATATTGTTGTGTGTCCAGGATGTGCCGCCGCTCGCCGTCATTTCTGTAAACGTGATATGCATGGACAAATTTGAAACATTAGGCTTTTGTACATACGGGAATTTGACATGTTGTACTAAGGGTTTGTTTCACAAAAAATTTAATGGTTTGGAAAAAATGATCTTTTGCATCACTCGTAAAAATAAATATATAGAAAAATATTTTTATCGCCCATAAAAATACTTAGACATAAATTATTATCGATAATGAAAATAATTTTTTTATTAACCAATTATTTCGAGCTATACAAATAATAATTTTTGAAAAAAATTAACCCTTTAGATAAATTATTTTTCGCAAAACCAATTTAACCTAATCCGCAAAATCTTCGCGAACGCATGCTTGGGCGACACGGCAGGCGTCTCGTACCGTGGGGGCCACCACCGGTACTGGGGAAAGAGATTGTGGCTTAATGGCCACTTGGCAAGTGCCGGGGTGCATTGACTTTTCTACCGCGACGCGCGCACGGCGCGCGTGTCTGGTCCGCCGCCGTACGATCCCACGGTGGGTCAAAACCACGGGATGTTCCCCGGTCAAGAGTCGCGACTCTGTCCCACGTTTTCCCAAGATCGCGTTGACCTTGGCATTGAAATTGGCATTTCCTTTATACGCGCGAGCAAATATCCCAAGGCGAACGGTTTGATTTTTTATCTCCTTCTAAGCTCTCTCGCCTCGTTTTATAATTTTTTTTGTAAAATCGCACCTCCTCATCATGGACGCACGGCATGTGTATCGCAACTGTGTGTAAATCAACTTCGATCTAAAGTTAATTAAACATCGCATGTCGCGCCATTCAAAACCCTAAATTATTAAAAGAGGGGGCGGAGTCATGGCTCGAGCACCGGTGTCCTCCTCTTTCCCAGGGAAAACTCAATAGATTTGGCAAAGGCTAGCGAAGCGATCGAGGCATTCGATGTGTGCACCGAACACGTTTCGATGAAAGAACCCTAGAAATCCAGGATACGTGTTAAGTGGAAAAGCGTACTATCATAAACTCAAGTTTCTAGCCATCGATTTTAGAAGTTTAATTTGCTAGATGATGCTGTGCTTAGATTTAAACACGTTTCTACTTTTCTTTCTTGCATCGTGACTATGAATCTCATAGGTGTATGCACGATCGCGAGAGATACAGAGAATCAAAAGAAATATATACTAATCATCTCTAACAGCATTAAAATGGGGCATTAATTTCGCGGTCACTTGTATCGAGATACCCCACATTGCTAGATCGCGAGGATCATATGCTCTTTATATACACGCGGCCTCCTTCCGCTTATTGAGTTTTCGGGGGTAGACATTATTCTGGCGACTTGGAAAAAAAAGGCGGCGCTCGCCAGTTGCAGACGCGTTATTCTATCCGGACCGTCTAAAACGAGGCAGTTGAATCTTGTCGAAGAAAGAGGAAGCAAAGAACCAGGGAACACGCAAAGAGTCTCTCCATCAAACGTTTGGACTAACCCTCCTCGGCGACCATTCACAAACAAAACGAAGCCAGTCGTACACGTTTTTGTCTGCCCCTTGACCTTTCCTGCATGTAAATACGCATCACGTTGCTTGGAAAGGATAGTAATAATTAATTCAACGCAGTTCCATGTGCTTTGCTACTGTTACTGGAAAAGCTGATGGCGATTTCCAAAAATGTGCGCGTTGTTTTTGTCTCTTCGAGGAAGGACGAGCGGAAAACCGAAGTCGTTGCCCCTCCTTCGTGGAAGTAGGGTTTGCGGACTTTACAGATGAGCGAGAAAAACGACCAAGACCATATAATTTAATTAATGAAAGTCTATGGTTTTTGCAGAAAAACGAGAAATGATATAATGATTTTTTTTTTTTGCAGCCTGCGTTCAATTTGTCAATTTTTTCCACAGCTGTCGTGGTGGTTGACCGGGGCCCAATGCTGACGCATGCATCTTATCTGAGTGCGATTTTGCGTATCGTCGGCATTAGAGATCTGCCAAAGACAACTTATCATACGTCTCATTCGCTATAGCTGTCGATCCATGCCGTGCATGGGCAGTTGAGCTTTCGTGATTTTCCTGATCATTAATTTGAACGATCACAGGCAATTCTTGGTTTTGTTTGTTCTTTTTTCGGTTAAGTAAAAGGTGACGCGAATTGATTTTCTCCTTTCGATGATTCTGATAAGCGGGGAAATATCCATCCAGTCGATGCTGGTTTATCGGATGAGATGATGACCAAATGCAATTTTCGCCTCGATGATCGCTCATCATAGGTATCTCGCGCTCGCGTTCGCTTCGATTTCTTCCGAGCGCTGTGGTAAGATGAGTTTTCGACATCTTTGGTGTGTTTACTATATTGAACTACAATTCTCATTTGCGATATGTGCTCCAATTAGAACCGTCAAACGGGCGAGTCAGGTCGAATTTGGGACACGTCGAAAATGGTCTGACCCAAATTGACCTATTTTCGTATAATGTAAATATAGCAATTTATATCCAACTCAACTCATAGAGACCACATACCCGATTTGATTCATATTGTTAAAACACTTTCATATTGAGAAAATTCATACCCAAAAGCTATTGAAAATCAATAAATAATAATATTGCTTGAACTAGATTTCATATGGACCACGTGTGAATTCAGGAACAAGATCATCATTGGGATGTGAAAATATGTCACGTATTCCTGGTCTTCGTTAGCAGTTTTGCCCGAGGAGAAATTACATGTTTTCTTAGACCGGTTTACAAATTCCTTACACTAAATGACCTAGCCGATCATTATCAACCGTTGAATGTGATACGCTTATTTAATCGATCCCTTGCAGTCTCCCACGCCATTTAAATTTGCAAACCGTGTAAGCTGATATTGTAGTAAACCTAACATTGCTCTCGCGAAAGAAATGTCTAGCTAAAAGAATATGAAAATTCGAAATCTTCATCTCATTTTTTGTTAAGTAATAGTGCCATTCTTCACTTTTTAATAAGCCACGAGCAATTATAAATTATTTCATTAGATAGCTCTCGAGCTGGGCACCTTTAATACATAAACTTAACCAAAAAAAGTCATGAAAAATCTCAAAAAAGCATAATTTCGTAATCTTACATTAGATATTTCTCTAATGACGATAGATTTGTTCCTCTGCCTAGGTTATTAAAAATAAATTGTCCAAAGTAAGATCATTTGATGGCAATGGATCGTGACAGAGATGGTCGAAGAAAGTGCGTCGGAACGAGGTCGTGGTCCCTGTCTTTGAATGCTTCTACACAAGTCTCCTCTCCAACTTGCAGGACCGTGAATGGACTACACAGATCAGCCCACTCAATACCAAAACCAAGACACCTTTTTTGCAAAATTGACATCAAATATTCAGCAATTATATATATAAAAAAATGATTAATATAACGAAAAATCTCAAATCAGTATATCCGCGATAAATTTACCATAAATTCATTTTTCTACCACAAAAAACTTCAAACCGGTACACCTACCATCCATTAATTTCCGTTAAATTAGATTAATACCACGAAAAATCACAAACTGGTATACCCGTGATAAACGGAGGGTAAAAAATCAAATTGATACACCCGTCAATTGTCACGTGTCATTAACTCAGCAATTTAGCAGTAAACTTTAATAGAAACTAACGGAGGGTAAATTTATCATAAGTGTACCGGTTCGGATTTTTTATGGTAAAAAAATTAATTTTTGGTAAATTTGTCACATGTTTATCAATTTGTCACACATTTGGAAGGGAGTTGCTCCGAGCCACGTATTGTGGAAAAAGAATAGAGATGTAAGTTGGGGAACCCAAAATGGGTTTCTCCTTTTGCTCGTTCCCAGAAACTCCATTTGTATCTTTTTACACTTCAAAAGGTTGAAGCTCTTCACTTGTTCTATGGTCGCCGGCAAATGGTCATACCATTTGAATAATCCAGCCAGCAAATTTCAGATCTTTTGGGCAAAAGGACTCCTTACCAAACTCTTTCGTTACACACTCTTCAAGTTGGATTCACCCTCTTATCAGGTTGGAAGAAAGATGGTCCATGACCAATTCTATGCTGGAAAAGGACTTGAACTACCATGCCTTTTGCGTTATCACCGACTCGTCGTTGATTTGGTCTTAACCAAGGAGAGTGATTCAACCTCTGACTCAAGGGGTACGGTCGGGAAATCGCTCTCAAAACTAGTTGTTCTTTTAAAAGGATTTATTGAGGGAAACCATAGTCACGCTCTAAGGCTCCGTTCGCTTCCCGAAAAATATTTTTTCGAAAAATATTTTCCGCATTTTCCGGTGTTTCGGGGGTCGAAAAATGTTTTCCGTGGGAAAATATTTTCCTTTCCCAACCCCCAAATCCTTCATTATTTTGAGGAAAATGATTTCCTTTTTTCACAAAGAGGAAATCATTTTCCCCCAAAGTGAATGCAAAATTGCCCATGGGAGGGAAAATGTTTTCCGTGGGAGAGAAAGTTGATCGCCGGACGCCGCTAGATCGGCGGTCGCCGAACACCAGAAAATATTTTCCGAAACTTTTTTAAATTTTAGCCGAACACCAGAAAATTGTGTTTCAGGAAAATATTTTTCAGGAAAATGACTTCCGAAAAAATATTTTTCAAAAGGAAAATATTTTCTGGCAAACGAACGGAGCCTAAATAACAAGACAACTTCGCTTTCATGGTCTATGGTTGTCTGTTTATCAATCTTAAATCTAGTGAAACCCCACAATTTCCATGGAAAACTTATGGGTTTCAGTTTCCACTGATAGGCCTGTATGTTTTTCCAAGTCAAACTTGGGACCGTAAGAGACGGCGAAAGAGAAAAGGGAAAATATCACAAAAAATCTCAAATTATGTCATTTATGATAAATTTACTCTGAACTTTTTTTTGTGATGCGAAAATTCTCAAATTATGCCACTTATGATAAATTTACCATGAACTTTTTTTTGTGTTACGAAAAACCCCAAACTATGCCACTTGCGACACATTTATCCCGCAATACTTTGGCCATGGGCATTTTCATATTTTTCCTTTTTCTATTTTTTTTTCTTTTTTTTTCTTTTTCGATGAGGGCAGCCCTCGTCGACGTCGGGTGAGGGCTTCCCTCATCGGCCTAGGCGAGGGCGACCCTCGCTGGCATTGGGTGAGGGTCGCCCTCGCCAGATCCGGCGAGGGCACCCCTTGCCGGATCTGGCGAGGGACCCTGGGCGGGCGAGGGTCACCCTCGAAAATTAAAAAAAAAAAGAGAGAAAAAAGGACAAAGTCGAAAATGCCCATGGCCAAAGTATTGTGGGGTAAATGTGTCACAAGTGGCATAGTTTGGGGTTTTCGTGTTGTAAAAAAATGTTCAGGATAAATTTGTCACAATTGGCATATTTTGAGATTTTTCGTGTCACAAAAAAAAGTTCAGGGTAAATTTATCACAAATGATATAATTTGGGGTTTTTTATGGTATTTTCCCAAGAGAAAATTAGTCAGTTTGGGGATGCAGTGGATAGGAAATCATGAGACTCTGTGCTTGTCAAAGATGGAAGTTTTCTCTTTTGAATTAGAACTTTCCTCTTGCAATAATTTTTCAAAAGTAAAAAGGGAAAAGGAAACCCAAAATACTTCAAAGTTGGGCCTTGACATTCAGATAGGGCTACAGAAGATGGAAGACATCTGGGGAAAATAGGGTATGTCAAGACCTTTTTCCATTGAAAATACCAATAGCAAGAGTTGATACCGATGAAGAACATTGGCAAGTGGTGTATAATCCAAAGACCGGAAGAGAATAAGGAAGTAAGGAGATTATAGTGTTTTATACTAACTAATCCACATTTAGCCTGTCAAAATAGGTCAGAAACCTATAATGTAATTTAGTTTTATTTAAATTGGTTATAAATGAGTCAGTTCATACATGAAATATGGGTTTTAAAATGAAAAGCCCCAAGAAGATGGGTTTTAATGGGTCCGATATAAACTCATCTTGTTGTAGGAGACGGACGAACTTGCCCCCGTCCCTACCGAGTACTGACCGCGATTTTCTCTAGTCACGTTCCCAATTCTCTCGCTCGTGCACTTTGCTCAACTGTGTTACGAATGTGCTAGTTCTATCAACAGAGCCATGAGAATCTCTACTCCGCGCAAAACTTGTGACGAGCTTGTTTTGTTCGATCTTCCAGAGATGTCAGGAGACGATATGCTTTCAATTGATGTGCGCGAATCACGAGTGCGGTGAGGGCGAGGGCTAGTAGGCGGAATGGACAGAGATGAGGTGCGGCGGGGTGGAACAGGGATTAGGTGCGGCAAAGTTAGCCGTTCGATGGAGGGGTCCGGTGGCTTAAACGGTCATGATATGCTGTCATTGTTAACTACAGCTTAAAGGTTTTTTGGAAAACATAATCAAGTATTAAACTATATTAAAATCCGAGCAACTAAATCCTAAGTCATCAGCGACCGACGTCGCTGTAATTTCAAACTGATTGAAGTCATTATCAAGTAGAAAGATATTTCGAATCAATAAACTTGTTCCAAAACTCTAGATTTCAAAAGATAATTTCTTATTCAATTAACAAAGATATGATAGAAAAACTAATTTGAGTACTCAAAAATAAGCTATGAATTGATTAAAAACACCTATGCAGAGGACTAATCAAACGTGTACGACTTTCACGCTCCTGTCCATAATCCAATTCCCGAGCGCCTTTACTGACTCAACAAGCCGGTCCATGGAGCTGCCTATTCTTCAAAGGTCACAAGTTAAGGAGAAAAAATTGCTAAAAATGGATTTGCATTGGGTCGGGTACGAGTCTCTAAAAATATGTTTCATAAAAATGGATTAAAATAGGTTAAATTGGTCAATTTAGGTCGGACCATTTTTTACCTTACCCGACCCACCGGTTTGACGGGTCTATCCACATCTAACCAAGTTAACAATAATCATTCAGCTGTTAAATCTTCTTAAGGCTCCTAATTTTTGCATATATATATATATATATAGTCGTCAAGGATGTAATGATTGTTTGTTTCGCAAAATGTTTACCAACTCCGGAAAATATTTTTTAAGATATTTTTTAGAAAAATAGCATTATTTTCCGGTGCTCAACGAAAATCTGATGATGAATTGGAAATTATTTTCCATCATTTTGATAGGAAAACTTGTTTTTATTTTCTTTAAGGGACACGCGATGTTCGCATTTTGATTTTCACTTTTTTGTTGGCTTAAACTTTTGAACTAGTTAATTACGTACTTCCAAATTCCAAACATGCTAGCTGACTTTCAACCGGGAAAAAAAGGATTTCTCATAAAAAAACATCACACACATTGATTCTATCTTACTCTGCGTAGTCTTCAAATGGAAGGATTATTTATCTGTTAATGGAATGAACAAAATCGCTAATACGGCAAGTTATGTATTTGTCAGTATCTTAATTCGCTTGTGGAGTAAATTTTTACACTCCAAATGTAAAAAACTAGATAATTTGAAATGTGTTAAGCGTAATTTTTACACTCCAAATGTAAAAAACTAGATAATTTGAAATGTGTTAAGCGTAAGTTTCGATTTGTCGCACTTTTGAGTTCCTAATATAAATTTCTACGACGGAATCCATCCGTTCTACCATCGCACCTACCGCATTGGATGCATACATGTATCGAGATTTCGTCACTTTGTAGGTTTATAGGCGTAAATTTTAGTAATTCAATATATTGTTTTTAGCAGCTATGAAGTTCAGCTCGGCTCATCTTATTTTATTATATCTAGCTTCGACCGTCGGCATCTTAATCACTTGGGCGCAATCGTTAAAGGCCCGAGTACAATTCCGAGGTCTTCGGCCCGGTTTCGAGTGACCCGGCTTGGGTGCCGAGGTCCTAGACCTAGGTGCCGAGGACCTCAACTTAAGTGTCTGGGACTAGGTCCCAACCTCGAGAGACTTGGGCCCAGCCTCGTGGGACTTAGGCCCGACTGTTGGGGTCTCAATCGTAGTAGCCGAATACCTGGGCATGACCAGGACTTGTGCAGGGGCACCAAAGTCTCGGGCTCGACCTTAACGCACTCGGGCTCAGCCTCTATGGACTCGAGCCTGACCTCGATAGACTTGACCTGGATGCCAGTGACTTGAGCACAGGAGTCGAGTATTCGAGCATGGCCGCCGGGGATCAAGACACGAGCACAGAATTCCTCGAGCCTTGCCTCAAAGGACCAAGGCATGGCCTCCGAGGACTCGGGCACGGGAGTCGGTGTCTCAGTGCCCACGTGGCGAGGTCTAGCCTTAATTTTGTGAACGATTTCTAATATTCAACATGGTAAGTCATATTCTTGTATAGTATATGTTTTCCGGCATTAACTATGAAAAGACTTTCCCTTGATTGCTTTCCTCAACGATTCAAACGTCCATAAATAAAGAAAACTAATAGTAAGTTTTTTCGCGAAATAAACGGCGCTCGGCAAACGGTTCATCTGTTCCTCTCTCTCGAAGCTGAGTAATGGGCAGCACGTTCGGGCCTCCAACTGTCTTCGGCAATGGGCTTAGCTTTGACTAGTGCGGGCTTTGGTACTCGTTCAGGTTTCGCCGGAGATGGTCTCAATCGAGCGCATCACTCAGAACATCGAGCTAGAGCATCTGATACGATGACATTGCTGAGGTCTAAACGATGCTCCTCCAAGAAGCTGATGAGTTCCCTGAAGTTCTCTTCTGTTGGGTGGTATTGCCCACTGGATAGCCAAATAGCCTAAAGACATACACAAAATACACATTACGTGAGAAAAGAAGCCGGCTGTCTACTAGAGAATATCGATCGAGAGCAGACGAGATGCGGACAGATAATTCGTTTTGAAATGCAACGAAATGTGCAGTACCTCTAGAATCCCCTTATGGGCGGCTAATCTTCCGGCTGCGGTGATGGCAGCACCAGCGAGAAAACTGGAGTGCTGAAACATGCCTCTCTTCTTTTGACCCACATACAGGGCCCTCGACTTGCTAAGTACGAATATCCACTTTGAACCTTCCAAGGTGTCCACAAGATCGCTGCTTTTCTTATACGTGAGTTTCCCATTTTCGACTATCACCTCATAGGCTTCTCTTTCGTTCTGCAGAAAAAACAAAGAGTTAATGACAGTTCGAAGCGGATGCATTATGAGACATTTGATTTTGCACTGCGATATATAACAAGACACTTTCTCTCACATGTCCGCTGAACATGTCGCTACAATTAAGGATGTCCATAGTTTCTTTACCTTCAGTTTGTCTGAAGCATGTTCAGATACGATATTGATAAAAATAATTTGCCAAGACATTCACTATAAGTCAAAAAAAGACGGAGACTTACAGGTCCGAGATACTTGATGCATTGCTTATGCAGAACACTTCTTGGGCACTTTTGGAGATTTATATCTTTGCCTTGTCCAACATCCAACCTGCATTTAACACGGTCCTCATTATTAAAAAGTCCTTTGACATCTGATGAACGTTTGTCTACAATATTATGATAGGCTAAAACACGAACGTAACAAGCACAACAAAAGATTTCCACGCATGAGCTACTAACCAGTAGAAGAAAGGCTGTGTGCTCTCGCTTCTGAACCACACATCATAGTAGAGATGCAAATTGTGGCCATAACGATGCCGTGGGTCAATCTGTTCAAACAAGATACTATCAGCAGGATTCTATATTCTTAAATCTCCTTTTCTGGAAAGAAAAGTGGCCGTGCTATTGCATGCCTCAGGAGGATAAGGGACTTACAGCTTCAAGCCAGTGCTGTAATGCTAGCTTTTGAGCCTTCTCGTCTTTTGACAAACCTTTTCCTACCTGAAAGATAATTATCAGCATCCTAATGATATTGTTAATTATAAAATAAGTTGAAAGCAGTAAAAAAAACAGAGCTCTTTCAAAAGATCGTCTTTTATGTACCTTGGCGACTCTAGTTCTTGCCCTCGCCCACCGAGAACCAACAGTTTCAGGCTTATTATCATCCTTGTAGAATGATACGGAACTATGCTTCAGGGCTGCAAAGTCTATTGCCTTCCACCTGAAACATTTGCAGTTTGGAACCAATTAGCCATTTAATAAAAGGGCACATCAGAAACAACGCTCGATCAATTTAAATTAATTCAAGAAAGACTCACCAGAGCTCCTCGATGACGACCGCACAATCTGCCAAGTTTCTTCTTGTTCTGTAACTCCTGTACGCTTTCTGCACCTTAACGGCCGCGGCATCGAGCTCGCTTTCAGGTCTTGGCGAGAAAAATATCACAGGTTGAGGGAGGGACAATCCTCTGGCCGGTTTACAGGTTGGACCATCTATGGCTTTTAAGTCATCCGAAGCCTGGTTGGCTTCTTTACCATTTAAGAAATTCTCAAAAGAGAGGGTTCGTTCGAGAACCACGTTGTCGGGCTTGCAGCTTTTGAGTTTGATGGAATTCTTAGAATTGGTCTTGTCAGAGGCAACTGAATCGGTCATGACTTGTAAATTTGTTCTCTTCAAGCTATCTGCCCTCAAGGCAATCGCTTCCGGTTGCCTGGGAGATAGACTGATGTTGTGGGCCAATTTGACACACCGATGAGCAACGATTTCGTGCCAGGCAGATACAAGTTTCAGCACTGACCTGCTCAAACACAATCCAAAGCAAATACTCAGATGACAGAATTCCCAAAATAAAAGTAGGACATGAAGCTGTTTTTACGACCTTAATCCAAAATTTTTTATCTGAAATTTCCGATCCATTTCAGAGTCAATACAGAGCAAGAACATGTCACTCTGCACAATCATACTCAGCTACGATAAAAAAAATTTTTTAGCTGAATAAATAGATTTGGACGATAAAAGGCCAAAACTTTATCGTTACCCGTCGGTCTAGAATCAAGAACTGAACCCACAAACTTACTTCGGATATGCCTGACGCAGACCCCAGCTCCCCCTTTACATACACAGGCCCCAAAGGGATAAGAAGAGGGAGGGTCCACGAGACCTTATATACGCACTGCGAGCAGAAACTTTGAATTGGGTTCAGGTTGATTTCAACGTGGGGGACTTTCGGAAGGAAGGGCTATTCGAGGAATTCAAAGGTCGGAATGCAAACTTCGAACTGTGTTTTACTTTTGAGACCATGCAAAAAGATAGAGTTCCAAGAATGTTTATACGGAAACTGGAACTTAGGACTGTCGAACAAGCAAGTCTTTCGAGCAAACATCGTATAAAGTACGAATAAAAGCAGCCATACACTGTTGCAGAGAGCCTTTTTTCTTTTTCCCTGATCAAACTCGCGGACCTTCTCGCATGTAAACACGCATCACGTTGCTGGAAAATTTCTTTTCTTAATATAATCTTGCGTGCTCATGGTGATTTGGCACATGTTCTTTCTGTTTTGGTCTCTTCGAAGAAGACGAGAAAAGAGCAAGTCATGACCCCTCCTTCAAGGAAGTTGAGGTTAGTAATGTCATTCATACATTTGGTCTGCGTTCAATTATAATTTTTTGATTTCTCAGTCTCCTTTCTCCGCAGCTGCCATGGGGGTTGAAAAAAAATTAATCAAAAAAGCATGGAAAGGCCCACTTTTGCACCTAATTCTCTATCCTTTTGGTTGGAGAAAACAATAGAAGGTGAGTTCCTGGAAGCCGCGTACGATGAGATGTACTACAAAGAAAAATTCATGAAGTTGTGGAAGCGAAAATGGGTTTCCCTTCTGCTCATTCCCAGAAGCCTCCATTTCTGTCCTTTTGAACCTCAAAGGGTCGAAGTTTTTGTTCACTTTGTTCTATAGTTGCCAACGAATGGCCATACGCTTTGGTTATGCTGTTATTAATTTGGAAAACAAAGAAGGTCCACGAGCAATTCCGAACCGAAAGGACTTTGGAGAGTTCCACGCATTTCGAGGCATGGCTGATTCGTCGTCCATTTCACCTAAAGGCGGAGTAATTGAGATTCGACAAGACATTATAAGCAACAAGACAACTCAACTTCTCAATCTGGAATCTGCTCTCGAAACTAGTTTTTTCCTTTTTCTTGGACCTAATTATCATAAAAGTCATAACCTATTACACTTGTACCAATTCAATTCTAATATTTTAATTTGATCAATTTAATTAGAAACATTTTGATAATTTACCAATATAGTTCATCCAATCAATTTTGGTTAGAAATTGCTGACGTGGACACATGTCATCCTACGTGAAACGGGCAACGCTAACGTGGGTAGTTTTTACAAATTTTTATGAATTTTTTTTCTTTTTTTTCCCTCCGCCAAGTAGTGGCCATTGCAATGGTCGGTGGAGGTTGCCGACCACAGGCGAGGGGTTGCGATGCCCTTGCTAGATGAAGGTCAAGGCCTAGACCGATGGAGGGAAATAAGAAAAAAAGAAAAAAAAATTATGAAAACATTGCAAAAATCGTTGTTCCTAAAAATTGACATATTTCAGGCCACGAGCTAGACTAGCTTTCCCTCTATAATTATTCCTAAAAATCGAATGATGAATAATATTCTCACATCGGATTGTACTACGATCATCTAGTCTCTCGAGTGGGATACACACAACACTTCGGCGCAATAACAAGTTTCGGCATGTTATGACCTTTTCAAGAGAGCGGCATCAGCGTCTGACCATTTTGTACACGGAGGCCGGCCCCGAGCTCCTCAGAGATATAACCGTTTATTATCCTAGAAATCCTAGCACAAACGCCTTAATTACCATTCCTAGGTACTAATTGTATTATCCCTTCTGCTCTGTATTACTTTTCACCTCGGTGCCAAAAAAGCTCAGTTCACAAAGGCACGATAATATGGGAGAATCCGGCTTGTGACACTTGCGTGTGCTGATTGGTTAGCGAACTAGGCAGCAATTTCTTATGGCCAGATAGACGTTTCATACCCGATAGGCCTCCCGGAGGCTAATGACCTTTATTTCTAGGAGAAAGGATTGGTTATCGTACTAATCGGAGAGGGTTCTTTAGAACTAATCGAAGAAGGACGAGATGGTCGAGTTGCTTATAACCCCAAATCCGTAGTTTCCGGGGTTAGATCTTCTTTGGAACCGGCGTGTCGAGCTCCATCTAATTCGATCTTCCGGCTCGTTTTATTCGGTGTTACCCAATTTGATCCGGTTCAGCCGCGCCATTTTTGAGGAATCCGGTCCGGTCTCGCGAACCGCTTTCTCATTTAACAAACACGATTCGTTTTCTTCATGTTCCCGTGGGCCAACCGAACCGAAGCGTACGTCGTTTCGGTCGGGTCCGATTTGGCGCGCCCCTTGTCCGAAAAAGCTCCCTCTTTTTATTCTCTGCGTACGCGGACTTCTCTCACCCGAAATCACATCAGAAAATCCACGCGAAAACACCAAAAACTCTCTCTCCGTCTCTCTCTCCATGGCTGACGCGATGCCTGAACGGAACGCTCCTTCAACGTCAGGTACCAATCTCCGCAGCATCTGATCGTCTCCTTCGATATTTGGGTTTTCCATGGACTGTAACATCGATCCCGCTAATCTGATTTCTGCTCGTGTTCCCCGATTTTTCTGCCGAAAGTTGAACGCGGTCGCGTTTGAGTTTATCTGGGGCGGTTGCTTATTATCTGCGAGGGGACGCGGATCGAACGTTGGATGCTGAGGTTTTTGTTTCAGTTGCCAATGGGCTGGGGCGGATTAGTATGTGGCGATAGTGAGTCGTCGTTGTTCATTCGTCTGCTTAGGCGAAATGGTGATCGTTTGTGGACGATTTGGAATCTCGGCGCTTGCCTCTTCCAGGTTGTCGTGTGCGTTGTACTTGTGAAGCCCACGTCCTGTGTTTCGCGCTGAAAGGCGCGAGGAGGGATCTTTAGCGACACGTTCGATGTAGAATTTAGCCCGGAACTTGTTTTCGGTTTTATCATCTGTATGGATTTGTACAAGCTAGATTCATCCTCCGTGTGAATTGGATTGCATCACATCTCTATTTGCGTGACTTTGCTTGATGGAGTAGGAATGGAGTGGTACCTTCGGAAAGAGCTACATTGTGGCAACTGGAATAGAATTTGATCATTTTCTTTCCGAGCGAGTTGTCGTGCATTAGTGCAGATACATAGAGTAGTGTTATTCATGGATTTTGGTTCTCCTGGTCTAATGTGTTAACAGATGATGGTTCGAATGAGCCTCACGCGTTTCAAAGAGCAAAAGAAGATGACAAATCGCCCCATCATCACAGAGAAACGCACGGAATGCGCAAGGACATTGACGAGAACACCCCATTGAGTGATGTCAAAGCACCTAATGTATTTGAACGAGCAAAGGAAGAGATCGAGGCTCTTGTTCAAACTATCCATTTAAAGAAAGAGTCTCCCACTTGTGAAAAAAGGTATCGTGTTTGACCTTTGATTTTGCAGAAAACTAAGCTTTTAAGTATTCGGACTCCTCTTTGACACGACCGAACTCCTGAGGAGATTGCAGGGACCAGACACTGCAGACAGAGTCCGGTGGTACTGGTTCTCCCTCAGGTTTAATTTCTACATAGCATAAACCTGATGCTTGTCCAGTTGTTCTTGTTTGCACAAAAGATTGGAAGACTATGTAGTGATTCTAATCTGTCATGATAGCAGAAAATGATGGCAAAGGACCCAATTTCATCCAGAAAGCAAAGCAAGAGATCGAAGGAATTATGCATTTTAAAAAGTCACACCACCATCATGGTAAGGAAACTCACGGCTTGAATGAGGACATCGATGAGAACACCCCAATAGGCGAGGTTAGAGCTCCAAATGTCTTCGAACGAGCAAAAGAAGAAATTGATGCCGTTGTACAGGCCATCCATCTAAAGAAAGAACCAAGCAATGACGTCGTGCAGTCACCAAAGAAAGAACACGGATTCAGGTACTCCATCGGAAAAGGTTTGGAGAAGGTGTGCTCTCCGTTGGGTCATAAACGAGACTAGATGTCAAGCTTCGGCAAAACCCTGAAGAGTCTTCATTGTTTAATTGTCCTTACGGAAGCGAAAGAAAGGAAAAGCCACAACAATGTGAGCAAATATGTCATAGATGGCCACATTCACTTACATGGCCACACTGAGGATGACAATTTCTGTTGCATGTAATCTACTGGTTTGTTTTTTTAACTTAAAGGTGCACATAAGTTGATGCTTTTGTTACTCGTCTCGCTAAGCTGTCAGATCTAAGAAGAGGTAGATTGAACTTGTCACTCTCTCAGGACTGCTCTTCCATGACTCCTGCTTCTGATGAATTGGGCTTTACTGAGTTATATTATGCAGAGTTCTGTTCATGTATGGTCGATAGGATGATGCAAGCGAATGTTTGTTCTGACTCGATCTATTGTCATCTCATTTTTCGATTCAACTTTTGCAATTGGGGTGTTGTGCATTGCTGGCAGCATGCTCAACATCAAAAGTCCATTATCTGATACAATGAGATCTGTGCGTATCTGTAGAGAAACCATACAAGCTCGGGAAGAGTTTGAGTTTCGTAGCATTTGATGTTCACGCACTTGGTCCGTGACTCTTCATTAGCCTTGGTAATGCTTCCGTCGCCAGTGAACGACCTGGTGATCAGGTTCTTTTCTTAGTTGTGAATGTCCGGACGGTATACATGTACATGTAAAACCTGGTCTCAGTGCTTAACGACACGGTGCATGTCAAAAGGCGCATTCGCACAGCGCATCGGGCCAGGCAGACATCCATCTCTTTTGCCCTTGAACGTCGTTTAGACATTCTTACTCTCGCACTTCTCCTGGAAAGTTTCGTCAACTCGACACGCATTTTCAACGTTACGATAACATTTTCTCTTCGTGAATTTGCATACCGTGCTTATCCGAACTTTCCATGCACTTCTTGCCAATCCTTGGGTTAGATGCGCGACGATGCCAATCCATGCACTTTGCATACCGTTATGACAGCATGTTTTCTTCTGGCCAATTCCGAGATTTTCCTATTCATCTTCCACACGCGTGAACACCTTTGTTTGGTCAAAATATCGTCAGAAAAAGATAACGTTAGCCTAGATCACCGAAAAGACAAGCGTAGACGAAGAAGTCATCGTCATGGATAAGAACAACAGAAAAGACAGAAACGGAGAAATTGAAGGGCCGAAACAAGCCCACCAGATTCCACGCATCTCCATCGGTCAGCGGCGGCTTCCCTTCCGCGGATCCCGGCCCCCGCACCATCGAGGAAGGCAGCTGAGCCCGAGCTAGTTTAACTTTAATCGGTCACTTTCCTGTTGATTTTGTCCTTTTCCTCAAACGAGCCGCTGACGTGCGGACCAAACCGTGAGGTGGGACTCCATCCAATGAAACCAAAAGCCAACACGAACGTTTGCAGGAACAAGCCGACGACCTCCTCGGTCACAGTCACGCTTCCCCCTTCGAGTTCCGATGCTTCCTTGTGCGTTTCCTCCTTCCCTCTCTCTCTCTCCTCGCTTTCGTCATGTCTCCCACCTCACGCCCCCATCCCAACATCTCTATCTAAATACGCCATGGCCGTTGACTTTCCTCTTCCCACCCTCCCTCCAAATTCCACGCTCTCGATCTGCAATCGATCGGCCGCCATGTCCTCTTGAGCTCGCCGGCGCCGCCGTCCCTCTCTGCCGCCGACCGGCCCCGTCTTGGTCTCGCCCCTCATGGACGCCGCGAGGCCCGGCTTATCCGACTCCAACGACCTCGCCAGCAACAGCAACGGCAGCAGCATCTACTGCGCCCCGGCGGCCGCCGCCGCCGCCAAATCCGACTCCCCCTCCTCCGGCGCGGCCCCGGCCCCCGACCCGCCCTCCCTCGTCCGCCTCTCCGACCACCTCGGGTCCGTCTTCTCCGCCGAGCGGGGCGGCGACTTCGACTTCTTCGCGGACGCCAAGATCGCCCTCCGCGATGGCCGCGAGGTGGCCGTCCACCGCTGCATCCTCTGCGCGAGGAGCGCGTTCTTCCGGGGCGTGTTGACCCGAGGGGGGGCCACCAAGCTGGAGGTCAAGGAGCTGGGGAAGGACTACGAGATCGGGCACGACGCGCTCGTGGCGGTCCTGGGGTACCTGTACAGCGGCAAGGTGAAGCCGCCGCCGCTGGTGGTGCGTGAGTGCGTGGACGAGGAGTGCCCGCACGCGGCGTGTCGGCCCGCCGTGGACTTCCTGGTTCAGGTGCTCTACGCGGCTTTCACGTTCGAGATTTCTGAGCTGGTGGGTCTGTACCAGGTGAGGAATGGTTTCAACTTGTCCTCGGAATGATGAATCTTTGGATGATTTTCGTTGGCTTGGTGCTACTTATATAAGAATCTGCTGCATTTTATTTGGTTTCAACTGTTAATTGTCGTTGAATCTTAGAATTATATCCATAGACCGAATGATGGTAGCTAATGGCTAGCGGTATCTAATTGGGCCTTCTCTGTGTGAGTGGATTTTCGTGGTGAGAGAGCTAAAAATTTTACATTTGGAACAATTAATTCGAGGAAATGATAGTGTTGTTCTTGATTTATGTTTGGGGGGAAGACATGATGAACTGGAAGGTCCTCTATAAGAAACTTTTCTGCTGTCACCTTCTTATCCAGCAAAGATTTGCCCAGAAGGGTAAAAAGTTTGGAAAAACTCTCTCACTTGCTCTGTAGTTTCCATCTGGGTGTACATTTTTGGTTAAAGAGCTTGAGTATTCTAGAAATCTCTTCTTCTCTGTTGTTGGCTCTGCAAAGATGTCCAAAGTGGCACAACGCAGTATCTTTTTTACTTCATGATCCTGAAGTGTAAAGGAGTAGATCATGCTTGTAAGTCTTGACTGCAGTATGACGCATCTATTATTGTTACTTGTCATGGTGATGTACTCGATCTCATCCTTTATCCACATCGAGCGTTCTTGTTCTTGTTCTTGTCTTTTGATTGGAGAATGGTTTTGTTGAGACATTTCTCATTGTGTTTTTAAATTGCAGAAGGACCTGCTAGACATTCTTGACAAGGTTTCCATAGACGATCTACTGGTAGTTCTATCTGTTGCGAATATGTGCAATAATGCATGTGAGGGTCTGTCAGCTCGTTGCATTGAGCTTGTTGTTAAATCAGATGTTGATGTTGTTACTCTAGACAGAGCTTTGCCCCATTTTATTGTTAAGCAGATCGTGGATGCCAGAATGGAACTTGGCTTGAAGAGGCCCGAATGCGACAGCTTTCCTGACAAGCACGTGAAGAGAATACACAGGGCTCTGGATTCAGATGATGTCGAACTAGTCAGAATGCTACTTAGGGAGGCACATACTACTCTTGATGAAGCATGTGCGCTCCATTATGCCGTTGCTTACTGTGATGCCAAGACTACCACCGAACTTCTTGATCTTGGCATTGCTGATGTTAATCAAAAAAATTCCAGGGGCTATACCGTTCTGCATGTTGCAGCATTGAGGAAAGAGCCCAAGATTATTGTGTCTCTATTAGTAAAAGGAGCCCGGGCATCTGACCTCACTTTGGATGGTAGAAAAGCACTTAAGATATCTAAGAGGCTCACTAGGGCCGCAGATTACTATAAATCAGCTGAGGAAGGAAAAGCTTCTTCCAGGGAGCGACTGTGTGTGGAGATATTGGAGCAAGCTGAAAGAAGAGATCCTTTACTAGGAGAAGCTGCTCTTTCTCTTGCTATAGCAGGGGATGATCTGCGCAAGAAATTGTTATACCTGGAAAATAGAGGTGACTTTCTTGTTTCCCCTTTGTCTTCGATGTAAACATGCACACCAGTGAGCATTGTGAATGTTTCTGTATATGCATGTATAGGCACATCATTGCATATGTTTGTCACATTTGAGCTGTTGTTGCTTGCTAGAGATCACTGTTTGGGTTGCGTGGGAAAATCGCTCAAAAGTTACACTTGATGGTGTCAATACATTCGTAACCTTACGAAAAAAGAAGAACTAAGTAACTTGGTTTAACTCGTCTATCTTTGATTGGGTAATAGAGTATGTGCCAAATACGTAAACAATTTGGATTTTCTTCAGCATAACTTTCCTGGTAAATCATAATAACCTCATTTACCCCGTCTTGGATGCACAAACATCTGATGTTAGACGAATTCTGCGGTCTATGAATTAGTCGCAGTATCTAGCTGGTATGTTGCTGGAAACATGATTAATTAGTTGAATGAAATCTGTTTTGAATTGCAAAATTAAGCGACTAAGAAGCAGACCAGAAATTAGCAGTAGCCAGACTATACTTTGTTCGGTTACTCTTTACTTTTTCCTGGACATTGGTTGGTCAATGTAAAACAGTAAATGAGAGCAGGCCAATAATAGAAAAAATTCAGGTCAGGGTTCATTCAAAAGTATACAAGACATGACACGGGTGTTCATCAGGCACTTAATAAGGCATGGGAAGTGTATGAAGAGCACTGCTTTTTCTGTTTTCATTGGGTTTAAATTCTGAAGGCATTATAACAAAGCAAGGCGAGTAAAATTTCGGGTACTCGATATATCTTAGTCTTTGTTGTTCAAATATCTGACGGTGATTCTCACCCATGTTTCATTTGTCAGTTGCACTAGCTACACTACTCTTTCCAATGGAAGCTAAGGTGGCAATGGATATTGCTCAAGTAGACGGCACTTCTGAGTATCCTTTGGTAAGCATCGAGAATTTGGCTCGTAAACAAGGGGCAAATATGGATTTAAATGAAGCTCCTTTCAAAATCCAAGAGGAGAATCTGAACCGGATGAGAGCGCTCTCCAAAACAGGTAATACTCCCTTTGCGTTGAAGTTAGCTAATCTCTAGGGTTAACGCAGTTGCTTGGGGCGTTGCAGATTTCTAGCACAGCTCTTGGTTAGGGTCACCAGCACAGATCAAAAGCCTGGACTTAACCGGTTCATGGGGTTTACAGGGTGTTTCTTCAATCTTTAGGTAGCAGGGTCTTCATATATCGGATTATCAAAAAAAAAAAAATCAAAATAAAGAATTGGACTTAGCTTGTGATGATAATGCATTGATACCCCAGCATCGTCAAAATGCACTTCTCATAAACTCGTCAGGTCTAACAAACGAAAAAGTAGCTTTATTAGGTAATGTTCTTTCTCCGAATTCTTATATAGCCAAGCTGACATCTTTTAGCACCAAAAAAGGTGACATCTTCATCATGGTGATCGTTCGCGAGTTAATACCCATAACTTAGGCTCCTCTTTTTGATAATTGCTTATTCGATGTTGGACTTTACAATGCATGCGACTAATTCTTACCCAAACATGACCAATATGTATACGTTTGAACTCTTTAATTGCATTTCTTCCTAATGGGCCTATTTCCTTCATCGTTGCGAGCAGTGGAACTTGGAAAGCGCTTCTTTCCTCGATGCTCAGCTGTAATCAATAAGATCATCGATACCGATGACTTGTCATGGCTGGCAACTGTTGGGGATGACACTCCAGAGGAACGTCTTCGTAAGAGGCAAAGGCATATAGAAGTTGAAGAGGAGATGACTGAAGCTTTCACTCAAGACAAAGAGGAGACTGATAAGTCTAGTATATTGTCTTCTTCGTCATCAACTTCGATTAGTCTCCTGAAGCCTAATGGTAAACTACCGACTAGTGACCATTAGCGACACTGCGAGATTTAAGATGCCAAAAGACATCTTTCTCATTGTACAATATTCCAATTTTTTCCTCCTGGCATGGTTCCAGAGTTTTCCCATGTAATGTATCTTTATAGCCTGTCGTGTCAATAGAAGCAGCATAATGTAAGTACTCATCTACACAGCGAATAGGTGAGGACTGATATACATATACGCAGATGATTGTATTAGGAATAATTATCATATCTTTTGGGTGGTTGAAATTTTTTTGACAGATGTAACCAGGTAATTAAGAATCTGTATCTTCACGGTTGTGAGAGATGACCTCAGAAAGATCACTTATCCATCGGTCCCGACAGCTCACTCTTATGTCTGCATCAACTCGGCTCTAGTATTTTTCCCGTTCCGACTGGTACATATGCAATTTGTCCAGCTAAAATACATTAGTTCTGATAAGGGGTTGCATTGGTGTAAATATCGCCTTCATCTTATTTTGTATGTACTTCGATGAATTGCGCATCCTTTGTAATGAAAACCAGAACATTTAGGTTGGAGAAATGCGAGGATGTTGTAGAGGGATCAGATCGCAAGTCTAATCTAAATCTGCTTGTGCAATGGTCTATCTGCCTGGACAAATCCCCTGTCAAATCTCATCAACCTAACTCGGACCAATCTTTAATCATATTTTATAGGGAAAAAATCACCAAAAATCTTAAATTATGTTACCTGTGACATATTTATCTTGAACTTTTTTTTGTGACATCAAAAATCCTAAACTATGCTATCTGTGACACATTTACCTCAATGTACTTTAGTCCATGGACATTTTCGTCTTTTTTGCTTTTTTTTTTTTTTCCCTTCCGGCCATAGTGGCCCTCGCCGGATCTAGCGAGGGCGACCCTTGCCTGCATTGGGCGAGGGTGGCCCTCACCTGAGTTGGGTGAGGGTCGCCTCGCCTGGGCCGGCGAGGGCCAGGGCGAGGGCGGCC
This sequence comes from Syzygium malaccense, assembly GCA_031216405.1. Lineage (NCBI taxonomy): Eukaryota > Viridiplantae > Streptophyta > Magnoliopsida > Myrtales > Myrtaceae > Syzygium > Syzygium malaccense. The sequence continues at coordinate 6,299,974 of CM062255.1, forward strand.
CAGGCGAGGGTCGCCCGACGCCGACGAGGGCCGCCCTCGCCGGAAAGGAAAAAAAAAGAAAAAAAAAGAAAAAGCAAAAAAAAAACAAATATGCTCACGGACTAAAGTACATTGGGATAAATGTGTCACAAATAGCATAGTTTAGGGTTTTTGATGTCACAAAAAAAAATTCAGGCAAATGTGTCACAGATAACATAGTTTGAGGTTTTTTGTGGTCTTTTCCCTATTTTATATGCGGGTTTGCCTCTTTTGATAACATGAGATCTCTTCCCCTTTTGCTGCTACATCAGCTTCCCTTTGCTTGAATATTTAGATTGAAGTTTCCAGCGAGAACCAAAAGCATCCACCCTTTGAGAGGCATTTCATAATGATAACAATCGGGATAGAGGATGGACCCAGAAGTATTATATGCTTTGTCAGATTATTAGGAAGCATCTTTAGTTGACTAATCCTGTCCCCCATTAGGTATGCTCAGAACTCACTCCCATGCGTGAGCGCAACGGACTCGTTTCTCATCCACAAATCTCGTCCCAAATCCGCGGAAAAGATTACAGTGTCTGAAAAGCTTGAGTCTTGAAATTTAGGCTATGTGATCGGGCAAAACTGAATGAACGCCAGTGGAACTTGGTAAAAAGCTCATTGCTATATGATGAGGTAATGCCACGCAATACTGCATATATCTATTAAACAAAGCTGTGCAAACTTAGCGGTATTGTAGAAGTAAAGACTTGGTGAACTTGCTAAAGTCTAAGAGGTCTTATCACACTGGTATTTACATATAACTCTGCAACAGAGCTGTGTAATAATAGCTAATGGACTTTGCTAGAATCTCACAAACTATGCACAAGTCGGAAGAATGGTCTTTTAGACATTTCTGAGCCTACGACCTCCGGAACCAGCTCATGCACTCTAGAGCAAAGTCTAATTCAACCCTTCCAAGGGAGAAGAACCTCCCATCTGTACATCTCCGCAGGGAGAGAAAAGATCACACGACAGGTGAAGGCATTAATGCCCCGGGTTGCTCCTTGAGTTCGTTCACCCCGCCCCGCTCGCGCGGCTCCCCAATCAGATACTCCAGTTCCAAGTATATGTTACTGTCATTGACAGCCAGTTCTTCGCCGATCTCTCCTTCGGCAATCAGGCTACTGTCATCGAGCAGCTTCTCCGACATTGCATTATAGACCGTGGATGCATCCCCGTGCAGCATCACATCATTATACTTTAGTTCGAGTGCATCAGTAGAGTTCTCATTTGACACCGGATACTCCGATAAAATCCCTTTCTGGCCATCTCCGCAAGAACCGAACTCATCGTCATTGTTCCTCTCAAAGTCGCACCAATTGGGGTCAGGGTCGGAGGCGAGGAGCCTCCCTTTCTTGATGAATTTGCCTGCGTCAATCTCTCTGCTTGGCTTCCTCTTCTGAACCAGCCGCTCCACAAAATGGGGGTTCCTCACTGCTTTGGCCAGGAAGAGGAACATCTGCTGGTGCCGGCACTCCATGCGCCGAATCCGCTCTTCGACAGCGCCAATTTCGCTCAGCGAACACTCCTGTTGCTGCCTCAGTTCGAGAATTTCCGACTTCAGTGTCTCCCGATCTTCCTTGAGTGTCAGAATTTGGGATTCCACTTCTGTTCTTTGAGTATCCATCTCCGTCCTTCGAATATCCTCGGGAATTGTGGGTCCTCGTTGCTTCTTGGCGGTTCTGCCTCTTCTCTTGATGTTCTTGAGCAATTGCTTCTTCCCTCCCCGAAAGCCTTCGTTTGCGAATTCCCACCTGTCCGGATCAATTTTCCTGAAACCCTGAGGCACAGACAACGATTCTATCATCCAGAAGTGGAAATTCAACCAAGATATACACGTCTTAGGCCTCAAATGACAAGAACCATCCAATCTCAGAACAATATTAACATTGAAAAAAGACATGTATCCCAAGGAGAAATTCAAACTAAGATAAAAACCAGCGACTGCTCACGTACTGGTACAGATTATAATGTCGAGAAAAGGAAGATTCAAATTACTCACTCCCTCCAATCTCGTCGTAAATTATAAACACCACTTACGAAAGGCCTTTACAACGAGTCATGGCACTCATGAATACAATCAATGCATCCAGAAAGAGCAGTTCTTTCAAGAAATTGAGAGTCGTATTATACAGCGAAAAAAAAAATTCAAAAGAAGAATGAATCTGAGCTCACATAAGTGTTGAGCTGGCGAATGAAGCTAGAGAAGTTCTGGTGCTTGAAGTATTTGGGCAAGAGGTCCTTGGAAAACTCGTGCTGGTCCCAAACCACGAAGCTGTCCCGGTTCTCGCTCCACGACACCACCGAGTCCGTCTCCGGGTCCTCCACCATCTCGAACGTCTTCTTCAAGAACGGCGGCGGCCCCGCCTCTTTCAGCCCCTCCATCGGCCTCGGCGCCCCCTCCGGCGGCGGCGACGTCGAAGAACAGGAAGACGACCCGTTGTCCCCATTGTTGCAGACGGCGACGTGGTCCATCACCATCTCTGCGTCCTCCGCTCCTTCTTCTTCGCTGACGACGTGCAAGCCAGGGGACGAGCTGGAAGAGCACGGTTTCTCATCCCTCGCGCGGCCACGACCGACCGCACCACCACCACCACCACCACCACCGCTATCGCCATCAAAACCAGCCTGTCCGTTGACGGTCGCCCCTGTTTCCGTCACGGGCTCTTCTCGCGAGACACCCGCCGGAACCGAAGCGCCCGGCACGCCACCGCCGACGCCGGCCTCTCCCGCCACCATTTTCAGCCAGCCGTTTCGCGGTGGTTGTGGGGGGAGAAAGAGGAGAGGAAAGTGCCGCTGGCGTTTTGCGTGTTTCGGTTAAGGGGGTGAGGATGGAGCTGGGTGGGTGAGTGTGAGTGCAGTAGCTATGGCGTGTCGCGTGAGGCGAGGCTTATGTAGAAAGAGTTCGATGCGAAGACGGACAGTCGGTGCCTCGCCACGTCCACCTTTCGGACAGAGATGTTGCCATTTGTGGAGTGATCAGTGCAGTCGGTTCGGTCTCACCGTATTTTGTCGCCACCCACTTCGAGTCCCTCGAGAACGTGTGAATTTCGATTTAACCCCCCGAATTCAATTCTTTTGTGCATTTTGGCCCGATTTTCCACCGACCAGGAGCATGCTCTGATCCCTCAATTTTCATGTTAATTTTTCTCCGTATCTCACCCCCGATATTAGGATTTTCGCTTTAGAGCATATTTGTTTCGCGAAAAATGAACGAAGTGGGAGTGATTTTTTTTTTCAAACGATCGCTTGAAATGATTGATCGATAAAAAATGTTTTTATTACCGACAATAATTATGTCTATATATTTTTATTCGTTCATTTTTATAAGCGATACAAATAATTATTTTATGAAAAATATTTTTTAAATTATTTATTTTTAGCGAAACAAATCGAAAATAACTCTTTCATCTAAATGGACATCGAAACCGATGGCGCGATTAGGAATTTATGTTTGATTACACACATATAGAACTAGATACGTGATTATCAACCTATCCACAAGTTATTGCGTTCCTATTGATAATCGGCTTCCTTTCATATCGTTACCGGAACAATGAAAGTGATGGAGGAAAATTGTTAATTATGACCAAGGTGAAATAGCGTCGAACTCAAATTAGCTATGTCTTTGATGCTAAGGGCAAGCATGATTTTACGATAGAACCGGGAATTGGACCCGTTTCGGTTCGATTACAAATTCTGATGGGATTCCGTCCAATTCTTGATTTCATATTTCTCGGAACCTATACTATCGGTCCAGTTTCCTAAGAGGAGCCGGATCGAGAACCTAAAACCAGACCACCTATGTAACCTTAAAATATAAATTGATATACATTATACGGTATTGATGAGAGCTGTGAGGCGAAGGCTTAAGCGAAGAAAAGAATTTCCTTCTTCTCCGAGATTGACTCCTTGGCTTTCATTCATGGTATTTGGCATGAATAAAGAGTTCATGTTCTAACCTCCAGAACTTTACATCAATTATGCGTGCAATGAGCCAATAAGGTCTACGAGGGTATTCCATGCATCGTTATGTACTTTTGCATCCTGATGAGATGCAGTAACTCATCGTCAAAATTGTCAGATCTAACTATCTACTTCTCAAATTCATCGTGATCGGCTCGAGATCTAGTGTTACCACTACGAACAATGTCCTACGGATCTCGCCCAAGTAAGCGTAGCCTAGGATTGGCCGGTTTCAGAGTAGATCCCACAACTTGTAATCGGGTGGGTCCGGGTTCGAACATTTAAGGAATCGATCCCAACAGGGTGAGTTCCGGGACCTGGAAACCCATCCCGAAATCACTCGCTCGCTCCTCCTATACGAGGCACTCCTTGACAAGATCTTTTAAGAAAACTTCGGAGATCGTTTCACGAGGGATGGGCCGGGCCGGGCCGAGCCCAACCGATCGGGGCTGGCCCGATCCAGAGCCGTCGGCCCAAGACGGAGCGGCGGTTCGTCTCTCTCGCGAACTACGGGGCGACATTCGCAAACGCGAAGACCTCCGGAGAAGAGAGAGAGAGAGAGAGAGAGAGAGAGCCAGTGACTGAGGGGAGTTCAAAAGCGAGGGAAAACCGAAATAACTCGCACCTCGCGGAGACGCACAAACCCTATATTGCGCTCCCTCCGTTCCCCCCATTTCCTCCTCCCCTCCGTCGTCTCCGAGACTGGCTCCTCCGCCTCCGCCGCCGCCGCCGCGACGGCGCGTCCGCACTAGACGACGCCCCGCCGCCCGGACGTGCCGCCGCCCCTCCGTCTCCTCCCCGCTTTCGCCGCCGTAATCATCCCCACCTACGCCGCCGCAGCCCGCGCCCGGTGGCCATGGCGAGGCTCTTTCGGGGCGCGTGCTGTCTCCGGCGCCACCTGCTCCAGCTAGAGGTACGTCCACCGGAGGCGCGCTTCTTGCTTCTCGCCCCTATTCGTTCCGCCTGCGATTTCTATTTTCTTGTTTTTTGGCCGTGCGTCGATGGTGAAGTTTCAGTTTTGCTAGCGTTCTCGCGGTCTCAAGTGCGATTCAACTCTTTTTGCACGAGCTGCTTGGTTTCTCACTTCGATCGTTCGCTTTGTTGTTGTTGCGATCGCGCTTCGCAGGGCCGTAGAACGGGGGCTTTGGGCTCGTATTCCCAGCTTTGTAACTTTTCTTCCAAAGGTTAGCTTCGCTGACCTCTTCGCATGGTTTGACTTCTAAATGCTGGTACTGTTGGTCCTTTGATGTGATTCGGTGAGATATGGTTCATGGAAGATGGATACTCTGACAATCCTGTGCAATCTGGGGTAATTGCAAGTCACTTTTCCCAGCAGTGTGAACAAGCCGAGGGATATATGCTTGTTACTTTGGTTGAGAGCCTGGTGCAGTATTCCTGTCTCGACATTACCTTCCAACAAGTGCAAGTGCTAACTGCTTGTGTGTCCATTTTGATCAGTTGTGCATATTCTATAGCGCACGAGATTTCTTTTGAACGAAAAGTTTGGTTTCCGGATTGTGTGCTATCTATTTGAATTGGTTCTGTAAAGAAAATAATTTTTTTTTATCTGTTGTGAAGGTAGGAAAAAATCGAAATCCGACGGTAGCGACTCTAATGACGAAAATCTGTCTAAGAAGGACTTGGCCCTTCAACAAGCCCTGGATCAGATCACTTCCTCCTTCGGAAAGGGATCGATTATGTGGCTCGGCCGATCTTCCTCTCCTAGACATGTCCCGGTGATTTCCACCGGTTCTTTTGTTCTGGATATAGCTCTCGGTACTGGTGGATTTCCAAAGGTATCGACTCATAGCCATCTATTCAGTTTTTCGTTAGTTACGGAATTGATTTATTTGATGTTGAAGGTCTCTATTTATGATGCACCTCTGTTTGCTAGAGGTAGGTCCTCAGACTCACAAAAGATATGGTATTTGAGTTCTTTAGGGGCGTGTTGTGGAGATATATGGTCCTGAGGCGTCTGGAAAAACAACTCTGGCATTACATGTAATTGCTGAAGCTCAAAAACTAGGAGGTAAATATTGTTTTGTGTTTTTGGATGCTTTTGTAAAGTTTCTCGAGCAGATCATTGTAAATGTGCGTTGATGCTGTAAAAAATTTGTCCACCATCGTTCTGCTTTTTCAGCTTCTTGTAGCACACAGTTCTTTTCAATATCTTTGACGATTAGTTGTGGCGAATGGCTACCACGGCGCCTTCTTGTCCAGTTAAACAACATGTGCAGACACAGTAAAAGATTCTTCCTTATTTGAAAGAGTATAACAAGAAAGAGCCGTTTTTGTGTTTTTGGGTCTTAAAGAATTGTATTATGCTTCCTCCCTGGTTTTGTCGAGACTTGCTTTCATTTACTTAATATCTTCTACAGGATGTTAAAGCTTCTGCTTACGTTGAATTGTTTAGGTCACTGTGTATTTGTTGATGCCGAGCATGCTCTCGATCCAGCACTTGCAGAGGCCATTGGCATAAAGACTGAAAACTTGCTATTGTCTCAGCCAGATTGTGGCGAGCAAGCTCTAAGTCTAGTTGATACTCTCATAAGAAGTGGTTCTGTGGATGTCGTTGTTGTTGACAGTGTAAGTAAGGTGCTTCTTTTTATGGGTCTCAACGTCAACGCTTGAGAATTCCTTGTGATGATTGTTTTCTCTCTTTTTCCAAGTTCAGTGGTTTACTTTGAGGACCTTTATTTATTTATTTATTTTTTTTCAATTGGCTCTCGCTGGATGCACTTTAGATGAGCATGTCTATGGGAAAGAAATCTCTTACCGCTCTTTTGCACCGGGTGTAGGTTGCATGGGCACATTTATTTGTGTTTGAGTGCATTTACAAGATTGACGAGCCACAGTTAAATGTCAGGTAGCTGCTCTTGTCCCCAAAGGTGAACTCGATGGTGAGATGGGTGATGCACACATGGCAATGCAAGCTAGATTGATGAGCCAGGCGCTTCGCAAACTTAGTCATTCTCTATCACAATCACAGACTATCTTGATCTTTTTAAATCAGGTATAATCTTTAGACATCATGATTCGTAATTGCTGGCATTTATCTCCTTATCTATGTAAGCCAATGTTTTCTTTTCTTTGCATGTGCCAGAGCCTTAAAAGTATATATAGTCACTGTGTCGTTGCCAATAGGCTGTGAAATTTTTTGTCCTTGTGCTTGTTAGAGCTTGAATTTATTATTAGGCTTGAAGGTTTAGCTAATATAATTTGCTATGGACTGCAACCTTTTTTGATTGGAACAATCTATTAGATGCGGTCAGGCTCATAAAGGACTTTTAGCAGATACCCACTGAGATTTTCCAGATGACATAAGTGTTTAACTCCAGTTGATTTAGATGTGTATGCCTTCTTTTTTTTATATTTGTTACAATTAGCGTGCATATTTGCTGTTAGTTCAATAAGTTATCTGAACCCTTTAGCTTCATCTCAATTCAGGTGAGATCAAAGCTCTCCACTTTTGGGGGATTTGGTGGTCCCACTGAAGTTACTTGTGGCGGTAATGCATTGAAGTTCTATGCCTCGGTGCGCCTACATATTCGGAAAATAGGGCTTATAAAGAAGGGGGAAGAGGTAATCTGCTAATTGACGCATATGATCCATCGATATCCCTGAATTTTTCTTTATTTGAGCTGGAAATCTTTCCTCTTTGACCAATCACTTAATACAATGATCAGTGAGCAGTATTGTTTTAAAAGCAAGAGTTGCATTCAGTGTCTCACTGCGTTATATTTATTTCTGACAGTCACATTATTCCTTAATAACTTCCACCAGAAATGGACATGAAAAATATAGATGATTCCATCAAATTGAAGTGCGTTGTTTGGTTTCAGGTGAATAATTGAAATTTATCTTAATATACAGGGGCAAATGAGTTTGGCACTTAAACGTATGGTCTTTCATTTCTGGTGGTTTTACTTTAGTTGCATCTAATGTAAGCAGGATAGGATACTCCTATCTGGAGATTAAAGAAAGAGTGTTTGCGCGTTAAATAGTGTGTATTTTGTGGATCTGTTTTGGGACAAATCCAGTTCCAGATGCTCTGTGCCATACAGCAGGTATCAGGGGTTTCATTCCTCTAAGCATAGGAATGAGCTAATCAATTTATGTAGTCAAATTAAACATAGTACCCACTCCATCTTTTTATATATTTGAATGTTCAAAATATGTTGCCTGGACATATTTGTAGGGTCTATTCGTGATCCTTGTATTGTTAACCAGTACAGTGGGAAAAATTTGGGAAGCATGATAGGAAGTGCTCCGTTCTTGTCAACATATGGTTCTTGGTTCATATTTTCCACCAATTAGAATATTGTTACTGGTCTTTTTGCAGACTGTAGGAAGTCAAGTACAGGTGAAAGTTGTGAAGAACAAGCTAGCTCCTCCATTTAGAACTGCTCAGTTTGAGTTGGAATTTGGCAAGGGGATATGCCGCATCTCCGAGATCATTGATTTAGGATTAAAGCACAAGTTCATCACTAAGGCTGGGGCCATGTACACTTTGAATGATCGAAGTTTTCGTGGCAGGGAAGCTTTGAAAGGGTTCCTGAATGGAAATGACATTGAACGCGAAGAACTTATGATGAAACTCAGGGAGAAGCTTCTCGTTGAGACAGAAAAGGAGTCGGATAAAGAGGCTGCGGATGGAGAATCTTCTGAAGAAATTATCTCAGCTGAAACTACCGATGAAGAAGCAGCTACTGCGGTTGGAGCGTGAGTCAGTTTGTATGTAGAGGTTTCCCACTGTAAAACCTCGATGGCTTTTTGCCTGCCATATTTTATCTACAGCTGATTCTTCTGATCATTTGGTAGTTGGGGTGCTCGTTGGACCTTATTCAATCGGTAAAGGTACCTTTATGCTTCCCGCAGCTCCAGCGTTACTATCTGAAGTCGCGACAATCACGGCCTTGTAAGTTGTATCGCTGCTGGAAAAGTTGTATCGGTATAGGTGTATCATATTGTCATGGGTTGTGTGATTGGTCAAAGTTTTGTGGGCTGGAAAGAGTTGATCATCTGAATGCAATTCGAGTTTAATCTAAGGATTGGTTTGTTTTGCGCAAGATGAATGATTTCGAAAATTTGCTCAAAATTTGCTCTAGTTATTAAGGGCATAAGCCATTTTTCGCAAGATTCGCCACTGTTGTGTACCTTCTATTTCCATCAAAATCACTGCGGAGAGAGGCTATGAACTTGTGTATGTTGGGGAATTTAGAAGATTTGGTCTTTGGTGAATTTGGGAACCCTCCAAAGAATCCTTGCTTCAATTTGGGTGAAAGTGGAAAATTTCAGACAATTATCTCTGTTGTTGCCGCCGGAATGAGCATGTGAGTATAGCACGTGCAAGCCGGCAGCGAAGATTAGGCGATCAGTGTGCTCGAGCTCTTGTTTGAGATTAATTTTGTCGCTTTAGATTTTACCGAGACAAAATTTACTATGAGCTCTCAATTCGATAACAGAAGATTAATATAACCACTTTAAATCCTTAATTAAGACGAAATACATCCTAAATCTTATATAGACGCACTCCATATTCATTAAACCTAACCACAGCAAAGCCCAACGCTATAAAAAGAACAAGATCATCGTCAAAGCGATGGCCTTTTGACTTTTGAGTCGGGATTTCCACGCAGAGCGACGCCGACCAAAGCCTCGTAAGTTGTCCTCCCTCCCCTACTTCCTCGGAGCTTGATGATTCAGGTTTCGATGACAAGTGCTTGTTCCTTGATGCAAGTTCAATCTCCAGCGTTCAATTCCATCCCCCCGTCGCTCTCGATTTCGTCTCCGTCCAAGAAGAATCGCTGTTCCCCGAAGATCTTCCTGAACCGATCTCCGATCACCTCGCCGAGCAAGCCCAAGTTCGCGGCGACGCTGAGGATGGCTCAGTCCGCTCACAGCTCAGGTAAGCTTCAGCTCACTAGGGGAGATTCGTTCGGCATTCGGGCATGCGAGTAATTTGGAGTTCCCGTTCACACATTTCGGTCTCGTCTACGTTGTGCTCATCGTGCGGCTTGTCTCGTTTTGTGATGGGGTACTCTTAACTCTCGATCATGTAGCTGTTTCGAAGTGAAATCTGTTTAGGCATGACTGATAATTTTTCAAGTCATTTCGGTTAGTGTTGGAACTCGTATGGGTGGAAGCACTCATTGGTTGTCTGGGGAAGATGCTCGATTCTCAATGGTGTCAGCATCTAGTGCTGAATTTTTTTTTACTTTACGGTCGATATTCTACTCGTGCATATGGTGAGCGGCGGTATTAATTCGTTAAGTTTTGTGTATTCAGTTGTTCAGCAGCAGAGGGTCGTGATTCCGAACAAGCATGGGGAGAAACTGGTGGGGTTGTTGCACGAGACTGGATCTTCGGAGATTGTGATCCTCTGCCACGGCTTCCGGTCTAGCAAGGTGCAGTGATTTTATAAATTCGGAAAATGACAGAAATAAGATTATGTAGAAGCTGCGACACTGTTTGCTGCTGCGATACAGCGGCTTCCTTTCCTCGGTAAAATTGAAAGTTCTGCAAGCGAGCTTTTTCTTTCTACCTGTTCTCCAGGAAAATGACACGACGGTGAATCTTGCTGCTGCTTTAGAGAAGGAGGGTATTAGTGCTTTCCGCTTTGACTTTGCTGGCAACGGGTATGCTGAAATATACTCATTAATCCATTTTTGAGAGAGAGAGAGAGAGAGAGAGAGAGAGAGAGAGAGAGAGAGAGAGAGAGAGAGAGAGAGAGAGTCATACTAAGGTTAGTTCAACTAGATGCTGATTCTGGTCTTTAGTTGTAAATTTTAGTAGCAATTTGTCTGTTGTTCCTTTACTCAAACTTGGATAGCTTGACTGCTATTTCAAATGTCCTTTTAGGCATCTCTTTACTTTAAGTCCCTCCCTTGGTAAATCATTTAGCTATGGAAAAATCAAACCGTACCTCCCCTGCTTGGTCTTGTCAATATTCTCTTTTTCAGCTCATTGTCAGAAGAAGCCTTCTTACTATCGGCAATCCATACAATCGTGGTCGTCTTACCTGCTGTGAATATTTGCCCAATATAACACAGTTGGGTGATGTGTCTATGATATTTAATTTGGGCTTTATGAGGTCGTAGTTGTACCATCTGGCCCAGATGAAAGTGCGGCTACCAAGAGACCGATCATTTTGGTGGTCTTGATCATTAGGACTCGTGCTGAAATCTGAAAGTGTAATCAGTATTGATGGCTTATAGTTATGTCTAAGGTGATTGATTTGATCTTGGTGTAAGTTTTTGGGGACTGGACACAAGTTAGACAGGAAAGCAGTTATTCCTTCTATGTATCCTTTGCTTTTGCCTTAACACTCTTGTAAAATTTATGCTTTCTAGAGAGAGTGAAGGAACGTTTGAATACGGTAATTACTGGAGAGAAGCTGATGATCTTCGTGCTGTTATTGAGCACTTCAATGGAGCTAATCGGGTGACCAGTGCAATAGTGGGGCATAGCAAAGGTTTGTGAAATCACGAACAGTTTATTTGATTTTTCTGTTTTTGGGGAGGGAATAGCTCATACATAGTTTGAATGGATTTTTGATGTGCACTTGCTTCTGCCTCCTGGTGTATCAAAAAATATACATCCATGCCTGCCAAATGCCTACGAACATATGTGAAATCTGCATAATAGACAACAGCCCAAATCTTCACTTTGCGAATTAGCTGGGGTCAATTAATTTATTTGATCTTCTTAAGTTTTGAATACGTCTTGCTAATGTTGTTGCAGGAGGCGGTGTAGTTCTTCTTTATGCTTCTAAGTATCATGATATGCATACTGTTGTCAATGTCTCTGGCCGTTATGATTTGAAAGGAGGAATTGAAGATCGCTTGGGCAAAGATGTCATGCAAAGAATTAAGGAGGATGGATTCGTTGATGTTAAGAATAAATCAGGTATTCATTCATTGAATACTTGCAGCTTCTACATTTGTTCCTTTTTTTGAATGAAACAAGTGGCACTCTTTCTTTCTAGGAGTTTTTCCCAGTGTTACCTAGTTCGCGGTTCAATTTGGTATGTGCAATGAAGAGAGGAAAGTGGAACATTACGTTTTCGAATGTGGTACAAAGGGGATAGGCTTCTTAGGAACACTCTTCCATAACGAAAATCGAACACTTGGATCTGGAACATTTTTAAAGCTTGAACTTGAGTAATTTAAATATATTATGTGTTTATCTCCCTTTTACAGTCAAATCGCATATAGTATGTTTTAAGAGCACGTCAAATCATATGCAGTATGTAGTTGGTAAAAAAAATTGTACATAGTATGTTTTTATAGATTATTGCATGCCTTATCTTCCTTAATTTCATCTGGAATGCTCGGAACACCAATCTAGCATTCCAAGTCGCTGGTGAACTGCAAAAATGCACGTAAACTTTGCCAATCGCTGCTGTTTGAGCGAATTATGGGAACCCTGGTTTTTCCACAGAGGATGGGGTCTAGCTTTGTTGGTTCTTTCATCGTTGCCTTTGTCAAGAAGTGACTTCAATGGCAAATTAGTTTCCTTTTGGAATTCAGAAACAATAATTCTTAATTTGTCGATAGAGAAAACTAAATATGAACTCGGCTAATTTGTTGGTAAGTTTGATGTGTGGCATTTCCATCCTTGAATTAATGTGGGCACGAGGAATCGTCACAGATTCTTCTAAGTTCTATTTCTGCTTTTTGCAGGAACTATTATTTATCGCGTTACACACGAAAGTATGACGGATCGCTTAAATACCAATATGCACGAAGCATGTCTTAAGATCGACAAAAATTGCAGGTAATATTTTCTAGATGGTACATGATGATACTATTCTAATAACTGTCTCGTAATACTTATTGATTTCTAATGATGATTTCTAGTAAATCCTTGCAATGAATTCATCCTAATAGGACGAAGAAATAACTTAATCCTGTGAAGATGAATCCTCTCATTTTTACTGTTTTATTTGGTAACTGAGAGCTGTTGTAGCTGTTATGAGACTACTTTCGGTCCTTACTGCCCTGTCCCAGAACGTAAAGCTATAAAGGATGCCAGACGAATATGTCCTGTTTCATATTCCAGCTTGTTTATAAGGCAAAGAAAAGCAGATTATTTTCTACCATACATGATTACTGAAACTTTGATACAGGGTTTTGACAGTTCATGGATCTGCTGATGAAATTATCCCAGTAGCGGATGCACTAGAATTCGCAAAAATCATACCCAACCACAAGCTGCAGATTGTAGAAGGAGCCGATCATTGTTATACCTCACATCAGGCAGAGTTGACCCCTATTGTATCGAGTTTCATAAAGCAAGCATTGGAGGAGGACAGAAAGAAATCCAGCAAATAGCGAGGTAGCCTCGTGCCTGATTGTCGGTGAAGATCTTTGCTCGCATTACGAATGAGATAGCAAAGTCAAGGCTTTCAACTTATTCCCGATTATCAACTTACAACTTATTCCCGATTATCAACTTACGTGTGTAGGTACCAGGCAAAATTGTTTGCGATGCAACTGAAGATAGCCAAAATATGAGCGCACTATTGGAAGTTAATATTCCTATTGAGAATCGTGGTGCGAGCATTAATTGTACTGTTATGAATTGTCCATTCTTATAAGGGGGATTCGTCTCTATCTAGCTTAATTATGTAAGTATTTTCTTTTTCCGCATTTCAAAGTCTTATCGACAGTGTAGTCTTAGCTTTTGCAAAAACAGTCATGTGATGGTGACAATGTTGTATTCAAGTGTCGGGCCGATAGTTTGGATCGGTGATACCAAACTTTCTTCTCAAGAATCGATTGCTCGCTCACTTGCTCGGATTGGAAGAATGTAAGAGAGAAGCATTGGGATTGGAAGAAAGTAAGAGAGAAGCATTGGGAGAGAATGTTTCTATGGCCGAAATGTTTGGATGGATACAAATGGGGGAAAAGTAACCCTACTTAATATTAGAGGCCCTATTATTACAACTGCCTTTTCGATCTTAGGTGGAGATGGGATCTCTTCATCGACCAACTACCAACGCTTATGACGAGAAGACTCTAGAAATCGATACATTTACTGTTTTGCCTACTTCTAAGAATGTTCTAGTGTGATGCTCCAGAATGTCAGTTACTAATATGTGCTCTTTAATCTTTTAATCTTTTCTCTTAATTACGCAAGCGGAAGCCAATTTCATAATCGTTCATGCCCGGCTTATCAAGACAAGGCGCGAGTATCATGTCATTTTCACATGACAGGGTCATTACATTCCTACTTTCGCATATTTCTTCCATATATCAAAAGACTATTAACAAACGCCTGGGAGGGGCCAAATAATGCCTATACTCCTCTACCCGACTGCCTCGTCTCATCAAAAGACGATATGCTTATACAAAAAAAACTCCATAGCCCATGACGACTCGCCAATATACTCATCGTCGTCGCTGTCATCCCAAACCGACGGGGTCTGAGGAGATTGCCGTCAAGGTTAATATACCATGCCACAAACCGGATCCCGGATGCCTCATATTGACCCAAACCGTAGCCGTGTATGGTGTGAATGTCATGGTGGACTCAGGGATGTCCACGTCCTCGAAAGAGCCCACAAAGTAAATGGGCGCGCCGTAACGTGCATGCTAAATACCTGAAAAACAGTAGGATGAACATAAGCCCAGCAAGTGAAATAACTAAGTCCTACACTACAATATCCCCCCACCACACGGTCATGAGATTCGTCCAAGACAAAGCAAGCATAGGGCTCGACACTAACACTATTGAGACGACTACGAGAACAACTAAGGACTCCCGTACATGTGGACCGAGTTGGACCATAAAAGACCATCAATACAAGAACCAAAGCATGCATCACGAACACAACCACACAATCGTACACGAACTCACACGCCTTGTTTCTTAAACTTTCTTGTGATCTTTTCGTCCCCCGACTTGCAGATTTACGCCGGTTCACTGTCCGGTCCGTGTGGGTCACTTCCGGTTCGCTATCCGGACTTCCATGGTTTGTTGTCCATGGGCATCTCACTTTGAGGCATCTCGGTTCGCTATCCGAGGCATCCAAGGTTCACGGTCCATGGACATCTTGACTCTCCCGAGCATCAATTCGCTGTCCTATGGTTATCTCTTAACATCATTTCTTTTCACACAATTCATGCATTTTATCTTGCATTACATCACACGAACAAGCCCAATTCAGCATGCAATTGTGGACTCGGGGCTAGAAATCTAGCATTGTCTCACGGCAACAACATTTCTAAACTCAATCACAAGCTGAGCACCCATAATTCACCAAACATAGCACAATTTCCACCATTTCCAGCACAAACCCGAGAGCCATAGATCATTTCATGCCTATGTCTAGTTCCAATGAGCCGAGAGACAACACACATGGTGGACTTAGTTTCACATGCATGGACAATTCCACAATTTCTTGAACAAGCCGAGAGCCTTGAGACCATTTTCGCCTACGTCTAGTTCCAATGAGCCGAGAGACAACAAACATGGACTTAGTTTCACATGCATGGACAATTCTTAACATAGTTTCAGCAAACTAAGAAACTATAGGGTTGCCATGCCTAGACTACGCTCATTCTCCAAGAAGCAATAAGATCAAATAGCATTGAACTTACTAGTTTTACTTGTTAGCTTGATTGGGATATCCAAATCTCAACCTACTTGAGTGCTTGATCTTTGAGAGCTCTTGGGTGAAGAGGATTGAAAGAAAATGAAGTGCAATGGAGAGAGAGATTCGGCCGAGAGGGAGAGAGAGATATTCATGTTCAAGTCTTCATAAAAGCCTTTAAGCTCAATCTTGCATGTCATTTGCCACTTGTGATAAACTTAATAGCACTTGGCTCAATCTTGCAAGTGAGAGTGAGGTGTCAAGATTAATGGACAAGTGTATATTCCCATGCAAAAATTGCATTCTAATTTCCAAAATTAGGAGAATTGAAGAACTAGGTATGGCCCCAAGATTTTCGCCCATAGTGGGGACTAGGTGTCTAGTTCCATAAATCACATATGTGAACATTTCATTAATGCCACATTGCTAGAATTGATATGCACAATGTATTTCTTGATTTTCTATAGTCAAAATCATTGGCGTAATACCGAATGACAAGTTTCATTCCTATGATCACTAGACGAAAGATTGAAAGATCATATGATGTCAATATTTGACCTAGTATCACCATTTAGCAACTAGTGTCACCCATCTCCAACCATGTCTGTTCCCATATTGATTCACAAGCTCATTTCGCGTTGCTCATACCTCGAGCATAAACTATTCCATTCGAACTCCGTTCTCAATAATATTGAGCTTTATAGCCTAATTATTATTATCGGATAGGCAAAATTCAGGATGTCACACTTGATCCAATCTTCCTTGATCGTACATGGTCCTTGGTGCATGGGAAACCTCAGGACCGTGACAAAAAGTAGCATGTTGAAGACCCACATCAGTAAGTACTCTCATTATGTTAAAATTGAGTCAATTTGCCGTTGCAGCCAAAGCAAATGAGGAATGCATCCACTTAAAATGGCATGTCATTGCATCCAATATCAAATAATGGCTTGAGGAACTTATGTTGGACTCCGGCATCCCTACATCCATCGAGTCATCTGCCAATATCATGCTCATCAGCGATTACTAGTTTATGACACGACTTGGCTACGTCGATGTCTTACCTAATTTGTGCATCTACAAAGGCTTAATTTCATGCGCCCCTACAGTAATCTGTGCTTACAAACACTCCTGGCTGAGTTTCAAGTCATCTACTACAATAACGCAGACCTAATGACAAAAAATTAGCCGAAACTGCCAGCGGGCCATTTTTGGAGGTGAGAGAGCCAATGCGCTGGTTTCTTCTGCGAATGCTCTCATTCGAAATATGGACTTTGGAGTTGTGAACAACTGCAACCACATCTCGGCCCACCTACTTTTGTCTCATGAGCCACCACAGGACCAGTCTGTTCCGTCAAGTCTCTTGGGTCACCATATTCGCTTCGGGAGATTGTGAATTGATGCAACGGTGTACCGATGGTTGATGTTCTCTCATTGTCATTAGCTGGGACGAATGTGTTATTATGAGACACGTGCACCTTGCATTTCATGTTCCTTCCTACAGGTAATTAGAACGACTCCTCAGATTGAAAATAGTTCATAACATACTGACCGAGAAGTGCGCTTCCAACCATAAGTAGGGCTGCCTGGATGATCTGCAAAAATGGAATTAGAAGAAACATAAAGAAGCTAACTCATCCTCAAATCTCAATGATCACTGTAGTGAAGGCACAACTAGATCAAATATCCGTGTGAAAGCAACATATTGCCCAACTCTTGATCGATGATGATGCAGGAGCAAGTAACTTGATATTCCACAGCATAATGAACCTAAGTGAAGATGAGTACAGATAATATGTTGCTTGCCTAATCAACCAAGGAAGCTACGTATGTGCACTAAAGCGAACGTCCGTCAGAACCTCAGTGATGAACTGACCAACTAGATTTTACAGCCAAAAAGAACAAAGTAACCAACTATGTTCAGGACATATTTCTGATTCAATAATATACTCAACTTCTTCTGAGCTAATCTTCCTCAGACAATTTGCAAAGAGGGGGAGGTATAATTAGCAGTTAAACTTACCAATTTTTGTTCATGAACAAGCTTCTCAGTTCCTTCAAGCATCCTCCACTCCACTGTCATAAACTCCAAGGTATGCCTCCTCTCCTTCATCCTAATACAAAATGATAGAAAAGGTATCAATCATACAAAGGTTATGCTAGAAATTACCAAGGATTACTGCGACAGAAAGATATTGCAAACTTCCACAAAGGACATCCAGATAGAAGTAAAGCCAAACAACTCAACCATGCATTAGAACATCACCTTTAGAGAGTATTGCTCCCAAAGAAAAGAAAACCGAATCTAAATTCAGATAGCAATGTTCTACAAGTTTTGTATCAAGTAAGCTTTTTAAGGTGAATTGCCTCGAGATACATGCTGATTCTACATGTAGAGGAGCAAATGCACTCCAGAGGATGAGAGATACATACCTCAGATGTGTCATCTATTGTCAAGCCGGCATTAAATGATCTAGAAAGTTTTTCTTCATCAATCTGGTTGTTTACTCTCATATCTTCCTGTGAAGGAGGAAGCGAATGCATTATTGAAATAAATGCCAGTTTTTTGTCTCATTAAATTTCTAAAAGGTAGGAGCTCATACAAGTTCATATTTTAGCTGCTCAATCCGCTCCTGCAAGTCTGAAAGATGATGCTTAAGTGCCTGCAGCAAAATAAAATTTGATAATATAGAATAGGACAAGCATCGTGACAAGCTTAAGGATGAGAGGTTAAGTATAGTTTCTCAATCAGTTTCACCTCACGTCTCTGAAGTTCAATAGAGCGAGCCAATGCCTGCCTTCTAGTCAGCAAATTTCTGGGTCTCACTGCACGAGGCCTTTGATAATTCTTCCCACGATAAATGATGATAGCATAGCCTTTCATAGTCTTATCTACGGATACCAGCACTCCACCACTTTCAGCCTCTAAAGAAATTGCAAGATGCTTCACTTGTGCAAAACTTTTTCCCCTCACAATCAATTTTACCAACTCGCGATACTTCCAATGCAAGTGCACGTTCTCTATGGTACCATCAAAAATGGCACGCTTTCCTGGATTAAACCAAACAGAAGATGAAAAGCTAGTCATCAAAGCTAACCTTTTCACATTGTTCAATCAAGAGCCAAACCAGCTATTCTTACCAATAAGCAGGAAAGGTTTCATACTCAGACCAATCTTACGAAGTAGAGATCTCTCCTCATCGCTTATGGTTTCCAGATCAACTGGAAGGTCTGCTGGTCTAAGATTCTCCTGCACTTTCGCTAGAGCTTTCTCAGCCTTTTTGACCTTCCCTTTTGCCTTCAAAGAAGATGATAAAATAAATGGAAAATGAGATGAATAATTAAGGAAATGGAGCAGGATTTTATAGCATAAGTTTGTTCAATCTTGTAACTTACAAGAGCAAGTTTCTTCTCAAGATATTTCAAGAGTGAAGCATGCTTATTGAGTGATTCCTCTCTACGCATCTGCTCAACATCTTTGCCAGTTAATTCATTCCCCCACCGAGAGGTGGCAGCCAGAGTTTCAGTAAGAGTGCCAGCAACAAGTGGGCTTTTAGAAGCTTTTAATTTTGAATCAATTGCGGCTGAGGCCCTCTGACGTGCTTGGTCTTCCTCATTTGCCTGGACATCTGCTAGTTTTGCTCTCTCTTTCAGTGCTTCTACCACCACAGGAGGCATGAAGTCATTGCCCCTGTAAAACACAATATAATCTTTGTTCCTAGAGAGTAGTGTTCCCCCAGTTAAATTCTGCATTCAGAATGACACAAATCAATAACAAGAGCACCAAATTTTCCTTACCTAAAGAAAAAGGACGGAATATGCAACACTAAACAGAAGTTGATATTACCATAATGCCAGAACAATAAGAATGTGGCACAATGCTTGGAGATATAAGAACTTGCATAACCACATCTTCACAACACTACACAAGTATGTCCCGGAACGGTGACACAGTAACCTTGGCTGAGTTTTACCATTATGATAACAATTATAAATTCGATGGTCAGTGACAAATAAAAAATTGAATATTGTACCATGGGTTCGTAGGATAATGCTATAGTCAAGCCACCACTCTATGGCAAAGAGTTGGCAATTCTTTCCGTCAGGCAAATCAAATAAAGTAAGGACTCTGAAAGGTTCTGCGCTTGATGAAGCAACAGAACACCCATTTTCAACAATAATTAGCTCCATATATACATGCTAGAAAGTCAACATATACAGATTGTCCAACCTTCAGCTCTTCAGCCATTCTATCATTGCAAGTATTTGGCACGCCACGTTTAATCGCTATTTTTGCAATAGCACTGCTCTCCCACAACTGTACCATGGCCTTGGCAAGACCTTGCAGCTTTCTGTTTCTTCCTACAAAAAAGTAGAATTAATTTAGAACGATTTCGAGTCATAGTATAATCGAACCAGTTTGTCGGTCATAACCAGCAATGGCAGAAAAGCACACAATTTATTGCCATTGATGCACACATACCCAGGGCAAAATGAGGAGGCATTGTTCTTGCAAGTCTACGGAAAATGGTCATCTCTTTGTTTCTCAGAGAATGTCTAACCCCATAAGCAAGAAGCCTAAATGGAGTTTTATATCCAGGAACCTCTGAAGGAAGCAAGTCAGCATCAACTGGAACTGGGTCACAGCCTGACCAATCCTTGAACCGTGGACCCAACTCATCTAATAAATCGTTAGGATCATTCATATCCATGAGTTCTTCCTTAGACAGATCCTTCATATATTCTGCAGAACCACATAAAATTCGGCCCTTGTTTTTGAAAAACTCCATTCCTCTTTCACTATGAAAAACATCGCTGGCTATGTCCTCATTTTTCAGAGAACTTACACTGGCCCGTATTTTTTGGTTGTACGATTGGACACAAGGAAGCTTATAGGCCATCCCTCGGTACAACACCACTGAACTTCCAGATCTCCATATAACCAAGCCTCCAGTCCTGCTCTGATAAGGCAAGTGTATTAGAGGCTCATAATCTCAGTGCACCAATGGTTCATGATTAAAAAACAGACTCTCTAGTCTCTAACCCCAATCAAGATTTATGCAAGCGATTACATCTTTGCAGTCAAGATTTTACATCCATTCCAGATATCAAATTCAGCACTTAAGATGCATACAAGCAATCAGCAAGCTCATGAAAGTTCCAGGCTCATCAAGATTCAAGCTTCATTTACTTAATAATCCATAAGCAAAGAAGAGACCAGCACTAACCTCCAAAGTCTGATGGGTTCTTTTCATGTTAAGTGACAGGGCACCTTCAAACTTCAACTTCACCACTTCATCCACTCTCCACTTCTCATGTATAGAATCCACCAAAGCCTGAGTAATCCCTGCATCCCCAACTTTCATCCTCTCCACCATCCTCAGAGCAATTTTCCTGAGCCTCCTGAGCTCATGTTGCGGAAGTACTCTCTCCGCCAAATCCGCATTGCTCTGCTTCCTCTCTCCACTCTTCCATGGCAAGTCCACTGAACCCTTATTTCCACTCTCCCCAGAAACGTCAAGCTTCTCCAACTCATCATTCTCCTGATGATTCTCATCATCGGACAAAAAGTCACTCACTCTCAATCCTCCAAAGGCGAGTGACAAATTCTCACCTTGTCGAGGAACTGGGGACAGTTTCTCCCATTCATCATCTTCTGTATCGAACTCCCCGCCAAAATCAACTTCACTAATCGACTCGCCAGCGCCAACAACATTGTCATCACCCAAACGCTCCCTAACCTCCTCAATTTCCTCTCCCTCCGAGCCTGATCGCGAAGCTTCGCTTTCACCGTCGCGGATGGTTTCTGGAGAGGGTTTATTATATCCATGAACCAACCAAGGAGGCAACCTAGACTGATTAACTGAAACGGCATGCGCCATAACGCCATCCGTCACCGCCGACTCAACATCACGCTCACGCTCAGATGATACTTCAACATCTTCATCAGAAGCTTCCCGGCTCACCAAGCTTTCGTCTTCGCACTGCTCTCGCCGCGGCTCTCGCTCCTCCACCTGCCAGGGGAACCTCTCCCGGGCCGAACCGGTTTTGCCCGTCCACTTGCCGCGGATTTCCTCGAAGAAGCTCGGCCTCCGCTTCCGCTTCTTCCTCCCTGCATCGAACGGGACTCTGGTCGGCCGGGCCTCGAATTGAACCGGCCGGTCCGAGCAGCGGGTCCTGAACCGGACGACTTCGCAGCTTCGCCGGAGGAGGAGGAGCTGAAGCGGAGGAGGGCGAGCGAGCGCGCGAGCGCGGGCGGGAGGAGGATAGGAGGGATTCGGCGGCGGAAATGGTGCGAGCGCCATAGCTCAGCTCCGATGAAAGGCGGGCATTTCCATAATAGCGACGAAGGAGACGACGGAGCCGCTGCTTTTCCTGGAATAAGCGATGGAGAAGAAGAAGAAGAAGAAGAAGAAGATGAAGTTGAAGATCCGACGGGGAAACCGTTAACGGCCCAAAAGACAGAGGCTTTGGACTTGGGCCTTTCATTTGCTGGAGTTCAAGTAGATGGGCCGGGCCGGGTCAAGCCCATGAGAAACACTTAGGACCAGTCACTACATTAAAATGTTTTTGATATAACTTGTTTTTTTTTTCATTTTGAATAATATTTCAAATTATGGGAAAAAATTTACAAAAAATACTTTTTACTAAAGAAAAAAGTTCAAGAACTTGACTGGAGATAATGACAAGTTTAGAGACCATACATGGACCTTCACCTAATCAAATGTCTCAATACACGACATTTTTCAACATGAGTATATATATTATGAGCTAGCAATCAAATGACGATCCTAATCCCAATCTCATTCATTGAGGAAAAGGAAAAGGAAAGGAAAAGTACGCGGGATAAGAGAATACTTCATCGTGGAAATAGGAGAAATTGCCAAAAACAGGCCTCGATTTTCAGCCTAGGACAAAAAAACGTATCTCTATTTTGGAAACCTACAAATTACATACTTCAATCCTACAAAAATGACCTGATTATGCTCCATGTAAAGATCCCCATGGATGTAGCCTCGCACCATCTACATGCCCAAACTCTCACACTAGCTCTACCAATACCCTCCACCACTGCTAGCCACTGCCTACGTTGTCTTGAAAGCCCATTGATGCCGTCGCCGCCGCCTTAGCCTTGTTTCTGTCTCTTCATCTCAAGTTGAGGGCCCCTCTCTCTAGTGCATCCCCTGCAACTCTCTCTCTCTCTCTCTCTCTCTCTCTCATACCTTGTCTATAATTCTCGATAGCTATAGTTTTCTCTTTGTAGGCCACAACTGGGATAGGGGGAGGACTGTCACAGTCATCGCGACCTTGATTTGAGGTTGTCCATGGTGTATTCACCCACGTTCCAAGGTCGTGACGCTACCTCGTCTATAATTCTCGATAGCTATAGTTTTCTCTTCATAGGCCATAAATGGGATAGGGGGAGGATTGTCATAGTCATTGCGACCTTGATTTGAGGTTGCCCATGGTGTATTCACCCATGTTCCAAGGTTGTGACGCCATGGGTGACCTACCGAGTCCATTAGGCGTAGCCACACCTCCATGGGCAATACGATCGAGTAGGACAGTAGAGCTCCAACTATGAATTTGTGTCTTTATAGCAATGTTGGAGGAGGCTAGGCAATTGGTCGAGGACCTTGGCTAGCAAGGGGTGGGGGTTGTAGTAGCGAAGAATGGAAAAATTATTAGGGACTTTAGATCTTTGTTCGCCTACTTCACATAAGCCACTAGATTATGTGGAACTACATGGGCCTACATGATTTCACGGCTCATGTTACTTGGGCCAACATAATATGGGAGTACCCAATAAGGCTCCTAAGAAGGGGCTAGCGTTTGTATATTTTTTATTAGGATATGGACGCGTAAGCTGGGAGTTTACATGAGCGCTGGTGATGTCAGGCCGGTATAACTAAATTGTTAAATCGTCAAAAGGTTTGGGTCTAAATTTATATAATTGAAAAGTTTATGACTGAATTGATCACTGTATAATAGGTTTATGACTTTTTGGACAAATTTTTCATTTTCAAAACTATAAATACCTAAACTCGGTGAACTGATAAGCCATGTATTCCTAACCTTTTTTTGTTTACTTCACATGAACCATAGATTAGGTAGGACTGATGAGGGTCTATATGATCTAACTATTCATATAAAGTGGATTAACATAGACCGAGGATACCCTAGAAAGTTCTTGAGAAGGGGCAAGGGTTTGAGCTTTGTTGATTAGAGATTGGATGTGAGAAGATTGGGAAGGCATTTTTGAAAAAGAAATATGACAATATAATAAATAAGCTTGTTTCGACCAAATAAATAAATAAGCTTGCAAATTTACTAAATTGCAGTACTTATAGTTTCGAAAACAGAAGTATGTTTTTGGTCATTGCATAAAAAATCGGGCATGTTTTTGTTATTTTCCCTGTAATAGTAATTCTCAAATCGCATTCCATGTCCATGTGCATGATGCAACTGTGTGAATATAACTAATCCACACATTTTCAATCTATATGAGAATTCCTTGATGATATCCTCCTCCAGGAGGTAATGGCCTCTCCCTGAATATTCATGTATACAATACGAATAAAATAAAAGATCCAAAGATCATCAACATATCCAACTTATAATATGCTTAGAACATCACAAAGCTTTAAACTAAGCAAACTTTTAAAAATTTAGACCATAATGTATGTCTTTCAGATGTGAATTGTGAAGACTATCTTCTTGCATATATAAACCTTCAAGAGGTAATCTAATCTTTGATTTGGGCCAACAAGTAACATTCATAATCAATTGTGTCAGGCCGAAAGAAACATTCACAAAGGAAATGTCCCAATCGTTAGTACCTCCTCTCAAACCCTCTCTATCATTAGAACTATTCTTCCCTTGTCAAGGTTTTCAAAAGACCTATACGTAGGGGCTTATATAGCATGTGTGCAATATTCCTAATGGAAGAATAGCTGTTATAAAAAAAATCATATTTAAAAAGAAAATCACGTGGGAACATGAAGAAAAGTCAAAGATGATGGGAGAAGGTGGATCCTCGATGTTCCCTAGTTTCCAACAAAAGCTTCAATTAGGAGTTCCAACATTGCCCCTAATGAGGGTTTTCTTCTCGTCACCATCATCAAATTCCTGTTAATTTTCCTACTTTAGTTTCTAATTTTTCTTTTTACCTTCTCTAAGGATTATCGGGTTCTCAATTAAACTTCAAAAGCTGATTTTTCCTAGGCCACTTTTAGCTCATACTAGATAATGCTAATCATTCTGCTATTGTTTAGCACATTATTAGTAGGAATTAAGGATTTTTTGATTTTGAAAAGTGAGGTGCTTGATCAAAGTTCTTCTACCTAGCTATAGCTAGCTCCGACATGAATTATTCCATCTTTTTCGGGGGCTCTTTTTTTTTTTTTCCTTTCTCCTCTTCTTTCTAGCAAGTGGCCTCATAGGAACAAAATTTCTGGCCATCCAGCACATTTGCTAGAAGAAAAAACATTTTAATCATGTTTATGATGCGCTGTTCCTCCCCCCCCCCTCCCCCCCACGAGTCTCTCCATCGGCCGTCTTGCTCGCGGAATTGCGTCGTCTGTCCATTTCGTTTACCTCCTGTCACCACACCGAATCAAAGGGAACATTCCAAAGTTAGGGCTAAACCCAATTGGAATGGTGTACGTGAGCCGCAGTGTGGATGGACACCCAATTGTTCCCCACCACGTGCGAGCTCCTTGCCACCATCGCGGGCGTGATAGTGGGAGGTCGAAGAGATGGTACGGTGGTGTTGCCGAAGATGGTGGTGGGCAGTGGCGCGGTAGTGGTGGATGGGAGCTGGCAGTGCCCGATCGTCGGTGAGGAAGAAAGATGAGCGTAGGGTTTTGTAGGGATCTTTACCCGATGTTTGCAAATACACAAAAAGACGTTCAAGTTGCATGCACTTTGGAAAAAGATGTATGCTTAGTCCCCGATGTCCATTGGAGCATAATAGAATTCTTGGATGAACGACAATATACTTCCCGAGTATGTAAGGCACATTGAATGATTTTCGCATGAGTTTAGAATAAGAATATGCGATTTAGTCCATCATATAGACAAAGACACCTTATTGAAGCTCGTTTATGGAAAACTAGGGGTCAAAATTGGAACCTTTCGATTTCGCATCATGTTGTTCGACCAAAAACTAAATGAAAAAAACATAGTGCTATGTATAGGAATCACCATAATTGCACACAATGGGGGGAATTTGTGTTGAAGCAAATCTTTCGAAGATGTGTCTATTGTGTTGAGCAGTTTGTACAAAATCGAAAGGGCTTCTCTTCACTAGCGCCACGATCAATGTGTACAAGATAAATACATCTTATAGTACGACTGGCTGACTCATTAAACAAGGTGAGATGGTGCAATTTCGAAAAAGAATCAACACGATAAGAGAAAGGAAGATAACTATCCCATGAAACCCTAAACTGCAGCATCGACGAATCTATATGCTTTGGTTGCGATTGAATATTTTCTGCCCAGGAGAAAATATCATCTTTGGATCGAACCGGGCTTTTCTCTGATGGAACAACCTCCATTTCGACCCGAAATGTCTCTTCCATTCTTGTTCATTGCCAAAATTTGGAAGATAGTGTTTAACCTCAATGCCGGCGTCTTCACAAAAACTCAGCAACTCCTTATTTTGGAGATCCAATTGTTGCCAATCATCGAACCCGCTCGAATGCAAAAACCCTATGGTGTAGAACACATCCTCGTCCGGTACAACTGCGGACATCCGGTCATCCCACCTGAAGAATTCATTGTGATTAATATAGTTTCATACTCTTAAAATAGATCCCCCATTGTTGTTTACACGTTTTATGTTACTTAGTAAAGACAATAAATCTGTAGCTAGAGGAGACTTACATGTTTCGATTCATGGGATAAATGAGGACAGTTCCGGTAGTTATGCTCCTTTTGAGGACGATGTTCTTGAAAACACCGTCGTTGAAATCTGAAATGCGAGATTTGGGCACGAATATGTTCAACCATGGATGAGGAACATCCCAAAGGCCCTGCGCTGTGAGTTTCAGCTCTCCTTCTCGTACTCGGTCGAGGAAATCGACATAGGCTACATCTTTCTGGAACACGAACTCGGGAATATGGCTCAATCCTTGGAACAAATTCTCCAGATCCTAGATTATTAGAATAATAGTCAAGTTAGAGACGATAATTACAGGAACATGATTAAGTGTACACGAGAAGGGAGAGCATCTCTCTCTCTCTCTCTCTCTCTCTCTCTCTCTCTCTCTCTCTGTGTGTCACATGCCTGCAAGCATAGCTAGGGTTTGTCAAAAATGGTCAGTTCAACCGTACCTTGTTCACAGTATTTTGCGTGAGATCATCGTAGTATTTCACCACTTCGAGACAGTAGACGATCTTATGTCGGTTCACCAACGATGCAATCCGCGGGTGGTCTGACAGAGGGAAGAAAGAAGATCTCCAACTATCCGGAGGACCCCGGTGCATGAGAAGCAGCCCTTCCAGATAGTCCAGTGCATCGCCTTGGTCCCTCCCATTCTTTGAAATCAAATGCTCTTGGTCTCTCGTAAAAGCCGAGAAATCACTGTAAAGCAGTCTCACCCATTTGACCTGCATGTCGATATCATCACAACATAATTAATATTTTGGGGCTAGTGATTTCCTTTTAGCCAACCAAATGAAAGAATAGTGAAACATGTATTATGTAAGTAGGCATTCTAATATGTTCCAAAAACCATATTATACGGTTCATCGTTGTAGTAGCTCTCTCTAATTTTTGAATTAACAAGTTGGCTTGATGTTATAAAATAAATCAAGAAAATATCTCGCCAAATAGTCGAGTTTGAGTGTTCATACTCTCTTTGGAGCTCGATCTAAGGCAATTCTCGCTCTCGTTATTATGCCAAACTGGCCAAGACCTCCGAGAACAGAGTAAAACAGCTCCGGGTTTTCGTCGGGCGAACAAGTCATAAGCTCCCCAGTTCCTAGATCCAAAGAAAAAGAGCAAGGAACGACATTTATTCACTCGTAAATAAGCAAGCAAATGTAAAGAAACTGTAGTTTGGTGACTGCCCGCATAAACAATTCAAGAAGCGCGTTTTTCTGTCGGTACGAGATCTTAATAGTACTCCAGAAAGTTGTTGTTAATAAGGGAAAAGAAAATTCTATTCATCCCTCTCTCCCTGGACATAATTTGACGCGATGACTGGTCCGGTCAACCTACAGATCTCCAACTGATATAAAGCAGTAGAATAATAACAGGAAGATCTAAGGAAATGACACATGGGCTGCGGTTCCACGACAAAGTCCGTAGCAAAAGACAAATAAACAACAGATTCATAACGAAGACCTTCTAGATATTACAAGACCCCTAAGAGCACAGTTTTCTCAACAAACGAGTATTCCACAAGGCACAGGTTTACAGGAGCTCAATTCGAATTAGAAATGAGTGTCTCCACTATCTACGAGTTCAGATGATTCTCGGGCTTCTTTCCTTTGTTCATTATATATTCTATTGATAATGTCTAGTCGACTCATAAGCATAGCGTAATTGCCTAAGTTTCTTGATTAAATCGAGCCTATTTAATATACTAGCGGAGTCAATTTTAAAGCATTTGTGGTCATCCCCGCCTACGAGTAATGGGTATATACTTTTGTTTAAATACGTCGACGGAATCTTACCCACGTCGCTCGGTAGACAGGTTTAGGTACAGGTATTGTCACGTTGACGTATCCCGCAAGAACTCTTCTACGAAGCACAAGTTTACAGCGAGAACGTATTTATTGCCAACTACTACCCGACCCTTTCAATATCGTAGTAGCTAGCTCTGAATAAAAGAGGGAAAAAAGAAAGACGAAAAAAGGAAAAAAGAATGAAGAAGAAAAGTCGGAAGAAGTCATCGCGTTCATACCAGTAACGACGTCCATTTCGTACACATTGCTGATCTGAGGACCATATCGAAACGTTTGCCCACTTATGCCAGCATTAGAGAGCGTCCCACCCACGGTTAGGTACAGATAATCCGTCCACGAGACGGGCGCGAGCCCGTGCCTCAGTGTCGCCTCCAGCACGTCCCGCCAAAGCTGCCCGCCGCCGACATCGGCGTAGTACCCGAGCTGCCTGCTCCACGACACGGCAATAGCGGCTCCCCCACCGCTGCCGTGGTGCCTCGCCAGCGACGTCATGTCCACCACAACCCCGCCCCGGGCCATGGCTTGTCCCCGGACCGAGTGGCCGCGTCCTCTAGCCGCGATGGTGAACGGGACGGAGGAATTATCGTCATCGTATGTGAACTTTACGAGGGCCGCAATGTCCTCGGGGCATGACGGGTGGAGTACGGCCGCGGGGGTTTCCCGGACGATGTTGCCGAAGTCTGCCGAGGCAGCAATTATCGACTCCGGGTCCGTGTGGAGCTTGTCGGCGAGCTTGTCGGGGAGGGAATGAGCTGAGGGCTTGGATTTGCCGACTGTTGAGAGCAATCGGATTACGATGAATATTAGCATGAAATATGAAACGATTGGATAATTCTCTGCCATTTCCAGAGGGAGAGAGGGAGAGGAACTGAATATGCGGAGGAAGAGGAAGAGGAAGAGGAAGAGGAAGAGAAGATGATAAGTTGATGGTTAGGGGTGTGGCACTTAGACAGATATTGTCTCATATATATAGGAAGAGTGAATAAATAAAGAAAATTATATCACCTTATACAATATTAATAAGGATCAGGCAGGACGCAGGAGAATAAAGGCAGGATTAGGGTAATAGTGAGTACCCATGAGCATCGCGGATAAAGTTTGTCACGTGCTTTATGGCACCATAATGAATGTTTTTACAAATATTGGTATGTAAAATTCTATCTGAAACAGGATCATCGATGGTCTCTGCATTACAAATTTAGGATCGGATTATATTAGGATATGGTATATCAGATTTGCCATAATTACTCTATGGGCAACAAATTTTGCGATTACACGGTAAAGTGGTTTATGAAAAGAAGGGAAACGGCAAGAGCGTCGTGCTTATCATCCGAAAGATTTTAGCCTATAGTATGATTTATTAACATCAGAAGAAGAGATATTAATGACAAGTTTGTCTGTGCACAAGACTTAAACAATTCATACATTAATATAGCTAGAGACTACTTGAAGAGCGGACACTACATTCACTCGCACTAAGATTTTACCTGGCACAACACAATCGGAATTATAGTAAAAGTATTTGTATAGACTCGACCCATTGTTGGATCGAGTCGATCATAATTGCAGATAATGGTGGGTCTCACGCGATCTCGTGCGATCCGCCTATAATGATGATGTTTGATCCACAGATTCGTGATTCCGGACAAGTGTTGGCTCTAGGAACACGTCAAGCCATGGAGGGGTCACCCCCAAAGACCCACCCCCCAAAAAAAGTTTCCCGATCCGGAAGGGAAGTTGCATGGAAGAGAGGGTAAAATCTTGGGTTGCAGAGTGCAAATCTTGACGTTTGGCTAAAAACGACGTCGGACTCTCAGATGCATAGCTGTGACGCGAGCTCCCCTTTTTTCAAAGATACGAAAGGACCGCACCTTGGATCCGAAATGCGGGACTTTCTTCCAAGTTTGACGACTTGACTTGCTGTTTCCATGCGATATTATTTTAAAAAGAAATCTACACACTGTAAGGAAATTTGAAAACGCTCGTTGATCTATCTGCAGCAAAGGAGAAATTACACACTGTAATGTTTTTTGCCTTTTGGTTCTTGTGAAAACATCCCGGAGATTCCTAGACAAAACCCCCCCACAGATTTCCCTGCGTTCTCGTGGGCTATTTTCAACGTGTGCACAGTCGATCTTGACCGTTCGATCCTGATCTGATTGGCCAAGTGCTGGTCAACAGTTGTCATGTTTTGCTCGTGCAACCCGATTCACAGTTTTACATCATCAGGAAAAAGTTAAGAAGACTAAAATGGATGGTAAGTTGGTCGTATGGTGTTTAAGTAAGTGGGTTGTATTTGAATGCAGGCGATACGGATCTGACGTGAGTGTCAGTAAAAACAAGGTTGGGATTGCTATTTGAGGATTATTCATGGTCAAAATTAGGTACCCATCAAGAGGATTGATCAAATCTTTGAGATTTTCTTTTGGGGATTGGAAGATCTGTGATGGGTCAAGGCAGTTTCTTCGAAATTAAGTTGATTTTGGAGGTAGGGGCGAACATCGACCAGATTTTCTTCGTTCAAAGATCTGGTCTTATGCGCAATATCCAATTATAAGGGCTACATGTAATTGGGTAAAAGTAAAAAATTCAGAACCCATAATGAGCTGCAGCCCCTTGTTGTCTCTTTGAGTCCCTTCGCCTATCAATCCTTTTCTACGAAGCAATTAAGATGTCCCCAAGGCCAGATTAGAAAAGGAAACCGTCGATTTGATTATGGTTCCAGACTGTCATGACCAAACATTAGTTTGATAAATCCCAAGAAAAGCTACGGCAATTGTCATCATCAGGTAGGCTAGGGTCCAAGAACTTTATACTATAAAATATACCTCGTTGTTCTCTTGCATCCCACTAGTTACGAAACACTTATGGCTTATTCACAGATCAGCACCAAGAATGAGCTACACAACCCGACTTGGTCCAGTTGAATATCAATTGGGGATTATACTGCAGCAAGAAAACAAAACCATGCCATGCACGAGCAAGCATCTGACGAAGATTTGATGCGTAACTAGTGGGATGCAAGAGAACAAACGAGGTATATTTAGTGGGGGCGAAAAGCCAAAAAGATTTGATACGGACATGGCAATTCGTGGTACTTGAAATCAACACGAAATACAAAGAGTATCCATGAAAGAATGAAACCCTAGGATTAACTATGGTTTTCTTGGCAGCTCGGCTCCAAGAATCGGGTAGGAGAAATTCGATTTCAACATATAATCTTTGACCTAGGGATCTTGCAGGTCGGGAAGACCCACCGTGCAGCATATTGGAAGCCAGTTCGCTTCCAAGAAGAAGCCAATTGCTTTTCTTGATATCATGTCGATTAAGAATGTAATCTTTGACGTGCATGTGCAGCATGCAGATCTAATCTGTGGCACAAACCCTAAACTTAGGCGCTAAAATATCTGCTATGTGACAAAAAAAATCATTGTTAGATCAATAAGTAATATCAAATAAGCAGTCGACACGTAGCGTGAGTTAAGTAATTTTTCTCTTTTTTGGGGGGCTATGTATGTAGATCATGATATGATTGATGGTTGAATACATGGTGAAATCGGAGGCTTCATGAAAGCAACTGAGTATACCGCCCCACATGTCCGAATAGTGAGGGACTTAGGTTCTTTACCTAACTTAGGGAAAGAGATGGCTTGAGCATGTGCTAGAGAAAAAGGAGAAATTGCCGAAATTAGGAGACTTCCGGTTACTGAAAAATTTTAGATCCGATACGAAACTCACGGCCAAGCTCTCTAAAGGAGGACTCGAACGGATAGGCTACTTAAGCATCCGATTAGAATATCACCACATCACTTAGTAAAAGAAATTCGACAATGCATGGCAAAATTAGTTAACCAGCCTCAGCCTCTGCCTTTGAGGCCGGCGACCTTGAAGAATGTTGGGGTTTTAATGTTTTCGTGGTACTTTTTGCTAAATTTCATGGGCCCTTTTGTCAATTTGGATATAAAGAACAATCTTTGGTCGTTTGCCTGAATGAAAGAATTTTTCGCGAATCAGTTTTTCGCACTTTCATGCATTTGGTTTGTTGAAAATGATTAGTCAATGGAAAACCATTTACGATCAAAGAAAATATACATGCTTAAAGTGAGGAAAATGAATTCCTTAATTTGAAAAGGGGAAATCGTTTTTCTTGAAAATGATTTCCGTGGAAAACATTGAAAGCATTTTCCTTTATCATAAAATTTTATCTGAAACAAACACACCCTATATTTTCATCCATCCTCCGATCATATTTTTGAATGGTGGTTTATAAGTTTGTGGGCAATGCCCATAATTAGTAAGACTCCAACAAAATATATGGTTGAAGGAAAACGTGCCCTTTTAAAGGACTAGATCCAGCCAACCCTAATTTTAGAGTGCGTGTGTCTATTGGACCTTTAAAAAATATGACCTTTTTATCATTGTGACAAATCTAATAGGACCTTTCAAATGTACAAAATTAGAACACAATATTTTACTTATTGTCACAAATTTAGGATCCTCTAGTATTCCATCTATTCTCGCCGTTATCTTGTCCACTTGTTAGCCTAGCTAACTTTCATCGCATTGATTTCATGGTTTCTCATCAACATTCTAATCACATCATTTTCTCTAGACAAGCGTAAAAAAATATGTACTCTCCCTAAAACTAGTAGCCATGGTTTCATTTTTCCCCGGAATAAGATAATTTGGATGAAAATCTGAACCTTCCGATTATGGACGGAACACTCATAGATGTTATTTTTGTCCAGTGGGCCAAACATTGCGTATTTTATAGTAAATTTGAAGGTTACATTAAATTAATGATGGCGGTAAAGGATTACACTTCTTTGTCATATTTGACAGGCCGTGTTAAATTTGTAATTGTGATAAAAGACCACACTTCTGCACACGTGACAAATGAAAATAATTACCCATCATTAGTGACAATTGATGCACACTATATTTATGAATGAACTTTTGCCCGACATAAAAGTCCTTAATTGTCTTTAAACATATGTTATACACACACACACACATATATATATATATATATATATATTATATGCACATAGTTATGCACTTGGCACATGAAATGTAAAAGCAGACAGAGAGACCGTGTTTGGCTGGAGCCTCGTTGGGGATGGGGAAGGACTGCTGGTGTTGTTCTAAAGATGCTCCAAATCTTCATGGGGATCGAAGCCAGACCACCAAAGATCACGTGGTGCTTTTTACCCATCATTTTCCCCCCTTCACCGCCGTATCTCTTCGCTTTCGATTCAGTCCCCCCACGTACGTCCTCCTTTTCTTCAATCTTTTCACCCTCTCTCCACTGCACGTGCATTTTACAATGCACTGCAATGCGCGGGAAAAGAAAGAGATAAAACCCTAGCAATAATGTCGCTCCTTTGCTTTGTCCTAGGATTTACACGAGTATCCAACGTCCCGTACCCACATGAAACCGGGTCATCGTTTCACAAGCACTAAGAGCAGTTAGCAAATGTCAATAAAGCGAACCGGCCTAAACATGCGTGTTGCATAGAGCCTGAATTGAGAAGAAAACCAAGAGAAGAAGAAAGTAGAGCAATCTAATTAAGTAGTATCTTTATATTCTAAGACTCCTTTTCATTTGTGTATGGAACTTAAATTTGTTAATAACACCGTCCGTGACTTTTAGAACTTGTCGCATTATAGTGCTCGTGCTGTGTATGTGTCATGTCCTCGGTATGGTGTCACGCTTGGCCTCGACACTAGATACCTATCGAAAACTCCAGCTGAAATTAATTTTATCCTTGTGAGGAAATTTGGACAGAAGCCAAAGAACACACATATACCCTGTAAATTGGCAGATTTTTGCTTTTCGTGTTCTCGTTATATTGTCCGCCATCTATGAATTTCGCCTTCACATAATCTTTTTTGAAGATCACGGTGGCATCTTGTGTACGTTTTCTTCTTTACCAAAACAGGGACCTCGGAGAGAGAGAGAGAGAGAGAGAGAGAGAGCTTAAAATCTCTCTTATTCTTCACCCACATCACATTTCAGCTTCTTTTGTGCGTGGCAGATCAGCGAGAGAGACGAAGTGGGGCTTGGAAGTGCAACACAGCCAAACTTTTCTTCTTTGACGTGAGAAGGAAGCCTGTTGGGTTTGGAGTTTCTTTAGTTAGTTTTTTAGATTCCAGGGGTGACAAGTTGACCACACATATGTACAAGTCGTAAGATCTCGCATCATGACTCGCGCTTCGATACTGTCTGTACTGCGGGGTGCTTTACAGGCGCAGATAGAGAGACACAGATGGAGGATTCTTGGCTGGCTAGAGACAATGCACCTCTTGAATCTTGAACTTGCGTTCGATGACTTCAGCAGAGTCGTTTTTGCGTAGATGATCTGTGCTTTGGATTGACTTAGAGTCGCTCAATTGGCAATTCCTCTCCACTCTTCTGAAAGATAACGGGATACAGGAGAGACATCTTGTGCTTATTAAGCGCCATGCAGTTTACAATTATACTAACTTATCACGTGAGAGGAAGAAACGTAACCCTTATCACATTAAGTGCATTGACAAGTCAACCGCTCAAAAGAGGTAAATGGACTTTAATGTATCTCTTCTGAAAGAATCCCAAACCTTTGCACCGCTATGGCCTAATCAACAAGAAAAAACCTATTTTACACCGTGTCTAATTAAGCAAGAAACAAGAACAGCATCAAGACAGATAAAGAGGAACTAACAGAGTTCATTCATTGTACAACCAAAAGAGAAAAACCCTCGAAACCTTAATCTTATATCCGACTCTTCTCCCACTCTCCGAGATATTACAAAATAAATAGTACTAGAACCAACTATTCGAAGGTCGCCACAGAATGCATCCTTCTCGGGTTGTAAATCGAGTTTGTGCATTAAAAACGCTGCTTCGACTATGCATGAACACGTACGCTAAAATAGCTTGACCGATCTCTGAGTTAAATCTCATCTGATCATACCCAATTCAACCAGGGCTTTTCACGAAGAGTAATTAGAATTGAGCTGAAATCCTCAAAGGTTGTCGGTCGTTTGGTTTTAAGTCTTGAACTATCTCCTCGATTCTCTGGTATCTTGCCGCTGCCAATGGGAAGTCAATTTTATGTGTTGGAGATGTCAGATGCCGTAGGTACGTCGTGCCACTCCTAGTGCAAGAAGAATCTCCCCAAGATCGATCAATCAATCAATCAAATTAGGCGATTCGTGTGTGTGTACGTGTTTGATCGAGAGAATATCAATGGGGGGTCCTTCTGCACGATATGGTGTGTGTAGTGTGTGTTTCGATTCCCTATGAAACCCTAGATCCTCTCTCTTAACACCGTCCCTACCACGATTGGTATGTTTCGCATGACTCATTCATCTTCCTTCCATAGTTAATGTCCTTTTACTACTAGAGATACAATTGCCCGATTTTTTGAAAATCATGAAATATCCCGCAAGCTCACGAGCTGAGTAAGATTAGATCTTTTGATTTGGGCAGGCGGCATCAATCCGTAGCAATATGCTAGGTGTTAATGGGATTTGGACGAGTAACCTTCAATTACAAACTTTACAGTATTACGGTGGACTGCTTTTTTACGATGATACGTGACAATTGGGCGGATTGTTTTTACTCAAATGCCTAGGTGGACAGGTGTACTTGGAGATGTTCTTTCGATGGATCTTGTCAGTTCATAGATTTTGCCTTTTGCCTTTGTTCTTGTTTCTCATGGACGGGGAGATATTGTGTCATCCAATTGCATGTGCCTCCAAGGTCTAAGAGAAGGAACAAGGGAAAAAATTGCATGTGCCACGCCCGTAACTTTAGATATCTGCTCCTCTTTATACATCGAATGGTGTTTTGCAATAAGCCAATTATTTGACACTAGCTATTCAACCGTGCGATGCGTCATTTCATGTCAATACCGAAGCTCTAAGAATGATTTATTTAGAGGGATCGAAACAATATTTCAATGGTTGTCTTATAATTGTATTTTTCAATATATATTACCTTTTTCCAGTAATTTGTCGTTTGAAATTATTGTAAGTGACGAAGGACGTTGATGTAATAGACATGTCTGTTTGCGGACTACTTAGTGAAGATGATTTGATGTGGAAGAGATGAAACAAAGCTTTTGTTAATTCAAATGTTGCTCGCCGGGTATATTAAATTACATCAGGCGCTTATAATGTGGTGCATGCTATATATAGATCGGTTTTCAGTTGTACCTCCAAGCAAAAGTTTAGACGACAAATAATTAGAAGATACGAGTAATCGCTAAACTATCTAGCGTACAAATTTCACTAAGGGCGCATTTGTTTTACCGGAAATTTCATGATAAAGGAAAACATTTTCAATGGAAATCATTTTTAAGGAGAATGATTGGTATTTGTTTGTTTGGTGATTTAGAGAAAGTGATTTCCTTTTTGCCAGAAGGAGAAGTCGTTTTCCCCAAATCTAAGTTTGTTGTTTTCAATTCATGAAAAACATTATCCGTACATCTATTTGTTTTTCATCATCCAAACATCGGAAAGTCGAAAAATAATTTCTCAAAAAATATTTTCCTTCAAACAAAATGGACCCTAAATTTGTTTTGGCACAATGCAGAGTGTACACGCTAGGATGAATTCTCCCTGCACTAAATTCTACCATAACCACAAGAAGACTATTCTTTATTTGTGCGTAAGAATCTCGTGTGAGAGTGAAGGCACGATCAGATTTCTTGTTTGACTTGGGAAGTTCTGGGTCGGCCATTTCGATATTGCCAGGCTTTAACGCAATTTCCATGAGAATGATGAGGGCTCGATCCGAGACAATAATGCCCTAGCTTTGGAATTATTTGTCAAGAGAGATCATGATGATTCATCTAAAAAACCCTAAGGTCCCCACTCTCTAAAGCTGCGTTTTTCTTACGGCCACACCGTAGTTTGCAGCTTTAAAGTTACCTGTTCTTCACGGTCTCTCTCTTACATGTTGAGATATATTGCATGGTGGGAAGTGTTGATATATCAAGAAGTTCAATTCGATGGACATTTTCATGCATGTTTTGGCTTTTTTTAACAAGTTCGAAAGTTTTGGGGAATGACGGTGGCTTGAGATGATATATATGGCGTGTAGGGACAGCTGAGAAATCATGCTTCGCATGCAAATGGAAACCCATTATTACCAGTTTGAAATCATGTTTGGTTTTGCCGAATTGCGCAACATTCGTTGATTATGTGGAGCGGCAGGTCACGTGTTCTATATCGTAAGATGGATAGGCATTTGCATCTATCTTCTTTTACGTTTCATGATGCCTTTCCAAATCACACATGGAGCATGGCCCAGTCTACGTCTCGCTTTGGGAGAGGGACAAGTCAGTCGCATTCTCTTATTCTTGCCGTGATAAATTGACTGAGCATATGCGATATTAATTTCAGTATATACCGCATCATATTAAAGCGAGACAAGTTCCGTAAGTGGGCTTATTGCGCTTATAATTGACTTGCTAGCCGACTAAAAGAAGTGACGCGACAAAACCCTAATGTACGCTCTATCTTTGCGACTACTTACGGGGAACTGTTTGGATCACATCATTGCATGAAATCTTGGGGAGAAAATCACGTGTGCAAGAAAATCTGATGCATCGCACATCATCATGAGGAATCCTCAAAAAAGAGAACTTCCCTCGAGCTTTGCCATCGTCGGCACTTTACCTTTTAACCGATCGCCTTCACGCCACTGAACTTACTGATAATAACCAAAGGGCAAGATAAAAAGAACCGCACAATGCATGCACATTTTCCTAGCTTCGGAACGTGTGAATATAAAGACATTGGCTCGTTCTCACGCTCGAGATGTTTTTGCTTTTTCTTTTAACCCACCCAAGAGACACGACGGTTATGGTTCAACCTCATGATGGTGGTTTTCTCCTAAAGAGAAGAGCAAAAGGGCAAGGCATCCACACACGTAGGGCAATGATGACGCGATGCGATTAAAGAATCGTATGTTTATGCTGTGGTGGCGGGATTTGTCTTTGTCTGGGATCAGGCTGCTAATGAGTGCTGCGCGTATGAGAAGGTCGACGATAATGACAACAGTTCGATGCATGTTCGAAAGCTGGCCGATTCCGGCTTTTGTTGGTATGGCAAAAAGTGTGAGCTATATGGCATAGCGAGGGGGACACGTCATGATGAGATGTTGGCGATGACTCAACTTGCATGAAGAAGATGTTTAGGTTGATTTGGCCAAAAAAAAAAATATGTTACTATAATTCAATTACTTCGTGCGAGTAAAAAGAACTCCTCACCTCCTAAGTGAGAGGTGGAGAGTTCGATTCCCCACCTTCTCGAGGAGCTAGGATGGGGGCGCCTGAGTGAAGGAGTAGGGTTTCATACAACCCACACATAGCACACAGCACACACATTGGCTTATAAAATAAAAATAGGATAGGATGGGACCATACCAACAAAAAAAAAAACCGAATCAGTGGTCAAGTGTTTGGCTCGAATGCGACGGATCCCCTCGTTCGAATCACAACAAAATCAACTTGAACTAATTTTTGGGAGTCACACCTAGTACTATGTCTCATGGTTGGAGCCTTATACAATACACGCGTTGACGGATCAGCTTTTTTTTTCTTCTTTTTTGTCTTTGTGAGATTAGTTGAGTCGAAGGTTCAAATAAATCAAAATCTCTTATGAGCTTTAAGGGAACTAGTTAAAAGAACTAAAAAAAGAGAAAGGGATTAAATCACACATTGTGGGAGGATTACATAAAACTTCTCTTTCGCTGGTCTAGTTTTTGGAGTGCCGCCACACTACAATAATGCGACCTATTCTGCACTACTGTTCACACGTTATGTTTTATGAATAACTTAAAGACAATCCCCATCCTTGGTATATGTAAAGAATTTTGTTGGCGAGTGTCTCATGAATACTTGTAAACATAGTGTATAAGAAAGTTTGCAAAACCGATTTAATTTTTCATCTAATTATAAAGCTCGGGATAATTGTCTAAAAAGTCCTAAAGCTATTGTACGGAGGCCAATTTAGTCCTTAACCTTTCAATTGTGCTAATTAGCCATAAACCTTTCTATGTGTCAATTTAATCCTAAATCTTTTG
Organism: Syzygium malaccense; assembly: GCA_031216405.1. Taxonomy (NCBI): domain Eukaryota; kingdom Viridiplantae; phylum Streptophyta; class Magnoliopsida; order Myrtales; family Myrtaceae; genus Syzygium; species Syzygium malaccense. Next base: position 6,339,336 of record CM062255.1, read on the forward strand.
AAGATATGTCAATTCAGTCATAATCCTATTATTTGAATATTTGGCCGGAAGGACTTTATTTGCAAATGGTCAAAAAGATTTAAGACTAAATAGGCATAGTTAAAAGGTTTAAGACCAAATTGGCAAGTCGTCAAAATGTTCACAACTAAATTGGCATAATTGAGAGGTTTAGGACTGAGTTGGCTTTTGTACAATAACTTTACGACTTTTTGTGCAATTTTTCCTACAGAATTTTTCCTGCAGAGCCCACTTGCACTCAGTTAACAAGTTCCATGATTAAATTAGGCGAAGCGGAGACAATATTGAAGCTGTTTTGATGAATCATGAAAACCCTAATCTACCCAGGGTTCGTGGGCAAGCTGTGAATCTATGGGAATGTTCTTTTGCCTCTCCAGATCGTGGCATCGTAGGCGACAAACGTCGAAAGACATCATCATTGTGCTGCTGGGCCTGCCAATGTGAACAAAAGACCGAAGACAGAGGAAAAAATCTGCTTGACTGTGGCTGCTGCTGCTGCTCCGCCCCGCCCACTAACGATCCCCGCCCTTTTTTTTTATTAACTAGGAGTTCAAAGATCATGCATTCCACGACATGTTGACGGACCGTGAATCAACGACCGCAGCATGAAACATTTTTCAAGACCTTGTCCATAGGATTGTACTGGTTTTCTCGGTCTGCATTTTTTCTGTGAGCTGTTCATTTCTAGAAGGAGAGAAAAAAAAAAGTATGGTTCATTTGCGATATATGTCACCTTGGACTAGACGGGAGCAGTTACTAATAAAAAGAGAATTGATGAATTTCTGAAAATTTCTATATGTATTGAAGAAAAACGCATGAGCTTACTTATAGACTTTATTATATGATTATTTAAGATAATATATCAATTAAGATATTTGAAAGGAGATTTACGCGCAGTCTTGAGAGATATGGAGAATCAGCAAAAATTTTGAAAATATCTCTAACATAAGGAATTATCCCAAGGAAATCTCTAATTATTTCTAACAAGGGCCTGGTAAGTTTGGGATTCGACAAACCCTTGTACTCGGTTTCACGTGAGCTTCTCTATAGCGATCAAAGGACACTTGTTGGATATGAATGATCGAGAAGAGATTGATTTGAAAGCATTGATTCCGTATGTTGGTAAAACTGATTTTCTTTTTTTATTTTTCTTGTTTCCTAATGGGCTCGGGCCCATGAGCACAAACCAAGGAAACCATGGCTTTGAGAGAGGAGGAATATCCAACTTTGAATGGTTGGGCCCCTCCTCTAGGCCTAAGGGCCCAAAGAGAGTACTGTGGCCTGGCCTTCGTTCAGCGGGGCCCATGGGCCAGCCCAACTTCCTTTCCTTTGTCAAAGTATCTAGGAATGCTCTAGCCCTACAAAGCCTTTATGGGATAAAGCCGACCAAAGTCTCTCAACCTACCGGGAGAGCACAACGACGGGGGTGCAAAAAAGCACGGGAAAATTTCAAATAAGAGTTTGAAGTAAGTTCATTTTCTGGAAAAAAGAGCCTAAAATGAATATTAGCTCAAATAAATGCATGGAGTGGAAATTTTAAATAGGGATGGAGATCTGGCCGGCCAACGAACTCCGACAGCGTAGCTAGGGGCATGTTTGTCCAATGACTTTTTTTTTTCTTTTTTCTTCTCTTATCTATCTATGTTCTTCTTCTTTCATCGTTCTTCCTTCTTCCTCTTTTCGCTCGCACTTATTGGCTAACTAAATGGAATCATATACCAAAGTTGTTCTTGTTGAACTTGTGTTTGATGGTAGTAATTAGCAAATTAGGAATGTTGGGCTTGGAATTGTAGAATTTATAATACTTCAAGCTCTTATTTGAGATCAAGTGACTATTTCAGGCCATTATTTGAAATAATGTTCACTTTAGACCATTTTTAAGAAAATGAACTCACTTCATGTTCGTTGGAATTTTTCCAAAAGTAATGATACTAGCCCTAAAATGCAAGCCCTACATTTTTGTACCTTTTTCGCTCTCTTATCTAAGAAGATCCTCTCACAAATTCTCTTTAATCTCCAAAATATTTGTCTACTGAGTTGAGTATCGGAGAGTCCATCTGAGGCCAAATCAAGAATAATGTCTTGTTTTGTATCATGGTGAGTAGCCAGGTTTAGCCCTCAAGGCTGCTTTTGATCGTTTGGATATTTAGTCAAGATAGGATTTGATAGGATATAACATAAAATCCAAGAGATTTGCTATAGCCTATCTATTGTTTGGTGAATCACAATAATAAAGCCGGATTTTTTACGTATTACCATGTTTATTATTTGCTAAGAACGTCATATCAATGTAAATGGACCTAAAAATTGCACAAACTGATACAATAAAATTCTCTCAAACACTCTTACCTACTTCATTTTTATTTGCTTATTTTTTTATTATTTTCCCTCTCTTTTTTAATTCTTTTCTTTTGTTCTTTATTTTTTTTCCCTTCCATCATTCTCTAATAAAATTTTATTAAATAGTAAACTATACTAATATACCTAAAATATGAAGTAAATATAATACTAAATTTATATATATATATATGAAATTTATTTCATAAGATAAAAATAAATTTGAATATATAAATAAACATAAGAATAAATAAAAACGAATTTTTTTATTTTGAATTTTATATTAAAATTCAAATATTATTTTAATTTTGTTAGTTTAACAAGTTTGTTATTGCATAAAAATAAATTTTATGTGAATATTAGAAATTATATCTACCTTTATCCCGCCTCTCTCATGGGATAATTTTATCCGGACTATATCCCTCCTATATCCGACTTTATCCTGTTTTGGGTAGGCACCAAACACGGGATATGATAAAATTTATCTTATCCTGAATTTTATCCCGACTGCCAAAGGTTGCCCAAGTGGTTTGAGTTAGCTCAACAAGGCCGAGAAAACAATGCTTCCAACGGCTTACGTAATTAACAAAAATCTGAAGGACAATCTTTTATGAAATCCAATTTTGTAAAGATTTCAGCTTGAGATGCTTTTCGGAAGGGTCTTCTTGATCATGTGGCTGATGAGAATGTCATGTCCATTGCTTTCCTATGACTAAGGTTTGAGATTCTCTCAATTTGGACGCCACCATGTACGATTTTCGGGTCTGAATAAGTTGTTCGGAGGTCTTCAAGAATCGATCGGGAATTGCCGGATCCTAAAATTTTTTTAACGAATCGAAACTTGAAATTGACACAATTTAACCTCGTGTTAGGTAAATTACCTACACATTACCTTTAAAAGGAAATAAATCTAGCATGTGGGAGCCCTTGTTTGACAGAAATGTAAAGGCTCTAATGCTTTCACTATCAGAATTGTCAAAGTTAAGCAAAATCAAAACTAGCTAAGTAAGAAAAAAGAACTGGAGATCGACATTGCAAGGTTTATGGCGCCTTCTCTTGCATCATGGATAGGATGTCCAACCTTGGCTTCCAACCTTATTGAACATAGTCATCGGATTCTTTGTTCTTCGAAGTTTTGGTGTCCTAATTTCTTTATATGGACCAAAAACAATCCAAACCTTAGCTTCGTCCATTGGATGAAAAAGTTCATTATTATCATACAATTAGGTATCATGCGCAGGCCTTTTTTCAAATTTTCGGACAAAAGTTTGAGGTTAAAATTCAATGACGGATTTACTTACTAATGAGATATTGAGCAACAATGTGACTTTAGCAATTAATTATTTACCTTGGTTTCATTTAGGGCAAACAAAATCTAACCCCATTAACGCTAGTCATCCAAATTTTGCTAGAAATCTAACCAAGTCAAAGCCTGCATTCAATTCGAACCCCTCTATAAGAAAGATTGCTTTGCCATTGCTTTTGCACTTCAATCTCTCGCATTGAGAATTCATACGTGACGCCAAAATCCTAATCGATTGGGCAAGCCATGCCTGCAGCGTCCAAAGCATGCGCATCGTGTAGACACCAGAGGAAGAGGTGCGACGGCAGCTGCCAATACGCCGAGCTCTTCCCGGCGAGCCGGTTCGAGGAGTTCCAGAACGCGCAGCGGCTCTTCGGTGTGAACAACATACACAGCATCGTGAACGCGGTCAACCCTGAGTCGAGAAAAGAAGCCGCCGAGTCGATACTCATGGAGGGTAACATCAGGAGAGGCGATCCCGTGCACGGATGTCTCGGCATCGCTCGGAGACTCAAGTGGCAGATAGAGTTCTGTGAGAAGCAGCTCGAAGAAACGAACCGTTTCCTATCTTTCCTTCGGCAGAGAGACCGGGAATTGAAGAGGCAACGGCTGGAACTTAACGATGCTACAGTTGAACTCCCGCCGTTGCCGCTGTCGTTTCTCTCGAATGGGGGCGGCGGCGGGAGTTTCTACGGGATGACTCGGTCTAATCCGGTAAGCCTAGGCATAATTAACAAATCTTGACGATGGTATTTGCGAGAGGGACTCGTTTAAAGCGTCATCCTTTTGTGCATGTAGGCCACTAATCTGCTCGACTCGAGTCACATGGATTATCATCAAGGACTCAATTACCAACCGACGTACGAAGAAGGAGCGACCAGCATCGAGCCCATCGATTTCTTTCGCGCTTCCGAGCAGTGGGACGACAATCCTAACGCGGCGATCATGAGGTAAATCTCCAGACCGATTCATTTCCCCCAAGCGCTCGCTACACGAACGTCGCGTACTTACTGATGAAATCGTCTCTTCTTCTTCAGATTTTGCAAGGTGGACCAAATCACTAAACCTGAAGAGCCAAAGCAGGAGAATATGGGGCCGTGCTTGAAAGAACCGGACTCCGAATCTCATGGTGATCAAGACAGATAAGAAGACGTGGGAGAATGTGGCGTTAATTAGCAGTGGGGCTTCTCTTTGGAACTTTGGAACTGTTCCTTCTGTTCTTTCTTTATTATAGATTGGATTAAACGTTGTAAGTTTTTTGGTTTTGGTGGCGTGTGGTATCCTTAATTCCTTGTCAGCCTCGAGAGACCGGTCCATGTATTTTAGTACAAGAAGGTTTTCTTTGTTCTGTTTTTTTTTTTTTTTTTACAATGGATTGGGATGCTTTTCATTTTGGGGGGTGGATTCGCTTCTATGCACTCTTCCTTGAATGACGTCCGGGACGCTCTCGCTGACTCTGGGCTAGGGCCGTGACGGCCTTGCTCGGGGCTGGCACTGGCCACAACACCCTTGCCCGACCAGATCCGGCGAGAGTGTCGCGGCCTAGCGCTCGCCTGTGGCAGGGGAGGGTCAGCCAGGGAGGGTTGCCGGCCCTAAGTCAAGGGAAAAAAAGAAAAAAGGCAAAGAAAATAAAAGAAAAAAATTAATATATTATTAAAAATATCAATGTCAGCACCGGTAAGACGACCGACGTTCACGTCAGCGATTTTCGGCCAAAATTGGCTCGATGGACTCAATTGGCAAAACATGAAATAGGTTTTTAACTTAATTGGCACAATTAAAAAGTTTAGGACTAAATTGGCATAATTGCAATAGGTTATAACTTTTTAGATAATTTTCCGAATCAAAATCTCTAACATCTCTCGTCATTCAAAGGAGCCTCCGATCGCCGCAACAGGCGCATCCAACGCCGCAACAGGCGCATCCAACGGACGCCCATGCCAATTGCCGACCACCCCGAATCCAATTGCTCCGCCACAAGCGAGCCCGTTGTCGATCCCATTAAAACCTTAGGCTCAGTACTTGCTCTCAATTTCGATTGCTTCAAAACTCCAACAATTGCTCCCATTGGATTCACCATCCCCGTCGTCCCGTCTCTCCCAAATTCAATTTAGGGTTTAGTTTGGCGTTCACGTGAACGTCGCGCGAATTTATCAGGAGGACTTGATTTTTTTTTTGGGACAAAAATACGCTTACTCCACGGTAGAACATGAGCGCACGACTGTCATGCGGTTGCCGGAAGTACCATTTTGTCTCGAGTGATGATGAGGCGAGGGAGTTGATTGGAACACGGCAGTTCACTTTGGCGATCCGGACGCCGCAACCCCAACGCTGCCTCCTCTCTACAGTCGACATTTCTCGTCACCACCTGTTTGCACGACACGTCATGATAAACAATTAAACAAGGTTTGGGTTTGGCATAAACGGATTCTCGTGACGCGATTAAACATGACAAAATTAGCGTGTCATTTGTTTAGACACAAACCGACATATGGAAGTTAACGTGTCAGAGTGTCATTTATTTCAACACAACAAAATTAGACACGTTTTAATATGTTTGGTATTCTTATTTAAGGACTTTTTTTATCCTTAGAAGCTTGTAAAATTAACACCCATGCCAAAAAGAATAAATGGGAAAATTAGAAGATATTTAGGGATTCATAATCTCAATAATACACTTTAGATTAATGTGAAGAGAAATTACTTGTATTGTCTAGAAGTTTTTGTTAAAAGTGTTTACACAAGTTATCGTACACAAACATGTTTTATATGTACGTAAGTTAACGTATGGTGTCGCGTCGACACCCGACACGATGTGACACATTTCATAATCTTACCAATATTTTTTTGCAACGTTTTGTCTTCTTTATGAAACATGTCATGTAAGTGTCTAGACACTTCAACGTATTTATTAATTGCATCATATTCGGGTTTGATGTGTCTGTGTTCTACCTCCAACAACACAAATTGCCATCCCTACGCCTTTCGGCCTTTGAGCCTGATTTCGCGCTACCCCAACAACACAAATTGTCGAGACGTTCAGAGTGTCTACGTACGTGAATCCCCTCTTTCCTCTTTCCTTCCATTTCTCTCGGCAACTCACTTTCCTTTGTTCACTTTCTGCCGTTGCTTGGATTTCTTTTCTATTCCCATACTTTCTCTTTCTTTCTTTCTTTTTCTTTCTATTTTCTCTTTTCTTTTTTGGGTTAGAAACCTCCCCGCCCCTCCCTTTAACCAAGTCCTCCACCAACTCCACATTTCTACTTTTCTTTTCTTTACACCATTGTTGCAGACGGTGCGGTGAAGTCACCGGTGGCGGTGCCGGACGGCCGACGGGAGTGGCTAGTGCCCGATCATCTCAATGAAGCTCAGTTATGTAAAGATTTGAATGTTGAATATCGGAACCTTTCGATTTCGCATCAAGTTGTCGGGGGAAATTTGCCTTTCAAGATCACGGAAGTTATATTTTGTGGTAAAATCCTTGGAAGATGTGTTTATCTCGAACAGCCTGTGCAAAATTTAATGGACTTATTCACTAGCCCATGTTCAATATGTACAGCATAAATGTTCGATATGTACAGCATAAATACATCTCATGATACGACTAGCTGACTCATTAACCAGGCAAGGCGGTGCGATTTCGAAACGAATCAAAATTTAAAAGAAAGAAGGAATGTCTTGTGTGCTTTGGTTTGGAAAATCTTATGAAACCCTAAACTGAAGCAGCGACAAATCTACATGCTTTAGTCGCTGTCGAAAATTCTCTGCCCGGGAGCAAAAACCATTTTCGGATCGAACTGATCTTTCCTCTCTTGGAACAACCTCCATTTGGACCCGAAATGTCTCATCCATTCTCGTTCACTGCCAAAATGGGGAAGATACTGTTTAACCTCTATACCTGCATCTTCACAAAACTGCAGCAACTCCTTATTTTGAAGATCAAATTCTTGCCAATCATCGAACCCGCTCGAATGCAAAAACCCTACGAAGTAGAAAACATCCTCGTCCGGTACAACTACGGACATCCGATCATCCCACCTGCAGAATTCATTGATTAGTATATCTTTATTCTCTTAAAGTGGATCCAACATTGTCGTTACACGATCTCATTAACTTAGTTGAGATAATAAATCGGTTGCTATGGGAGACTTACTTGTTTCGATTCATGGGATAAATGAGGACGGTTCCAGTCGTTATGTTCCTTTTGAGGACGATGTTCTTGAAAACGCCATCGTTGAAATCGGAAATGCGAGATTTGGGCACAAATAGGTTCAACCATGGATGAGGAACATCCCAACGGTCCTTTAATCGAAGTTTCAGCTCTCCTTCTCGTACTCGATCCAGGAAATCGACGTAGGCAACGTCTTTTTGGAACGTGAACTCAGGAATGTGGCTCAATCCTTGGAACAACTTCTCCAGATCCTAGAATAGTAGATTAATAGTCATGTAGGAGACGGCAATTGCAGGAACATGATTTAGCTTACATGAGAAGGGAGAGAGCATCTCTCTCTCTCTCTCTCTCTCTCTCTCTCTCTCTCTCTCTCTCTCTCTCTCTCTCTCTCTCTCTCACATGCGTGCAAGCATAGCTAGGGTTTGTCAAAAAGGGTCATTCAGTCTTACCTTGTTCACTGTATTTTGGGTGAGATCGTCGTAGTACTTTACTACTTCGAGACAGTAGATGATTTTGTGTCGGTCCATCAACGACGTGATCTGCAGGTGGTCCGACTCAGGGAAGAAAGAAGATCTCCAGCTATCCGGAGGACCCTGGCGCATGAGAAGCAGCCCTTCCACATAATCCAGTGCATTGTCTTGGTCCCTCCCATTCTTTGAAATCAGATGTTCTTGGTCTCTCGTGAAAGCTGAGAAATCACTATATAGCATTCTCACCCATTTGACCTGCGTGTCACAATTATCATAACGTAAACAATTTTTTGAGGCTAGTGATTTACTCTCAATCAACCAAGTGAAAGAATAGTGAAAACAGTAATATGTAAGTCGCCATTTTAATATGCTCCAAAAACCATATTATATGGTTGATGTCTTTTCCTTCTTTCTCTATCTAATTTTTTTGAATTATGAGGTTGACTAAGATCTTCTAAAATGACTTGAGAAAATCTTGTTTCAGAATAGTCGAGTCTGAGTATTCATACTCTCTTTGGAGCTCGATCTAAGGCGATTCTCGCTCTCGTTATTATGCCAAACTGGCCGAGTCCTCCAAGAACAGAGTAAAACAGCTCAGGATTTTCGTTGGGTGAACAAGTCATGAGTTCCTCAGTTCCTGAATCCAAAGTGAAAGAACAAGAAACGACATTCATTCACATGGAAGTAAGCAAGCAAATATTGAACTTTGTTTGGTGACTTTCCATGCCTAAACAAATCGAAAAGCTCCTTTAATTGGTACGAGATCTTAACAATCCTCCAAGAAGCAATTTGTTGATTGGGGGAAGACAAAACATCTTAGTCTTACCTCTTCCTGGACATAATTTGATCATGCATAAGTTGGCTGATCGGGTCAACTCACAAATCTTTATCTAATAAAATCTATAATAACAAAAAGATCTGAGAAAAAATGGCACCATGGGCTGCGTTTTCACGACAAAGTCCACGACAGGTTTGGTAAGAAAAAAACATAGGATTAGAAATTCATATAGCGAAGACAAATAGACAACAAATTCATAACAAAGACCTTCTAGAAATAATAAGACCCCAAAGTACACAAGTATACCAACTCCAAGGAAATAGGTAGCCGCAAAGAATTTTGTCACCAAACACAAGTTCATAGAAAGCAAAACGCACTTATTGCCAACTGCTACACGACCCTTTTGATGCTCTTAATGAAAGAGAGGAAAAAAAAATCAGAAGAAGAAAAATCGAAGGATTTCATAGGGTTCATACCAGTAATGACATCCATCTCATGCACATTGCTGATTTGAGGACCGTATCGAAACGTTTGCCCACTTATGCCACCATTAGAGAGCGTCCCTCCCACAGTTAGGTACAAATAATCCGTCCACGAGACTGGTGCGAGTCCGTGCCGCAGCGTCTCCTCCAACAAGTCCCTCCAAATCTGCCCACCACCAACGTCGGCGTAGTGCCCGAGCAGTGCACTCCACGACACCGCAATGGCTGCTCCTCCGCCGGTGCCACCTTGCTTGCTTGCCAAGGATGTCATGTCCACTACGACCCCGCCCTGGGCCAAGGCTTGGCCCCGGACTGAGTGGCCGCGCCCTCTAGCCGCAATAGGGAACAGGACGGAGGAATTATCGTCGCTGTATGCGGCCCTTACAAGGTCCACGATTTCCTCGCAGCATGACGGCTGGAGGATGCCTAGGGGGATTTCCTGGACGATGTTACCGAAGTCGGTCGAGGCCATACTTATCGACTCCGGGTCGGTGAGGAGCTTGTTGGTGAGCTTGGCGGTTAGGGACCGAGTTGGGGTCTTGGATTTGCCTACTGTTGAGAGCGATCGGCTTGGGATGAATTTTACCATGAAAGATGAAGAAATTCGATACGTCTCTGCCATTTTTAGTGGGAGAGAGGGAGAGAAAACATGTATGGCGGAAGAAAGGAAGAGAAGTCGATGGTTTCTGCGAGGCACTTGCACAGACAGCGTCTTCCTATTTATAGGAAGAGTGGATACCAAAAATCTCACCATATACATTATTAATAAGGATTAGGTAGGACTTTAGGAGTACAAGGGAAACATCAGGTTAATGGTGGATACCCATTTTACAACCGTTAGACTTAGTCAGATTATTTCCTTCATGTTGGTCATATGATTTGTAGCACTATAATATGCTAACATTAAAATGTGTACAAATATCGGGATGTAAAACTCCATATGAACCGGGATCATTTATTGTCTCTGCATCAATGATTTATTATCACCATTATAGTACTATATAATACAGTCAAAGTAGGAAACTGGCAAGAGCTCTGTATGATTTATTAACCGAAAGATTTTAGCCATTAGTATGATTTATAAACACGGGTAGTAGAGATATTAATAATGAGTTTATCGAAGTGTATTTCGATGGTTCAATAGATCATTGATCATAAAAATCTATCAATTCGAAATCAGAATTTTGCAGTTGAAGTTCGAATTCAACAGAGAATCTTCGAAGGTAGTCCCTGACGTATCATATGGCATAATGCAAGCCAGTTCACTTCCAAAAGAGCCAATTGATTTCTGATATTATGTGAACTAGAGTCGTCAACAGTTAGGGTGGTTCAGAGTTTTAAAGAAAAAGGGTCGCGTTGACAGATCCGATGTAGGACAAGTTCCACCTAGCTCGTGAACTATTCAAGAGAAAAGGACCCTTGATTATGGCATGCATCACTAAAGTTTTTTTATGGATTTAAATGGAGAGAATGGCTTAGCATAGTCGTCTGGACATCTTTTCATCAAAGTAACTTCAAGATGGCAACATCGTGTCCAACTCCCGTTGATTTCGGGCCTTTCTGTCTCTCCATGCTTCTGTTTACTACGTCTCCCTCCCCTTTGCGTGCGAGTCAACATCTCTCAGCCACTATTGCTTCTGTGCATCCTTTCTGCGGGTTTCTCGCTTGCTTTATGCTTCCTAGCCACTGCTTTAAAGGGGAAAGTATATATAAAAACAAGTTTTACTCGAGATGCTAGTGTCCAAAGTTTCAAGGCATATGTTGCCTTCCCTCTTTGACTCATTCCCTGCTTCCACTTTGTCATTTCGACTTGTTCCAACTTCTCAATGGCACATCTGGCGAGATGAAAAAAAGAAAGGAAAATTTTAGTAATTTTTTTAAAAAAATACATAGAATAATAGTCCGCGTTAGCGCCAGCCATACCATGCAGATCGGCTGGCGTCCACGTAAGTGATTTCTGACCAAAATTGACTGGAATGACTATATTGACAAATCGTTAAAAGGGTTAGTACTAAATTGGTAAATAGTCAAAAGGTTGATGACTAATTTGACACAATTGAAAGGTTAAGCACTAAAATGGTAAATCGTCAAAAGATTTATGACTAAATTGACACAATCGAAATGTTTAGAAATGAATTGACCGCCGTACAATAAGTTTGGGACTTTTTTGGACAATCCCCTCAAGAACTCAAAGCAATGTAAAAACCCTCGTTTATATTAGCGTAAGCGGCGCGTGTACGTTTTATCTTTTGCATATGAAATTATAGGGACAATCTTCTTTTGGCCAAACGACGGTATGAAAGGAATTCCTGCTTTTCAACGTTCCCATTCGATTGTCTCTTTAGTCCTCGGGTGGTGATTGAGCAACTGCAATTTAAAAAATTCAGACCAGGACTTCACGCCTTGATCTACGATGTCCCCTCGAATATCGACGACAATGTTTTCTTTACGAATTGCCTGTTTTGTGTTTTTCGTATCTTTGTTATTCGTGAAATTCTCTCTAGATTTGGAAAACGATAGCCGTGAATATAAATATGAAGATATTGTATGATTATCAATGATTATCAACATGCCACGGAAAAAATATGTTTTACAAGGTTTCGGGTGGCTTCGCTCAAACGAAAAGTCGTCGAACGAGAGTAGAGTACCGACCTACTTTCTTAGATGTTGCATAAATATAGAAACGATAAGTTGCAACGAGACCCATAAAACGGGTGAGTCGAGTCGGGTTTGGGTCGGACCGAAAATGGTCCGACCCAAGTGGATCCATTTAATTAGTTTGACCAATTTCCATGTAATGCAAATTTAGTGGCCTATACCCTATAAAGCCAATATCCAACACATACCTGATCCGATATATATTCTTGAAACACTTCCATATTTAATACAATTTAGGAAAATTCATACCCAAACTAATGCAGGAGTGCGGAGTGAGTGATCGCAAGATCGAATAAGGGCAAAAGAGAATGAAGAGAGAATTACAGAGGTGGGTTGAGTTTCTAAATAACCCATATAACAACTCGGCCCATCTTGTATAGGTTGAGAAATGGGTTTATAACTCATTTTGACAGGTCTAGTCGCAACGAGTATAAAACAATGGAAAAAATTAGCTAATGCACATTGGTCGATTTTGTGGCATCCCAGACACGCCACTTACTAATGCGTTCTTCATCTTTTCACTTTTAGCACAAGTGGAAGACAAAACGCAATCAAATTAAACATTTCTCGATCAATGGACACATCCACAACAAAATACCACATCTTCATTTCCCACTTTTTATTTATATACAAAAGGTGATTTGGATGACATCCTCTTCAAGCATGATAGCAAAATTTCATCTGGGAGGTCAAAATGGGGTCCTACTCCCCTAATGCAGCTACATCCACAACTCCAATTCTCTACTTGTCGCCACCACCTCCATCACTACCGACACTATCAAGATAAGGGGTCGGTGACATGTTCAAAGATCTGTAAAAAATGTATCAATGATAAAGTGAGCGAAAACTCAGCCAAGTAAACTCTATTACGCAATACTAAACAAATAACGACATGCATCTCAATAGAGTCAAATAGATAGGCAAATAAACCGATTCACATCCAACCATAGCATACATAATTCCCTTTTTCATTCTCACCGAGCCGCTAATATCAAGCAAAAAAACATTGATCCAAGCACAGCCACTCACACGAGCACACGTTGCATATGTTATGTGACAATAATCGACTTCATTCACCACTCCAAGACACATGACCGGTGCGCTCCCCGGCCACGCAAGGAGGAAACATCCCGACTAGCAAGATCCGGTGCGCCCAGACCGAACTGCTGTGGTATGCGCCGGATTACTCAACGGCCCGCGCAGGCTTCGCGGTCCCACTGGCCACAGCATCCCGTTCGTACTCTCAAGGCATCTAGGGCATGGCTCTTCCTAGGCATTGTGAACTACCGATCCACGGCATCCCGCTTTCCCGACAGGCTCCTCGGGGCATCGTCGTCTGTAGATAGATGGCATCAATCATCTCTCGTCACATATTCACACGCACAAACATTCACACGCACAAACGATCCTTTCATTTTTATTCGGCACATCTTTCTCATAGAATAATGCCATGTCTCAACCAACAAACGAGGCACTTCATTATTGCCTACAACTGTTCACAACCAAAATTTCAGATTCTGTGCTTTCAAAGATCACTCGATTTACATAAGCATTCGACATTGGATCAAGGCCAAATAAGCATCGTTGAAAAGCTAATTAAACGTGGTTACTGTCTCCAGTAGACCAAAAATCAAATATCCATCGTTTTCCCATAGAAAATTTGAGATTTCTAACAATGGGTGAAATCGGGCAGTTTTGAGCACTTTGAGAAACCGAAACCAATAATATAGTAAATGACCTCGAAAAATTATGAAATTTAAGTATGTCGTATAAAAGAGCTCAATAACTATTTTTCATGAAGAACACAATGCCAAATTCCTTAAGTAAAGACCACTTTTAATAGCTCGAAGATGGCCCAAAATTAGTCCATTGAAACAGGAAAACTGAGTCAAGAAGAATGTTGGTTTCGCCAATCAAAATATTTTAAAATACTCTGAAATTTTTAAATGTAGTAGAAAAGGGTTCGCTTAACAAATCTTAAGAAGGAAGTGTGACCAAATTCGAAGTGGAAAATTTTATAAAAATTGGGGAAAGCATGAAGGTCCCAGATTTAGCGGTAAGAACAATTCCGATTCGGTATGAATTCGGACCTTCGGATGACCCATTTGAACTCAGAAAAATCTGAAATGTAAGTATTTTATAAATCAAGATCTTCTGAACAACTTTTATGAAGATCACTTTGCAAGATTCTAACCACAGAAGGCGCTACAAAAATAGAAAACAGGGAACGTTCAGAAAAGTCAGATCTGGATTACGTGACACAACTTCAAGAAACGTTTTTTCCAGATTCAGATCCGCCACTTCCTAGCCAAGAAAATATCAGCCCAAGAGTTTAAAATAACATGCAACACCTTTCCCAACTTAATCTAGCTATCTAGATCTGCCACAAACCGTTCTAGGGGGTTTAGATACACAAAAACAGAAACTATACCACAGACCACCCTCTCCTTTCGCCCTTCCAGCCATCTTAACACCTCATCCAAGACCCAAACCGACATGCAACCATTAACGTGGTTAGTACAAGGTGATAGAGAGTACTTGCCGGCGAGAGCGGTGGCCGCGGCTGAGCTGCTGGTCCGAAGCGGAGACGAAACGGCCGGCTGTCGCTGCTGGTCGTGGACAGAGCGGAGGGCGGCAGCTGCTGGTCAGCGGAGGGGCTGTCTTCCGGGCGGCCAGAGAGAGACGAGAGAGAGTTGAGTTGAGGCGAGAGAGAGCAGAAGGAAATGTACTTCTCGGATGGCCCTTTGGTTCCCCTTGCATGCATGGGTATGTATGGTGACACTTGGCACCTTTCTCTTGCCAATTGTAGAGGGAAAAGAGAGTCTAGTGCCCCCCCTACAGCTTTCTTGCGTGCATGGCTTGCATGTAGGAGAAAAGACAAAGACATAACAAGACAAAAGGGAAGAAATGAAGAGGTTTGGGGGCTGCTGATGTGTGGGGTTTCCGGCGGGAAAAAGGGAGAGGAAAAAGAAAAGGGAAGAAAAGGAAGGGAAAAGAGAAAAAAGAGGAAAAGAAGGGGCTGTCCGTGAGCAAGGGGAAAAATGGGAAGAAAAATAACGGCGACGGGTTTGACACGGAGTCGGGTCGCGCAGACGACGCGACATCGGGTTAGTCGGCTCGACGGTAATTGATCCCAAGAACCCAACTCGCAATTCCAAAAAAACAAAAATACGATAATCGCAACGCTAACTTCCAATTTCATTTTTCTAACCTCTGTTGACGAGCGCCCTAATCCATTAGGGTAATTTAATCTTTGACCATGAAATTTCAGGATGCCACATATTTTCTTATTTACATGGACATAGGTGATGCTTGATCTAACAACCGTTAAGTAATTTGAAGCGGATGGTAATTATTAGAGAACAATGATACAAAAATAATAATAATAATATTTACAAGCAGGATGGTATCATATGGTTTCCAACACCAGCGGAAAGCCCCAAGCCGTTGGTTGGTGTTATTTTGTTTATAGTACACCTGCTAAAGTAACAAGCATTTGACTGGAATGTTGTGATTAATATTGTTGCTGACGTTGAGACCATTATCCTTTTGCTGCAAATTGAAAACGGGTTTTATTTCATCGGATTTTCGGCGTTTTGTTGGATTGTGTCGAGCGGGTGGGTTTGCACGTTCGAAGGTCAAGCCGAGAAGACTTCCTTTGTTTGTGGTGCAGCCAGGTCCAACCCTGCCCGATGGGATCGAATAGATTGCGCATTAACAGCAGACATAATGAACGAAAATTCTAGAGGTCAATCTTTCAAAGAAAGCCCTTTTTCTGTAGGAAACGACAATCGTCCGTACGCTCTTCTATTCCTCAAAAACCTTTTCAAAACTGAATAGTAGAAAACAACCCAGAATCGGTTCAATACAGGTTTCACCGGTACTCGAACCGAACCGAACACGGATGATATATATTGTTCATGACCCGAACCGTACAAAACCCGCTCCTAAACAATAGTTCGGTTTGGATCTTTGGGTTGTTCTTTTTCTTCCTCTCGTTCTGCATCTTCGCTTCCTCCTTTTCTTTCCTTTGCACCGTTCTCTCTCTCAACGGTCACCATTTGTCCAATTAGCAATTCCTCCCTTCATGCTTCTCTCTCTACTCTCCATGGCTTCTACTGTGAAGCATAACCATCCCTTCTCTTCAAAATCCCCCAAAAAACCCTAATTTGCCCCAACCGGACCCCCAAAATCCCAGCCTCCACGCCGCCGGACCCAACCGCTTGAGACTGCCGTCCCCCCTTTCTAATTCTGACGAAGTTATCGTTGTTGTTCACTTGCAATCACTGCAACGCCATCCCTCTTGTGCGCCTCTGACGATCCGTCGCCGTCGCCGTCGTTCTCTATCTTGGTCTCTACCTCACCTCTGCTAGGATCAGGCATAGAAACACAATGAAATAGAGAGTGAAGGCGAGAAAAATAAATCAAGACACAATGTTTTATCTGAGTTCACTCTTAAAATAAGACTATATTATCATATGATTCCACTATAATTAGCACCTCTTACCTCTTTGTTACAACTTTCAATTACAAGAAAAATAGATTATATATAGACAGCAATTATTCAAGAGCCCAAATTCAAACTACCAATAAAATACATGCTCAAATTATAAAAGTACCGGGAGCGCTATCTCCTGCGACCCCCATCGAGACAGCCCTCAAACCTAGGTGAGCAAGACTCCATGCCTTCCTGTTGATAGGAAGTATAAACCACACCCCAACAATCCCATCACTCTCAACCTCAACCCCTCCCTCTCCAGCTCGCAACCATGATGAGGTCGATGACCTTGATTTGAGGTTAAATTGCCACGGATGACCGCCGTGGCAACCTTAAATCCAACGTTGTGGCAATCATCCTTGACTCCTGCAGCCCCGCAAATAAGCATGGCAGAGAGAGAGAGAGAGCTTAGATGAGAAACACGGAACAAAGATCCAATGGAGCAGAGAGGGAGGGAGACGATGGAGGGTGAAGGTGATGCATAGTGGGGGGAGCTACGTCAGACGGCGAGAGTGGCGGAGATCAGCTTAGCTATGGGCGGTGGCTTGGTGATGGCAAAACGGCTTGCAATGGCCGAGGTGATGTCCTGCAGCACGGAAGCTAGTCGCAGGAATGTGTTGAGAGTTTCAATATTTTGAATTATGTGAGATTTTGACAAGGGAAGAGATGAGTTGCTTGTTTCAGGTCGGCTCGGGTACATGACTGGAACCGAACCGTCAAGATTCCCAAATAACTTTACTCATTATTTGAACTGGAAGGAGATCCGGCCCGAAAAGACCCAAAAATTTCGGTTCTGGCCAGGTATTGTTGACACCCCGACTCACGTATGGAGCAGGAGTTGTCAAATTGTCCTCTTCAAACAAGCAAAAGAGGACGCGCCAATAAGCACAGGACAAAAGAGCAAACAAGTTTCTCAGTATGTAAAGAAAGATCAAATACTGTAAATTAAACCATTTTACAAAGTTGATTTGAATGGTTGGAGGATGAGAAAATATCAGACCAAAAGGTTGGTACAAAACATATTTTTGGCATTGCGTATAAATTAATTATATCGAGATTTTAATTTCCGCTTTCGTCCATTGAATAACAATCCATAATTACCATACAATTAAATATTATCCATAGGCTTTCTTAATGGTTTTGCTCACTAATGTAGAGATAATAAGGAACATTGTGACTTTAGCAAGTAATTAATAACCTAGGTTGCATTTAGGGCAAACAAAATCAAGCCCTATTAACACTAGCTATCCAAATTTAGCGAGAAATCTACACCCTTACATCCGAATTCTAAGTCAAAGCCTATATTAAATTTAAAACCCTCTATAAGAAACATTGCTGTGCTATAGCTTCGGTACTTTCAATCTCTCACACTTCGAGACTAAGAATTCACTGTGGCTGGCTTACGACTCCGATCCGGATTCTAATGAATCTGGAAGCTATGCCTGCAACTTCCAAAGCATGTGCATCATGTCGACAGCAAAAGAAGAGGTGCAACGGAAGCTGCGAATACGCCGACCTCTTCCCGGCAAGCCGGTATGACGAGTTCAAGAATGCGCAACGGCTCTTCGGCGTGGGCAACATACACAACATCATACGGGCGGTTGACCCTAAAATGAGAAAAGAGGCTGCCGAGTCAATACTCACGGAGGGTAACATCAGGAGAGGCAATCCCGTGCACGGATGTCTCGGCGTCGCTCGGAGACTTAAGTGGGAGATAGAGATCTGCAAGAAGCAGCTTGAAGACGCGAACCGTTGCCTATCTTTCTTTCAGCAGAGAGACCAGGAATCGAAGAGGCAACGACAGGGCTTTGATGATGCTTTAGTCGAACTCCCGCCATTGCCGCCGTCGTTTTTCTCGAATGGGGGCGGCAGTGGGAGTTTCTATGATGTGATCCAGTCTATTCCGGTAAGCCTAAAACATAACTAACAAATCTTGAGCACGATATTTGCGAAAGGGACTCATTCAATTGTCATCCTTTCGTGCATGTAGACTACTACTCTGCTTGACTCGAGTGACATGAATTATCATCGAGGACTCGATTACCAATCGTCGTACGAAGAAGGAGCGAGCAGCATCGAGCCCTTTGATTTCCTTCGCACATGTCCGAGCCTTGGAACGACGACCCTACCATGACAATCATGAGCGAACCCCAAGAAACCGGGTAATCTCAAAATTGAAAAGACGAGCGGGCTCGCTGTATGAAGGTCGCGGACACATGATAGAATTGTCTCTTCCTAAGATTTTGCAGGGTCGACCAACTTATTAAACCTGAGGAGCCAAAGCAAAGCTTCACAAAGGGTATGCGTTGGCAAACGGGGCTGCGTTAGCAAATGGGGCTTCTCATTGGAATTTGGAAGTGCTCATTCTGTTCTTTCTTTACTAAAATTGGATTAGACATTGTAAATTTTTTCTTAGTTGCGGCATGGGTACAAGAAGGTTTGTTTTTTAATGGATTGGGGTGCTTTTTTTATTTTGTTTTTTGGGACATGCACTCTTTCACGTATGACACCATTTAATGGCCCAAATAGACCTTTTCCACAGTAATAATAATGATAACGATTAATATAAAATAAATAGATCGATCGAAAATTCCCAACTTCTCCCACCACCCATAGGAGACTCCGGTCACTACGCTGTGAAAGAGTGCATCCAAAATTTCAAATTATGCTTATTGTGATGTCAATATTCTTGGCGGTTTGTGGTATCACAAAAAACTCCAAATTTATACCTTTTATGACATATATACAATTTGTGACGATTCCGTGAAAGATCGCCATTAAAAATCTTATGTAACGGCTTATGTAGAAGACAAATAGTGCTAATGTGGCTGCCATTTGGCAAAATTATGCCAAAGTCATTTCATATTTTTCTTGCTTGGTTCATTGCAATTCAAATCTACCAATTCCCGATTCCTATGAGTCCGAATCAAGACTTTGTCCGCTGTTGCCGCCGTCGCCATCGCCATCGCCATCGCCAATACCAATTTCTGTTTACCTATGCTCGACTACATCTATGATGGAGTCTACAACCGCTAGAGGCCATGCTCGACTCCATCTCGCTCTGTCTATTTGTCACGCTCTCGAATCAACCTCCAATTGAGATCACGGCCGGCATCCGCACAGCCTCAGATGTGGAGATTGAGCCTCTAATCCAAGGTCAGCGAAGGTCTCGTGGCCTCAACTCGTGGTTGTGACCTCCATTGAAGATATCGCAACGCCGACAACCCGTCGTCGCCTATTCATTTTCTCTCCATCCGAGCCTCTCCAAACTCTTCGGGCTCGACACCGTGGTACAAGTCGATCATGACTGCAAAGCCGAGCTCGACGTGCGGCGAAGCTTGACCCTCATATCTATGTTTGAGGTCCTCGCGCCAAGCGAAGCTCAATAGCCGACCTCAAAGCTGCAGGCAAAGCTTGGCCCAAACGGAGTCGAGCTCGAGCGACATAGTGGAGATTGCCTAGATTTGGGGCCTTAAGCTCAACAGTCACAATTGCCCAAATCTCTCTCTCATGAAAAAATATTCAGTAATTGCAAAGCGTCACGTCAATTATTGACGTCACACGCCACGCCACGTTGGTAATTGATGTGACGCTTTGCAACCAAATTTTCTCCTCTCTCGTCTTGCTCTAGGTTTTTCTTCCTTTCTTTCGGACTTTTTTTAGTTTTTTTATTCTTTTGACTTTTTTTATGTGGTGCTTGCATGTCGGCACATCAGCACCAATTGTCCTAAAAAACGTTAATAATGTCACATCAAATGCCACATCTGATTTTTAACGACATTCGTGAACGGAATCGAAAATATAGGCGCCACACTAATACAAGTTTTGTCTTTTTTAGATGACACAAGAAAATCGTTCATGATATTGGTGTCATCTTTTGAAGTTTTTGGTGACATTTGCCCAAATAATTTTCTCTAAAGAAAATTCGTGTTCGAAGTTAATTTTATAATCGAATTATTCCACGTGTCAATCAAACGAATATATATCTTATATTTCACATGCCCGATCAGAAGTCCATATTTCTTGAACATGAAATACGATGTCTTTTCCTCTGACCCCCATCCGTTTGTATTTCTTCTTCAGTTCATACATCTTTCTTTTGCCGCCCTTCCTTCCTTCCTTCCTTCCCCGCCATAGCCAAGATCCATCTCACCTCCACTGTTCCACGAGATTGAGAGAGAAAGAGCTTCGAGGCAAGTCGAGGGCGAGGATTTTTTATAGAAAAAGCCCCCGGCAATGGCGAATGGTGGTGTTGCACCTCCTTGACGAGGAAGAAGAATACCTCAGGCTCAACCCTTTGCGAAAGTAATCGTTTTGAAGGAAGGGGTATCGTCAAAACTCGCTTTTTCTGCAGTACCAGGCGCTGCGAATGTGTAGGAACAGTAGAAGTTTGCGGCAGAGTGGTGGTTGCTCGTGAATGAGGGCGCTTCATTCGCTTGTCGACAACAAAGCGTCCGCTCTAAGCAAGGCTTTGATAGCCCATTGTCAAGCTATTGTAGCAGGGACTTTGAGGGATCTCTATACTGCCAATAACATATTAAGTGGGTATACGAAATGCGAAAAAATCTGGGTTGCTCACCAACTGTTCGACCATATGCGCAACAGGGATACAGTGTCCTGGAACACCATGATTTCTGGTTATGTTAATAGTGGTAAGTTGGAGAGAGCATGGGATTTTCTGGAGTCCATGAGACAATGTGGACTAGACGTAGATGCTTATACTTTTTCAAGTATGCTGAAGGGAGTAGCTAGTGCTAGTAGACTTGATCTCGGACAGCAATTGCATTCCTTGATTTTCAAGCAAGGATATGCCAGGAATGTTTACGCGGGAAGCGCTCTTTTGGACATGTATGCTAAGTGCGAGAGGGTTAAGGATGCGTACATCATGCTTCAACACATGCCACAACGCAACTCTGTCTCGTGGAATGCACTTATCAGTGGATTTGTGCAAAGCCGTGACAGAGAGACCGCATTTGGGCTTTTAGATAGCATGGAGCATGAGGGTGTTAAACCAGATGATGGGACCTTCGCTCCTCTCTTGACATTGCTCGACGGCCATGAGTTTATCAAGCTAACTGCACAGGTCCATGCCAAAGTTATGAAGCATGGTCTAGAATGGGAAAATACTGTTTGTAATGCTGCAGTTTGTTCGTACTCGAAGTGTGGTTCCATTGAAGATGCTAAGAAACTGTTTGATAGCGTTGTCTTTAGAGATATAGTGACATGGAATTCAATGCTTGCTGCTTACCTTGTGCATGGTGAAGAAGACTCTGCCTTTAGGCTTTTTATTGATATGCAATGGCTGGGCATTGAACCAGATTTTTACACTTACACAAGTGTCATAAGTGCTTGTTTTGAAGAAGCACGCGAAAATCAGGGAAAGTCCTTCCATGCTTTGGTAATTAAAAGAGGTCTGGAGCAATCATTACCAATCTCCAATGCATTTATTGCTATGTATATCAAATTGGGTAATGGATCCATGGACGAAGCTATTAGTGTCTTTGAATCAATGGAATCCAAGGACCGGGTCTCTTGGAATTCCATGTTGACTGGATACTCTCAAGTTGGGTTAAGTGAAGATGCATTGGAACTTTTTGCTCAGATGAGATCTTTGAATACTGAGATCGATCATTATGCTCTTTCGGCAGTTCTCAAGTCTTGCTCTGATTTAGCAACTCTCGTTTTGGGCCAACAAGTTCATGCATTGGCACTTAAGTTTGGCTTCGAGTCAAATGAATATGTTGGCAGTGCCCTGATCTTTATGTACTCTAAGTGTGGCATTATTAAAGATGCTAGAAGCTCTTTTGAAGAGACCTTCCAAAGCAGCTCAGTCACTTGGAACGCGATTATCTTTGCCTACGCACAACACGGTCTAGGACATGATGCCCTTGATCTTTTCCATATGATGAGAGCAAGGAGAATAAAGCTCGATCACATCACCTTTGTTGCTGTACTGACTGCTTGTAGCCACATTGGTTTGGTTGAAGAGGGCTATGGGTTTCTATTATCAATGGAAACGGATTATGGAATCCCTCCAAGGATGGAGAACTATGCTTGTGCAATTGATCTTTTTGGGCGTGCTGGGCTTGTCAATGAGGCTAAGGCCTTGGTGGATTTGATGCCGTTTCAACCTGATATGATGGTGTGGAGGACTTTATTGGGTGCTTGTAGGAGTAGCGGGAACATGGAATTGGCTTGTCAGGTCGGGAATCAACTACTTGAGTTAGAACCCGAAGAACATAGCACTTATGTTCTGCTCTCGGACATGTATGGGCGCCTTCAAAAATGGGGTGATCATGCGAGGATAAAGAGGCTTATGAGGGAAAGAGGGGTGAGGAAGGTCCCTGGCTGGAGTTGGATTGAGGTTCAAAGCCAAGTTCATTCTTTTAACGCTGAAGACCGTTCCCACCCACTCTGCGAAGATATATACACTGTGTTGGAAGGCTTGATGGATGAAGTAATTCAGGTGGGTGGGGATGCCAATTCAGAGGATCCGTTGCAACAAATGGAGATATGGTTCGGGACTCTTTGACAGTGACATTTATTCATATTCTCTTAGTCGATGGCAACAAATTTCATTGGTTCAGCTAGAGGTGCTTGGATAATTTTTTAGGCAAACAGTTGGTGGGGCGAATAAGATTGATAAGCATTCTCCATTGTAATCATACAGAAACACAAATTTCAGGCAGCCTTCTTCTCATTGTTTTATGCTCAATGAAGAGGAAGAGAAATTGGTTTACCGTGAATGTGAAGCACACCCTTATTCAATTGAAGCTACTATCTTATCTAAATAGGAACTCTCTCTTTGTTGCTCTTCAAGGGGAAAAAGCTGTGAAAGCTGGGAGAGGGAGTCAGCCTAGTGGAGGATGAAGAGGAGGATGCCTTCCAGTAGGTCATGATTTCATTAGTTTATCTATACGTAACTGAACCTTTGCCTTGGGGAAGTCTTACCTGGACCAATGACATGATTACGATGTCAAGGTACCTTTATTCATAGTGGGTTGTTGGATCCACCCGTTATTTCCTTCTACAACATGCTGTTGTCATCACCAAATTCCATGTCACTCGGTCATCTCTACCTCACTGCAGGTCTGTACCTCCAAAAGAAAGATAGGACTTCATTAAGGGGAGATGCTGAGTTAATTTGCTGGTGGACGAGTGTGCGAAACTCGATACTGACAGGGCAACCAAAGGCAACCTGGGTTTCGCCAGAGCAGGTGCTGTGTTCAGAGATGGAGGAGGAAATTACATTTGGAGGCTGCACAAGTTTGGTGGGGCATATGCTCTTCCACACCGGCAGAACTTTGGGCTCTATCGGCACGATCCCGAATTTGCACAACTATTCAACCCTCAAACGATGCTCATGGTTGAAATGGAATCGCCATTGGTTATAGAGTTGTTAAGGAACAAGGACAGGAATACAATGAAGCGGGATCCTTTTGCTGAATAGAATCAAACGACCGCATTTTTGAATGCCATTACGAGAACGGACCAGCAGATGTGCCCGCTAACTTTCTGCAGAAATTTACATTTTCTGCAGAAGCCCTGGGCAGACTGGTCCCATATTGTTCTTGGCGGTATATGCTAAAATAGGCGTTTCGCATTGGAGTTTTGGATTCTCTTTTGGCTTTTTAGCCCTTTGTATCCAAATACACACAATAGAAATGGGGATACAAAAAAGAAAAAAAAGAAATTTAATGTTCGCTCACGAGCATCTTTTGTACTATGTTCAGGATTCCTTATTTCTTCTCCCTCTCTCTCTGGAAAAAAAAAGGGAAATAAATGAGTAAAAAAAAGAAAGAGTGATAATAATAAAATAAAAAATGACAGATAGAATTAAATTCAATATCATAGGAAAGATTCCGTCTTCTTATTGTTGTTTTAATAACCAATAATAAACATTTTACCTATGATTTGGAATGGAAAAAAAATGGCCAGGTTAGGTACTGACCAAGCATGATAAGAAAAAAGAAGCCTTTCTTTATCTAGATGGGATTGCTTTTCTCTTCCCACTTGTCACGTAAGTTTTGACATGGCACTATGCTTCATAATCGTGCACCCCCTTTTGTAGTACTTACTTCTTTTTTTGTCGGAATTCTAGTACTTACTTCTAGGCCCCTTTTATAGTACTTTCTTTTTTTTTTGTCGGAATTCTAATACTCACTTTCAGTCCCCGACAATTTCAAACGTTTGATCCATGAAAAAAAGACTATGATCAAATGTTGAGATTTATCAGGATACTATAGGAGCACCATATGGGACAGAGGATCTTCTCTCATGGTCTCTCTCTCTCTCTCCCAATCTTAATAAAGAAAAGTCGGAAAAAATTACCAGAAAAATCATAAACCTATTACATTTATTATCAATTTTAAACCTTTCAATTTAATCAATTTCATCCTAATTTTTTTAACAATTCATCGATAATGTCATTCTGGTCAATTTTAGCCGAAAATTGCTGATATGAATGTCGATCATCCTATGTGGCACAGTTTAACACTGACACGGACTTTTTTTTTGCAATTAAAAACAATTTGCATCTTTTACATTTTTATTTTCTTTTGTCTTCTTCTTTTTTCACTATGGCCAGTGAGAGTCACTGGGGCCTCGTTGGTCGTTGGGCTAGGCCTATCCTTGCCGGCCATGGTCGAGGACCCGGTGACCCTCACTGACCACAATGGAAAAGAAAAAGTAAAAAATATAAATATAAAAATTTCAATTTTAAAAAAAATTGCAAAATTATTCATGCCAGCGCTAGCTATATCAACTAGCCTCCACGTCAGCGATTTCGGATTAAAATTGATCAAAATGACTACATTGACAAATCGTCACAAGACTTAAGATCGAATTGGCCAAATCAAAAAGCCTATAATTGAATTGGCACAAATGCAATAGATTTACGATTTTTTTTAGTAATTATTTTAAAAAATCGAGAAAAGGAAGAGCTTTGTCATAGTGTTCTTTTTACACGAGTGAGAAAAGTGAGAAGCAGGTGAAAGCGCCCCCACAAAGTATTCTTTGGGATACACAACCACTCTCTCCATATAAGCAAATCACCCTCGAAGACATTTTCTTAAATTTTCAATCTCAAAGCCCCCCACAAGTCAAGAAGTCAAAATTAGATAGTTGACCCAAACTAAAACTAGCCAACCCTTACTAATACTAATGATAATGATAATGATAATGACAATGCATCAATCAACGAGTCTAAACAGGGACTGAGTATGGTCCAATATAGCATGCCGACTTTCTGCCGACCTAGGATAAGCTTTAACCAGACAGGGCAAAAAACCCAAACGGCAACATCCACGTGCGAAACCCCACGATTTAAAGGTCGGTCCATGCCAAAAAACAGAGCCGCGAACGCCCGCTGCTGCAGCAGACAAAATGCATGTTCGCTTATCGATTGATGACTTCACACCCCAAAAGTCAAACTCTCTTCATTCATAATCCACACCAATCTGGACAATTTAACAATAATTACATGCCACCCTTACTTTAATGCCACTGCACGTTACTTTAAATAAAAAAAAAAATCCCGGGCACTCATAAAAAAGCTGCAGCAGTTTTCCCTAATTAATCCAACCCTAATCCGCCTCACGAAATTACAGAAATGCCCCTGATCCCATCGCCGCCCGTGGACCCACAAAAAACAAGCAGAGAAAACAAAAATAAAAAATAAAGAAGGATTCGTCTCACCTGTTCGCACCGAACCGAACTGCATTTCTTCTGTGCGTCTTCTCGCGGGTTGATGACCCATCGGACGGGGCGAAATGACGGCGATGCCCATGCTCCGGACACGGTCGACCGGGAGGGGGGGGGGGGGGGGGAGTTGTTGGGGGGACGTCCACGAGGCGCCTCTGCTTAGCATCTCCCTGAAGCGCTTGAGCGAGTCGAGCCTCTGCAACTTCAGATGCTGCCTGAACCGGTTGATGAAGGCGTCGGCCTTCGCGTCGATCTCGTCTCCTCCTTCTTCCTCGGACGCCGCCGCCGCCGTGCCGCCGTTTTTCCTGCCCTCTCTCGCCGTCTGGGGCCTCCGGCGCTCCACGAAGTCGTCCTCTTCCTCCTCGGAGTGCCCGCCCGCCGACCTCTCTCTGGCCGACTTCTTCATCTTCGCGGGGAGCCTGGCCGGCGCCTCGCCGGGGGCGGCTGTCCTCGGGTCCGACCTGATCCTCCTCACTCGATGGTCCTGACGGACCCGACCCGCGCCACTGTAGGGAGCTGAGTCGTCGGCGTCGTCTTCAGAACCGGAGTCGAATCCGAGGTGGTGAAGCGCGTCTGCGTCCGAGTCATGCTCGCTCGATCTGTAGACGGAAGAGAAGTTGATAGACTTGACTCGCTCGAGGAGAGACGGGGCTCGGGCGAGCCGTGCCGGCTCGACTCGGTCCCCGTACTCCTGTTCCGGTGAATGCTCGCCGTGGTCGGCTTGCGGCTGGCCGTAGCCCGGCGCTTCGAATTTGTAGATGGAGAAGTCGAAGGACTTGAGCCGCTCGACGAGGGAAGGCGCCCGGGCGAGAGGCGGCGAGTCGACCCGGTGGGAGAACTGCGGCTCCGGGTACGAGCCTTGGGCTGGGACGTGGTCCGGTTCGGGATAGCCGGCGGGGTGGTCGAACATGTGGAGAGAGAAGTTGATGGACTTGAACCGGTCGAGGAGGGACGGGGCGCGGGCGAGCGGCGGGGGCGCGTCGACCCGGCGGCCGGCGAAATCGTGCTCCGGGTAAGAGTGCCCGTACTGGGCCGGCTCCGGCTCCGGGTATCCGCCGGCGGGGTGGCCGAACTTGTAGAGGGAGAAGTCGATGGACCTGACGCGGTCGAGGAGGGAAGGGGCGCGGGCGAGCGGCGGCGGCGGGTCGGAGTGGCCGAGGTGGTGGTCGGGGTGCCCACTCCCAGGGGAGGTGAGGCGGGAGGTGAGGAAGATGGTGCCGATGACGAGGTTGAGGAAGAGGAAGAGCGAGCTGGGGGTGAGCCAGCCCTCCATGAAACCCCACATGGCCGCAGGAAAAACGTTACCGCTCAGCTGCACCTCCTCCTCCTCCTCCTCCTCCTCCGCTGCGTTTCTGAGGGGCTTTCTTCGGTTTCGGAGTCAGCAAGAAATGGCCTGCGAAACTCAGATGTGGGAGTATAATGCGAGGGGTTGAGACATATTTATGGGCGGTGTGAATGCCTCTTACTCTAAGGAGCCTCAGGATGGGGTGGAGTGACGACGAAACATCGTTTGGACAGGGGACAAGGGACAAGTAGGCGTGACGCGGGATATTTCGGGGGTTGAAAAATCAAACGATTCCTTTCGACGAGGACGACTCGACGGGGCCAAGCCCGTTCGCTGCAATGCACGTATCATTTGTACAGTGAAATTTACGTCGGCCCTTTAAATATGAATTATTACGTGAATGATCTATAAATTTTGACCTAATATATAATTTAATTTTTAAAATTTTAATTTATTTAATATTATCCCCGTCCTTTAATCCAAACTTTTGATGCGTTCAATGTAGTCCCTAAACTTTTCGGTATATGTTCAATTTAATAACTAAACTAATTATTCCCGAACTTGAATTAATTGAAGAATGACATTGAACATTTTTATAAAGTGCAATGACTAAATTGAATACGAATAAAAAGTTTAAAAACCACATTGAACGCATAAAAAATTCAAGGATTATATTTTATATTGGGTTAAAGTTCGGAGATCGCATTTAACGAATTAAAACTTTATGGACTACATTTCACATGGGGCCAGAGTTGAGAGATAATTTGTGTGATTTTCCCCAAGATTAGCCTCGATTTTTTAAGTTTGCAGACTTTTGCCTTTTGGTCTTGTATCTTGGAGCTAGATTTGCTGCACATCCCCCTTACAAAATGCATGGTTTTGTAGGTGTGAATCGACCGACGAACGCGCCAAAGAGAGGCTAACGGAATTTGACGTGCACTAAGAAGCGATCGAACTTCCAAACGGCTGGACCCCGCCCAATGGTTTCGTGCTCGACCACGAAGCGTGGGCACGAAACTTTGATGGAACGTGGATCCTACGGAACTATGTCTGATGGAAAGCAAAATGGGAGAAAATTACACCGCATTAAAATGAAAACACATCAAAAGGAAGTGGAATACGAATGAGACTTTTGGTGGAGAGTGAATTATGATGATCGGCAAATTTAAACTATGTTTGTTTCGCGGAAAATATTTTCCGGCGTTTGGATAGCTTAGGAAAATGAGTCAACGAAAAATATTTTTTTAGTAAAACGGAAAATCTATGTTTAGACTCTAGGAAACGATTACCTCTTTAAAAATCAAAAAATCATTTTTCAAAAATATGACTAAATATATAGTGCCTGGACTAAAAACTCTACGTTTTAGCACGAGAACCCCAATACTTGTTCCCAGGCCCTTGACAACGGGGCGGGGTCCATTGAGGCCGAGCTCGAGTCCAAAGAGCAAGGCTCAGAACCCTAGTGCCCATCCACAAAGGCCAAGTCGGGACCTCGGTGCTCGTGCCCGAATCTCTAACACCCATGCCCAGGTCCAATAAGGCGGGATCGTGTTATCAAGGTCCGGCCTAGGATCTCGATGCCTAAGTCCGTGTCCTTGACACTCATGCTCACGTCCACCGAGGTAAGGATCGAGACCCCAAAGCCCGTGCTCGAGTTCCCGGCGCCTAGGTCCATCGAGGTTAGGCTGGGGTCGAGGTCCATCAAGGCTGGATCATGAATTTTTGCCCCCATACTCTGTTCCTCGGCTACTTATGGTGTTCCAAATAATATATATCTATTTAGAAACATATTTTTCTTATCAAATAATGGATAATATTTTTCAATTTATTTTTAAGTTACAGTCAAATACAGAAAAATATTATCATTTTTCTTAAAAATGATTTCTTTAAAAAAATATATAAATGTTATATTTTTCACGACATAAACGAGATTTTGATTGTCGTCGATTTTGTAGATGGAGATTAGCTTTTTGTGTTGACAGAAAGATAATATGTGGACATGAAACGTGAAAGGTCGCTGACGATAGAAAGGAGTCGATGCTTGGAGTAGTCGCCGTCGGTAACTAACAAGCCCTTGTCTGCATGTGCCTCTCCCAAACAAATTTTGTACTCACAGAGATTGATAACTCCACATGGGTCTCCACTGCGTCCCAGTCGCGGTAGGCCGCGACATCATGTACGCTTTAAATTTGACGCCCTCCTTATTTCAATTTAGACTCCGTTTATTTCGTAAAATATATAAATATTTTTAAAATTTTATTTTTAGAGGAAGGTAGTAATATTTTTCGATGTTCAGATGAAATCTGAAAATAAATAGAAAAATATTTTCCATCATTTAATAAGGAAAATTTTGTTTTGATTTTCTTAAATAGACATACACATTTGACTGCTAGTGATGTGCACATGAGCAGCTCGAGAACCGAGCATAGGTACCGAAGTCCCGAGCTCGAATCCTAGCTCCCAGCAACGAATATGAGCACGAGCAAGAGTACGAACACCGGTCCAAGGTCCACATAAGCCGAGCTCGAGAACCCGATGGTCGTGCCTCACTCCCTGGCGTCTCGGCCCAGGTCCATGTCCCCGGCACTCACGCCTAAGTCCATCGTGGCCAAGACCGAGCAGTCACTTGAAATTAGGTCCTGGCGCTCGAGGTCCATCGAGGTCGGGCTCGAGACCCGATGCAAGTGCTCGGGTCCTCGTCCGCGCCTAACCGTCGAGGCCGAACCCTGGACCTTGGCGCCCGGGGAAAGGATGGGGGCGGAGTGATGATATCACAGTTTTGGCTGTCCTTTTCAGGAAATTCCCTTCTTTTTTTGTTTTAGGGAAAATTCCAATTAAGAACCCCAAATGGGGTCAAATTCTCAAAAAAGGGTTCAAAGTGAACATTGTGTCAAATAAGGGCATGAAGTGCTCAATCAGTTTCAAATAAGGACCCAAAGTGCCCAAAAAGGCCAGCGGAGGAAGAGAAGAAAAAAAAAAGAAAAAGAAAAGGAAAAGAAAAAAAACAGAAAAGGAAAAATAGAAAGAAAATAATAAAAAAATTAAAAAGTTACTGTTCCAGCAACCGGAACAGTAGCTTTCTTGTCGGCCGGCAGGTATTTTGGCCGGCTGGAGACCCAAGTCCTTATTTAAGACTTTTTAGGCACTTTAGATCCTTATTTGAAATTGATTAAGCACTTCATGCCCTTATTTGACACAATATTTACTTTGGACTCTTTTTTAAGAATTTGACCCCATTTGATTTTCTTAATTGAAATTTTCCTTTTGTTTTGTTGCGGAGGAGAAAAGGACACGTTGGTGGGACACACGTGGGACTTTTCAGGGGCGAAAAACTGAAAAATCAAATGATTGCTGTAGACGAAGACTCGACGGTCAAGCCATCACAACAGAAGCTGTCAATTTGCGCTGTCAAATCTACTACGGCCTTAGAATTAGATCATAAAATTTATATAAAATACAATAACACATTAAAATTTATCAAATTCTTTTGTTAATTTCGTCAAATCACATCAATACTGATATGCTTTTTTTAATTATTTTCTATCTCTGTCGTGGCTTTTTTTTTTAAAATATTTTTTCCCTTCTACCTAGTATTGACCTTTAAAAAACATGAAATATAAAAATGAAATCACGTCGTTTTAGCCTAAATCTTAATTCTTTAATCAAAATCTTAGTTAAATAAAATTACAAAAAAA
The DNA here is from genome assembly GCA_031216405.1 of Syzygium malaccense. Taxonomy (NCBI): domain Eukaryota; kingdom Viridiplantae; phylum Streptophyta; class Magnoliopsida; order Myrtales; family Myrtaceae; genus Syzygium; species Syzygium malaccense. The sequence goes on from CM062255.1 coordinate 6,370,733, forward strand.
GGAATTTTGAAAAAAAACGTAGAACCGCCATCGCCCCACTGTTACTAGAAAGGGCCGAGAACCCTCGTCAATCGCAAGTGACGACCCGACGACCCTCGCTTAGTGGCGCCCTCGCCACAGTCTGGTCAAGAGCCGTCGGCTCTCATTAAGCCCCCGCCAATGCTTGGACGGTGGGGTGGCGGCAACAAGGGCCTACCACCCTTGCCCTTGCACTTTTTTTTTTCCTTTTTTGTGTTTTTTAAAATACATTTTTTTTATTTTTAATCTAATTTAATTAAGATTTAAGTTTTTTGTCGGGAATTAAGACTTAGGTTAAAAACTTATATTTGGATCAAAATGACGCCGTTTTTACCTTATCATTCAAGTTTTAGCTAAGTCAGCGCCACGTACGAGAGGAAAAATAATTAAAAAAAAATCACGTCGGCATTATCCATTAGCTAAGCTAGACGAAGTTAATGGAATGTCTCGAATGCAAAAATTTTGAAAGTTTTATGACTTGATTGCACTTTTTGTAAGTTTTAGGACTCAATTAGACTTTCGTGATAAATTTTAAAACTTTTAAGCCCGCGGACTCTTGCCTGTTGGTCATGTATCTTGGAGATTAAAACGGTACACCCTTTTCTGAAGAGGTCAAAAGAGGAAGCTTAGATTGGCAAATTTAATGAGCCGAGAAATTGTCGCATCGAATCTGTAGATGGAGGTCCAGCATATGGTTTTGGCTGGTAGATAATGACGCGGACATAGAATGTGAATGGTAGCTGAAGAAGATAAGGAGTCAATGCGTGCTCCGCAAAACTCTTAACTCCACGTCCGAGCTCTAAATATTCGTTTCTCGATGGATATGACAAAAAGAATCCCCGAACCTGGATTCCACGTGTAATGTTGTCCCGAGGCTGCTAATTTTGTCCGACGTGCTTCTTGAACTATCGGTAAATGTTTATCGCGGTCCTTCGTTCCGCTCGAATGATGAATCGGACGATACACGGTGGCGTAGATTATTATATGCCGAGTGGGGATGTTTAAAAACGACGAGTCAGCGTGTCCATCTTTTCATCCGCCCGCTTTTAGGAAAAGAAAAAATCGAAATTAGGGCGTCGGCACGCCCATCGTTATTTGAAGACACGTCAGCAGATTTCATTAATTTAAATTGACAGAAGAATGATCATTGCACGTTTTTGCATAATCTAGCGATGATATTACACGTTGAATCGAAATTCGATAATCATTTATATCATATTTTCGTAACGATAATATCAAACCAGGACGGCGATCTCGCCTCTCAAAATTCGTTCCGTGTTATCTTCAAATCCATCACGTAATCGATAATGATGATACTGGACCGATACACATACGTCAAAACAAATCAGGGTGTTGCCTGAAAACAAAATTCGAAGTCCGCGGTTTCACATTTTCAGCGATCGTACTCAGCGATTCGGAGAAATCGAGGCAGGGGTCGTCGAAAAATCAAAGTCCCAATCCACAGATGCGGACAAAGGACACGCGTCTGAGTAAATCTCTTGCAATCACGATCTTCCAAAATTCAAGACAGGCCAGCGGTGACGTGCACGGTGACGCCAGGGACTAGCATACTCGATGATGTTTGAACGGAACTTTTTTAGCCGGCACAAATAATCTTTAAATTTTAATGTAGCGTACAGTGTAATTCATATATTTTAAATTTATTAAATGTGATCTTTAAATTTTTATTATATATTTAATTTAGTTAATAAATTATATAAAAATGTTCATTGTTATGCTTCCAGCAGTTCAAATTCAGTGGCAATATTATACTTTTTGATACAGTTGAAGGATTAAACTGAACACATACGAAAAGTCTAGGAATTTTATTGAACAAATTAAAAGTTCAGAGATCACATTGTATATCGAGCTAAAATATAAGAATCATTTGTGTTATTTTCCTATTTTATGACGAAGGTTAGAGAGTTCCAGAAGGAGGAGCAGCGGATGCGACAGGAACAGCTCGTCTTTGAACAGTGTGGATTTGTCGATGAAAATGGTAGGTTAGATAGATGATTTAGAAAGTCCTTTTTCTAAGATCGGGTCATGCTATTAAGTAAACAGTCCATTTCCCCCATCCAAAATGGTTTGCTCATAACGTAGAGAAGTTGACATGGTGACAACAATGTTTCTTAATTTCTTTATAGCTTAGAAGATATTTTGAAGATGATGGCTCATCTTGGAAACTTTTTGTTTTTATATGCATTGCGATTTGCATCTATCAGCTTTCCGACTTACGTGTTTTTTCGGTCACTGAGGGGTGAAAGAATAACCGGCGGGATACCTCCGATCCTTCCTGAGACAATTAGGCGGAGTTAAAAGAAGGTCAGTTGAGTGATTGTTTACGTTCGGTCGGTGAAGCTAGGGAAAGAGGGGAGAGTGGGCGTGGAAAATACATGATATTTTTAATTTTTTTTTGAGGAGGAGATGAAGGAAAACTTTTTAATTCGTACCTATTTGGTTGTAATTTCTCCCGTGACGAAGTATCTTTAATTGAAAATTGTTCTTTGGCCTATAATTGAAGGAGACCAGGGTGTTGTGCTGACTTCGGACAATAAATATGCAGGCGATTGAAGGAATCGATAACTTTAGATAGAATGGGAATGTACAGATGCAAATTGTGTTGGAATTCAGTCGACGACACAAACTTGGAAAATATAGAGTTGAGAACGTAACCAAATGTAAACAATTCTGCCAAAATGAATCGACGACACAGCTTGAGAACATAAACAAAGATATTACATCGAAATTTAATTAATAATACAACACCTATGATAGAGATTACACGGGGAAATTTAATTAACGACGCGAATCGAAAAGTTACGGCTATACAAATAAAGTATGGTGCAGGAAAGTAAAGCACCGAAAGATAATAAATTTGCTTGATTTGTGCGGGGCACTCTCGTTGGATGTCTAGTGATATTTATAATGATCCAGTAGTAACCGCCTTCCTACGTTACCTAGCTATTGCATTTCCCTGAGCGGTTTCTATCGATGACCTTCATGTTCCTCCATTTCCGAAAGTTTGGTGTCCACGCCTTCGTGACGCTACATTTCATCTTTTAAGCCGTTGTTTTTGTCATACTACATGATGATGGCCTCACGATCTTGCCTTCAACGGTTATCATCTTTTTCATGAGCCCATCTTCAAGCAGAAACTGTTCCATCCGAAAGTGTCGGTTCATTTATCCCTGACCTCAACTGCCTTGCTAATTTTGAACTTTCTGGTCGCATTTCGATGTTCTTCAAGTAAACATCTGCTGGTGGCTCCGTTACCCACGATGCCCATACCCCTATGTTTTTATACTTCAAGGTCTAGGACAAATTTGACCAAAAAAAAAAGGTTTAGATTGAATTGGCACAATTGCGATAGGTTTTAAGACTTTTTTGGTAATTTTCCGGAGATATTATTTGGTCTGAATCTTTCATAAACAGGTCCATTAGATTCAAGCCCAGGGACTCCCTAGAAGGCCCATTGCATATAACTAGGCCCAAAAGACGTCCCATAAATCAGAGCCCAGCAAATGTCGCGAGGGTCAGTGACCATCTCCCTCTCCCACCTTCGCCATTTCCAATTTTGTTGTTCTCACTGCTTCCTCGGCCCTTCCTTCCTCCGTCGCCGGTCTCCGATGGCTCCGCCGAGAATACTTCTCTGCGGCGACGTCCGCGGCCGGCTCGGCCAGCTCTTCAAGCGCGTCTCCTCGGTATCCCTCTCTCTCTCTCTCTCTCTCTCTCTACGCCTCTCGCGTCGCGCTTCTTCTCTCTAGGGTTTTTGTGCGCCCCGTCCTCCTCCTCTTAGCTCGTTCCCGTGCGGCTCCCAGGTGAACAAAGCGGCTGGGCCGTTCGACGCGCTGCTCTGCGTGGGCCAGTTCTTCCCCGACGCGCCGGAGCTGCTGGAGGAGTTCGCGGACCACGTGGAGGGCCGGTCGCCGGTCCCGCTCCCGACCTACTTCGTCGGCGACTACGGCATCGGGGCTCCCAAGGTGCTGTCGGCCGCCTCGCGGAGCCACGCCAACTTAGGGTTCAAGATGGACGGTCTGGAGATATGCGAGAATTTGTATTGGTTGAAGGGGAGTGGCAAGTTCACGCTTCACGGTAATGTTCGTATCTTTTACGGCTGTTTATTAGCTTCACTCTTGGAATTGGATTACGCTACAGAATTTCAACTTACTCATGTCTACACATCGGCTGCAGCTATAGTATGTAAGAAGAATTAGTAAAACCAGCTTACAGTCGAAGACATTCCGCGTGTTTTTGCTAGCATTAATGAGAACTTCTGCTGGAGGCAGCCTTTTGGATATGAGATCATGGGCCGATCATTTGCGGAGCTTAAGCTTCCATTATAATGGGAAACTGGGGGTGTAACGTGTAACTTTTTAGGATATCCATATCCATGTCATATGTGAAAGATGGTGAATTTGTCAGGTTCTAAGTAATAGCCAAAATCACGGGTATTTGTTATGCTTGCTGAACTTCTTAATTGGTTCTGGACATGGCTGCCTTGTTTGATTGTTTTAAAGGAATCATTTTCACTCGATTGCGTATTGGCTTTGTGATGTTTCGGTCAGACTATGGAAAAGATTTTAGTATATTTATCTCTGATTAGATGTACTTATGTTTAGGGTTATCTGTGGCTTACATATCTGGTAGGCACTCTTTGGATGGTCAACAATTTGGAACATATAGTCAAGATGACGTTGATGCCTTGCGAGCATTAGCTGAGGAACCTGGAGTTGTCGACTTATTCTTAAGATATCCTTGGTGGTCCTTTTCTTTTTTTTTTTTAGTTAAACATATCTTGCTCTGTTTTTGGTTGTGTGACTCTTGTTGGCCACCTTAATTGGTTTTCACTAATGAGTGGCCGAGTGGTATCACAAATAGAGCTGCAAAGACAGATGTTCCTCCTGGAATATCCGAGGCTTCTGGCAGCGACTCTACTATTGCGGAAATACTAGCAGAGATTAAACCACGGTAGGCAATATTTTTTTTTTAACTTTGTGAATGTCTTTGTTGGAAATGAACTTTTTGTAATTGTTATCATGAGACTGATGTTTTGATTGCTATTCGTGATAGTTACCATATTGCTGGCACTAAGGGCGTATTCTATGCACGTGAACCTTACTCTAATGCTGATGCTGTTCATGTCACTCGCTTTGTCGGTCTTGCTCCTGTTGGAAACAAAGAAAAACAGGTCAATTACCCTTCTCTACTTTGCGTCATAGATCATTTGCGTTTGGGAACTTGCATCTGTAGTTTTCGCCTGACAGGCTCAAAATATTTCGGTGTTGCTTCTTGATCTTAATTTTGGTCAGGTAAATCATGTTTATCTAAAAAAAATGATGTTTATCGGATATTTTTCGGTAGGTAGGATGTAGACCGAGTTAAACTAGACATGATCATTTAATTTGATTGTCCTCGACGTTAATCATGCAGTGAGATTCTTGTTCTCTAAGGCATACTTTTATGCATACAAGTGATGGAACGGTGGCTGTTTTATCTTGCTCTATGTTCTCTATGTTGTATATGAGATCTTTGCAGGTGTTAATAGTATGCTTCTTTACGACTAGCTTACTCTAATATGGGAGTTATCTGATATCCAAACTGCTTTTAGTGCAAATATTTCTCTGTTCTTGTCTGTCTACTAATGTTTCCAATTTCTATTTTGCCCACGTGCATCATAATCTTGTTTTTCTCTCAGAAATTTATCCATGCACTTTCTCCTACTCCGGCATCTACCATGTCTTCCTCTGAGATTAGCATGAAACCTCCAAACACAACCTTGTCTCCATTTACAGCAGTAGAGCAAACTGCTGGTGCAAAGGAAGCAAAAAAAAGGACTGCCGATGATGCTAATGACGCACAATATTGGAGATATGATGTTTCCCAAAAACGTCAGAAACATGCAGTTGGCGACAGTGATAAGCTATGTTTTAAGTATTTGTCTTCGGGGTCTTGTCCACGAGGTGAAAAATGCAACTTCCGACATGATATAGATGCAAGGGAGCAATACCGAAGAGGGGTTTGTTTTGATTTTCTTAACAAAGGGAAATGTGAAAGGGGTCCTGACTGCAACTTTAAGCACAGTTTGCAGGAGGAAGAGGAAAATGGTTCTCGAAATGGAAATAGGTCTAGAGGTGCTAATGTTAATAGGTCAGTTTTCTCAATGGGTGCCTTCTGTTTTTTGCTAATAATGTACATTCGTTCAAGTGGAATGAAATTATTGACCACTGCTTATGAATCCAATTTAAGCACAGTTTGTGATTGAAATTCAGGTCAAAAGAATGCTGGTTTTGTTTATCGAGCCCCAATGTGGAGTCTCATCTGATCATCAGTGTAGGAGAAAGATACTACTGTGCACTGCCCAAGGGACCATTAGTTGAAGATCACGTGCTGATAATACCTATCGAGCATACACCAAATACTCTTTCTTTGCCTCCAGAAACTGAAACAGAGCTTAACAAATTCCAGAACTGCCTGAAGATGCATCAAAAGAACCAACGGAAGGAAGTTGTTTTCTTTGAGTGGGTTTCCAAACGTGGGACTCATGCTAATCTTCAGGTATTGTCATAGTGCAAAGAAAATTTGTAACATGTTGCTCATGGTATTACTTTACCTCCTTCATCCGTCTTGTCATTTTATCTCTCTTTCTAAGTGCCAGTTAGTCACTTTCTTTTTCTCAATAGTTTGATTGCATTGCCTGCAGGCTATTCCTGTTCCGTCATCTAGAGCAGCTGCTCTTCAGAGTATATTTAGTTTGGCTGCTGAGAAGTTGGGATTTAAATTTAACTCGAGTAAGTTAAATTTGTCATTTCGCTTGTTTTTCTAGAATTTCATAATAAGAGAAGGATCTTCAGTGACTATCTTCCTTAATCCTTGGTAGTGTCATGCTATCATGCACATTTGGGCCTACGGACGACAAATTCACGTTTTTCCTGGCTCGAGAAGTCATAATGTGACTTAAGTACTTTTTTCTGCTTAGCCATCGCCTATGACAGACACTTTATCAGTGTCTCGAGGCCATATAGCTCCAAAGTGAGAAATAAGTGCTCTGGTATTGACCGGTTGATCTGTGCCTCGTGTGTGAGATTGTTATCACCCATGCTGAGTTGCTGAAGGATTGGCAGTTCATGAGAATGCTCTAGTTTGTTAGAGTGACATGAATTGAGGACAGCTATTTTGTTTGTTGTTCCAACTGCATCTATCATACTCATATTGTGCTTCTCTTGATTTAGGCACTGATGGTAGAGAGATGGTGAGAACAAAGTTTGACGGTAAACAGAGTCTCTTTTATGTGGAATTGCCCGAAGGAACTGTACTATCACATACAGTGGAGGACAACGAGACTTTTCCTGCTCAATTTGGACGCGAGGTAATTTATCTGGCATTCTTAATCCATTTACTTTCATGGGTTTTCATCTTGGCTTACTGTTGGAGTTACGGCTTCTAAGTTTAGTTCGGTTTTTCAGTTATGGAAAATGGTATTGATTCTGTCCGTTTGTATAATTGATGACAGATGTCAAGAATTTGGATAAATTGGTCTTTAATTACGTCCATTTCAACTTGAAGGCTGGGACATCTATTGAAGTTTAAATTTAGCGGACTGAAGACTAAGCTTGTAACGTGATGCCTGTGAAAATATGCAGGTGGTGGCAGGTTTGCTGAACGTGGCAGATAAGGCTGATTGGAGGAATTGCGCACTAAGCAAAGAAGAAGAAATCAAATTGGCAGAAGATTTCAAGCGCCGATTCGCGGCATTCGACCCCAATACATGATTGTCGCACTGAGGGTCGACCCCACTATGCGTCTTCCGTCTTTTCCCTTATTATAATGACCTTGGAATTTCAAGACAACCTCAGTTGGATGTTCTGCAAGCAAAAAAAATCATTCACGAAGTCGATTCTTGCTGGGCCACGATCATCCGGTCTCGAGCATTTGCAGAGGGAGTTATTTATTTATCATTTGCAAATGAATGTGGCTAAGGGATGATTCCTGTTGCGGCAACCACTAAGAGACGGACAGAATCTTATGAATTCAGAAAGCTGTTGAGGAGCCAATTTCGCAGATCCTTCAGAAAGAGACTTTGGAAGCGTGCTTTACCTAAAAAATGTGCGCGTCCTTCCAGCCCTTCGTGGAACCTGCTGTTTCTTTCTTGGTCAAAATGAATCCGCAGTTGGATTCTTTTACATATTTCTTTACTTTGATTTTCTTAGTTGCTTGCCCTCTGTTCATGAAAAGGTGCAAAAATTGTATAAGCTCGTTTGGGGCATTAATGCGCGACAGGTAAGGCGATTGTGACGTTCCCGGGCACTGTTCTTCTTGAGCTAATGCGATGATGTTTAAACATAAAGCGTTTTGGAAATCGGACAATAAAATATATACAACATGAAAATAAATTGGACGTCTGTATTGACGCGGTTAAGTCGGCATGTCTTGCTTGATAAAGAGAGTGGTATAAGATTTTACTATAGATGAAGCGTATGGTAGAGATTGCAGCAACATTGGATTCTTTTAAACCGTTGGTATTTTTCGGTTTCCATTTACATCATATAACTCACATGATTTTTGGCTCTCGCGATTCCTTCATGATATAAACTGTCTATGATTTTTGCGACGTGAGAGTACTCGAAATTAGTTCCCGAAGTGCGTCTGGCCACCAAGAACAAGTCGACAATAGACTTTCCACTTCTGTGTCCTCTTATCACGGCCAAAGTCCAACACAACTTCGAACTCCAAAGCCCAAAAGAATTCGGATGCTCGTTGCCATACAACGTTGTGGGGCTGAATATTCTCATTCGTGTCCGAATGCCATGAGTCGATTGTCAAACAACCCTTTTTGGTCGTGATCGTGACATGGCGAAGGATGAATTCCTTTTGGAATCGTTGTTGTTCAAGAACGACGAGACGACCCACTAAAGATGGTCGTCGGGGTTTACATGAAGAAGAAGCTAAAAGGTTTCTATTTGGTACTCGTCGATGTTGATCTTCTTATCACGAGCAGATACGTGCACTCGAAATAATCGTGCGAGGAGAGTAGGAGAGCTGATGTTCTTGTGTCTGATTAGTTTCATCTAGCTCGATAAAACCCTAGAAACAGATGGAAACCCGCGATTTTTGTAGGACCACCGACATCAATACGGTCATGCATCCGGTGATGCGTGACCATGACAGGCCCGCCGATCTATCGAGTGGGGCTTCGATTAGATTAAGCTTGCCAGATTAAGTCTGACAATTATGCTTTTTCCCGATGTGGGCCTAGTCCTTTTCTTCTTGTTTTGTAAATCTAGGAGCACAATGGAAAGATTCAGCTAGAGCACTTGGTACGCAGTTAGTGGGATTTGAACAGATGACTCCACCTAGTGAAATTGATCACTTCTCATATCCGACATGCCCGACCTAATCAATCTCGTACTTCATCTAGCAATAGATTCGGTCCCTCCATTAATCTCAGGTCACAATTTTAGCAGAAATTTCATATTTCTATCTAGATATCGATGGAAAATGCTGACTAAGTGCCAGAGAAACACACCGCTTATGTGGAATACAAAATAAAGATTAGTGTAGGGAACACTTTGTAACAAAAATGAAGTAGGGCCTCAATTTTTTTTTGTCGAAAAGTAGATGGACCTAAATTGAGCAGAAGCATTATAAGGGGCCATTTTTGTAATTTCAGCTCAACATTTTATTTGCTTATTATGCGTTAGTGCCACAGTGTCCATAGCTGGTGCTTAGTCACCGTTGTTCCATGGAGAAGGGAAAATAAAACAAACAGTCTCTGAATTTTGGTTTAATGTGCAATTTGATTCTTAAATTTTTAATTTATTCAATGTTATCCCTGAACTTTAGCATAATGTTCAATTTAGTCCATGAATTTTTAATTTGTTCAATATAGTTCATGAACTTTTAGTATATGTTCAATTTAGTCCCTAAACTATTTGAAAATGTTCAATGTAGTCCTTCCATTGATTCAAGTTCAAGGACTACATTGAACATTTTCATATAGTTTAGGGACTAAATTGAACTTGTACTAAAAGTTCAGGACCACATTAAATAGATTAAAAGTTCAGGGATCAAATTGAATATTAGGCTAAAGTTTAGGGACTATATTGAATAAATTAAAAATTCAGGGACTAAATTACAAATTAAATCAAAGTTCAGGGACTGCTTGTGTCATTTTCCCGTAGGAGAACTCAAGCAAAAGTTTGCAGATTCAGTGCCCGGCATGGAGAGATACCTTTTGGTCTATATATACGTGCACCGCTTGACAGCACTGGTCTCGCATGACCTCGTATTTGAAAAATCTCTGCGAGGGTAAGGTTTTTCCGATGGATGTGGAACATAGCCGAGCCAGCCCGGCCGTCGCCTTGGCCCACTCGAACCAAGAATACCCCGTCTCCATCCCCACTGCCGCCGGCCAGCACCGCCAGCCGTTGCCCTCGCCGATATGCGAGAAGTACCTATACCCATGCTTCAAGATCTCGATGATCACCATCTCAGTCTTCGTCGGCACTCTCTTCGTGGTCATACCTGCTCAGGTGATCCCTGAGTTCCGGGTTGAACCGGCCTCCTCCTCCGGCTCATTCAACGTCTCCGCCTCTGCGATCTTCCTGCGCTGCGACGTTCAGATCAGTGTCAAGAACCCGAGCAGCTACTTCCGAGTGAACTACATGCGCGCGAGGGCCACACTCAAGTACGGCGGCAAGCGTTTGTCGGACGCTTCGTTGAATCCGTTCGTGCTGGGAAAAAAGGAGCAAGCGACGGTTGCCGCCGTGTTCGAGTCGAACGTGTCGAACAGTAGAAACAGTTGGCAAGCCATGACTCTGGACTCGAGCATCTCGAGCGGCGAGGTGAGCGTCGACGTCGACCTGGAGGTCGGCAGGAGAATAGGGTTGGGCGAATGGTGGATTAGTGCGCCTGGTTTGACCATCTCATGCGAGGACATGATCTTCAGGTCCCCGTCCTCCTCGGAGGGCCAGGATTGGACCTTGATCACTCCCTCCGAGTCGTGTAGCATTGGCTTCTTTGGTTATATTTAGCAGGAGCAAACCCTACCCGTGGAAAAAAAAAACAAAAAAAACCAGAAAAAAAGTTTAAAGAAAAAAAATAGAGCGCATACATACAGCTTCAGTATAAAGAAAGTTCTGCATAAACGACCTTATCCTTCATTGATTAGCGTTTGTTCTGCTTGGAAAGGCTGAGCGATTAGGAAACCAGCATTTCTAATGATTGCGTCGAGTGCACTTGAGCATCCGATGCAGCTTAGCTCCTGTGCATGATGCGTCCGATGCATCCAGCAGCGTCTTCATCGAAAGAGCGGTCGATAGGGTGAAGTTTCGTTTGTGTCTGTTGTCCATATTATTCCATGAATTTGGATACTCTCTCAGGTACTTGACTCGGCTTAAGGCATTCTGATCTTGACCCATCACCTCAAAAAAGTTGATAAGTGGCCGAAATGAAGTTGCAGGTGGATACACCTCAATCGTTACGATGTAAATCGAGCCAAGTTATTTGTGTATAGTTCTTGTAAATAGAGGATGTCTGGATTTCCTTATTCAGATACAGCAGTTGGATGACCCGCGCATGTTTAGCAGTATCGGTTTGATTTGATCAGAAGTGTAATATATAGATGTGTGTGATGGTTATGAGTTGATTCTCTTCATGTTGACGATTGTAAAAATAAACATAAATGGATTGTTCATGGTATGATGGTTATTTCTCTCTATGTCTCCATGTGGGACTTCAGACAAATGTGGTGTTGTCCAGGATCTTCAGACAAATGAGAGGGTCCTCCATTTACACTGCCATATAATAGGTTATATTGGTATCGCTGATTTCATCAGTTGCAATGTATTTAGCTTACACTTTTGAACTAGGGTTTTTAACGCAATAAGAAAGCTAGGTAACTATTTTTTTTTTGATAACCCGGGAACCCCCCACACGGCCGGTAGCTGGAGAGATAAATCTGGGGTGACGCTAGCGCAGGACCTACCACCACGACGTCACGTTTAAGAATCCCTAACGACAGCGCTGGGATTCGAACTCCTTCCCTTCGTGAGGGGAAGAGAGCCCAAAGCCAACGCAGCCACTGCGGGCGGTGGTAAAGCTGGGTAACTGTTAGAATACACAAAAACGAAGTATGTTCTCAAAAGGGAGATGACCATAAATATCAAGGAGACTTGTGCTAGTTTCTTCTGTAGCCTTTCCATATAGTTTATTGATCATCAAAAAGTTAGATATAGTTGGTCCTTTTCTTTTGTACACATGCCTACAAAGGAGGGGAGATCAGGGTCTGACATCATATGTTGAAAACAAGATTTGCAAATAGCCCCAGTGATTATTTATATTATGAATTCATCCGAAGAGATTCAAATCGTTGTGCTTCACATAGCATATTTAATGATTCACTTTTCGGAGGATTTGTTTCCTGTTCCAGCGGTGAGGAGCCTCAAGGTACGCCCCCCTTACTCGACCTTTATAGAAGAAGCCCCGCCCTTAACATTTTACATGATAAGTTGATAAGCTCCAGAGCTGTGGAAAGCCAGTCATCATACTCCACTTTAGTTAAGCTTAGACGAAAGAGGAACTTCATTTATCTTTGCGGCTAACTTTTATAGTAGGAAGAGTGTCAGAAAAGTTTTAAACCTATTACATTGGTGTCAATTTAGTCCTAAACCTTTCGTTTTTGTATTAATTCAGTCATTCCACCTAATTTTGACCAGATTTTGCTGATGTGGAAGTCGGCTGGTTTACATGCCACTAGGGGTGAGCAAGATGGACCACCCAAACTGGGACCGGACCAGACCGGACCAATCGGTTTGGTCCGGTTCTCAGGAATAACGGTCTGGTTCCCGGTTCCTAAAAGTGGAACCGGTTTTCGTGCAGTCCGGATCCCGATTCTAGTGTGGGAATCGGACTGGACCGGATCGGACCGATAAATATATATTTTTCTAATTTTTTCATATATATAATATTTAATACATATATATATGAAAAATATTTAATATTGGTCCAATTGGAACTGATTGTTCAATTTTTTCATATATTATATATTTTTCCAGTTTTTTTCATGGCCTTATGGGATCAAATCAAAACTACAAAGGAAAGAATGGAACAGTCGGTTCCTGGTTCACAAATAATATTTAATATTGGCCTTATTGAAATCGGACCGGACCATCGGTCTGGTTAGGTCCACGGTCCCAAGACTAGCCGGTTCGATCCCCGATCCTAGAAACTGAGAATCGATCCTCCAGGTTCGGTTCCCGATTTTTGGGTTGGACCGGATTAGACCAGGAACCGCTTACCCCTACGTGGCACCGCTGACGACGACGTATATAACTTTTAATAATATCTTAATATTTTATAAAATTTTTTAAATATTTTTTCGTTTCCTTTCTTCTGGCGACCAGTTGGAGGTCACGGCTGGTGAGCCCCACCGACTGGCCTTGCCAGCAGCGGCGACAGTGAGCTTTGCCCTCGCTAGTGGCCGTGAGGTCGCGGCCTTCGACCTTGCATCTGCCAGAGGCTAGGTGAGGCACGACCTCACTAGATCTGGTGAGGTCGGGCCTTGCCCATGGCTAGCGGGGCTTGACCACGCCAGCCCAGCGCAAGGCCACCCTTGCGACCATCCGGCGAGGTTGAATGGCCGCGAGGGCGGCCTAGCGCTGGGCTGGCGAGGGCTTGAGCCTTTGCTAGTGGTCACGGGCGAGCATTGCCAGTGGTTGAGTGAGTCTTGCTAGCGGCCGGCGAGCTCCTCGGTCACCGGCCCGACGATCGGCTAGAGGAAGAGGAAAGGAAAAGAAAAAAAAAAGAAAAGAAAAAAAGAAAAAAATAAAAAATTCAAAAAATATTAAAATCTTATTAAAGTTGTCCACGTCATTGCCGGTAATGTCACGTAAGTCAGCCGGCATTCACGTCAGCAAAATCCGGTTAAAATTAGCCGGAAGGACTGAATTGGCATAAAGACAAAATGTTTAAGATTGATTAGCAAAAAAAAAGGTTTAGGACTAAATTGGCACAAATGTAAAAGGTTTATGACTTTTTCAACACTTTTCCCCTTTTATAACATCACACATTACTTATTTACAAGATTTACAACGGTCTTATGCACACATGTAGTCTCTCTCTCTGTTAATAGCTTAAACTTTAGGGCGAACTTTCTTATGAGGTTTGAAGCTCGACCTGAAAACCCTGTTCCTTCAAATCTTTCATAATAAGCTGGTGTAGCGGATGGCCCCAACTTCTGGTTAAGCTTGGTCGGGCCAAGGTGACCGAGACAAGGTCTTAAGGGCAAATTTTGTCCTCGCCGCATGCCAAAAGTGGTCTGGCCAAGTGAGAGATTTGCGTTGAGATAATGACCAAGCGGAAGGATATCAAAATTAAGGGAGAGCGGGCCTAAGATAGGAGGCTCACATGTCAAGAGGCGATTTATTGAGGTGCATGTAAAAGGATGTCGGAGGGAAGAGGTCCCCCATCGGGAATGTAGTGTAAAGTTGAGTAATTAATATATATCCCAGTTGTCTCGTAAATTAGTGGCTTAAACTTTTAAGTAATGTTAACGGGTTCGGATTTAGACTTTCTCTTGACGATCTCCCGAGGTGAAAGTGTCGGGGTTCCACTACGCATCCTAACAATAAGACTACTAAAGAAAATCATCCATACTCCCAGGATTTTCTGTTGCATTTGCGACAATATCGTCTCCTTTCCATTGCATCTTCCCTTAATAAACCCTGTGTTCGATTTAGCATGTAAAAGTATTTCGAAATTTCGTATCTTGTTTTGAAAAAATCTCCCCAATTTTCAGCGAAACATTAATATGAAGTAGCCATAACATCTCAAAAACCAGAGTAAATCACACGCTAGAAGCCACTCTTAACATCCATCCATGAACACGGTGAGAACCCCAGCAAAAGGGCAAAGGTTTTTTGCTCTCTCTACATCATCTCTTACGCACTGTGAATACTTTTTGTATCTTTACCTTTTAGTGAATATTCTGAGACTCATTATTGTTCCGCTTAACGCAACGTGTAGTCACAATCGCATTTTAATGCTAGCTAGCTACTACTTAAACTCATATTCAACTGAGATTAATTGTATGATGAGTGGGGATCTATGCAACAAAGAGGTAAGCACTTGTACTATCGTGGATTATAATGGAGGGTGCGATGCTTTTGTTTGGGCCACTCATATGGATACTCTTTCGTCGTGCTTTGCTGGCTTAAGACCACGGGATGACGTAAGTGGGGTTTCACGTAGCCATATGCCTATAGGGATGTGCAAAAAAACCGAGAACCGCCTAAACCGTTCAGAACTAGACCGGAATGGCGGTTCCCATGGGGATTGGTCCGGTTCCTGATTCTAGGCGTAAAATCGCCACCCGCTCATCCGGACTGGACTGGACTGGTCATATGTATATACACACACACATAATTTTTAAGAAAAATTTCCAACAAAAAAAAAAGAAAATATTTTAAGAAAAATGAAAACCTCAAAATCCTTAATCTGAATTTCAATGCTCTTCAACCGAGTGTTCGTCTTGTCTTACTTTCACCTTATTTGAGTCGTTTCTTTATCTCTCACTCATGGTCTTCACTTTCAAGTTCAACACCCATCAACTCATGGCCTTAACTCTCACTCCTAGTACCTTAAGGCAGTGCCTCCAGCCATTTATCGCCTCTTTCTCTCACTCTCGGTCACCTTCATTTGTGTGAAACTTGGTGGGATCGATTCCATGGACCCGCCCAGGAATCGGACTAGACTAGCGGTCCGGTTCTTGAGTGGATCCATGGAACCAACAGGTGGATTTTGGTTCTAATTTTTCGGAATTGGTCCTTAATGGGTGGTTCCCGATTTCATGGTAGGAACTGCCCACCCTGCGGTCCGGTTCTTGGGCGGGTCCATAGAACCAACGAGTGAATTCCGGTTCTAATTTTTTAGAATCAGTTCCTAATGGGCGGTTCCCGGTTCCATGATAGGAACTGCCCGCTCGGACCATGTTCACCCCTAAATGTATGTGTGTATATATCGATAAATAGGTTATTTCACCAAATGTACATGGGGCTAATCCTATCAAATTGAAATAAGCGTATTGGATCACTCGATGGAAACTCCTAAATACTGGGAGCTTCAACTTAATTTGTGAAGATTTACTAATCCAGATTTGGGGGCACAAAATGATCCCAGTCCACGTCCCGATCTGCTCTGCCTCGCCTCGTGCCGCTTCGTTCTCCTGGCGCCGGTAGTTTTCGGTTCACAAAGCGGTGGGAGAGAGTAGAGAGAATTGAATCGTACTTTTCCGTGCAGACAAGAATCGTAGATATTTTTATGAGCAATACATTAAATAAACACGTGGTGTAAACCCGACGGTGATTGCAGGAGATGAAAACAAGAGGCTGGAAACAGTTTGTATCGAAATACGGTCCAAATTTTTGCACCATTTCAACCGCATTATAATGATGATTATCCTCAACCGCAGATCAAACAATAGCTAATATTTGAACTGTTGAGGTTGTCCTACATCGATTGTGGAAGGGGCTGATGGTTCGTTTATAAGTGTAAAGTAAAATCTCATCTTTTGAACTAACTTTTGCAGTAAGAATGGCCCAAGATCACCCAACACTGGTATCAGAGCTCATGTTGCCAACAAATCTGGACGCAATAGTCACATGGGAGAGATACGGGTTGTCGCTGCTCCGACTTAGGGTTCGATGTGTGAGGGGGAGATTATTGATGTTATCACACATTGATTGTGAAATGGGCTAGTGATCGGTTTAGAAGTGTAAGGGAAAGTCTCGCCTCTTGAGCCAACTTTTATGGTAAGAGAGGCCCAAGACCATCCATCAAGAACTCTAACATATATACTCTCAATTACTAGTTCTTGTTTGGTCCATTTGACTGCTCATTACTTGCCGTCTACTACACCATGTTCGTCCTTCAGGAGTGTTTCCCTGAAGAACCCTAGAAATTAACAGATATTTTTTTGTGCATACGTCTGCGTAGCCAGAAAGACTCGTGTAGAAACTTTGTGGGCAGTGACTCACTGGGACGTTAGAAAAATAGAAAGTTCGTCATGTCCACTAAGTGACTCATTTATATATTTGGCACGTCGCTGCTATGCTCTGCTTTCATGCATGATTGCGGATATCTTTTGGTCTAAAACATCCGATACGAGCAAACCTGAATGCTCCAGCGATTCGTAGTTCGAATTATATAATCGATAAGTGGCAAAAAGAAGCAGCTTCCACCTTCCCCAACGCACCACAAATGTAAAATCTGATGCATGCTTCTTCGTTTCGTAGCATAAAAGAGAAAAAGATGGCATGCTTTCTTCATCGGTCTTTTTGAGCTGCCAATTGCGCCTCTCTATCGATTTCGGAGAAGACAAACTTTAAGCGTTTCACGTCGTTCGTTGACGTGATTCGACCATGATTTTCTCGAATATGTTATTTGCATGGTTTAGTTTTTGGATTGGATACATCGCTCAACCACAGGATATTTCTGAAGTTTTTGCGAGGTGACATACAGATCACACTATTCCGTGCTGATAAATCCGTAAAAGTATTGGTAATCGAACTCGGACTGTCAACTTGTTTAGTGCGTAATTCGTTTGTTGGTTGCTGGCGGGTATTTATTTGCACTTCTAATGTTACCGACTGCTTCAAAAATCACCAACGTTTATTTTTATAGCTTAGTGACGTGTTAAAGTGTACTAACTTTTTTGATGAATAATTAACCAATTTTTCTCCCATTTTGTTGCCAGTTAATTCTACTCTAGCAAATATTATTTGAGTCATTTGCCAATATTTATTTGATTATTTCAGAATTACCAATTATTGTCATAGTTTCCTAACATTTATTTTCAAAGTTGACCAGCGTGCTAAAGTCAATAAATCTTAGACAAAATTACCAACTATAATTCGGGTGTTTCGGCATTTATCTCCGATAGAGTTACTAATTAATTTTAATGATACAAGCACTCGGTTCAAGTCACTTACTATTTCGGCTGTTTTGAAAACTTTTCCCATCATTTACCATGCGTTTGTGAAGATTATCTACGTGTTCGAGTTACAAATCTTATTAATCTTATAATAGATTAAGAGTTTTTTCACGAAACAAATTATAAAAATAGTAAAATATCTTGCCTTTTCTGTAACTAGTCGCCATAAATGCGATGTGGGTTTGCTTAATTTTTTTACGACAAAGGAAAGTCAAATACGATACTTTATGTGTTTTTTTAGAATGGTTTTAATGGGATCCACAAAAAAACTATTCTTATCAAAGAAACAAGCACTCAATATATAATAATTATCAGACCAAAAAAAATACACACACACACACACAGATAGACTTTATTTGTTAATATTTATAAAAATGTCGAAAGTACTTCTGCAAATAACTTTTCAAGGTGTACATAATCACGATTTTAATGTGATCTTTTGTTTTTTTTTTGTTTTTTTTTTTTGATAACCCAGGGAACCCCCGCACGGCCGACAGCCGGGGAGTAAACCCTGGGGGCGACACGTGCTAGCCACCACACACGTGTCACTGGTTAAGTCACCCTGCGGCGCCCGGGATTCGAACACTCAACCCTTTGCGAGAGGAAGAGTGCGCGCTCCAGCAGCGCCACCCAGGCGGGTGGTAAATGTATTATCTATTAATTAGAGAAATCATATATATTTTAGCAGTGTTGACTTTTCTTTGATCTTAACTAGAGCCTTATCACTGTCAAGAGGAACGTGGAACGTGGGAGAGAGGGTGTGTGGATTTGAAAACAATAACGATGATAGGTGGGGAATAATCATAACTTTCTTTTTTTAAACCTTTGGGCATAATCATAACTTTCTCAAGTTAAGCAAGAGTATTACATGTCCATTTAAGGGGTGGAGACAAATTTCAAAAGTTGGCATTAAATAACTTCATAGATAAATATGATGTGTAAATCTCTTCAGTGATTTACAAACCCAAAGCATCCATTTTTTCCCACTTTTCCAAGCCATTTTATATCAGTTCTTATGATGGAATATAGTATCAACGAAATCTAAAGAGCAAGCCATACCAAGCATAGATAAGTGTGGCCAAAGTTAATGGGAGAGAACAAACTGGTGCGTGTGATCTTCACAAGCGAGTCTGTCACCATCTGACAAATTGAATCTGGTGTTGGACTTATAATCGTGGGTTTTATGGAATTTCTGTAGATCAAGCCATCATCCACCTCAAGCCCTTCCATTCGCAATCAACTGGGCTAGAGGTGATGGATGGCCAGTTTGGGCCGGGCTGGCCTTCAAATTGGCCTAACCCATTGTCTAGGTTGGTTCGTCGACAATCATTTTCAGGTTGGGTGGACACGGCTCGATTTGATCCGGTCTGGGTAGGGTTGGCCCTTATAAGTTATAACTAGGGTATCAACTGGCTGGTTCGGGTATTTTTGACACCCCTGCTTTTGACTAATGTGTCTTTGTTTAGAGGCGACTGCGGTGGTGCCAGGGGCGTAGGGGATGGGAAGACTAGGATTAGGTCTCGGTTTTCGGAGGTGAACTACTTGAGAGAAAAGAGGCATTTTGGTCATTTTGGGCTACAGAAGATCCATATGCTTTAACTCTATGTATCCATTGCTTGCTAGTTCAAGATTCGGTTGCTGCTATTCTTGTATCATACAAAAACTCGTGTATTGCAATCCATAATTTCTTATATATTATACATGATTAATTAAGTATAAGGAAACGACTATCGTCACTTACAAAATCATCATTTACAAAATCGCCGGTAAAATTTTTCTATTTTCACCTAGAGTGCACTAAATTATAAGCTCGAACACTGGGGAGGTGATGGCTTAGATGGCAAGAGAATTTGCACATCTTATCCTGTAGTATACTGTAAGAGGAAAGTACGCCTTTTAAGATCGCTAGGATAGATCAGGCAAGGCACACGAAAGCTGGCTTTGACACCACCTGGTTGCTTAAACAACATAAAAAAAATAATTATAAGCACCAAGTTCAGCATCTATATATAACCGAAGCGCCCAAGAATGCAATAGCCGCTGCCGACGAGCAACGTCAGAGCACCACCGTCAGATTCAGCAGTAAATATCACGTCGTTGCATGTAACAGATACGTCAAATGCAGGAACCCACCACGCGCCTAAGCCGAGCTGCCGACCGGAGCTCAAAGCGACATGGACCGTCACTTCACCATGCTCCAAACCCGACACCAGGCTCTTAATAGAGAACTCGTTTGCCCTGGGCAAGGCGGAGTGAAAATTAGCTCGAACATTCGTGTGGCTCGCGGCTTTCTGAACGAAAGGACTGACCTTGGCGTGGGCCAAAGGAGCGGAGTCCCAGCAAATGGTGGCTTTCGTGTTGATGTACTTCACTGGGACAAGTTTGCTCAGGTTCTCGAAGGAGAAGACGAGGGTCCATTCGGCAGGGATGCGGGAGTTGGAGACATTGAAGGAAGAGAGCGACGAGGCCGGGTCGAGGGTGAACGTCGGGGACATGGTCGCGGGTATGGCTAGGAAGATGATGATGGGGAAGCACAGGGACAGTGTCACAGTTACGAGGCACGGTTTGATCACCTTGCGACACCAACGAGAATGGTGGTGGGTCTCATGCTCGACCACGGGAATGGAGGACACGGTTTGCTGCATGACTTGGCTTTGTACTTTGTTCTGCAGACGGCAGGCTCCAGTTGGGGTTCCTAACTTGGGAGCACCTCTGGGTTCTCGGTCTGATATTTGAGAATGGGGGAAGCTTTTTGTATGGTCTTCCCCTCGAAGGAGAAGTAGGTGTCGGATGATTCAAGGCACAAACTTGTGCGTGTGATCTTCCCCAGCGAGTCTCACCTTCTGACAGATTGAATCTGGTGTTGGACTTATAATCGTGGGTTAGAATGGAATTTCTGTTGATCAAGCCATTGTCCACTTTGAACCCAGGCCCAAGGAACAGCCCTTCCATTCACAATCAACTGGACTAGAGGTGATCGGTGGCTGGTTTGGGCTGGGCTGGCCTTCAAATTGGGGCCTAATCCGTTGTCCAGGTCGGTTCATCAATCATCGTTTTTCAGGTTGGGTGGGATCGGCTCAGCTTGATCCAGTCCCGATAGGGTTAGCCCTTATAAGTTATAACTAGGGGTTGCTCAGCTCGATCCAATCCCGGTAGGGTTAGTCCTTATAAGTTATAACTAGGGATATCAACAGGCCGATTCGGGTACTTTTTACACCCTTTATAACTAATGCGTCTTTGTCTAGAGGTAACTACGGTGGTGCCATAGGCGTATGGGATGGGAAGACTAGCATTAGGTCTGGGTTTTCGGAGGTGAATTACTTAAGAGATAAGAGGCATTTTGGGGTAATTTACTATAGTCCTACTACAGAAGATCCATATCCTTTAACTCTATGTATCCATTGCTTGCTAGTTCAAGATTCGGTTGCTGCTATTCTTGTATCATACATAAAACTCGTGTATTGCAATCCTTAGTTTCTTATATATTATACATGATTAATTAAGCATAAGGAAACGACTATTGTCACTTACAAAATCGTCATTTACAAAATCGCTAGTAGTATTTATCAATTTTCACATAAAGTGCACTAAATCATAAGCTCGAACACTAAGGAGGTGTTGGATTAGATGGCAAGAGATTTGCTCATCTTATCTTGTATGTAGTAGACTCTATGAGGAAAGCGTGCCTTTTAGGATTTCCTGGGTAGATCAGGCACGGTACACGAAAGCTGGCTTTGACACCACCTAGTTGCTTAAACCAACATAAACAAATAATTTTAAGCCCCAACTTCAGTATCTATATATAACCGAAGAGCCCAAGAACACAGTAGCTTGTTCCGACGAGTAACGTCAGACCACCACCGTCAGATTCAGCAGTAAAGATCACGTCGTTGCATGTGACAGATACGTCAAATGCAGGAACCCACCACGCGCCTAAGCCGATCCTCCGACCAGAGCTCAAAACGACATCGACCCTCACTTCACCACGCTCCAAACCCGACCCCAGACTCTTAATAGACAACTCGTTCGCCCTGGGCAAGTCAGAGCGACAATGAGCTCGAACATTCGTGTGGCTCGCAGCTTTTTGAACGAAAGGACCGAACTTGGCGTGAGCCAAAGGAGCGGAGTCCATGAAGATGGTGGCCTTTGTGCGGGTGTACTTAACCGGGACAAGTTTGCTTGGGTTCTCGACGGAGAAGACGAGGGTCCATTCGGCTGCGATGTGAGAGTTGGAGATGTTGAAGGAAGGAAGCGACGAGGCCGGATCGAGGGCGAACGTCCGGGCCATGGTCGCGGGTATGGCTAGGAAGATGATGACGGGGAAGCAGACACACACCGTCGCCATGATGAGGCACAATTTGATCACCTTGGGGGACCAGCAAGAGCGGTGGCTGGTCTCTTGCTCGATCGCGGGGATGGAGGGCATGGTTTGCAGCATGACCGGTTCGTACCTGTTCTACAGAACTTGGGAGCAGCTGTGGTTTTTTGGTATGAGCTTGATGGTGGGGGAAGGCTCCTACACAAGTCTTGCTTTTTTATAGGCGTCCGCTACGTCCCCTGATTGGAACTTAGACGTGCAGCATCCGGCGTGAAGATCGAAATAGCCCCAAAGGGCAGATTATTCGGCCCCACCGTCCTTTCTTCCCAAATTTCCAATTGGAAGGCAGATACGTCTGCGAGGTCACGCCGTCATGTTGGTGATCAAGTCGACCGTGTAATGGAAAAATGGTCAATCACGAAACTTACTATGAAAAACACGGAGAGGGCGCTAAGAGAAAACGTCGATTGCGAACGCACGCTTTTTCCTTCTTTTAGAATGTTCAACTCCAATAATAATCGCGATTTCATCTCGAGTCCGATGCAAAAAATGCCTAGGAACAGGAGGATGAGTAGAGCCCCCTCCACACGCCCCTAGGGGGCTAATGCTAGGTTGGAGATGTGGACTTCAAAAGATATCGATTAAATTCATCTAGTCGCAGACTTGGAAAACTCCCCCTCTGCCTCTGGCCAAAACCGAACGGCTGTTTCCGGTTGCCTTCCGCCCTTTCTTGATCCACTAGGCGCCAGTCGCTCTCACGGTCAACACCCCTTAGTTTTTGCCATCGATGCTGACACAAGCTCAAGCTGTCTCTCTCTCTCTCTCTCTCTCTCTGCGGTTTGGGTCATTCGATGATGATAGACCACAGCAAAGTTTTAACGATTTTTGATAGCTCCAAAAGTTACATCCCTTCCACTCGTTCATGCCCATGAGATGGGGGGAGGGGGGGGGGGGGGAGACATGATTTGTCTTTTGCCTTAGATGAATTGAAGGGATGGAAGTTCAATTGTCAAGAGCGATTGGATCGCATCAATTGGAACGCAAAACCGCCAACGAATTGAACTCACAAAGATATGAGCCTCGTGCATGCAGAATTCTCAATGCATTTGACTTCGATTCTCTTTACCGTGTTAATTACTAAATAGTCGACTCTTGACTCGAATTAACGGAAAGATTTTAACCGTTCCATCACGATTTAGGTACCGACACACGAATAAATCTCGATTTTGGTAACCATATTCCTTTTACTAACAGGTGAAAAATTTTTCATATCGGTGTACCTTATGTAAAATCTTGAATATAATACACATTTTATGGGGAGAACACACCCAGAATAAGCTGGAGGGAGCTTCCGTATATATGTGAAGCTGGAGCTGAAATGGAGATTCTTGACAGAAAGTCATAGTTGAGAAATGCATTCCGCGCGTGGGTTTGGCGACACATGCAATCCGCATACCGTGTAAGGATTATAAATTGTTTAAGAAGACCAAAAGTCACTAATCTCCTTACATTAATACATGGTTTCCAATTTTTTTCTCTTAAGTTTTGATTATCTATGATGCATATCAATTCCACACAACGGCGCCGGTCTCGCCCAGTTGAAGCGCGAAAGGAATATAGATTAAGTTTCTATAATTAAGCTTACATGGAGAGTTGTGATCGATGGTCATCTTACGAAGATTGTACTGATATTTATCCGCACCTCCAATATTACCAATTGCTTCAAGAATCACCAAAATTTATTTCCATAACTTACTGACGTATTAAAGTCACTAAATTTTTACGAAAAATGAATTACCATTGGAATGATTAACCAATTTTCCTTGTATCAACTGATTTTATGTTCACAAATATTATTCGAGTCGCTTGGCAACTTTTATTTTATTATTTTGGAGTTACTGAGTATTATCATAGTTTACTAACATTTATTACCAAAGTTTACCATTATGGTATGGTAACTAAATTTTCTACAAAGTTACCAACTGTTATTTGCCTGATCTGACTAATCTTTCTTTGATCGAGTAGCCAACTAATTTTAATCATAAAAGCTCTTATTTTAAGTCAGTTACCGCCTTGGAATTTCGGTTGTTCTGATAACTATTCCCATCATAGGATTCTCCGCCTCCGCTACCGCAGCATGTCTCCCCACCGCCTCCAGCCAATTGCTCTTACCTGCTCGGAGTCGATCGCACAAGGTAAGTAGTAGAAGCCAAAGAAAAGAGAATGGAAAACGAAAAACGGAAACTTGCTCATCAGCCACGGTTAGGTGATCCATAGTGGTGATCGGTTCCTGGTCCAATTCCCAATTTGGTTCCAAGGTGGAATCGGGAACCGGATCGAGAGAATCGGTTCCCAAAATTGAGAACCGAGGATCGAACCGGACCGGTGATTTTTTTTTTGGTAAGGGAATTGGACCGAGAGAATCGGTTAGGGTTTTTTTTTTCCGGTTCGGTTCGGTTTGATCGAACCGAACCCAGTGGTTCAGTTCAATGGAACTGATTATTTTTTTTTCCACTACTTGATGCTATCTTTTTGTGTTGAATTAAGTGATATGTATGCAATGATCCTCAAATTGAAAAGACGAATAAAAAAACGTGCTTCACTTAGGGTTTAGTTCACATTTTACAATTTTTTTGAAGAAATAAAAAATATATATAGTCGGTTTGGTTCGGCCCGATTCCATTTTTAGGAACCGGGAACTGGACTGACACTCTTGGGAACCCAACCAACTGGTTGGTCCGATCCGGTCCGGGCGGTTTTTGATTTGGGCAGTCCGTTTTGCACACCCCTAATGATCCATGCTTGGAGCGCAAGATTTAACATAACCAAGTGATCGAGCAAATTATTTGTGGAAACAATAATAATTTGTTCGAATAACAATTCACGCCATTGTTTAGTGTATCAAATTTGTGCGGCAAGACTTAAATTGACACATAAAGTCAGAATTATAAGGGCGGATGCGGATCCATGTTCACCAAACACGACCCAAGAGGAGAGGAAAGTACCAAAAAAAGTCATAAATTTATTGCATTGATATCAATTCAGTCATATACCTTTTAATTGGACCCAAAAATTGTAAAATAAAAATTGTATTAAAAATATCCACGTTAGCACCGGTCGCGCCACGTAGATCGGTCAGTCCACGTCAATGATTTTCGGCCGAAATTAGCATTTGACATGAAAAGGTCTAGGACTAGGTCTAAAACTGAATTTTGGTAGACAAACGATGGGTCAAGCGAGATCCTTGCCTGCGCTTTCGAGAAATTTCGGCTACCTCGGAAAAGAAAGCACGTGTCGGATAAAAAAGGATTGCCATCCAATTCTTGCACGATGCAACACGCATCGCGTGGACTGACTTCAAGTGTCTTTCCTCGAAGGCGCAGTCATTTGGAGAAGGGTCGTGTGTGACTTTCGCCTCCAACGGTGATGACCAAGATTTCTTTTTCACCGAATTTGGGATCGTCGCTTTGTTCCCATTATCGAAACGTTTTGGCGGCGACCAAGCCGACGCACATAACAGGCTTGGAAAAAAAGTTACAAATTTGTTTTTTAGTTATGACGATGGTGACATATTTATTTGAATTTTTTTGGTGGCATAAAATATTCTAAAGTATGTCTGACGGGACATATTTACCCTCAACTTACGAAAAACTTCAAATTTGTATTTATATGACATAATTACTTTCCGTCAATATCCCATTAAATGATTTTTCGGCCAAAATAATGTAGTCATATGGGTGTCAAGTCAACACTATTTGTTTTCCGGAATCCATGTTAGCAGATTATTAATGGTTTCCATTGACAGAATTTTGATTAAGGGTAAGTGTGTCACGCAAATATAAGTTTAGGATTTTTTGTGACACGGAAAAAAGTTTAGGTAAATGCGTCACGGTAGGAATAGTTTAGAGTTTTTGGTGGTTTTTGCACTAATAGAAATTATAATCACAATGAGAGGTTAACATCGCTACAATTCCTAGTATCTCTGTGTCATATTTATTTCAAATTAATTTTCGTGTTACAAAAACATTCCAAACTAGTAGGCCCTTGCCATATTTACCCACAAACTAAAATATCTTAAATTGGTAACACATGTCGCATTTATCTGCAAACTCATTTCCGTATCACAAAAAATCGCATATCACCAAAAATCTTAGATTGCTTAATCCACTAGAATTTGCTAATTTTGTCCTTAGAGCTCCAAAATTTCGAAAAATCTATCAAAATTTCTAATTTTCCGCGACAAGAAAATTAGTTTGGGATGATTGTGACACGATTGTATCGATTTAGGATTATTTTGTAATACGAAAATTAGTTTAGGATAAACATGACATGGTGTATTGCTTTAAAATTTTCTGTTGTATTAATCCTTATAATATTAATACTAATCATAATTATGGTAAAACTTCTAACTCGTTGATCACCAGTTCGAGGACGGCGGTGTCTCCTCCTCCACCAGCGGAGAGATCACTCCCCACTTGCCATGGCAAAGTCGATGAATGGACCCTTCAAGTTGCATCTCTTAATTCCCACTTCTTTCTGCTTGTGAATCACCATCATCCCCTTTTCCGAATTTTCTGAATTCATTTCTCCGTCCATCGTTTTGTGACGTTTCTGCTTTAATATATACAGTGAAGGCTCAAAGACCAATCACCAGTCACTGTGCCAATCTCGTGGAACCCGACACTGTCTGTGTTCACGCTCGCGATTGGACTCGTCATCACGGCTTCTTTGTTCATGTAAGGCTCCCATCTGATCCCGAAGCCCTCTCGCCCAAAAGGGTTCTTTTCTTTTTCCGGGCGTACTTGGATTGTGGTCTTTGCTGTTCGGATCAAATGATAACACTTTTTACGAGTCAAGTGTTTTCTTGGGTTGATGCTATCAACGATTAGAGAGTATGGCATATTGGGTTGATTGAAGGTGATAAGGGTTTCGTCATATGCCCCTTTTTGGAGGAGCAGTTTCGATACTCTAATTTGGGACGTAAAATTCTAGGAACAGGGGCCTTTTGATATCTGCAAGTGAGTCTCCATTTACTTGCACGTTTGAGGGAGTGGCACTTACTGTGCTTAATCTTCGAGCCGATCATTTCTCCAGCAAGGGTCGACGATATCGGTCTCGTTGGCTAGTTTTCTTGAAGCCATCGGATGGTAGCATTAAGCCATTCTCCGGGAAGAAGGGTGAATTGGAATGCCGGTTGGTCTTTTACGGGTCAAACTAATTGCGGCTTTTAAAGATCAGTCATATGATTATTATTTTTGAGTTGGTGAGGGAACTGGTGTTTCTTTCCTTTTCCTAGAATGGGAAAATTATGAGTTGCTATTTCATTTTCCATGGATATGAAACGGAAGGGTTTTGTATCACATATCAAACGCTCAGATTCCTTCATGGAAATTGCAAGATGCAATTTATAACATTTCTGTTGTTTGTCTAACTTGGTAATAGTTACCTGATGCCTCAATCTTCGCATTTACTGTCTTTGTTAGTTATAGGATTCTTCAGAACTTGAGCAAACAAGGCTATTTGTTCCGAGCCTCAAGCATCATTTATCGGGTAACTGTGGTGGTGTCTTATTCGTTTTATTTGAAGGCATAGAAATGGATGTGAGAAAGTCCCGTAAAAGGAATGGAGCACAGAGTGAGCAAACATATCCTATAGGGTTCCTTCAAGGCAGTGGAGGCAAATTGGTATCTAGATATAGTTGTGAACTTGCGAGAAGGTCCCTCAGTAAGATCTGTGCATATTGGTGCAAAGCCTGGTTTTGGTTTCCCGTGTGTCACGTGTTTAAGGTTATTTGCCACAGGCTTAAGTTGAACTAGTTGTTGCAATTTCAATGGCATATGGTGTAGTTGTTTTCCCTCATGCACAAGTGAAGAATTCCATGATCTTGACGAGGGTCTGTGTTGCATGGTTCTTACTGCAAAGGTATTTAAACTTGGCATTTTCTTTATGGATGGTCTGGGCATATCTTCGTTTCAATGATAGTCCACCGTAATTTGCTGAACTTCACGCATAGGTATTGCATTGTTATCACGATTATTTAGTAATTGGATTGGTTTATGCTAGAAACTTTCATATCGTTAATCAGTATACAGTTGTAAACATGCTTTCTTGTGTTTGAAGCAATGAAGCAACTTTTTCTAGGCGAAGTCGTAGCTTAGCCAAGGAGCTTTTTACAGGAGCCGTGGCATCCATCTTCCTGGTATTTCTTTTCATCTATGGTCTTATCATGCTGAATAAATTGGTTGCTCTTTCCAGATTGCTTATATTTTTTCATATCCTATTCTCACTTACAGTCCTCCGCTTCAGTTAATTCATTCTAAATAGCCATTACGTTATCTTCTTCCGTGATCCTTCCGACAATGGATTCTTTTATTATACTCAAGCGAGCCATCTTTTTTTCTTTTCAATTGAATTAGATGGTTAGGTCAAAGATTGACTAGAATAATAATCGAGTAATACGCTGGAACTACTAGTGCACAAAAAAATTAACGTGAACTTATTGCTGATAACATGTTTTGCGTTTGGTGCAGGGTTTTGGGTCGTTGTTCTTACCCCTCTCTTGTGGCGTTTACGTGTGATTCTAATCTCTGTAGCTCTTACGCACTTAAATTCTGCAATAGATAGGTGACTTTCCTGAATCAGACAATCTTGCATGATTTGATGATTTGAAAGTAGGAAGTTGCCATAGAAGAGGGAGAGCATACTTATTAATAATTTTGCTATATGTTGATGGCTGTTGTCTTTCTTGTTGAAATATGCTTGGTGTTAATTTGCTTCGTCCTGTTGATTCTCGATGTGCAGCCCCTTTACATTCTGATCTAATATGGAAATTCGCACAAAATTTCCGATGATTCGATACCACTCTTAATCCCGGTTATACGTATCAGCGAATGGTTTTTTTAATCTGTTATGGGCATGAATTGGGACATGATCTGATATATAGAATTTGGAAGATGAGTAGTTGGAGGATCCACATTAGCTGAGTTTGAGAAGCCCTCTTAAGTCTTCACTATGCACGAGGTCTTGTAAAACGCCACTCTCATTCTCATCCATAAGACATACTGTGCTTGAATGCACACGTGTTCATGGAACCAAATGCCCATGAATCGTGATCGATTGCCGGTCTCCATGACAAACTGCGCACAAACACGGCATACGACTCGAAAGTTTGAGAATCCCACTCTCTTGGCCGAGATATCGAATACATTTTGAGTTCTTTCACTCACTTTGAAACATCGTATAAGGTGGAATTGATTTTGAACAGAAATAAAACGGTGGAATTAATCAGAAAACTTTGTTTAGTATAGTTGGTTTTTGGTCGCCGAGAAGGCAAAAACGAAACACCATAAAAGGTGGAATTAATTGAAAAAGGATCAAAATCCTTAGCCAAGAAAAGGAGGAGGAAGAAAAATCATAGAAATATAAGCGTTGGGCCGAGGGAGGCCCATTTTGGCTCAACATAAAGAACAACTCCAATGAATGCATGAGGCCCATGGAATAAAGAACCAGATAGTTTTTCGTATTTTTTATTTTTTTTATTTTTGACTAATTTTATAAATACGAACTAAAAACAGGAAAGCTAATCCGGATTATGAACCTCACATTTGAATCATTTAGTTCGTACAATCTTGATGATCAATCATAACTTTCCACGTACACTTTGTTATAGGAGCTTAATCTATATTTCTTTCACGTTTTAGTTAGACGAAACCCACGCATTGCACTGACTTAATAAGTATGACAAATAATCAAAGCCACTATTTAAGAAAAAAATTTAAAATTTTATAAATTATCTTGTAACGAAATTCATAACTTTTCGTATTTATTCTCTCAAGCAATTTTATAATCCTTATATGATATGTAGATTGCATGTATCGAGAATGCTACACACATAATGCATTTCTCAATAATAATTAGTGTTTCCAATTACCATTTTTCCCACGTGCATCGTCCTTTTCTTTTTCTCTCGGAAATTTATCAATGCACTTTCTCCTACTCCGGCATCTACGGTGCATGTCTTCCACTGAGATAAGGATGAAGCCTCCGAACACAACCTTGTCTCCATTTACATCGGTAGAGCAAACTGCTGGCGAAAAGGAATCAGGAAAGAGGACTGCCGATGATACCGACGATGCATGCACAATCTTGGAGATATGATGTCTCCGAACAACAGCAGAAGCATGCAGCTGGTGATGGTGATTAAGCTATGTTTCAAGTACCTGTCTTCCGGGTCTTGTCCACGAGGTGAAAAATGCAACTTCCGACATGATATAGATGCAAGGGAACAATACCAAGGAGGTGTTTGTCTGATTTTCTTAACAAAGGGAAACGTGGAAGGGGTCCTGACTGCAACTTTAGCCGCAGTTTGCAGGAGGATGATGAAAGCGGTTCTCGGAAAGGAAATAGGTCTAGAGGTGCTCATGTTAAGAGGCCAGTTTCCTCGATGGGTGCCTTCTGTGTTTTGTAATAATTTACATTGGTTCAAGTGGAATGAAATTTTTTACCGCTGCCTATAAATTCCATTCTAAGCTCAGTTTGTGATTGAAGTATAGGTGAAAAAAATGCTGGTTTTGCTTATAGAGCCCAAATGTGGTGTCTCATCTGATCATCAGTGTAGGAGAAAGATACTACTGTGCTGCCCTAGGGACCATTAGTTGAAAGATCACATGCTGATAATAACTATCGAACATTCACCAAACACGCTTTTCTGCCTCCAGAACCTGAAACAGAACTCAACAGATTTCAGAAGCGCCTGAAGACGTATCACAAGAACCTTTGGAAGGAAGTCGTTTTCTTTGAGTGGCTCTCCAAACGTGGGACTCGTGCTAATCTTCAGGTATTGTTATAGTGCAAAGAAAATTTGTAACATGCTGCTCATGGTAATACTCTTTCTAAGCGCCAGTTAGTCACTTTCTTGCTCTCAGCAGTTTGATTGCATTGGCTGCAGGCTATTCCTGTTCCGTCACATAGAGCAGGTACTTTTGAGAGTATATTTAGCTTGGCTGCTGAGAAGTTGGGATTTCAGTTTATTTGCTCGAGTAAGTCAAATTTGTCATTTCTCTTATTTTTTTTGGAGTTTCATAGGAGGAAAACAAACTTCAGTGACCATCGGCCTTAATCCTTGGCATCACTATCATGCACTTTTAGGGCTTACAGACAACATATTCGTGTCTTCCTTAGCTCCACTAGCCATAGTGTGACTTCCTCATTTACAAACTACGCACTTTTTATGTTGTCGAATCGTTTCTTTCCAAGGGAGTAAGAGTGAAGGAGAATTTGCGTAATCATATTCTAAGGGGAGATCCCTTTCGAAAACATTTCTTTTGAAATACGAAGAATAGTTATCTTGTTTACAAGCATTATCACTCCAATTAAATGGATTCGATCCCCTAATCCTATTCGAGCATTGCTCCAGCCTATTAGTTAGTGAAAGATCAAACAAGAGGCCCCCAAAACATGCCTCACTCGCTTGGCTGAACGGAGCCTAAAAGCAGAATGCAATCAATGACTTGCTGCCCATGGTTGTGTGTGTGTGTGCGTGTGTTTTTTTTTTCCTCGTTTGATTGATTCCCATAGGAGAAAGGATGCTTTAATATCTACACTCTCTTCTGTTTTGCGTGTCAACGGCTTCGGTGAATCTTTCTCCTCTTTGCCGGAAACCATTCGAAGGCAATTACTTCATAACCATTATAAATATCGCCAATCGTCAATCAAAAGCCCTCCACGCACAAATAAAATCCAATATTATCTTTCAATTATCTTTACTTTTCCTGTACTGTACTTTAAATTTCCTTAGTCGCAATTTTCTTACTCGCATCGCTGATAAATTCCGGCGTATATCTCTATTCTGGGTGCTGCTTCATCAATTAAATTATGGCGTAATGTCCTTACGTTCTTAGATTGTGTCGTTAATAAATTGTGGCCAAGTCTAGTTACTTAATCAAGTCTATACTCTTCGGGTTTTGTCATCGATTAAATTCCGGCACAGTTTAAATCTACACGACGCAATTCGCATTTGAAGGTGTTGATTCCTTTCGCTTGTGCCATGATATTTTTTATTTGGGGTTGGTGTAGAACCCTAGTCTCCTTAATTTAAAGCTGAAAAATGATATTCAGTGAAAGATATTGCGTAGCGGAAGGAATTCCAACGAATTTAGGGTTTAAGGAAAGGGCTGAACAAACGAAAAACGATTTTAGGATTTCAGGAAAGGTCTGAACAAGGGAAAAGCAAAGTGTACGAAGGATCTTTAAGGAGAAAAGGATTGGTGAGAGTACCTTGATGGAAGAGATTTAGAAAAGCGAAACGCTTCCACAATCATTATCAGCAGGATAGAGTTGCGAGGTAAATGATGGAAAAGTTAGGGTTCCTGCTAAAGGGAATACGACAATGGTAGAGGGAGATCTACATTTAGAATCTCCTGTTCAAAAGTTAAAGAATGAACAATACCAATAAAAAAATGAAGGAAGATCGACAACGCATGCAAATAGGTTGTTTATGCCGGGCTTTGTATTTTAGAAGGAAATCATTCTCCTTTTCTAAGGGAAGAAACATCTGTTTGCTTTCGGTGCTCTCATTTGTCTGAAGATCTGCACCACTGAATGACAACATTGCAATTTATAGTACCGCATTGAGGCTTGGTCTTCGTTTGTTCTAAGGAAATTGAATGATTTGAAAAATATTTTCCTAAAAATGATTACTTGAAATACTCTATCAATGAAAAAAGTGAAGGTGGATTGAAAGAGGAATGTATTTTTAGGAAAATATTTAATTATTTTTGTAGGTGGTGAAAGTATTTTCGTTAATTCATGTTTACAAGAGATAAAAGTAATTATTTTTAAGAAAATATTTTCCAAAATGTGATACGAAACAAACGAACCCTAAAGAAAAATCTGAGTAATCCGTTAGAATTTACCATTATAAGAAATATAATTGATGGATGTTATTTACACATTCACCGAGACTAAGAGAATCAACACATACCCATCACACTTCCAAACATCACACTTCTAATTAAATCAATCCGATTCTGCAAATTATGTACAGGACATCCAACTGTATATGTACTATAGAATAACTTAACTCGACGTACATCGTAAGATCAGGATGTACATCTCACCTGCGACTTCATTTGGGCCACTCATGAACTTTTACGGGGTGATGCGTCGATGTCTTGAATGGAGACAAGTACCCGAGAACATCCAAACCCATGGGAGAACATGGACAACACACACATACACAAACTAATCAAATTTTATCATGTGGTCGACTCTTTTGATGAAGACCCTGCTAGACACATCCTTAGAAATGCTTGTTTCCATAGAGCTCAGCCTTTCCAAGTAGAGCAGTGCTAAGCACGCAAGAAATCGGTTTTCACATAATCAGTTCACAAAATGATACGATAAACTCAAAATAGGGTGCCTTCAAGCAAAAGCAAGACGTATCTAAGTGCCTGAAAATGAGTCTGTCATATCATTTATAAATCAATCCAGTAAACCAATCAATCTTTGCGCACTTGTATATCATTATCTTGCTTGTGATTATCTATTTTTTTAAAGTAATTACAGCATACAACGCTGGTGTTAAAAGGGTTTTTCATAAATTGGTCTTATCTATTTATAATTCGATAGCTAGTGAGATAGTCGATAGCTATAACCTAACGGTGCATGTGCTCTGTGTTTGCTTTGCTTTCTTTTCAAGGGCAGGGTTTGCTGCCGCTAAATGTAACCAAAGAAGCCTATGCTGCAATACTCGGAGTGAGTGATCAACGCCCAATCCTGGCCCTCCGAGGAGGACGGGGACCTGAAGATCATGTCCTTGCATGAGATGGTCAAATCAAACGCACTAATCCACCACTCACCCAACCCTATTCTCCTGCCGACCTCCAGGTCGACGTCGACGCTCACCTCGCCGCTCGAGATGCTCGAGCCCTAAGTCATGGCCTGCCAACTGTTCCTGCTGTTCGACACGCTCGACTCGAACATGGTGGCAACTGTCGCTTGCTTCTTTTTCCCCAGCACGAATGGATTTAATGAAGCGCCCGACAGACGCTTGCCACCGTACTTGAGCGTGGCCCTCCCGCGCGTGTAGCTCACCTGGAAGTAGCTGCTCGGGTTCTTGACCCTGATGCGAACGTCGCAGCGCAGGGAGATCACGGAGGCAGAGACGTTGAACGAACCAGACGAGGAGGCCGGTTCGACCCGGAAGTCGGGGATCATGAGAGCGGGTATGACCACGAAGAGAGCAAAGACGAAGACCGAGATGGTGATCGTCGAGATCTTGAAGCATGGGTATATGTACTTCTCGCATATCGGTGAAGGCAGCGGCTGGGGGTCGTGGCTGGCGGCGGTGGGGATGGAGATGTGGTGTTCTTGGTTTGAGTGGGCCTCGACAGCAGCCGGGGTGGCTTACCTCTCGGCTGTCGGCCGTGCGGGGTTCTCTGGGTTATCAAAAAAAAAAAAAAAAAAAGACAGCAGCCGGGCTGGCTCTGCTCTGTTCCACTTCCATCGATTAAACCTTCCCTTAGTAGAACTACACAGACGAAAGGTTATGTCAGACTAGGGCATCGAATGGTGCACATATATATGGAACTAAAAGGGGTCTCTGTATATAGAGAAGAGTGTCTGGTCTGGGGCCCGTGTAGGGCACTGAATCTCAAGTTTTCGCTCCACTAAGCATCAACAAGTGCCACTAATGCAAAATAAGCAAATAAAAGGCCGAGGAGAAATTACAAATATGGACCCTATAACTTTACTGCTCAATGTTGGTCCTACTTCATTCTTGCAACAGATAGGTTACCTACACTAATCTTTAGCCTTGATTTTAGGATGAATTTCGTATTTTTCCATCCAAATGGAAACAAAAGATGCTGATTAAGTGCTAGAGATTAATATGCGACATTGGCATGTTATAAGTAATGCAAAATTGATGAACTGGTAGTGGTTCTCCATAAATGGTCACCACTTTCAACAAGAATTCGGCACATGTGGACCGGGCGAAGCGTTACAATTCTAGGCTAAATTTGATGGGATTTACCCTAAACAGAATCAGAACAATTACACAGATAATAGAAAAATTGACACACGAGTTTATTCAGGTTCACCCAAGAATAGGACTATGTCCTGCAAAAAAATTTCACTATTATATTTAGGTTTTACATCCACAATCACTCGTTATAATAATCTCTCATATGAGTACAATATATATAGGACTTAAAATGGGTCCAAAGCCCAAGCCTATCTGAATTTCTTTGATCCCACAATAAACGGGTCAGCAATCCCGATGTTGTTTTAGGGGCGCTGCCCCCGAGCCCCCGTTCGCTCATTGGGGAGCGGAACTCCCGCCTGTTGTCCGGGCAACAGGACTCCCGACATTTCGTGCGTAGGGGTCACATGTTGTCGGTTCATACTACGATTTCTCTAAGCTCACGTGGGCATGCCTTGTATGAGAAACAAAGGGTCCTCGAAGTGTTCGCTAACTTCAACAAAATTGTCCCTTCGAAAATGAGTATTTCGCAATAAAAGTGCAATATTATGATAATGTGCTAGCGGGGAGCAAAAGCAAAGGTCATTAGATACCTAAAGGCAGTTCGGGCCAAAACCACGCATGCAAGTTTCCTTGCATGTGGCTTGTTCGTCATAACTTGTCGATTTGGGTGAATTAGCAAACCGATTCGAGGAGGAAAATATCTTGAAATCAGGATCAAGGATTAGGTTATGGACTATATATATCACAAAATAAAGTGCGGGAATCAAAATTAAACACATTGGCAATAGTATAGGGAACATTTTTGTAATTTCTCCTTAAATATTTTTATTTTGTATTCCACCTTAGCGTCAGCGCCATGTGTATATATATCTTTCTCAGTTAGTCAGATTTCTTGTAATAGAACTGAGCATTAATAGACAGATCGATTATTGTTGATTCATTACAAAAAACTTGATCACATAGATTCAATGAATGAGGTTGATTCATTTACAATTCAAAGATGAAAAAATGGCAAAACAAATCATTTCTTCCTCTTCTATATCTTACATCTCTAATATTTTGCCCTGGTGGATCTTTTTCTGAGTTAAGAAAAGTCTTAAAGCTTGGATACATTTCCCCACCGATATTTGGACTGAAACAAAAAATTTGTCCTAAAAACTGTGACTAGTTAATTTAGGGACTAAATCTGTCTGAAAAATTATAATGGCGGCAATAGTAGAGAGACCCTTTTTGTAGTTTACCCAAAAATCTGTACATAAGATTGATTAAGTCTGTATATATGTATAAGGTTGATTTAAGTCTTGGTTTTTGTTTTGAAAATTGTCACCTTTACTCGTGTCGCGTGTGTACGATTTGCTCGTGATAAGAAGATCAATAAGAAACCCTTAGCTTCTCCTTCTTTTGTCATTTTATTAGTGGGACGCATGAAACCATGATTACCATCTATGGTGGGTCATCATTCTTGAACAACGACTCGATAAAGAAATCTTCTTGCGACGTCACGATAATACCCTACATGTTGCTGTCATTTGAGTCATGGTCACTCACCCAAAAAGCAAAAGGTCGTTTGCCACGTCAGGATCAAGACCTGTGGAGAATGAATTCATATTGTGGAGTATAGTTTGTATGACGTGATATATACTAACGAGACATCTTCAAACCCTTTCGGGTTCTTGCTTACAAGACCGTTTATCTACTTATGTTTTTTTTTTTTTTTTTGGTAAGGTGTTTATCTACTTATGTTAAGGCTTGTGTTAAACAAGTTTTCCCACAGGCATGTCTTAAGCGTATTCATATTGAAGAATTGCTCAATATTCAAAGCACCAATCACACATATTTTAAAAAGAAATCGATGGATCGAAAATTGCAAACAATCCTATTTTGTTGCTCATAAGTGACTCTATGGGACTCTCTAAAGATCTTATTAAAAGGTAATTTAATCGATTGTATCGTGTAAGTATGCGGTACCATATAAATGCCAAAAAAAAGTAAGGTTTTATTGAAATTGGATCTAAGTAGGTATCTAATTCACTCGGTCTTGAAATCCCTCTCAATAATATTTCCTTGATGATTGATCGGTTAGGGAACTCTCCAATGTTTCTCAACATATGGTATCAGCATAGAAATGCTTCTCAGCATACGGTACTGGTATCAATGATTCATTTGAGGATCCCACTTTTTGTAAACGACTGATGAATATTTCAACAAAGTAATCTCGTTTGTGATCACTGTCGGCCGGACGAGGACTATATTCATGGTTTGTTTGTGCAAAGTGGTGCTCCATTAAGATCTAGTCCGTCGGCTAAAGGTGCGATGAGGCTAGATCCAACTGAAGCACAATCGATATGTTTAACAAGCGACACAACAAGAGCGTTCGTTAGTAAGATCCAACTGAAGCAGGCAACCTGGAAACTCCTGTTGGAAAACTTCGTTCCATGAGCTTAAGAAGAACAGCACTTGGGAAGTTGGAACATCACAATCGCCTCCACCTCTCGCGCACTCCACACGAGCTCAAACCTTTTTCGTTTCCTTTTAGC
Source organism: Syzygium malaccense (assembly GCA_031216405.1). Classification (NCBI taxonomy): domain Eukaryota; kingdom Viridiplantae; phylum Streptophyta; class Magnoliopsida; order Myrtales; family Myrtaceae; genus Syzygium; species Syzygium malaccense. Next base: position 6,408,580 of record CM062255.1, read on the forward strand.
AAAAGAGCAATTTTTGCAAGCCCTTCCTGGAAAAAGGAGCAGTTTTGCGCCGTTTTTCCATCAAGACTTCAACTGTATTGACTCGACGAGATCACCCCAGTTCACAACTGCAGACAAGCAAAAACAAAAGGGTTCAATCCACCAGGATCCAAGAGTGGTAATGTGCTCACGTTGAATCAAATCGTACCGTCGTGACCAAACAAACTGTATCAGACCATTAGCTCCCAGTTACATCGATTAGATTATGTGGCCATTCACTTTGAATGCCAACTTTAGCTGATTCGCAGGCCACAAAAACCTTGTTGGGTTCTTCCATCAAGAACCCCATGCCAACTAGAAATCTTGATGAACAGAAGGCAAGCGATGATCCGACAAGTCTGGTCAGTTCGACGCTTACTATATTTCCAACCATTTCTCAAGCCACACACCCAAAAAAGACCACAGAGCCGACATGTCAACTGAGGAAATCTACTGAGTACTTTTTTTTTGCTAGAAAAAATCTACTGAGTACTTAATATAAAGAAAGTAAAGGAAGATATTAGGTAAAGCCACCCCCTCCCGAGAGCAGATTCATTTGGACAAAAGAAAAGAGCAGATTCTCGAAGGCCTCGAAGCGCGCGTCCCCTATTTGTTTAGGTAAAGCCACCGCCTCCCGAGAAAATATTAGGTATTTTCTCCTCCCTTTCTCTTTCCAAAGGTCATTTTTTGGAGGATCTGCAAAATTGGCACTAAGCAGCTTTCAAGTCCTCAGATTCTTTCTGCCTTTTAACATTCCCAATAAACAATTGATAGAACGTTTAACAAGTGATCAAGAAGTTTCTTCGGAAATTTCTTCAAAATTTGAGAAGGAATATTAAAATCCACCATTTAACTTAAGCTTTTGAACCATGATATGAAATGAGTCAACAAAGTCTAATTATTATATAAATGAGATTATAGAATAATACATCAGTGGCAAAGTGAGTGCGCCATATGTGACTTGCCAAAAGTAAGATCTTATTATGCATAGCCTCTCCTGGGACAATCACTCTGTATATGTTGTTTCCCATGAAAGGTATGGATCTACTCAATATAATAAGAGGGTGTTTTTCCCTTAATAAAAAGGGACAGAAAAATAAAAACAATCAAATATAACAAGTAAAAAGGCTTTGCAAAATGATCTTTGTTTTCTTGCCTCAATTAGTAGTATCTCTAGAGTCTACTTCTGCCTCTTACTACGAGTGAAAGAGAAAATGGAAAGACTACCATTAAAGCAGCCCAAGCAAGTCTTACTAGTCTATGTAAATTATGTTCCCTTTCTCTTTGAAGGAAATTCTGAACCAACGCAATTGATGAAAGGCTGTGATAAATTTGTGTATAACAAATTTTTATAGGATATTATTTTTTCAGTAGAATCAGAAAACTTTTTTTCTTGGGTCGAAAATTCACGAACCTTTAAGCACAAGCAAAATATGCAACGACCCATATAAAATTTTCGAGAGAATCTTCCTAAGAAGCAAGAATAAAAAGGCCTATTCTTTCGTTTCTTGTCTTTATTTTTACCAAAATTAAAGGTATAGAAATAAGCAAATAGAATGTCAAGATAGATCGTTGTCTGTCAAATACTTTATTTCCCGTTTGATCTAACTCTTACTGCCAAAGGATTGTCTCTATAAAACAATTGGAAGACTGCCTATTCCATTCTTGACTATGGTTTATTGAAAAAAAGAACTTGTTCTTTCATTTAATAAATCTAATTATTAATGACATTGTTATTGGATATTAAGGACTTAAGTACTCTTCTAAGTATGTATAGAAAGTATCTTCAGCCATTTTCACAACCACTATTTGATTTTCGGTCAGGCTATTCAATATAATTCAGACCCGGTACCTAAACACTACATTAGTAATGGAAGAGAATCCCCAAATCATAAAGCTCTTCCACCACTATAATTGATCCTTGAAACTTACAGACAAGGATTTAGAACCACTTTAGCTTTCAAGAGCTAAACTTCCAGATGATAGAACCAAGTAAGCAAGTCCTAAGAGTCATTTTACTTAGTTTGCTTCTGCTGGGAAGAAAAATCAGCAAATTTGGATTGGTTTATCATTTTATTACTCATAAATAGTTTTACCATTTTTTTTGGATCAAAGCAAAGAAACTTTTTGAGTGTTATTCGAAATTGGTTTTAGGGGGAATATTTACTCGCAATTAAAAACAAATATCACTATCAAAGAAACCACCCGCTCAAATATATAATAATCACCATTTTAAACTTTTTGGGTGAATAACTGTTATTTTCAAGTTGTTAAGATGAAACAATAGCATTCCGACCAAAAAAAAAGATGAAACAATTGACGAGGTCATGCTGGTAAAATTTTCAAGGTGCAGTATTGGTCACCCCACTCCATCGTACTTTAATATATAAATATGAATTTAATGTGAAAATTTACATTAACTATTAATTAGAGCAATAATGCACATGTACAGTTATATTTTTGGTAGCCTAAAATTTTCTTCAATAAAGAGCAAATATACCCCATAATCAAGTGACGTGGATATTTCAACAATCATGTTGTACAGCTATCTCAATTTAAGTAAGGTTATTAACGACCTTTAAGGGTGGAGATCAACATCAAAATTAGCTACAATAGTAGTGTAGATAAATATGATACGTAAATTTTTTTAGGTAAGATTTTTACAGTAGTTACGAAGCCAAGCATCCATTTTCCCACTTTTCTAGTCATGTTAAATTAGTTCATATCGTGGAATATATATCTTTAAAAATTTAACGAGCCAAATTTGGTGTTGGACTTATAATCTGGATTAGAACCAAGCCATCGTCCGATTGGGGGCCAGGCCCAAGAAAAAGCCCTTCCAGTGACAATCAACTGGGCTGGAGTTGATCGGTTCAGGTATTGGGCCAGGCGGGCCTTCAAGTTGGCCTAGTTTGTTGTCCACATACGTTCGTTCGTCAACCACAAAAAAAAAAAAAAAAAAAAAAAACAAAGAAGAGAGAGATAATTACACAAATGGTCCCTAAACTTTGGCATAATGTCCAATGTCGTCTCTTGAACTCTCAATCTGTTTAATGTTTTCCCTGTATTTTTGGTAAATGTTCTATCTAGTCCCTAGTCCATATGAAAATATCCAATGTTAAACTTCTATTAATTAGAGTTAATGGAACTTGTTGGTTTATCTTCCAATTCGGTAAGTTTGAACGATGGACAAATAGATAACGTTACAAGTGATTTATTTACGTAAGATATTCAACTCAAATCAAGATATAATGATCCAAGTCATCATATAACATGGATAATTATTTTTGCAAACTGAACGAATTAAATTAATTATTATATTCTAATTTGAGTTAGATATCCTACGTGGATAATCCACGTGTAACTTTTTTTTGTTCACCATTCAAACGTACCGGATTGGAAGCCAAATTAGCGAATCCCGTTAATTTGAATTAATATAAGGATAATATTGAACATTTTCATAACACGTATAAATGGTTCACGAATCATACTGAACAAATTAAAAGAATCTGAAAGACATAATAAGTTGGGCTAAAATTTATAGACTATTTGTGTCATTTTTCAAAAAAAAAAAGTATATAATATATCTCAGATCAGAGGCGAATTGCTCCAAAGACAGAGGCATTTTGGTCATTTTGGGGGTAACATACGCCTACGAAGAGGACACGTATCCTCGCTCTATATCTCTATTGCCAGTTCAAGACCCATATCCAGCAAGAAAATATCAGGTGAGTTTAACACTCCACGTAGGATTTGCAGAAAACTACTCACAAATCGACACGTGGCAATCAGGGCCCACATGTCAGGGAAAAACCTTGTCTCTCTCCGCTCTCTCACGCGCTCTGCTCTCCACCTCTCTGCAACCCCGCCCTCAACCCCCTTTCTCTCACACGCCTTCGCTCATGTTCTGACAAGCCTTCTTCAATTCATCTCTTCTTTGAACTCAAGTCCTTCAAGCTTGACTCCGCCATCTCCGCCCGCACCCTATCCATGCCTCACCTCCCCGACCGTCGCGCCTTCCCCCTCTTCCTCCGCGGCCGCAACTGGCGACCTCGACGACGGCGAAGAAGCACTCCCGAATCTCGCGGTCAATCCAGAAGCTGCTGCGTTCGGTCTTCAAGCCAAAGACGAGCTCTACCCCGGCGTTAGGCGTCGCCGGTTTGTACTCGCCCGTTGTCGGCGAGGACGACGGGTTTTACGTTGGGTACGACAAGCCCGGCGTGTTGACCATGATTCCGGAGTCCCCGGAGGTTGAATATCTCGGGAAGTTGTCGCCGAAGATGGATCGCAGGCCATGGCGACTAGAAAGAGCAGAGCTAGTCGTGCATCGGCCATGAACGAAGGTGTTAGAGAGAGAGGGGGTTGAGCGTGGGGTTGCAGAGAATGGAGTGCAGAGCGCGTGAGAGAGAGAAGAGAGATAAGTTTTTTCCCTGTCACGTGGGCCCCGATCGTCAATTTATGAATGGTTATCTGCGAATCCTACGTGGAGTGTTAAACTCACCTAATATTTTCTCCTCTGCAGCTATTCTTGTGTCAGAAATCTCGAGAATCCAATCCGTAGTTTCTCATACGTACATGACGCTTAAATAAAAAAGAAGAAGAAGCTATAAGCCCGAGCATCAGCATCTATATATAACCGAAGAGACCAAGAGTGCAATATGCGGTGCCGGCGAGCAGCGTCAGACCACCACTGTCGGATTCAGCAGTAAATATCACGTCGTTGCATGTGACAGATACGTCGAATGCAGGAACCCACCACGGGCCTAAGCCGAGCCGCCGACCGGAGCTCAAAACCACATCGACCCCCACTTCACGACGCTCCAAGCCCGCCACCAGACTTTTAATAGACAACTCGTTTGCCCTGGGCAAGTCGGAGCGACAAAGAGCTCGAACATTGGTGTGGCTTGCGGCTTTCTGAACGAAAGGTTCGACCTTGGCGTGAGCCAAAGGAGCGGAGTCCATGAAGATGGTGGCCTTCATGCGGGTGTACTTAACTGGGACGAGTTTGCTCGGGTTCTCGACCGAGAAGACAAGCGTCCATTCGGCGGCAACACGAGAGTCGGACACATTGAAGGAAGGGATCGACGAGGTCGGGTCGAGGGTGAACGTCGGGGACATGGTCGCCGGTATGGCTAGGAAGATGATGATGGGGAAGCAGAGACAGAGCATCACGGTCACGAGGCACGGCTTGGCGGCCTTGCGACACCCGCGAGAACCGTGGCGGGTCTCTTGCTCGATCACAGGATCGGAGGACATGGTTTCGCTGTGTGGCTGGCTTGTGCTGGCTCTACAGACGCTGGTTTTTGGTACGAGATTGACAGTGGGGGAAGGATCTTATAGGCCTTCCTCTTATATAGGTGTCGGCTATATCCCCTGATAAGTAGTTAGACGTGCGACGTCCGGTGTCAAGATCTGAAAAAGAACGGAACGAATTGAAGGTCCCGCAAAAGGACAACATGTTTGTCTACGATGTTTTTTCTTCCGAAATTTCGTAGAATTTGAGGGCATCCGTTGAGAGACCCTTATAGATGACTTGGTGTGAACCGCGTCAACTGAGTTTATAGCGACTTTCCTTGAAGGTAGTCACATGTCAAATGGTGACTAAAAAAGCATATTTTATGTCAAAAGGAAGCACACTTCTCCAATGTGTTTCCTGATATGTAGTTTTTATTGATTAATATTCACGGTTCAATATTAAAGCTTTTCAATCTGCAATATGTCAATCACGAAACTTACTACGAAAAGGAGAAGCTTTACCATCTGCAATATGTCAATCACGAAACTTACTATGAAAAGGAGAAGCTTTACCCATTGGCTCTTTCCTCATCTCCAATAAGGAATCACGTTTAAGAGTTTTGTATGTGATATCCAACAATGATGGGATTTGGTATGATGTCATGAGACACGGAGATGGTGCTATAAGAAAACGTAGATTGCGAACTCATACCTTTTTTTTTTCTTTTTCTTATTTTAGTATTTGTTTTCTTTCTTTAAGAATGTTAAACTCCAATAATATTGCCATTGCATCTCAAGTCCGATGACCCAAATTCTCAATATTGACTTTGGTTGCTGTTTCTCTTTTTCATTCTTTTCTTTTTCTCCCCGCACTTCGCTTTTCGTCATTTTTTTCAAACATCTACTAAGTCCATATATCGAAAGGATTATAATTTGTTTAAGAGAATAAAGACCAAAAAGTTACTAATTTATTCACGTTATAATTTTTTAATTTCCAATTTTTTTGTTAGATCATCGCTTTGATTATCTATGATGCAAATTAATTCCACACAACACACCAGTTTCGTCCAGTTGAAACACAAAAGAAATATAAATCAAGCTCCTATGATTAAGTTTACGTGAAAAATTGTGATTCATAAGATTGTACAAACTGAAGGGTTCAAACGTGAGGTTCATAATCCAGATTAGCTTTCCTGTCTTCACTTCGTATTAATATAATTCTTATTAGTCAAAAATATCAAATGAAAAAAATTATTTGGTTCTTTATTTAATGGCATTCACATGCACCGAAGTCTAGGGGTAACCACAGGTCTAGGGTAGACTTGGGAACCTGACTGAACCCACCATAGGAACCGGTTAGGTTCCAGGTTCTAGCAGTTACCATTTTCAGGAAAAGTGAAACCGGTGCTGTGCAGTTTAGTTCCCGGTTCCTAGGTAAGAATCAAATCGGGAACTATACCATATTTTCAGGGGACTCGTGTTGTTTCTAGATCACGTAATATTTGTACTTCTACACTTTTAGATCGAGAGACGGTACAAAGGCAATACAACAAAAACATCACATAATGCTCCATGAAGCAATCATTTGTTATTGCCCAAAGTATATGCATAACCTTTTTATATATTTGTGAAGTGCGAAAACATCTAACGATGATGACACATCAATTGTTCTAAAGGTCTACCAGGACGAAGGCGCATTAGAGGAACTTAGACAAATGCTAGAGAATTGGCCTATCGATTTATGGAGAACTGGTGTTACCATAGGTAAGTTTGTCAGAATTGGCTGGCTCTTGAATAAATCTTGAAACTGATTGATAGGTTAGGTTCTACTTTACATGGTATGCTGGGTAGGTTCCATGTTCCAAAAATTGGGAAACTGTTTCCGACAATGATGAACCTAGAACCTACCCCAAAACCACTCATCCCTACTAGAGTCGTTCTTAGCTTGAGCCAAAATGAGCTGAGAGTGGCCAAAAGGTTATATTTCTATGGTTTTCGTTCCTCTTCTTTTTCTTGGCTAAGTTTATGATCTTTTTGATTAAATGCCACCTTTTATGATGTTTCGTCTTATCTTTTTTGTGTCATAAAAAACGTAGTGAATCAAATGTCGTAGTTTCTTACATATATAATTAATTAAATTTGAAAAAATGACTATCATCATCTACAAAATAGTTAATAGTAATTATTAATTTCCACATGAAGTGCAAAAATCATAAGCCTTAATATTATTGCCTTAAATGACAAGTCTAATAGTATTGGTTCAAGTCTTGTTGGGAGCATTTTAAGAGTAATTCCAAATGCACTTAAAATTGTCTAGGAAGATGGATCGTTGAGGTACGTGAAAATTGGAGAAAACAAGTCATTTTTTTCATAAAGAACAAAACAAAAGTTATAAGCCTAACATCTATACATAACTAGAGAAACCAAGAACGCAATGGAGCTTAAATGACATCGACCCTCACTTCACCCCGCTCCAAACCCGAGACAAGACTGTTAATAAAGAACTCATTTCCCATGGGCAACGCGAAGCAAAAATTAATGTGAGATTTTATGGGACAATTGCCAACTTTTTTAAAGCTTAAATTGTTAAATGAAGGCGCAGTTTAATATTTATTACCTTCACAAGTAGGCTGGACTTTGGCTTAAGCCTAGGTGTGGAAATATATAATTAGGGAGGTAAATAGGGGCCCGAAAAGATTTTAACTCAGGACCTCTTACTCTGATATCATGTGAGATTTTGTAGGATTACTGTCAACTGTTCTAAAAGTTTAAACTGTTATATGAATGTGTGATTTTATATTTAATTACTCTAACAACTAGCTTGAACATTAGCGAGGCTCGTGGCTTTTTGAGCGAAAGGATTGAGCTTGGTGTGGACCAAAGGAGCGGAGTCCAAGTAAATGGTGGCTTTTTGTGTGGGTGTACTTAACCGGGACAAGTTATATCGAGTGCTCGACAGAGAAGACGAGGGTCCATTTGGTGGTGATGCAAGAGTCGGAGACGTTGAAGGAAGAGAGAGATAAGGTCGGGTCGAGGGTGAACATGAGTGGCATGGTCACTAGTATGGCTAGGAAGATTATGATGGGGAAGCACCGAGACATTGTTGCAGTTACGAAGCATGATTCGATTACCTTGCAACACCAATAGGAATGGCGGTTGGTCTCTTGTTGGATCATGGAAATGGAGGATATGATTTGCTGCACGATTGGCATGTGCTTTATTCTACTAGTCTATTTGGGTTGTGACTAGACCTGTCAAAATGAGCCATAGCTCAATTTTTAACCTACATTTGATGGATTAGGTCATTATATGGTTAGTTATATTCAATAAATAGATTTAGAATGGCAAAACCCAAAAATAAATTGGTATTAAATGAATTCACAGTTTATTAAATAAACTCCTTGTATTGTTCCAAGTTCTAAAGCTACGTTTGGTGGGCCAGATAAAACTTCGGATAGGATAATTTTTATTCTATCCGGTGTTTGGAATGACTCGAAATCCGGATATGCCCGGATATAGCCCGAATGTAGTTCGGATTAAAAAATCCCACCTAGGGATTGGGATAGACCCTGATAAGATATGTGAAATTTGGAAAATTAAAATTTTTCTATATTCCTCCCCATCTCCCCTTGTTGCTACTGTTAAGATCTGGCCGGAGCCATGGCAACCACGGGAAGATGAAGCCGACCAGTTTTGGCCGGTGATGCAGCTAGTCCATGATCGACAAGGGGAGATTTGGAGCCAGGGTCCATGGCCGAGCCACCATCTTAGTTGTAGCTGCTCACATTCGTTGGCCGTCCATGGCCGAGCCACCTTCATGGTTGCTTGCATGGTAGTGGATCTTAAGCCTTTGCATTGCAGATTTCATTTTGGGTCATCCATTGAGAGCGATATAGAAGTTGAGAAAAGCTATGAAGAATAGAAAGGAGCAAGCAAAAAGCTCAGGGGTTGTCTAAGATTGTTTTCATCATCTCTAAAAAAACTGCGCCCGTCCCCTTCATTTCTTTAAATCCCATCCCATGCTCTCTCCTCTCTATTCTACACACCTTAAAGACCCCGATTTGGTAATATCGTCCTTAAATGATCAACCCAGTAACTTGACATCTCCCGGCGATGTGCAAAGCTAGGATTTTTCTCGAGTTGAGTTATTTATTGAAGATCCACACGATTGTCTATCTCTAGCAAAGAGATACTCAATTCCCCTCACTTCCCAACAATTTTTCTACCTAGTTTTTAGAGTATTCTCTATGGAACAACACCGGCTTCCTCTGCTTCACGGCCTCCTCCTTTGCTTCACAAGGAAGAGGGGTTGTTTTATTTCCATGATTTATTTTTGATTTTAATCCAACAAATCAAATATTTATTTGGATAATATTTATTTGAATCCATGTTATATCCGAATGTCAACAAATATTAAATGGGATATTTAAAATCTGATCATATCCTTATCCTATCCTACATTATCTTATCCGGCAAAAATATCTAGATAATCAAATGCAATCTAAGAAGACTTGGTGGGCTCGCAAAATGGGCCAACTTCACCATTGTTAAAAATATCAAGATAGCTTCCTTTTTTCCCAATTATTTTGTATTTTTATTAATCTTGTAAGTTTCGTTTGTTAGTTATTGGAGTATATATTTCATTGATTGCATTTGTCATTGTTTATGTAATATTCAAATTTTAATTGTTGTCATTGCAATATGTGGTTAGCATATATCATCTTCTTCAATATCTTACCTTCTCCATGTTATTTGTTGTCGTAATTTTATAAATTCACTATCAAGTACTAACTTTTTTTGTTCTTCGTAATTCTATGCAATGTTGAAAGCCAATTTTTTAGCATCTTATAATCGAAATAACAATTTTATACAAATAACATATATTCATGAAGACTTTAAAGTGGGTCAACTAAGTGGTAGACCCATCAAACAAGTGGGTCGAGTCTGGTGAAAAATGGTCTGACTAAAATTAACCCATTTAACTTGTTTGACCAAACTTCATTCAATGCAAAATTAGTAATTTATACCTGACTCAAAACATACCAACATGTACTCAACTTTACCCATATTATTAAAACACTTTAATCAAATATAAGAAAGCTCATATCCAAACTAAGGTGAGTATATGGAGTGAGCGAGTACGAGATTGAGTGAGAGTGAGAGAGAGTCATAAAGGTGGATAGGGTCGAAGTAAGATGTGAACCCATTTAATACTCATATTATTTTGGATTTTTTCATATTAAACCAATTTATGACTCATTTATTGAATATAATTAACTCATATAAAAACCCAACTCATTAAATATGGATTAAGAAATGAGTCTATGAATCATTTGGATAGGCCTACAGGGTAGATATAGGTTGAATAAACAAGGATGTATTTTAGCAAATGGTTGGATACATTTCCGATTGAGTATGGCTTACTAAATTTATATTGCATATAAATGAGTCAAAATGGGCTAAATGGATCAATTTGGATCGGAGATGGTTCGACCCAACCAAAAATCCAACCCGATCCACCCATATAATGGTCCTAGTTATGACTCAATGAGGCTTTCAAATAATCTAGTTCCTAACTTGTGAGCAACTCTAGTTTTTTGTCTGATCTGATAGTGGATAAAGATGACAAAATGGGTCTAGAACCCATATTTTAGTCCATATATTAATGTTGTGGGTCATAAATAAATTTGCTTAAGTTTTGAAAACAAGTTTAAGCGGTCATATATGGGTTAGTTAACATCTTAATGGTCTTAAATAGGTTTTAAATGGGTCATAAATGGGTTCGTAAAGTGAGTCATAGATAGACAAGTCATTTTTTTAATTCTTTTAATTTTCTGATTTTTCATAATTTTTTATATTTTAATTTTTTTCTTTTTCTTTCTAGGAAATCCAGCAGGGGTAGCCGGCTAGTCGCCGGCTGCCAATCACTGGTCGTTGTCGAACGCCACCGGTAGTCACCGAAAGCCGCCGATCATCGTCAATCACCGGTCATCGGTCGTCGCCGAACGTAGAAAAAAGAAAAGAAAGGAAAACGAAAAAGAACATAAAAATATTTTTAAAAATCACATTTTTAAAAAAAAAATTATAAAAATTGTCCACAATGTTTTAGCAATATATATTTTTAAATTCTTATAAGAAACATGTTGAAATCTTTTAGTAATATGGGTCGGGTCCGATCGGGTATGAATCGCTAGAATTGTATTATATAGAAATTATTCAAAACGGGTTTTAAGAGTCAATATGAGTCGGATCATTTTAGACTCGATTCAAATCCAACCCGACCCCCCCATTTGACATATCTAAGTAGCCGGGGAAGCTTTTCTTCCAGCTCGTCGGCTTCGCAGAAAATTTGGCCCGCCTTGTCTCTCCGAGGTTGGTGATCGACGATATACTTTTTTTTTTGGGGGGGTGGGGAATTGGGCTCGTTGCTTGTGTTATCAAAATGTTTTTGGGCCGGCGAAGCCCGCACTTATATATCCAACTTCTGACTCGTTCGTCGATCACCAGTCAGTTCGAGACCGAACGGCGGTGTCACCTTCTCTTCACCAGCGGAGAGACCACTCCCCCCACCCGCTCGGCCATGGTAAAGTCGACGAATCCACCCTTCAAGTTCCATCTCTGAATCCCCACTCGTTTCCGCTTGTGAATCACTATCATCCCCTTTTTCCCGAATTCTCCTTTGTACTCATCTCTCCGTCCTTCGTCTCGTGACGTTTCTTCTGATATACGATGAAGGCTCAGAAGCCCATCGCCAGTCCCGTGCCGATCTCGTGGTACCCGACGCTGTCCGTGTTGATGCTCGCGATCGGACTCGTCATCGCGGCTGCGTTCTTCGTGTAAGGCTCCCGTCTGATCCCCAGGCACTTACCCACCAAAAGGGCTGCTTTCTTTTGTTTTTGGGGGCGTGCTTGCATTGAGCTATTCTGCCGTTCGGATCCAATGAGGGCAATTTTTTTTTCCATGAGTCGAGCGTTTTCTTGAGTTGATGATATGAACGATCAGATGATGGCATTTGGGCTGATTGAAGGCCGTGAGGGTTTTTCACATGACCCTTTTCGGAGGAGTAACTTTGATGCTCTAATCTGGGAAATAGAACTCTAGGAAGAGGGGCTTTTTGATACGTGCAGGTGAGTTACCATTTACTTGCGTGTTGGAGTAAGTGGCACTTACTGTGCCTTAATCTTCGAGCAAATCATTTCTCTAGGCAACGGCCAACGATGTCGCCCTTGTTGGCTAGTTTTCTTGAAGCCATTGGATGATAGCATGTAGGCATTCTCTGTGAAGAAAGGTGAGTTGGAATGCAGGTTGGTCTTTAACGGGCAATTTAATCGCGGCTTTTGAGGATTGGTAAAATGATCGAGTTCGCGACGGAACTGGGGGAATAGTATGAGTTGCTATTTTCATTTTCCATGAACACGAAGCTTTTGTATCGCGTATCAACTGCTATATAGATTCCTACATGCAAATTGCGAAATGCAATGTGTATCAATCCTGTTTGTTCAATAATTTGTTAATACTTACCAGATGCCGACATCTTCTGCATCTCCTTTTGTTTTTTGTAAAAGGATTCTTCAGAACTTGATCAAAACAAGGCTATTTATTCCGAGCCTCTAGAATAATTTATTGGGTAACTATGGTGGTCTTTTATCCTTTCTATTTGAAGGCACGGAAAACGCTGTTTAAATGGACTTAGATATGAGTGCGCGAAAGTCCCTTACTATAAATTGAGCACAGAGTGAGCAAGCATATCCTGTTGGGTTCCTTCATGGTAGTGGAGGTGAAATGGTATCTAGATATAGTTGTGGACTTGCTAGAAGGTCCCTCATTAAGAGCCGTGCATATTGGTGCACAGCCTGGTTTTATATTCCCTCGTGTCCTCGGTTTAAGGTTATTCGACATAGGCTTCAATTGAACTAGCTGTTGCAACTTCAGTGGCATATGGTGCAGTTGTTTTTCCTCATGGACAAATTGAAGAATTCCCTAATAATGATGAGGGTCGGTGCTGCATGGTCCTTACTGCAAAGCTGTCTAAATTTGACATTTTCGTCATGGATGGTTTCTGACAAGGGTACACTGTAATTTGCTGTATATCATTCATAGTTATTGTACTGTATATGCTAGAAACTTTCATGTCGTTAATCAGTATACAGTTGTAAACATGCTTTGTTGTTTTTGAAGCTACGAAGCAACCTCTTCTAGGCGAAATCGTAGCCTAGCTAAGGAGCTTTTTACAGGAGCTGTGGCCTCCATCTTCCTGGTATTTCACTTCATCTTTGGTCTTATTATACTGAATAAATTTGTTGCTTCTCCCACATTGCATAAAATTTTTCATATCCTATTCTCAGTTACAGTCCTCAGCTTCAGTTAATAACTATAATTAGCCATTACATTGTCTTCTTCCGTCATCCTTGTGTCAATGGGTTTTCTCATTGTACTCAAGTGAACCTTTTTTTTTGTCAATTGAATTGATGGTTATATCATTTGATTGCAAAGATTGACTATAATGGTAATCCGGTAAAATACCAGAACTACTAGTTCTTATTGCTGATAACATGTTTTTGCATTTGGTGCAGGGTTTCGGGTCATTGTTCTTACTCCTCTCTTGTGGCGTCTACGTCTGATACAAAGCTCCGTAGCTTTTACGCAGCACGTATTTTTCGCCAGATGGGTGATTTTCCCGAAGCAGACAATTTAGCATGAGTTCATGATTTGGAATGAGGTCGTTGCTGTAGAAGAGGGAGAGCATACTTATTAATAATAACTCGTCTATATGCGGATGGCTGTTTTCTATCTTGGTTAAATGTGCTTGACGTAAATTGCTTCGACCCGTTGATTTTCAATGTGCAGCCCGTTTATTTGCTAATCTGATATGATAATGCGCTCGAATCTCCGATGATCCGATACCCTTATCAATTCCGGCTATACATACCCGGACATGATCTGATATACAGAATGTAGAAGATAAGTAGCTGGTAGTTTCTAAAATAGCTGAGTTTGAGAAGCCTCTTAAGTCTTAACTATGCACGAGCTCCTGAAGAGCACCACTCATTAACATGCAGTGACATAGTCATTCTCATCCTCAGGACACACCGTGCTTGTATGCGCACATAGCCAAGGAACCAAAACGCCCGTGAATCGTGATCGCTTGCTGGTCTCCGTGACAAACCGAGCAAGAACACAGCACAGACCTCAAGAGTTAGACAATCCCGCTCTCTCGGCCGAGATCTCGAACTCATTCTGCCTTCTGTCCTTGGCTCCAAAACATCATTAAAGGTCGGATTTATCTTAAAACGAAATTGAAAGAGGAACTAATTAGAATCTATATAGAGTATATTTGATCGTGGGTCGCCAAGAGGACATGAAGAACACCATTCATAGAAGTATAAGATTTTGGGCCGCACTTGGCCCATTTTGGCTCGAGCTAAGAACAACTCCGATGCGTGCATAAATGCCAAGAAAGAAATAACCAAATATCTTTTTTCAATTTTTTTTTCGATTTTGACTAACAAGGATCTTGTTTATACGAACTAAAAACAGGAAAGCTTCGCGTTCGAATCCTCCGGTTTGTACAATCTTCATCTTATGATGATCGATCACAACTCTCCACATAAATTTAATTATAGGAGTTTAATCTGTGTTTCTTTCGCATTTTAATTGTACAGAACTCACGCATTGTGCTGAATTAATAAGCATTATAAATAGTCAAAATCACGATCTAAGGAAAGGTTTGAAAATTTCATAAATTATCTTGCAATGACATTCGTAACTTTTGGTACTTATTCTCTTAAACGATTTTATAATCCTTACATGATATATGGATTGCATGTATTGGCAAACTACACATAGAATGCATTTTTCAATGATAACCTTCTTGCCAATAATGTTCACTGGACATTGGAAGATGTTTGGGAGGACAATTGAAGAGAGAAGTGTGAAAAGAAAAAGGAATAAGAAAGAGAAATAGCAATCAAAGTCAATTTTGAGTATTTGGGTTGGACTAAAGATACACTTGCAATACTATTGTGATTTACTATTCTAAAAGAAAGAAAATGATTACTACAATATGAACAAGCTTGAGTTCACAATCGAGGTTAAGATTGATAGATTTCTTTTATCGTTGTCATATATAGATAACTTCATGGTTCCGGATATAATTTAGAAAATATATTTGAGCCAAAAAGTAGATTGGTAAAGAATTTATGACATCATACCAAATTGTAGCTTCTTCAAACGAGCAAGTAAGGAAGGAAATCTCCATTGTTAGCCATGTTATGCAAAACTCTGAATACCGGTTAAAGTTAAACTATATATTAGGAAGCACATTAGAGAAAGCGCTGAAAATGTTGCCATTAATTGGATTAATATAGGAGACATTAGTAGAAATTAAACAAAGAAACGAAAATTGAGCTATACCATTTAAGTCCACGACCTTTTAATTAATCGAATCCAGGTGCTCCGCAAAATTACCAAATGCCCAGAACCTGCACAACTGTATCAAAACCCTTCGTGGCACCCTTAGAAAGTTTTTTCTTTTTCTATTTATTCTCAAATGATTAAGACACGGATCGATGCGCTAGCTTCGTAGATATTTAGAGACGCCGGTATTATTTCCCAAAAAAAAAAACAAGGTCAAAGATCAGTCCCCTTTTTATATTTTGGATTTTCTTTTTTCCATACCCAAAGGTAGGTGAGAAACTTGAGTGCGCAATTTAATTGGGGGCATGTGTGTTCGATACATCGATTCCCACGTGGCGCATCGATCTTTTTGGTCATGTAACATTTTTCTGTCTGGATATTTATTTTATTTTATTTTCGTTTCGATTTTTTTTCCTACCCCTTATTTTAAATTTTCCTTTTGATTTTTCACCCTCCTTGGCCAATCATGTTCGGTTGAGGCTGGGAATGATCCAGCAGCGATGTAGACCACATGATGGACCAATCGACCATAGTTGGGTCCACGCACATTATTGTGGGCCCCATCGATTTTTTTGGTTGGGTCCATCGTCGGTTTTTGCAAAAAGTGGGAAGTTAATGACGTTATCGCTTTCCAATATCTAATCGAGGAGAAAAATTTTGAGTCAGTTCAAGGTTCGGGCAAAGCTACGTATTGTGCTGCCCGCGCCGCCCGCGCGAGAGCATGTGACTACAGATCCTACGAGAATTTGACTGAAGTCGACAACAAACACGCGTTTGATATAGTATATAAATGATTTATGATCAATTTGTCTTCCATAACTAGTCACGTGCAATCATTTTGTCAGATATATAAGAAAAATTTGGCTAGAGCCAATGCTAGGAGGCACGTGGCCACTGATTTAAAAAAAAAACTCGAGGCAAATCGCGAAAATTGACATGGCGTTGCCCACAATCCCAAAATCTTGAGGAGGGGAGGGGACCAAATGTAATTCTCCCTTTTGTTAATTTTGGTTCTAAGGATCTAGAACAAGATCCAATCTAAATTATCTTATATGGCGCTTCGTATCATTGTCGATGAAGACTTTTGTTATTGGTAAAAGTATTAAGCATTAAAGGGAAAAAAAAAAAGGAAGAAGTTTGAGTGAGAAATTTAGGATGTGTTTGGTAACTTGTCAAATGGTGACTAATTCTATTCTTTTGTTTTCGAGAACAAAAGAAGAACTGAAATCCATTTGGTAAATTTTTTGTTCCCGGGCATAAGTTTGTTCCCAGAATCAGTTTTGGAACAAAATCAAGAAAAAAAAAGTTGTTTCTTGATTCTGGAAACAAGAATCAGAAATGGAAAAGAAATTTTTTCTTCTTCTTCTTGGTTGGTCTTCTTCATTTTTCCTGGCCCGTGGCTGGTCGCCGTCGCTGGCGACCTGGCCATGGGCCAAGGAAGGGGAAGAAGAAAAAAAGAAAGAAATATTAAAAAATCAAAATATTATTAATAAAAAGAAATTTTATGCAGTTATCAAACACGGTTTTATTTTTTTTCTATTGCAGGAATATAAATTTTGGGCATTTACCAAATGCCTTCAAATGCTTGGAAATTGTTTTTGAAAATGGAATAAAAAAAATCATTTCTGAGTAGAAATTATTTTCAGGAACAGAATAGTTACCAAACGTACTCTTAGTCACTCAATTTCGACTTCTTAATCCTCTCAACGCCCTATATATAGTCACACAGCTTGTCCCTTGAAAGGACCTCTTTTTTCATGACTTATCTTCATTGGTGATGGACTTGAATTCGACTATCTCCTAGCAAAAGTCCATTTACCTTCATTTTAAGAAATTGCAAACAGGAAGTACAAGTTCGAGCTCGTCAAGATATCCAGTTAAACACATCTTCATGCAAAAACTTAAATCAATAAGTAATGGGTCAATTAAGATATATTAACTACTTTATACCATGCTAATTATTCAATGATGGACATTTTCAAATATAGCTTACACGTACATCTCAATAATCTTGCCTTCATGTGTGATCTCGGTGTCAGATCTGCTCTCCCTTATTTCGGGTATTTTTCTGCGTCAATATGTCTCAACTTGAATCTTCAATACCCACCTTCACCCATGATATCTGTCTTCAGACCGAACTAGGATTACATTACTACACCACAACGCTCGGGCTGCCCGAGAACCACTATTGCAACCCGAATTTTCCATAATTTTGAATCTCGAAAGGATAAATAATATAATCTTAGCTAATGCGCACAATTTTTTTTTCCTTTTACGATACATAACCAAAATTCCAATTACAAAATATAAACTTCTACTTTTGTTGCACACTTTGATTTAGTCCTCGAGATATGTGGCAGCGCTAATCTTAATTAATATCCATAAATTCCAAACTCGACAAATCTGTAACATTTTTGGGTGAGCTAAGCTCATCAAATGCAAACTCTAAGTCTAATGAAGGAAGTCTACTAACCAATCGATCTAAGAGCAGAACAACATGGTAATTGAGTTTATACTTATTCCCAATTAGGCAAATAACACTCAAACGTATGCCAATTTACATGATACATCCCACCAAGGGCACTTTTACACCAGATTGATATTACACCAAAAACGTTTAGAACTTGATCAAGAGTAAATCAAGACTATATTCACTCTTATCATCATATTTACATCAATTTTCTAAAATTCCAGTCTAACAAAATTGCAAGATTAACCCAACATAATTTCTCATTTTACGATTACACTTCCTATCTCAATTTTCTCTTAATCTAACTCTAACATTCAAATTAATTAGCTAAGACCATTGATTTGCTATTTGATCCATATGAATATCTTATTGACAGATACATGTCCCAGAATTTGTAATATTACCAAAACAACCACCTTTTAAAATAAGGAAAATACCACCAAAAACCCCAAATTATGCCACTTGTGACAAATTTACCCTGAACTTTTTTTTGTAACACGAAAAATCCCAAACTATGTCACTTGTGACTAATTTACCTCGAACTTTTTTTGTTAACACGAAAAACTCCAAACTATGTCACTTGTGATAAATTTACCCTGAACTTTTTTTTTGTGACACGAAAAATCCTAAACTATGCCACTTGTGATACATTTATCCTACGATACTTTGGCCCATGGGCATTTTCATCTTTTTCCTTTTTTTATTTTTTTTTCTATTTTTTTTATTTTCTTCTCCGGCGAGGGTAGCCCTCATTCGCTAGGTGATGGCGACCCTCGCCAGATCTGGCGTCGAGCGACTTTGCCCCACTCAAGCGAGGGCTGCCCTCGCTTGACGCCAGCAAGGGTCGCCCTCACTGATGTCGACGAGGGCTACCCTCGCCGGAGAAGAAAAGAAAAAAAATAAAAAAATAGAAAAAATAGAAAAAAGAAAAAGACGAAAATGCCCATGGGCCAAAGTATTGTGGGTTAAATATGTCACAAGTTGTATAGTTTAGGGTTTTTCGTATCACAAAAAAAAGTTCAAGGTAAATTTATCACTAATGGCATAATTTGAGGTTTTTCGTATCGCAAAAAAAAGTTCAAGGTAAATTTATCACTGATGATATAGTTTGAGATTTTTCGTGTTACAAAAAAAAGTTCAGGGTAAATTTGTTACGAGTGGCATAGTTTGGAGTTTTTGATGGTATTTTCCCTTTAAAATACTTGTGCAATTAAGTCCAAATTTTGACTAATTGGATAAATTGGCTAATTAGGCAAGTAATTGTATTATTAAGTAAAAACCATTATAAGCTTCCTCAGTATGTAAACAACCCCCAAAATTTTCGGTTTTAGAAATATGAGACTTCCAACTTTTAAATAGACCACATTCTACTATACTTAGATTTTTTTAATTCAATTTCATTTCCCTTAATTAATCTACCTTAATCACTAACTAATAATTATTTTAATTAACAACCATCACCATTCACAGAACAATTTATATGCTTTGAACTTACGTTTTTACCCTTGTATTGCTCAAAATTACTATCTGCCCCTTTATATGTATATCTTCATCTCTCTAAAACTTTTGCTCATCAAAACCAATTAAATCCTCTTGAAATCACCCGATCATGTTTTCATTCATGAAATATAGTCATGATATATAGAATGACTCATAACATATTCTAATGGCATCATGAACATAATAGACATTTCATGTAATATTAATAAAAATCTCATGACAAAAGCACAGGTAAGCATCAACAAGCATCATTCTCATCTTAAATCAATATGGCATCACCCATGATACAAAATCATGCAAAATCACTCATACATAGTCTTGCCTCTTATTAGCTCATCATGTAATCATTAATTTCTTTGAACAATATGGGTATACAATGTTATTCATACTTTAAGCTAATATTGAGTAAGGATCAAGAGTACTAAGAGGATCAACCTAATATAGCACCTAGAGATTCACTTACTGTGGATGGAAAGGTTTGAGTCAACATAGAGCTTTACCTTAAAATCAAGTGATACAATCTCGAACCAACATTAGTCAAGAAAATTAAACACCTAATTTAGCAATATTGAAGTAACTGAAACTTTGAGTGAGAAAATCTTACCTCAAAGAATCTTGTTTTGATTTAATAGAGAACACTAACTTGAATATCTTGTATTTAACTTTCATGTTTCTGAAAATCAAACGATTTGGAGTAAGTTTAAGTAATAACGCTTCTACTTTTGATAGAGAAGAACAAGAATGGGAAATAAGTTAAGTGAAAAAGATGATGGTTGGAAAGGAAATGAGAAACAAGTTTCCCATTGCTTACATTCAATGTATTAACTAACCAAGGTTAAAGTGATGTCATAGACGCTGCCATCTCATGGGTAAAACATATAGTCGAGAATTTAGGAGATGTGACAACTTAAATGAGTGATAAGTGGCTATCTTTAATTGGCAAAGCTTGCGGCTATAAGAGAGGCTCGACCAAGGTAATGGCATGAATGACGAGCTTAGTTTGATTTGCAATCATTTGTGATTAATGGGCTAGAGTTAAATCATGATGCCATACATCATGTAATTTGAAAGTAACAAATTAGGTGAAAACCAAAGGAATGTGTCGTACTATATTAGTGGCAAGTGGTTGCGCATGTAGGTTTAAGGACAAGATAGTAATTCTTCAAAAGATGTTTATGATTTCGATAATAATCAAGGAATTTGTTATCCGTTCTAAGCACTAATAAGTCAGAAAAATATTTTGAAATTATCAAAATTAGTAACAAGGCCTATAGAATGACCAAGTATTTTTCAGTAAGTTAATTGTCACTTTGTATAATCACCCTACGTACTTTTCGGGGTATATCGATTCTGCCCAATAAATAATATGTCAACCCGTTTTTCATTGCCAATCTCCGATAACCACTTATACGCTAATTTCTATTCATTTTTACTACTGAGGTAAGTAAAATTCTACTACTTATTATTTTTCTCAATTATGACGTATTCAAATTATGCGAAAACAAATAAATTATGCGTTCCATCTTACCAAAAAAAAAATAAATAAATTATGCGTTCTTATAAAATTAGAAATGTTCATAAACTGTCAAAGCATTTTCATCAATTTTACCTTTGTGTCGCCCATTTGTGACACTTTAAAAGATTTAATTACCCTCTGCTAAGTGACATACTTAAATATCACGGCTCTAAAACTAATTTTTCAGAAATTTTCCTAACTTAACAAATTTAATAAAAGAGTCATAATTTGTCAAAGTTATCGAATAATTCATTCAAACAATTAATCATCGTAATATCCTAAATCATATTAGGAAATGAAGAAATTTCAAGATGTCACAATCGCATTTGAGATTACTAAACACCGATATACATCGAGAGTGGCCACTAATCAACCATTAGCTCTAATACCATTTGTTGGGAGTTTGCCGTAGAAGTCCGACACCTTCATCAAGGGGAGACCACCAAGTAGGAGCCTAAGTTTGAGCCTATCAACATATCCAGTTGGACTAACTTTCACTCAAAAGTTTAAGCCAATAAGTTATGAACCAACGAGGGCATATTAACTAGATACCTTACCAATTCTCAAATGTAAGACTTTTTTAATATAACTCACACATGCATATCAACAATATCTCCCTCATGTGTGAATTCAGTAATAAATTCGTTACCATTTAATTTAGATATCCTTCTACGTTAATATGTCTCAACTTGAATCTCCACCAGTGTCCACCTTCATCCTTAGTCTCTTTCGCCAAACCGAACCATGAAGATTGCCGAGCCACCAAACATCGATACGCATTGAGAGTAGGCAACCAATCAACTATCAACTTTAAAACCATTTGTTGGGAGTGTAGTAGAAGCCTGTTAAATTCACCAAAGGAGATTGCCAATAGAGTACCCAAGTTGGACTCCATCCACATATCCTGTTGGAACTGTCTTTGTAAAAAAATTAAAATCAATGAGTTGTGAGCCAATTAGAATAAACTGTTCCATATTACACTAATAATTTGATGCGGGACTTCTTCTAACATAGCTTACACATACATCTCAACATATAAACAATGTTGACTCATGCTAAATCTTAACGAATGAATTCTAGCGACCCTTTTGTAAGCAAGAATGCAGGCTATCGATCAAAGAGAATAGAATCTAGCGTAATCTCATTGACCTCAACCCTCAACCCTCATAAGTCATAACTAAGGGTAACACTACGCCTTAATTAAGATCCCTATCGAGTTCGTGACTTGGAAAAGGTTCTGAATAGAGAAATCAAGTGAGTAAGGCTTCGAACCTGTATGCAAGTTCGAGATAATATTTTTTTTGCCAAAAAATAATTTAAGTCATTAGAGTTAGTGGCTCGAGAACTTTAATCAATTTTGTACTCCTGGCCTAACGTTAAAAACCTAAGACTTAAAATCCTACTTCCCGCTCTCTTTACTCCACGCAGGTCAATCCTAGAGAGAGAGAGAGAGAGAGAGAGCTTTTGGGTAAAAAATTGGAAATTTCTTACGGGAAAAGGGCGGTCAAATTGCCGATCCGGGTAAATAGGAAAGCAACAAAAACAAGTGTCACGTTATGCATGGCCAGCATTGATTTGCCCTAAGCAATGCAATCCTCGCATAATTAGACCATATGATGAAAAGTGGATCCCAACACAAATAATATCAAATGATATCCACCTACGGCTTGCTTTTTCTCCTTTCCCATCGCATCCCATCATTCTCCTATCAACATCCCTTTCACCATATTATGAAAAAGACCCACAAAAAGAAAAGAAAGGAAAAGTGAACCCTCGTGTTTTCTTTTCTTGGTTTTAATTCCATAATATTCCGGATTTTCTAGTCATCATTTTTCTTTTTTTTAATTACTAGAAGCTATATACGATTAATCTAGACACATCTAGCAATGATAGGGTAAATTATTCACAGAAGGGGAAAAAAACAATGGCACCCTTCATGTGGGGATGCTTGCGGGTTGCTCAAGGTGAGCTTGTCACGAGAGACGATAAGGAGGAAGCTAGGAACTCAAGGATTTGAACTGTCTTTTATTACAAGAACAAGGGTTTAAGTAGTAAACCTAAGCAGTCCTATGAAACTACATTGTCCACCAATAGTTTGCAAGATTGATCACGATTATCAATGTGCCAATCATTTAATAAGCCCTTCAACTCTTGCTAATTATGACCTCCTAATATGTTATTATTAAGCCCATGCTGATCTTCATGCATTAACATGATGCAGATTTATTAACTAGACGATTAGGGTTAGCAGTGAGAGTTAGATGGCGGGGGTTTGACCGAGTTTCATCGATTTAAATATATCATCACGTGAAATTTTAAGTTTCCTAGAACTTTCTCGCGGTGCCCGGTAATGATTCAATGCCTCGGTATTCAATACATTAAATGCCTGCAGATTAAGCTGGAAAGCACAACAAACTAAGTTCATTGTACGAAAGTCTCCGAAAAAACATGATATTATTCAATCTGGGAGTATTCAAACTCTAGATGTCATTGATATTGCAGATCTTAGGCAAACCAATGTATTAAATTAAAGATCGCATCATGCTTAACCGAAGACAATCAACAGTATTAGGGTAAGCAATTTCCATCCTCAACGATTGAGCATTCTTCATTAATCTATTTATTGTGATCTCTAGGTTAAGAAGTCTTACGTGAGTACACTAATGATTCGGAGTACACTTTGATCCAACAGTTCACTTGGAATCATTGGTTTCGAGATCACCTAATGTATTGCACCATTTTCAAGCTAGAAAAAGTGATTGTCAAGGGGCTAACTTATCTATCGCGAAGTGTCGTGATTAGAATTTTAGATAGTAACGTTACTTCTTCCTTTTTTTCTCTGGATCTAGACATGATTTAGCTCAAACTGAAGTGTCCATATTTATCTCTTCCCCTTGAAGTCCTTCCATTTCCCCTACTAAGACCCTAATTGATGCTACGGGTAAAGCGATAGAAAAGTCTTCTCTCTTCTCAATTACATCTGCTCAGAAATAACTAAACTTCTGTAACTAAATCTGGTCCAAATCTGCACTGCCTTTAAAGAAGATATTGCATATGAAGGTTATCTTGGCATTGGATATCTTTATATAAAATTATTTTCATAGATCCTTGCTTTTAAACTTTGAACTTTTCATAGTTTACTCATACCATTAAACTAGAATATTAGCCATGGGTCATGGTAATAAACACTCTCCCTCGGTGCCTATCTCCATCAAAAATCATGACCACCTTTATCTCACATCACAATCTGCATTACCAACTAAACCTGTTGGTGGGTAGCTCAAAAAACATATTTTTCTATTTTTTATATTCCATCTTCGTTGGGGCCAAAAAAATAATGTATATAATTAGGAAAATCTAAAGCTACTTATGAATGAAGGAAGGAAGAAAAATGATTTCTTTGGCCCACAATTTCTGTCCTTGATGTAAGCTAATTTGCTCTATCTTCGCAAATAAAAATGAAAATAAACGATGTAATGCGTATATGAAATTAATGATTTACAGTGAACGAGTTTTTACATGCAACGTGAGATCAACTTCAACTGTCAATTTAGCGAAAACACAAATGAGTTTTGGTTTGCGGCATATATATAAGGAAAAAAGAAGACCAAATTTTTCAATAGCAACATTACAGGATAAAGAAGTGAGGCTTTTTGGGTGGTTGAGTCTTTACTAGGTTTCAATCAATCATTTGAAAGCATGAGAGGAATTTAAAAGGGAAAATGTCGCACCAGCAATCTTGTCCCGTGAAGGGAAATTCTGAATATCTTCTGGCAAGTGCGTTTTGAAGTGATTTCTGAAAGCAAGTACATGAAGTTTGGGGTTGAGTTCAACAAAAACTAATGTACATAACAACTAGTGTGCAATGGAGAAGGCATACGAACGATGTTTTGTATGTATCATGGCATCGTCTAGCATAAGTAGCATTGCTCGAGCGTAAATTGCTGCTTGTTCTGGCGCCTTGTTTTAAACGAATTTTCCAAAAAAAAAAGAAAAAGGAAAAAGTGGAGTCGAAGGATGAAAGTGGTAAGCAAAGCAGCTCCATTCTAGGTGATGGTTCATCGGGCTGATCAGGACCATTGACTGATTATAGGGTGGGCCGTCGTTAACCAGTTTTACATGTGAGAGGTTGGTGAAAGGCACTATCAACCTTATAAATGTTCCCTGGCCATCCTCAAGCAGTTCTTGGCGCCCCTGGTTGACCGACTCTGACATTACATTCAACCACAGTAAAAAAAAAACGTACACCGAAGAATCAAGAAGCTTCATAGAATGAGTAACTATAGTGACTGTCATGAATGGATGGGTATGTGTGGTGAAATGGGGTTTTAAAAAGAACATGAGGTGTGTGTTTGTGTGTGGTGCTTGTGAGGGAGAGAGGGATTTTAATAGACTTATCTTTTGGGTACGAGTTATAACGCTATGTGGTAGAGCTTCAATAAAAGTAGAGCCCTGTCTTCATTAGACCAATAAACAAATACTGTGAGAAAGGGACTTGGCTCAACCTCAAGAAGCCGACACTCACACTCTAACACTTGCACCATACCCTCGTTATAAATCCCTCTCATCAGTAACTTACAGTTCCACCTCTTACTTCACTTTGTGCATTAAACCTCTTTTTTCTTGCTTGTTTGTGGTGTTGCTGAAGCTAGAAACTGTCAGTTCTTCAGGTAGAAGGCGTCAAGAGCTTTCAAAAATGGGGGCTAAGAAGCCTAGAGTTGTGATAATTGGGGCAGGAATGGCTGGCCTAACAGCTGCTCACAGGCTCTACACTTGCGCAGGCTCGAGGGACCTGTTGGAGCTATGTGTGGTTGAAGGAGGGACAAGGATTGGTGGGAGGATCAACACTTCTGAATTTGGTGGAGACCGGATTGAGATGGGTGCTACTTGGATTCATGGTATTGGAGGCAGCCCAGTTCACCAATTTGCCCAGCAAATCCATGCCCTGGACTCTGACCAGCCATGGGAGTGCATGGATGGGTTCTTGGATGTGTCCAAGACAGTGGCTGAGGGTGGGCTTGAGGTGAGTCCTTGCGTTGTTGAGCCAATCTCAACCCTCTTTAAATTGCTCATGGATTTTGCACAAGGGAAGCATCTTGAGGATGGAGCAAGCAGTGAGGAGAGAGAGCTCCACAATCTCGCAGCCGAGGCTTTCAAGGTCTGCAAGAGCAACAATGGTGGGAAGGTCCTCAGTATCGGGTCTTTCCTGAGGCAAGGGCTTGAGACTTACAGGGATGTGGTCAAGGACCGAGACGAAGAGGTCCAGGGGCGCCATGGGAATTGGAGGAGGAGGTCACTCAAGGAGGCCATTTTCGCAATGCATGAGAACACCCAGAGGACGTACACATCAGCAGGTGACCTCTCGACCCTGGACTTCAGTGCAGAGAGCGAGTACAGGATGTTTCCTGGTGAGGAAATCACCATAGCCAGAGGGTATTCCAGCATCATTGAGTCGCTGGCCTCGGTGCTACCGGATGGCCTAATCCAAGTGGGCAGGAAGGTTAGGAGGATTGAATGGCATCCTGAGGTTCATCAGGGCATGATCTTGGGAAATGGCCATTCCACTGATGGGCCTGTGAAGCTGCATTTTTGTGATGATTCTGTTATGTTGGCTGATCATGTGATCGTCACAGTCTCATTAGGAGTGCTCAAAGCCGGAATTAGCGAGGATTTGGGTTTGTTCAGTCCTCCCTTGCCAACTTTCAAGACTCAGGCGATATCAAGACTTGGTTTTGGTGTGGTAAACAAGTTGTTTCTGCAGCTTGACCCGGCCCATGACCCGAAAGGAAATTTTTTCGACAATTTCCCAGTGTTGCAAATGGCTTTTCATCGATCGGACTCGGAGTTGAGGCACGAGGAGATACCGTGGTGGATGAGGAGGACGGCATCTTTATGCCCTATTTATCACAATTCAAATGTCCTATTATCTTGGTTTGCAGGGGAAGAAGCTCTTCAGCTTGAGACACTTACGGATGAAGAGATCATCGAGGGCGTTTCAAGTACAATTAATTGCTTGTTATCACAACCTGAAGAACCACAGGTGAAGTCTAGTACACCAGAATTGTGCAATGGCAACGTAAATTCTGTGCAAAGATTCGTTGGAAGTGATATGAAGTTTGGGAAAGTGTTGAAGAGCAGATGGGGCACCGATCCCCTATTCTTGGGATCGTATAGCTACGTAGCTGTTGGTTCGAGCGGTGATGATTTGGACACGATGGCCGAGCCATTGCCACGGGAAAGTCGTGAGACCGGCACTTTGCCGGAACTGCAAATTCTCTTTGCAGGAGAGGCGACGCACAGAACACACTATTCTACTACTCACGGTGCTTATTTTAGTGGAATTAGAGAAGCCAATAGGCTTCTTCAACATTATGATTGTGTTTGAATATTATATCAATTAGAGGCAATCCTACTCTTTTAATTTTTTTTTCCTCTTTAAAATTTGCTTATTGTTCTGATATCTTTCTTGATCTTCATATTGGAACACCTGTCTCTCTCGTTTTATAAAAGTTGGCAAAAATTGAGAGGAGTGGGAGGAAAGAAAAAATAGGGAAGGTTGAGAGAGAGAGAGAGAGAGAGAGAGAGAGAGAGAGAAGACGGGGACATTCTTAGATGTACTGCATGAATTAAAGAAGCTTCTTTCCAATTTTCTTTTTCTAGTTTACTTTTTCTGTTCTCTTTTCTGTTTGATATCATGACCTCCAAAGGTAAACCAGTTGGAGATTATGATTCTTTAACTGCTCAACAATTAGAAAGTAAAAAAGAAGAAGAGCTTTGTATTATCTCTCTCTCTCAATCTCTCTGGGCCTTTTGTTTTGGTGATGCATAGTGGACAGGATCCTGTAAACCCGGCTCTTTCCAGCTTGCAACATGTCCATCAGTTCCCTGCAATTTGGCTTGTTTCTCTGCCCATGATTTAGTGTTCAGTTCTCGAGTACAAACAAAACCCTTATCACTCTCCTAATTCAATTTCTGAGTCAGACCCTTAAAGAAACTTGGGACAATGAGTGAGCTGGCCCCAGTTGCGTGTAAATCCCTAGAGAATGTGCCTAGCAAAAAGTTAATGAAAGTTCAAAAGGAAAAGAAAGAAAGAAAATGATAACAAGAAGGAATCCCAAGAAGACGGATAGAACCATCAATCTGGTGCACTTCCTCAATGTCCTTTCTTAACAATGAGACACAAAACAAAACACACGGATCAGTAAACAGCCATCTGATTGCTCTGATCTTTGGCGAAGAACCTTTGGGTGCGTGGTGTGTACTCATCATTGGACTAACCTGTCTAGTTTGAAATGCAAATACATAACAGTTTTGTGTTAGATATGTCTCCGATCTCACAGCATCAGCTCCCGAGCTAAGTCTTGTGCAATCTCAAAATGACACAACACCTTTTCAAAACCGCGACTAGAGTGACCAACATTTTGTTGGCGACAGATCCGAGTGGGGCAGTCTACACTCACAATGAAACGGCTCTTTGCTGAGAAGACATCCCCCAATTGGCCTACCCACTTGATAACACTAGATTTCACCTCAGAAGCAAAACTCAATACTAATGGTGGAGACAGAAAAGGACTGTCCATAGACAACAATATCAGACCTAAATATCCACCATGGTGTTCTTGTCTTGGCACATCTGATGCATCTCCAATTCTGCTTTCATCAGCCAGCAGCAAACTTCTTAATCAAAGATTTGTCATTATCTGCCTGCTAGGGGGCCCTACAAACCTTAATAATTGATTTCTCCCCCATTTCCTACCTCCATTTTATTCACCTCTTATTTTCTAATTTGGTATCACCTCTCCAACAACAAGAAGCCACATGTATTAATTAAGAAAAAAAAATTAAGTAAAGAAATCACATGATTCAGTTCATGCGACTTAAGTGAATCTAAAATCTGATAAAGCTCCATTTACTTAAATAGATTTTGAAAGGGGTATAAGAAGATTTTTGCTGGGAGGTCCTGATTGGTCAAATCGATGGGAGCTATTCATGGAGACATCTCTCTATTATTGTTGAGATTGCTACTTTGCCAGGTCTCTCCCCCAGAAAAACTGGAGTGGCCCACCTGCTGTCTCTTTTTTGCCTCTTGTGGGCTTCAATCACTCTTTGATGATTGTGCATATCACAGACCAATCTGTCACCATGTCCTTGTCTGATTCATCTATTTATCATAAACAAACAAATGAGAATCTCTATAACTATACTACCCCAAAAGAAACCCCAAGCCCACCTCCACCTAATGGCTCCCTCATCCTTTTGATTACTTTTTCCTTGGCCCTCCTTTTGCTTATAATCATGATTATCAGGAAAAGAGTGCACCATTAACATGTTTAGATGTTTTTAATGTCTCAAAGGGTAGGTCAATGTATTGGTCATTGAAAGCAGGTCTGTTCCTTTTTCAGCTTTGAGCTTTAGGTATGGACCATTCATTTGACAACTTGCGCATCGCGGGTGGCCATAGGTCTAGGATGTTACCTATCATCCCTTAATGTTTTGCTCAGTTTGGGCGTCCTCTTCAAAATCCTCACAGATTGCTACAAGTTTTCCAATTTGAGGCCTAATCTAGGAACTTGCACATACACGAAAATGTTTCAAATTGACTGATTAGATAATCATTGAATGGAGGATGTAAGGTCGATTGGGGAAAGGGAAAGAGAAAGGAGATGAAAACGACGTGGTTTGGAATAATTAAGTGAATTTTAGGTCAACTTATTAATTTGGGTTTTGGAATTATTAAGTGAATATTAGGTCCGCTGATTAAGTTGCACTACCCATTTGAGTTTTCTTAGCCATATTATTTTTTTGTTACCATTTCCTCAAGCTATATCTTCCATTGTTATTATCCTCAATTAAAGATTACACAATTTGGGTAGGACCCTTTTGGTCCATTTTGATGAAGGTTGTTTCAATTATTAGAGGTTAGCAGCTGTAACTGTGTGTACAATCAAAACTGTTTACCATACTTTTAGTCTGTTCAGTTGAATGATTAAGACCTATTTCATATGATCTCAATGCAAATGTATCTTTGCCTTGAAGGATGCAATTTTCCATTAGTCTAATGACCCAAGCAAGCGTTGCTTTTTTGCACAAAATCTTTGATTAGAAGCATCATGATGTGTTTGAAACTTTAAAGAGCTGTCACCTTTATTCTTTCTTAAATGAGAATAAAATTTTCCCCTTCCTTGTGAGAGCCAACAATGCCAGAGATAGAAGATGACCGATTTAATAAGTTATCACATTGGTATCTTTAAGGTTGCTTTATGAAGGCCATTGATGATGATACAAGACCCTTTAACCAAAAAGAAGCCATTGGTTTGTGTGTGTCTAAAAATCTGTGTTGAAAGAATCTAGGGGTCTAGTATACGGCCCTATGGAGTGTTGCCCGGCCCTAAGATCTTATAATTAAGGCTCGTGGTCCATGATAAGATCTCCAACTTATAAATAATATGAGTCTTGTTAAATAGTGTTTTCAGAGTGTTAACTAAATGTATCTAATAAATATATTAATTTTCAAAAGCATTGAGTAACATAAGAAAAGCAGCGCATTAGAAGTAGTAAAGTTTCCTCATTTGATTAAATGTCTCGATGATTCCTTTAATGTTGATTGAGAGAAGCAATCTTTTCTGAGGATTCTGTTCCAAACTATAATGCAGAAGCACTTTCTAGAATGGTCCAGCATCTTGAGACCCTTCGGCTTCAACTTAAGAACTGAAAAAAGGACAGTTCTAACTCATTGAATGGAAGGGGGTAACCAAAATCTGAGGACTACTGAGCTTGGGGAAGGTGTATGGCCATACAGAAAGGGAATGAAACAACTGGATCGACAAGTATAGAGTCCAGAATAAATCTAGAGTGCAAGGTCTTTAACTTGTGTTTGTGTGTGTGTGTGTGTGAAAGAGAGAGAGAGAGAGAGAGAGAGAGAGGGCATAAAACATCAACTTAATTTAACACTGCTGCATCAAAGCATAGCATGTCTTTTTTAATTAATGCTACCGAGGGCTGTAATTAGTGCCATAGCTTAATTGACCACTAAAGCGTCCTTAACAGATATGCATGGTGTTTACTAAAGTTTAGACATTTGAGATCCTTCGTTAGACATAAGCTGGAAAAGCTAAATGATGTTTTTGTTGTTTTGTTGGGTGTGTGCTTCCTCCTTTTGTCTCTCTGCATTTGCTTCTAGTGCAAGTAAATCATCTAAAATAATGTAACAATCAAGTCTTATATCCACACAGAAACAGCTTTTTGACGATAATTAATGTTGCCAGCTTCCATGCACATCATCTGTAATGCTATAGTCATGATCGATGATCTCCTCTGTTGTCTTCAGTAATCTAACTGAATCGAGAAAAGCAAGTTGTCCTTGGGCGATCTGATAGAAAATCTATGCTGGTGTGGACAATAATAGAAAACTGAGAAATTACATGGTCCAGTCAATTTTGACATGTTGGTTGGTCCCAAAATTCAAAATCCTCCTCTTGGTTGCCGTACTATGGGACCAAATAGGTTCACAAGATTGATTTACTCATAAGGAGCAGGGCTTTCTGAGGTCACTGAAGACTGCTGCTCTTTCTTTGTTTCTTTATTTCTCTCTTTTTCTTTCCTGATAGTTGTAATAAGGGAAGCAAACTTAAGATGGTCATTGTCCGACTTCTAATGGGTGATTAGCATGTGAGTTCCTACAAAAGCATCACTGTTAACTCACCGAGCAATATATGATGAATCCGATCGAGTTAACCTAGTATTAGTATAGTCATTGCTCAGTGGAGGTAAACTATGACATGTCTGCTTGCAAAAACTTCCTAATATGCAGGCCTCTTTGTGATTGATGTGCTGAACATGAAAAAACCCAACCCGCTAGTTGATCTAACCCATTAGAGGATTTTGGTGAAAGAGGGAGGACTAGGCCGTGTATATAGAAACATTTTTGGTCTCTCTCCAAATTGAGCATGTACCGTGCAAATCTCAACCATTCCATTTTCCTCCACTTCATTTTTGCAAACAATCATCAATATCAGTGATGGCCAATTCATGTGAGTAGTTGTGCATGTACTCTAGATATGGCAAATTTTTTTTCCTTCTATTTTTTGGTGCTGTCAAGACTAGTTTTGTTGCCCATCTTTTCTAATCTTCTGCAGATGCAGGTTACAGCAGAGATAAAATTGCCTTAACCCAACTATGCAAACACTAGCTTCACTTATTTGGCAGGGCTGTGAACATGTACTTGATTGAGGATGATTCTGTGCATTTATTTGTTATTATTGCAGTATCTCAAGAGTCCAAAAATCTGTACTGTTTCATATGGATGTTAAACTCAACGTCCCAAAATTTCCATGCAGAGTTGCATCTGTTGTGCAAAGTTTCTCTTTTTCTTGATACTGAATTCCAATTATGTTCCGTTTTTGGATTGGCAAGTCTTAATTTCATTTAGTTTCCCTGATCTTCATGCTACGAGTAGCTGAGAATTTCTAAAGATTATGTGCTATTCATCAACGCTAGCAGATTGCTTATATGGAGCAATCTCCCCACTGTGGGGGATTCTACAGCCCAAATTCAGAAACTATAGTTGCACATCAAGGACAACCACGAGTTACTGGCAGTACTTTTCTTTCTCCGTAACAGGTATATAGTTGCATTATGAGATGATTAGAGTGCAGAAGGCAAGAAGAAGAAAGTGAAAGTTTAACACAGAAAAGTTCTGTTTATTCAGATGCCATCCACATGGCTTGGTTTATTGACTTTCAATAGGGTGCAACAATTTTTGCTATGCAATCAGAATTCTCTACCGGGATTCTTACAAGTGTATCATGAAATGGTGAAACCAGGAGGCTTACCCATGTAAAAAGAATGACTAGCTAAAATCCAATGTATAATCGGCATATGCCCTTCGTATGGTCTGGAGGTATATGTGCAATACCTGTTCGTTTATGTATGATGTCCAAAGACAGCTTTTCCGCCATTTGGTGTAGTACTGTGGTATGTTGGCCTTTTTGGATGTCGAACCAATTCTTTGTTTGAGCAAAGCTATGAAGAGAGACAGAGTTTATGTACCGTGGAGGCGGCATTCTACCATCTCAGACACCATAGAAGCCGCTTTGTGTTGGCTACAGATTGCTTCGACTGAAAGTTTCTTCACGCTATCAGGACATGGATCTCCTCCAAAAACCTCTGGAGCCACGGTGACGGAGCAAAGTTGTTTCCCAATGCAATTCTGCATGAAAGTTCCATGTCAACCCTAAAAAAATTACTAAATGAACACTGAAAACTCATAATCATACAGACCTCCAAGCTACATTTTTTCATCCATGATTTGATTATTTCAGATTATCAAACCATGAGCAGAGTCCAACCAAAAAGTAAACAATGATCATTTGCGCTAGTATTCCTACGCTCAGATGGTGGGGGGTCACAGACCGAGTCTCAGAAGAAACAGTATTAATGATGGTTTTTGAAATGTGAATTTCACTGAATAAAATTGATTTTAAGTTCCTCAAGTATCCTAGCAGAAGGCAACTTAGAGTCAGTCATGTACCTTCTGAAGAGCATCATATGATTTGTGAGCGTGACAACGTCCTTCTTGATAATTTCCACATGTTCCTTGTGACAATCCATAGCTAGCAAACTTTATCTCGGAGATTTCCTGCCCAGGAGGACACATCAAGTGGGCTTTTGGATATGTATTGTTGGTTTTACCCGACGAAACCGAACGCCATTTCTTCAGAGTAGGCTGTCCGTCGAAGATATCCGCACAGACACTTCCCGTCATTCTTTTCACCAAACAAATTCCTGCTGGTTCTCCACCCCATTCCTCGAAAACCACTAGTAAATTTTCAGTGGGGTTCAGCCATGAGCGAGGAACGTGATACCTGAAAGTTTTGGAAAGCTTTGTCACAAATGTTTGTAGTGAACAAGCAAGAATAAGCAGAGAAGTTCATTTCTTCCTCACCATCTTTGAGATGGATCTCCACAGTTAGTTCTACATTTTCTCTCGTTGAAAATTCCAGCATAATTGCATTCACCGCAGCTTCCCTTTGCTACATAAGCAGGCCAGTGTCGCCCAATGCTCTGACCATTTATCCACATTTGACCTTTTCCCATGCTGCTCATATCTAAGGCTAATGGGTCATCTCCTTCTGGCGCGTCAAAAGAAGTCTGAAATTCATAACTGGTTTACTGAGTCATAAGAAGAAACCAGAATTGTTTTAGTAGCTTCCAAAAGAATGACTTTACCTTGTACCAGGTCAAGGGCTGTTTTAGGATCACCGACGATCCTTTCATCCATTCAACAGAGGAACTCCCGCTGATGGTATTCAGACCTAAAGCTTCACCTTTTAAACCAACCTGTTCAGATGCAACGATTCAAACAATTCTTAAGCTTCTGTACGCAGTCATAAGGGCAAAATTCTCTACATTCAACACAAGAGAACCACGTCTTGTATTTGCTAACTCTACACAGCTGACATTCTAATATTTACAAGTTCTAGATTTCTGCACTACCACAATCCTTGATTCAAAACATGCATTTCATCGCTAACATCATATTGCAATTATATTGCCAATCCAGCATGTTTGCTTATTTTATCCAAATTTCAATTTCTTGAGAGCCAATTTCTAGTTATCATAGAGAAGGAATGAGCGCACAGGGTACAAACCTTGTAGGACCATTTCCAGTTAGTCAAATTCCAAGTGCCAGAGTTAAGACCCTTCAAGGTGACTGGTCCAAGGACCCCAGCATTCCAAGTCTCGAAATGGAGACCAACATTCTGAAATAAGGTTGACTTCATTTTAATGCGAATTGTGATTACCAGAAAACTGAAGTGAGATACTGTTATTTATAGAAGCCGACTAAAGTAGCGTCGCTCAAAACGTAAAGCCTATCAGGAAAGGGGTAAACTGACCGGCAGCCCAACAGCAATGCTTAAGAGAGACAATTTGTTGATCCCCGCTCTTAGCTTCAAGTTGTCATTGAATGTTAGCTTTGGGTTTTCGAGTCCTCCATATACAGTCCCTGTGCAAAGCCATGATGATCAAGAAGAGTTTCCCCCACATCGACTAGCTAAAAATCTAAAAGAAAAATCGTTCAACCATCGCACTGATGTACCTGATAGTTGACCATTGATGAAAACATGCAAGGCATGTCCTGCTGACCATACTGTGAGAACAGGATACTGACCATTCTTTAGAAAAGCTTCATCAGGTTCTATCACAATGCTGAACAAGCATACAAATTAATGTCAGGCAAAGATGGATTGACATATGCATCCATCTAATCTTAGTTCACGAAGTTGTCGGTGTTCTGTTTAAATCTTGATCGTGCCAAATATTACTTACTCTGTCATGTACCACAAATAGTCTGAAGCATCTCTGGTAATATTAATTTGTTCCAGAAGCCCTTCCATTGTGGTCGTGTCACTGTCCTCAGCCGAGGGAGTTTCTTCATTATATGACTGCCACGAGAAGGTATTATCTAGAGGAGTCATCTTCATAAGAGAGCTTTGGGCACCGATCTGTACAGAGGTTGTGTTATGGTGTTAGACTCAATCTTGGGAATTCTCCAAGGAGAGCACCATTTCCTATGCCCCAGTTAACATTGTTGCTTTAAAAAGATATGCAAAGTTCAGTTCCGTTTCAGTTTAATTAAATTTGACAGATATTGCTTTCATTTTTACAATGGTCCATATTGTAATCAGATGATGTTTAAGATGATACCCTTGCAGTGTTGAAAACTACAGTTTTGCAGTCAGGTAGAATGCTGACGGACCAAGGCAGCAAATCATACTGTCTGCCTCCGAATGTCACCTTGACTGAGTAATCTGGATCATAGTTTGCAAGGAATGCTGCACAGGCCCCGGATTTAGCTGTGAACACGTGAGCCTACCCAAAATCATTTAAGATGAGTCAGTCTTGAATTCAACACGGCAAGAAAAAAGCACGTTGAAGTGCAGTTCATACACAATTAAATAGGTTATCACCATACCTCTTGTTTATTTCCAAGCGAGATTACGGTTGCATTGGAAGAAACTAAAGCTGATTCGCACAGTTTGATGGCTTTATGTAAATCTCTCAAATGACGCCATTTCTGTTCACTCGGTAGACCTGGCATTGGATTGAAAATCACAATGACCTACTCAGATTACATCATTGTCATCTTTATTTTCCCTTTTAAGATAATTTCGTCAGCATTATTCTCATAGGATTCTAAACTTTGGTAGCTTAACAGTAAAATTCTCCTTTTGAAGCTTATCCAAAATATATTCTTTACTTTAAGAAGTTGGGCATCTTTTATTTTTCAAAGTTGAGAAGGAGGAGTGATTTTCAGCGGCTCAGCCCTAGCATCACTAGGAATAAGGATGTCATGTCACATACCAAATTCATCTATAGGAGCATCATAATCATAGCTTGTGGCAATGAATGGACCACCTGATGTCCGACCGAAGTTAGTTCCTCCATGATACTGGCAAGAGAACAGAAAAAATTAGAGGCAGAACATAATGCTGTCCAGGGTCATAGGATGTCGGCATTTAGCCACGCACAGGAGAAAACATCACCCTACAGATTAAGATGAAGTAAGGTTTCAGTTACCATGTAATAATTAACAAAGGAGCCGCCATTTTGAATGAACCTCGCAACAGAATATGCCAAGTCTTCAACTGGTCTATGTGGTATTGCTCCACCAAATTCTGTATACCAGCCGGTCCAGGCTTCAGTCCACATCTTTGGTTTGTAATCCTGGTTCGGTTTAAAATTCTCGCAGTAGTAGCCATTGCAGGTATCGATCTGTCACAGAGTCACTAAATTAATCATAAATGATTACAGCAAATCCATCTATTGACAACTACTTATCAAGTCTGTTCTTGCCAAACTCTGTCCACCCCAAAATGAATTCAAGCAGCCACTTGTGATCAGAGAAGTCATCTGCGAGATACTTGGGATTCGGCTTGTAGTGCAAGCTCAAGAAACGGACAAAATGTAAGAAAAAGACAAATCTTCATGGTTGCTCATCTTCAACCACTAGTAAAAGCATATGAGATAAAGATTTGTCATTATAAGACCACTATGCTGACAAAGGTACCGATACAAACCCCACCAAGAAAGGAGGTTGTAACTAACGGAAAGGAGGTTCTAAATTCCTACAGGTGAAAGGATATGACAAATAACAAATGACTACAAAGTTTCAATGAAGACAGTGATGAGAGTTGCTTACAACTGGATCGGGGGCGTCTTCCTGCTTGCACATAACCCACGGGACCCCGGTGTCGAGACCAACGGCCATATCAGCGGCCCATTTGCTGTATGCCTTGCCAGGTGCACCGATTTCCCATTCCACCGGTCCATATTCATTCTCAATCTGCCAAAACACAATTCTAATGCTTCCATTAGCAAGAAAAATGACGCAAAAACAAAGGGTACTAAGAAGGTGTCAAAGGTCGGAGCGGATTTAAACTTCTTAAAATTATTTCCCTTTTCGAAGGCGACAGTTTATATTGACAACTTAACATCACACTGATAAAATATATAGTCGCAGCATTCAAATAGTCTAGAAGTCCTTACCTGAGAAAGAATAATTGGACCTCCATTAGACTCGAACAGATTTTCGGCCTTCATCATGTTCACTATTTTCTCTGTGAACCCATGCATTGCCGCCTTATGATAGTTTAACAACAGATGCAAATTATTGAGCAGGAATTAATCTGAAAATAAGATGGTAAAAACATGGCTACAAACCACCTTGAACGGCTCGTTGTCCGTCCTGAAAGCGATGCCTGGTACGTATTTTAGCCAGACAGGGAATCCCCTGAATCAGAGGAAAAAACAAGAACAAGGCACATCGGCGCCAAGGCACAAAGATTTTGGCATGTACTAAATTTAACAACAAAAAGAAAATAATTATAAAAATTACTTGTATAATGACGGAAATTCTCACCCAAAGTTCCATTCTGCACAGACGTAAGGACCAATGCGGAGATGCACGTAAAGTCCTGCTTGCTGTACCAGCTTTATGAACCGGACAAGATCATATCTGTCCTCAAAATAATACTGCAAAATTATGACAAAAAGCAGTGTGTCAGATGATTACCACATGAATATTCAAAATGATAATCAGTATATGAGCCAAAAAAACTAAAGGAAAAGGTACTCTTTTTTATTTATTGAAGTTTTACTTTTCCTGGAGAAGGTTCGTGTCCATTCCAAAAGACATACGTTTGGATAACATCCAAGCCTCCATCTTTGGCCTTCTGAATAAGATCAGGCCACATCTGCACAATCCCATGCCATGACCCAATAACAAAACCAGTCAAGAACATGCAAGATATGAGCTCAAACACTCCTGAAGAATGCCAAATGAGAAACACCCAATTGTTCAAATGCATTGAAATGCACGGAAAAAAAAAACAGGGACAGACACATGAAGTGCAAATTGGCAACATGGGTACCTCAGGAGTGCTTCTTGGGTAGTGGATGGACCCAGAAATGAGAATCCTCCTCTGCCCGTTGACGATAATGGCTCTGTGGTCATAAGTCACAGAAGCCGTGACCGAAGAAGAAGAAGCCCACGAGAGCAACAGTACCAGCATCATCACTATCATGCTCTTGGCTCTGCGCAAGGTCTGCACGTGAACTCTTGAACCGGAGCCCATTACCCTCTCTGACTCTGTATCACAAAAGCAACGCTCTCTTGTCTTCGTGTGGACTTACATTGAACCTCGCATCACCAAAACCGAGGAAGGAGGAAACGCAACATACTCACTGGGGTGTTTGGCACAACCTTTTCTCTTTTCTATTGGGCCTTGAGAATCGTTTTCTTCTCCTTTATAGAGACGAAATGTGGCAGCAGAGGAAGAACAGTCAGCCGGGTTCTGCAACTACTTTATAAGCTTTTGAAGAATGGAACGCGTGGGACCCAAATCTTTGGCTCCCACATCAACCTAGATGACACGGCACTTGGTTTTTTCTTCTTTTCTTTCCCAGTTATTGTTAATCTCTTTTAGGCTTTGGATCTGGTGAAGAATTCAATGCAGGGGCTTATTTTTTGAGAAAGTTTTCCATTCTGTGCAGCACTCTCAGCTTCTGCTCTGGCATTGGCAAAATATATTTTAAGTTGGTGATTCAAGACTGTGTTCAACAGTTCTGCATCAAAAATTCAAATGGAGATGACTCTGTTTTGCCTTTCAATTGTTGTTTACAGTCCAGTAGAGAAGTTGCCCCCTGCCCAATATCTTATTAATGGAGAGTTCATTTATTCTTTCTTCCTTCTTCTTTTCTCCCTTTTCTTCCGGAGAGAATCTTTATCAATTTATTAGCCACAAGTTCTTCTACATCTATTGATTCAAATGACATTTTTTTTAAATTATAAACATGTACTTTGGCGGTGTCATTTATTGACATTAGGTATATCGTCCCTTGTTCCCCAAAATTCGTTGCAACTACTCCATCCAATGCATAATTTATCTTCTGAGAAAAGTCAAAGTTTTGGAGTACTTCCCCAATTTAAGACGACCTCGTATCACTAGGGCTGAGCATGATTTGAACCACTCACTAAGGACAAGTTCCGAAAAAATTGAAATTAAGAACCGCCCGTTGATTTCATGGACCCACTTGGGAATTAGACAGACTAGTCCGATTCCCGAGTGAGTCCATGAAATCGGTCCCAAATTCCTATAGATTCACAACTAGACTAAAAACATGGTGATCAAGCATATTCTTTGAAATTATCTGCTAACAGAGGCTCAAGTAAGCGTAGAATCACAACCCGTGCAAGAAAAAAAGGCAACGACAAGCCAAAAATCGAAAAATCCTGAACTAAACTTCAACATAATTTAAAGCACCCTAGGTCGGAAATCAAATTCGCCAACAGCAGCAGAAAGCATGAGTACATTAAGCAAAAAATTTCACTCAGTTGTGAGTCTGTGACTTAGCGATA
Source organism: Syzygium malaccense (assembly GCA_031216405.1). Lineage (NCBI taxonomy): Eukaryota > Viridiplantae > Streptophyta > Magnoliopsida > Myrtales > Myrtaceae > Syzygium > Syzygium malaccense. The sequence goes on from CM062255.1 coordinate 6,448,654, forward strand.
AAGTTGAAGGCAAGGCAATAACCAGATATGAGATGCGATTGAGGGCCAAAGGCAAGGCGCAGGGCGAGAGTGAGATGTTAGATGTAAGGGAGGGATGGAGGAAAGGTACGAGGCGATTGCGAGTCTGCAATAGAGTTGAAGGTGTGGTGAGATGAGGTTAGGGTTTCTTCCTTTTGTTTCTATTTTAAGGACCGTGAGACGCAAGTAGGCCTATAGGGTAAATTGCAAAAAGCAAGTGAGAAAGGCTCACTTTCACTGAAAGTGAGCTGAAATTTTTTTAAAATATATATACCAGTCCAGTCCAAATGGATGGTTCCATGCCTAGAACTAAATCGGTCCTCTTATAAACCACCAGTTTTGGGCCAATCAGATTTGGTTCCAAGAGGTCCGGGCGGTTTCCGATTCCATTACACACCCCTACACATCACCACGTCCTCAATTGATACTCGTAAATTGCACAGTGCAAAGTGAATTTAATGCCTTATAAACCCTTGAGGTTTCATGGAAAATTATGAAACCCGCATAATTCCACAAAGCAAAATTGTTAATGCCATGCCATTGATTTATGGAAATGAGATTTGTTATCGATATTGACGTTTTCATAATACATATTGTTGTATATTGTATGCCGCCGTACTATACAATATCGCGAACCTAACAAATAATGTACAAAACATATTATGTTCTAACTCAATCATTTATGCTTTTTGGACGGTACAAATTAAGTGCTTTGATGTGTCTATGAGAAGCTCTGCCCCTTAAAGAGCACCAGTTGGAAAAGGGATTCTCGAGATAAATTCTTGCTTAACCGAACGAGATGGGAATATATTACGGTCTCTTTCCCGTGTGGGTCGCTTTAATCATCTTTATCCCTTGTTCTGTTCCTTGGCAATTATGTTATGGACACCTCTAATGTGACACAACCGTGGATCTTGCCCTTCGAGGTTTTCGTCCTAAACCTTCAGCTACAAGAGTATCGACGACTAAGGTGTAAAGATCAATCCTTGAAATATCTCCTTCCATTTCTAACATGCCCTTGGACTAGGACTTTCTTTCCGCGAAAGTACTGATTCTCTAAGTCCCGAAAGAGTGTTAAGTGAGCATCCTTGGTACATGTACAAAAATTGTGCCAATTTTCAGTCATAAACCTTTTTTTTGCCAATTGAATCCTAAATTTTTTACATTTGCACCAATTCAGTCCAACCGGTCAATTTTGGTCAGAAATCATTGACATGGACTGACAGGATTGTGCTGATGTTGACAATTCTTAATAATATTTTTCAAAAAAATATATTTTTTTTCTTTCTCTTTCTTTTTTTTTTCCTTTCCCTCCTTCCTTTGGCCGGCAAGGCTCATCCTCGCCAAGCAACGGCGAGCTAAAAAAATAAAAGAGAAAGAAAAGAAAAAGAAAAGAAATGAATAATTTTCAAAAATATTAAAATATTATTAAAAATTATTCACATTAACGCCGGCCATGCCATGTCATCGCCACGTAAGACAGCCGACGTCCATGATAGAATTTCCAATCAAAATTGGCCTAATAGACAAAATTAGCATAGACGCAAAAGGTTAACGACTCAATTGGAAAAAAAAAGGTTTAGGATTGAATTGACACAATTGTGACAGGTTTATGACTTTTTTGATAATTCTTCCTATGAAAATGTGTGTATGTTCTGCAATTAGGTCAGGCGAGAGCTGCCATATTTGTGAATGGGACATACCAAATTCAATGGTCAAGATACATTTGAGCGCATGCACCCCCCCGTTCACACAGAATAATTTCCTCTTCTTCTTGTTACTAAGGGTGCGCATAAGAACGTTTCTGTGCCCGGGAACTATTTCTGAACAGAAATGATTTTTTTTGATTCTGTGCCCGGAAATAATTTCTGAGTATTTGAAGGCGTTTGATAAACTGTCCAAAATTCCTATTTCTAGAGTAGAAAAGAATAGAAATGCGTTTGGTAACTACACGAAATTTTTGTTCCCAAATAATATTTTAATAATATTTTGAATTTTTTTTTCTTTATATTAATTTTCTTCTTTGGCCATGGCCGGCGAGGGCGTCACGGCCCTCGCCGGCCGCCGGCGGAGGCGAGGGTCGCCCTCGCCGGCGAGGGCGAGGGCTGGACCCTCGCCGCCTGGGCGAGGCCGCCTCGCCGAGATCGGGCGAGGCCGAGCCTCGCCGTCGGTCGCGACGGCGAGGTCGGCCTCGCCCAGAGACGGCGAGGCTCGGCCTCGCCCAGATCTGGCGAGGCCGAGCCTCGCCGTCGCGACCCACGGCGAAGCCGACCTTGCCGGCGTATCGACGGCGAGGCTCGGCGTCGCGACGGCGAGGCTCGGCCTCGCCAGATCTGGGCGAGGCCGAGCCTCGCCGTCTCTGGGCGAGGCCGAGCCTCGCCGTCTCTGGGCGAGGCCGAGCCTCGCCGTCTCTGGGCGAGGCCGACCTCGCCGTCGCGACCGACGGCGAGGCTCGGCCTCGCCCGATCTGGGCGAGGCGGCCTCGCCCAGGCGGCGAGGGCGACCCTCGCCTCCGCCGGCGGCCGGCGAGGGCCGTGACGCCCTCGCCGGCCCTGGGCTGTGGCCGGCCGCCGGTCGCCGGCGACCGGCCATGGCCAAAGAAGAACACAAAAATAAGAAAAGAAAAAAAAGAAAAAGAAAAAAAAACTGATTCTCAAAATTGTGCCGAGAAACAAGAAGCAACTTTTTTTACTTCTTGTTTCTCTTCCAAAACTGTTTCTCGGCACAAATTTTTGCAAAAATGTGCCCGGGAACAAAAAATTTACCAAACGCATTTCTGTTCCCAAACTATTTCTGGGAACAAAAGAACAGAAATTTTTACTGTTTGGCATGTTACCAAACGGGCCCTAAATGGACACCGAGTTGAGAGCAAAATCTAAAAAAATAAAAAAGCACGCACTCACTAAACCCCAACCCCCTTGCCAACTCCTGCATCCTTTCACCAAAAGGTCGATCTCTGGTTCTTTGTTACACGGGTTTAGTGGTAATTGTACAAGAGTTGAATCGGCGTGACAAAAAAGACTGACAATAAATTTAAAAGTCGAAGGCTTTAAATGACAGAACTTTAAAAGACATTCATATTGATAAACTGAAAAAAAGCACATCGAGGAATCCATTCTCGATGATCGTGGATCCTATAACAATTACATGTCGCCATATATGTAATTCCTCATTATAATCGCCCATTAGTAGCTATTATGTTAAGTACGGTCGTAACTACACTTCCGAAATTCTAGGACTCCTGTTTGCACCCCGACCTCATCCACAAATGGTTTCAACTCCCCAGGCCACTATGCCACTCAATCGTCAATCGATATCTTTGTCTTCAATCCGCATTATAGTCTTCATGTTCTCCTCTCTATCCAACAATTAGCTAGATTTAGGTGGCCAATTTGTCGTGTTCTTCATCGGTGTGTCTTGTTGATTGCCCTTCGACTACTTGTCAATGGCTATGTTAACGATGTAGGTATCCAAGCCCTTAATCGGCATTTTCATTCTATCTCCTTTCTTTTTTTCTCGTGTCCAACACTAAGCCAAATTTACAGTAAAATTAGCCATAAATTGGTTATGTTATCGAAACAAGATGTTCGTCAACCACACACCACCGTGCATCAATAGCTGTATGGTTATCAATAATTATCATCCACAGTTATCAATGAGCTTTTTATAATCTTTGATAACCGTCTTATGTAATTGTATCGAATCACATAGCTCGTCAATATTAATTCCATCTCTAAACTCTTTGGCCAAATCGACTTTGTGTTGATTATATATCAGGCCAAATCGACTTCATGTCGATTCTAAAGAGTTAGCTTCTGCTTTTTTTTTTTGTTATAAACGACTTGCTTTCTCATCAATGAAATGAAAACCAAATCATTCGACAATTACATCTTGGGTACGTTGGAAATGGGATAGGTCCACGATGTTCTTGATTGTATTTTATTTCCAATGGTAAACTCAAATTCAACTATGAAGATCCGACCCAATTTGAGGCACTCCCCTTGCGTAAAAGCAAGAGGGATGGTGTTCCCCAATTCCCCAAGAAAAATCACGAAAATGTATTGCTTTAAGCTCCAAATATATCATTGCTTTGTCGTCATGATAATTACTCAACTTCATGCTTTTGCTTGTGTAGTCAAAAAATGATGAAGCAATCCTCCATTGCTTTCACGCTACACATGTAAACCCCAATGACATCTTCATAGGGTAATAAATGCAGCTTCGACATAACATCATTTAACATCTTAGACTATCTAATCTGGCTTAAATTGAGTACCTTTCTAAACCCATCTTAACGCCATGTCGAGCCCATTGGCCCTTAACTCGAGTAGCACAACTCCTCTATACCCCTAAATACAAATTAAATTAATCGTACATAAGTGTATCCGCTCTCATCTCCACAGATGTATCACCAAGAACTTTAGGAGCACCTAAAGTATCAGGGATAACTATAAAAAAAAAATAATCATTTTCGTCACCCTCCGGACTTTAAAACCCTAGAACTTTTGTACTCTGTAAGATTCCGAAAACCTTGTACTTTTCACATTACAGTCTAACACCAGCATTAGGGACACGTCCGCGAAAGTTTAGCAAATCTTTTTTGGGGTTGAGAGCGGGGTCACATCACACTGACTTTGATATGAAACTCCCAAGAAGATCCGTGGAGGCTCTTTTCGCTGTTCATTCGTGAGATCTTGTTGCCTTGGTGATCATTCCCCCTCGAGCAAGGGCTGACAATCTGTGACGCCACCAACCCAGCTAGTTTGTCGGCATTGGGAGCAACCATCACGAGCCATTCACACGAGGAAAATGTAACCGAAGCTTGGCCAAAAATTTGTCGGTTTAGGGTTTGTTATTTTTCGCGAAAATAGCTTCTCTTTCTCAGTTTAGGAAATTCACCTTCCTCATTTTAGGCGTGCATATTTTTTTTGACCGTAAATAGATTTCAGTTAACTGATCATTTTCAGCAAATTAAATACGTGAAAAAATCAATTTATGAAAAAAATTCTTTCACTCGAACAAACACAGCGTTTGTGACTATTGAGATAACCTCGTTGAAATGGTTAGGAACAATTCTACCCATCTGATTTGAAAGAAAAGGAAGGATTTTATTTTCCGGCGGCGACGGACAAGTCTTAGAAGTCATTGGTAACTATTTAGAAAATGTTACTGGTCACCTAATATCCCGATAATTTATTGATATCTTACCGACTCTTTTTTGATGGTATGTAAATTATCTAACCTTTCTTATATTTTATCAACTTTCATCCGTCTTTCTTGCCAATGCCTTAAATTTGCCAACTCTAATATGAATTGCCCAATCTCTATTTGAGGGACTTACCAACTTTTTTTGCCAATTAAAATACCAATTAATTTTGGGTTATCAATTCTCATTTGAATAACTTTCCAATGTTTATTTAGTTTCTTAAATTTATAATTTTTTTATCGTTTGCAAATTTTAATTTCTCTTTCTTATATATACCTTAAATTTATCAACTCCTGTATATATTTACTGATCTCTATTTGTGCGACTTATTAACTTTTCTCCCATTATGTCACCCATTTATTTCGGTTTACCGAGTCTTATTTAAGTTGCTTCTCTACGTTTATTTGCTTATTTTTAATTATTCCAACTATTCTAATGATTGACTAACTTTAATTGCCTCACTTTTCAATACGTTCTTTCTAAATATTATGGACCTTAGTTAGAGTGGTCACCGGTAGCATTGCCAGTAGAGAAATGGTGAAAAGTCAAGGTCGATTCTTTCGCAGCAAAAATCAAAACAAGTCGATAGAATCGCTTGTGCGTGATATTTATTGCAAATACGAATGATTTTCTATGGCCGAGTATGTCCGAATGCCAAGAAAAACGGTATCTCGAGCTCTGAAAATGGGGGATGCCAGGAGTGGGGGGCTCTCGAGCTCGGTCTTTTATTGGGACGTGAGGAAGGCCGAACGTGAATTGCGATTGGAAAAATGCTGCTTGAAATTTCAGATGATGGAGCCGAAAACAGGAGCCTCGATTGAAGCACACCACGGCGGCAAGCGGCCACGAAGCGGTCTACACTAATTAAAAGTTGGAGGTTTTTTTCAGACGAATAAATTCAGGATAAAATCGAGACTAAACCCAAAATTTGTCCCTTTTTTTCTTTATAGAATGAGGTGCCAGGCACCCTATATTTTTTCCAATGGACTTTGGATGCTCGAAGCCTCAAAGATTATCTACACTGACGCTCGTCTCGCAGACCGCGCATCTTCATTTCCAAAACCCTTTTTGTCCGGCCCTCTCCACCACTGATCAAAAGGCTTTGCATTCCCCGATGACGCGTGGGGCGACTGGTGTGAGGCGCGAGAGAGTATTGGAGTGGCGGCATTGGTTTTTTTTCCCTCTCATCTCCAAGCATTGAAGTGCGCGGCCCCGCTTCGATCGAAGAGCGTCCCTTTCGGTCGTGTGACATGGCCGGCCTCGACAGCGGTGCGTCGATGACGAACCCGATCGAGACGTCGTAACTCTCTATCGTCCCCGTATGGCGGGGGAAAGAGGAGGAGGAAAGGGAGCGTTACTGCTCTCACAGCTGCGGAGAGAACGACGAGCTCGACAGCGGTGCACCGGGCCAACTCGATGGACCACTACCTTTCTTTCTTTTGTCAGTTCTTGGAAGGAATGGTTTTCGAGAAGTGGTGACGCCGACTGGCAAATTTATTATGGGCCCGAGAGAGCTCGATCGGGCAAGGGCTAATCGGGAATGGAAGGAGGAAATAATGTTCTATCATATGGTCCCTGGAGAATGATCAACCGATGGAGCATGAAGAAATGGACATTTGGATTTTGATGTATCGTTACGGCGGAATAAGTTACTAAACCCGAGAGAAAACACGTTGTTGGTGGCTAGGTTTGCGGCCCGACGTATGGGGGCGAATTATTTCGTGTCGTGTGTTGAGGTGATCGATGGACGGGCCTAGCTTGGGCCCAGCCGGACAGGGCCTTATAACTTATCGCCCGCCCAAGAGTGCCGCCAGGCGCTTGTGGCTACAGGGCCTATAAGCCGCCAAACCCACGATCAGATCTAGTCGTGGGCATACGAAGTTTTCGGTCGGGAGTACTAAACGAGGAAGGTATGGCATTAGTTTTGGCCTGAGTGTCAGAAGGGAGAACAATTATTGCTACTATTTCGGATTTATTGCGACCATTCTAAGGCTCCGTTTGTTTGGCGGAAAATATTATTTCGGAAAATATTTTTCGGGTTTTTCGGTGTTCAGGGGGCGGAAAATGTTTTCCGTGTGAAAATATTTTCCTTCCCCTTCTCACAAAATAGCCTAAGTCTATAGAAAATGACTTCCGCTTCTTCAAAAGCGGAAATCATTTTCCGGAACTTCTTCTTCTTCTTCTTCTTCACTAAGGTCACCGGTCGCCGCCGCCGCCGGTCGTCGCCGCCGCCGCTGCCGCCGGCCGCCGCCGCCGCCGCCGGTCGCCGGCCACCGCCGCCGGTCGCCCGCTGCCGCCGCCGATCGCCCACCGCCGCCGGTCACCGGCCGTCGTCGCCGGCCGCCGCCACCGCCGATCGCCGGCCGCCGCCGCCGCCGGTCGCCGCCGCCGGTCGCCACCGCCGGCGAAAAATATTTTCCGAAACTTTTTCATATTGGTCGCCGAATATCGAAAAATTATGTTCCGGGAAAACATTTTCCAGGAAAATGACTTTCGGAAAAATATTTTCCAAAAGGAGAATATTTTCCGCCAAACGAACGAAGCCTAAAACTTGTAAATGTCGAAAGGAGTTGGGGGCAAATTCATGGAGTCAGGAAGGAGCGTGGAGTTCATAACAAGATGTTTTATGTGCCTCTGAGTTACCCAAAGATAGGTAAATCGACGATAATCAAAGCGTACCGAGATTTAAAGGGCTCGAGAGAAAATAAGTCAGGAAGGAGCGTGGAGTTCATAACAAGATGTTTTATGTGCCTCTGAGTTACCCAAAGATAGGTAAATCGACGATAATCAAAGCGTACCGAGATTTAAAGGGCTTGAGAGAAAATAAGTCAGGAAGGAGCGTGGAGTTCAAAACAAGGGAGCCAATGATTCCCACCAAAATGGAGTTCGAAGAGTAAGAGAGACCAAACTATAAAATTGAAAGTTAAAATTTCCTTTAAAAAATTAATGTAAATGCTTTTGTTTCCGATTTCAATTTCATGTTCGGTTCTAAGGCTTTAAGATCAAGTTTCCGATTTGGATATCTTGTAAGTAGGCCCGTTTCGTTTCGATTCCCAATAGTTTCCGAGCTCTTTAAATCTCGGTGTGCTTTGATTATCGTCAATTTACCTATCTTTGGGTAACTTAGAGGCGCGGATGTAGAAACCCGATTACCTAGAGGCACTTGAAACATCATGTCAATCCCACGAACCAGTTAAATAGAGGCTTTTTGCCCGTGCAGGTGACATTGACAATTTGTGCGCAATTTTATGAGTTTCGAATCTGTGAAGTCCAGTTCCTAAGTCGGGAATTCCTCGACAACCAACCAATTGTGCAACTCGGGAGTCGTTATTTTCGATCTCCAATCCAATTCTCAATGGTTTTTTTCATTTCCAGCTCATTTGATTAAGCCGCTTCCGTTGGATCTCTAAGAGCTTAGTCCACATCGCGATTGAGTTCGAATGAATTCCGTTCGTCTCTTCGACTCTAACCTGCTCTAATCGGGTCTCAAACGTTGGAGCGCACTCATAGTTAAAGGGAGGGGCAAGGCTGGGGCTACCTTAAATACTCAAATTCGTGTTGTCTCTATTAAGCTCAAATTGACTAATGATTCTCCGCACTGGAAATAACTCTTTTGATCAGAAGATCGCCTTTGCAAGTGGCCACACCAATGCATACAATCTCATTATAGAGAGAGACAGAGACAGAGAGAGTGGTCCAACATGAGGATGACTGTCCGAAGGGGACATGGCCCCTCGGATTTGCAATCCCCAGTGGAAAACAACGTAGGTTTGGAGTCTCCCTCGCTTGCTGACACCCACCATCATGGCCAAATTCATCTTGTCCCCATCACACTGTCTCTACCTATCTGCACTACAACTCGCAGCAGTGATCCGTATCTGGCACACGTAGCCTTTCTCGGGATCTTACATATAATTTAGTCCGCATTTTACTTCATTTTTTTTAGCTTATTGGACTTTCCCGTAGAGGTGAGCGGTTTTAAATTCCTAACAGATTCCACTTGTAATCTGAAACCTACTTTTGGGTCCAAGTTCCTCAGTTTTTGGAATCTGGAACCTACCCGTCAAAATCTAGAACCTGAAATCTACCTATTACAGGTTCTAAGGTAGGTTCCATGGTCTAACGGGTTTTTTTTCTTAGTTAAACAAAACGAAAATAAACGCATTAATACTAAACAAACTTGTCATTCACCAAAGAGAATACAAAAGATTAATTTTCCTAGCATTACGGTTCAAATAAATACAATTAAAATGAAAAGTCATTGCGTGAATCGATACTAGAAATGAGCAGTTCTATGTTCCGTACAGGTTTTACCTGGAACCTACCCATGAGAATAAGTTCCTCATTTTTTGAAACCTGGAACCTACCCTATCACAGGTCCCAAGTCGGTTCTAAGGTCTACTCAGGTTTCATCTGTATTATTAATTAAACAATTATAGTAAATTATCACATTTAATGACCACCACTTGCTGCTATGATCCATTGACCACAATTTATATTTAGACACACAAAGAATATGAAGCATTAACGAGTCATAAAATAAAAGTTTAGACTAGTGATTCTAAATTATATACTCATCATCTAACACCATAAAACACCGTAAAATCATGCGAAGACATAGATTAAGAAAAAACACAAAAAACTTGTTTAGGTTTCAGGTTTCACCTGCCTAGAACCTGAAACCTACCCGTCGAAACAGGTTCTCCAGTTTTTGGAACTTGGAACGTACCCTGCATATCTCGAAACCTGAAATCTACAGGTTTCCACCGGTCAGGTTCTCAGATTCCAGGTTATACCTTGGAACCATTCTCACCCCTACCTCCTCGCTCGATCCTGTGCAACCCAACGATAGTTCGTATCCACATTAATTTCTAAATCACTATCTCCATCTATCTATCTAACAATCGCGAAACCTGTGTTTCTTCTCTTTTATGATTGCTTTTGCGGTCCAGCTTGTGCATGAAAAAAAATCATATGACAACAATCTAAATGCTAGATCATGTCTTTGTTGGGAGCGTGTAACCTCCATAACACATTAATTCTTCGACGTGAGACTTCTTTAAAATAACCCCCTCACACGTGTGAGCTCACCAACTAAAACAACCTCCTCTCACGTGTGAGCTCACCAACTAGACGGGGCTTTGATAGATACCTTCACTTGGGGAGATCTTGCAAAAAGATAGCCTAAGTCCGAGCCCGTCAACATATCCAGTTGAACTCAACTTCACTCAAAAGCTTAAACCAATGAGTTATGAATCAACCAAGATATATTAACTGCTCTATACCACACTAATTCTCCAATGTGGGAATTTTTAAACACAACTTGTGTATTTCAATAATCTCGACTTATTGATCACCACACAAAAAACAAATAAGAGTCTTTGGTGAGATCCAACGCCGATCGTACTGCTTTATATACAAAACTAATATCCAGTTGCTTGAATAAGTGAAAGTAGCAACTTCTACATTCCAAATGATATATGCAAAAACTACTGTTTGGGGTAGCTTGTTTTGATGTGTAGATGAAACCAATGCTAGCTGAAGCGAGCTCTTTTCCCTATTACAATGGGGCATGCATCTTCTTCTCGCTGTTTGGAATATTTCAGTTGGCGAGCCAAAATCGTCTAGTCACGAGTTTCAACGCATTCATTTGCGGATGGGACGGATACAGAAGGGTATCCCAGTTTTGGAGTTAAATGGGACATCACAGCCCTTAAACTTAAAGACATGCCCTTGCCACACATGTCGCTGTTAATGCCGCTTGGTAAGAGCTCGCAAGACATATTCCAAGACGAGGATCACTTTCATCAGGAAGAACCAGCGATCGCATGATCACATATAAATTTCCAAGAATCAATCGAAGCCAGTTGATCCCTTTTCGATTCTCTTCATCAACTGTTTATTACAGTAGCAGTTGTGTAATGAACCTCTAAAAGGCCCTCGTGAACATAATCCATGTTTCCCATAACCTTACCATCCTAGTCAAAGCCTAATCTAATCTCGCTTATCAGAGATTAAGTGGAGAATAAAACGAAAAGGCTAGGAAGGTGGGGGCTCTGAACCCCATTCTAGTCCAGTATGTACGATGAACTTACTGTCATGTTCTATTTCCTTTTCGGACAGCTTATCACTTCGCTTAGTTTTCGATCATTTTGCTATTTCTGCAGCTAAAAGCTGGGAAAAAAAGAGAGTGATATACTGAAAACAGAGAAGAATCCAAACCACATCGAGAAAAAAGCTGATGTATTGTCAAACACTGAAAAGCTGAAATGGGTATTTCAATGACTCAACAGCGGAAAGAACGACTTGAAATGATTCTGCCGTTTCGTTATAAAGTTCGGAATTTTCTTTTTTTTTTTTGGTGTTGATAGATTTTTTTAACGACTTGATGAGTGTTAATAAACAGTCGGTAAAATTCGCTATCGAACACCAGGTTTTCCGGTAAGAATCCGCTATCAATCACCTGGTTTTCCGGTAAAAGAAAATCTAGGATTCCTGTTTTTGAGGGAAAAAAAGGGTAGATAAAATTAGGTGCCAGGAGAAATATCGGAAACACGAAACGATAAGAAGTGTTGTGTTTTTGCGTTTGGTCTGATGTGCCTTGCCTATTTTGTCTCTTCAACACTGCCCAAGCATTCAATGAGTTTTTCGGCAAAATACCAGCTGCTCAGTATGATAAACCACTACCAAGGTTCATGCAATGCAACTCTCTCATCCATCAAATTCTTGGATTTTTTTTGCCTAAGATCGATTATATTTAAATCAAGCTTACCTAATCACTTTTTCAAGATATTTTGATGAGTCTTACCAGATTTCAACACAATTTTTCATGCTGTGATCAATTGAGTGACTTAGTGTACCAGATGAATTGGTGATCGCAGCGACGGTCTAGAGATTAAAGAGATATTAAAGATGAGGTGTGGATAGAACTCCATAACTAATGATATTTGGTGATGAGCCTAACCTTCATTTCACACTATTACAAAACTTAGTTAATGCCCCGATGGCACTACTTATCAAATCTTTCAATTATATCTTGAGTATTAAATAATTTACAAAGTAATGTATCTAGAGTTGCATAGGGGGAGTTTAGTAACGTTTCTCTTTCCCTGTTTTTCTGTTCTTTTCTTCCTTGAACAAAAAAAGAACAAAAATCCATTTGTGCGCGTTAGTTAATTTTTCTACTCCCCGGAATAGAAAAGGGGCAAGGGAAAAGATTTGAAATAGAAATAAGAAGTAAAAAGAATCTACCTTTTGTTCCCGGGAACAATTTTTGGTCCTTTTCTTTTCTTTTGCTTCCTTCTTCTTCCTCCTTTAGCCTGTTGTTAGGCCTACCTTGCCTAGCCATCGCGAGGTCGGCCTCTCCATGGTCGAGCAAAGCCAACCTCGAGGCGAGGTCAAGCCTCGTTGCAACCTTGCCCAGTCGCTACAAGATCGGCTTCGCCAAGCCATGGTGAGGCCAAACGGCGAGGTGGCTGGGCGAGGTCAACCTCGCCAACCCTCGTCTCTAGCTAGTTGTGGGTCATCGCTGAGGCTTTGCGACCAGCTAGAGGAGGAAGGAGAATGGAGGAAGGAAAAAAAATTCGAAAAATCTCATAAAATTATTAAAAAAATTAAAAAAATTCACGTTAAAGAAAATTTTTAGGGTCGTATCTAACGCTTTTCTGTTCTTTTTCTATTTTGAGAATAGAACTTTTGAGTAGTTGCCAAACGCATTCTTCTGCTCAGAAATTTGTCCGTAAAATAGAAATGGAAAAAACTATTTCTAAAAAAAAATTATTGTTGGGAACAGAAATATTACTATACGCACCCTTAATTATTAAAGCAAAATATTTGGAATCGGTTTAATTATGTTCTTGTAAAAGTAATAAGCATTTGACTTCCAAGGTACACATTTATTATTGATTCTATCCATTACATCGCTTCGTTATTTTTTAAGTTTTAGTTTTAGCTTCACTGCGATCTCAAGGACTCACGTGAATGACCTGTAGAAATTTCAGTGCTTAAGCTTTCCTTTATGTGTCCAACTCTACACCGTCACGCCTTCCTTTTTTATTTCTTTTGCTTGCTTCTTTCTCTTTCACAACATTGGCTCCACATTTTGCAGGAAAACATAAGAACACCCTCTCTCTCTCTCTCTCTCTCTCTCTCTCTCTCTCTCTCTCTCTCTCTCTCTCTCTCTCTCTCTCAAATGGCCCCAGATTATCATACAAGAGAGCTTAACGAATATCAAGAAGAAAGCTTAACTTCAAGACCTCAACCTCATCATCATCGTCAAGCTACATCCTCAAGCTTTTCTCGTATTTCAACCCCAAATCATGTCTTGCATAGCTCAGTTGAAGAACAGGGTGGATGTTTCCATGGAGCATCACAGCCTTCAGATCGTGGGCTGGAGGTAAATTGATGAAGCTATCATATGTTATATTGTTGAGCATGATGTATATTTACTGTTTGATTCGAGCTTGAAATTCTCATTAACTAGATCAACCCTTTTCTGATGATAAATAGGCTTTGCCGTCTCCAATCGGCATAACTACATACCAGAAATTAGAAGATCAAAGAGTTAACGAGGATCGTCAAAAGGGGCATCATGAACATGGCTCTTCATCATCTTTGCCATCGTTTGAGGGAACATCCTCAAAGATGAGGATGATGAGGAAGATGATGATCTCAGAAAGGAGACCATCGCCTAACAAATCATCGGCTCACAAGTCTGAAGACCGGTCCTACGCTGACTCAATTACCTCGTCATGTCCACAAATGGTTACTAATGGTGGCTGCAGCGACAGCACCACAGTTAGGGTTTGCGTCGACTGCAACGCATCGAAAACCCCACTCTGGAGAAGTGGTCCCAGAGGTCCCAAGGTTCTTTCCTGTTCTTACCCTTAAAATTTAATCCTCTCTCAATCCTCACTTGGTGATAGAATCACAGATCATTCATCTGGGTTTGAAAGCTTACTGATCCTCCCACGAATATTGTATTCTCTGAAATTTTGTTTTTGTGATGAACTAACTTTTGGAGAATGCAAGAGAAAAGAGTGATCAATTTGTCTTCTGAGATTTTTTTCGTTTTCTGTTCCAAATTATTGGTCTTGAACTGGGATTCTCATAATGTTTAGTGATTGTTAGGTTTAGAACAATTAAAAGTCATTTTGAGGGTTTTCACAAATAGGAAATGTTCTTGAAGTTTTGTTTGCCAAAGTACTGCCGTGACTCCTTAAAGATAAGCTTCTTTGAGAACAAACAATAATCAAAGACTCTTCCATGGGACATTTAATTAACTTCGTCCTTTTATCTCGAGGCACAGACGCTTTGCAATGCTTGTGGGATCCGGCAGAGGAAAGCCAGGCGGGCCATGGCCGCCGCCGCCGCCGCTGCCGCTAGTGTTGCAATTGTTCCTCCTCCTACTATGACTTTGCCTGCAAAGTGTAAGCTGAAAAACAAAGACAACAAGAGACCGGGAAGTAAAGCAGCTATTGATCAAGAATCGGAAACAATCAAGAAAAGGTTCAAGCTTCCCTCTCCGACATTGGTATCTCACAGAGAGACGAAGGAGCTTTGTTTGGAGGACTTTGCCACGAGATTGAGCAAGCGTTACTCGGCGAACCTCCAGCGGGTGTTCCGACAAGAAGAGAAGGAAGCTGCCATCTTGCTTATGGCTTTATCCTGTGGCCTCGTCCATGGTTAATAGAACAACTGGTAGAACAGACAAAATGGTTTTATGGTCATTGAACCACCTATCTTCTCCACACATTTACCATCCCAATGCGGTCATGTGACGATGTGCCGGGCATTGGGGCACCGGTTACGTGCGGCAACTCCGGAACGGCTTTCATGATCATTGTTTGCTTCTTTAGGTCACTTCCATCACAGATATAACCGATTATGGATGATAAAATGGAAAATCGCTCCTGTAGTAGCATTGAAAAGTTATATGTGTGGAATCTCCTCAAATTAGTTTAATAATGAGTGCGAGGTTTTTCACTTAATGCGTCAAGCTCTGTAAGCTTGCAGCGCACATTGTACTTTCTCTCTCTCTCTCTCTTCTATCTTGTCAATTATTTGCCCTTCTTTTTCCCAGTTAACATATTTGTTTTGTTGTCTCTGATTCTGCAATGTGAAGACAGGAATTGTTACTTTATCCCTCGAGAAGATAAGGTCATATGTATAACATGCATTGCTGTCGTAAGGCTTCAACATCATTCTAAAGTACCAGGTAGACACACATACGAATGAAGACTGTCTTTGGTGCAATGAGCACCAGTGGTTCAATTCCATAAAAGTCATAAGGGTGGTGGCAAAAATTTTATGGGGACTTAAAGATCAGCGAAAAAGAAAATTTTCCAAAGAGCAATTTTGTGAGCACGATGAAAGTTTCTTTCAGGAAATGAGCATGCATTGTTATTGCATGTGTGCCTAGGTTAGAAGGTCGGTTGCATTTTCTATTGAAAGCTGTATTCTCAAAAAAAGTTGAGAAATCATAACCAAGTCACGACGATATGGGTGAACGCCTTTTTCTTGCGCCAAAGATCCTACCATTTCCAAAGAACTCCTATTATGAAGAAGTTTGAGTGGGCAGAATTTCGAGAGGGAATATCCCATCGCTTAGGCATCCTTTTCGGGGCGATTTTTTTTAATTTATTCTACATGATTTTTCGAGAGTAATCTTTAGGGAAACACGAAATTTCTAGGAAACAAGGTTTTTGCATCTCTTTTATCCACCTCATCACGGGTTTAATTTCTTTCTCAAGGTGACCTGTAGCAATCTGAAGGGTTTTGCGAAAAGCGTTTTCCATTTTTTTTTTGTGGTCGAAAAAGCTTTCTCGATTGATTAGCTACGTATAGAGATGGATCTAAAGCAAGCATGTATGGAAGCCAAACTAGTTTAGCAAATGCATAATGATTATCGTTGTGCGAATCGAAACTCAGTTCTTTTCAATCACCGACAGTATTCACGAAAGCTTTCTCTTTTTTTTTTCTCATTAGAAAGATGCCGTGTTTCAAGAAACCAACAGCAAAAGCATACTTAACTCTTACAATAGATTTGCCCCTAACTCAATAAGGTTTTAAGTACGTACAATCGATTTCGATATTTCTTCCTGCATTGCTAGCTCCTGACTTCTCAAGGACTATCAGCACTTCAGGATACTTTCCTCGAGAATCTCTCATGATAAGTCCAACTAGTCTGTGAGAATTCAATGGATGTTTCACATTTGAGTCGTCATTAATGCATATTATAGCTCTTCATTTTGAAGTTTTTGCTAACTAATAATACTTCCTCGAATTGGGAATGTCAAAAACTTTGGTGGGGGCATGGTTTTAGGGACGAACATGTGAATTTTTTTAAAAATTCGGGGCCTAAGCATAATTTTGGAAAGGTTGGGAGCGAGGATACATACGTTGAATTACCGACAATGCCTACATACGTCGGAAAAATTGGCTAGACTAGAGTAAAATTGAAGAAACTAGATGTACTTTTAGTGTAATTTGGAGAGTACATTACTTGAAAGCTAATAAATGCAGGTGTTCGTTCACGTTCGTTCACGGTTTGCTAGGACAAGACAAAAAATCTCCAGTTGTATAATTTGTTGCCTTGTGGAAAGGACCGTGTGAAGATTCAAAACTGAGACACTACCAACATAAATGGCCCCAAAAAACAGACGAAAGGCATCGACTGCTCACTTTTTACTTGTATCCGGCTTTTTAAGCTTTGGGACGTACCTAGGACTGCGTTTCGTCGCCTGAAACATTTAACTTATCCAATGTTTGACAAAAAAATTGGACGGATTAGATAAAGATGAAAATCTAATAACTTATACAATGTTTAATAAAAATATGAATATCCCAGCTGAATTGAATGTTGACCGATCATACAGATTGAATGTCGACGTAATGGTTCTTGCTGCTGGCAACCTCTCGACGTAATGGTTCTCACCGTCGGCAAATCACACCTCACTCTCCTCTCCATCCTCCACCTCATTCTCCTCTCAACCCATGCCGGATGGAATGTTAACCGTTCGGATCTCTAAGCCCTCGTGAACGTCCAAGCTACCTGAGATCTTTAGCAATCATCAGTCTCCCCTCCATCTTTATCGTTGGCTTGCAATTTTCAATAACCATCAGTCCCGTCGCTAGCCTTATCCTTGCGACCAACGCCAAGGTCGAGGTCTAGCAAACGAATGTGCATCTGATGAAGTTGCGGTTGCTCGTGCTATGAAGGTGCGTGAGACAAAGGGGAACAACGGTTGTTGCTTCAAATTTGGCCATGGAGGGGAGCGACGACCGATGCTCCAAATCTACCCGTGGAGCTCCTCCATGCTCCATGGTTGAGTTAGAGTTAGACCTGTCAAATGGATGGGTCGGATTGGGTTTGGGTCGGGTCATAAATGGTCTGATACAAATTGACCCATTAATCCGTTTATAACCCATTTATACACAATGCAATTTTCTTGACCTATACCCGACTCATACCCGATCAGACCCATATTGCTAAAACACTTTCATATTTAATTAAATCTAAGAAAATTCATACCCAAACTGAGATGAGAGTACAAAGTGAGTGACCACAAGATTGAGTAAGGGCGAGAGAGACGAGTTGAATTTAAATCGGTTATAAACTCATTTATAACCCATTTACAACCCATTTATGACCCATTTAACACTAATATCAAACTTCTGCCAATTTATGACCCATTTGCTAACTATAACTAACCCATTTATGACCCATCTGCTAATATATGCGTTAAGTAATGGGTTTATAACCCATTTTGACAGGTCTAGGTAGAGTTGAGCTCAGCCATGGAGGCGATCCGGTTTTGGCCTTGGAGCTCTGTGGTCGAGATTGAGTTGAGCTCATCAATGGCAACAAGACAATGCTCGGTGGGAGGCGATGGGTGGCGGCCATGGGTTGGTAGAGGGGAGAGAGGATAGAGATGAGTGCGAGACATATCCTATCCACCTTTGTCCCACATTTCACATGGGATTACTTTATTCTTGTTGTATTGTTCTTATATTTGGCCTTGTACTATTTTGGACAGCACCCAACATAGAATTGGATAACATTTATCATATCTTAACTTTAATCCTAGCTACTAAACATAGCATAGCCATCAAACTACATTATATATATAGTCTCTTTTCTTCTTATTAATAAATGGTGGGAAGGAGCCACCGGCGCGCTACTTTCTCTGGGCATTACAATAAGGGTCTCATGCCACTACGGAATGTCTAGTTTGAGCATAGCTACCTGGTCCTTCCATAGGCATACGAGTCTGCACGTGTCAGAAGTTCGGAAATCTCTCCACACGAAATAACAATGTCTAAAGCATAAGCTAGGGAGAAGTTTGCCCATGATAAGACTCGTACCTGTGACCATGATGGTCTCTATTTGACTAAATGGTCAAATAACTGATTTAAATGACGTAAATTTCGAGCTCAAATCACAAGGTTCCTCTTCAACTGTTCTTTCTACCACCTTATTGGACTTCGAGGACTTTAGGGCGGAGTACTCAGAGGGATAAGGGTATCGCAGTCCTTCATGACGCCAAAATTTGATCAACTTCAAAGTGTAATCAAACTCTGGCTCGCTAGCCATGCCTAACACCTTGTGGATGAGGTCTTACCCGTGTATATGAGAGAGGTAATCTGCACACATCCGTGTAGTTAATCGAGTCGAAAATTTCAAATACATTGTTATCGAATATGGTGAGAGTACGTTAGGACAATTTTACTAATCTATATATTAAAAGAACAGATATTTTCCCGTGTTAGGAGATTTTTAAGATAGTTGGTAAGTGTCAAGTAGCTATTTGTAAAAAATTTACCAATAGCTTGATATCCCCGTGACTTGTAAGTGACTCACCGAAATTTTTATGAAATAACCAACTTTTTGTTACTATTTGCAAATTACTGGCTTTTCTTGTCTTTTATTGATTTTTATTTTTCTCTATTAGCAACACTTTAAATTTACCAATTTGATATGAGTAACTTAATAACATTTTTTCATTAAATTTCTAAATATATCAACTGTTTATGAAATTTACCAACCTTTACATCATGTAAGTTACTAGTTTTTGTCTCGTTAGATTACGAACTAGTTTGGTTTACCAATCCTCGTTTGAGTTTGCTTAACAACGTTTACTTGTACTATTTAATTTGGCGAATTTTTTGTTGAATTACTAACTTTTATTTGTCTTAGTTATCTACCTGATAAATTTACGAACTCTTTTTAGAAATTATTGATATTAATTAGAGTGATTACCAATTTTTCTCTGACTAAATTACCAACTAGTTTTGCATTATCTAATCTTATTTAAGCTAGTTACCAATGTTTATTTATTTATTCTTATTACCGACTTCTCTTATCTCTAGCAAGAACAACTTATCTTCTTTCAATAATGCTTACTTTTCTCATCAACGCCTTAAATTTATTAAAATCATATGAAATTACCACCCTTTATTTGAGCAACTTGCCAACTTTTCTCCAATTAAATTACTGACTAGTTTTGGGTTACAAACTCCCAGCTGAGTTACTAACTAATATTTTATTTGGTAATTTTTGAATTTATCAAAATTTTCGATTTATGCTCTTATTAGATATATGTGGTTATGTTAACGAGTGCCTTAGAGAATATCTCAGCATTTACATTTAGGTTGCTGGTTCGTGTAGAGGGGGAAAACGTGTCTTGATGACAGTAAAATTTTAACAAATAACTATTTGATTCTTCAATTACCCCGTGTACATTCATCACGAGAAAAGAATAAAGCATCGAAAGTGGGAATTTTCCTTATTTGGTCGTTTAATTAACGAGTATCGTCGCGGTGAAGAATACGACATACCCATTTATCCTTTTCAAGATATGATGAAGAAGGCACGTTTGCACTTTACTTTGTGAACAGGATGTGTAAAGGTTTTTATGCAGACTGGTCGAGCATATTATGGTAAAGAGGAAGTGAAATTAGAGTTTAAAAAAAAAAAAGATAAGGCAAAAAGCAGGAAGAAAAAAGTTCCGTTGCCGGGACTTGAACCCGGGTCTTTCGGGTGAGAGCCGAATATCCTGACCAACTAGACTACAACGGAGTTGATGTTAGGGGGACCAGCAATTTTAATTTGAACTCTTATTCTATGAAAAACCGGATTCCACACGGCTACCGTGGCGATCTTTCGTTTGTCTGTTTTTCCCATGAGTAGTACGATTTCTCGTGAATTGGTGATGACTCTCTTAGTTCTTGTATGGATTTTCTTTGTTCACCCACGCAGATAACTTCCCTCCCTCTGCTATCGCGGTCACTAAACCATTGGAAAAAGCTCGACATCTCAATCAACAGTCACAAGCAACCTTTTACCGATGCGCAACCCTTGGTTCGCATCGCGTACAACCGCCAAGGATCCACGTTGGGTTCTATGGAATTGAAACGCAACACAAGACCAGTCGACTTTCAGCTTGTATCAGCAAGACCATAATTTGGATCCTACCGTGTTCTTGCCTCCAGGATGTTAATCTATTCTTAGAGAGAGAATTTGTATTCAAACAACAGCTAGATAAGCACACAATTGGATGTCGATTAAACGTAATGGCTCATTAAGTTAACTGTTTGATCCATGGTAAAAAGTTTAAAAGTGTTACGACAGTCTAATCTAACCAAAAAACAGCTCCTCATATTTCCTTAACTAACGAGATGGAGCGACCTGGAATATCTCCCCATCCCACAAGCCTAACAAATTACCGCTGAGGTTATTCAGCAGGTGATTTAGAAGAAAACCTGATAAAAAAAGAAACGATTTGACACTGGCAAAGAGAGTATGATTGCTGATGGCGCTGGGAGGGAGACCATTTCCTTCACCGATGGAGAATCGGGGACATGAAGAAACACACTTCACACACTCGGGATTGGATTGTTACATCAGATGTCTAGCATTCCTCCTGCCATTGGAACTGCATCATCTCGACTTGTATTATAACCATATGCACCATCTCTATGCATTCACAGGCCTTCCAGTCAATTTGGGGAAAGGATCTTGCTTGCTCAAGACCACCACTTTGCTTTTGTGGGCAAAGTAACCTTTCACGAGGTTCTTGTGTATCAAAATGGCAACTATGCACTCCACCTGCCAATTCCACACACCACTAGATCAAGCTAGCTGTTGGATGAACATGATGAGAGAGAGAGAGAGAGAGAGAGAGAGAGAGAGAGAGAGAGAGAGAGAGAGAGAGGGGTGAATATGCATGGGTAAGGCAGATTAAAATGTACCTCATCTAAATCCATGTCGATCTCAAGCCATTTCAATGCTTTGATAATAACTTCCAACTTCATCTGGTGGGCTTTGCTTGGGTCCTTCTGCTTTTGAATGATGTAACTATCCAAGAGAAACAACAATGAAAGAATTCTCAGAGACTATTTATTCTTCTTCCTAATTTTACCATAATTTCACAGGGAAGAAAGAGATTATGAGAGCTTACATTTTCTTCAGTAGTCTTTGATAAACTTGGAGCTCCAACTTCTCCAGAACAAGATATACACCAGATCTAAGGAACCTGACAAAAAAAAATTATTAGTTTCAGTATTCGAGTTGTCCCCACCATCTTTATCAGGTATAATCGCAGGAAGCACACAAGAAATAGTGACTTTCTTTCTATTGCAGAAAACCAAAGCAGAAGTACCTGTCTTCATGCTCTTCTAGGGCACTTCGAAGAAGTCGAAGGTCACCCCTCTTTAGAGCTAGCACAATATTCCTGTACTGTAAAAGTACATATATCTTGTCACTTGGGAATGGGCTACTGGGATATTAATGTCTACCATATAACAAAAGACAACTTATAAATCGAATAAACTGAAAACTGATCGTCAACAGGTAAGAATAACAGAACTACTTAGTTGTGCTGGCTCTTTCATATTATTTCCCTCCTTCAGAACTTATAACATCCAACAAAGAAAAGTTAAGCTACCAGCAGACATAAACACCACTCACTGGCATCCAACCTAATGCAGCACAAAGCACAGGAATACTAAAACGTAGAACTCATCAGGAATAAGCAGACAGGCAGATCATACCTCAACCAAGTTATATTTCTCCAGGAGCCAATCTTTCGGTAAAATTCCAATTGAAAGCTTCACCGGTATCAAGTACTTCAATATCATCCTATCAAATGCATATGAAGAATAGGTTTCTCACCATAATGTAGCTACAGAGATCATCTTGTAAATAAAGCTAAGTATATGATGCAAAGAAAACTATAAACAGAGACTCAAGAGGCAAGAAGTGCACATGCAATAGTATTGTTGCCAAAAGCCAAGGGAAGAGAGAAAAAGTAGACAATTCAAAATGAAACTAAAAAAAAAATAGTTCATCAAAGGATATATGATTTTCTAAAAGTCATTTTAGTACTAAACAAAAAGGATAAGGAACTAGTTCCTCCTCCACATGTCAGAGAAGTAATGCCCATTAAGCCAATTGACTTTTATAAAATATTCTCGTCCCAACATTAGAGACATCCAATTTCTCTGGTTCTGCCAACCAAAAAGTAATTTCCCTGGAATAAGTTGGAATCCAGTAAGAATTACTCAAACTCAGGGTCCATTGACTGGAAGTTGGAAAAAAAATTATCCAAAATCATCCGATCCAACAGGAAAACCAGGTATGCATACGCACAGCATCTATCCGCACATGTGACGTTATGTAGGTCTCATACAATTTAGTTAACGTAACGCAATATTGCTTATATCAACATCAACTTGGAAACCGAACTCTTGATGATATTAAGTGTGAAAAAAACCACTTTTGTCAGAAGAATCCCTCTCAGTTACCAAGAAAATGTAAATATTAATGCAGCCAGACATCTGAACAAACCTTCTATTTGCTTCACTATGAGGATTGCAATGTGCCAAGGCATAAGATAATTTTTGTTCAGCCTGCCAGGAAAGAGGAATATACATCGTAAGTCCAAGACAAGAACAGTAAGTTACAACTTTGCATCAAATCAGTATGCCAAATAAGAATGGAATATAATCACATAAAGATCATAATGCCACAGCAGGAGCAATCAAACACAGAGAAGATGCCAGCAAAACTTGTTTAAAACAGTGAGTCACTTTTTTATCGTACAAGTGAGCCATGTGTAGAGTGCTTAAGTGGTGTGTCCATGCTCCATCCTCAAGAAATAAGGGGTTAAAGCACAGCGTATTTCCTTGCATTGTGCAAGTGGGCCACTGTAAAGTGTTTAACCGGTAGATTCATCCAACATCCACAAGAAATCAAGGCCTAGAGCCTCAGAAAGCCCCATATCATCAAAGCAAATTACTTAACTTTCATCTCAACAAAAAATGAAATGTCACCTAAACTGTAAGGCAATAAGACCACTTACAGCTGTAAAATTTTCATTGTAAACTTCCAGACGTCCTGTATAGTACATGTATGTCACCTGGCAATGCATACCGTGACAGTCAAATGCTGTTTATCTAGCTGCGAACAGAGTTACAAAAGAGGCTGAAGGAATAGCATCAGCAACACAATCAGCATAAGTTTGGACCTTATCTCTTTGAGGAAATTCTTCGAAATCAAATATCCGCGCAGTCTCAATGCTTCTTATGACACTGCGGCAAAGGTGAACTGTACCCAGCTGTAAATTAAAAAATGCTAGCACCTCTTAGATTTCATGCAAAACAAACATCAACTACTTTTAGAAGAAAGGTTTCAGACGGGTTTGGATATAAGACTTATAACATAGAAGACTAGTATTTGCCGGACTAGCTTTCGAGTTGCATATTCCACATTATCCGAACAAGAAATAGGAATGGAGACACAAGGACGATAACCGTAAGCAACAGATGATTTCACAAAGCATTTCACCTTAAAGTAAATTTTGAACAGCTGACAAGTCACGTATAATGCTCCTACGCGTTTGGGCCCCTTCCCCTGGACATAAAGAGATCTCCAATATCAGTTAATGCAAAAGCAAGTACCTACTCTACTCGGAATCAGAGTAGCAGGAAAATCCAAGAATGGAGCAAGCCGATCCGTGATAAGAAGATGAAGCAAACGAGTTGAATGGTGTACATAATAGAGACTCACAGCTAGGACCCCGAACACTTTCATCAAGAATGAGCCGGCCGCCTTTAATTTCTCCGGCAACTTCCCACTGGCAGACAGTTCTCTATCGGCCTAGCGAAATCAACCCGCAAAAAAATCAAACACCCGACAGACAATTTCAATACTTTACTGCAAAAGTACCAAAAACCGCACGACGGCGAAACATATATGACTTGGAGAAACGAGCAACAGAATTACCCTCTCGGCAAGAACCCTAATTTCGTAAGCGATCACATACAATGCCTCCAGTGCCCAAGCCGAGTCCCAGTTCCTAAACTCCTGAATGAACGCGCTGCAATCACCAACCGATTCGCACAACAATCACGCTCCCTGGCAACTCAGATTCCGAAGCGCGAGAGCTTCAGGGGAAGGAAAACAAAAGGGACGCGAAGGGAAATTTTACTTGGCAGCTTTCTCGTAGGCGGGATACGCGTCGGCCAAGTTGCTGAGCCCGTAGCTCTGGAGGCAACGGAAGAGAGG
This sequence comes from Syzygium malaccense, assembly GCA_031216405.1. Lineage (NCBI taxonomy): Eukaryota > Viridiplantae > Streptophyta > Magnoliopsida > Myrtales > Myrtaceae > Syzygium > Syzygium malaccense. The sequence continues at coordinate 6,473,445 of CM062255.1, forward strand.
GGCGACGATCTCCGCGAGCTGGGACCACTTCTCCGACTGCTTGATCAGCCTGCTCGCGTCCTGGAAGAGAACGCACCCACACGAGCCGCTCCCGATGAATATCGCGATCGAACGGAACGAAACGAAAACTCAAATTCTTCCGGGAAATCGGCCCGTCGGATAGGGAGAGGGAGGGGGAGGGAGGGACCTGGAGGAGGTTGAGGGCGTCGGCGAGGGAGAGGAGGGAAGGGGAGGCGGAGGAGAGGGAGAGGAGGGGCTTGAGGGAGGCGACGTCCTGGGTGGAGATGGCGTCGGAGAAGCGGCCGAGGTAGTCGGTGACCCGCCGGTGCGCCTCGCCCATGCTCGGGTACGCCATTTTCCGGCCTCCTCTTCTTCTTCTTCTCCTCCCCCTCCTTCTTCACGGTCGTATCAGATGGATCGACGACCGCTGCGGGGCCGGCGCTGCATCAGCCGCTGGAAAGTCCTCGCGTTCTTCAAGCTCTATTCTTCAGCCGCAGCTGTTGTCCGTCTCGTTTCCGACTTCAAGCTGGCCTCAGATACTACTGACTCGGTCGAGCTAGAAATCGGTGGACTCTGCAATGCCATGATTTGTCTCATAAACTTTTTTTTTTTTTGTTAATACCACGAAAAATCTCAAAATAATATATCGATGATAAATTTACTCCAAATTAATTTTTTGATCATCAAAAACCTCCCCAAATAGTATACATGTGATAAATTTACCTTCCGTTAAATTGAATTAATACCGCGAAAAATCACAAACCGATAAACATGTGACGAACGGAAGGTAAAATCCCAAACCGGTACAACCGTTAACTGCCACATGTCATCCAATTCAGAAATTTAATGGTAAAATTTAAAAGAAACTAAAGGTGCGTTTATTTCACGGAAAATTCAATGATAAAGGAAAATGATTTTCCGGAAAGCATTTTCTAAGAAAATGATATTTTGGAATTATTAGTTATCTTTTGTTTGGTAATATGTAATCGAAATCGTTTTCTAACGTTTGGATTTTATTGAAGAATGGTTTCAATCTCATAACTTTATCTCCAGAAAAAAAAATCGATTTTTTTAAAATTTTTGTTTAAAAAACGAATTTTTATTATTTTTATTTATTTTTTTATTTCTTTTTAAAAAATCAATTTTTTAATTATTTTTTCTTTTTTCTTTTTTCTTTTCTTTTCTTTATTTTCTTTTTTTCTTTTCTTTCCTTTTCTTTCTCCTCCTTCCTCCGCTATGATCGTCCGGCAACACCCCAACGACAATCCCAGGCAAGCTAAAGCTTGCCGCCCTTGGTCAAGTCGCGAGCCCGAGCTCACCTGGATCTGGCAAGCCGCAAGCTCGCCAGGATTGGGCAAGCTTGCCAGGATTGGGCAAGCTCGAGCTTGCCTGAATCTAGTGAGCCACGAGCTCGCGCGACCTTGGCTGGGCCTTAGCTTGCTTGGATCTGGCGAGCCTCAAGGTCACCACCCTTGGGTGAGGTTGAGGCGAGGTGGAGGCGGCGAGGTCAGGCCTCGCGCGACGCCGGCGAGCTCGAGCTCACCAGATCTCGGCGAGACTCAAGCTCGTCGTTCTGAGGCTGGCAAGACTCTAGCTTGCCAGGATCTTGCAAACTTGGCCTCGCCTGAGGCAAGCCGCCGCCAAGGCCGGCGACCGGCGGAGGGACAAAGAAGGAAAAAAAAAGAAAAATAAAAAAGCAAGAAAATAAAAATAAACAAATTAAACAAATTTAAGATAATCAATTCCGGAAAGTGTTTTCACATTCTTAAAGTAAAGTATTCATTTTCCTAAATTTATACATGAATGGTTTTCTTGACTGGAAGGTATTTTCGGTTAACCAAATCATTTTCGGACAATCAAACAGATGAAAGTCTGGACTTTCCCGAAAAGCAATTTCACCAAAACAAACGCACCCTAACATAAGGTAAAATTGTTAACAGAAAAGGTTTTCCTACTAAAACTTAGATTCAAGAAAAATGATTTTCTCTTTGAAAAAACCGAAAAACGTTTTCTGAAATATGACTAGGTATTGCTCAGACCCAAAACTCTACGCTTGAGCACGAAAACTCCAACCTTGGTTGTCACTCCCAACATTCAAGATTAGGTCTCCGACGGCTGGCCCAGGACCTCAATCTCTCAAGCCTGAGCCCCCGACATCTACACCCAGATCCATCGAGGGCGGGCCCTGGTACCCATACTCGATGCTTCAACACCCAAACTCAGATCCATAAAAGCTATGCTCGAGTCCCCAACTCTCAGGCTCAAGTCCACAAAGGCCGTGCGTGAGTCCTTGACGTTCGAGCTCGGGTCATTGATTAATAAAATGTTTGTTTTTATAAATATATATTTTTTAAAATTGTAAAAATTATTCATGTTAGTGCCAATCGTGCCACATAAAATGGCCGACATCCACATCAGTAATTTACGGTCAAAACTGATCAGATTAAGATTCAATTGGCATAATTGAAATGTTTATGTTTATTATTTTTTCAGTAATTTTGCCCAGGAACAACCTATCTTCTCAGACCGGGAGAGAGAGAGAGATGGCTGTCTTGATTTTGGTAATGAACTTTGGAATTGACGTTTTCGATTTAGCTTCCGTTGCTTTTTACATATCAGCAGGAGATGGAGGAATCTCGTCCGTTGTTTTATGCGGAGCCAACATCACGGAAGGAAAACCCGCGATTCCGGGACGAGCGAGAACCACCCGGACGCGAACTCCTCTTTACTTTCCTTTCGTTTTCCGGGAAAGTTTGTCCCGATGTGAAGGAGATTCCCCTTCGGAGGCCGCTCGATCGCGAGCATTCGACCACAGAAATCGGAGAAAAAAGTGAGAAGCTCTTGCTAGAAGAACCACGTGACCCACGACCTCGTCAGTCACATCATGCAAAGCTCGGGCACAGGGAAGGAGGAGGAAGACCGCAGGTCCACGGCAGGGCGGCGGCGGCGGCACGCCGTTCGGATTGTCATTTTTGGTAGGAGTGAGCATGATCCGGATGGACGGTTCTCAGCCCGAAACCGTAGATCATCCACTAAGAACCGGTTCCAAAAAATTGAAATCGAGAACCGTCCGTCGATTCTATGGACCCACCCGAGAACCGGACCACCGGTCCGGTCCGGTTCCTAAGTGGGTCCATGGAACCAATTCCACTAAGTTTTCGTGAACAAATAAAAAATTGACGGGTCTAATTCTTGTCCGTTGGTGAGTTGTGTTCACAACAAGATTCGTCACAAAGTTCGCAACTTCACAAGCTTCATAACAAATACATCCATAGCCTATATTATATATCACACGTGGGAGTATCCCACAAGTTCACAATAGTCAGCAAGCAAACAAAACTTATTTTATTTTATGTTTTTAATTTTTTTGGTCATATATTTTTAATTAAAAATGTAAAAATAAAATATATTATTATTATATTATCGATCCGGTCCGGATGGGCGGTTCCACACAGGGAACCGGGAACCAGACCGTTACCCACCGGTTTCAAAAAATTGGAACCGGGAACAAGACCGGTTCCCTTGGGAATCACCGGTTCCGGGCGGTCCCGGGTGATCCGGGCGGGTCCCGATTCTTTTGCCCACCCCTAGATTCTCGTACGTGATTTTCCGGCACGCGTGCCACGTGTGTGTATGGCCGGTCGACCAGCACGTGCTCGTCACGTGCACGATGCTTGCCCTTCCCGAAGACATTTTTGGTCCAAAAACCAGGGTATCTAAATTGAAATTCGAAACCCCACAATTGATCTGAGGGCATAGCACTCGCACATAAGAAAGCACCTACTTGGACTTGTTTCAATAAAAGGCGTTCCGTTAGTGGACCTATGCTTAAGAAACTGTTAACCATTTCTTTTCCGATCTACAAAGTGGAGGGCGGCTTCGGGGGTTTTAACGTTTTGTTTACATGCAACGGAAAAGAGAGAAATGTATGTTTTTTTTTCCCGAACTAAGATGCCCCCGGAAAAGGGGGCAAAACGCGCACACCGTATGCCCACGTGTTCACTATCAATGGCGATGGACCCTTTAATTATCGGATCAAAGCTGTCGACTTTAAGGTACTTTGGAACAAAATCGAGTTTGAATTTCGAGAAACAACCATCGTCTTTAAAGTTACTGAACTAAAGCGATCAAGTTATTGAGCCAAAGCCATAGAACCCACTTTAGGGATATTCTTGAATTTTGGCCAAGTCGTAATATCCGCGAGAGCCGCCGTTCGACGTCGAGCTTCGGTCGTCGAAACCAACGTGAAAAAACGTCCGAGGGGGGGAGCGCTCGTGCTGCTGTCGGCCGCTCGCTGTGGTTCACATGTACGTCCCGCGCACGAGAGAATCCACCCACTATCGAGAACTCGAGATACTCTTCGCCCTCAGGCTTCGCATTACGCACGAACGAACGCAAGCGCTGGCGGAAGAGGAAGAGGAGAAGAGACGAGACGAGAAGATAACCCCCAAGAACCTCCTCCTTCGACGCTCCCCCGTTCCCATGTCTCCTCCCTCCCTCCTCCTTTGACATTCGTCTCGAAGCTCGCGTGAAGCTGCGTTTTTGCCCCCATCTTTCTCGGCACCCAGAAGCTCCGAAGGGAAGGAAGAGCTGATACGCGGGCCTTCGTGTTCATCTCTTCCTGGGTTTTTTTTGGCTTTTGGTTGAGCCTGGGCTTAGATGGCGGATGTGGTTCGATTGTCTTCATTGGGCTTCTCTTCTTCTACTTCTTCTTCTGCTCTGACGCCGTCCTCTTCGCGCCAGCATGCCCTCTGCCCTCCTCAGAAGCTCCACAGGAGGTCTGGTTTTTCTGCGAATTGTTCCCACGGTGGGGGTGTGGCGGGTCTTGGTTTCGGACCCCGAAAGCAATTTGCCTCGTTGAAGGTAAGGCTTTTCCCTTTTCTTTTTATTTTCTGGGGAAGTTCTTGCTTTTGGGGGATATAGTATTGGATTATAGTGAACTTGTGAGGACTCATTTGAATGAGCTGCTTGTTGCTGCAATTTCTGTTTTTTTGCGCATTACCCCGGCAAGATCATATTTCGGTTTCAATTGGATTGGTTTTTTTAGTGATTGGGGACTGTTCTGTTGTGTATGATTGTCAAAGTCCGTAGGATTACAAGGACTTGATGACTGACCATCATTAATTTGGAGCAGGAGGGCTTTTTAGGAACTAAATGAGTAGGGAAATCTCATCTTGGTTAGGATTTCTGGTGTATATCCCATTTGTTTGGTCTTGCTCCATCCTGTACTTTGGTAGGAAATTTGGTTGCTCTGGATGGTCAAAGAAAATCAAGAAATCCCAACAATGCTTTGTCAACGGGTGCTCTGGCTTTGTTCAGTTTGTACATTGATCCTTTGAAATTGAACAAGCAGGTGATTTCCAATTCAGTGGTATCCTGAGCGAAAAAGAGAACAGCAACAGCCTAGAGCTAAAAAAATGTTTTACAGGCTAAGATCAAGTATAATGCAGTGTACATACACAGAATTGTGCAAAAGTTTACACTTGCGAAGGTGCAAATTTAACAGATTATTGGCTTCTTTATGATCCTTTTATTGGCTTGTTTGACTCAAGAGTAGGGGATTTTGACAAAACGAACACGGTACCAATGATGGAACCTGATTTCATTGGTGGATACCAGTTGAAGCCCCTACCCTTTTTGTTATTCTTAATATAGACACATAAATTTCTGAAAGTTATTGATAGATCATTCATGAACCGTTTTACTAGAAGTAGAGAGAGAGAGAGAGAGAGAGAGAGAGAGAGAGAGTCTGATTAAGCTAGTGGGCTTGGGAGTAGGCTGTTAAAATGATGCTTCAGTGTTTGATAGTACAGGTCCACCATGAGGAGGAAAAAGGAGGAAAAAATATTCAAGTGTACTCTGTTAATATGTACCCATATATACTTTGTGTACAAAATTACCAACCCACGCACGCAAATCCACATATGAATAAGATTTCTGTTTTATGACTCTGTTTTGTTTATGGTTTCTCCCTTGTTGGTTGCTCTCCTCCAGGCGCATGCAACTGTTACTGAAACGGACCAGCCAAAATGGTGGGAGAGGAATGCCGCACCCAATATGGTTGACATTCATTCTACACAAGAGTTTTTGAGTGCGTTAAGTCAAGCTGGAGAAAGACTAGTAATTGTTGAATTTTATGGGACTTGGTGTGCTTCTTGCAAAGCATTATTTCCCAAGGTGAGTGTCCCATCTATTATTCTTTTCATGGTTCAGTCAACATCGAGGTATTGTCTTGATACATTGATTGTACATGTCCTTTCCCATTGGCCAGGTTGATCCCCCCCATCAATAATATTATATAGGCAGCTCTTCAACAGAACATTATTTACTTTAAAGTATTCTCCCGATGACATGCATTTCTCATTTCATATTGTGGTGGCTGATTGTATAAATGGCAGGAGAAAGAAACTATATGCACTTTATGCAGGCGTCATTTTAGATTTTGCATTTTTCCCAATTTTACTGTCTTGTTTTCTGCCTCGGGAATTAGGGTTGACCTTTATACACATTGTACTGAGAATTATTTGAACTGTGGCATGTTGAATGAGAAATTATATCTGCTCAATTCAGTGTTCCAGTTCTGGCAGGTATGTAGGTACTCTGTTGCTTCATCGACTGAAACAAATGAAGCACAAGTTGTCTATATGTGAAGTAGTGTTAGTTTGTACATGGAATACCTAGAATTTCATGTGGCAAAGAGTGTTAGGTACTGTATGAACGACAGCTTGAGAGGCAAAAATATTTGGTAATGACAGAAGTGAGATTCTCTTGTTCTCAAGAATACAGAAGCCAAAAATCAGAACTTCTAAACTATTTGCCAACAGAGTAGCGTAATATTAATATCCCGCTGGAATAGGCTATGGAACAAAAGACCTGTCAATAAAAGGGCTAGGTCATTGTTTAACTTGTGGATTGCTATGTTAATACCAATGACAAATAGAACTAGCAATTGCTCTTGTTCGTCTTTCTTTTCCTCTTGGGCATTTCAAATAGCTAATATAAAATGGGAGCAGCATGTTTATGTAGTACTATAGTTTATGAAGTTTATTAAAACTCAATGGTTTTGTCATAGTATGCAAGTTTTAATCATCTATAGTTTGCATCCGTTACATGCGATTTCCCTTTGTGTTAGCCTTGATTTGTGTGGTCTTTTGAATCAATACTGGCATTTGTGACGAAAAGATATGCGGAATGTGCTAAATGAGTTGCTGATCATGGTCGCATGTCATTCAGAATTGTGTCTCCAACGGGGTGGTTCTTTAAGGCATCCAAGTTGCTATAAATTAGTTAATTTTTGTCAAGAAAATATGTCCCTAAGAAGGAAGGATTGACTATTTATAAATAAATAGATGCAATGCTGATAAACCCAGTTTCATATATCAAGGAGAAATTAAAATTGGCCATGGTTAAGATATATCAACTGAATTTTGGAACTTGTTGCCATCACTTCCTTGCACTTTTCTTGGAATTCTTCTTGTTATGTCAAGCCAATACGGGTTTTGTGCTGACATTTTCTTGTGGTAATCTATCAGCTCTGCAGGACAGCCCAGGAACACCCCGAAATCTTATTCCTTAAAGTCAATTTCGATGAAAATAAGCAAATGTGTAAAAATTTGAATGTGAAAGTGCTTCCTTATTTTCACTTCTATCGTGGTGCTGATGGACAACTGGAGTCCTTTTCATGCTCACTTGTGAAGGTAAGTCTCTCAAATAATCTTACCCGTGTTTCTGCAGCTGGTTTCGGTGAGATACTTGTGCTACGTGGGTAGAACTATCGGGAATTTGGATCGATGAAGTTGAGATGGGATAGTTTGACCTGCTAAAGGGGGACGAGAAAATTGGGTTTCAAGATGGGACTGCAGGATATTAAGGTGGTATTTGAGTCTGGATTAGTCAGTTAGATTTTCCTTCCGAAGTTTGGACAACAAAAATAGCTCAGGAATAGTCTGTTCAGTGGCTGCTCAAGGTCTACTCTATTCATGCTGTTGAAACTGTTTGCGAAAAAAAAAACAATAGACAGAACACAGAGATTTACGTGGTTCGATCACAACGTGATCTACGTCCACGGGCGAGGCAAGACAATGTTCCACTATAATCAAAGAGAGTACAGTTTTCGAAAGTCGAAACAACGACAAAAGCTCACGGCTCACAAAACTCTCGAAAAATTCTCTCTGTACATCAATGAGAAAACCTAGCCGCAGTATAAATAGCGCTCCCAAAAATTTTCCTCGGGGGCGTAGCCCCCGAACCCCCCGAGACGTTGGTTCGCTTCCTCCAGCTCGAGCGGTCCGCACAAAAATATGTCGGGTCGGGTCATAAACCGGACCAAGTACATAAAATTCAAGACGTATTTAACACATGCCTTCTAACTTTAAAACCTGGTAACTAAATAGCTTACAGTCTGAAAGTAAGGATTGGTGATCTTTTAGGGTTCCTGAAATCGTGGACTGGGGCTGGGTAGTCTGAACAAGTAATGAGTTTCATGTGAATCTGGTCAAACAATTTTAAATCTTCACATATTTAGGTGGCAATGGTGTCTATGTAGAAACTTTAATTGCTACATCTCCAATCGTTTGATGATACTCATGAAGTAGAGTTGCTGTTTAGGCATGAGGTCATGTTTCAGGAATCTTCTGTATGAATAATTGATCATGTAGCATATAATTAGACGTGTTTTTTTATCATGCAAACTTAAACACACAGCCGCGTCTGATCTTGTATTTGGTCTTACTTTGTTCTCAGGAATAGTCTGTTCAGTGGCTGCTCAAGGTCTACTCTATTCATGACTTCCAAATTTAAAACCTGGTAACTAAACAGCTGACAGTCTGAAAGTAAGGATTGGTGATCTTCTAGGGTTCCTGAAATCGTGGACTGGGGCTGGGTAGTCTGAACAAGTAATGAGTTTCATGTGAATCTGGTCAAACAATTTTAAATCTTCACATATTTAGGTGGCGATGGTGTCTATGCAGAAACTTTAATTGCTACATCTACGATTGTTTGATGATACTTATGAAGCAGAGTTGCTGTTTAGGCATGAGGCCATGTTTCAGGAATCTTCTGTATGAATAATTGATCATGCAGCATATAATTAGGCGTGTTTTTTTATCATGCAAACTTAAACAAACAGCCGCGTCTGATCTTGTATTTGGTCTCACTTTGTTCTCCTGAATTATCTGTAGTTCCAAAAAATTAAGGATGCCATCCAAATGCATAACACTGAGCGTTGCAGCATTGGACCACCTAAAGGGGTCGGTGATCTTATTCTAGAACCTGCTTCTCCTTGGAAGGATAAATCAGCAGGAGCAACTTCTGCATAAAACTCTTATCATAAGGATCTGGCTAAATCAGCTATAGTGCAGCAAGCAGTCCCAATATGTATATTTACGCCAACACGGTGAAGCGACGTTCGTAAGTTGTTTTCTGATTGCATATTTGCAATTCTTGAAGAATTTTTGGCTTTGGCTATTGATGTATTTAGTTTGAAACATCAAATAGAAATGTAACTCTTGCTAGTATATTTCCTCTGATGATACCTCAGTAGATTTTTCCTGATCATTTTCTTGTTGCGAAGGGGGAGTTTCGGTGCATTTTTCTTGTCCAGACATAATTTCATTGAACATAGAATTGTCGAAAAGGAACTGGATAAACAAAAGGTTCATATATCTGTGACCCTTCGGCACGTTAGTAATTAGTATGTTCATTGATCTTTTCTCTTTTTAAGGAAGACAAACTAATGACTCGCTGTCCTTGTGTCTTCATCCATCAAACACGAAGGTAAACTGGTCAAGTCAGGTCTTTAGTGATGGCAAATCCTGCAGAGCATGAGTTCCTAGTTGAAAGCATGACCCTTTTCAAATTCTTTAGACTGTCCTTTCCGCTCTTTGTTTAATGTCAATGAGGATAGATAGCGAATGCCCGAGCAGTTTCAACCGCTGCGGTCTGGTGGTGGGAGAAAAGCACAACATCAAAGACTGCTGTCAATGGATAATAGAAGTAGGTCAAAACACACCATGCGATGTTTATTTTTAGTACTTGGATACTATCTTTTGTTGCTCCCTCCGTAGTGTGTCATGTATTTTGTCCCCTCTGGTCATCCTCGGTTGTTTGTTGATTTTTCCTTATTTGAAGACCATGTAAACACGTATTGTTTGCTTCTGTTTTTGTCCAATCTTGTTTGCTGTCTGGTGTTTTCAATATCAGATCTATTCACTATCTTCTCGTCGCTGAATTTAATCATAGACGTGGACAAGAGGTGTCATCTCTTTGTTCTGCTTTTATTTTGAGCTCTCCAAAATCTCCCATGGTCTTGACAAAAAAAAAAAATCTGCCATCGAGGAGCCTGAATCAATCTCCAATTTAGAGTTTTCTCCATGAATTCCCACCAGTGCAAATCAAGAATCAACATTTAGCCATGTCCCATATGAAGGCCATCAATTCTCAAAGTGAGATTTCTCTGATCAGATTCACCCTTCACTATAACAAGCTTGAATGTGTTTCTCAAGCAAAAACACATACTTTTTGACTAATCTCGCGCCATGTTTGGAAAAACGAAAATTAGGTATCCCTGTTGGAAAAATAAAATTTGGAATTGATATTCAAATATGCCTTGAAGGATTACATAGTATTTATAGACCTTTTAGATAACTAGAATGATTAAAAACTATTTTAATAACAAGCAACAATAAGTAAACACAATTTCCTAGATAATAATTTCCAAGACTCTAAGTCTCTAGATAATAATTGTGAGGATCTAATTCACAAGATGAGCTTGGATTACGAAAAACCTTTCTTATTTCCAACAGCCTCCCTTAAACCGAGCTCATCTTGACCATGCTTTCTCTTGAGTTTAAGGAAGGAGTCCGTCTTCAACGGCTTAGTAAATATGTCAGCCACTTAGTCTTTCGACTTGCAAAACTGTAACACAATCTCCTCGGACTTCACTAAATCTCGAATGAAATGATACTTTATATCAATGTGCTTGCTTCTTCCATGAAAGACTAGATTCTTTGCAAGGGCAATTGCTAACTTATTATCACAATTAATCATGGTCGGATGCTTCTGCTTATGACGTAATTCAGCAAGCATCAAACGTAGCCAAACTACTTGAGTAGCACAATAAGCCTCTGCTATGTATTCCGCTTCCGCACTGGACAAAGCAACCACCTGTTGCTTCTTTGAGAACCAAGAAAAAATTTCATTTCCTAAAGAGATCTAGAAAACATAACCAGAAATACTCTTCCTTTCTCCAATATCACCTCCCCAATCACTGTCTGTATATCTCATAAGCTGAAAATCATTAGAAACAGTGTAGAATACACCATCATCCACAATACCTTTAATGTATCGTAGAATTCTTTTTACCGCCTACAAGTGTGATTGTCTATGAGTCTCCATAAATCTGCTTACCATCCCAACACTATAAACAAGATCTGGCCGAGTAGAAGTCAAATATCGTAGACTCCCGACTAGCCTCTTGAAATATGTGGGATCGACTTCGGAGCCACTTCCATCTTTTGTCAACTTCAATCTTTCCTCCATTAGAGTGCTAACTGGTTTACAAGTAGCCATCTTGAAATGCTCAAGAATATCCTTAGCATACTTTTGTTGACAAATAAAAATACCATCCTCCGATTATGTAACTTCAAGGCTGAGAAAATAAGACATGAGACCCATGTCCGCCATCTCAAACTCACAAGTCATGGCCTCCTTGAAGTCAAAAATCATCTCTTGACAATTTCCGGTAAATATGAGATCATCAACATATAGGCAAACAATGAGCATCTCATCGTTCAAGCCAATCTTCACATAGAAAGCATGCTCATAAGGACATCGGTTAAAACCATGATTCATGAAATAAGAATCAATTCTGGCATACCATGCTCGCGATGCTTGCTTGAGACCGTAAAGAGCTTTTTTCAATTTGTAGACGAAACCCTCTTGTCCTTTCTTGACATACCCCTTGGGTTGGAAATAAAAAAGATTTTTCGTAATCTAAGCTCATCTTGTGAATTGAATCCTTGTAATTATTAACTGGAGACTTGTAGTCTTGGAAATTATTATCCAGGAAATTGTTTTTACTTATTGTTACTTGTTTTTAAGATAGTTTTTAATTGTTCTAGTTATATGAAGGGTCTATAATTATTATGTAATCCTTCAAGACATATTTGAATATCAATTCCAAATTTTATTTTTCCAACATTTGGTATCAGAGCCAGTTTTGTTTGAGTTTTGTGAATTCGGCTTAGAAAATCTCGTGTCATATCGCCTCTGTGAATTGTGTCGGGACGATCCAACCTCAACTCCCAAGGTTCGATGGGAAGAATTTTGAGCATTGGAAGATCCAGATGGAGGTGCTATTCGGGTTTCAGGAGCTGACCGAGATTGTGGAAGAAGGATTCGTGGAGCTAGAAACGCCGATAGATTTGACAACGAAGGAGTAAAGGACAATAAAAGAAAATCACAAGAAAGATCGTAAGGCTCTCTTTTACATCTTTCAATCAATAGATTCATCAATCTTTGAAAAAGTGGTGAATTCGAAGACGCCAAAAGAAGCTTGGGACTCTCTCATCAAAATATACAAAGGTGTTAAGAAGTCCAAAAGGTTCGACTTCAGACTCTTCGTCGACAATTCGAGCTCCTTCAAATGGAAAAGTCGGAGTCCAATTCCGACTATTTCTCACGAACATTGGCTCTTGTCAATCAAATGAAGGCCAATGGTGAGACAATTGGTGACTAATAGATCATTGAGAAGATTCTTCGGACGCTAAATTTGCGGTTCGAATATATTGTGACTTCCATTGAAGAGTCTCAGGATCTCTCTATTTTGGCCGTTGATGAGTTGATGGGCTCTCTACAAATGCACAAGCAACGACTCAAGGAGAAATCCAAGACGATAGAGGAAGCTCTACAAAGCTAGTTGGTGTTGCCCGATGAAAAGAAGAAACTTTCTAATCAAAGGAAAGATAAAAAAAGTGGCAAGAGAAGCATTCTGGACAACGAAAAGATAAGTCCCATATTTAGTGTTTTGATTGTAAAAAATATAGGCATTACCAATCTGATTGTCGAAGTAAGAAGATTGGTGGTCAAAAGTTTCATGCCAAGATAGCAAGATTTGTTGATAGCGATGATGAGCATGATAATGCTCTTTTATTCACATGTGATGCTGCGGTGGAAAACCAGAAAAAGGTTTGGTACTTAAACACCAGATGAAGCAATCACATGTGTGGCGAGAAGGAATAATTCTTAAAACTTGATGACACCTTTCGTTCGGAGGTGAGGTTCGGGAATAATGTCAAAGTTCCTATCATAGGAAAGGGGACAATTAAAATCAAGACGAAGGATGGGTCGGTTCAAAGCATTTCCGATGTTCATTATGTTCCTGGTCTTCAAGAAAATCTCCCAAGCATGGGACAATTGTCCAAGCGAGGCTATCACATAACTAGTAAGGATGAGCTTTGCACGATTCATGATGGCAAAGGAGGGTTGATTGAGAAAGTAAAAGTGGCTCGAAATCGACTTTTTCCTTTGTATATTAATTATGCTACCTCGTGTTTTAGTTCCTCGGTGCAAGATTCTTCATGGCTTTGGCGCAAGCGGTTCGGGCATGTGAATTTTGACAGCTTGAAGCTGTTGTCTCAAAAGAAGATGGTGCGTGGACAACCTGAAATTTCTTCTCCGAAGGGGATATGTGAACCGTGTGTTACTGGAAAAAAGTGTAAAGAAAGCTTCCCTTGGGACAATCATGGAGAGCTTCAAAGCCATTGGAGTTAGTGCACTCTGACCTCTGTGGACCGCTCGGTGAATCGTCAAATCGGGGGTACAAGTATTTTGTTACCTTCATCGATGACTTTATCCAGAAAACATAGGTTTATTTCTTGAAGCACAAGTCCGACGCCATTGATGCTTTCAAGGAGTTCAAGGCCTATGTAGAATAACAAAGTGGGCACCAAATTCGGATTCTCTGAACTGATCGTGGCACAGAATATTTGGTTGGTGATGGCTTCTTCAAATAGTGCGGCATCAAGCATCAATTAGCAGCACGGTATACTCCTCTATAGAACGGAGTAGCTGAAAGAAAAAATCGCACTATTGTTGATATGGTTCGTACCATGATTTGTTCCAAATAATTGCTGAAGCATTTCTGGGCGAAGGCGATTGCTTGTGCTGTTTACTTGTTAAATCGGTGTCCTACTAAAGGTCTTGAGTTCAAGACTCTGGCGAAGGTGTGGAGTGGTCGAACCCCTTCAGTTCAACATCTTCGCATGTTTGGGTGTATTGCTTATGCCCATGTGCCAAATGAGCTTTGCAAGAAGCTTGATGAGAAGAGTGAGAAGTGCATCTTCCTTGGTTACAGTAATGAGACTAAGGATTATCGATTGTATAATCTGGTAACAAAGAAGGTGGTTATCAATTGAGATGTCACCTTTGATGAGGAAGGTGAGTGGACTTGGAGCACGGACGAGAAGAAGCAGTTTCACTTTGTCCTGTACAAGGAGAAGTCGGTTCAACCCGATTCAGATAGTCAATCTGAATTAGTAGCGGCATCAACACAACCTGATTTGGTAGCAGAGATTCAATCGGATTTTGCTGAAACGTCCTCACGTCCACGGCGAGAACGAGTTTTACCAGCTCGTTTGAGGAATTGTATTTTGTCCAATGATGATGATCCCTTTGACGAAGAAATTATTAATTTTGCTCTCTTTATTAATTGTGATCCGACAAACTTGGGAACGAATCTTTCCTCACCACTTTGGTGCAGCATACTTAAAGAGAGGCTCTTTCTTTAAGCCAGAGATTTCTTTCCCTGTGCTTGACAGCTAAAATTTGTGAATTATATGATATTGTAATCTGATCTGATCCTGTCCCCTCGCAATCATATCCAAGATTTCATTTTCATCGCTCTGATTTCAGATCAGCATGCTAATAATTCAGCCTAAAAAGGGGAAACAAGAAACACAGTCGAGAACGCTAGTTTTTCTTTCCTTTGGGGAGGCCCACAAAGCAACACGGGTCGAGTTCGTTCGCCATTTGCACATCGATATCAAGATTCAAGATTCAGAGAGAACCCAACACCCATCTAGACCCGACCCGCTAGCCCGACCTACAGTGGACCACCCGGAGCTCGCACTTGGGCGACACCATCCCCATCAGGAGCCTCGCCGTGTGCTCCTGCCGCACCACCGCGCCCTCCTTCTCCACCAGCACGGCGCCCGCGATCCCGTCGTACCCGGCGCCCCCTCCGGCCACGTACGCCACCAGCGCCGCCTGCACGGGGCCGAGGCTCGGGCTGTACGCCGCCGACTCCGCGTACGAGCCCTTGTACACCTTCCCCTCCCGGTCCACGATCGCCACCCCGGACGGGCACTTGCTGTACGGCGCGTGCGACTCGTTCGCCGCCTCCAGCGCCGCGACCGCGAGCTCGTCGGCCTCGGGCCCGTCGCAGAAGCCGTTGCAGGCGGACCCGCGGTCCGGGTTCGGGCTCCGGGTCAAGAACGTCAGCCCGTTGTGGTGGGGCTCCAGGAGGAGCGGCACCTCCTTGTCGAGGAGATCGTCCGGCCCGAACCGCCGGGGGAGGAGGAGGGACAATGGGCCGAACGCCGGGTCCGGTTCTTGGTCCGGGTCGTCCACGGGGAAGACCCGGATTTGGATCTCGGGGGCGTCGCGGATCTCTTGGAAGAACTGGCGGCAGTGGCCGCAGGGGGTGGAGGAGACGGCGAAGGCGAGGAGGCGCCGCTCCCGGTGGAGCGCGAGGTTGGTGGCAAGGAACTGCTCGGCGTGGACGGAGTGGTGGAGGGGGAGGCCCGGGAACTCGAGGTTGACGCCGAGGAAGATCCGGCCGGAGGGGCCGAGGCCGACGGCGCCGACGTCGTAGCGGGAGATGGGGGTGCGGGCGAGGGGCTTGGCGGCGGCTAGGAGCGTGGGGAGGAGGTCCGTCAGGGCGAGGCCCGCGTCCTTGGCCATGGCCGTGGCCTCGCAGGCTTCGATGACGAATCTGGGCGGGTCCATAAGCCGGGTCGGGTCCGTCGCCGGAGTTTTATGGTGGGGAATAAGAGAGAGAAAGAATGGATTTCCCTGAGAACGGGGAAGAGGAAGAAGAGGCGGAGGAGGAGGGGGAGGGAATACGACGTAGAGGGCCACTATTTATAGATGATGACAAGTCATATTTATTTATTATTATTATTATTTTGAGGTATTCAAGCACTTCTTTGGCACACTCTATGATTACAATATTTTATAAAATTTTTCAGAATGGACGAATGATTTTGCTAGAGACCAAATAGTGGGAGCAGATTTTACCATATCCCCCCTCCTCCCAATTGGGAGGCGGGTAAATGGCGAGTTTTGACCGCAAAGCTGATCATGAGATAGACAGCTCAATCGAGGTTATCGAGCCCGATCGACGGGAAGGGTAAAATGAACATATCCGGGCAGGGGATTCTCTTCTGGAGGCTCGACTTGATTGTCTTGGCTTGCTTAGGGCGATTTCGTGAGCACGTGTGCGAGAGAAATCGAACGAGTTTGCACGTCCACGGAGTGCAGAGCCCTCCGTCCACCGCTTCTACTGCTCGGGGCATGAGAGAAACTACTTCATTGTATTCATCCAATTTGGCATGCACAGTTTTTTTTTGTGGTGTTGAACATCTAATTGGGATGAAAGTAACACTAGACTAGAGTCAAATTCATTTCAAGATTCCAGTGGGAATGTGGTGCATAGACTTGTCAAAATGGCGGATTGGGTCGGGTTTGAGTCGGATAAAAAATGATCCGATCCAAATAGACTCGTTTCTATGCAATGAAAATCTAGTGACCCTGCTTCGTTCATATCCGACCCAACCCATATTACTAAAACGCTTTCATATTTAACTCACTCTAGGAAAACTCATACCCAAATGAAGATGAGAGTGCAGAGTGAGTAAGCAGCGAGAGAGATAAGTTGAGTTTAAATAAGTTGTAAGCCATTTACAGTCAATTTATGACCCTTTTGACACACATATTATGTTTATATTAATTTATGACTTATTTAGTGAATATAACTAACTTATTTATGACCCATTTACTAACATATGGGTTAAGAACTGAATTTATAGCTCATTTTGACAGGTCTAGTGGTGCATAAATGTCAAAATGTGGCGATGCGAACATTCTTTTGAACATTTCCAAAGAGGTAACCACACACATCCTCATAAGAGGACATCTAAAACTTTACCTAGAATAGAGTGAAAGAAAAGAGGTAAACTGAAAACTTAGAAAGCAATACCGCTTTTATTTGTTATTTTGTAATCTTCAATTAGTATATAACTATCTCGAAAAATACAAAAGAATGTAATACCAATGTTAAAAGTACAAGGAAAGAGATAAGCATGCCCTCGTCGGATTCATACCACTTCTTGAATGAATGGTCTGACTAGATCTCAATCGCAAAAGGCATTATAAAATGTCTGAAAAGTCATTTGCCCCCCACGACAATTGCACCAAAGTAGTCCAAAGTTGATAATAATGAAAGTGCACAATGGCTCGGATTAGGGTTTCTTCCTAAGCCAACCTACAAACACACATGTCGCACGAGGTTATTATCCAATTGATCCTCAATTTATTGTGCAGATATCAATTCGGTTATCAACTTTCCAATTTTTCTAATTTAGTTCTAGAACTTTGCACGAAATTACAATAGTCTTTCCGGCCAATATTTGCCGAGAATCGCTGATGTAGTAGTGTGCCTCGTAGAATGGCTGGCAATGACTAGAATGTCTAACTAAAGGGACTACATTAAAATTTAGTATAAAAATTTAGGATTAAATTTAGGATTAAATTGACATAATTGAAAAGTTTAGGATTTAGGATTGATTCGGTAAGTTTCCCCTCGTCACACTTACATCATATGCTTTATTGCTTCCAATCAATCGGCGGAATTTCTTCTAGTGTTGCAGAATTAGGATATAGTTAGGATTGGGGCATCTAGTTCTTATGTTCCACATTTCGCATCTCATTCATGGATAGTGCAATGGTCACATGTAGCATCTTATTGTAAGAATGTTTTGTACTCTTTAGAATATGCTTTGTGTCGTGTGTGTGTGTGTTTGTTTTAGAAAATATAAAATTAACGGTCTAATGTTTGTTTCGTGGATTTTACGCTAAATATGTTGTACTGGTTAATGCAATAGCAAAAGACACGACTAACACGTGAAATTATGTGATTATGATAGGCAAAGCACGCATCGTTCGTGCAATAAATTTTATTGTACCTAATCTAATTGAGTCCCCCGATTAAAGTCCAAATCACGACATCTTTTTCACAAGGCGACAACCAAGAGTTTTGTTGAGTGAATGCACGAACTTTGGCAAAAGAAGACATGTCCCGATTCATGATGACCTTAATCATAGAGGATGTGCGACGCACTTACGTATCTTCATTTGGCATTTTTATAATTGTTGTAGAGCATAATGGAGAGCGACGGATACTTACACGTCTTTTTTATTTTAAAGTAATGGTATGGAACAATAGTCGTGTCAACTTGTTAACACCAAAAAAATAGCCGAATGTTTTGGTCGACGGTTCAATTGATGGGTGCCGGTTAGCAACCGACGGCGAAAGCGGAAACGGGCATTGGAGGTGGACGGCCGGTGAAGTGAAACCACGTTTCAACAAGGAGACAAAATGTTGGTCGACCGAGATGCTGGGAATGAGACAGTTTAGAGATAAAGCAGGGGGTCGACGGATGTAGTATATGGATCAAATGAAATGAGTGTAGGATGTAATTGTCAAGATGTGGAGTCAATAATCTTGAGAGCTATAACCATATGTAGATAAGGGCTGCTGAACAATGGGAGTCATGTATGGCAAGTTTTTTAATACTTAGTAACCTTCTATATAACCGTCAACTGCATATTATGAATACTCAAGATATATTTTTTGTAGGGTTAATATCATGAAAAACTCTAAGTTAGTGTACTTGAACAATGGGAGTCATGTATGGCAAGTTTTTTAATACTTAGTAACTTTCTATATAACCGTCGACTGCATATTATGAATACTCAAGATATATTCTTTGTAGGGTTAATATCATGAAAAAATCTAAGTTAGTGCACTTATGACAAGTTTACCTCAAAAATATGTCATTAGTGTACCGGTTTTGGGGTTTTTGATGACTCAAAAATTAGTTTTTGGTAAATTTATTATAAGAATACCGGTTTAGAGTTTTTGGTGACCCAAAAATTAATTGAGTAAATTTGTCACGTATGTATCGGTTTAGGGTTTTTCGTGGTATTAATCATTCTTTGTAAAACCGATCAATCAATCCAAGAATACATGTTGCTCATCTTTATTCTTAGTGTGTTTTACATTTCCAGTCCACTGTACATGGTCGAAAACTACTATTTCCAATATCTGTGCCTTCAAATTCTACGCCATTTACATTTCCTGTCCAAGAATCATCAGGACCCTTTGAACCTTCGTCGATCAGACCAATTCGTTGCTTCACAAGATCTTGTGCTCTCCCGGTGAAACGCGACTTCAAGCCGCGGGTCACCCGCCCGAATTCAAAAACCAAGTACTAGGATGCGATATCTGACCGCAAAATGGACCCCAAGAGAGATTGAGATCTTGTTAGTCTCTTTCGTTGAGAACTTTGGAGATGGTTTGATTGTCCACGGTTTCCCATTAGCCAAAAGAAATTACGTATGATTCATTAGCATTCAAACCACGTTTGCTTTCCATTTAAAGGTCAAATCAACTCCAAGCATGAGTACAAAGAAGCAACGCAAGGGCGTTTTGTAGAAGTCTTCCCCCTCTCGCATGACACGATGTATTTTTTTCTTTTTTTTTATTGGTGATGATCAATCATCTATGGATGAATATGCACGACGTACTTTCAATATGATCGATCATCCCTGGTCTGATGAGTGTTTTAGAGAATTCGACATTTTTCAATTCTCACAGAAGCGGCCCTCACTTCACACTCACATGAGTGATTTCTGAACATATAGTATATCACATACTCAATTCAGAATCATTAAAAACTTTTACTTAACCTTCACATATTAGTACTGTTTTCATCCGGAAATGAGTAAAAAATTTGATAGTACTCTACACTGTCTTCGTAACTTAGTTGTCCCTTTGAACCTATACCTTGGGATCTCCAGTCAACTAGGTAGGATTTCCGCTATGATGACTTGTTTATAGGCATTAAACCCATTCCCCTTGATGTTTTCACAATCATCTCTCTAGTTAGGCCTTTTGTCAATGGATCCGCAACATTATCTTTTGACTTCACATAGTCAATGGTAATAATTCCACTAGAAAGAAGTTGTCTTACTGTGTCATGTCTTCGACGTATGTGTCGAGACTTACCATTATACATTACATTCCTTGCCCTTCCTATTGCCGCTTGACTATCGCAATGTATACATACAGCGGGCACTGGTTTAGGCCAATTAGGAATATCTTCCAAGAAATTTCGAAGCCACTTTGCTTCTTCACCGGCTTTATCCAATGCAATAAATTCTGATTCCAAAGTGGATCTAACAATACAAGTTTGTTTGGATAATTTCCAAGACACTACCGCCCTACCAAGTGTGAATACATATCCACTTGTCGATTTTGTGTCTTTAGTGTCGGTTATCTAATTTGCATCACAGTATCCTTCAAGTACCGCAGGATATTCTGTGTAATGCAAAGCATAATCTTGAGTATGCTTTAAGTAGCCCAATAAACGTTTTATAGTTTTCCAATGATTTTCATTTGGACTAACTGTAAATCAACTTAGCTTGCTAACCACACAAGTTATGTCCGGCCTAGTGCAGCTCATGACATACATTAAACCGTCTAGTATACTAGTATACTCATTTTGAGCTTTGCTTTTACCAATATTCTTTGAAAGATGTAAATTAACATCTATCGGAGTCTTCACTGTTGCAATATCTAGATTCTTGCACTTTCCAAGAATCGTCTCAATATAATAGGACTGTGATGGAGCTAATCCTCAATATATCTTATGGATTTTAACTCCTACAATAACATCTGCAACCCCCATATCTTTCATATCAAATTTACTTGTAAGCATGCGTTTGGTCACCTTAACAACCTCACTATTGCTGCTCATTATAAACATGTCGTCTACATATAAGTACAAAATGATAAAATCATTATGAGTGTTCTTAACATATACACATTTATCACACTCATTAATCTTAAAACCATTTAACAACATGACTTAGTCAAATTTAGCATGCCATTATTTTGGTGTTTGTTTCAATCTATAGAGTGACTTGATAAGCCAACATACTTTCTTCTCTTGTCCTGAAACAATAAACTCTTCGGGTTGTTTCAAATATATTTCTTCTTCCAGATCCCCATTTAAAAAAGTTGTTTTGACATCCATTTGATGGATTTCAAGTCTATACAAGGTTGCTATAGCAATTAACATTCGCATAGATGTAATTCTCCTGACAGGTAAATAAGTATCAAAATAATCCAGACCTTCACGTTGTCTATAACCTTTTACAATAAGCCTAGCCTTATACTTATCAATAGTACCATCTGCTTTCATTTTCCTCTTAAATATCCACTTACATTAAAGTGGCTTATTACCAGGAGGAAGGTCAACCAATTCCCAAGTATGATTTGACAAGATGGATTCAACTTCACTATTGATAGCTTCTTTCCAAAACGGGGCTTCTGGCGATGTCACAGCTTCTTTGAATGTCTGAGGCTCATTCTCTAACATATACATTAAGAAACCAGGTCCAAAAAACGTGGAAGTCATTTGTCTTTTACTACGTCTAGGTTCATCCTCTATTGGATCACTTCTAGATATAGTATCTCGAGACCTTTTATTATTATTAATTGGCTCATATACTATGTTATACGGAAATATATTTTCAAAGAACGAAGCGCCCATTGATTCAATGATCATATTAACATGTATATCTGGGATCTCTGACTTGTGAACAAGAAAACAATATGCATTGCTATTCTGAGCATATCCGATAAAAACATAGTCAATAGTCTTTGGTCCGATCTTAACCTTTTTAGGCTTAGGAACCGCAACCTTAACCAAACACCCCCACACTTTGAGATAATTCAAGTTAGGCATTCTGCTTTCCCATTTCTCATAGAGAGTTTGTTGTGTCTTTTTGTGGGGTGCTCTATTTAAAATAAAATTTGCTGTTAAGACAGCTTCCCCTCATAAATTCTGTGGTAAACCGGAACTATTCAACAATGCATTCATTATTTCCTTTAAAGACCGGTTTTTCCTTTCCGCCGCTCCATTAGATTGCAGCGTATAAGGAGGAGTAATTTGGCGAATAATACCAAACTCCGAACAAATTTCTTCAAAAGAAAATTCATATTCACCTCCTCTGTCACTCCTTATCATTTTAATTTTCTTATTTAACTGAGTTTCAATTTCAATTTATAAGTTCTAAAAGCATTCGCAGCCTCATCTTTACTACTAAGCAAATAAACATAACAATATCTTGAACAATAATCTATAAATATGATAAAATACTTATTATCACCTCTTGACGGTATTGATTTCATATCGCATATATTTATGTGTATTAAATTTAAAGGTTCATAACTCTATTATCTACAGAATGGAAAGGAGGCTTAGAAAATTTAGATTCAACACACACTTGGCATTTCTCACTTGGACAGTCAAACTTTGGGAACAGTCCCATATTCATTAATTTATTTATCGACTTATAGCTAATGTGTCCTAGTCTAGCATGCCAAATATTAGAAGACTCAAGCACATAAGTAGAAGCAACTTTATTCAAATCATCCTTGGTTACAACAGTCATTACATTCAGCTTGAACAAATCATCACTCAGATAACCCTTTCCTACATACATCTCATTTTTAGAGAGTACAAACTTATTAGATACAAAAACCAACTTGAAGCCATTCTTGCTAAGGAGAGATCCAGACACTAAATTCTTGCGAACATTTGGCACATGAAGAATATTATTTAGTGTCACAATCTTTCCAGATGTCATCTTCAGAGCAATCTTTCCGACACCTTCAATCTTAGAGGTTGATGAATTACCCATATAAATTTTTTCATCACCCTCCACGGTTGTGTAGGACGAGAACATCGATCTATTTACACAGATATGACAAGTTGCTCCGGTATCAATCCATCACTCCTTGGGGTTTCCCACCATATTACACTCGGATATCATAGCAGTCAGATTGATATCATCAACACTATTAGAAATCTCTTCTACCACATTAGCCTGAGTTTTCTATCTTTTCTTGGCTCTGCAGTCTTTGGCTCGATGTCCAGACTTGCCACAGTTGAAGTACTTGCCAACGAACTTCTTCAGGCCTTGGGTGAATCCCTCTGCAACTTGCTAGACATTTTCCTCTTCTTGTTGGGTTTCGATCCTTCTTCAACAACATTGGCCTTTGAAACCTCTATGTTCTTCCCAACTTTCTTCTCAGAGAGCCTATTGTCTTCCTCAATCCTCAATCGAACAATCAAGTCTTCAAGTGACAACTCCTTTCTCTTGTGTTTGAGATAATTTTTGAAATCTCTCCAGGATTATGGCAGTTTTTCAATGAAGGCAGCCACTTGAAATGTCTCACTTAGAGTCATTGCTTTAGCATGAATAT
This sequence comes from Syzygium malaccense, assembly GCA_031216405.1. Classification (NCBI taxonomy): domain Eukaryota; kingdom Viridiplantae; phylum Streptophyta; class Magnoliopsida; order Myrtales; family Myrtaceae; genus Syzygium; species Syzygium malaccense. The sequence continues at coordinate 6,497,059 of CM062255.1, forward strand.
CATGCATAATCACTTGAAACTCTTGAACCTGACTTAAGACAGTCTTTGAATCAACTATCTTGAAGTCCAGAAATTTACCGACATTAAATTTCTTTAATTCGGCATCTTCGGTTTGGTATTTCTTGTCTAGACTATCCCATAACTCCTTAACCATTTTCAGCGGACTATAGACGTTATAGAGAGTATTGTCCAGACCGTTGAGGACATAGTTGCGACATAGGAAGTCAGAATGCTTCCATGCATCCACAGCAGTAATCTTTTCTTTATTTGTCTCTCCAACATCCAATTTAGGACCATCCTCATTGAGAAATCTAGTCAAGTTCAAGGTCGTGAGATAGAACAACATCTTTTGTTGCCATTTCTTGAAATCCGTACTATTGAACTTTTCTAGCTTTTCTCCGTGATTCAGAATAGGGTTGACCGAAGTCGAAGTCGAAGCCATTTCTGAAATACAAAAACAGAACATATTCACAAACAGAATCGGAAATAAATGACTATGAACATAATAGTATTCCGAATACGAAATTTCTGAATATTGTAATAAAGGAACGGCAATCTAGATATTTGATAGAAAAACTCAATGAACAACGCATAAGAAATACGCAGACCATGCAAATCATTATATGAGCAGAACCGAAGATAATTGAAAACAGAATAACGTTTCAACGAAAATTCGTCTTAAGATTGCTGTCGGCTAAGTTCGTATACCAGAAATTGAAATCAAATATCGAGAAAACTAACCTGAAAGCAATACAAATAAATAAGCAGAATGTTGATATGAGCCCAACGAAGTAACGTCGTATCCTTAAGACAAATTTGGCCCTTCAATCAGTATCCGAGGATATTGGACAATCGTATCCCGGGATAGAACGGATTTCGTTCCTTCGAAGTGGTACGTATTCAGAGGACTCCTTCAAACGCAACTTCGCAAAATAATCACACAAAATGATAATGATGAAGTGAAAAATGTCTCGCGAGAATGTAAATGCCACGGAGTGTCATTTTTTTTAACTAAACTATTCGGATATCTGTATATGGCGAAAATGAAGACTTGCTTGCGGTTCCCATTCAGTTCGTGAACAGTTGCAAAGGCTCACTCAAACCGCTAACCTCACGAACAGAGAATGAACCTGGAACCGATCGGACGGACGGACGGCGGCGCGCGCGCGTGGGGGGGAACCAACCTAGCTTGGCATAAGTCCTCTTCCTTCCACAAAAGTGGGTACCCCTTGGGGCCAAACCCATTTGAAAGGCTCCTCAAAATAAACCATCTCTCATCATCTCTTCTATCCTATGTGGGATACTTTCATCCACACACTTTTTATTCAATTCTATGGGATTTGGATGCCAAAATCCCAACAAAAATCCCTCGACGCCTCAACCAACCATAAAAATAAAGAATCGTTAAGAGTATATTTGTTTCACTGAAATTTCATAATAAAGGAACGTGTTTTCCATGGAAGTTTTCATTTGTTTGATGGGTTTAGAGAAAGTCATTTCCTTCTTGCTAGAAGAGGAAGTTATTTTCTCTCAATTTAAACTTGTTATTTTCAGTCTATGGAGAACATTTACCTTATATCGATTAACTTTTCATCATCCAAATACCGGAAAGTCGAAAAATAATTTTCTATGAATAATTTTTCTTCAAACAAACGGAGCCAAGTCACGGATTATTTTTAGAATGATTGCTGTTGTACCAAACAAAAGTGGTCATCTGGATAGCACTAACGTGTAGAAAGAAAAAAGGGAAACCCATGTCACAATTTGATCAACTTCTCCAAACGCAGGGCATAAGGGACATATGCTGTAGCCAATTGATGATGACATTGGATTCACATTAAGAAAACAACAATCTGTACTTGTAGTTGCTGCTAGCTTGCAAGCATTTGTTAATTGTTCTTCTTCTTTTTTTATCTGTTATCTTATTTTTTTTTTCACTGAGTTTGGAACTTGCCATGCAATTGTCCATCTCTCTAGAGCTCTGCACTTGGCCCCACTCTCACCTACCTCTCTCTCTCTCTCTCTCTCTCTCTCTCTCTCTCTCTCTCTCTCTATGAGTCCAAATGTATGACTGCTTGAGTTTCTGTCTGGCTGATTCATGTTTAACACGCTGTAATCGAGAAGTTGTCTGTATGTGATGGGAGATGAAGATATTGGAGGAACCACATGTGAAGTTGAAACTTGATTTCCATTTCATTTTCCAACGTGGCTTTGATTTGCATGTCCCTCTAAATATGTAGCTAGGGTTCTTCGATTAGCAAATTACGCGTGCTAATCAAAGGTTTGAGAAAGGATCGCCTCGCCTAGCTTGCCTTACAAAAGACTCGCCCATCTCACGAACCAATACGCTCCACACCCGGTTGCAAAACATTCAACTCATATAATACCCAGTTCGCACACTCTATAATTATCAATAATTTCGCTTTCTCATAATTAGGGTTTGCACTAATCCATGTAATAACGTACACGCACTTGCCTATGTACTCACATCTTTTGTATGTCCATAAACTCATGTACAAATGAGATGCTCAATTTTATAATCACCGATGTGGTATCCGGGATCGACTTTTCGAGGACCACAGTATTATAAATTGCCCTCAATAAGAGAAGCTACCTAAGTTAATCACCGTTGACCTTGGAACTTTGCATGCATGTCTGCCAATGCATGATTCTCCAAAAGCAGCTGCATTGTGCTCCCACCTACCAGTCCAGAGTGTGCAAGATTGATCTGTGGTTAGCTTGGCTGCTTGCATTTGATTAATCAAAATCGTTACACAGGAATACAAAAAGGGGAGCTTTGTGAAGATGTTGAACTTTTTAGTTTAAGGTGCTTCTTTATGTCGGAATGTGTGGTGGAGAGCATGGTTTGGCCCACTTCTGCTTGTCGTGTTCTATTCTTTATGTGGGTGGGAAAAAGAAACTATTTCCTGTGGGGGGAACAAAAAAAACATGCTTTGTTCTTGTTCATCAAGTGAAAAAGATCATGAAGTATTCAATGCATTTTTGAAAGGGTTTATATCATGAAAAACTTTAAACTGGTATATCTATGATAAATTTATCCCAAACTAATTTTCTGATCACTAAAAACTCCAAACTTGTACACTTATGACAAATTTACATTTCGTTAGTTTCTATTAAATTTTACCGTCAAATTACCCAATTGGATGATATGTGGCAGTTGATGGGTATACCAGTTTAGGGTTTTACCCCTCTGTTTGTCACAAATTTATCAATTTATGATTTTTTGTGGTATTAATTTAATTTAACGGAAAGTAATTTTGTCACAGGTGTATCAGTTTGAGATTTTTTGTGGTAAAAAAATTAATTTTGAGTAAATTTGTCATAGGTGTACCAATTTGGAATTTTTTGTGGTCAAAAAATTAGTTTGTGATAAATTTGTTATAAATGTACTGGTTTAGAGTTTTTCATGGTATTAACTCTTTTCAAGTTAACTTTCTAAAAAAAAGTCAAGGAGTTGTTATTTCAATTTTTGAAAAGTCGAGATTAAAATTTTTTAGAAGTTACATGTGAATTCATAGTGAAAAGCCAGAAGTAAAAATCACTCCAAACAAGCAACCTCTATAGTTGTTTGCATGTTTGAAAAGAATTGGTGACTTGGGCCTGTCTTAAGTGATTCTTATTTTTTTTATTTTTTTGCTTCTTTCAAATCATGGTAGTGCACTCATTTTAGCTTTTTCTATCTTAAGCAAAATTTCAAATATTCTCTCTTGTTCACATAATTTCTTTTTATATAAAATTAATCCAAATTGGAATAAAATTATCCCACCCCTGGGGCCAAGATAGATTATATCCGACTCTTTATCCACGGACCTTTACGAGTTTATTCAATCCAAGTGTATTGCCAAATGCTAGATATGATCGATTATATCCTATTCAGCCTTTTTTCCGGGTCACGAGTGCAATACGATCTCCGGCTAACCCACCCAATTATTTCATAGAGAGATGGGCTAATAGACAACAAATATTGTTACCCAAACCAAAAGTGCTTAAGCTTAAATCCAATTATTGTACTTTCTGGCCCAACCAATAACGAATGCACTCCCTCCTTTAGCAAAAAATGTGAGAAATGTTACTAAACACACTTATGGAACAACAAGTCCTGACGTGTTTGAATACTGGAAAAAAGAAAATTAAAAGCTGTCTGATTGTGCCTGAAAACTAGAAAATAAAGATTGAATAGTGCGCATTACTAGAAGGTTTTGACAATATAGTTGATAATATTGTAATCAAGAATTATCAATTACAAAGAGAAAGAAAGTGCAATACTTTGGCTTGATTATACAAAAGAACTATAGAAAAAACTTAAACTGGTACACTTACTTACGATAAATTTACCTCAAACTAATTTTTTTATCATAAAAAATCCCAAATTGCAATGCACCCTTTGTTAAATTGAATTAACACCACGAAAAACTACAAACTAATATACATGTGATAAATCGAAAGTAAAAATCTCAAATCGGTACACCCGTCAACTGTCACATGTCGCCAATAAGCATGCAACCATGCTGGTAAAGGGTTTAGGGGATGGAAATGCTAGTATTACAGATGCAGGGTAAGAAGCAGGAGAGTTAGAGATAGGACAAAATATGTTGTATGTCATCCAACTCGTAAATTTAACGGTAAAATTTAATCGAAATTAATGAAGGGTAAATTTATCAATTTCAAATTGTTATAAAAAAGGGAGTTGGGTAAAGCAACCTCCCTCCTTGGACGAGGACGGGGCTTAGTAGAGTAGAACCGGGTTGCGTTGCTTGATGCTCCGTTCGAAAACAAATCAGTGATCGAGCCCAAATGTCTTCAATGATCTAGTGTAAGGCCACGAACGTGCAACTTCTACCACTCACAAACGAAGAAGGAGATGGCTCCTCGCATTTTGGAGGGTGTCCGTTCGCTCCCTCCTTCTTCAGGTCCGCTTCTTCCGACCTCTGCTATCGATTCGACTCGTAACGCATTCGCCAAGCGCAAGACCGCCTTCAGACCAGCCCGGCGCTTGGTCTTTAGGCCTCGGAGCTTCGTTCTGGGCTCAGTCCTTGGCCACGTCCGGCGCATTTGGCGGGAAATCCTTCCTCGCCTCCGCCAGGCCCTCTTCGAGCGTCGAGCAGGTGACGGCCCTTTTTCTTGCACCGGGGGCTTCTGGGCATCATCCGGGGTTGTTTCTTGATTTTTCCTTGTTGGGCATTCCGTTTCTTGGATTTTGATCGTGGTTTTTGCAAATTTTGGAGTTCGTTTCTTTCATTTCTTGATTGTGGTACGTTTTGAAATTCTGGGTTTCTTTACAATCTGTGGTTTTGGTGGTTTCCTTGTCAATGAAGAGATTGCGTCGTCGTAAAAGAGTCTATTGAGTAGTTCAATTTGGTGGTGCTCACGAAGCTTGCTTGGACAACCAGCCTTCTGCTCATGGTGCTGTAAGAAAGTTGTGGTCCATGTTGTTGAGGGGGGAAAAGTGATCTTGCTTTGGCTTAACTTGCTATTCGAGATGGTGACCGCCCGGTGTCTGAATTTTTCTTACCACACAAATTAATATACTCCATAGAGTTGGTAACCTTTAATATCCCAATGAAACCTTTTCTTAAACTAGGCTGCTTGTCATTGATGCACTGTCTTTTGGCTTCTTTTATCTCCTTTCTCTGATCAAAATTTCGTCTTGATTGAAACGAGGGTCCTATAGGTATTGAAGAATGTGGAATGGCCAGAACAATTTCCGTTCAAAGAGGAGGATTTTGACCTGCTAAAGGGGGACGAGAAAATTGGGTTTCAAGATGGGACTGCAGGATATTAAGGTGGTTTTTGAGTCTGGATTAGTCGGTTAGATTTTCCTTCCGAAGTTTGGACAACAAATATAGCTCAGGAATAGTCTGTTCAGTGGCTGCTCAAGGTCTACTCTATTCATGACTTCCAAATTTAAAACCTGGTAACTAAATAGCTGACAGTCTGAAAGTAAGGATTGGTGATCTTCTAGGGTTCCTGAAATCGTGGACTGGGGCTGGGTAGTCTGAACAAGTAATGAGTTTCATGCGAATCTGGTCAAACAATTTTAAATCTTCACATATTTAGGTGGCAATGGTGTCTATGTAGAAACTTTAATTGCTACATCTCCAATCGTTTGATGATACTCATGAAGTAGAGTTGCTGTTTAGGCATGAGGTCATGTTTCAGGAATCTTCTGTATGAATAATTGATCATGTAGCATATAATTAGACGTGTTTTTTTATCATTCAAACTTAAACACACAGCCGCGTCTGATCTTGTATTTGGTCTTACTTTGTTCTCCTGAATTATCTGTAGTTCCAAAAAATTAAGGATGCCATCCAAATGCATAACAATCAGCGTTGCAGCATTGGACCACCTAAAGGGGTCGGTGATCTTATTCTAGAACCTTTTTCTCCCTGGAAGGATAAATCGGCAGGAGCAACTTCCGCATAAAACTCTTATCATAAGGATCTCTCTAAATCGGCTATAGTGCAGCAAGCAGTCTCAACATGTATATTTACGCCACCACGGTGAAGCGATGTTCGTAAGTTGTTTTCTGATTGCATATTTGCAATTCTTGAAGAATTTTTGGCGTTGGCTATTGATGTATTTAGTTTGAAACATCAAATGGAAATGTAATTCTTGCTAGTATATTTCCTCTGATGATATCTCATGAGTTTTTTTCCTGTTCATTTTCTTGTCGCGAGGGGGGAGTTTCAGTGCATTTTTCTTGTCCAGACATAATTTCATTGAACATATAATTGTCAAAAAGCAACTGGATAAACAAAGGTTCATATATCTGTGACCCTTCGGCAAGTTAGTAATTAGTATGTTCATTAATCTTTTCTCTTTTTAAGGAAGACAAACTAATGAGTCGCTGTCCTTGTGTCTTCATCCATCAAACACGAAGGTAAACTGGTCAAGTCAGGTCTTTAGTGATGGCAAATCCTACAGAGCATGAGTTCCTTGTTGAAAGCATGACCCTTTTGAAATTCTTTAAACTCTGTTCTTTCTGCTCTTTGTTTAATGTCGATGAGTATAGATAGCGAATGCCCGAGCAGTTTCGAACACTGCTGTCTGGTGGTGTGAGAAAAGCATATCGAAGACTGCTGTCAATGGATAATAGAAGTAGGTCAAAACACGCTATGCGAGGTTAAATTTTAGTACTTGGATACTATCTTTTGTTGCTCACTCCGTAATGTGTAATGTATTTTGTCCCCTCTACTCATCCTCGGTTGTTTTATGATTTTTCCGTATTTGAAGACCATGTAAACACGTTTTGTTTGCTTCTGTTTTTGTCCAATCTTGTTTGCTGTCTGGTGTTTTCAATATCAGATCTATTCGCTATCTACTGGTCGCTGAATTTGATCACAGACAGAGACAAAAGGTGTCGTCTCTTATCTTACCAAAAAAAAAAAAAAAAAAAAGGTGTCGTCTCTTTGTTCTTTTATTTTGGGCTCTCCAAAATCTCCCATTGTCTTGACCAAGCAGAAAATAAATATAAAAAAATCTCCCATCGAGGAGCCTCCAATTTAGAGATTTCTCCATGAATTCCCACCAGTGCAAATCAAGAATCAACATTTGGCCATGTCCCATATGAAGGCCATCAATTCTCAAAGTGAGATTTCTCTGATCAGATTCACCATTTCACTATAACAAGCTTGAATGTGTTTCTCAAGCAAAAACACATAATTTTTTACTAATCCCACGCCATGTTTTGAAAAACGAAAATTAGGTATCCCGAACAAAACATGTCGTGTTGACAATTTTGTGTCAAGTCACGATGTCCAAGTCCCTCCCCGTTGAGAGATCACAACTTTGCAAAATTCTACATAAACATTGTCCCGAATCATAGATCCAAGTTTCCATTATGTTTTTTTCGAATGGGTAAATAACTCGATGCTCGGTGACTTCAAACATTATGTATGTGACTTCTTAGATAGCAAAGCCCGCGGATTCCATGAAAACTGTCCTCGCTACCGAAATCAATGTACTCCGAACCTTGGTATGCAACCCGAAGTCATCTGGAATTCTTGGCCAACGTTCTCTGCGTGTGTGCACGAGAGAACTCCAAGGGGGATGCATCCAAAATATGGGTGGGGGTTGTTCTTGACTCTGGAAATCCCAATCAATCAAAAGAGAGTTTCCTGAAGAAGTCGCAATGTTGGAAGTCCAAGTCCCACGCTCACTCTGTTCACACACAGGAACAAACAGAGAGGGTGGACCATTTTCACTTAAAATAATCCCGGAATTGCTGTCGATACCGGTCCTGTGCTCGGGTATAGCGGAATCTTTGCTGCTTTTAGGAAGGTTCGTAGACGCATTACTCTCAAACAAAAGGAAAGGGGAGAAGAACAGCAGAAGTGCCAAAACTTATATACGGTGCTCATTTTAGTGCCAAAAGTTTCTTTTAGATCACTTTAGTGCTAAAATTTTTGAAAAACGATCACTTAAATATTAACTTCGGTCAATTTGATCGGAAATCCGACGTGATATTTTTTTTATTAATTTTGGAGGCCGATGTGGCTCGCCGGAGGTTGAGTCAGCATGCTCAGTTAGCATATACACTTGGATTTTTTAAATATTTTTTTTGAATTTTTTTCTTTCTTTTCTTTTTTCTTTTTCTTTCTTCTTCTTCTTCGGTTACCGCCGGTGACCGGAGGCCAGCCGCCTGGCCTCAGCGACGGCGAGGCCGGCCTCGCCGTCACTGGGTTTGGCGACGGCGAGGTTGGCCTCGTCATGGCCGAGCGAGGCTCGACCTCGCCGGATCTGGGCGAGGCGAGGTCGAGCCTTGCTCGGCCATGGCGAGGCCGGCCTCGCCGTCGCTGGGTTTGGCAACGGTGAGGTCGGCCTCGCTGTTGCTAGGCAAGGGCGTGCCCAGGCGAGGCGAGGCCGGCCCTCGCCAGATCCGGCGGGGCCGGCCCTCGCCCAGGCCACGGCGGCCTCGCCAGCGGTCGCCCGGGGCCCCGCCGGATCTAGCGAGGGCCGGCCTCGCCTCGCCTGGGCACGCCCTTGCCCAGCGACGGCGAGGCCGGCCCTCGCTCAGGCCACGGTAGCCTCGTTGGAGGTCGCCCGGGGGAAGGCGACCGCCGGCGAGGCCGCCGTGGCCTGGGCGAGGGCTGGCCCCGCCGGATCTGGCGAGGGCCGACCTCGCCGTCGCTGGGCAAGGGCGTGCCCAGGCAACGCGAGGCTGGCCCTCGCCAGATCCGGCAGGGCCGGCCCTCGCCCAGGCCAGGGCGGCCTCGCCGGCGGTCGCCCGGGGGAAGGCGACCCCGGCAAGGCCAAGCGGTCGGCCATGGCCGGTGGCCGGTGTCCAGTCACCGGCCAAATGAAGACGAAGAAGAAAAAAAAAAGAAAAGAAGGAAAAACAGAAAAAAATCAAAAAAATAATTAAAAATTCAAAATTTACACTTGGAAATACCACGTAAGACTGAGAAATTCAAAATATACATGTGAAAATGCCACATAGATTAAAATTTTAATTAAAAAGCCACGTATTAATTTGGCCAGAATTTCTCGCCGTTGACACTTAAGTGATCGTTTTTCTCCGATTTTGGCACTTAAGTGATCCGAAACAAACTTTTGGGACTGAAGTGAGCGCCGTACATAAGTTTTGACACTTCTAGTGTTCTTCTCCCAAAGGAAAGAGAAAAGAAAGCCGGGGTCACTTTCGCCCTCCTTTCGTGCATCTGCAAGATTACAAACCAGCGCAGCTCAGACATCCATGACCAAGCCCCACTACTACTGCAGCTAGTCAACTTCGCTGCTTTGCAAAGAATATTCATTCATATTGGATGACCCAATTCAACTGACATTTGTCGGAAATTTCATGTAATATGGGCTTATATTAACTAATTGATATTCTATTTTAAATACCCAGATTAATGGATATTCCAATATATGTATTGTACCCTTTAGTGATCTTATTGAATTGGGTTTCGGCATCTATAAATAACAGGTCTAGTTGAACAGCAAAGTGTAGGCAATTGTGTTTAACTGAAGCCTGTGATGGGAGGGGCCCAGTTAACGCACTAATGATTATGGTTTGCTAGGTCCCCTCTCTAGCCTATAAAAGGGTAGGTTATACCTATCGGTCGCTTTATCCTATTAAAAGCTGCTATATCGAAAATAGTCCAAAGAGATAAAGATCGGCATTCCAATAGATTGTTGATCTATTTCTTTTCTTAAAAAATAATAATGGTTCAAACAGGTACGCTTTAATTCCGCTATGTATTATTATTTTTTTAATTATGATGTTTTACATTCATATATGGATCTGATTGTTCTTTAAGAATTAGTGTATATATATTGAGAAATTCTTTACATGTGGTATCAGAGCTTGGTCATATATGATTGTAGAATCCATAAAATTAATAAAAATCATATTTTTACTCAAATATTCAACCAATTCTTGATTACTTTCGATTCTAGGGTTCATGTTTTTTGAATGAATCCTAAGATTTCGATTTTCTTTCAATTGAATGTCGCTATCTACATGTTTCTGAAATTCTTGGTTGCATAAAGCTGAGATCTGATTATCTGATTATCTTAAGATAGTTTTTAATTGTTCTAGTTATCTAAAGGGTCTATAAATATTATATAATCCTTCAAAACATATTTGAATATTAATTCCAAATTTTATTTTTCCAACATTTGGTATCAGAGCCAGTTTTGTTTGAGTTTTGTGGATTTGGCTTAGAAAATCTCATGTCATATGGCCTTTGTGAATTGTGCCGGGACGATCCAACCTCAACTCCCAAGGTTCGATGGGAAGAATTTTGAGCATTGGAAGATCCAGATGGAGGTGCTACTCGGGTTTCAGGAGCTGACCAAGATTGTGGAAGAAGGATTCGTGGAGCCAGAAACGCCAACAGATTTGACAACGGAGGAGCAGAGGACTATAAAAGAAAATCACAAGAAAAATCGTAAGACTCTCTTTTACATCTTTCAATCAAGAGATTCGTCAATCTTTGAAAAAGTGACAAATTCGAAGACGCCAAAAGAAGCTTGGGACTCTCTCATCAAAATATACAAAGGTGTTAAGAAGGTCCAGAAGGTTCGACTTCAGACTCTTCGTCGACTATTCGAGCTCCTTCAAATGGAAAAGTCGGAGTCCATTTCCAACTATTTCTCACGAACATTGGCTCTTGTCAATCGGATGAAGGCCAATGGTGAGACAATTGGAGACTAACAGATCGTTGAGAAGATTCTTCGGAAGCTAAATTTGCAGTTCGAATATATTGTAACTTCTATTGAAGAGTCTCAAGATCTCTCTATTTTGGCCGTCAATGAGTTGATGGACTCTCTACAAATGCATGAGCAACGACTCAAGGAGAAATCCAAGACGGTAGAGGAAGCTCTACAAAGCTAGTTGGTGTTGCCCGATGAAAAGAAGAAACTTTCTAATCAAAGGAAAGATAAAAAGTGGCAAGAGAAGCATTCTGGACAACGAAAAGATAAGTCCCATATTCAGTGTTTTAATTATAAAAAGTATAGGCATTACCAATCTGATTGTCGAAGCAAGAAGATTGGTGGTCAAAAGTTTCATGCCAAGATAGCAAGATTTGTTGATAGCGATGATGAGTATGACAATGCTCTTTTATTCACGTGTGATGCTGTGGTGAAAAACCAGAAGAACGTTTGGTACTTAGACACTAGATAAAACATCACATGTGCGGCGAGAAGGAATTATTCTCAAAACTTGATGACACCTTTCATTCGGAGGTGAGGTTCGGGAATAATGTCAAAGTTCCTATCATGGGAAAGGGGACAATTAAAATCAAGATGAAGGATGGGTCGGTTCAAAGCATTTCCGACGTTCATTATGTTCCTCGTCTTTAAGAAAATCTCCCAAGCATGGGACAATTGTCCAAGCGAGGCTATCACATGACCATTAAGGATGAGCTTTGCACGATTCATGATGGCAAAGGAAGATTGATTGAGAAGGTAAAAATGGCTCGAAATCGACTTTTTCCTTTGTATATTAATTATGCTACCTTGTGTTTTAGTGCCTCGGTGCAAGATTCTTCATGGCTTTGGCACAAGCGGTTCGGGCATGTAAATTTTGACATCTTGAAGCTGTTGTCTCGAAAGAAGATGGTGCGTGGACTGCCTGAAATTTCGTCTTCGAAGGGAATATGTGAAACATGTGTTATTGGAAAAAAGTGCAAAGAAAGCTTTCCTTCGAGAAACAGTCCTAAATCTATCCTTACCAAAAAAAAAAAGCTTTCCTTCGAGACAATCTTGGAGAGCTTCAAAGCCATTGGAGTTAGTGCACTCTGACCTCTGTGGACCGCTCGGTGAATCGTCAAATCGAGGGTACAAGTATTTTGTTACCTTCATCGATGACTTTAGCCGGAAAACATAGGTTTATTTCTTGAAGCACAAGTCTGACACCATTGATGCTTTCAAGGAGTTCAAAGCCTATGTAGAAAAACAAAGTGGGCACCAAATTCGGATTCTTCGAACTGATCGTGGCACAGAATATTTGGTTGGTGATGGCTTCTTCAAACAATGCGGCATCAAGCATCAATTGATAGCACGGTATACTCCTCAACAGAACGGAGTGGCCGAAAGAAAAAACCACACTATTGTTGATATGGTTTATACCATGCTTTGTTCCAAACAATTGCCTAAGCATTTCTGGGCGAAGGCGATTGGTTGTGTTGTTTACTTGTTGAATCGGTGTTCTACTAAAGGTCTTGAGTTCAAAAGTTTGGCGGAGGTGTGGAGTGGTCGAACCCCTTCAGTTTAGCATCTTCGCATGTTTGGGTATATTGCTTATGCCCATGTGCCAAATGAGCTTTGCAAGAAGCTTGACGAGAACAGTGAGAAGTGCATTTTCCTTGGTTAGAGTAATGAAACCAAGGGTTATCAGTTGTATAATCCGGTAACAAAGAAGGTGGTTATCAGTTGAGATGTCACCTTTGATGAGGAAGGTGAGTGGACTTGGAGAACGGAGGAGAAGAAGCAGTTTCACTTTGCCCAGGACGAGGAGAAGTCGGTTCAATCCAATTCAGATAGTCAATCTGAACTACTAGCGGTATCAGTGTAACCTAATCTGGTAGCAAAGATTCAGTCGGATTCTGCTAAAACGTCCTCACATCTACGGCAAGAACGAGTTTTACCGGCTCGTTTGAGAGATTGTGCTTTGTCCAATGATGATGATCCCTCTTATGAAGAAATTGTTGATTTTGCTCTCTTTGCAAATTGTGATCCGACAAACTTTAAGGAGGCTTCCCAAGATGATGGTTGGGTTCGTGCTATGGATGATGAGATATATGCGATTGAGAAAAATGATACATGGAAGCTCACTTCTCTTCCAGAAGGCAAGAAGTCCATCTGCACGAAACTATTCACGTGATCTTTGCTTTGGCTGCTCAAAGACGTTGGAAAATACACCAAATGAATGTCAAGTCCACATTTCTCAATGGCGTACTTAAGGAGGAGGTGTATGTGGATCAACCCGAGGGGTATGTCAAAAAAGGACAAAGGGTTTCGTCTACAAATTGAAGATAGCTCTTTATAGTCTCAAGCAAGCACCGTGAGCATGATATACCACGTGTTGACAATTTTGTGTCAAGTGTCAATGTCCTAGTCCCTCCCCACTGAGAGATCACAACTCTACAAAATTCTACGTAAACATTGTCCCGAATCACAGATCCAAGTTTCCATTATGTTTTTTTTCAAATGGGCAAATGACTCAATGCTCGGTGACTTCAAACATTACGTATGTGACTTCTTAGATAGCAAAGCCCACGGATTCCATGAAAACCGTCCTCGCTACCGAAATCAATCTATTCCAAACCTTGTTACGCAAACCGAACTGTCATCTGGAATCCTTGGCCAACGTTCTCTGCGTGTGCGCGCGAGAGAACTCCAAGGGGGATGCATCCAAAATACCGGTGGGGGTTGTTCTTGACTCTGCAAATCCCAACCAATCAAAAAGAGAGAGTTTCCTGAAGAAGTCGCAATGTTGGAAGTCCAAGTCCCACGCTCACTCTAATCACACACGGGAACAAACAGATAGGGTGGACCATTTTCACTTAAAAAAATCCCGGAATTGCTGTCGATACCGATCCTGTGCTCGGTAATAGCGGAGTCTTTGCTGCTTTTAGGAAGGTTCGTAGACGCATTACTCTTGAACAATAGAAAAGGGAAAAGAAAGCCGGGGTCACTTTCGCCCTCCTTTCGTGCATCTGCAAGATTTACAAACCAGCACAGCTCAGACATCCATGATCAAGCCCACCACTACTGCAGCTAGTCAACTTCGCTGCTTTGCAAAGAATATTTATTCATATGGATGACCCAATTCAACTGACATTTGCTCGTTTCACAGAAATACAGCCATGAAGAAAATGTGGGTTATGCCGAGCGAGGAAGGAAGGATGGACGAGGGGGGGAAGAGATACCCATCATTCTTCACTTGGGAACGAATCTTTCCTCACCACTTTGGTGCAGCATACTTAAAGAGAGACTCTTTCTTTAAGCCAGAGATTTCTTTCCCTGTGCTTGACAGCTAAAATTTGTGAATTATATGATATTGTAATCTGATCTGATCCTGTCCCCTCGCAATCATATCCAAGATTTCATTTTCATCGCTCTAATTTCAGATCAGCATGCTAATAATTCAGCCTTAAAAAGGGGAAACAAGAAACAGAATCGAGAACGCTAGTTTTTCTTTCTTTTGGGGAGGGCCCACAAAGCAACACGGGTCGAGTTCGTTCGCCATTTGCACATGGATATCAAGATTCAAGAGTCAGACAGAACCCACCACCCATCTCGACCCGACCCGCTAGCCCGACCGGCAGTGGACCACCCGGAAGTCGCACTTGGGCGACACCAGCCCCACCAGGAGCCTCGCCGTGTTCTCCTGCCGCACCACCGCGCCCTCCTTCTCCACCAGCACGGCGACCGCGATCCCGTCGTACCCGCCGCCCCCTCCGGCCACGTACGCCACCAGCGCCGCCTGCACGGGGCCAAGGCTCGGGTTGTACGCCGCCGATTCCGCGTACGAGCCCTTGTACACCTTCCCCTCGCGGTCCACGATCGCCACCCCGGACGGGCACTTGCTGTACGGCGCGTGCGACTCGTTCGCCGCCTCCAGCGCCGCGGCCGCTAGCTCGTCGGCCTCGGGCCCGTCGCAGAAGCCGTTGCAGGCGGACCCGCGGTCCGGGTTCGGGCTCCGGGTCAAGAACGTCAGCCCGTTGTGGTGGGGCTCCAGGAGGAGCGGCACCTCCTTGTCGAGGAGATCGTCCGGCCCGAACCGCCGGGGGAGGAGGAGGGACAATGGGCCGAACGCCGGGTCCGGTTCTTGGTCCGGGTCGTCCACGGGGAAGACCCGGATTTGGATCTCGGGGGCGTCGCGGATCTCCTGGAAGAACTGGCGGCAGTGGCCGCAGGGGGTGGAGGAGACGGCGAAGGCGAGGAGGCGCCGCTCCCGGTGGAGCGAGAGGTTTGTTGCGAGGAACTGCTCGGCGTGGACGGAGTGGTGGAGGGGGAGGCCCGGGAACTCGAGGTTGACGCCGAGGAAGATCCGGCCGGAGAGGCCGAGGCCGACGGCGCCGACGTGGTAGCGGGAGATGGGGGTGCGGGCGAGGGGCTTGGCGGCGCCGACGAGGGTGGGGAGGAGGTCCGTCAGGGTGAGGCCCGCGTCCTTGGCCATGGCCTCGGCCTCGGAGGCTTCGATGATGAATCTGGGCGGCGGGTCCATGAGCCGGGTCGGGTCCGTCGCCGGAGTTTTGTGGTGGGGAATTAGAGAGAGAGAGAAAGAGAGAGAATGGATTTCCCTGAGAACGGGGAAGAGGAAGAAGAGGAGGAGGAGGGGGAGGGATTACGATGTAGAGGGCCACTATTTATAGATGATGACAAGTGATATTTATTTATTATTATTATTATTATTATTTTGGGTAATCAAGCACTTCTTTGGCACACTCTATAATTAAAATATTTTATAAAATTTTTCAAAGTGGACAAGTGATTTTGCTAGTGGCCAAATAGTGGGAGGAGATTTTACCATATCCCCCCTCCTCGAAATTGGGAGGAGGGTAAATGGCGAGTTTTGACCGCAAAGCTAATCATGAGACAAGCGGCTCAATCGAGGTTATCGAGCCCGATCACCGGGCAAGGGATTCTCTTCTCGAGGCTTGACTTGATTGTCTTGGCTCACTCAGGGCGATTTTGTAAGCACATGTATTAGAGAAATCAAATGAGTTTGTAGGTCCACGGAGCGCAAACACTCGCCCGCCCCCCCCCCCCCATCCACTGCTGCTACTACTCAGGGCATGAGAGAAACTACTTCACTGTATTCATCTAATTTGGCATACATAGTTGTTTTTTATTTTTATTTTTTTGTAGTGTTGAACATTAATTGGGATGGAAGTAACATTAGACTAGAGACAAATTCATTTCAAGATTCCAGTGGGAATGTGGTGCACAAACCTGTCAAACGGTGGATCGGGTAGGGTTTGACTCTGATCGAAAATGATCCAACCAAAATAAACTCATTTACATATAATGAAAATCTAATGGCCCATACTTGATCCATATCCGACCCAACCCATATTACTAAAATACTTTCATATTTAACTCAATCTAGAAAATCTCGTGCCCAAATTAAGATGAGAGTGCAGAGTGAGTAAGCGGCGAGAAAGATAAGTTGAGTTTAAATAAGTTGTAAATCCATTTACGATTAATTTATAACCCATTTAACACATATATTATGTTTCTACCAATTTATGACCTATGTAGTGAATATAACTAACTTATTTATGACCCATTTACTAATATATTGGTTAAGAACTGGATTTATAACACATTTTGACAGGTCTAGTGGTGCATAAATGTCAAAATGTGGCGATGCGAACATTCTTTTGAACATTTGCAAAGAGGTAACCACACACATCCTCATAAGAGGACATCTAAAACTTTACCTAGAATAGAGGGAAAGAAAAAAGGTAAGCCCAAAACTTAGAAAGCAATACTGCTTTTCTTTGTTATTTTCTAATCTTCAATTAGTATATAACTATCTCGAAAAACACAAAAAAATGTAATACCAATGTTAAAGTACAAGGAAAGAGATAAGCATGCCCTCGTCGGATTCATACCACTTCTTGAATGAATGGTCTGACTAGATCTCAATCACAAAAGGCATTATAAAATGTCTGAAAAGTTATTTGCCCACACCGACCATTGCACCAAAGTAGTCCAAAGTTGATAATAATGGAAGTGCACAATGGCTCGGATTAGGGTTTCTTCCTAGGCCAACCTACAAACACACATGTCGCACGAGATTATTGTCCAATCGATTCTAAATTTATTGTGCAGATGTCAATTCGATTATCAACTTTTCAATTTTTCTAATTTAGTCCTAAAAATTTGCGCGAAATTACAATGTAGTCCTTCCGGTCAATAATTTTTGAGAATCGTTGATGTAATGGTGTACCACATAGAATGGCTGGCAATGACTAGAACGTCTAGTTGAAGGGACTACACTAAAATTTAGTATAACTATTTATGATTAAATTGACATAATCAAAAAGTTTAGGATTTAGGACTGATTGGGTAAGTTTCGCCTCGTCACACTTATGTCATCTGCTTTATTGCTTCCAATCAATCGGCGGAATTTCTTCTAGTGTTGCAGAATTAGGATATAGTTAGGATTGGGGCATCTAGTTCTTATGTTCCACATTTCGCATCTCATTCATGGATAGTGCAATGGTCCCATGTAGCATCCAATAGTAAGAATGTTTTGTACTCTTTAGAATATGCTTCATGTCGTGTCTCATGTGTGTGTTTGTTTTAGAAAATATAAAATTAACGGTCTAGTGTTTGTTTCGTGGATTTTACGCTAAATATGTTGTACTAGTTATTGCAATAGCAAAAGACACGACTAACACGTGAAATTATGTGATTATGATAGGCAAATCATGCGTCGTTCGTGCAATAAATTTTATTGTACCTAATCTAATTGAGTCCCCCAATTAAACTCCAAAGCACGACTTCTTTTTCACAAGGCGACAACGAGGAGTTTTGTTGAGTGAATGCACGAACTTTGGCAAAAGAAGACATGTCGCGAATCATGATCACCTTAATCATAGAGGATGTGCGACACACTTACGTATCTTCATGTGGCATTTTTATAATTGTTGTAGAGCATAATGGAGAGCAACGGATACCTACACCTCTTTTTTATTTTAAAGTAATGGTATGGAACAATAATCGTGTCAACTTGTTAACACCAAAAAAATACCGGAACGTTTTGGTCAACGGTTCAATCGATGGGTGCTGGCTAACAAACGACGGCGAAAGCGGAAACGGGCATTGGAGGTGGACAGCCGGTGAAGTGAAACCGGGTTTCAACAAGGAGACAAAATGTTGGCCGACCGAGATGCTGGGAATGAAACAGTTTAGAGCTAAAGCAGGGGGTCGATGGACGTAGTATATCGGTCAACTGAAATGAGTGTAGGATGTAATTGTCAAGATGTGGAGTCGATAATCTCGGGAGCTATAACCATATGTAGATAAGGGCTACTGAACAATGGGAGCCATGTATGGCAAGTTTTTTAAAGCTTAGTAACTTTTTATATAACCATCGACTGCATATTATGAATAATCAAGATGTACTCTGTGTAGGGTTAATATCATTAAAAACCTTAAACTGATGCACTTGTAACAAGTTTACCTAAAAAATATGTCACTAGTGTACAAGTTTGGGATTTTTGTTGACCCAAAAATTAGTTGAGTAAATTTGTCACGTATGCATCAGTTAGGTTTTTCGTGGTATTCATCATTCTTTGGAAAGCCGATCAATCAATCCAAGAATAAATGTTGCTCATCTTTATTCTTAGCATGTTTTATATTTCCAGTACACTATACATTGTCGAAAACTACTATTTCCAATATCTGTGCCTTTAAATTCTACGCCATTTACATTTTCTGTCCAAGAATCATCAGGACCCTTTGAACCTTCGTCGATCGGACTAGTGCGCTTCACAAAATCTTTCGCTCTCCCGGTGAAACGCGACTTCACGCCGCTTGTCACCCGCCGGAATTCAAAAACCAAGTACTAGGATGCAATATCTGACCGCAAAATGGACCCCAAGAGAGATTGAGATCTTGTAAGTCTCTTTCGTTGGGATCTTTGGAGATGGTTTGATTGTCCAGGGTTTCCCATTACTCAAAAGAAATTACGTATGATTCATTAGCATTCAAACCACGTTTGCTTTCCATTTGAAGGTCAAATCAACTCCAAGCATGAGTACAAAGATGCAACGCAAGGGCGTTTTGTAGAAGTCTTCCCCCTCTCGCATGACATGATGTATTTTTTTTTCTTTTTTTAGTGGTGATGATTGATCATCTATGGATGAATATGCACGACGTACTTTCAATAGGAAATAATGGGATTGGAAGTGTCCTGTAAACCATGTGAATTGGTCAAATTATAAGAAATAATGAGGTTAGAAATATCCTATAAATCACGTGAACCGGTTAAATTCAGACGTTTGGCATGTGCGAACATAAAATTGATGAAATTCGAATGAGTGAGCTTCGGTTCCCAAGCTGAAAATCCCTTAACGCCTCAACCAACCATAAAAATAAAAGAATCGTTAAGGGTGTGTTTGTTTCACTAAAACTTCATAATAAAGGAATGTATTTTTCATGAAAGTTTTCATTTATTTGACAAGTTTAGGGAAAGTGATTTCCTTATTGTCAGAAGAGAAAGTTATTTTCTCTCAATTTAAATTTGTTGTTTTCAGTCTATGGAGAACATTTACCATAGATCGATTAACTTTTCATCATCCAAACACCGGAAAGTCGAAAAATAATTTTCTATAAATAATTTTTCTTCAAATAAACGGACCCAAGTCACGGATTAATTTTAGAATGATTACTGTTGTACCAAACGAAAGTGGTCGCCTGGATAGCACTAACGTGTCGAAAGAAAAAAGGGGAATCCATGTCACAATTTGATCAACTTCTCCAAACGCAGGGCATAAGGGACATATGCTGTAGCCAACTGATGATGACATTGGATACACATTAAGAAAACAACAATCTGTACTTGTAGTTGCTGCTAGCTTGCAAGCATTTGTTTATTGTTCTTCTTTTTTTTTTATCTGTTATCTTATTCACTGAGCTTGGAACTTGCCATGCAATTGTCCATCTCTCTAGAGCTCTGCGACTGGCCCCACTCTCTCACCTACCTCTCTCTCTCTCTCTCTCTCTCTCTCTCTCTATGAGTACAAATGTATGACTGCTTGAGTTTCTGTCTGGCTGATTCATGTTTAACAGGCTGTAATCAGAGAAGTTGTCTGTATGTGATGGGAGATGAAGGTGACGGAGGAACCATATGGGAAGGTGAAACTTGATTTCCATTTCATTTTTCAATGTGGCTTTGATTTGCATTCTAATAGGAGGTTTGAGAGAGGATCGCCTCGCCTAGCTTGCCTTACAAAAAACTCGCCCATCTCGTGAACCAACACGCTCCACACCCGGTTGCAAAACATTCAACTCATATAATACCCAGTTCGCACGCTCTATAATTATCAATAATTTCACTTTCTCATAATTAGGGTTTGCACTAATCCATGTAGTAACGTACGTGCACCTACCTATGTACTCACATCTTTCCTACGTCCATGCACTCACGTACAAATGAGACGCTCAATTTTATAATCACCGATGTGGTATCCGGGGTCGGCTTTTCAAGGACCACAGTATTATAAATTGCCCTCAATAAGCGAAGCTACCTAAGTTAATCACCGTTGACCTTGGAACTTTGCATGCATGTCTGCCAATGCATGATTCTCCAAAAGCAGCAGCATTGTGCTCCCACCTACCGCTCCAAAGTGTGCGAAATTGATCTGTGGTTAGCTTGGCTGCTTGCATTTAATTAATCAAAATCGTCAAAAAGGAATACAAAAACCGAAGCTTCGTGAAGATGTTGAACTTTTTAGTTTAAGGTGCTTCTTTATGTCGGAATGTGCGGTGGAGAGCATTGTTCGCCCCACTTCAACTTGTCGTGTTCTATTCTTTATGTAGGTGGGAAAAAGAAACTATTTCCTGTTGGGGGAACCAAAAAAAGGGCCTAATTCAAAAAAAAAAAATATCAACTTTAGGTCGATGGACAATTATGGCCCGAATTTTTTTTTGTTCCATAAAAAAACACCAACTTTAGGTTGAGGGATAATTCTGACCCGAACTTTTTTTTGTTCCATAAAAAAGCACCAACTTTAGGTCGAGGGACAATTCTGACCTGAATTTTTTTTGTCCCATAAAAAAGCACAAACTTTAGGTTGAGTGACAATTCCGGCCCTAATTTTTTTTATCTCATTAAAAATCACCAACTTTCATCGTAATCCCAAATCTGGCTCCCTGTTGACTTTTATCATTGTTTGAGAAAAAAGGTTATGGTGATGAGCTTGACGAATCTCGTCCATAGCGTCTGTCGACAGGCGGTGGTTCGGTTTCAGATTATGGTCGATTTGAGATATTTTTTACTTATCAGTGAAGTGAAGGAAATGAACAATTTTACCGTTATTCTTCAAATTGTGACTTAGAGAATAAGACAGTAAATATTGCTTTAAATCCAGTTAGCAAGTCACATGGATTTATTGTTAATGTGGAATAGTCAAGTTAGACAATCAATGATTCTAAGTCAATATGGGCCAAATTTGGGATTTAAGTCAAAGTTAGTGCTTTTTTATGAGACAAAAAAAAGTTGGGGTCAGAATTGTTCCTCGATCTAAAGTTGGTACTTTTTTACGGGACAAAAAAAAGTTCGGGCTAAAATTATCCCTTGACCTAAAATTGACGTTTTTTTATGGGATAAAAAAAAGTTCGGACTAAAATTGTCTCTAAACCTAAAATTAGTGCTTTTTTTTGGAATTAACCCCAAAAAAAAACAACATGATTTGTTCTTGTTCATCAAGTGAAAAAGATCAAGAAGTATTCATCACATTTTCGAAAGGGTTGATACCATAAAAAAATTTAAACTGATACATTTATGATAAATTTATCCCAAACTAATTTTCTGATCACTAAAAATCCCAAACATATACACCTATGATAAATTTATCTTTCGTTAGTTTCTGTTAAATTTTACCGTCAAATTACCCAATTGGATGATATGTGGCAGTTGATGGGTATACCAGTTTAGGGTTTTACCCCTCTGTTTATCACAAATTTATCAATTTATGATTTTTTGTGGTATTAATTTAATTTAACGGAGAGTAATTTTATCACAAGTGTATCAGTTTGAGGTTTTTTGTGGTAAAAAAATTAATTGAGTAAATTTGTCATAAGTGTATCAGTTTGAAATTTTTTGTGATCAAAAAATTAGTTTGTGATAAATTTGTTATAAATGTACTGATTTAGAGTTTTCATGATATTAACTCTTTTCAAGTTAACTTTCTAAAAAAAAGTCAAGGAGTTGTTATTTCAATTTTTGAAAAGTCGAGATTAAAATTTTATAGAAGTTATATGTGAATTCATAGTGAAAAGCCAGAAGTAAAAATCACTCCCAACAAGCAACCTCTAGTTGTTTGCATGTTTGAAAAGAATTGGTGACTTGGGCCTGTCTTAAGTGATTTTTATTTTTTATTTTTTTGCTTCTTTCAAATCATGGTAGTGCACTCATTTTAGCTTTTTCTATCTTAAGCAAAATTTCAAATATTCGCTCTTGTTCACATAATTTCTTTTTATATAAAATTAATCCAAGTTGGAATAAAATTATCCCACCCCTAGGGCCAAGATAGATTATATCCGACTCTTTATCTACGGACCTTTACGAGTTTATTCAATCCAAGTGTATTGCCAAACGCTAGATATGATCGATTATATCCTATCCGGCCTTTTGTCCAGGTCACGAGTGCACTACGATCTCCGGCTGACCCACCCAATTATTTCATAGAGAGATGGGCTAATAGACAACAAATATTGTTACCCAAACCAAAAGTGCTTAAGCTTAAATCCAATTATTGTACTTTCTGGCCCAACCAATAATGAATGCACTCCCTTCTTTAGCAAAAAATGCTAAAGAAGGGAGTGCTGATGTTTTCAAATACTGAAAAAGAAAATCAAAAGCTGTCTGATTATGCCTGAAAACAAGATAATATAGATTGAATAGTACGCATTATTAGAAGATTTTGACAATATGGTCGATAATATTGTAATCAAGAAACATCAATTACAAGAGAAAGAAAGCGCGATACTTTGGCTTGATTATACAAATATTAATATTACGAAAAACCTCAAACTGACACATCTGTGATAAATTTAACATAAACTAATATTTTGACCGTCAAAAACCCCAAACTGATACATTTGCAATAAATTTACCCTCTGTTAAATTGAATTAATATCGTAAAAAAATAAAAACCGGTACACCTGTGACAAACAGAGGGTAAAACCCCAAATCGATATACCTATCAACTGTTACGTGCTATCCAACTTAGAAATTTGACGGCAAAACTTAACGGAAGATAAAATTATTATAGTTATACTAATATAGGATTTAATTTGAGATAAATTTATCATGAATATATCGATTTTGGATTTTTCGTTATATTAACTCATATATAAAAAATGTCACTTGGCTCGAACTCGATTGAGCCCAAGTGTCTTCAATGTTCCATAAGGCCACGAACGTGCAACTTCTACCACTCACAAACGAAGGAGGAGATGGCCAATTATCTGCAGCTGAGGCCACACCCAAGTGCTCCTCGCATTTTGGCGGGCGTTCGTTCGCTCCCTCCTTCTTCAGCTCCGCATCTTCCCACCTGTTGTGCTCTTGATTCGACTCGCAACGCATTCGCCAAGCGCAAGACCGCCTTCAGACCACCCCGGCGCTTGGTCTTAGGCCTCGGAGCTTCGTTCTGGGCTCAGTCCATGGCCACGTCCGGCGCATTTGGCGGGAAATCATTCCTCGCCTCCGCCAGGCCCTCTTCGAGCGTCGAGCAGGTGACGGCCCTTTTTCTTGCACCGGGGCCTTCTGGCCATCATCCGTGGGTCGTTTCTTGATTTTTCTCTGTTGGGCATTCCGTTTCTTGGATTTTGATCATGGTTGTTGCGAATTTTTGGAGTTCGTTTCCTTCATTTCTTGATTGGGGTACGTTTCGAAATTCTTGGTTTCTTTAGAATCTGTGGTTTTGGTGGTTACCTTGTGAATAAAGAGATTGCGTTGTTATAGAAGAGTAATTTTTCTTTTTTTGGGTCAAGAAGAGCCTATTGAGTAGTTCAATTTGGTGGTGCTCATGAAGTTTGCTTGGAGAACCAGCCTTCTGCATTTGAAGTTGCAGAAATTTCTAAAGATTATTTGTGCAGGATGAGGCTGTAAGTAAATTGCGGTCCATGTTGCGTTATTTTGCTTTGGCTTAACTTGCTATTCGAGATGGTGACCGCCCGGTGTCTGAGTTTTTCTTACCGCACATATTAATATAGTCCGTAGAGTTGGTGGTAATCTACAACATCCCTATGAAACCTATTCTTAAACTAGGCTGCTTGTCAATGATTCACTGTCTTTTTTCTTCTTTTAGAATTTTTCTCGGATCATGATTTAGTCTTGATTTAAACGAGGATCCTATAGGTATTGAGGAATGTGGAATGGCCAGAACAATTTCCGTTCAAAGAGGAGGATTTTCAGCGCTTTGATGAGTAACTTCTTCAACTTGAACTTCTGTTGGAAGTGGATTCTGTTCTAAATCAGCAGACATTTTCTCCTTAATGCGCTTATTGATTTGCATTCATTTCATACTTCAATTTCACCGGTTTCGTTATGTTCTGAAGCTGTTTTTTTATGCTCTCTGAGTGTGAGCAAGAATTCTCACTAAACGCGATGGAGATTCTTTTGTTTCTTTAACACAAAAGTATCCCCACACGATGATTGCACTTTGAATGATAAGACAAGGTTCAAAGTGACTGCCATGCAGCCACATCAGCTTAGAGACATAATAATCATAATGTTATGATTATAACGTGGACTTATTGCTGACTTGAGACGATTCCCGCTGGGTCTTCTATCTTATTATATCAGCACACTACTAGGTCATAGTTGCATGTGCAATATGTGAAAATGCAAGAATTTTTTTTTTATCAATATCCTATTTGTGTAGTTATGGTGCTGGCTTTTATAGCTTTTTGTACTAAGAAAGTTGCATCTCTTTAGGGCAGATCTTCAGATTCTTTGTTCTACGAGGCGCCTCGTTTTGTGACACATATAGACGATCCTGCCATTGCTGCACTTACTAAGTTTTACTCGAGGGTCTTACCACCTAGCAACAGTCCTGGAGTCAGCATCCTCGATATGTGTAGCAGTTGGGTAAGACATTCTATTTCAAAACCAGCCTCTCAATGAATTCTTATTTCTAACCTGACAGTCCTTTATCTGCTAAACATCTAGATAAGCCATTATCCAGCAGGATACAAGCAAGAGAGGATAGTAGGAATGGGAATGAATGAGGAAGAGCTCAAGCGGAATTCGGTGAGGCTTTATTGTCTAGTCGAACTATTTTTTCTGGATAAAAAAGAGGGGTTGTTTTGTGTTTTGGATACTATGTTCTAATTGTGTATAAAGAGATCATCTTAAGTCCAGCCACTGGTTCTGTAGGTCCTGACTGAATACATTGTCCAAGACTTGAATGTTAATCCTAAACTTCCATTTGAAGATAATTCCTTCGACGTCATCACCAATGTGGTAAGAAATATTCCTCCTTCTGGAGAATAATTCAGAGAGCAAGAGATTGCTATTTAATGTCTTTTAGAATTCCACTATGACCTAGTAAATATTTGGACCAGCTTTTGTTAATTTTCTGCAGCATTGAACCACCATTTGTTAGTCATCCAACTGCAGGCTCTGTATTTGGGTTTATTCCTTCCTTTGTTAGTCGACTTTGCTTGATCATTGGAGTTAACTTAGATAACGAATTACCTCTTCCAGTTTAGAATGACAAGTTACCTTTTCTTGGATGTGCTCCTCTGTCATGGTATCCAAGTATAAGTTGCATTTAGATGATGGATTCCGAATGGAGAAGCATCTACGAGAAATCTGCATCCCAGTAACCTTTACCCTGTTGTTAAGCTAACCTAACTTGGTCACTGCGCAGGTCAGTGTCGACTATCTGACTAAGCCTCTCGATGTTTTCAAGGAGATGTCTCGGATTCTTAAGCCAGGCGGCCAGGCGATAATGAGGTGATGTGTATCTTCACAAAGAGTTAGTTATTCAGGAGCTTCTTCTGAAGTTTCGAGTTCCAACTTCCAAGGACACTTTATCATACTCCAGCATTTGCAGGATTTGTTACCGCATTGGTTGTAGAATGTGCCAGCACAAATTTTTTTATCCTTTAAGCAAAACATGGGAAAAGGCCTTGATAACGTCATGGTTTTAGAATGAGCCAGCACCAATGTATTCGTCTTTTAAACTGAACTCAAAGGCCTTATTAACCCCATTGTTCTGTAAAGATATTCTAACCATTTTTGTCAGTTCCTCCTTACCTGTGATGAAGTACTTCTGATATCTTTCTTGGTGAAACAGTTTCTCTAACCGTTGCTTTTGGACCAAAGCAATCTCGATATGGACATCAACAGGTGATACAGATCATGTTATGATTGTTGGGTCATACTTCCATTATGCAGGAGGATTCGAGCCTCCTCAGGTAACATTTATATTACCTATTAGTATCACTTGCTATTATGCAGCGATACTTATCTCTTGAAAAGCAAAATAATTATCACATAAATATAATGAGAGCATGTCATAAGCAAAACCAGCTTCTGATGGCTCGGGCCACTAGCAATGTGGTTCTTGGTAACTATCCTCGTCCTCATATCTCATATACTGCGGATGGAAGATAAATTTTCAGGGACAGTGTCAATGCCGTACCATATGTATCCATTTGAGCTTTAAAGAGTAACTGCTTACTCCGGAAACTGGCTTCAATGCAATTGATTCGTGTCGGTGGCATCACGCATGGAAACTAATAATTCTGCCCGTTTCCACCAGCACTTCTTTTAGTGAAAATATCTGTATAAAAGCAGAATGATTTTTTATGCTGCGCCATATAATGCTTGTTAACTGTGGTTCTGTGGCTAGCTATCTTCTGATGCAAAATTCACGTAGGCGGTCTCCTCCTTTCCATTGCAGCTTTTTCTTCTCAGAGCATTTTCTTTTCGTTACTTGTTGCATAGGTCTAACCCTCGAGACACCGTGGTTAGATCTGGTGAGATAGAATGAAGCGAGGGAGTGAATGTACCGAGTATGTCGATTCTTGTGTTTGGATATCACACAGAAATAACAGTGGAACGAAGAGCTTGTGATTCCGAATTGTCGAAACTGATCTTACATCGTCGGTTCTTGTTTTTATGCATGTTCTGTATTCACGGCTATCTGTCTGTAGGGATTTGATGAGTCGAATTCATGCAACATTTCCATCTACAGGCTGTGGATATTTCTCCAAACCCCGGGCGATCGGACCCGATGTACGTCGTGCACTCGAGGAAGGCCTTGACCGCTTGAGATTTGAGGGCGCGGAAGCGTCGCCCTTTCCCAGTAGGGAAGAGAAGTTAGATGGTCTTCAACCGACGCATCTTCAGATGCTCCTATGCTATGATAGTGGCCGCTCACCGTACTTCAGAACTCTTGTATAGCAGTTTGGGAGTGGTGGGTGCACCTAAAATAGGTGATTTTAGGGGCCAATTCACGCTTGGCATTTTTTTAATTAGCGATTAATTAACTCTTGTTATTCGAGTTAATGCTATTAGTTAAGAATTTAATCAATTTTTTTTACTATAAAAAAGCATGCACTGTTTATTTGTAATTCATGTCATATTTAAGAGTACGTGTGCTTTGAACATTAATAGGAAACAAACTACATTTTATCTCCAATTTCAGCTCGCGTATGTGTTTTTTCTGTGACGAGGAAGTAAACTCGGGACGCGATGAATAATATCCGGTTTATTTAAATATTCGAGTGCTGAAGCCTTTAAAACCTTAAGTACTGAAAATGAAAGTTGAAAGATTTTTTATTACAGGGGAAAAACTAAATAATAATTCTTGTTAGTTTCTTATTGAACATAGAATAGTGCGAATTATTGGAAGAGTCAGACCATATAATTGGCGAGATTTTAATTTTATTGTATATTTCATTGCTTAATCAACTAGTAAGTCCTTCCTTACTTACTCTATTATGCTGTTTTTTGCTTGAAATAATCTATTAAATTGTATGTATGTAGAAGTCATCAAGGGCACCTGACTTAACACGAGTGCTGAAAATTAAACTTTCCGGCGTTTAATGGGGTTATCAAGGGCACCCTATCTTCTAGCTCATTGAAATGATGTCGCTGCTCTAATGCATTTAAATTGAATTGCCTTGCAACCTAAACACAAGGGCTGGCATTTATGACATGGACTAAACACGAATATGTGGCAAGCCCGAAAGTGACACGAAGTGACTTGGATTTAACATGCATAAATTTTATAGCATAATTGATAAAAATAAAAGTGGTTTTTAATGATACTGCTCGACATGGTTAGAGAACCCAATTCTAACATGTGACTATGAATTACCAGCCCTAGCATTTAACTAACAGCCAACTCAGCTCTAACTAAAATTGTTTAAAAGGACATCAAAAAATAAAGGGCAAAAGTCACCAAGAACTCTAAACTATGTCCACTGTGATACATGTACTTTTAAATATTTTTTTTGTGACACCAAAAATCTTAAACTCATACCTATGTGACACATTTAACCTATGTCAAAAATCGTTAAAAATATATATAGATGAATTTCAAAAAGTAAACAGTATTGACATGGTGCCTAGATAGCTTAAGTGAAATAAAAACATTACTTTGACTAAAAAATCTTTTAACGGAACTTTGACGGAGGCTAAATTTATCACACAAGTACAAGTTTGGGGTTTTTTATGTCACAAGAAAAATTTTAGGATAGATGTGTCATAATGAGCATAGTTTAGGATTTCTTATGAATATTTCCCAAAAATAAAATTCAAAACCATTTATTTAGACTTAACTAAAAGCGAAAGATACTTGTTTATTTTCCTACCAAAACTTAAATTATTATTTGAATTTCAAAATATTATAAAGAATTATATGTGAATATGCACATCAATATCTACACATGGTGGAAGTTTCATAACCTTACGTTTGGGAAAGGTACCAAAAAATCCTAAACCTATTGTACTTATATCAATTCAGTTCTAAATCTCAATTGAGTCTTAAACCTTTTGATTATTTGTCAATATAATCCATTCAGCCAATTTTTGCTGGAAATCGCTAACATGAACGTCAATTGTCCTATGTGGCATGTGTGGTGTTGATGTAGACTATTTTCTTAAAAATTTTAACCTTCTAAAATTTCAATTTTGGTTTTGTTTTTGTTATTTTTTTCTTTGCTTTCTTTCTTTTTCCTAGCTATACGCCGGCGAGGTTGCCGATTGACCCTTGCCAACCACACGTGAGGTCTGGCCCTCGCTGGCCACGAGCAAGGGCCTCCACGCCCTCACCAAGATCCAGGCAAGAGCCCCGACGCTCTCTCTTGTGGCAGGAGATGGTTGGCCAGCAAGGTGTAAAAGAAAAACAAAGAAGGAAATGAAAAGATAAAAAAAAAAATCCTAGAATTATTTCGCCAGAGAATTATTCGGGCCTGTAATTAGGGAAGCATCAATTTCAGAAGGAAGTTCAATGTAATTGAGTGATTGAAGATGGGCATCGGTGAAGTTTACGCACTTGGGTCGCTCGATCGTACAAGGCACGATCCTTGGTTCGAACTCGATTGAGCTTTGTTCTTTTTCAAAGCTGAGTTCGACTCATCCGAGTGTCTTGTCACCCGATGAACAGCGACAGCGAACCCAATGTCCTTCAATATTCTGTAAGTCCACGAACGTGACAACTTCTACCGCTCCCGAACGAAAAGGGTATCTCCAACTTGGACTCCGCAACAAGTGCGCGCATCTTGGCGGGTGTTTCGTTCGCATCCCTCCTTCTTCGGCTCACCTTCTTTAAGGCCTGTGCTCTGAATTCGACTCGTGACGCATTCGCTAAACGCAAGGCCACCTTCGGAGTTCAGACCAGCTGGGCGCGCTTTTGGTCTTAGGCCTCGGAGCTTCGTCCTGGGCTGAGTCCATGGCCACGTCCGGTGCATTTGGCGGGACATCCTTCCTTGCCTCCGCCAGGCCTTCTTCGAACGTCGAGCAGGTGACGGCCCTTTTCTTGCACTGGGGCTTCCGGGCATCATCCGGGGGTTGTTTCTTGATATTTCTCTGTTGGGCATTCTGTTTCTTGGACTATGATCATAACTGTTGCTTTCTTTCATTTCTCGATTGGGGTACGTTTGAGATTCTGGGTTTCTCTGGAATGTGTGGTTTTGGTGGTTTCCTTGCGAATGAAGAGATTGCGTTGTCGTAGAAGAGTCCATTGAGTAGTTCATTTTGGTGGTGCTCATGAAGCTTGCTTGAATGGCCAGCCTTCTGCTCATGGGGCTGCAAGTAAATTGCGGTCCATGTTGTTGAGGGAGGAAAATGATCTTGCTTCGGCTTAACTTGTTGTTCGAGATGGTGACTGCCCAGTGTCTGAATTTTTTCTTACCACACAAATTAATATACTCTACTGAGTTGGTGATCTGCAAGATACCATGGAGACCCTTTCTTAAACTAGGCTGCTTGTCAACGATGCATTGTTGTTGGAAATCGCAAAGGATTTTTCAGATCTCAAGGAGACTCTTCGTAATCCAAGTTCATCTTGAAACTTGGAATCTAGAAAGTTGTTACCTAAGTGGTTGTGTCTTTTAAGATAGCATTTAATGTTATGAATCTAGACGTGTCTGTTCATGTGACTAGAGTAAACGTAGAGTCGTGTGTTAATCCTATATATATGTGTGCGTCTTGTAATCCTTTTATGAAGAAGAAGAACAAGCGAATACAATTGTATTTAAAATTTTCTTCTAACATTTGGTATCAGAGCCAGTTGGCTAAGTTTTGAAAGATCTCGAGTCAGATGGCTTCTGTGAGTAGTGCCGGGAATGTCCAACCTCAACTCCCAAGGTTTGATGGGAAGAATTTTGAGCATTGGAAGATCCAGATGGAGGTGCTGTTCGGATTCCAGGAGCTGACCGAGATTATCGAAGAAGGATTCGTCGAGCCAGAAGCAGCGGCAGATTTGACAACGGAGGAGCAGAGGACAATAAAAGAAAATCGTAAGAAAGATCGTAAGGCTCTCTTTTACATCTTTCAAGCGATAGATTCATCAATCTTTGAAAAAGTGGCGAATTCGAAGACGGCGAAGGAAGCATGGGATACTCTCATCAAAATTTACAAAGGCGTTGAGAAGGTCCAGAAGGTTCGGCTTCAGACTCTTCGTCGACAATACGAGCTCCTTCAAATGGAAAAGTCGGAGTCCATTTCTGACTATTTCTCACGCGTATTGGCTCTTGTCAATCAAATGAAGGCCAATGGTGAGACTTTTGGTGATCAACAGATCGTCGAGAAGATTCTTCGAACGCTAACGTTGCAGTTCGAATATATTGTGACTTCCATTGAAGAATCCCGTGATCTCTCAGTTTTGACCGTGGATGAGTTGATTGGCTCTCTACAAATGCATGAGCAACGACTCAAGGAGAAGTCCAAGACGGTGGAGGAGGCTCTACAAAGCCAGTGGGTGTTACCCGATGAAAAGAAAAATCTTTCTACTCAAAAGAAAGATAAAAGGCGACAGGAAAAGCAACCTCGACAACAAACAGATAAGTCCCATATTCAGTGTTTTAACTGTAAAAAGTATGGGCATTATAAATCTGAGTGTCGAAACAAAAGGATTGGTGGTCAAAAGTTTCATGCCAAAGTAGCAAGTTCTGTCGATAGATTTGTTGAAAGCAATGATGAGCATGGTAATGCTCTTTTATTCACGTGTAATGCTTCAGTGGAGAACCAGAAGAATATTTGGTACTTAGACACCGGATGCAGTAATCACATGTGTGGCGAGAAGGAGTTATTCTCGAATTTCGATGACACCTTTCGTTCGGAGGTGAGGTTCGGGAATAATGCAAAATTTCCTATCATAGGAAAGGGGAGCATTAAAATCAAGGCGAAGGATGGGTCGATTCAAAGCATTTCCGACGTTCATTATGTTCCCGGTCTTCGAGAGAATCTCTTGAGCATGGGACAGTTGTCCGAGCGAGGCTATCGCATGATCATCAAGGATGAGGTTTGCACGATTCATGATGGAAAAGGACAATTGATTGCGAAGGTAAAAATGGCCCGAAATCGCCTTTTTCCTTTGTATATTAATTATGCTACGTCATGTTTTAGTGCCTCAGTGCAAGATTCTTCATGGCTTTGGCACAAGCGGTTCGGACATGTGAATTTCGACAGCTTGAAGCTGTTGTGTCGAAAGAAGATGGTGCGAGGTTTGCCCGAAATTTCTTCTCCAAAGGAGATATGTGAACCATGCGTCATTGGGAAGAAGTCCAGAGAAAGCTTTCCTTCAGGAAAATCATGGAGAGCGTCAAAGCCATTGGAGTTAGTTCACTCCGATCTATGCGGACCACTTAGTGAATCGTCGAATCGCAGGTATAGGTATTTTGTTACCTTTATCGACGACTTTAGCAGAAAAACATGGGTTTATTTCTTGAAGCAAAAATCCGACACCATCGATACTTTCAAGGAGTTCAAAGCCTATGTCGAAAACCAAAGTGGGCACAAAATTCGGATTCTCCGAACTGATCGTGGCACAGAATATTTGGTTGGTGACGACTTCTTCAAGCAATGCGGCATCAAGCATCAATTGACAGCACGATATACTCCTCAACAGAACGGAGTAGCGGAGAGAAAAAACCGCACTATTGTCGAAATGGTACGTACTATGCTTTGTTCTAAACATTTGCCGAAGCATTTTTGGGCGGAGGCGGTTGCTTGTGCTGTTTACTTGTTGAACAGATGTCCCACTAAAGGTCTTGAGTTCAAGACACCGACGGAGGTGTGGAGTGGTCGAATCCCTTCAATTCAGCATCTTCGTGTGTTTGGGTGTATTGCTTATGTCCATGTGCCAAATGAGCTTCGTAAGAAGCTTGATGAGAAGAGCGAGAAGTGCATCTTCCTCGGTTATAGCAATGAAACCAAGGGTTATCGATTGTATAATCCGATAACGAAAAAGGTGATAATCAGTCGAGATGTTACCTTCAACGAGGAAGGTGAGTGGACTTGGAACACGGAAGAAAAGAAGCAGTTTCGCTTTGTCCTAGATGAGGATGAGACGGTTCAGCCCGATTCATATAGTCAATATGAACCAGTAGCGGCTTCGGTTGAACCAGATTCGATGGTAGAGACTTCGACAGCAGTTACTTCATCGAATTCTGTTGAAAATCCTATCGAAAATCATGCTGAAAGTTCTTCACGTCCACGGCGAGAACGAGTTTTACCGGCTCGTTTGAAGGATTGTGTTTTGTCCAATGATGATGATCCCTCTGATGAAGAAATTGTCAATTTTGCTCTCTTTGCAGATTGTGATCCGACAAAGTTTCAGGAGGCTTCCCAAGATAATGGTTGGGTTCACGCGATGAATGATGAGATCCACGCGATTGAGAAAAATGATACGTGGGAGCTCACATCTCTCCCGGAAGGCAAAAAGTCCATCGGTGTGAAATGGGTCTATAAGACCAAGTACAAACCTAATGGTGATGTTGATCGGTTGAAGGCTCGTCTCGTAGTCAAGGGTTACAAACAAAAACCCGGGATTGACTATTTTGAGGTATTTGCTCCGATTGCTAGAATGGATACCATTCGTATGATATTTGCCTTGGCTGCTCAGAAACATTGGAAAATACACCAGATGGATGTCAAGTCCGCATTTCTCAATGGCGTACTTGAGGAGGAAGTGTATGTGGATCAACCTGAAGGTTATGTCAAGAAAGGACAAGAGGGCTTTGTCTACAAATTGAAGAAAGCTCTTTACGGCCTTAAGCAAGCACCGCGAGCGTGGTATACCAGAATTGACTCTTATTTTCTGAATCATGGTTTTACTCGATGTCCTTATGAGCATCGAACGCAGCCAAACTGCTTGAGTAGCACAATAAGCTGCTGCTATGTATTCCGCTTCTGCACTGGACAAAGCAACCACCTGCTGCTTGTTAAGAATGGCTTGAATGGTGAGATGCTCATTACTTGCTTATATGTCGATGATCTCATATTTACTGGAGATTGTCAAGAAATGATTTGTGATTTCAGGGAGGCTATGACTCATGAGTTTGAGATGGTAGACATGGGTCTGATGTATTATTTTCTCGGCCTAGAAGTTACACAATCGGAGGATGGTATTTTTATTTGTCAACAAAAGTATGCCAAGGATATTCTTGAGCGTTTCAAGATGGCTACTTGTAAACCAATCAGCACTCCCATGGAAGAAAGGTTGAAGTTGACAAAAGACGGAAGTGGTTCCGAAATTGATCCCACATATTTCAAGAGGCTAGTTGGAAGTTTGAGATATTTGACTTCTACTCGGCCAGATCTTGCTTTTAGTGTTGGGATGGTAAGCAGATTTATGGAGCACCCTAGACAATCACACTTTCAGGCAGCGAAAAGAATTCTGCGATATATTAAAGGTACTGTGAATGATGGTATATTCTACACTGCTTCTGATAATTTTCAGCTTGTGGGATATACAGACAGTGATTGGGGAGGTGATATTGGAGAAAGGAAGAGTACTTCCGGTTATGTTTTCTCTTTAGGAAATGGAATTTTTTCTTGGTCCTCAAAGAAGCAGCAGGTGGTTGCTTTGTCCAGTGCAGAAGCGGAATACATAGCAGCAGCTTATTGTGCTACTCAAGCAGTTTGGCTGCGTTCGATGCTCGCTGAGTTACAGCATAAGCAGGAGCATTCGACGGTGATTTATTGTGATAACAAGTCAGCAATTGCCCTTGCAAAGAATCCAGTCTTCCATGGAAGAAGCAAACACATTGATATAAAATACCACTTCATTCGAGATCTGGTGAAGTCCGAGGAGATTGTGCTACAGTATTGCAAGTCGGTAGATCAAGTGGCTGATATGTTTACTAAGCCGTTGAAGATAGATTCCTTCCTTAAACTTAAGAGAATGATCGGCATGGTCAAGATGAACTCGGCTTAAGGGAGGCTGTTGGAAATCGCAAAGGATTTTTCAGATCTCAAGGAGACTCTTCGTAATCCAAGTTCATCTTGAAACTTGGAATCTAGAAAGTTGTTACCTAAGTGGTTGTGTCTTTTAAGATAGCATTTAATGTTATGAATCTAGACGTGTCTGTTCATGTGACTAGAGTAAACGTAGAGTCGTGTGTTAATCCTATATATATGTGTGCGTCTTGTAATCCTTTTATGAAGAAGAAGAACAAGCGAATACAATTGTATTTAAAATTTTCTTCTAACAATTGTCTTTTGCTTCTTTTATCTCCTTTCTCTGATTATGGTTTTATCTTGATTGAAACAAGGATCCTATAGGTGTTGAAGAATGTGGAATGGCCAGAACAATTTCCGTTCAAAGAGGAGGATTTCCAGCGAGATGATGTGTAACTCCTTTAACCTGAACTTCTATTGGAAGTGAACTCTGTTTTAAATCAGAAGACATATTTTTCTTAATGCGCTTATTGACTTGCATACATTTCATACTTCGACTTTACTAGATTCATGATGTTCTGAAGCTGTTTTTTTCGTGCTCTCTGAATGTGAGCAAGAATTTCACTAGTCGTGATGCAGATTCTTTTGTTTTTAAAACACAGAAATATCCTCGCACAATAATGTCACTTTGAATGATAAGACAAGGTTCAAAGTCACTGTCATGCAGCCACATCATCTAAGAGACATGATAGTCACAATGTTATGATTATAACATGGAGTTATTGCTGACTTGAGATGTTTTCCCGCCGGGTCTTCAATCTTATTAGATCAGCACCTACTAGGTCATAGTTGCATTTGCAATACGTGAAAATGAAAGAATTTTTTTACCAATGTCCTACATGTGGAGCTAAGGGACTGGTTTTTTATAGCTTTTTAAAATAAGAAATTTGCATCTCTTTGGGGGTCAGATCTCCAGATTCATTGTTCTACAAGGCTCCTCATTTCATGACACATGTAGATGATCCAGCCATTGTGGCACTTACTAAGTTTTACTCAAGTGTCTTACCTCCGAGCAACAGTCCAGGAGTCAGCGTCCTCGATCTTTGTAGCAGTTGGGTAAGACATTCTATCTCGAAATCAGCCTCTTAATACATTCTTATTTCTAACATGACAAATCCTTTATTTGCTAAACATCTAGATAAGCCATTATCCTGAAGGATATAAGCAAGAGAGGATAGTAGGAATGGGAATGAACGAGCAAGAGCTCAAGCGGAATTCGGTGAGGCATTAATGTCCAGTCGAATTATTTTCCCTGGATAAAAAGAGGGCTCGTCTTATGTGTTAGATACTATGTTCTAATTGTGTATAAGGAAACTCCTATTGAGTCCTGCCACTGGTTCTGCAGGTCCTGACTGAGCACTTTGTCCAAGACCTGAATGTGAATCCGACACTTCCATTTGAAGATGATTCCTTCGACGTTATCACCAATGTGGTAAGAAAAGTTTCCTTCGAGCACAATTCAGAGAGCTAGAGATTGCTTTTTAATGTCTTTAAAATTGTACTGTGACCTAAGAATATATTTGGACAAGCTTTTGTTAATTTTCTGCAGCAGGGACCCACCATTTGTTAGTCAGCCACCTTCAGGCACTGTATTTGGGTTTATTCCTTCCTGTACGACTTATCTTCAGTCTAAGTGGAGTAAATGGACTTTGCCCGATTATTGGAGTGAACTTAAATAATAATTTACCTCTGCCGGTTCAGAATGAGAAGTTACCTACTCTTGGATTTGCTCCTCTGTCATGGTATTCAAGTATAGATTGCATTAAAATGATAGAATTGGTAATGGAGAAGTCATCTATTAGAAACCTGCATCCCGGTAACCTTTACCTGGTTGTTGGCTGAACCTAACTTGGTCATTCACAGGTCAGTGTTGACTATCTGACTAAGCCTCTTGATGTTTTCAAGGAGATGTCTCGGATTCTTAAGCCAGGAGGCCAGGCAATAATGAGGTGATGAACATGTTCACAAGAGTTATTCAGAATCTTCTTTAATGTTTCAAGTTCCCACTTCAGGGAAAACTCTATTATACTCCGGCATTTGCAGATTTTGCTTTCCATGCTCATCACAATAAGTTCCACGACTACATGATTCCATGGTGTTAGAAATCAGCATAATAGCCTATTGTTGTGGTTATAGAGTGTGCCAGCACCGTTATATTTGTCTTCTAATCTAAACTCGAAGGCCTTGTTAACCTCGGTGTTCTATAAAGATATTTGAACTGTTTTTGTTGGTTCCCAAATTCTTGTGCTTTGCCTGGGATTAAGCACTTCTGATATCTTTCTTGGTGAAACAGTTTCTGCGACCGTTGCTTTTGGACCAAAGCAATCTCAATATGGACATCGACAGGTGATACAGATCATGTTTTGATTGTTGGGTCGTACTTCCATTGTGCAGGAGGATTTGAGCCTCCTCAGGTAATATTTACATTACCTATTAGTATCACTTGCTATTATGATAGCGATACTAATCTCTTGAAAAGAAAAGATACTTATCGCTTTGATATGAAGAGAGTATGTCATAAGCAAAACCAGCTTCTGATTGCTCTGGCCACTAGCAATGCGGGGCTTGGGTAACTATCTGTGTCCTCATATACCATACACTGCAGATGGAAGTTGAATTTCGGAGACGGTGTCAATGCCATCACATATGTTTGCGTATGAGCTTTAAAGAGCAATTGCTTATTCAGGAAACTGGCTTCAATGCACTTGAAACATGTAGATCGCATCACAAATGGAAACTACTTTATCCGCCAGTTTTCACCAGCACCTCTTTTAGTAAAAATATTGGTAGCAGTAAAAATATCAGTAGAAATGGAGAATGAAATTTTAAGCTGCACCATATGATGGTTGGGAACCGTGGCTCCTTGGCTAGCTAACTTCTGATGCAAAATAAATGTAGGTAGTCTCCTCCTTTCTACTGCAGTTCCCAAAATGCCTTTTGCTTCTTCGCAGAGCGGTTACCTTTCCTTGTCGCATAGATCTAAATCTTGAGACACTGCTATTACATCTGGTGAGACAGATTGGAGCGAGGGAAAGAATGGACCGCGTATTTCGATTCTTGTGTTTGGATTTCACGCAGAAATAACAAAGGAATGAAGAGTTTGCGATTCGGAAATGTCAAAACTGTTTCTAAATCATCGGGTTTTTACTTCCGTTTATGTTCTATATTCATGATTATCTGTCTGTGGGGGTTTGATGAGTCTAATTCACGCCACATTTCCATCTATAGGCTGTGGATATTTCTCCAAACCCTGGGCGATCGGATCCAATGTACATCGTGCACTCGAGAAAGGCCTTGACAGCTTGAGATACGAAAGCGCGGAAGCATCGCCCTTTCCAAGTACGGAAAGGAGTTAGGTGGTCTTCAACTAATGCGTCCTCAAATGCCACCCATACCTTAAAAATTTGCCCTCTATGAGGTACGCTGCCATAACATAGCTGCTCATTGTACCCTAAAACTCTATATAGCAGTTTGGGAGTGGCTGGTGCACCTAAAATAGGTTATTTTAGGGGCCAGTAAACTCCTGGTATTTTTACTCTTGATAAGCGATTATAATACCTAAAAGACTTGAATCAACTTTGTACAAAAGCATGCATTGTTTATTTGCAGTTCATGTCTTTAAGAGTGCGTGTGCTCGCTCTGAACATTAATAAGAAATAAGTTCCCTTTTGTTGAAACTGTTTGCGGAAAAACAATAAACAGAACACAGAGATTTACGTGGTTCGATCACAACGTGATCTACGTCCACGGGCGAGGCAAGACAATGTTCCACTATAATCAAAGAGAGTACAGTTTTCGAAAGTCGAAACAACGACAAAAGCTCACGGCTCACAAAACTCTCGAAAAAATTCTCTCTGTACATCAATGAGAAAACCTAGCCGCAGTATAAATAGCGCTCCCAAAAATTTTCCTCGGGGGCGTAGCCCCCGAACCCCCCGAGACGTTGGTTCGCTTCCTCCAGCTCGGGCGGTCCGCTATGGAGATTTGTTCGCTTGCTGCGGGTTGGGCCTATCGGCCCAACCCTTCGCGTCGCGAACCAAATCTCAATTTTCTCTCCACTTTCGGGTCGCACAAAAATATGTCGGGTCGGGTCATAAACCGGACCAAGTACATAAAATTCAAGACATATTTAACACCTTTAGTATCCTAGTCTCTGTCGGCCAAACTCCATTCTATCTCCGATCTCAGCTCGGTCATCTTCTTCTCTACGACGATGAAGCCGCCTTAGACAGGTAAACCTTGACGCGATGATTTATCCCGGTCTTCCTAGGCTCTTTGAAGGAGCTTGCCTTCCATCGGCCAAAGGCAAAGAAAAGCTTGCATAAATACGTATCAGAGACACCCACCACATTGGAGAAATTCCTAGACATAACAGCGCTTTCCTTCATGGTCGGTGGCTGGTCGGTGCCTCGGATATGGTAAATACATATTAGATAAGACAAATAGAAGGGGCCGCATGAGGTGACAACATTATGTACCCTAGCGCTTGAACCTAGGCATCACCGATCAAGCCGGTGACAGTCCAATTCAATTCTATCTCCCTCTTTCTCTCTCAGTGCAAAAGAAGTCAATAGTCAAAAGAGAAAGATAAGGCACAAAAGCCACGTTGGTACAGCAGATTCTAAAATGACAAAAGGCACAATGAGGAATATATACGCTAATGGTGACAGAAACGCAAGAAAGAACCACCACCACCAAGAAAAAACTTTAAGAAAAAGAAGGAACAATCGAAGAAAAGCAAAAGGCAAAGTCGTCATCTTTTTTCACCGAGGAGGAAAACATTTACAGAATCACTACTTATGGCCTCCGGTGTGAGCGTTCCTGAAGGCGCTGCACGCGATGAGGTAGACCCAGATGAGG
The DNA here is from genome assembly GCA_031216405.1 of Syzygium malaccense. NCBI lineage: Eukaryota > Viridiplantae > Streptophyta > Magnoliopsida > Myrtales > Myrtaceae > Syzygium > Syzygium malaccense. The sequence goes on from CM062255.1 coordinate 6,537,062, forward strand.
ACCACCAGAGCCACGATGAGGATCACGTTGGCCTTCCTCCATTCCCTCCTCAGGTTCCCGAGCATACCGGCCTTACAAGAGTTGCAATCGTAGCAGAGTTGGGTCTGGCTGTTGCTCCACAGGTAGCAGTCCGGGTCGGCTGTTGGGTTTGTCGGGTTCAGCCACAGCGTCGGGTTCGCGTAGCTGTAACCGCAGATGGTTGGCGGCTTGCAGCATCCCGACTGGTCAAACAGAGGCACCCACATGAAAAAGAATTTACTATGTCGATAAAATCAGAATTTTTTTACGGAGTACACAATATCAACCAGGTTTGGAAACAATTTAGGCTTCAGCCCAAACAATTCAACTTTAGGTTAATAGTGGTTCACAAAGAAGAACAAAAAGAACCCCCCAGCAAAGTATGTTATTACATGCGCGCCAGAGCTGGCAACCACAACATTTATTCTCAATCTTTTCGTAGACAGAGAGACAAAAAGACAAACTATAGACCTTGATTTCTTACTGTTCTGACCATAATTTAATCCGAACTTCATGATTATAAATTATTTGAGCAGAGGTGGGTGGATATATGCCCATTATAGCACAAAAGAGGGACCCAAGATTTGACTCAAGTCCTCTAAAGCAAATTCCCCGTCCTGATGCAAGTTATGTGAGATCTTAAACAGTGTCCAGGTGGTTGGACCCCATTGATCAGTCAATGGGGCCAATGAACGTGGGATGTTTTATAGCCCTACACACAGGATGTATATCTAAAACCTGATTAAAGACGGACCTTTCTTGATTTCGGCTCAAACTAGACCAAAAGTGCTAACTTGTACTAAATTCCAGTAACTTCAAGCGACCACCTCAACTTCTCCAACAACACAAATCACCATCAGAACTCGGGAGCTCCCAAAGAAAAACACAATTATTCCCCAGGTTGCGTGGTTGATTGCCCATCGATGTAGTTAATTGATTCTCGCGTGGAAAGGGTATCGTTCATATGGTCATTTTCTGTTCAAGTTCGTAGGAGACGAGAGAAGCAAAAGACATCAGTTCCTGTTACAGAAGGACTCTCTGGGAGTGCCGGTAATGACTTTCCAGGCGTTCCATAGTGCTTGTACAGAGGCAAAAGGCCAAGAAAGAGAGATCTTAACCTTAACCGATATCGATTCCGTTAAAAGCAACGAATAAAGACAGAAGAAACACGCATCAAAGCACTGTCTTTTTCCTGGAAATGGAAACCCAGGACAAACAGGGGAAAAAAGTGGAAGACGAACCCACAGAGAGAGAGAGAGAGAGAGAGAGTTGCCTGAAGAGGAGAGATGTGAGCAGCGAAGTACTGGTCGGCAGTGGCATAGTCCTGGGCCAACTTGGTGCAGACGTCGGACTCGGCAAGACAAGTCCTGATCTTGACCCAGTTCTCGGGGTCGGTCACGTGGTCCCTCAGCCAAGAACTGTACCCGCCAAGCCTGTACTCCCGGTACCCCCTCCCGGCCATGGAGTAGCTCCCGTCCTCCCTCGTGACCGAGTACGCGAACACGAGGACGATGAGGAGGAGGCCGATGAGCATGGCCATGCAGAAGAGGTAGAAGGCCAGGAGCCCTTGCTTGTTCCAGTAGGCCCCGACGAAGCCGGCGAGGGAGACGAGGAGGACCAGGGTGCCGAGGATGACGACCGGCCACCGGAAGTAGCGGGTGCACTCGTTGTCGGCCTTCGAGGCCAGCCAGATCCCGGCGGCGATGATGGGGATGGAGCAGAGGAAGGCTATGAAGTTGAGGACCGAGGTCACGTTGTTGCTCACTCCCATGGCGGATTCTTTGTTTTTCGCACAGACACACAGACAGAGACAGAGACAGAGACAGAGACAGAGAGAGTTTCTTGAGGTTGGTCTGGTCGGAGACGAAGGATCAAGAAGTTGGAGAAGTTCTTCGGGGCCTTTCTTGAGCTGGGTTTTGTGGGTTCTTCTTGGCCATGGCCATGGTGACATGTCAGCTTCTGGTTTGAGCAATGCGAGGACTGGATGGACATGGACACGTGGCAAAAGTATGGGGAATTTTTTAATTTTTCGGGGATGCACTCTCGACTTATTGTTATTCTAGATCAGACCAAAAAGAAAAAAGAAAATTTATCCTAGCACGTCGTCATATGGACCGTCGGATTATGCGAAACTGACGTGGGATTCAATGGCTCGCGTCGAATGAGCTTTACGTAGGTCGAAACTAATCCAAAGATGGGGCACGGAGGGAGAGATGGTAAAAGTTATGTGGGGAGACCCTTTGCGTGGGTACGTTACTATATTTGGGGTATCTTGTGCTTTTGGAGACACCAATCATGCATCAAAGAATTCATATGCTTTAGCGTGAGTGATCCCATCACGCTCTAAAAGTGATTTTTCTTTCGGTACTGCGCAATCGTTTAACAAAACAAATCGAGAAATGATCCATATTTTTTTTAATTGAACCGGTGATCGGTTCACTAAATAATAGCGTGACCATGAAATGAAATACCTTATCTTATTTTAAAAGCTTTTGTTTTTTTAGGTAAAGCAAGCATATCTTCTTATGAAGCATTCATGGCCACTTCATTAGCTATTACCTCACACATCATGTATTCAGAGAAGAGGATGTTTACTTTGATACACAGGACTTGTCATTTTTTCCGCGAGACAAAAAGACTCCAAATTTAACGAAATTCGATACGATGAACTTTGGTTTTGAAAAAAAAAAAAGAGCATGTTTTCTCCGTAATTTGAGTGTTGGACCTCATATAATTATAATCAACTCTAGAAAAAACAATATAAAGACAATTGTTCATAAAAAATGAAAGGGGTATTGATATAAATAGTTTATGAACTTTGAAATAACGTGCAAAGCCTTAAACTTCTTAATTTGTTTATTATAATCCATGAACTTTCAATTTGCTCAATGTAGTCCCTGGACTTTTGGTACGTATTCAATTTAATCCCCAAACTATATGAAGATGTTTATTTTTATTTCTGAACTTGAATTAATAGAAGGATAATAATAAAGATCGGGGATTGAGTTGAACATTAATCAAAAGATTATGAACTATATTAAACAAATCGAAAGTTTAGAGACCACATTGCACATTAGACAAAAATTCATGGACTACATTGAATAAATTAAAAAATTTAGAGACTATATTATACATTTGATCAAAGTTTAGAGATCATTTATGTCATTTTCTCAAAAAGAAATTAATTAATTTTAAAAATACCGGTGACATAAAGTATGAGAAATCATAAGCTCTCCTAAACGACACGAGTACACAATTTGTGACAAAAATTAGATAATTTAATTTTGGCAAAACCCATTTTTCCCGGAGACAGTTGTTGCCTTGCCTTTTCGCCGCTCCCCAACCGAGAACCGACCCACCGCCCCCCTCTCTCCCCGTTGCCGCCGCCGCCGCCGCCGCACGCGCCCGCCGCGTGCGAGGAGGCTAGGCCGTCGCCGCCGGCGCGCGCGCCTGGCCCGCACGCGCGCCATCTCCGGCTTCCGTCCGGCGGCAAAGGAACCGAGGTCCAATCCCCCAGCCGCATCGCGAGAGACTCGCGGCACGCGCCGCTCAACGTCCCCGTCTCTTGGCCCTAACATTCAGCTCGACGAGTTTCCCGCCCTGCTGCGTCGCAAGAGTCTTGCAGAAACCAAGAGACGCCGACGGAAAATGGAGCCGTGGGCTCCACTGTTCGACGTCTTCCTCAACTCTCCGACGCCCGAAGCCGACGCGTCGCGGTGGCTGCAGGAGTCTTTCCCGTCGTCCTCGACCTCGGCCGCGCCCATCACCACCGCCTCTTTCCTGTCTCTGCTCTCGAAACCTTGCGACGCCGCCGTTGCCCAAGGCTACCCTTTTCCTTCGTCTTCTCCACCTGCTCGGACCAAAAGGTAAACCCAGTCGATTGAAGCTAAAAAGAACGTTTTTTGTTTGCTGGGTAGTGTTTGGTTTTGTAGGATAGACTTTGGTTGAGGCCGTTGGTTCGTTGCTCTGTGTAGGGTTATGTTCATACAGACTTTGCCCGCCATGGTGCAATCGCGGATTTTGTCGTTCCTCGCTATCGAGCGCCAGAGGTTCTGCGCCAGGGGCTTGTCGAGCCTCGCCCGTGGCGTTTTGGGGGGTGGCGAGGAGGTGGATTTTTGGGTGGCCAGGGCTGCCCGGCACCTGCTCGATGTAATGCCCGAGTCGAATTACGGGTGGATCTCTCGAATGGGTTTGGATTCAGGGGAGGAAAGAAGTGGCAATGAGTTCGAGTCGGTGCCAGCTTGGCTGAAAAGTGAGGCGGCTGCCGCTCGCGTGCTTCTGCCTTGGCTTCCTGTGTCACTGGATGAATTCAACTCGGCAGAGTCTTTCCCAGGCGGTGAGAAGAACAGGGAGTTGTCAAGCGAGGCTGGAGAAATTGAAGCGGAACCTATGGATGAAGATGTGGAAGACATTGAGATTTGCGAATCCTTGGGAGTTCCCCTAGAACCTGAAATTCAGGACAAGGCAACGAGTTTGAGGGCTCAGATTGCGAATTTCGAATCTACTAGCAGAACTGTTGCCTTAGCGAATGCAATCCACGAAATTTGCTTGGCAAAAGGGTTAAATTCTGTTCGAGTTCTGGAATTGATCGAACCTTGGAAAGCAGATGACGAGGCTGCTTCAGTTCTGATTTCCCACCTCACAGATGGAAGCGAAAAAGAGTTTACTTGGCCAAGCCTTGTTCTCTGCTCCATTATCCTTCCTAGACTATTGGTTCTTGAAGTTCCAGTAACTCGTGTGCTATTAACTGCGACAATAGAATACTGCAAGCTTCATCAGAAGGCTGCAGAATACGCACTGTTATTGCCGCTTGTAATGCGAAAGGAGGGCATAAATAACCCTGTCTGCGAGGCTATTACTAGGATCATCAAGGAATGCTTGCATCCAGCTCATGTCACGGCCTTCTGCCACAAACTGTTGTGTGATGGGAAAAATAACGAGAGATTCGTATGCTTACCCTCTCATCAATGCCTAATATCCCCTGAACTGGTATGGACGGAATCCTTGTTTAATCTGTTTCAGAACTTATTGAATCATAATATTCATCTGACCCAGGAGTCAGTTGATTGTATTGTTAACTCGGTACAGAAGTTGTCTTTAAGGTTCTCAAAATCTTTGAAGTTTGGAAATTTTTTACTATGTTTAGTCACCAAATGCGCTTCATCATTGAAGTCCCATAAGCAGCCGCTGACTAAAGCAGTTGAATGTACCAATACTCTCGTGACAAAGTCCATTTTGTCAAAGTTATCAAACTTATAGGCCTTTTTTGTATTTTCCTCTATGAGTTGCACCGTTACTGCTAATTAGCTAACAAATGAACTCCACTGATTCTAATATTCCTGCTGAATTTGAATAGCATGCAGCTTCATAGCTGATTGGTCAATTGCTAGATATCATCGTGCATACATGCAGTCTTCTTCTTTGGAGCAGATTTGCACTTTAGGCCCACTATCCACTCTCAAATGAGAAACAATCATTTAACCCCCAAGAAGTGACTAAGGTATGCCAGAATTATGATGCCATTACTCGGAATTTCTATATTGGTAAATAGTCAACTGCATGACCATCTCTGTATCTGGATTTTGTCAAGAAACTTGTGGAAGTAAAAAATCGTATGCTTGAATGATTCTGACGACTAATTCCAATAAACCGTAACAAGTAGCATTACCATCACATAATTATCTTGGGGCCATTTGATATAGTCTAGATCAGAATGAAAAGTATGCAATTTCAAGTCTGCTAATCCAGAATTTCAAACAAATGTACGACAGCTTGCTTTGCAGCATGTATCTGATTTTGATTGCTGTAGGAAGTGAAAAGGCCTAGTGCTCTAAGTGCGCAGTCTCCGAAGAAGTTTATCAACCTTGTGGGATGACAGTAACGTAATTACCCTGATTGCTTTCTCGATCACTTGCCACTTTTCCAACATGGCTATTTCTTTAGTTTTCCATGTTACTTTTTGCACGTGAGATAGCTGACTTCATGAATCTTCATATCATCAATAATAGATAGAAATAAGTCGACAAAGGATAATTTTATATGCTATTCTTCGTGGAATTACATCACACGTGGTTTGAGAATTGACAAGCAAACCAAACTGGTAGGAAATACATTTTAGACAAGCAGACCACAAGGGCCATTGGTCATTTTCTTTAAGGACTCAAATCGGGGCTCCTTGTCTAGAAACTTTGTCGTGGAGTAAAGTTTAAGATAATCTCCAAAACTAAAATGATTGGGGTATAGTAGTTTTGGAGCTGGAGATATGATGGCATCGGTAGCAGGATTATAGAAGGTTGCAATGGAGAGTCTGCTTCCATTTTTCTCGGTCATGACCCTGTGCAATGCACTTTTGTACCTTCCGTTACTCAAAACCTCCAGTTGATCACCTGTATTCACAAAGATGGCATTGTTCTTAGATGGTGGAATCTGTATCCAGTTTTTTTCTTTGAAGAATTCAAGTCCTGGGACTTGGTCATCTTGGAGCAAGAGTATGATCCCACCGGCATCAGTGTGCTCTCTGAGTCCCCTTACACGTTCAGGATGGGGGCATTGTGGGTATTTCGCCACCTTTGTCCCCACAGAAGGACCTTTTTCTCCGGAAAAAACTTTCTTTATGTGATCTTTATCCAAGCCAAGATTCTCACACATGAGCTCTGAGAGCTTCTCGGCTAGCACGATTAGTTGATCTATGTAGTCATCCATTGCCTTGCTGCAATTGTGCAGTGCTAATTACTCAATATGCATATATATAAGTGATGAAACTTTCTGTTTCATGAATTGTATGTGTTCATTTGTTATGAAAATACCTGTGAACTTACCAAAGATCTTCAGAAAGGTTTGGAAATACATTGATGTTGGATTTTGGACGATGTGAGATGAAGAAGCTGCTCTCCCAGTCTATGTCTGTAGTATGTCCATTTTCCAAACTTTTAGCTACTTCTGAATCATAGAAAGTTTCCTTCAAATTTTGCTCATAGTGTGAATTGACAAAATGCTTCACCTTCTCTGTCAACTCTTTGTCTACTCCATGGTTCTCAATCTGCAAACATAGCTAATACCATCAACTGAGGCATATATAATAAGGAACGTTTCTAGGTTTATCCATCAACTGAGGTATATATAGTAAGGAACGTTTCTAGGTTTATCTGCAGTAGATTGACAGTTCTACCTTAAAGAAGCCAAATTTCTCGCAAGCGTCGTGAAGTAGTGCCATAGTCTTGCTCCTGTTCCCTCCATCAAGCTGGCTGAAGTCTATTACAGGGACCTTCATCTCCTTCCTTTCTGTGTTTTTCTCTGTACTTGTTTGTGTGGATAGGCTGATTCTTGAGGAGTATTTATAGGGCTAGACTTTGGTATATGGATGATTTTCTTTTACTGTTTTGTAGTTATGGGTAGTTAGACTAGAAGAGAAGTTAGTTACAGACTTAACTGCAACCTTGTTTGAAGGGAAACTGTGGTGCCTCGAATCTAGCATGTAAAGTCCAAGTTCAGTTAATCAACACCATGTGATTGCACGATCTCAGTGTCTCCCATTTCTTGTGATCTATGAGTGAATAGTTTCTAGCTTGAAATGCAAGAAAGGTTTTTATAATTCTTTTGGAAAATTTTCCTGATTGGGTGATTTTCTCCTCATAAGACTCATTCCTCTCTCTCCCTCGCATGCACATGCATAAACACAAGCATAAGCAAGCATGATGGTATTCTATGCCAACCAGGTTATAGTTTATTCTCTTTGGGAGGCACATTTACATTGGTGGTTTCTTTAGTAGCAACCAGCAAGGTCAAACAAAACTAGGTGCTGTGTGGCGCCGAGCTGTTTCAAATAGCCTCTCGAAACAGGAAACCAGGAACATTAACCTGGAAACTACCTATGGGCGATTTGACCGAGAATTTTTTGAATATCATCAATTGTTGGTAAGATTTTGACAAATACTATTGCGGTCTCAATCAAAATTCTCTAACAAATTTAGCTCGAGATTGGAATCAGGTGCTTTCAATTTGGTTGTTGATGATGTATATCTGGTCTCTGATCCTACGTAAATCTATTATTGCTTGCCCAGATTGATTTTATGTGAGCGTAGGTGAGATTCCAAGAGGTCTAATTATATACTTGCATTATGCAAGTTTGAGGTACATTATTGGGACATGATGACGTTGGAATTGTTCTTTGATTGAGAAATATTAAACTAAGAACGGAATTAGCGGAGTCGAATCACTGCATATGCTGGTATCTGACGCGATGCTAAATTTAATTGTTAGTGCCCTCTAGTACAGGCACATTGCATTAGAGTATGATTTTTTGGCCTTTGTTGTTGGGGTACTGGTACTGCACTTTTGGCTGATTAGATGCTGCAATAGTGAGTGCTAAGTGATTCTTCCTAGTTTGATCAACTATTTTCCATGCTTAGAGAAAAGAAGATGCATGTCTGGCCAGTGATCGAATGCCTAGCCTGGCGTTAACGTTCCTTAGTTTGTTTCGATAACACCTTGAGACTTCAATAGTTCATCTCTAGTACATCATACTGATATTTTGGGTTGTCTGACATTTCTAAGGCTAGCGAGTAGAGTGGTTTCTTCTTTGTTAGGCTAAGTTTGATCAAAGGTTAGTCTCCTGTTTTGAGCTTCTTCTTTTTCTTTTCCTTTTTTTCTAAAGACGCGATCCGATGGCAGTCTATTTTAACCGTTTGCTTAGAAGTAGATTTCAAGCATCATTGCAATTCTCTCCTCACTGATTTTCTGAAACCGAAATCAAGCTGGCGAGTGTCGGAAAGTCCTACGAATGCGATGCAAACGGGGCTAACGAGGGATGGAGGATCTGCATCCGGCGCTCAACACTGACTTGAGCTGGTTTATTGATCTATAGCAGTATTCCTCTTGCTCTGTCGAAGCAACCGACATTTTTCTGAGATCTAAACTTTGCATGCTCCTGTGAGGTTGGAATAACATAAAAAGGCAAGGATTCCGGCATGATAATCACTAATCATCCTTAACTAATCGCGAATAGATGAGTTAATTGAGGACATGATTGGGGTTTGGTGGGCTTATGTCTTTTTGCCGTGAAAAACCTGGCACTACTTCTGCTGGTATTGGTAACATGTTAGAAACCGGTTCTGCGAAAATTGATGGACACATGCAGTCCAGTTTTCTCAGTTGTATGTCTACTTATTTATTTTTATTTAGCTTAGCATTAAAAACATATTAAAGCCTGCATTTGTTTTGGGTGGGGTGCATGGGACGGGCAATTATCAAAGTCACATGGAAATCTCGATTTGTTTTGGTCCTTTCGATTTTTGTACATCTATGTGAATATATTAAAATAATCTTCTCGATGTGTTGTTGCCTCTTAAGTGTGGCACTTGAGGATTGGAAATTGCTAGGATCTGACTCTTCTCATGACAAGAAATATTTTTTGATGCTTTTCCAACAAAATTAGAAAAACATAACTTTCTTCATTATTTAACTGTTCAAATTTAAAATATTTTTAGATATTTGTCAAGGAAAAGGACACTAGAAGTGTCATCACTTTAGTGTCATAATTTTTCGCCAGATTACTTCAGTGCCATATCCAAGAAAACGGTTATTTAAGTGCTTCTGGCAATCCAATCAGGCAAATAATATTACTATGGGTTTTTTATTTTAAAAAAAAAGAGAAAATGCACGTAAACGATGAGATGTCCTACGATCACAAAGCCACTCTACACTAGAACAACTTAATCTCTCCTCTCCTCTTGAGTGCTTGCGCTCTCTCTCTCTCTCAAGCTCCAATGCTTCAATGGCGATTATCCCTCGTGAAAAGATATATATAGAACCTCTACGCGTCGCGTAAGGAGAGGAAGTTCCAATTGTCATCGATTTTCTTAGCTATTGGATGCTTAATCTCAGTCCGTGGTTTCATTTTGCTGTCAACCGCCATGTCGAAGACCTTTATGTCAATATGAGGTCGTGCGAGATTGCGGACCATTTCGTGGTATTTCTGCTCCTTCATGGAGATGCTCTTCGTTGGTGAACCTGCATTTAAGGCTCATTTAGTAGGAGTGTCGCTTTGGAGTAACCTGAAGTCGCTGTCCATCCGCAACTCAGAGGTGACCAGTGAGGTGATACACGATATCTTGAAGGGTAGCCATGTTCCTGAGTACGTTAGGGTTGGAAAGATGCTACGGTTTGAAGAAAAATATCAAGCTTTGTTTGAGAATTAGGGTTTCCCCTCGATGATTTCGAGTCCTCTTTTGTTGTCGCTGCATTTGAGAATTAGGGTTTGTGCTTGGGCAAACATGTTGAACAATGTCGTTGAGGGCATTTATGTTGACTTAGAGCGCCAACAAGCCACGTCGATTGGACAAATGATACATAATTGTCACGTTGGATTTTCGGCGTCACCTATCAATGATGGTGCTTAAGTGATCATTTTTTTTATCAAAGTGGAACTTAAGTGATCCGAAGAAAAATTTTGACACTAAAGTGAGTATCGTGCGAAAGTTATAACACTTTAATGATCTTTTCCCTATTTGTTAGTATACAAATATTTCTATTGTTTATATGCATCTAAGAGATAACATAGTATTTTCAATATATATATATATATATATATATATATATATAGAGTATTTTATATTGCGTTTGTGACATTTTAATTTTATACTAACTAGTTGCATTGAAATATGATAGAATGTTTAATATTGTTGACACCAAATGTTTAATATTAAAGGTGGTAACCGTTGAAGCAGTTGGGGGTGATGTAGCTCCAATGGAGTCAATGATTTTTGAAATAACTGTATGTGTACAAGTAGTGATGGATAGTAAGTACCAAAAAAGTACTAAAGCTATTGCATTGGTACCAATTCAGTCATAAAACATTTTAATTGGATCAATTTAGTCCTAAACTTTTTAACATTGATACCAATTCAGTCTATTCAGCCAATTGAGGCTAGAAATTGCTGACACGGATGCCGATTGTCCTACATGGCATGATCGCTGCTAACGTGGAAAATTTTAAATAATTTTTTTCTTTTTTTTTTCCTTTTTTTTCTATGGTTTTTTTTTTCGTTCCTTCTAGTGGGGGAGGGTGGCTCTTACTAGCGAGAGTAAGGGTGGCCCTCACCGAATCTAGCAAGAGCTAGATCCTCGCAGCCTAGGCAAGGATTGTCCTCCCCCAGGTCGTAAGACGCGCGGGCAACCCTTACCTAGGCCGCGAGGGTCTAACCCTCACCAGATCCGACAACGGCCACCCTCACCTAGGCCGCTAGGGTCCAACCCTCACCCTTGCTCTCGCCGGCGAGGGCAACCCTTTCTTGGCCAGTCATCGGCCCTCGCTTGTGGCTAGTCACTAGCCATGGCCGAGCACCAGCCATAGGTCCAAGGAAGAAGAAGTAAGGAAAAAAAATTAAAAATTCAAAAAATTATTTAAAAATTCCACGTTAGCATTGGCTGTGCTAGTGTCCAAGTTAGTGATTTCCAATCTAAATTGATCGGATGGACTGCATTGGTATCAATATAAAAAAGTTTAGAACTGAATTGATCCAATTGAAAGGTTTATAACTAAATTAGTACCAATGTAATAGGTTTAATACTTTTTTGGTACTTTTCCCGAGTCATGTATAGCATGTGTAGCTTTCTTAGTACCTACTGTTAACTGTCAAATTGTAGGTATAAATACTCGAATTGAAATCTGTACAAGAAATGACTAATCAATCAAAGATTACAAGTTATTCATCTTCACTTCCAGTTTATTTTTACATTTCTAGTTTTTTTATATGCCGTGAACGATTGCGCCCGATCGCGATACTATTTCTTGTTCAATAATCAACGAAGAATCCTTTCACGATGTTTGTCGGTTCGTATCGATTGATCCACTTTTCGAAAAGACATTTCGCCGACATTTCGGTGAAATAAATACCATTAATGATAAAATGTTTTCTGCACAATTTCAATTACGTTTTTGAAAGACAACGTGTGGGTTAACATATACAGCTTATTTTTTATTTTTTTCATTTACAGATCTCTATACCTCTTTGTCGTATGGAGCCTTTAAATGTCATTTGCTTTACCCTCTCAAAGCCCTTGTCCTAAGGCCGAGGTGTTTGATAACACGATTGCATCTTCTAACCTTCCCCTCGCTAGTAATTTCGTATTCCAGTCTTGCCCTCGCGAAGCAACCGCTTATCTTCTCCCTCTCTGGAACCGACGCTCCAGGTCCATATCCAGATCCGGGTGTCAGATCCGAAGCTCCGTCGAGGGTCGTGACGGACGCCGACGGCTGTCGAGGGCGGCCGCGGGTCGCCGGCGGTCGCGGAGGATGTGGCGGGCCGAGGCGAGATTCGGGTTCCCCGTGACTCGGGCCGCCGAAGCCGCGCGACCCCCGGCCCCTCCTCAATCTCCAAATTGGGCCGGTCAAGAGTGGGAAATGGGCCCTCTAGAGGCCCATCTAGAGGGGGGCTTCCTCCTCTGCTCGTGCGACGCCGACAGATCGCACGCGTGCTTCGTAAAAGGATTCGCAAGAATTGACCCTCGTTCTTCACGAAGAAAAAAAACGTGGGGTCTTCCTCCATGCGCCGTTGCCACGCTGGAGGAGACCGTGCACTCATTTTTTGGGTCCATATTTAAAAATAAAAAATTCGCATTTCTGCGTAAACAAATGGGTAAGCGCGTTGAAAGCCGTAAAATATGTCGCGAAAGTGCAATTGAGTCACAAAACTTTCGAAAAGTGCAATCGAGTCCTGAAACTTGTCAAATTAATTCGATCAAGTCCTTCCGTTGACTGTAGTTTTTGAAAGTTTTAAGGCTCGATTGCACTTTCTTGATGAGTTTCGGGGCTCAACTGCACTCCTGTGACGAGTTTGAGGACTTAATTGTATTTGGGTGCGATAACTTATGTACGACGTTCACTTAAATGTTATAACCTTTTTCCCGATCACTTAAGTGTCGTGCATAACTTTTCAATCAATCATTTAAATGCCGTGGCTTTTTAAAAACGTTTACCCAAGTGTCAAAAATTCAACGTGACATATCACTTGTGTTAAACGCTTTTAAAAAATTATGACACTCAAGTGATCGATTAAAAATTATGGCACTCGAGTGATTTATTAAAAGGTATAACGCTAAAGCGAACGTTTTGCAAAAATCATGATACTCGAGTGATAAAAAAAAAGTTACGGCACTTGAGTGATTGATTGAAAGTAATAGCACTCTAAAAGTAATAGTGCTCAAGTAAATGTTTTATAGAAATCATAATACTCAAGTAATCAGAAAAAAAAGTTATGACATTCAAGTGAGCGCCATACAAAAATTATGACACTTGTGGTATTCTTATCTTTATTTCTTTAATTTCTCTGTTTAATTGCTGCTTTTGCGTTTCTTCGACCTTTTTCTTTTTGGCGTTTTGACATTCAAAGAAAAATTAGAAGGGAAGTTTGAATTACGCAATATGACCTAAGTTTGAATTCGAGGTTAAACATGACCGTTAGGCTAACAGCGTTGGGTAATAGGATATTTTGGTCGGGCCGGTCGAACCGGTGATAAAGTTATGGGCGAGCCCAATATATTTGTGCAACCTTGTCATCTTTGATGCAACTCTTCCTTTGATTTTCTCATGCAAAATGCTTCTTCTTTGTTAGAATAAATTTATCAATGCTTTTTCTCTATGCACAACATCAAACTCAAGCTTCTTGCATGGATGTAACCTATGATTCACCTAATGCTCACCAACTTTCAATAATTACAAGACCCTTCTTAATTTAATGAAATTTCTTTTGAATCTAGCTGCACACGAATATTTCAAGCAACATAAACATTCATTTCGGGAAAAATCTCTTTCTTGTTAGTTCAGACCAGTATCAAGAATTTCGATTACCGCGAGTTTTCTGGCAGCAACGTTTAAAGCATGAAGAAAGAGAGAGAGAAATAGAGACGTCGGACCCAAATTGACCAAAAGAGCTCGGAAAGCTATACCTAATAAAGATTTCGCTTTATAGTATTGGAACAACTACTTAGCATGACAGCCCAACAAGAATCTAGCAAAAAAATGGGCATTCGATATGCAATGCTATCTTTAGCATCGATTTAATCATACGATAACTAACAATACTTTATGCGCATTTTAATTCTCTCATTTGATCGAATATCGAGTTGGCATTGTTTTCGGCCATTATCTCTAATCTTGTACATCCAACCACGGAAATTTGCATAATTACCGAAATTTCTGCACTTTTTTTTCCGCTATTTTTTCCCCTTTTCCCAAAAAAAGAGACGGAAAAAAAGGGAGAAAAAAAAAAGAAAAAGTTCACGATCAATGATCATGATGATGGGAAGAGTTAGCAGCAGCGGCAGCAGCATGTTCTCCGCGCCGCGCGCACCCCGCGCGTGAGTGGCGAGCGCGTGGGGATCGCAGTTCCCTCGGCAGGCGGGCCCCACCCACGGCCGCAGAGCCGCTGGAGGGATGGGAGGAAAGCGAAGCGAGGAGGGCTCTTCCGTACTTTCACCTCGGACCCCTTTTTTTTTTTTTTGCCCCCGGAGCTTCAACTCCGCAAAACCAAAAAAAAAATAAAAACCATTTCCCTCTCTCTCTCTCTCTCTCTTCTGCGCCTCTCCACACTGTTACTGAAGAAGACGCAGGAGCAGGAAGCGGAAAGCGGAAGGCGCCACTCCCTCCGCCGCCTCCGTCCGGTGTCGCTCCGGCCGCCGCCCCCCCCACCTCTCCGCCGGCAATGAGGCTTCGATCCAATGCGCGCCTCTCGCCGCTCCTCGCGCGCGCCAGCCTCCTCCTCCTCCTCCTCCTCCTCCGGTTCCCGGCCTCGCTCGCGGCGGCCGATACGACCGGCGGGGCCTCCGACGCCGGCGCCGACGCCGCCGCCTTCGCCGACGAGATCAACGCGACCGCGGCCGAGCTCAATGCCTCGCTGCCGAGATCCAAGGAGGACAGCTTCGCGGACATGATCGATCGGGCCCTCGAGAAGGAGTTCACCGAGAGCGACCAGAACGAAGGTTCGTGCTGGATCTGAACACTTGGACTCGCTCCCTCGGACGGTCCTCGCGTTTTGTTGCCCGGTGATGTAGTTGGCCTAGGGTTTCGGATTCGTTGGGGGGGGGGGGGTGCTAGGACATTCGTTTGGAGTCGATGCTGGCGAGTGCCGTGGAGGAATTGATTTGCTCTTTTGGTTGAACGATTAGGTTGAAGCTGAGAGTCGATTTCTCTTGCTGCATTTTAGTTGATCTCCCGATGGCTGCTGATTTTCAAACTCTTTGGTTTAACGCTCAGATTGTCCGTACTGTACAGTCTAGTTTGCAATAAGCAGTGTTAAGTTGGATTAGCTTTCAGCTCCAGATTTTTCCTTAATTGCAGTTGGACGAAGGATGAAAAATATGGAAGTGATTGAGAGACTTGCTTTTGCAATTCTTTGGTGCTTTTCCTTTCTGAAACAGGAGAAAATGGTCCTGCTCGGGGTAGTCATTAGATTAGCGATGTGTGTGGGCATCTTACCGTCCCGTCTTGTTACTTGCAGCTACAGATCCTGGAAGCTTCAATAACAGTGTTGCAGGGCAGCAGGTTAGCATCTTTTGTATGAAATGTTGTCCTAGAGACTGATCTTCATTGATGGGCCTTTCATTTATTCATTTGTTCTTTATAATATCTATTGCTTGCTAGGTAGCAAGTTCACCAAAATCTTCTACAATTTTGAACTTTTGAATCATCAGAGAACTTAGTAGATAGGTAAATATTGTAATGAATGTATTAGTCTATGCTGGATTCTATTTGTAATAAGTAAATGCCCGATTAAATCATAAAACTGGCATAACAACTTTTAGTTAGAAAAAGACGTCTCTCTGAAAGTTTGGCTAACTACCTGCAGTCTGGGCTGGAGCCATTGCAGCTTGTTCTGTTGATCAAGCCTAGAAGAGGAAAAAATTAGTGATTCTTCTGTTACTGATTCAAAATTAGAATTACTATTTGTATTGGCTGTGTATTATAGTAATGGCCTCTTGAATGGGCTCTATGGCTTGAACATACATTGAATGTGGTATATTGTGTTTTATCAGGCAGTTTTGGAAACTGTTGCTAGAGTAAAGTCCAAGAAGAATGACACCAAGGAGGATAAGTATATCTTCTTCTCTATCACACGGTTCTGTCAATAATTCTCTCTGTACTAGGCACTCAGCCGTAGGTAATAAATTGATGAGATCTCTCAGCCATTTATCGAGCCTTCTGTCAGGTCATTCCAACTACATACTGTTTTCAACCTGGATAATGAGAACCGAGCGGAAGACACACCAATGCTGATTGATCGGAAGGTACGTAACTTGGGAAATATATCGTGTCTAAATCATATGTATGGAATACAGATTTCTCTTTTGTTCTGCTTTTCTTATCCCATTACGAGGAAACTGCCGTAATCCTTTCCACAAATGGAGGTCTTCTTCTCTGTGTTGAAGCCTCTCCTTTAGTGAAAAAATAATTTCATAACTCAATCATGCGGGACATTTATGTTCAGGACAATGTCTTCATCATATCAAATCCAAAGTCGAAGTACCCTGTGCTACAGTTAGACTTAAGGTTGGTATACGATTATATGCTCAAGCCATGTTTTCTAGTCTCTGGAGGAAAGTTATGTGTTGGCTGATTCAAACTTTTGGTATTTCTATACTTTCAGGTTGATATCAGATCTTGTAGTTGTCATTGTCTCTGCCACCTGTGGTGGCATCGCATTTGCTTGTGCCGGACAGCCGGTATGATTTTGCAAGCTCTTCTTTTTTCTTATCTAGGTTTTAGAGAAAGCCTATTATTAAGAATACCTGGCTTGTGGTCTTACTTAAGTCTTAATTGGGTCTCTCAATTAATGTATCATCCTTTAACTTTGCAGGTGATTACCGGGTATTTGCTTGCAGGATCTTTCATTGGACCTGGCGGCTTTAGCTTTGTTAGCGAATTGGTGCAAGTATGATGCTCTGTGTCTATGCTGAGCGCTATATCAAGTGCAATAAAGCTTCAGATTTTAGCCGAGAATATGTGCTAAATGTTGTTTTTTGTTGGTTCTGTTAAATCATTGAGCTTGATCATGTATGCTTGTCATCCACATTAATATCTTCCGGGGTAAGGTCTGGCGTTTATGATAATTGAGAAAAGGTCTGCGGAAGGTCATATGGAGTTTTGCAGTTTTAAAGGAGGAAATTTTAAACATCTCCATCATGCTAGCTTAACTTTGCTTGCCTTTTTTATTACATTTCGGTAGTACCTGTGAGAGGGAGGGTTATGTTTAGAATGATAGATGCATGATTTGCCCCTATAGAAAACTAGTCCGTACATGTAGTTGGAGCAGTTATCTTGAAATTGTTGTGTGGTCTTTGACTAGAAATGGTTGTTTTGCAAATGCAGTGGTTGCCCTACTTCACTGAATCATTCCTTCTTAATATTGATTTTGTCATTAATACATGCACACAGGTTGAAACAGTTGCTCAGTTTGGTGTAATTTTTCTTCTTTTTGCGCTGGGACTTGAGTTCTCAGCGGCTAAGGTTGGTTTGACTTACCTTCCTTATTTCTTTGTGCTTTCCCTTGCTTATTCATCTTTTATATTGTATGTAGTTAGCAATTGATGCTAAATCCTCTTGCACTACATTTTACAGCTACGTGTTGTTAGAGCAGTCGCTGTTCTGGGAGGTCTTCTCCAGATTTTCCTTTTCATATGCTTGTGCGGCATAACTGCCTCGGTATGCTAATCATTTTCTGCATGAGCTGATATATATCATTCCTGATGGAATCACATTAACTGTGGTCTCATCCTTGTGTCAAGGACTTGATTTTCACTTGATATTATTAGGACATTTGCATTGATTGTGCATAAAAATGTGTGCCCTACATGCAAAATCATCCTGATCGTAAAATGGATGGGAAAGATCACCTGTAGGGCTTCCAATATGTGAAGGAAATCTCACTCATAGATTGTTCTCTATTGAGAGAATATTTCTTGTCGTACCATGAATTTTACAGAATCATGTCTTTTTAGATAAGATCATTCAGGATGGCATTAGCAATAGGAGGATTCTACTTATGACATCTAAATCCTTTTTTTTTGGACTCTGTGAAGAGAAGTTTTCTCGAAAAATTGTTTTTTTTCCCATTTTGTAAATTTGGCACGGATGTATTTAAGACAAGGGACCTCATGTGTATGGCTTCATGCTTTTTGCAGTTATGTGGTGGTAAACCTTCAGAGGGGGTATTTGTTGGTGCATTCCTCTCAATGTCTTCGACTGCTGTGGTAATTATTTTGAAGTATCTTATTGCACATCTTAGCCCTCTTGTACTTGGAAGCTGTAATGGAAAACTCTCATTGGCTGTTGCTTCTTTATAAGCAAAGTGCTGGTTATTGTTCTTTTCTTTCACTGAACTTGCTATAAGGCCGAAATATGAAGTTCTCTTTCTAAACTTTCTTTGTTTCTTTCTGTTTCTCATAAATGTTGACTTTTTTATGTTCTGTATACGGTAATTATCATGGAGTTAATTTGATTGTGAGAAGACTAGACCTAATTGTTGTTGCATGCAGACAGCAGTGTCTGATATTTTTCTGCTAAAATTCTCAAAAGCAAGATCCAAATGTACTCTTTTGAAACCTAGAACAAATGCAACCTCAATCTGTGGCCTTTTCTTTTCCTCCTTTTTGATGAAGGTTGGAACCATCTTGAGAATCTCAACTACTGGCTTCCACAAAGCTGATACCTTGTTATACATAACATTCTTGTGATGCGACCTCCTGTTTCCTCATTTCTTCTTTATAGCCTTAAGTCAGTAGGATGTCTTGGATATGGAAGCTTCATTGCGAAACAGATTAACTTAAATGATTATTTCAGGAAATTTTTTAGAAGCATTTTGGAGATTGATGCATTGTCTCTCCTAAATTCGCTTATCATTAATGTGGAATTCTACTCTCTCTCTCTCTCATGCATCCGCCCACGGAGAGGGAGGGAGGGAGGGAGATGAATCCTACTTCTAGTTAGGTTTTGTGATCGACTCTTGCACCTGCTGAATAACTTGCAAATGTATGTAGTACTTTTTAGAGGCAAATATGTGATTACTGATGAAGTATAACCTGTTTTATCTTGGGGCTTGCAGGTTTTAAAATTTTTGATGGAAAGAAATAGTATAAGTGCTCTTCATGGTCAAGTTACAATTGGAACCCTTATTTTGCAGGTATGCATATTTTTTGTTTGCTAATTGAAGTTTGTTGAGATTCTTTTGTTACTGGCGTCACATTTTGATCTTTTTGGTATCCAGGATTGTGCTGTTGGCTTGCTGTTTGCTCTCCTTCCAGTCCTTGGTGGTACTTCTGGCATCCTTCAAGGAGTGATATCCATGACTAAATCGTGAGCATTGGATCTACTGATTTTCAACTGGTTTTATATGAATGCAAGCATATATGCATGATTAATACCACAGATTCGCAACCTTTATGTGATAATGACAAGAACCTGTTTTGTTTGCTGCAGTGTGTGCGTGTTTTAACAGGTGTTTTGCTAATGTTATTATTGACTTTTGTTTAAACTTGCACTTACTATATGTTATCCCCTATTTGAAAAACATTTGGTGTTATGTAAATTGACATGTTGAATGATCTCTGGCATAAGTTCTTTTCATTTGTTAAATTTTCTCGCTATGCTGATTTCTGATGTTATAATTCTTTATAATTATGCTTTTGATCTTTTCCAGGTTGGTGATTCTAATTGCATTTTTGGCGATTTTGTCGATATTATCACGTACATGTGTACCGTGGTTCCTTAAGCTTATGATCAGTTTGTCATCACAAGTAAGCATCTAGTTCCCTTTCAAAAATAATATTGTGTTGTTGGATACTGTTTGACTGGAACTTATGCTATGCAGACTAATGAACTTTATCAACTGGCGTCGGTGGCTTTCTGCCTGCTTGTTGCTTGGGTTAGCTTCATTTCTCTTTTTTTTTTTTTTTTCTGTTTTATGATTGAATACTCATCTAGAAACAACTCCACAAGTACCTGTACATGTCACTTTGTGCAAATGTATTAAGTTGAGCTTTGCAAGTGATGGAATCAGGTCATCTGCAACATATACTCATATTTGTGCATCCACGCCGTTGATATGTGATATGATATGTCGGCCTTGTTTCAGTGTAGTGACAAGTTGGGCCTGAGCCTTGAACTGGGCTCATTTGCTGCTGGAGTGATGATATCAACGACTGATCTAGCTCAACATACTCTTGAACAAGTATGAATTTCCCTCTTAAAATAGTTTTAGGAAACACAGCAGCTGATGACATTCAATATCACTTCTCGCTTTTTGGGTTCCCTTTTTACATATCGAGAGACAATTCTGCAATTGGCATCGGTCCCTATGATTCTTTCCTTTTCCTTTTCTTACTGGTCTCTGACTCTTTTATTTTCTTTTGCTGCTCTATTTCTTCATGTTTTCTTCCTTTGTGGGTCCTTTTTTTTTTGTTGGGGGGGGGGGGGGGTGGGTGTGTGGGGGGGGGAATTTTGAGCAAAAAGAAATGTCCATAGTGATGAATGTAGACTGCACTAAATGTGACTCAGAGAGTTGCTTCATGGACTACAACATTCAGAGAAATATTACTGAATAGCTTGCTAAACCATGCATGCTTTTGGTGGCATTGATACCAGTTGTAACCGTTAGACTTCGATCAGTAACCATGTTCTTCCGTATTTCTGTTGCAACCGTGTTTAGGCATTGTTTTTCTTGTTATACTTTATCTGTTGTTATACTCTTACATTGGTCCTTTTTTCTTAGGTTGAACCTGTCCGAAACTTCTTTGCTGCTCTTTTTCTTGCCAGCATTGGGATGTTGATACATATTCATTTTCTCTGGAATCATGTTGATATTTTACTAGCAGCTGTTATATTGGTGATCATCATAAAAACAGTAGTGGTGGCCACAGTTGTGAAAGGATTTGGATACAACAACAAGACCGCACTTCTTGTAAGACTTTACCAGATAGCGTTTCCTTCTCTCGTTTGCTTCACCTTAGGTATTTGCCACATTCCTTACCCTGCCTTGACTAATCTTTCATCTGTAGGTGGGAATGTCTCTGGCACAGATTGGGGAATTTGCTTTTGTCCTTCTCAGTCGTGCTTCTAATCTTCAAATAATTGAGGTCTCTGCTTCAATTTATTTTATTTTGAAGTCTGTGTTTGTAGCACATGTAATATTATACCTAACTTTATGGGTCTCATTGCCAGTGTACTGGTCCCTAAAGTAAAATATAGAAAAATATATGATATTTTAAAAGAAATGGACAAATGATAGCTGGGAATATATGCAGTATAGAGGCATCATTTTGCCTATATTTCGTCTATTGAATCAGTCATTGGCACATTCACACTGGGTACTGCCCCAAGGTTGGGGTTGAAAAGTTTCCTTTATGGAGGTGGGGGTGGGGTTTGGAAACCTAGGACTGCAAAAGTTCTGCTTAGCAAAGGAAGAAAGAAAGAAGACTATTTTGATCATTTGTAAATCAGAGAGTATAAACTCTCAAAAACGATGATTGTGCACATATTTGTTTTATGTGTATTTTAAGCCAAGCAATTAAAGATGTTTACTTTTGTTCGTAGGGTAAACTGTACCTCTTGCTACTTGGTACCACAGCTCTCAGTTTGGTATGTATCGACTTTACTGTCTGTCTTTCAATATACCCTGCGTGACTGCATATTATTTTTTTGGTGTCGATGAGCAATTGCTAGTTTGGACTTCAAGAAGATTGAATCCTGTAAATCATTTGTAGTGTCAAGATAACGAGGATGTTGCAAAAAAGATGGAAAAGAACTGTCATTGATGGTGAATCTTCTTGAATCTTGGACGACTCCCATGTCACAGTTATCATACCAGAACTAGAAGTGATGTTGCATATTTAGTAGTGACCCATTTCGATCAAAATTCCTTAGCGTCTAAAATTGCGAAGCACATTGCTCAATCCTATCTTGCAACCACTAGGCGCATGTTTATGACCATTTCAGTGGGGCCTTTTCAGGTGACCACGCCATTGCTGTTCAAGCTGATTCCTGCTGTTGTACATCTTGGAGTGCTATTGGGCTGGTTCACCCCCGACAGCCCCAGCGAGGTAAATCCCAAGCACCTGATTATACTCTCTTTTTCCTTATATATTTATATTGACCGGTGCGAACCGTGCAATTTAAAAGAACTTTCGGCAAATTTTTGCTGGAGCAAGTGCTTCGAGGTTATATTGAATATGGTTTCTGCTCCCAGATTGGATATAAAGGAGATAGCCTTCGTGCAGAAAGTGCTAAGCGTATTACCTTCATGGTCCAAGGCTCTCATGATTCATGATATTAAATAAATCACAAACCCACAGAATGCCAATTTCCCGCCTTTTCCTGACGGGCTTCTTATGCTCTGGGGGGACAGGTGCCTAAGACCGCAAAGGAGGTTGACTGAGCATGCAGTTTCTTCCTTTTGTGATGAAGCTCTTCTTGTGTTTGCCTACTTCCGGTACATATTTTCTGATCAGAAATCAGAGCAAACAGCACGCCAACCGTAAGCCAAGTAAAAAAAAAAATGGGGGAGTGTATATGATTCACACGCAAAAATATACTGCTAATTTTGGATCAAGGTCGTCATTTTTAGTCTCTTTGGTGGCCTCTAGTGTATCATATTGTCCATGGAAATGTAGGTAGAAAATTCATATTCTCTTTGCTTTCATTTTAGCAAGTTGATTGATTCATTTTTTTCCCTCTTCAAAATTTTGAACTTCTCGGCGTGTTACTTTGGATACGAACTAACAAAGATCTGATGTAGCGTTCTAACTAGTGTATCATATTCACGCTTTCCTTCATTATCGTTTGTGCTTCCTCTAGTTTCGCTGTATATATTTCTTTTGCCTTTAATTAAATTTTGGCATTTTCCGGCGCCTCCACTAGTCGCATTATGTATTTTTTAGCCCCTCTAATGCAGCAGGCGTTGCGTTTGAAAGGCTTTTTTCAAGGAAGTGGATGATTTCTGAGAATACAAGTGAGCCGAAGGGATACACAATTACATGTACTTGAACCTTCTTAGGAATCATTAGCACGTGAAGCAGTTCAAATCGTTATGGGCCAGCCAGATGGTCGCCCCCATATAAGTTGTTGCAAAATCCATTTGTAATCAATGCTTTGGATAGGTAGCTCTCTCAGGTTGGTCAAAGGCATTGGAAAGCAGACGAGAGTGGTTCGGGGGTCGTATTCTTTCTAAAGTGACTATTGAATGCATCATGTGATCGACGATTTGCTTTGTCTGGGCACACGGCAGTGCAGAGTATTGGGGGGCGGAGATTAGACTCCTAACGATTCGGATGATTAGGAATAAGTCTCGAAAAAGAAAGAGCGCTAAGAAAGGCAAAAATCATACTGAATTGTGGGAGGATAAGATCAAGGTGAATGATTACATCTTCCATAGTTTCAGGAGGAGAAAATGATACAAATGGTCTTTAAAATTTCGATTTAATATGCAAGGCAGTTCCTGAATTTTATCCTAACATTCAATATGGTTTATGAATTTTTAAAATGTAATGTGGTCTTTGAATTTTTTGTACTTGTTCAATTTGGACCTTGGGTTATATGAAGATATCCAATGTTGTTCCTGATCTTGAATCAATAGAAGGATATTGTTGAACATTTTCATATATTTCAAGGATTAAATTGAATATGTATCAAAAGTTTAGGGATCACGTTGGACAAATTAAAGGTTCAGGAAATACATTGCAGTTATGGTAAAATTTAGAGTTACAACGAACAAATTAAAAATTCAGAGACTACATTATATATTAGACTAAAATATAAAAATTATTTATGTCATTATCTTTTTTTTTTTTTAAGGGAACAGAGTCGGATCCTTCACGATATTCTTTCTGAAACATCCAAATCAATGCACAATCGACATTTCTGAGATTCTTGCTTAGCTTGTTGAAAGGTCTCCCCCTTTCATTGGAAAAGTGATTCTTCAATGCTGCAAAATCTCGCTCATGCATGTGTGGGGACATCCTCACCCAAAGAAAGATTTTTGGCACCAAAGAAGAGGCTACTCGAAGCTCTTGATCGGTATCCAATTGGTGGCGATTCATGCCCAAGTCAATGTCGCATTAAATTCTCTGCCAGAGATATTTGGTACTCGATTTTGAATCGACTATGAAACATTGGGCCCCTTTAATTTAATTTTGAAAAATACCTTTGCAAAATGCTAAAAGGTTTTTTGAAATGCAAGCAGTATTTGATAAATATATTTTAAAATTACATTTAAAAGTAACTTTGGCCTAAATATCATTTGGTAAAAACTGTATTTTGTAAGGGGCTTTTGCTGATATTTTAAAAGAAGAAAAGCTTGAGGTGGAGCTCAACCATCGGCCACCGCTGCCGGCCAAATCTAATCGCCAGCCAGCCGCCGACGGCCAGCCTCACCTAACCTCGGGCGAGGCGGCCTGAGGTCGCTCGACCTCAAGTGTCAGCCGGGTTGCGCACCCAGGCGACGCCTCCTGGGTCGCCCGACCTCGACGACCATTGCTTGGGGTCGCGCGATCTCAAGTGGCGGTCGTCGACCGCCAGACCTGCTGCTTGGGGAAGATGAACAATGCTATGAACAGTGTGATGAATAGTAAACTTGCATTCCGAAAATGCAACTTGCCAAAGAACTTTCGGACTTGCCTCGAGCTAAAGGCCTTTAGAGTCCTTTGGCAATGCAATTACATTTCCTCAAAGCTCTCCAAAAAAATTGCCAAACACATTTGCATTTGGCCAAGGAACTTTAGAGCCCAAATGCTCATTTCAAATGCCGAACCAAACGGGGCCGTTACGCAGCACGTGCATTTTACATTTGGCTAATTCGATTCAAATAACACCACCGCCAAGATTAACATTTTCATCGCGTTACGCTCCAATTTATTATCCAAGTCAAGGCCCGTCTTTTCCGGGTATCTACTCTGTTAAACCCCGTCTCGTCACAAAGTCCGATGTGCCAATGCCGCCTTTATTTCAATCCATGTCGTGATCGTGCGAAAGATAAATTTGTCCATGTTGCCTTGTATCTCCCCCCGTTAGTGATTGAAACGGGATCTTCAAACTCCCCAGACTCTCACAAGACGTGTTGACATTTAGTCTCGCCGACATGGTCTTACGATCCGGGAAAAAAAAATATCAAGAAAAGAAGACAACAAAAATAAATAGAGGTCCCCTGCTTCTTATCTGGCCTTACAAATGTTCCCCCGCAAAGATACAAAACGAGATGGATTTACTCCATCATTGAACATGGAATGCCGGCAAGGACTCGATGGAGTGGCTTCCTTCTGAGTCAAGTTTGTGGACAAGATGCATTTCCTCCTTATCTTTCTAGCGACAGCCAACGTTTCGAAACGTGTCACTTTTCTAGTCACACAAAACTCTTGTTGCTTTGTATACCAAAAACGAAATTGTCTCCTCATAACTATCGGATTGGCAAACCCCTTTTACATAAATTAACGAATTCGCTCCGGTCGGATCATCGAACGTTTTGTTTTATGCAATCAAGTCCTTTAATTTGTTGGGTTTGCGCGCGATTCGATTTGCGATATTTCTCCTTTGCGTAGCGTACTCGCCCACGATTCAGTTATCGGCTCCAAAACCTCTGCATACTCCAACAAATCGATTCTCGTATACACGCATGACTCATCGGTTTACATCGTATCGAAGAACAACATCGCGGCAAGAAAGATGGCAAATAATCTTAATCAATCTGAGCATGTTAATGGCCGGTCATCGGGAACAGAAAAAAGCTTTCTCGACGAAGGGTTGTTCGTGGATTCATTCATCGTTCTGGTTCCGGCAAAAGGACAATCGATGTGGATTTGCGAGGAGTAAAGATCGAAGTGGTCCGAGCTTTTTTATACCTCGAGGGCAACTAAATTTTCTTTTTGTCCCTTTTGTTGTCCTCCTGCACGTATCATAGTACGTATTATGTGAAATTTATTGTGGTCGCGTCGAACGTACGTATGTGCCCTTTCTTGAAAAAGTGCACTGGTCCTTTCATTAATGCTTCTGTTTTTTGGATTGGACAGCAAGCGAAAATTGCAACGGCAAAGGACCTGATAATTGCTCTCGCCGACAAAGGATCTTCTTGGGGGCCTCGTGTGAGTCAGAGATGACAGAGCATGGATTGCTGCTCCTCTTCTCAGAGCCACTTAAATGTTGGACGATATAATTGACCATTTTTAAAATTATATTTTTTAATTAATTTATTTTTCGTGATGCAAATAGAGCTTAAATATTATGAAGTGTTCGAATGTGTACGTGTTATTAACCCATATTAATCCATGTAAACAAGATTTTACCTAGGTTATAAGCGTATTTTCTTGTCGCCAACTAGCACTAATAGCAAACTTGATAACTAACCATTAATGATTTTGACAATGAATGTGGTTCTGTTCACGAGGAATATCTCATTCTTATCATCATTGCTAATGCCATTAATTCTTAAAACTTATATGTAGAAACTGATCGAAGAAGCTCTGGTTAAGGTGTGAACTTCAAAAACTCTTGTCTTGGACAGTCATAGACGCAAGAGTTGAACAAAATCCACTTTCACAGACAATGTGCTGATTACCCTTTAGATCTCTGCTTATCCACTAATAACATCCTCTATCAGTATGAAAAGGGAAAAAGAAAACAGAAGTATCTGTAACATGAGAAGCATTTGCACTTTTGATCTTCTTGATCCATTGAGGCTTGAGAGAGAGAGAGAGAGAGAGAGAGAGAGAGAGAGAGAGAGAAACCACATGCATACATGTTGCTTGATCAGGTCACACGAATGGTTCCAATGAAAAGAGAGGAAGGTGAGGTTTCATTCTGGTCTAATGGCATTGGAACAGCCAGTGTGAGCTCTAGGTCAGGTGCTGTATGAGACTTCGGTGGTTTCATTACTGGGTTTAATGGTGATGATGGTTTCAGCTCCAAGGGATTGGCCAAATCATAAAACGAAACAGGTCTTGAAATTGAATCATGTGGCTCATGATCATCACTCTCTTCATCGCCAGGCCTGAAGGAGCTCATTGCAAGAAGAGGCATCACTTCATATCGAAGCGAGCTCTTCGTTCTGATCAAGCGTGGTCGTTCGTTTTGCTCGTCAGAAATAGAACAGCTTCCGATCTGCCACATCACAAGCGAACGAGTTATTCGTCATTCTTTAAATCTTGAGACTTTTGAAAAGGAACCGAATTTTCTTTTGGCAAGTTCCGTGCCCAATTAATGTACGGATATGTGCCGTGGTTATCGAAAACTGACCATGTCGAAGAGGCTGGACCGTCGCTTCTTCTTATTAAGACTAGCCTGTCGGAGGAAGTACTTCTGGGCGTGGCTCGCGACTTGGGTTGGGGTTCTCGTGGTCACATAGTTCCTAGAGATGCCTCTCCAATCGCCTTTCCCCATCTTCTCTAGCCCTATTAAGAATGTCCGATGCTCTTCTTCCGTCCACGGGACTCCTAATAGTTTAATAATCCGATAACACATTAATAGTAATACTCTCATCATAAAAAGAACTTAAGATACAATCGGCAGAAAATGAAATTAATGAATCATACACAAGTTGAGGTACTAATAAAGAGATTAATATACTATTTGTGGTCAACATATACAATCTTAAAATAACTGAGGTTCCAAACTCTCACCTGTTCTATTCTCTTGGGATCTAGCGGCGAGGCCATTAGAGAGATAACCGGGGGAGGTCTTATCGCAGCGTTCATCGGCAAGAACTCTAGGTGAGGAGAGAGTTGAAGATGGAGACGACGACGCGGCCGAGGAAGAAGACAGACAATCCATGCTGAGGCTCTTTCTTATGGCGAGCGAATAAGGATAGGCAGAACTACAAGATGCTGCTGATGATGAAGGGGAAGAATAAGGAGATGGGTCGAGCTGAACACCAAAGAGCTTGAGCCCGCAAGCACTTGCTGCCCCCATGAAAGTCGTGCAAGTCCTTGAGTTATGGCCTATGTTCCCACAGCGCGAGCACTTCCTTCCCATCTTTTGTCCAGACAGAGAAAACCAGAAATGTCAGAGAGAGAGAGAGAGAGAGAGAGAGAGATGAGTGATGGGGTTTGGTGGGTGGATGGTGGAGAGGTATATAAGATGACGAGGGAGGGTGGGGTTTCCAAGAAATGGGATGCGCTACAGGAGGGGATGATTGGATGGACATTGTTTATTTTTGGTTGGATATTTCCCCTCAAGTTCTGTTAAAAAAGATGGGAATAAGTATACATCTCACTCATTTGTCGAGTCTTTCTGATCTTATCATAGTCTCTTTTCTTTATGGGGTATCTTTCTAATGATAGTATCTTCCTCTTGCTCTTATTTTTGGGGGAAGTTGTAGTTTGAAAAAATGAGTCAGACCGAGCGGGATTAGTTGGTGACTAATCCGATTTCCGATAAGGTCTTTTCTCGGCCATTCGAACTTGATTTGAATCTGCACCATCTCAAGATCTGGTTCGATCTTCAATATGATTCCGAAAAACACTATTGAGCATGTCTTAAAAGTATATTTGCATATCAAACATCAATAAAAGCTTGAAATAATTGATTTGTTCACTTCGTTGGAAAACTATTTGATTTATTCGTCGCATCGACTATGTTGATAACTATACTTAAATAACTTTTGGCTTAGTATAGGCCACTCTGTTTCTGGGAATGGCTTCGTGTCCTAAGATAAAATCTTAATATTAGGTAACCAAGCCTAATTCTGTCGAATTACGAAATTTGTCTATTTATTGTAGTTAGATAATTGCTTGGCAAGTAGCATCTAGAGCTGGCTCCAAAAGAATCACCTCTCGACTGCACTCCTAGAAATCCATTAATTTGTCATTTCTAAGAAAGTGTTAAAATGATGGATATTTATCTCCTTTGAACTCGATTAAATGTTGTAAATTCCCGATATTAGAATTTAAGGCTGGAAAGAGTCATTGATTGAGGACCCATTTTGCAGTATATATGCCACAGCCAAATGTGGTTTTCCCAAGTAAATTAGCTATTTAGAACATCAGATTATTAGAAATAAAACCCATTGAGAACATCAAGCGAATGCACTCGAAAATTGTTGCATGGACATTGATTTTGTAGGTGAATCAGGAAAACATATATTAGTGTCTCAAAGACAGTTCACTTTTCTTGTTTTTCCATTATGAAGATAAACAAATAATAGGGAGAAAGTCAAAATGAATCGTTTCCCAATCGTTTGGAATGAGTTGTTGGCCTTGGCTGACTTGCAAAAAAGGGGAAATGAAAAAGACCCCCACAAAATGAAACGTCCAAAGTCCAAAGTTGATCAACCAACTCCTACCCTTTTCTCGGAAATTAGGATCATCGTACAAATAATTATGTTATTCATTTGTCATTGTATTGGATCAAACCCAGAAGTACAAGCAAGAAAAGGAAGAATACTCAGAGAGACTTCCCCCACATATATTTTTTCAACATCCAACGTAGTTGTACCTGTACTTTTGTTATTTTAGTTTTTGGATGAAAGCCCCTAGTTAAATCATAAGTGGGACCCGATGGGATTCAATGAATTTTGCCCTAAGAATCGTTCAAAATTCTCATACTCAAAATTGACCTAGGATTATTAGATAATAAGCGGCAATAGTCACAAGTGTGTACAAGATAATGAAAGAAAAAACAATATTTAAAGGATATGATCATTCGATCCATATCCTTTTGTAAATTGATTGGACTTCAAGTTAGGGACGGTGAGTTCCGGAGTGGATAGGTTTTAAACCAAGAATTGGGAAAACCTGCCCTGGCAAAGTCGGCTTCCGAGAGAATCGGCCTACCTTAAAATAATTTAACTATGGTTTCAAGAAAACGTGCCATGGGAATAATTTATGGTATAGTGGTTAATGATTCAAGGGATTTCCTAATGTTCCAAGTTCCAAACCCATTTCCAACATATCTATCTTCAAAAAGCTAAATAGCGGTCCTCGGTTAATGAGAACTAAATCGATTAAGACCAGTTTTCTAAATTTTTACGAAAGTACCTGGACCTTGTGTGTATCAATTTAGAACGGACCGGGTAAGACCAGTTTTGTTCGGTTATCAGATTGAACCAGCTCGATCGTTGGCCTCTATTTGTACATTGATTTAGGACGGAATGGATAATGTGCCTTGAATGACAAATTATTATTTCATGTCCTTCACCTTTTCTGTTCTCCTTTTTCTTCCTAATTCATATCCGAAATTTGCTTCCCTCCTAAGTATGAGGTAAAGCTACTTGGTCTGAGGTTTCGTGCGTACCTCGGCATCCTTTGGACGTAAAACAATAAAAGGGTATTCCCTCCTCCTGGGGAGACAAAGATATAAGGGTATTGGGAAGAGTAGGGCGTGCGGATACAATACGTTAAAATATGGAATGCAGTCTGGTAACCCGCTTTATTAGAGGACAGGCATTGGGTTTTTTTTCTGGAGAATTGGTTCTTAATATTCTCAGTTTGTCACTGTGCTGAGTTTTTCATGGCAATTCATACAACACAGTTCAAATTCTCCATGAACGGATTTTCTCATACGTCTTGCATCCTCAAAGCATTACACACCTCGCATCAACCATTCTCTCTTTTTCTATTCCTTTATCACTTGATGCATTCCACATCATTCAAAATCCATAGTTAGTGTTGCCTGAGCAGTGACATTAGCAAAAGATACTCTTTCATGTAAATCCAAATTGGAAACCTTATGGTAAAAAAATAATATTAACTAATGTGTTGTGCATAAATGAGGATTCTTTTCCCCATAGATAGCAAGCAAAGAGGATAAAAACAAAGTGGCCCTTGAAACATATGTAGATGGAGACAGTGACATAATTTGGTGGAGCATACATTTTATTTTTAACCCGACTACCTATTTTTCTTTTTCCATAGTGCTTTAATTTTTGGAAAAAAGTCACAAAAAACTCTAAATTATGTCCACTGTAACACATTTACCATGAACTTTTTTTGTAACATTAAAAACCCGAAACTATGACCATTATGACACATTTACCCTCAACTTTTTTCTATGACATAAAAAATTCCAAACTTGTACCCATTTAGCACATTTACCCTCCGTTAAGGTTCCGTTAAATAATTTTTTAGTATTTCACTTAAGTTACGTGGGCGCCATGTTAACATTGTTTGCTTTTTGATGTCCATATAAGCTTAATTATAATGATTCTCGTTGACAGAATTTTGAAGGAAGAAAAATGTGTTACACATGTACAAGTTTAGGATTTTTAGTGTCATAGAAAAAAGTTGAGGGAAAATGTGTAACAATGATCATAGTTTAGGGTTTTTGGTGGCTTTTGCCCTTTTATAATTATATATAAACTGCCAACTTGTGCCCTTTTATTTTCCTTTTCAAGAGTAAGTACCTCATGATCTACCCATTTGTGAGTTGGGAGGTGAATGATGTGGAGAATTTGGATTTTTCTTGTTCAGGTTGGTCTTGTTGGTAAACAGGCCTGGAAATACTAGATCTATTGTCAGGACCACTAATATTGGCAGCTACAGGATTGTTAATTTGGTTGATAACTGTTTTTATATATAACTTGGATTGTATATATTACAAACGTAGACGTCTATCTGTGTGTGTGTGTGTGTGAGAGAGAGAGAGCATGGATGCCAAGTGGAAGGATAGTTTCATTTCCCAGCTGTTTTTGAACTACAAATGATTTGAGACTTGCTTTTCACATTGAAATATTTGGCACTGTTTATCCATGGAACCTTCTATCCACCAACATTTTGGAAAACACAACCGTCACAATAAAATAAGATAAAATTAAGGGAAAAAGCCACCAAAAACCCCAAACTTTTCCACTTGTGACACATTTACCCCGAACTTTTTTGTGACACCAAAACCCCAAACTTTGCTATTTGTGACACATTTACCCCAATGCATTTAGTCTCTGGGCATTTTCGTCTTTTTTGTATTTTCTTTTTTTTTTTTTCTTTTCCGGCGAAGGGAGCCTCGCCGGATCCGGCGAGGGCGGCCCTCGCCGGCGTCGGGCGAGGGCGGCCCTCGCCGGCGTCGGGCGAGCGTCGCCCTCGCCTGGGCGAGCGAGGGCGGCCCTCGCCCGACCCAGGCGAGGTCGACCCTCGCCGGCGTCGGGCGAGGGTCGACCTCGCCTGGGTCGGGCGAGGGCCGCCCTCGCTCGCCCAGGCGAGGGCGACCCTCGCCCGACGCCGGCGAGGGCCGCCCTCGCCGGATCTGGCGAGGGCCGCCCTAGCCGGCGTCGAGCGAGGGCGGCCCTCGCCCGATCCGGCGAGGTCGACCCTCGCCGGCGTCGGGCGAGGGTCGCCCTCGCCTGGGCGAGCGAGGGCGGCCCTCGCCCGACCCAGGCGAGGTCGACCCTCGCCCGACGCCGGCGAGGGTCGACCTCGCCGGATCGGGCGAGGGCCGCCCTCGCTCGCCCAGGCGAGGGCGACCCTCGCCCGACGCCGGCGAGGGCCGCCCTCGCCGGATCTGGCGAGGGCCGCCCTAGCCGGCGTCGAGCGAGGGCGGCCCTCGCCTGGGCGAGCGAGGGCGGCCCTCGCCCGACCCAGGCGAGGGAGACCCTCGCCCGCCCCCTCGCCAGATCCGGCGAGGGCGGCCCTCGCCGGCGTCGGCGAGGCTCCCTTCGCCGGAAAAGAAAAAAAAAGAAAAAAAAAGAAAATACAAAAAAGACGAAAATGCCCATAGACTAAATGCATTGGGGTAAATGTGTCACAAATAGCAAAGTTTGGGGTTTTTGGTGTCACAAAAAAAGTTCGGGGTAAATGTGTCACAGGTGGAAAAGTTTGGGGTTTTTGGTGGCTTTTTCCCTAAAATTAAAGAAAGCGGACTTTTCTCAAGAGTTATTTCTCACCAAGAAATACATAATTTATGTGAGTAAAATCATAGGTAAAGATGTTAGTAAAAGACATTACTATTCTCAATTCATTTTTTTGCTATTTTACATTACTTTCTATTAAAAAAGAAAACATTTTCATGGGAGCACCATACCAGAACTATGCAAGCACAGTTTAGCATTGACCAATCACATTCCAATAGGGTCCAGCCTCCAATCAACAATGATAAATGTTCATTAGGCAGTTGACTCTCTCTTTCTCTGTATTACCTGCTTGAATCCCCAACTAAAAAAAGTCCATGCTGAAACAAGAAATTAAGAATTGAGTGAGGTAGCAATTTCAACTACTGATATCTTAATCAAGGCTTACTATACAGCCGCAGAAATGCGCATACACGGGACGACATCCTTACTAGATGAACCCATTACGAACATATAGTATGGTGCATTTGTGGCCTTTTCAGGCAATGCTTCCTCTACTTAATTGCAGACACAAGGTCGCCATCTGACTGAATATAACGTTGGACAGGTACAATAATTGTGGCTCAAAACTATATGCTGTCCGTTGCATCACGACTTTCTTCCGCAACAGCAGATAAAGGACAAAAGGGGAGAATAAAGGACAAGCGAGAGGAAACAGAGAGGAAATATAAAGAACGAGAAAAGTGGGAATGTAAAGATTGCTCGTGGACTTAAAATAATTCAATCTTTTTAAGCTTCTGTCGAATCATAACGCCAGCAACTCTTCGCAATCAGGCTGGCGTGACCTTGTTGACAAGCTCCAGCGGGCGACAACATAAGAACCGAGCATGTAAATAACAAAAGACTGCTCGATATTTGGTTCAAAGTGTTCGGCATTTTTGTTTCGGCTAGGGAAGGAAAACCAAATGTGAGGGAAAAAAAAAACTAGCATTTTCAAGGCATGTCATAGTTGAGGTCGACACATAATAGACAATAACTAGGATAATAGCAAAACATCTGGATGCCGCAGTAAAATATATATCAGAATTAACTGGTATCGTATCATCACAATAGATATCGTTATCTTAGCATGTCGAGTACAGGACAGTTTCTAGCATCATTCCTGGAAATCACAGCTCACGCCTTAAATTTAAAAAAGAACAGAGAGCATAGAGGAGAGAGTAAAATGTATAATAATAGGCGACAATTTTTAAGAGACGAGTGCAAAAAATGAAGTTGTCGTATGAGTTCAAGTGCATTTGCCCATGATAATTCCAGCTAATTCCTCTTTGGCAGGAACTTCATCTCCTCCTTCGCAGACTGACTGCATGTTAGAGTTGAGTAGATGAGAGAAAGAATGTAACACTCAATGTTGAAGATAAGACTGATGTAAATACAAGCAAGCAATCATCATTCTACAATATAAAAGCAGAGACCCATTATTTATGGACATCCAACATTTCAAAGAAATACAATGATTAGCTGATGGGCTAATAGCTTTCTCAATGATACACTATTTAGGTGATAGACCCTAGTTGATTATAGCGCAGACAACAAAAGATAAAAAAAAAAAGACACTAAAAGGGGTTTAACTTTTACGTTTGAAGTGGGGATGAAGTTCCCAGCAATACCACCTAAGGTTGTACTAGCAATACCACTTAAGATTGCAGTTACCACAAACACAGACACGAATAACCAGATTATGTACTGAAGTGAGAAGGCTAGAAGTTCTCTATTTATATCAGAACCGTCCTGCAAGAGTAACGATAGAGAGGGGGATGTCAACCACTTATTTGACTCAAACCATAGCAAGAAAAATGATTCAAGCGATTTCTTGCGTAACCAATCAAACCACATGAGTAGTACCTATTATCGTCATCAAATTTCATTGACAATCTAGACATTTCGCGCTCTTTTCATCTACTTAAAGGCCAAACATGATTAAGAGGGTTTATTCTTAAAGACAGACCGATACCCAAAATGTGACGACAACAGCCAAAAAAGAAGAGGTTTTGTTCTCCAATAAGGTGACAATTCCAGGACATTCATAAACATAAGCTGTTACTCCATGAAGTAGTGAAGAAAGAGCAGCTTCTGGCTAACAGTACAACCAATGATCAAGAACCACACACATTAATCAAACTGAATCCACAGTGTATCTTTTCAACTGTGGTAAATTGCTACCACAGATGAACGACACTGGAATATAGTTATAACTGCAATCCAACATCATGATATTGAAAGGGAAACAGAACTCTTCGAATATGAATCACCTACAAAGTTAAAGAAACTTACTCTTGAATCCTATTACATGATTCACCCAATGCTGTGGCTTCAGTTCAAGCCAAGATCGAGGGTTCTCTTGCCCCTCATGGCAACTGGTACACAACAAAGCTTCATGAATAATCTCTATGAAGCTGCACAAATTGGTTTCAAACAAGTTTAATGAGCTATATGCAAGAGTCGAGCGACTGCATACGATACAATTGCCTCAGTCCACAAGATAAGCTGTGTGTAGGAACCTAGTATTTGATAAAAATAAGGCAAATAATTGGGTAACATCTATTATTTGGTTGCATTGAGTCTCCGCTGATGATTCCACAATTTCAGAAGCTAGACAAAGATACAAATAACAATACAGTAGCATGACTCTACAACTAAATCAGCAAAAAGAAATTAACAAAGAGCATCAAAATGTACAGTGACTTACGTCTAGATTGAAGACATTTACCCAAAAATTACTGTAGCAAAGCTAATCAGCCATTCCAGTGCCTGAACTTGCATATTCCACGGCGATTTTCAGCAAAACAATCACGAATGGACTGCACCATAGACCGTACAGAAGAAACTTGTGCCAATACTTCATGTTGTTCCTGCAGAGTAGATTTAACCCCACTATGAGCATTTCAAGTTCACTTTAATATAAGCCCAATATACTTCATGGTGTTGAGTACCACTTCAGCAAGACGTTCCTCGAAACCCCCAGAACTGGCATATGATGGCATGAATATCCTCTGATAAGCTGTCCTTAGGGTCCTCATCTAGATCAATCAATCATGAATCACAAATCCACATCTAAGTGTTTACGGACGATGGACGTTGCAATGCAGTAGAAAGACCACGTAGACAGATCAGTATGTCATTCAGGCAACAAGTATGACACAGTATTCACTTCGATCAGGTATCTCAACTTTTACCAATTGTTGTGCTCCAAAAGATGCACTTGAGCTAATTATAGATCTCACTCTCCACTTAAAATGAGTTTGCATGTTTGCGTAACACCAGCCTCTTTATTCGTGACTTTTTCTAAGTTCATTTTACATGGTCTCTTTCCACATGATTCATTTTCATAAAGTAACATTACATGCCACTGCTTCTTTCTTACAAGATCTCTTTTGACACAAAAATTTCTAGGTACAAACAGAATAAGTCAGAATAGTAAATGAACGATATCATTGCTAGACCATAAATCAATCTTTCACCCGTTAAATCTACGACCTTTGGAAGATGAAAATAAAACCGAGTTTCATGCCAACCTCTTTGGTCGTGAATCCATGTCGCCGAAGACCCTCGAGATTTAAACCTCGAAGTTCAGCTCTTTCTCCCGTCACCATCATGTATTTGGGTACATCTTGTGAAATCTATGGACATACAGAAGCAAATTTGGATGATGAGGTTTATACAGCATAATATACAAATGTATTGACTTAAGCAATGTATCTTGATACAAACCAGTTCATAGCTCTATCCTCTTGTTTTGAGGGCAATGCCATACAAAGCATTTTATGACTAAACAAATGCAAAACAAACTGCTCGAGAACTTGATGATTTCGGGAAAATGACATACCGCAGAACCACCACCAATGAAAGCAAACGAGCCAAGATGGCAGAACTGATGAATTACTATGGCACCTGCAGTATGAACATGATCCTACATTTGCAATGCTTCAATAACTTCAGGATGGACGTTGCAGTCAAGAGATAATATAGAATATGATGACAAGTTACTCAAATTTTGTGAAAAGAAAAGCTTGTGACTTACTTCTACAACTACATGGCCTGCCAGAAGAGTGTTATTTGCAAAGATGTTATTGTTTCCAATTTTACAGTCATGTGCAATGTGACAAGACCCCATGATGAGATTGTTATTGCCAATCACCTGGTAAAAATGCAAGTAAGGGTTAAAATACAGGGTAAGTATCTACGGTTCCATATTTTGCAATGCAAGTTATTAGCAAGAGTACTACAGTTCTATCACTTGATTTTGAAGATCGGTGGATGGAGGCATATTCTCTGATCTCGTTGTTGTCCCCGATGTGAAGGAAACATTCATCCCCTGTCTAAAGCCACACACAAAGAAGGATAATTTCAAGCAATTAGACAAATGATTTTAAGAAATCCAGCATTGATGTTCACATTTGGACCATGGTAGCGGAAACATTGGCTTCCACTATTAACAACTAACAAGATGTTGATGAAGCCAAGAAAGAAAAAAAGAAAAAGCTTCTTTAAGACATACAAGTGAAGCTGGTGTTTCAAGCTTGGATGCCAAAAAGTCAATCTTATGACAGTTACTTCAATCAGACGCCAAATGTGAAACCAAGGCATGCAAAACAATAAGCATTGTTCATACTGATAGAAAACAATAACATGGAATTAGCATGTCCCGATCAAATATTTATTCCTGTGCAATTTTCAGTTGAGTGCTCTGTTCCATTTACTCTTGTGGAGAGAAACTATACCAAACCAGGTTCATCCATAAACTAGATCTCTATTCTATTTACTGCCGCAGGACAAAGATAAAAGGAAATGAAAACCTGGAAATGGCTTGCTTGCTTAAAGTTTGAACCTAGAAGTGGTTCTTTGATGCCAAAGAAACTGAGAAAATAGTCAACAGCCTAAAATTGTACATGTACTGCAAAAATAATGGAATTGGATATGATTACGGAAGATTATTAGTAGAACTACCAGGTCACAACATTGATCTACTCCTTACCCAAAAAAAAAAAAAACATTGATCTACTACCTAATAGATGCCGTGTGACACACGAGTCTTATGATTATGACATGATATGGCCAATACGTTATCTATCACATGAATAACTGCAATTACCTTGTACTTCAAGTCTTGGCATTTCACACCAACCACAGCATGATAACCAATTGTGTTATTGCACCCAATTACTGTTTTCCCTGGGAGATCATCGCCAACCACAGCACCACTGCCTGACGCAATTCAATATTTTTATGTAACTAGGAGAGGGCCTTACACATAACTCACACATGAGCTACCAACCTATGTAAAGTTAGAACTCACGTCAGGAGCACACAATGCTCGCCCAAGACGGTGTTGCCGGAAACATGGCTTCCTGGGTATAACCGACAACGATTGCCGAGCTTAGCTGAAGCCCCCACGGTGCAAAAAGGACCGATTGAAACACCCTGAAATATCATGACATGGATATGATCAAAACGAGAAGTACCCTCTCCAGGAACAGGGGTTATATAAAGACGAGACTTGCTCAAACAAATTAGCCACACAAAGTGACATGTGCCCGACAAATCGTTCCACACAATCTCAACCCAGAAGCCAACTTCTATACAAGAAATATCCCCTCCCCTTTTTTTTTCCCTCCCCAAGCTAATACCCATCAGGACGATCACACGACACGAGCCAAAAGGGCACGTTCTTGAGAAGCATTAAGTACCTGACCAATAACGGCGTTTGGGTGGACGACCGCAGCTGGGTGAATGGAACATGGATCTGTCTCAAGTGTAGGTTCTGCCATTTTGTGCTCTGAAACCGAAACGCCTGCATAATATAAACGAAGCATCCACAAATATGAGAAGCTATTCGAATTAAAGAGCACGCACGTACAAAGCAGAAGCGAGGAACGAGATAGATACTCGAGAGAGTTCTGGAGAAGCGATGGAGGGACGAAACAGCCTTGTGCACCCTGAGGAGCGGACTCATGGCTCTGGAGCTCAGTGTCTGCGACAGAGAATGATTCTTGCGTTGAAATTTCGAACTCTGTTTCGGACTAATGCTCGTACATACGACGTTTGAGTGGGTTGCGCTCGTTACGGGGTGAAAGTAGACCTATGGACCTAATGGCCCGTCGTAGCGGAAGCGCAAATGGGCTCGGGTAACTTCCCTGAACCCCGTCGCTCTTCCGTGGACGGGGCACAGTCGCAGCTGGTGACGGTGGCCGGTCGGTAACAGAGGCATTCTACGAGTGGTTCTTGGACCGACAAAAGAAGAAAAAATCTCATCCTTTTGTCTTTCGAGGTGACCCAGTGGATGATGCTACAACCCCTCGATTGCCAAGATTAGGCCTGATCATCGTGCCCTCATCTCATGTTGTCGGACATCATGTACTTTGTCGACTTTTGTCGTGTATCGATTCTGGGAACAACTTATTGAAAGGATTTATCTTGCTGCTGAGTTCAAAATCTTGTCTTCGAGTAAGAAGTGGAACCTCGTGGGTCGTCGTTTTTCCCATTACAATTTACAATTCTCTCTCTTTTAAGCTCGGTTTTTTTTTTTATCACATCAATTTAAGCTCTCAAGAATTCAGTCATTAGCTACCTCAATCCACTGAACCATCGTGAAAATGTAATTACAGTGAAAAATTAGCAAAGGAGAAGATATGAGCTACCCATTCTACACTAATGTACACAGCTTCAAGAAAATGACAAAAGGCTCCTGCTCAGCAAGAAGCTTCCTGAATTTGCTTGGCTGGCCACGGGGTACCCCACGCACAACTTAGCCATGTGAGCCTCTCCTTACAGTCACTGCACATGCAACACGAGAAAAAGATCCTGGCAGATCACATAAGTCTAGAAAAAAGAAGTTCTTGAGCTGATTCTGAAGTAACTCCGTCACCAACATAGTTCCTTCCAAACAACTACGTTGCAAGTCATCGTGCTCTGCTGCTGTCTGAAAAGATCTTCCTAGAGCGTGTCGAGAAGCAGGCATCAAGTTTTAGTGGCCTATTTCTTCAGATTTCACGCCAGATAAAAGCTCCTACGGTAGTGCTAGAAATGCAATCACATTCCAATTTAGACAGTGAAGAAAGAACTCAAGCTGCAAGTACTTGGAGCGTCACGTCATAGGCATCTGCTCACTCATTCTGCTGCTTCGTGAACTAACGCTGAAAAGTAGTGCTTCTTACAAGAGTTTCCACCACACCATCTCTTGGCAGTTTGCATTCCTGTTGACAATGTAGTCGAAGAAAAATTCCCTGTATTCCATCTGCCTCTTCGTTTGACATACCCCAAATATGACATTCTACAAATGCTTTTGAAAATGAGGACTTTCATTCCATTTGTCAGATTGAATGCTTAGTACCTTGGTCCCAACATTCATATCTGAGCACTGTTATACTACTGTTGCCATCAGTTACCATCCACGTGTGATGCTCCATTGATATTTTTTATAGAGCGACTATTGTTGCTTCTCTGTTTAGTTCAAAGCAGTATCGCTCTCTAACATACGTAGCACCTAAAGCAAAGGCAAAGGGGACAATGAGCAAGTAGTAGAAGAGCTGAAAACCATCATTGCCTAAAGTACGAACAAGTGAATATTTTGAAAGCAGTCACAGGCGCTATATGCCTAAAAGTCCTAAGGAAACATGCACAGAAACTTGAAAAAAGTTCATTTGAGCGTGCATGTGTCAAGAAATATGTATCATGTAATCAGGCACACGTGCATGCTCTTTTACAGTTGCAATGGACATTCCATTAGTGCTTTACTATCGCTGCCAAAGAGATTGGGGAAAATCAGTTCTAGCAGTAAATTCACGAACACTTTTGGAAACAAGTTGAGATGTACACAACCTGAGACATGCGAGGCCTTAATTGAGGATCCCGCCGGATGCACAATGAAGCACACCGCAGCATTCGATGAACCTCCTGCTCTGAGTAGCAATTTTTTAAATTGGGGTCAATCAATTCACTGATTGAATGTCTTTGTCTTTCTAGTATTGGCCGTGCCTGCACCAAAACTGAACAGTGAGAAAAATCGCCCACATATATTTGAAGACAAAATCATTTCTTTGGAAGAACGTTTCTAAACCATACCCATTCAGTGAGGCATTGCTGACCCTTGGGACGTTTTATATCCATTGCCTTTCGTCCGGTAACAAGCTCTACGAGTACCACACCGAATGAATATACATCAGCTTTTTCAGTGATTTGACCACTTTGAGCATATTCTGGAGCCAAGTACCTGAATAATGGCAACTCATCCATGTTAGATTTTGATTATTGTGCGTGATGTGGAACGAAGCTTAAGAGAGAACACGAAAGTACCCGAATGTTCCTATCACTCTTGTTTCTACTCCCATGTCTCCATCCGGTTGCCATCTCGCAAGTCCAAAATCTCCAACCTAACATCCAGCGATGAGAATCACCTCTAAGATATCCGGCCAAAGCATTTGGAGATAATATTGAATGAATGTTATTAAGAAGATGAAGCCACAAGTGCCAATTGACTGAATTGGGCAGAGACAAACACATTAAGAACCATATGGAGGACTGTCAACTATATACAGTTCAGCATATCATACCAATGGTTCAAAATCATGTGTGAGAAGAATATTGTTAGGCCGCATATCACGGTGTACAATGCAACCCACTCTACATTCTTCATGAAGGTATCTCAATCCTCGAGCTGCTCCAACTGCAATTTTTTGTCGTGCACACCATGATAGAGGGTCCCGATCATGTCCTGAAAAAAAAAGGTAAAAAAACTACTAAGTTAAGGACATGACTGTGGATCCAACATCAACTTCCACATTTCATATTTTACAAGCATGTTTTTTATTTGGTGAGTAGTCACCATTATCTCTGTATTTTTCATCCTATTGGTTATGCTTGCAAATTTCAAATGACACATATGTGACAGAAGAACATGTACCATAAAGATGTGAATCCAGAGAGCCATTGCAAATATATTCATAAACTAGCAGTCTTCTTCCATCCTCAACACAGAACCCAATCAACGTCACGAGATTGCGATGCTGGGCACAGCTCAAAACCTCTACTTCTGCACAAAATTCTACATCACCCTGTGAACTTGCTGACTTGTGCTGTTTCACGGCAACGACCTGGCCATCGGGTAAAACCCCTCGATGGACAGAACCATATCCACCTTCAGCCAGAAAATTTGCTCGAGAAAATGCACCAGTAGCAAGTTCCAGCTCAGCATAAGAGAACCACCTTGGAGGATTCCCAAAAACAGGTGCCTTATGTCGACACACTGAGCATAGAGGAGGAGGACTAGGAGGTGCATTTCTGGACAATGAAATTGCTTCCCTAATGCTTCTGCTTAAGTCCATGTCAAGCTTAAAATTGATTCCGCTATCAGGGTCCCTGTCTAAATTAGAAATTTGATCCATCAAAGATTCATAGTTGCAAAAGAAAGCTTTATCGTTGGGCTTTGGTGATTCATCCTCCAAAGGCTTGACAGTATCTTCCATCCACGACATGGCAGGTGGACCCAGAATTTCACTGTCTACATCAGAGTCG
This sequence comes from Syzygium malaccense, assembly GCA_031216405.1. Classification (NCBI taxonomy): domain Eukaryota; kingdom Viridiplantae; phylum Streptophyta; class Magnoliopsida; order Myrtales; family Myrtaceae; genus Syzygium; species Syzygium malaccense. The sequence continues at coordinate 6,579,394 of CM062255.1, forward strand.
GAATATTCAAAATTCGGTTTCACTTCAGTTTTACATATGTACTCATTCTGTAGTTTTCTGTGAACTTCAGAGAGGAGAAATGGAGAGTTCCCTTGATCTGAACTTGATATAGATGAAGTTCCAATGTCAGTTGTGGTCAACGGTGACTCGTGGTCTGGACTACTTGCAGGAGTTACTAGAGGCCCTCTGATCATACTTTCATACTCAAGACTAGCACACACATGAGATACATCGATCTCGAGCAATGACGGAGATATTTCTGGATCAAGCGCTGGTGATCCAATCAAATTCAGACGCAAGACCTTTGCTTTAGATCGGTCCATGACCACTAGATTGCACTGCAATTCATCCATGCAGACCCGTTTCTCATGTTTAAGCCGCCTGTCATACAATTGCAACGGATCACTTTATTAGACAAGTCGATGGAAAATGGGTTTTAGAAGATTAGGAAAAAAAAATAGTTTTGCTACATCAACAGCTATGCATCAGTTCCTTAATTGACTACATTATAGGATATGTAACCATTACTTATCCAATATAACCCAGTTTGAATGTACTCTTTTGGCTTCAGCAGCAACCACTCCACATGGCACGCTGGAAACAATTTTCAGCCGAACCTTGACCTGTCAAGAAGAGCAACCAGATGGACTAAATGGAATCCGAAAGGTTGAATAGACAGATGCAAAGAGTGGGAGATAAAAGTACCAACCTTATCTGGGTCATAGACATCGTGGAGTCCATACATCATTTGAGAGCATGAATTTGCAATGTCGTCCTTCTCATCCAAACTGATCTCTGAGATAGACCGGTGTTGACCGGTGGTGCAGTCACTTGCAAACTTCGAAAACATCCACATCTTTTTGCCTGTAAAGGAAGTTAACACCGGGTAGTCAGTCGCAAAGATTACCTCAATTCCAATCATCGCGGTGCTATAGAACTGAAACCTCAAGCCAAAAGAGTGAAAAAAAAAAAAGAAACAAAGATCAATCGAAGAGGAGTCCGCTACTGCAAATTCAGTTTTTTTTTATAAAGTTCGGTCTTCGCCAGATAATGATTCAATTGTGCTCTTCCTCAAACTCACCTCTTGTCGAAGAGAGACTCATAAGAGACTGCATCGTTGTGAAAAACAGAGAGATCTCTACAGACAATCAAACCTAATATCATGCTTCATGGCAGGTAAAGATAATGTTTCTGACGAAGATCAGGTTCTTACACTAGTTGCCCAACTCAGCAGCGAAGAAAACAGGGGAATACACAGCAAGCATACATAGAAACAGGAATCATGTAAAATCCCATGAACCAAATCACAGGTCCACATCTATTCCGCCTACTTTGTGAGAAAAAAAATCCCCTCTTACTTCAACATAGGAGGAAACGAATTGAAACATATAAAAAGGAAGAACGAACGAGAAAAAAAAAAAGGAATCTGAGTTTACTTGACGAGTGGGGAATAACCACAAGCAGCTTGATGCAATCCCCAGCTTGAGCAACATGAGTCAAAGTCCACACCAATGCAGCTCTTGGTATTTCCCTTGAGGCTTTCACAGCAACAATCACCACCTTCCCGTTCCCAACTCCATCTGAAGAGCCCTTCTCTTTCATACTCAACTCTCCAAAAGGATCTGAATTATTACTGCGCACAACAATTATTATTGCGCATCAGCACTTATACCAAAAACCCATCTCAAGTCTTCTTTGGTCCAGCTTTTAAGCGACACCAAAAAGAGCGACTCATCACTGCAACAACACGGCGATGGACCCCAAGACGATGGCTTTTCTCAGCTAAACCCAAATGGAAAGCTGAAAGAGAGAAATAAAAGCCTGAAGAGGACGTGCACTTCAAGACACTTTCCTTTTCATCTACGTGAATCTGATCACCTGTTGCTCTCCTTTATTTTCCCATCTCTCTTTTCACAAAGTACATGTGAAACAGCATGCTCTCCCTTTCTCTCTCTCTCTCTCTCTCTCTCTCTCTCTCTCTCAAACCTGGTCCGACATTTTTCTCATGTGAGACCACCCTCTTACGGTTTCAGGGAAGGCAAAGCAAAGCAAAGCGAAAGGAGCAAAAGCTGAGAGCAAGAGCTTCGTTCCGAAGCTGATCATTTTGACACGGTCATGCACGTTAGATCCCAAATAAAGTAACGCCAAAATAGAAAGGCCCAAAGAAACAAACCAAGAAAAAGAGAACCACCCCCCTCCATTCCAGTCACGAATAACGACGCCCACCGATCCCCAAAAAGCAAATGCTGAAAAATATAAAGGAGAAAGGTGAAAGGAGAAAAGGCAGATGAATGGACGGAGCCAGATGGGGAAACACCCATTTAAAATAATCCCATAAAAATGCGAACTTTAAAGCGTTCGCAAATGTCTAGAACTCGGTCTTCGCCGTTTGAGGGACGTGCCTGATAATCTTCGATTATGTTAAAGTGGGGTCAATCGAATTCTGCGCGTGAAAAACTGCGTGTCGTACTTCAATATCTTAATCCTACATTTTCTCATCATCATTGTTGTAGACATCGAGCAGTGTTCATTGGCCAGCGAAAGCCTCTTGCCTTCGCCTGCCTGCCCACCCACCTTCCATGTGTCTTTGTTCCTGTGCTCGATTGGTGTCCGCTCTTTTCTAAGGATAAAGTTAGGTTTTTTACTAACATCCCGGTCATATTGCTCGCACGATAACGCATTCAAAAAGTTTTAAACTTATTATATGACGATCAATTCAATTTTAAATATTTTAATTATATCAATTGAGTCATAAACCTTTCGATAATTTGTCAATTCAGTCATAAACAGTTTAATTAATTACCAATGTAACATGACGGTCCAGATAGCCCTGGGCGTCCTACATGATGGGGGTGTGCAAAAGAATCAGGACCCACCCGGACCGCCTAGAACCGCCCGAAACCGGACCGGAACCGGTGGTTCTCAAGGGAACCGGTCCGGTTCCCGGTTCCAATTTTTTGGAATCAGTACTGTTTGGATCGGTTCCTTGTTCCCGGTGTGGAACAGCCCACTCGCCCACCCGGACCGGACCGGTAATATAATAATAATATATTTTTATTTTTTTTAATTTTAATTAAAAAAATCTAACCAAAAAAAATTTTTAAAAAAAGAAGAAAATTTGTTATCATGTCTGAAGCTCTTATGTAGTTTGGATACTTTGGTCATTTTTCTCAATAATTAATGGGTACCCACTTGATTTATGGATGATGTGATTAATATAATCGATCGTAGTGTAGGAATTGTGTGAAAAGTTATGTTCTTTTTCTTTTGTTCTATTGACCCGATGTTGGTCCACAGATTTTTTTTTATTTATCTAGAAAAACTTGTTGAGACCAGTTTCATGGACCCGCCCGAGAATCGGACCGGACGGTGGTCCGGTTCTCGGGCGATTTTTGGTTCCAATTTTTGGAACCGGTCTTGTAGCAGGTGGTTCACGGTTCTGGGGTGGGAACCGCCCACCCAGACCATGCACACCCTTACTACATGACACGATAAGTGTTGAAGTAGATATTTTTCTTTTAATTTTTTCAAAAATTTTATTTTTTTTTATTTCTCCCTTCCTTTTCTTTTTTTTTTCTTCACAAGGCTGGCGTGGCTACCGGACATTGGCTGAGAGCCGGTGACCTCTACCGACTACTAGACAAGGATAGGCAACCCTCGCCGACCCCAAGGAGAGGACCACGAAGCCCTCACTAGCTGTGGGCGAGGGTCACAGCCCTCACCAGATCTGACGAGGGCTTGTGTGCCCTCTCTACGGTTGGTGAGGGCGCCACGGCCCTCATCTAGGCCCTTGCCAACCATAGCAAGGGCGGGCGAGGGCTACGATACCCTCGATGTGGCTCATGAGGGCTAGTGAGCCCTCACTAGAGGCTCGAGGGTCATTGGCCCTCACTTTAGGGCTGGCATTGAAAGAAAAAAAAGAAAAGAAAAATCAATAAAAATTTTGAAAATTTTTAAAAATACAAAAAATGTCGACGTCGTCGCTGGATGTGCCATGCATGGCAGCCACACTGACTATACCACAACATGAGCGATTTTCGGCCAAGATTAGTTGGAATGACTATATTGAGAATTTGTTAAAATGTTGAGGACGGGTGCGTTCGTTTCACGGAAAATGAATGATTTGGAAAACATTTTCTGAAAAATGGTTGCTTATATAGTTTAGAAAACGGAAAATATTTTCATTATCGATAACAATCTATGCCTAACTATTTTTGTAGGTGATGAAAAAATTTTCCATTTGTTTTTTTTTTCTGTAAGTGATTATTTTTTGGAAAACGTTTTCCAAATCACTTATTTTTCACAAAATGAACGCACCATATTAGCAAATCATCAAAATATTTAGAATTAAATTAGTTCAATTTTCGACAAAAAAAATTAGCACAATTAAAAGATTTATAACTAAATTGGAAAATTGTCAAAAATTTTAAAACTAAATTGACATAATTAAAAGATTTATGATTGAATTGGCCGCCTTACATAGATTTAGGACTTTGTGGATAATTTCCTTTGCATTTCTAGCCAACTTTTATCTTTGTGTATAACAATTTCTCGTTGACAAAAAGCCTATTTCATTACTCGTTACCGACATATATCCTATACTTGGAAAAAGCGAAATTAAACACTAGCAATTCAATCAACCTAATGAAGCGGCACATGCAAAACAAGGGATCTTTGCAAATGAAACACCTACTTTTCTAAATTGCACTATCTAATCATTGGAAAATGCAAGAGGTAATGCACAAAATCAGTTTACGAGTAACTCCCCATAGCAATGACAGCAAATTGCGATGCGAGGCATTGAAAGATCTGTCAAGTCGCTTACCGCCTATTCCCAGGTCAAACGCTAAGCTGGTCGAAAAAAAAGAAATCAATGAATTCGAAACAGGCTGATGCATGTTCGACCAATTATTGTTGGCAATAATTGATTTCCTCTTTTTACCTATGTCTGGCTACTCAAGAACATTATAGAAAACTATTCACCAGATTCCTAGAGTATACCCTTTTACCATATTGAATTTGCCCCGAAAACGAACATTTTTGCTACTTATCACTGTCCATCGATGGCGTGCTTTATAAGTGTACCCCTTTCAATTTTCGTTTTTCGACTGTCTTTTCGCTTATGGCGTTCTGATCTCACCAAACACGCCGATTCAAATTTCACTATTTCCTGAACATATTCAAATCGCTTTAATTATCGTCGTCGCATGTTAGAATTGCTTTTTTCAACGATGATGAACAGTAAAACATTCTTTCGATTTTCGCGGATCATATGGTGCCTTCCACCAACATCTCGATGTAAAATGCCTAACAGTCCTGATTGAAATTTGAATCAATCAACGAAATGACAGAGAAATATGCATATCGTTGTCATTTTTCAACGGGACACGATCCATATAATGCAACAGAGTGGGCCTCCTCAGGAACAGTATTCTTAGTTCGCCTGTGATTTCAATCTGATAGCTGGAAAGTAGGAAAGCTACAAAACCCTAGTATCCTCATTCTCAACTAGCTGTCGTTTCATACATATACATAACATACATTTATATATATATATATAAAATTTTCTTATTAAAATCTGAATATCTGTGGATCCGAAAAGCAAACGTTTTGACTTTGGCACATCACCAAAGTGAATTAAGGATTCTCTTTTACAAATATATAAACATGCATATTTCTATATCCCAACACATGTTAGAGCTTGTACTAGGCTGCTTAAGATTTTACAAATCGAACCGACCTGAACTGTGATGGAAAAATTTGGAGCAAAGCCTGATTTTTCGTTTTTGCCAAACTCTTTTGGAACGTCTTTCAGCTTCTGATCAGTTTTTTATTAGGGCTAGAACCGCGCCTGGTTAAGCCGATGCTCTTTGATATCTCCAGCTCGACGTAATCGGAATACTAAGAAGTTTGAATCTCTGTTCGAGCTTGGTCGAGTATTTTTTTGTAATGACAAAAAAATGCCAAGTGCAATTCCTGAAATTTTTCTTTAGAAGAGTTGAATTTGGCAATCCGACAAGTCCCATCAACCTTTGATAAAAATATAAAAAAAATCCCATCAACCCTTCCCCCACCCACATGCTTTGGCTGTAAGGTATTATTAGGAAATATAGGGCATTAATTAATCAGAAGCCTCTTAATTAAGAAATGAAGCGACCAAAACATTGATTTGACTGCACAATTTTTAATATCCAGCCGACCTCCGCCTAGTTATCATTTTTTTTACCTTTGGCCCCTATCATCATCGTCATGCAAGGTTGGTACAATTCCTATCTTCTTTTCCACTCGGTACCACCGAGCGACAACGATGTCATTCTTTTCACAATTCGAGGCGCGATCTTGATGAACCAGCTCTCCGGAAGAACCGCCGTGACCCTCCGCTCAGATCCGAGTTCCCCACGATAAGAATCGAACCGACGGTCATCATCGATTCATGAACCGAAAGAACGGGAACATCGATCCTCGTTAACGGGTCAATTCCGATTAGGTCACATGGTTGTTCTTCAATAAGCCGAATGGATATGGAATATTAGAATGGAAGCAACTAACAGCAACGGGCATCATGAAAAGGAAACCCTAGTTTTGTTTTTTTCCCCATTGCTGGGCCATGTAAATGTGACTAAGGGAGAGCTCCTAGCTTTTCCTTCTTCTTTTTTAAAACTTTCGGGTGGCCCGAAGCTGAAAGTTTCAAAGTATTAGGCGAAGTTTTAGGTGAGTGATGGACGGAAGCAGAAAAGACATAAAGTCAAAGAAAAGTCTTCTTTCATCCAAGTGTATATTAAGACTGGGACCCCGGTAGATGCTCTTGTGATCCTTCATAGATTCCATTTTCTTGCATGGGCATACCGAGTTGACTCACCTGGTTATGAGTTTACAAGAACTTTCGGCCCTTTGAGCATGAATTGGCTTATCTTTTTATCTTATGTCCAACTGGGGAAGCTCCCTCCAGGCCTAGCTTGGCCTGGAGTTCACTGCCACTGGGGCCGTGGCCGCCAGATCGGCAACTAGAGCAAGCCGCACTCCTGCATTTTTTATTTTAACGTGCTGATACTCACATGCTTCAGTCCCTTATGTTGAGTTAGTATACTTTTCTTGCCCCAACCTCGACGATACCCAACTTGATTTTAACTTCTCGTAGTTCAAACGAAGCCTTTTAAGAACCTGCTTATATTCTAGCTTTTGAGCATGACTTGACTATCTTTTATCTTATGTTTTCCAATAGAGAGTATCACAACTTGATATTGTCATTCGAAAGCAAGACTCGCATTTGAGCACTTAGTACGATATGCTGAGCCAAATCTTGTTAATGTTGCAATTAATTTAGATTGAGAAAATTATATAGTTTTCATATCAAATACGATAAATCATTCTTTCGTGACGAATTATGATGAAAACATCAATGTCAACTAGTGATCTATACTTTTCACGGTCAATTGATTAAAGATTGGTTAAAGGAAGTGAAGAAAGCAACACATTACGACGTATTTTAAGTGACAGATCGAATATGACCATTTTCAGTGTCGTTATCTTTTGTGTTAGGATCAATTATGGGTCTCTCTTTCAACTTTAATTATCTAGGACGGAGAACAAACTTATTCTTCCTTTTTTTTTCTTTATTATGATCTTATCGAGTTTGTTTAAAGTATGCTTCCTATTTTCATCTTTTCTAATATTTTTTTGAAAGCGTTTGAAGTTTGACATGCACATCACGTCAAACATTAAAAACAACAATGCAAAAATAAAAACATCAAATTTGTCGAAAGACGCGGCTCTTGACGGACTGAGTCATTCATTTATCTTTTCAACAATTCTTAAAAATTTAAAACACTTTCTATTCTATTCTCAATTTGAAAACGTCGAAGGTGTAACATCCCTGGATCAATCCATTCGAGATATTATTTACTTTGATCCATCCTATATCGAATTTCACGATTTTGTCTTTTGACATACAAGTAGGCGCTTTTCCAGAAGATCACAATGTTCTAACCTAGACTCGCTTAATTTTGGAGTTTCAAATTAAAGCTTACCGTTACGCAAAAGGCGTTTTCGTAAATTAATTTTAGTTTTCGAGTAAGTATGCCACTCCTCGCTCTTATCAGACTGCTCGTTTCACTAGGGATAATGAAAAAAGGAGCTCCTTTGAGCTGAAAACGAGCAGACCCTTTTCTGCATATTTGCATGGCGAAAAGAGAAAGGAGCAGCTTGGTGCGCCTCTGCAATTATGCATGGGAAAGAAGATGAAGGATGGAAAGTAACAAAGCACAGACGAAACACGGGGGCAAAAGACAGCCATGGTTGAAGGCCGCAAAGAGAAGCGTGCACGTGCACGCAACGCAGAAAAGGAGATTCTGCTTAAAACAAGAACAGGGTGATGATGATGCTATGCAGTGATTGCTTGGCCGAGTGTTGCGATTATCCGCCAAAAGTTGGCGTAAATTCTGTCGTCAGCGAACCTCACGAACGGTGAGGTCGGTGCACTTTTTCCACGGGCGTGCCCGAGAAAGAAAGCAAGAATCATAGGATACCCTCTTGCGAAAAAAGCAAGGTTTGAAGAGATGGAGTGAAGAACGAGAGAGAGAGAGAGAGAGAGAGAGCGCTTAAGCCCACTGGACTCTTTCATGGCCGAAAATGGGGAACTGGGCTTGAGCGCTCCTCGAGGACCCGACCGGTAATTACACCCCGGGCCACGAGGTCGAAGTGGTCACTAGATTGATTTTGTCCGAAGCGCTCTGTGACTTTTAGAACGCTGTTTTGGGTCCTCACCGTTCGAACTCTTGCGAGTTTGGAATGGGAGGAAGCAGCGATTCGAACGTTGTCGCCCCGAGGTTGAAGAGGGAGGACTGCCCACGAACCAAACACGACTCTGCGTTCTCCACTTGGAAGGTATCGTCTTTTCTGAACATGGGTTGTGCGTTATGATCGTTCTTGTTTCCGAGGGATTGGGTTCCGAGCAGTTGAATTATTATGATGGAGGGGTTTGATCTAAGCACTTTTGGTGAGGAGATTCATGAGGGTCGGTTTCTTGAATTGTGACGAATCGGATCTTGAATTCTTGATATCGAGGTGCAACTCTTTTGGGTCCTTAGGTGCTCGTAGGACCTACTGATTGGGAAGATTATTCACTGGGGAAGGAAGGTGCCACCAGGTACAGGGTCCATAATCTCCCGAAAAGCCCCGGGCCGGGGATATACGAGCTTGGCGTAGCCGCTTCTCGCGCCAAATCGGGGCGTGAGATCGCCAAGCTCGACCCGGGATTTGTGGTTGCGGTTTACCTTGGACAGGCGGACTGTGTCAAGACCAGGCTCCAGCAATACGGTCGGTCAGGTGCTCACTTGGGCAAGTGCTCGTCAGCTGCTTGTGAAATTGACTGCAAGACATCCTCTCCCACCAAACAGCTTGGATTGTTTGAGGAAATATTGTCAAGAGGCTACCCCATTGTGTTCCGATGGGCTTCGGTAAGTTTATTAACTAATTGCTGCAGTTGCGTTGTTCTGATCGCCCTAGTAGTATGCTTGCTAAACCTATAAGGAATTGCTAGCCATAGGAAAATGTCCTCATCATATGGGGAATCATTGAATTTGGATGCTAGCATAGTGTAAGGCCAAGCAGTTGAATCTACAATGCCGGAAGAGGGATTTCTGAACAAAAGTTTGCTCGATGTTCGAGTTTTCTGAGATTATAGTTCTTTGAATGGCTGTGCTAATTAACTTGGATAAATACATCATGTGGAAAGTTTGAGTCCATGTTGATCCATGGAATAGTCCAATCCCATCATCACATTGATGATAAATCTCCTCATGCTCTGCCATAAGAACGTGCGGTCCGTGTCATGGTGAAGGTAGGGTAATGCTGTCTTCGTCAATAAGGAAGGGGATATGAGAATTACATCGTTTAGAGAACCACTGAGAAGTAACCCACCCACAGAATTTAAAGAACTACAGTAGCACGAGTCATGCTTAACGAAGCACCTACATGACAGTGCGGCTGCCAAGCATGTTTTTAGGCAAACTCTTGCCTCTTAATTTGATATTCTAAAATTATCCTTCATATTTAATTTTTGGATATCTCCAGCTGAACAACAAGGGAGATGCTCAAAGAGCAGAACTTTCGCTTCTGAACACATTTGATTATGCATGGAACAAAGGCGGTAATGGTTCACGGCGGCCTGGTGATATTTTTCAGAAACTCGATGAAATCGCTTCAAGCACATACCACATTTCCAGCATTGCAAAGAAGCTTCTCCCTTTCCGTCCCAGGCAAGTGGGCATCAGAATCAAAGGAAAGCTGCTTCCAGAGGAGAAAGATTCCTTCCCCCAAACTGGAGGAGAAAGCAGCTATTTCTCTAACGGGATTTTCAAGTTCAGCAAATCACGGCCAAGACTAGTTATAAAAGAATCCCATGCTAATGACGCTGCGATTTCAGGTACCTCCCCAGCTAATGAGAGCTTCTCTCCTTTATGTGGGGTCATCTTGGACGATGGCTTTCCCTGTACAAAACCACCAGTACAAGGGAGGAAAAGATGTAGCGAGCATAAAGGGATGAGGATTCGAGCGTCAAATTCTGTATCAAGCAGAAAAGGACCATCCAATGACATTCACGATAAGCTGACAATGACGTTGTGGGATCATACGGCCGAGATACAAGAACTGGGAAAAACGGTAGAAGTTTTCCCACGGCAGGCGAACGTCAAAAATGACCACGGTACCATTTGTGGAGTGGATTTCAGCGATGGCAATTTCTGCACAAGGAGACCTGCTCGAGGAAGAGTTCGGTGCGAGCAACACAAAGGGATGAGGGTAAACCAGGCAAAAAAGAAACATGTCGGCAGCTGAAGACGAATGCAAAATTCTGCAAGTCATTGAACTATAACATACAGGACAGACAACGGGACTGGGAAAATTTTACCCACAGCTTGCTTCTGTTGACGGAGCGGAACTAATGTAATGGTCTCGTGGTACCGGGAAACTAACATAAGGAAGAACAGACACAGAGTGCTTAACATAAGGAAGAACAGACTCACAAAGTACTTCCCTTCTGTTTTATTCGGAGAGCTTAGTAATGTAGTAGTTCCAAGTGCGAGGAATCTGGTTTAAGGAAGCTGCGCTTTTTCTGTTGACTCTTTCTAACATTCTGGTGCATGATTGCAGTGTATCTTAGATATTGATTCTCATACATAGCTCTTCTAGATTAGCTGCACACATTGGGGGTCAGAAATGTGCGTGTCATTTATCAGAACAGATGTACAACTTCTGAATGATTTATATATTATGCTGATTGTCGTGACCATTGAGAGAGCGTTAACGGATTTGAGTTGATTGGAAATCAAGTAAGCCACAAGAGTTTGCGTTGCTTTTACAAACTAGAGATTCTGAATACGGGGACTTAATTAACGCCTAGCGATACCCTTTTTCCTTTCTGAAAAGCTTTTGCGTGCAATCTCTTAATCAATGTTATTGCGAAGTCACCAATGTGCAAAATTGAACATGCACGGTGCGCAAGCCATAACAATCACACTAAATAATCAAAATGCAGTAAATATATTGCAAATAAAGTTGAAAGAACCTAAAATGCGCCAAGCAAGCCTAGGCGAAGCTCATCGTCAAGCCTTCAAAGAGGTCCTACGCACTAAGAATCAAAAGGTGATGATGTAAATGATATAATTTATGCATCGCCTAGATAAGACGCCTAAACGTGAGCAAAAGAAATTTTGGCGTTCTTTCACTTGTTTGGTTTATTGAAAATGATCGGTCAACGAAAATTCATTTACAATCGAAGAAAGTATGCATATTTTAAGTTAGGAAAATGAATTCCTCAACCCGAATGATTTCCTAAAAAGCAATTCTCTTTATCATGAAATTCTCCTCGAAACAAACACCATAAACGCAAATATGAATTCACGCGAGTGGATATGATCTAGAGCGACTAAACAGCATGCAAATTCATGAAGTATAACCTGAGAAATCCACGTTTGGACTCGGATACTAGTATCACCTTACTTGTGTCTTTGTGACAACCACTAGCGTCAAAGCTATTAATGCTGGTGTCTAGTATCAAAACTATAGCTGCGATGATGTTTTCGGCGGCCGAGAATCCAAAGTTCTTGTATGGATTCGCTTCAGCATATCCTACGGCTCCGTTCCAGAAAATGCACGAGTCCAGAACACAAAAGCAAATCAAATGCAAAAGCAAAAGAATCCGGATATGTAAATCAACTCTAAAATCTAAAGTTGGAGCAGAAACGACCAGGTGTTACAAGACGTGCCGGTGTCGGGCCACCCAAGTCGGCTGCTGAATTCCGGTGATGTCCTGGAGGTTCGCCGGCGATGCGTTCGTATGTTTTGCAAAGCGGAATTGAGAGAGAGAGAGAGAGAGAGAGAGAGAGAGAGAGAGAGAGAGAGAGAGGCGGCTGATGGTGGCGTTCCACCTCCGGCGACGGCGAGAATCCTGGAAGATGGGAGGGCCCCCGCGTGGCGTTTTTTGTATAAGAATCCGCCGAGAATCTCTTCTTCATCCGTGACCGACGCTCTCCTTCTTGGAAATGTTTCACCCATCTCCCTTTTCTGTTTCCTTTTCGAATCTCCACCAAAAATTGCTCCCGAAAATCCACCCGACGAGATTTCGATCAGTCATATTTCCCCCGGTCAATCAAACCGGAACCTAAGTCATTTGCCACGCAAATTTCTCGATCGATTTTCGTCCAAATTTCGTCCCAATATCGACCAACTCCCCACCAAATCTCTGTATTTGATCGACCGGATAAAAGTTAGAATATGATATGTTTTATCTTATCTTGTGTTTGGCGGTGGTCCAGGATAGGATAAGGTCGGATATAGACCGAATATAACCCGGATAAACAAATCCGAGGGGGGTGGGATAGACCCGGATAGGATTTCTAATGCCTATTTTTCTAGAAACCCTACACTCCACTCGCCGTCATCTTCATCTCCACACCTTGTGTGCTTTCACCAAAAAAATTTCTCGACTTTTTTTTTCCTTCTCTAACTCCTTCGGACTTGTAAATAGCAAAAAATAAATAAAAATTATCCTATCCGACTTTAAATTCGTAGTCCACCAAACAGTGGACATGATATAAAGAAATCCCAGGATTTCTTATCCTATTCTATCAAGTCCTATCTTATTTAGAAATCCGAATGACCAAACGCAGAGTCCTGGCCGAAATTATCTTGAAAGATTGAAATGGTTTGTCTCTTTTGGGGCTTGGTCTTTAGAAACGAGTTTTCGGTGGCTCTTCGAGTTCGTCTCGCGTGTCGGACCATCTATCGGGCTAAATTTAAGCGAAATTCGTGCTCGAGCCTTTGTTTCATCTTCTGCCAAACGCTGCTCCTAAAACCTTAATGTCCGTAATCTCTCGATGCAATAAGGAATGCGACAACTCGCGAAATTAATATGTTTGTTTAGGGGTCTAATTCTATTTTTAGATCTTTAAGCGAAAATTCAGGTGTCGACATGGAATCAGTGGCTTTACATATCGACTGAACTTTGGTCTACGGTGATCTGAGAGAGATGAACTTTGGTCTAACGTTGTTTCGGATGAGTCCGTGCAGGCAAGCGTCTTGGGACTAAGACGGGGGGGCTAAATCCCAAGCTAGCAAAATTCAACGGATCTCGTGTCTGGACACTGTTCTCCCATCACCGTGCTTGCACTCGCGGAGAAGGGCGGACGGACGCATAGTCCTTGTTTGCCGCCGAGACGAGTAGAACCGCACGGCGTCCTCTCATGGGGGGTCCGAGTCTCGGGGGCGACGTGCGGCTCGAGCCATCACCGCTCGCTCGATGCCCGGAAGATCCGAGAATGGTGAGCCGAACACCGCAGCCCCGCCGCCGGCATGGCGAGAAATCTCTTCACATTTCCAGAGCACGAATTAGCCCGGAGATCCCATCTGTGTCCCCGGACAAAACAGGGAGACTGCAGCATGCGTTGAACCGACAACCATCCTTCTGACTAGGACGAAAGATAACGACGATGCGTTTTCTTCCGGGACATGCCTTGAATTGGACCGCGCTCTCCTTTGTTGGCAACCTAAAAAAAGCTTGTTTGTGTTCCCTGAGTAACGTAAGCGATTACGTTACCGGACGCGGCGTGGAGTTTGTGAAGTGCACAATTGTAACTCCCCGTGCACTTGCAATGTAGTCGTTTCACATGGAAAAACGTACTCAATTTCGAACTCGTCACTACATCTGTCAAATGGATGGATCGGATTGGGTTTGGGTCAGGTCATAAATGGGCCAATCCAAATTGACCCATTAACTCATTTATGACTCATTTACGTGTAATGCAATTTTATTGACCCATACCCGACCCGACTCATACCCGATCCATACCCGATTAGACCCATATTGCTAAAATACTTTCATATTTAATTAAATATAGGAAAATTCATACCCAAGCTGAAATGAGAGTGCGGAATGAGTGAGTGCAAGATTGAGTGAGGGTGAGAGAAATGCGTTGAGTTTAAATCAGTTGTAAACTCATTTATGACCCATTTGTGACCCATTTATGACCCATTTAACACTAATATAAGACTTCTACCCATTTATGACCCATTTACTAAATATAACTAATCCATTTATGACTCATTTACTAATATATGGGTTAAGAAATAGGTTTATGACCCATTTTAACAGGTCTACTCGTCACCGAGCATTATTAGAGCATATATCTAAGCTGTCCGCATGCCGCTGTCGAAACGCGACGGTTGCTCTATACGCTATTTCGTATTAAAAAAAAAAAAAGAAGCCCTTCGAGATTTCTTTAAGATGGGAAACGGTGCGCTCGCGACGACAGTTGAATTAATTTTTATATCGGGAAATGAACGGGGTCGGGAAACTCAAACTGTTCATTTATTTTGGAAAACTTCCTAAGATGGACAAGGTTTATTTCTAGGTCAATCAAATTTCCCCCGGTCAATCAAACCGGAATCTAAGTCATTTACCTCACAAGCTCCGGCGGCCTTCGAAATTGGAATTTGGCCAAGATTTCTTGATCGATTTTCATCCGAATTCCGTCCCAATATCGACCAATTCCCCCGCCAAATCTCTTCGAGTCCTAGCCGAAATTATCCCAAAAGATTGACATAATCTATCTCTTTTGGGGCTTGTTCTTTAGGAACGAGTTTTTGGCGGATCTTCGAGTTCGTCTCGCATGTCGGACCATCGATTGGGCTAATTTAAGTGAAATTCGTGCCCGAGCCTTTGTTTCATTTTCTGCGAAACGCTATTCCTAAACCTAATTGTCCGTAATCTCTCAACGCAATAAAGAATGCGACATTGTGCGAAAATTAATATGTTTGTTTAGGGGTCTAGTTATGCCAACATCGACGACGAGTTTGATCTCTATTTTTAGATCCTTAAGCGACAAGGTGTCGACATCGATTCGGTGGCTTTACATATGGACTGAACTTTGGTTTGTGGTGGTTGGCGAGAGCTGAACTTTGGTCTAATGTTGTTCCGGGTGAGTGTCCGGGACCGAGAGCGTTAAATCTTGAGCTAGCAAAATTTAACGGATATCGCGCTCGGACATCGTTCTCTCTTCACGGCGCGTTGAGCTTGCGGAGAAGGGCGGTCGGGACACGTAGCCCTTGCTCGCCATCGAGGCTAGTAAAAACACGCGGCGTCCCCTCACGGCGTCTGAGCCTCCGAGACACGTGCTGCTCGAGCCGATACTGCCCGCTCGCTCGCTCGCTCAGTGTACGGAGATCCGAGAACGACGAGCCGAGAACTGCAGCCCCGCCGGGCAATGCCGGAAACCTCTTCGCACGAGATGACGGCGTTTCCTAAGCACGAATGGCCCGTGGAGATCTCTATTTGTACCGGACAAAAACAGGGAGGCGGAACGTGTCTTTCGATTCGAAACGCACTCTTCTTTGTTGGCAACTTGGCAACCTCAAAAGCTCGTTCGTGTTCCCTGAGCAACGTAAGCGATTACGTTAACCGACACGACATGGGCATTTATAAAACCGCACAAATCGTAACTCCCCGCGCACTTGAAATGTAGTCACTTGATACGGGGGAAAAAAAATGCTCTTTTCGAACTCATCAACGAGCGTTATTAGAGCATATACCTAAGCCGCCTACGCGTCGCCGTCGAAACGCGACGGTTATTCTGTACACGCGCGGTTTCTTATATGAAAAAGGAAAAGGCCCTTTGAAATTTCTTTAAGACGGGAAACGGTGCGCCCGCGACGACAGGTGAATTCGTTTTTATATCGGGAAATTCACGGGGTCGGGAAACTCGAGCTGTTCATTCATTTTGGAAAACTTGCTAAGATGGACAAGGTTTATTTCTAGTCAATGAGCAATTGAGCGTGATGAACCGATCATCCGATATACCGCACAAACAATAATTAGATAGAGAAAAAATTGGACGTACCACTCCCGGAGTGGATGGAGAGTGAGTAATACCATGGGCTACACCTTGATGCTATGGGCTATACTCAGCTGACTAAACCAAAGAAAAAAAATTTTCAACCGAAAAAAAAATCGGTTTTTTTTTGTTTTTTGGGTTTTTGTTAATTACGGGATATAATCGATTTACTTATTTTCTCCAAAAGCGCGAACGACCCGAAATTTGAGATCGTTTGAATCGACGAGTGAGGCGAATCGCGTTACGTGCATCGGGAATAGGCCCACGGCGCACATTTCTTGTCGTTGCTCGTCGCCCCTGCTATAGAACCTATGACTGAAATGCCTCTAGAAGGAGGGGGAACAGGGCCTACAACCCATACCAATCTGCGCCTAATTCGCATATTTTTTTAGCAACTTCCCGACGAAAATCCTCTCGAATGAAATACCACTCGATTCCTCCAAAGAAGTCCATTCATTTCTCTTCACGCGTGACCCGCTTGCCTCGGCGTGTGGCTCGACCCTAGCCATGGATAAAACGGACGAACGAAAAATGATTTCATTATTCACAAAAATATTCAAACACAAAGTATTATCGATAACAAAAATATATATATCATTAGCTAATTATTTTATGCGGTATGGATAATTATTTTTAGGAAAATATTATTTAGATAATTAATTTTTAAAAAAAAGCGAGAGAGAAATTGGTGGAGGCTCCACGTCATCACCAGGCCATGCCATAAGATGACGGCCCGAGACCCTGACGCCATTCCTCGATTCTCTCCCGAAGATCTCGCCACACTGTGATTCGCTCGAGCTCTCCGGTGTCAGCTCACGCCAAGCTCGGCTCCGCCACGCCGCGCCCCCCCCGCCCCCGCCATGCCGGCCAGCGACCTCCGCCCGTATGCGGCGGCGGCCCGGCCGCAGCAGCCGCAGCAGCACCACCAGCAGCAGGCGTCGGACTACGAGCGGGAGGAGGAGGAGTTCGTGTGGACGCAGATAAAGGCGGAGGCCCGGCGCGACGCCGAGTCGGAGCCGGCCCTCGCGAGCTTCCTCTACTCGACGGTCCTCTCCCACGCGTCGCTCGCGCGGTCCATCTCGTTCCACCTGGGCAACAAGCTCTGCTCCTCCACGCTGCTGTCGACGCTGCTGTACGACCTCTTCCTCGTCGCCTTCTCCTCCGACCCCGAGCTGCGCGCCGCCACCGTCGCCGACCTCCGCGCCGCCAGGGCCCGCGACCCGGCCTGCGTGTCGTTCTCCCACTGCCTCCTCAACTACAAGGGGTTCCTGGCTTGCCAGGTTAGGGATCTTGGGTCGGCATCGCTCGCCCGATCGATCGCGATTTTGTCTGGGCTGCTGAAGGGAAGATGCTTGCTTGATTCGTGGGTCGTTTGATTGAGTTCCGATGATTTGGTTCGCACTGCTCATGTTCTTGTTTCTCTTTCTTTGGGCTCAGTTCATGAGATCAATCCGATGCTTTCCTTTGTTTCTTTTGGGGATCTTTACTAATTCAAGAACTGCATTTGCCCTAAATCTCCGGTTTAAGATGGGCCTTCTCGATTGATACTCTGCAAATCTTCAATGGGTTTTTTGCGTTTGAAGAGAGAGGGTGTGTTGGGTATTCTGAGCTGTACCGACATCCCATCTCCTTCCATTGTTTCCCTGTGTGTGTTTACAAGCTCGAGGCTTTTTTCACTTGTAGGAAGGCTATGAGAAATGACTTCACTGATCTTTTGCCGTGCGGCTTGGCTTCTGGGCTTTTCCTGATTGTTGATTTAGAGGTTGAACTATAAGGATGCTGATCATTGTTGTTGTTTGTCTGCTCCTACCAGGCGCAACGAGTTGCTCATAAGCTGTGGAATCAGTCGCGTCGGCCGCTGGCGCTCGCGCTTCAGTCTCGTATATCTGATGTCTTCGCCGTCGACATACATCCGGCCGCTAAAATCGGGAAAGGGGTCTTGTTCGATCATGCGACAGGAGTGGTGGTCGGCGAAACGGCCGTGATTGGGAACAACGTGTCCATTCTACACCATGTTACTCTCGGCGGAACGGGTAAGGCGGGTGGCGATAGGCATCCTAAGATCGGGGATGGGGTCCTGATCGGAGCAGGTGCGACGATACTAGGGAATGTGAAGATTGGAGAGGGAGCAAAGATTGGGGCTGGATCGGTTGTGCTGATGGACGTGCCGCCTAGGACGACCGCAGTGGGAAACCCGGCCAGGCTGGTGGGAGGAAAGGAGAAGCCAAAGGAGCACGAGGAGGTTCCTGGAGAGTCCATGGATCACACTTCCTTCATCTCCGAGTGGTCAGGTTACATAATCTAACGTGTTGGTTCCTCTATTTTGTGCGCGTGATGGTTTAGTTGCGGACGATGGTATGAATGTTTTGCTCGCTATGCCGTTTTAGCACTCTTATGTTTTGTTTATGTTGACCGAGGAATACTGCACAGATCGTGTCGTGAGCCTTGGAACCGCTTCCCCGCATGTATGTGTATTACCATCAAACATCATCTTGTATCAATCAATCCCCCCTGGCTTGAACTTTACTGTTGTTCCTGGTTTCTGTTGCTGCTGATGAGTGATTGATGAATAGAATCGACTGCAAGAATCAGGTTCTGTTCTTCCTTTTGAGTATCGAGTTGCTTTGTAGCATTGAGTCTGCTGAAATGGAGATTGGGTTTGCATCTGCATGCACTGCTGACACGACCATTGTTCTCCTGAAAATAGTAGTTTGGGCCAGTTCTTACCTCGGCAATGCCGAGGGTTGACTCATGAAGGCATTTTTTAAGGCGAAGCTGCCAATAATTCTAGCTTTGATGGATTGACCAGAGGACACCGTTACCTCATCCTGCATCTGGACAGCTACCTGTGCCAGTTCAAACCACCTGAGCTGAAATTTTTAAAATCAAGCTCTGCAAAAGCCCATGGAACTGTCGAAAACATGCAACGCGTGTAGATCATTATAAGGTTATTAGTAATTTTTTAAATTTAATTTTTAATAATAATTTAATTTTTTTAAATTTTTTTATTAAATTTCCGTGTTTGCTCTTGTTCTCTTTCCTTCTTTTTAATTGCTTTTTCTTTTTCTTTTTCCCTATTCCGACCATTGTTGGGCTTTAAAATATTATTAAAAATTATTCAAGTCAATACTGTCCACCGGCTGTGTCACATAAGACGGCTGGCATTCATGTTAGCAATTTTCGATCAAAATTGGCCAAATGGACTTAATTGGCAAAATGTGAAAAGGTTAAGGACTCGTTGGCACAATTAAAAGGCTTATGACTGAATTGACAAAAGTACAATAGGTTTAAAACTTCTCAGAAAATTTTTCCCTATAACTCTTGAATTACTGGTGGTTCTTCTATCTTAAACTGAAATAAAAACTTTTCCCTGGCATTTTTAGCCCATTCATTCATCTACCAAAAAGGAGAAAAGAAGAAAGAAGAATAGGAGGAGTAAAATAAATAAACATGGGCATTTGCGAGTTTGAACAAGAGATGATAGAACAGACATTTTTAACTTTAGCACGTCAAGCTTTTGTGGGTCGATTTGTGTTCGTCGGTGGGGCTGGATTTAAGCTGTCATTTTGCTTCTTGAATTTGTCACTTCGTTAGTGCCAAATCCCAAGAAAAGCCCCAACCAACATCCGAGACAAAATGACACAACCTTTCAAACGTCTAAAAAAAATGTCTAGCCTCTTTCTTTGCACGTTTGACTTTTATATAATGCAAAACGTCATAATCTTTTTGAGATTATACTTATATTCCCACATAGAATTTAAGATAATTATTCGTAATATTTCCAAACTTTAGATTTTTCTTTGTTTTATAAATTTGACAGGATAAGTCGCAACAAACGGATCAGTTAACGCGTTTTGAAAAATGCGATTAACAGGTCAAATCAAATTCAAAAAATTAGAGGGAGATTAGCACTTAGATAACCTTTAAATAAGAATTCAATAACCCGATTGCTAAATAACAAAATTTAGTATAGCCTGGTTAAGTAGTTCGTTGCACGTTTATAAGATCTCCAATTTTACTTAAAAGGAAGTGGCATGTTGATTACATAAATCCCGAGAGACAACAAAATTGTTAATTCATTGTGGATAGGGACACTATTGATGACATAATAATCTCACTATGGTATGCTTTCATGAATCACTTATCAATTGAGAAGCTTAACGCAAAGGCGGAAAAAGAGATAATAATAACTTGGTCTAAAGTCTTTCCATGCGTAAATATTCATAAGACAAATTGATGTGAGGCAAGAGAAACTCTCTACTTATGGTGTGTTTGTTTTGCGAAAAATGGGTGGATTCGAAAAATATTTTTCTAAAATGATCGTTTACATCACATGTTAGTGAAAATATTTTCATTCTCGATATCTATTTAGTAGACAATGCAAATATTTTATTTATTTATTTATCTTTGTAAGCAATACAAGCAACGATTTTTAAGAAAATCTTTTTCAAATCATTCATTTTCCACAAAACAAACACATTCTTAACCAATCTCGAATTAAGATTGAATTGACTGGAATTTTCGCGAGAGTTTTGGCTTTGCCCGAGCTTCAATAATACTCTTAGCCTTCCTTCTCGAAAAAAAAAAAAAACCAATCGCAGTCCTTGATGCAAGATGAAGCATTTATGAACCTAACATATATATACTAAACTCAATTTGAATCATCAATTATGGTGAGATCCGCGTGAAATCGACCGCCATTATTCCCGGTCCGGATTCCATCCGGTTTATTTACTACATCCGTGGACCACTGCAAGCCTGCTAGACTGAATTCATCAAAAGCAACTCCAATCAAGAGAGTCAACCCATGCACATGCATCAACTCTCCATGTATAAACCCAACATACCCTATACTCTAGAGAGAGACAGATAGAAAGAAAGAGAGAGTTGTCCCTTTCTATGATTGATTGCTTGTCCTAAATGAATATGAAAGTTCTGGTTCATTTAGACAGCCCATGTTCCTTTATGATTGACTCTACAAATGAATGAATTGTGTGTTTTGCCCTAGACTTCCTCCACCTCCACCACCTATCTACATTGCCGTCCCCCCCTTCCCCAACTGACCTTGTATACCCTTCCCATTCCGAACCAATCAAAAATCAAAGAAACACGAAGAAAAAATATCGAGCCAGCGATAACTCGAAGAAACCCTAATTCCGATCTGATCCTACCCCCACTTGGTTCAATCCGAGTCCTCGAGAGCAACACGAGTCTTTATCGGTTTGAGCTTCAAGCCCATGCTCTCGGGAGAGAGGAGCTCGGGAGAGATGCAAGACGGGCTGAGAGGGCTCCTCGGGCTGTCGCTGAACTGGCATGGCCTGTACAATCCGTACCCCATGAGGAAGAACTCCATGGGGATCAGCATTGCATGTGGCTGCTCTTCTGTCACCATCGATCCACAAGCCTGGACCTGCACACCAGTTTGAAAACAACACTCATTAATAAGGGCATTTGACCGTCCACAATTTCCTCGGAACGTTTATCAACCATAAATAAGAATCGTCTACAAAAAGAGTAAGGGCTTCATGATAATTCTTATGCAGGTGAATGGCGAACAGAAGTACCTCAACTAGGGCACTGTATCTCCTATCCAGCTTTGACATCATATGGATAGCCTCGGAGTGAAAAGTAGAATGCTCGCCGACGAAAATTAGCGTTCGGCATTTCAGTCTCTTCAATCCACCGGTAATATCATGTCTTCTGAAAGTAGTTGAAAGGGATACTTGGAATCACTCGAGGAAATAAGTTAAAAGGGAAATGGCAGACATGCCAAAACATTCGGACATAATCAACAATTTTTGTTTCTGCTTTTACCCGTTAATTGCCTCCAGAAACCTCGATACGTTTGCACTTTGCCTCTCATCAAGCAAC
This sequence comes from Syzygium malaccense, assembly GCA_031216405.1. Lineage (NCBI taxonomy): Eukaryota > Viridiplantae > Streptophyta > Magnoliopsida > Myrtales > Myrtaceae > Syzygium > Syzygium malaccense. The sequence continues at coordinate 6,601,650 of CM062255.1, forward strand.
TGAAGACATAAACATGAAAATTATGACAAAGAATACATCGTGTCCTTGCGAGAGAGAGAGAGAGAGAGAGAGAGATGGGAATCAGTTAAAGAGCTCTACTTTTCTACAAGCTCTAACTATGTCCGATTCTGGAACTTCACTGCTACCCCGAACTTCCTGTTATGATTTAAAAAATTTCACTTTCAGTAGACCAGGAAAAAGCCTATAATACTAGAAAAAGAAGATTAGAAGATCATAACACCTTGCTGAAATACCGCTGGAGCAAGTACTCCTTCACCAATCCACACATGCCGTAATAATATAGCAGGTTTGACATAACCTAAAAAGTCATACGTAGCTTTTTATTTCCAGGAACTAGCTGACATCCTCATACTACAATAAGAAGAAGGTTTAAACGGGACCTTATTGTAAAACCATTCACTCCAAGAAGGAACTCTGCATAAAGGTGATACCAATATTAGCCCAAGAACACGCTCCCTATATTTCATCTGCAATACAAAAGCAAGTCTATAAGCACCACGTGTGTTAAAGTCCCTTATAATTACTTTCATGTGAATACATACAGCAAATAAGGTGAGGATGTAAGCACCAGCAGTGACCCCCATGCACATAACTGCACCGAGCCTAATAATGAGATAAGCTTTGATCAGCAACAAAATCATAAATACAGAAGGAAGAAGATGCTAAAAAGAATAACAGGACATAGCCCGGAAATACCCTCCTATGTCTCTTGCTATAACTAGCAATAATTAAGCATGTTAACAAATATTCACCAACCCCAAAGACTGAGAGATTATTCAGTTTTCAGCTATAAAGACAGAAAGGAAGCAGCAAAAAACGTCACCCATGATTACCTAAAATAATTTAGGATCTCGATAATCTGATCAGCTAAACCATCGAGAGAAGGTACGGGGTCATCTGGACAAATTGTAGCGGCTCCCAACTGCAAAACACTTGTGGAAGTCCAAATGAAGGAATCACGTTAATAATGGCACTAAGAAAATCAGTGCAATACATATACAGACAGAGCAAAATGAAGTTACATAATGAACATTTCATCTCCCAAATCAATAAATTTACAGACCTCGTGTCCAGGAGGGCTTATATGATAGACACAAAAGTTGTGGAGAAGCAAAGAAGCTGCTTCAGGACAAAAGAACAATCCTTGGAAACAGGACATATCTGATACAAAAATCCAGGGAAAACAAAAGCTTATTAGGCAAAGAGAAATTTCAAAGATTGGATATAAACACCTTCTGAAGAATAACTACATAAGAAGAAAATAGATGCAACAAGTATAATATGGACTCAGGAAAACTTCTGCAACAAAATTTACCCTGGATGTTGCACCAAAAATCGGTATATCTTAAAACTTACAAGGTACCAAACAAATTCACTAGAATCAATGGATAAGAAAACGAACGATCCATTCAAGAAAACTGAGAGAGGGAGTCATAAACACAATATTAAGACACGAGCATCTACGCACTGCACCTGTATTATGGGTGCATTCCAGACCAAAATGTTACATAAATAACAAGCATTGAGAAACCAAAGCAGCACTTCATCTTTACTCTTGACACTTCAGTAACGGGGATAATTTTCTAAAAGAGGTAAGATAACGTTTAGATCATAACAAATGAAACAAGGAAAAAACACATTTAACAAAATAACACTTACAATTAAGAGCTAAATCTGGATAGGTGATTAATGCTGGCTTATCCGGATCTCCATATACTATAACAGAGACTGAACCGGAACCAGTTCGAATGAGATGTTCCTGGTAAAAGACAAATATAATTGCCAGGAATGTTCAGAGTCAGACATAGACAAACTATTACCAGTTATAGAACTAAACAAAAGTTTGTAGAGTAATTGCTCAACAACAGATAAAAGGTCACTTCCGTTTAGCACGAGAACAAAAAATGTCACCATTTCATGTTCTCGAATCAGTAAATTAACTTTAGTATTTAAGTCAATGCACCACACTGATGTGAAATCCTCAAGTAAGAAAGAAATCTCTTTTGTCCATTTCACTGGCCCCATATAGAAGGGCTCCCTACATAGTACATGCAATTATCCGGTGGATCGCATCCACATAACAACGTAGAAGAAACAGCTGGCACAAAATTCTAGTTGTAAATTTCAATCATTGGTAGTGAGAAAGAAGACACGAAAAAAGACATTATATGATGAATTAGAAAAAAACAAAGACATTATAAGACAAGGAGAGCATCGCTTCGGGCTGCAACTCACAATGACCGAAATAGAAAAACATTGATATCAAATAACCTACATGGAAATCATCAAACATTAAGCAAGGTATCCGATAGATCAAAGCACAACAGCTAAGCCCGATAGACTAATTAAGCACGTCCATCATACCAGTCCGATCAAGGAACATATATTCCAAATATATATAAGGCATCCAGAATAGACCACTTTAGCGTAAAAGAGAATTTTCAATGGTACTAATGCAAAAAATCACCAATGAAAACTGGGAAAAACAAGTCCAGAATCAGATCAGAAGCAAGCTCCGAAAGGGCTATGGCAGATATCAACATCAATACAATGGAAAAAAAAATTAGAATCCAAATGTAAATCCACGAACGAAGAAGCCCTCCATTCTAATCGGCGAAAAAAAAAAGAAGAAGCACGAAGCATCGCTTCAATTTCACGACTCGAGGTTAAGAAAGAAGAACAAGCTTACGAAGCGTGGACTTTTTTCTCTCGTCCTGTTAACAAAGCCTTTGAAACGACAAAAAAGTTCCAGGCTTTGTTCATCCCCTACCATGTTCAGCAATCAAAAACGCGGCAAACGCCAGCAAAATTCCAGATGCAGCCCCCCCACCCCAAAGTCTCGCTTTTTCGACAAAGCTCGCGACACCCACAAAAAGGAACAACAGAAAAGCATCCGCAGCGGCGACGCCCGAGGAATCAAGATTCCAGACGAAGGAAATGCAAGGTTGGGTCGACACCCGTTTCGACAACAGGCCGGAATCCGACGACCCATTGACGAAGCGTTTGCGAGTCCGGGACAAAGACGGTACCTTTCCACCGAGATAGATCTTCTCCACATCAACGGGGACGGACTCGCTTGACCCTCCTCCCATGACCCCGGGAGGCCCTCCTCTCTCCCCCCTCCCCGTTCAAACCCAAGAACCCAACAACGAATCTCCCCTCTCCCCCCTCTCCCTCTGTATAAAGTTTCTCCTTCAAGAAAAATTTCTCGCCTTCTCTTCAACGACTTTGTACACCCAGTCTCTCTCTCTCTCTCTCTCTCTCTCTCTCTCTCTAAATATGTCCCCGCGATCTTACGCGCCCGTCCCTCCCTCCCTCCCTCCCTCCACCGACGCTCCATATGACCCCGATGCAGACCGAAATTACGGCACCTGCCCCCACACCCCCCGACCCCACCACCTCGTGATGTGTCAGCTGTCGTTTTCTCTTTCTTCTGGTCAAATTTCGGAGATACGCTTTGGTTGGGTCCTTTCACCTCGTTCCCTTGATGAATAATAGATAGATAATCTTGGATCCGCCACGGTCGTTTGGGAATGCTGCGAAGCAAAAACAAGGAAGTAAAAAAATCTGTTCTTGCTCTTGCTGCGCTCACGTTCGAGCCAAGAAGAAAAACCTCCCCTCTACTAATTTGAGCTAAAATCGCCGAAAGAGTTCGCCTTTTAGCAACTTCGTTATAATTATAATTTCCGCCTTGAGATGGTTCATTTAACTTTATTTGCTTTCCTATGCAAATAGTACGTGCAATCCAACTCCTACTTCTTCTTCTTCCTTTTTTTTTCGGAATGTATCGCGAAAATGAAATCGAGCGCCCGGTGTTAAAAAAAAAAAGAGGGCAACGTCATCATTTTCCGTGCCTAATGAAAATTACGACACCTGTCACGGGGAAGATTGCCACCCCGCAATGACATCTTTAAGGAAAAAAAATCTTAAAAATTTATTGAGAATTCGTTAAATTGACATGGTGAGAAGAGCAGCATCAAAGGCCTCTTAACTAATGGCTTCCCAAGTTGATTCTAGGGAGGAAGGCAGGTATATTCAGTTAATCTAAATGAAGTAACGAGGATCTCTCAACAAACAGTGGTTGCAAGAATTCCAATAGTGGAGGAAAATTAATCTAAGCATGCATTTTTCCTTAATTGAGAAAAAAAAAAGGGGTGTTTATTTATGGGTCAATTTAGGCGTGAGTGTCTTTTTTTTTTTTTACCTTCAGAAATATGGAGGGTGCTCAAGACGGTTTCTTTTACACAAACTTTTGACTGGAGCAAATGATGGAGTTGGGCATGTCCTATCATTAGGTTTGACTTGATGCAGTTGTCTTTTGCCCTTTTTCTCTCTATTTTTTACCCTGTTGGTTAATTTGGTCATTGGATTTTTGCCTTGATTTTTTTCGTACATCTGTCATTGGATGCCATTCGAGGTGCGGCCCAGTGTAGGCCCCACGTCCCTTTATTCCTCCTGACACTTCACAGGTCTTGATTGGGCCTAAAGCAACACCACTCCCCAAGTTGGGAGTTTTGCTTGCCCATTCATATTGACTCGATAAAGTATTCGGGCGATAATACAACTTTGGTGGTCCAACGTGTACTAACTTGCGCAATGTGATTTCTGAGCAATTGATAAACATTTAGTGTAGTAAATTTCGTTTGCTCAAACGATAATTTAAACGTAATTTGATGACGTGTATTATTATATACTGAGATGGACTTTTGAAAATGACGATTCGGTATCTTCATCGTTTGTTTTGTCTACTTCAGAAAAAGGAAGGGAACAAATTAGGGACTTTAACTTTATTCCACGTAGAAATTTTTGTACCTGATTTGAGATGAATAGGTCAAGTGGATAATCCACGCGTAACTTTTTTTTTTCGTCCACCATTCAAACTTAATGGATTGAATGCCACACGGTAGATTCCGTGAGCTTAAATTAACGAAAGGACAAATTTAAATATTTTCACGTAGTTTAGGGATTAGATTGAACATTTACCAACAGTTTAAGTTCGGGAACGATATTACATATTGGGCTAAAGTTCAAGGATCATATTGAACAAATTAAAAGTTCAAGGACGACGTTGCATATTAAACCAAAGTTTATGTACCAGTCATGTCATTTTTCCTAAAAATATAACATAAAAGAATAATCGTGCTTAGACAGGATTGAAGAGATGCAAAATGTGATTTCCATTCTTTTTACTATTTTCATTCTCGAGTGAGATTCATGTGAACGGGTGAGATCAATTGAGTTTACATGCACTGTTTCATGTGATAAATGTTCAATCCAGAAATGATAAGTCGTCATCTCAAAGAGAAAACAAATAAATCATTTCATATTCCAAATTTAAGTTCACTAAAATGGTTTGTTAAAAAATGGATACTGGAATTAAATAAATATATTAATAAAGTTTCGGAGGATACCAGATTTCTTGAAATTACCGGCTAAGCATACAATATGCGTGGAAAATGTCGAACATTACAATTCTTGAAATTAGAAAGACCTGGGTTCGGTTTGTTTCGTGGAAAATGAATAATTCGAAAAGTATTTTCCTAGAAATGATCGCTTATATCGCTTGGAATAATTAGTCAATAAGAAATGTTTTCATTCTTGATGACAATTTATATCTAAACGTCATCGTGGACTTGTGAATTTTTTTTTTCCGTTCATTCATTTTTACGAATGATGCAAGCGATCAACTCTAGGAAAATGTTTTTCAAATAATTTATTCTTCACGAAACAGAAAGAGCTCGGCTGTGCTTGCGTAATCATTCGTTTTGTATGCTTTAGTTAGCCCAAAGACAACATGTTTAACTACCCATCAAGAAGTATGAGCTGACCCGCTTATCATCCAATTAAGCAAGATAAGTAGTTCGATTATTAAACGGTATCGAAACCAACCCTTTAAATAGTTTATTAGAAGGATACTAAAGAACACAAACCCTCTACGTAAAAATATTCTCTTTGCCACATAATTAAATTAGCTTAGCAAGAAAGTTGCTGGTGAAGTCGATGAACCGATCGATATCTATATGCGTTCTGGTGTTATATCCCAATCAGAATCTCATACCGTCTAAAGCATCGATCCAATCACGGACCATCGTCACTTTTAGCTCGATTCTAGTGTTGTCTTGATAGATTCCCATTCTCACATACTTGATTGACAAGAGCAAAGTTTGGTGAAGGGAAGTAATATATAAACAAAACAATCAACAACTTGAAGAGAATTAACAGCTCTCTAATAAAGTTACCGACATCATATATTAGTTACCGACGAGAACTTTTATCCGGAGAAAGTCATCGAGTAACAATATTTTTCGGATGTAACTTTTTGTGGATAAGTGTTGCTAGATAATAGGAAATCGTGTCACTTCGAGTAATCGCAGAAAAGATTTGAAAGTTATTTGTTCTTTCAAATAGTACATATATATATATATATATATATATATATATATAGCCTTATGTAATTGTCGATAGAGGATTGAAAATACCCTAGTGTACTCTTTGTAAATTCCATATCGATTACGGAACTCAACATTCTTTGCAAATTTATCTTCATCTTTATTTTTTCACAATTTAAATGGCCGGTCGCAATTGCCTCCGGTTTTCATACCTTTAAACACTTGTCATATTCGACCAAAAAAAAAACAAGACACTTGTTATATATGTACTTTCCTATCCAAGATCAACAGAGGACCTTTCGCAACCTTTGTCGATTCACTCATCCATCTACACAATATTCGAAAAGTATTTCGTCGTTAGATTCAATTCCGGCGGAACATCTTTTCGATTATATTGAAATATATTTCTTCGCCGATTCAATTCCGGCGAAATAGAAATGGTAACGTATAAAGAATCGCAAAGAGAAATGCAAGAGATACAGAGTAAAACGTGAACCTTACTGGCCACAAACGTGTATCGAGCGAAACTTCGCGAGACCCCCCGAGCCCCCTCCGCCCCCGGAACAGCTTCTTCACGAGCACAGAACGACTCGAACACGAGAGCCGCCGGATCATCGGGCCGTCAAAAAGTTCCGAACAAGAAGCCTCGCGAAAGTTACCGAGAGGAGAGGCAACGCCTTTGACAACACTCAGCATCGCGTGTTTCGCTGCGGAATTTCGTCGAACGGATCGTGTGCAAGGTGCTCCAACGAGTGCCCGACGAAGGAAGAGCAGAAGGAAATGCCAAGAAGTAAACAGGATCTTCCTTGCGCCGAAAGATGGAATTTCTCGCGAGTGGGTCCCGCCCCCGTGACAGGTGGACATGGAGCGGCCAATCAGAATCGGCGGAACACGTAAACCCTTAACTTCTCCGAATATACGGTCGGTCTCGCGCACGGCCGTTCCCGTCACTCGCACGGCTCCCCCCACACTCTCCCTCTCGACCGCACGCCATCGAAGCTCTCGTTCGCTTCCTCTCGACCGGAGGAGCTTTCCGTCGAATCGGGCGGGGGAAGATCCCAGAGCCTACTGGGCCGTCGGAGTTGCGCTGCGGGCATGGCGAAGGTCAGCGCCGCCGCGTCCGTCGCCGCGGTGCTGTGCATGGTCCTCGCGTGGGCATGGATGCCCGCCGCGGAGCGCGCCAGGAAGCCGGCCTCGGCCGCCCGGAAGGAGGACGTCCCGTTCATAAGGTGCCAAGTCTGCGAGAGGCTCGCGTCCCAGCTGCATCGCCAGGTGCAGGAGAAGCAGGCCCGGATCTCTCCCAAAAAGGTACGGGCTCTGTTCGTGTTCTGGTGCTGTGGGTCGCTGCTTTCGCGGAATTTCCGGAGGTGGGTCTGGCTTTTTTCTTCTTTGGTTCGGATTGATTGGCGTTTGATTGGTTCTTTTGGGTTTTTTTTTTTTTTGTGGTTGGTGATTGGTAGATCTCGGAGTATGAAGTGATTGAGATCGCCGAGAACGTTTGCAATTTGAAGAAGGAGGAAGCTGATTGGATGCTCAAGATTGATATCGTCGAGCAAGGGGATAAATTGGAGGTATGCACTATACAGTCGTTAAAGCGGATGCTTGGTGTCCCTCGCTCTGCTGTTTATGCACGTTTCGGCATCAGATATCAGCATTATACATGTGGACACCGGAATAGCACTAGGACTAAAACTTGGTAGATGGACGAGATTATCTGTTGTCGTTCCTGAGAAATCTCCGTGAAGTGAGAGCTAAGGCTGCCACGAAATGGAACCCCATTCTTCTACGGGGCTTTGTTGGCACCTTGACGAAAAAGCAGGCGAACAAATGCCTGAGTTAAGCGGGATTGACTGTAATAACAATTTATAAGGTGGTGGATGTTGCGTGTTAGGACTAGAGGTCATCCTGTCATTCGCATAGAGAGAAAGTGACATACCAGTCGGCGCGTTTTATTTCCTCTATGCTTTTCTATGTTCTTGCCAGTTTGTTTTAGTCGTGAGCTTCATCATGAATGTGGCTAGTTCAACGAACAAATGTAGTGCAAACAATGTTGATGTGCTTCTTTCTTTGCATGCCAAAATGTGGACCGAGAGAGTGTTGGACATAGCAACAACATTTTCATCTCTGTTTCTTCTATTTCAGCTTGTAGACCAAGATACTGAAGGGATATGCAATTCCGAGTGCAAGACTATCGAAAGAGCTTGTCAAGAGGTTAGAGTTTGGTGCTCTACCTACTCATTACTCAAGTCATCGTTTCACACCGAATCTTGCTTTGGTGGCATCTTGTCAATCAAACTCAATCGACCTGTTTGGCCCATGTGATATTGCACAAAAATTGTTTCCCTGTCCCTTGCCTTTTATATTGACGGAAGATAGCTGGATGAACTTCCTTTGTTCTTTTCAGTAATTGGATTGCTCTGAGTGGAAATTCATGCTGCTGAAGCATTGGTGCTTTCACTTCTGAATCGCACTAGAAACTAGGCCAACATTAAAATTGTTCCCTCAACTCGAAAATGCAGGTCATGGGTTACTCTGATACTGATGTTGCTGAGTATTTATATAACTCAAAGCCCCAAATTGATTCACTGGTTGATTTTCTCTGTAAAGACCTCAGTAAAGCATGCAGTTCCAAGCCCCCTCCGGTTCCTAAGGTACATTTTTATCGTGCTTTTAGGACTTAATTTCATGGTTTTAGCTATTCGAACAAACACATTTTCGATGTTTTGCTCTTATGTCTCTTGCTTTCCGTGTTAATCTTCTGGCTTAGCAAATGAAACAATATCGTGTTGACATAATGTTCTACCTTTATTTGATAAATCACGTAGATAATTCAGACCTTTCAATATGAATGTCAATCACCTGAACAATTAGACTGAAGTTTCAGAGAGTCCAGTCTCACATATGTTAGTTCAGTGCAGAGAAGCAGTGGAGCTAAATCTATGGTACATAACTGAAGAACCACAGTCTCATATGTTCCATAACTATTCGCAAAAAATGGTGTGGTGATTTTAATAGAGTGAATGGTCATCATTCTTGTGCAATTTTACTGCTCCCCAAGGGCGATGCGTTCATGAGATCGTTCATTAGTTATAGATCCATCACGTGGGGACTAATAAGTTGAGGAATAAGGTGGGATTGGGATCTACGAGGAATCGACTGATTTTCATTCAAAGTGATAAGCAAGAACTCGTTCCGTTTCAATGAGGATTGAAGCGTTCCCCATAAAAATCGTATCATCATTTTATTTAATTTTTTAATTAAAATGGAAGGTGTCCGTTTTTTATATAACAGAGACGTTTCGTATTTTATGCTCTCCTGAAATGGAGATCTCGTATGGCCCTTGATTGAAGATTAACCCGATTATGATAATTTTTTTATACTTTCCACAACTTATGTTCACATAGGAAATGCATAACTAGCCAAACCTGCATATTTGTGATGACATTAGACTTTCATCCATACAAAAACCCGATTCTATCATCAGTTAGTTAGCAATGGCCATATATGGTTTAGATTTAGAACATTTTAAGTGGTGAGAAAGCAATGGAGTTAGCAGTATTCGAATAATCTCTGTTTAAAATGCAGAACTCCAGTGGTTTGGCTTATGTAGATGGTCGAACTCAAATAATATGGATGGATTTGTCCTTTTTGTCTAATACGTACTGTCCCCTATTTGTTTTGTCTTGCTCCTTACACAAACCATTCTGCTTTTCAAATGCCTTGTCAACGTCATTGCACATCATAAGATCACGAGGATATTTCACATACGTATGGTACTAGAGTGCACATTGACTCATGCTCCTCTCAAACAGTAATGATTAATTGATACCACTATCTTGGAGCTTATTCCAAAATATAGGACCTCTAGTTTGGTTTGCAAATTGATCCTTAAATAGGATTATACATATTAATCCTGAATATTGTGCAATAGGATAGGACTCCCGGAGAAGCTTTTATGCCCAAACCAGCTAAGGATGCTGAGATGGAGAAGATCATGAGATCGATGGAGGTTATCATTTTCTACAACCCTGAAGTCATACGCATTGTTTCACCTTTTTTACTATATTCAGACTTTATGCTGGTTATTTTCTCTACAGGGTATGCCGGGAGCACCCAACATGAAGATGTACTCAAGGGACGAATTGATGAACATGAAAAACTTAGGTGAGGAAGACGACGAAGAAGAAGACGAAGACGAGGATAGACACTTCCCCTCAAAATTGGTATGCAGATCTCTGAGAAAGTCCTCTTCCTTCTGCATCCCAAGAAAGACAATGTTTATGCTTATTATCCTGAACCATCTCTTTCCCAGGGAAAAGTTTTGAGAGGGAAGGAAAGCAGAAAGGGTGATTGGAAGCAGAAACTAACAGAAGGCATCAAAACTACTGGGGAAGTATTAAAGAGACATGCAGACAAAGTCTCCTTCCGATTACAGAAATGGTGGAGAGGGATTAGAAGACCAGACTCGAAGAAAAATTCAAAGACCGGCAAGTCAGAACTCTAATGCCCGAATATCAGACCTTTGAAGAAAGCAATACTTGAGCCTCCAGGGTATAATCTTCATGTCCAGCTGCTGTATCGGTATATAATGTACAAGGCCCTTAAGAGCGGAAGATTCGAGTTGTTCCAAGAGGTTGAGAGCGCAGAACATGTTCTTTTCTTTCCCCTTAATACTGCTTCGGTTTCCTTCGGTATTAACATGGAACGAAAATGCGGAATTTTGATCTTGTTTCGACAGCCTCTTGAATCTTGAACATCTTTAAACGTTTAGAGCTCCTCAGAGAATTGTGCGGTCACCAAAACTTGCGGTCACTCTGTTCTGTGTTTTCCACGATAGCTCTTTGCCATAGTGAAGTCCAGATTCCACGCAGGTGGAAGAGTTTTGAAAATTCCGACTATAATTTGCAAATTTGGTGTATCTTATCATGGTCTATATCCATCAATATATTTAATATTTTCTTTTAATATAACCGCCTTGTCAAGACCTTTTTTTTTTTTTTTCCATTCTTCGCATTCGACAAGCACTTTCTTAAATTGTTTTTTTAATATGGAGAAATCTTTAGACAAGAATTTCTATGAATATATGAGCAAAATGTCTGATTTACCATATCTATGAATATATTCTGATAGCTTTGTCTATTGATTATCAAAGATGAATATATTTTGTACTCACTTCTCCCGAAAGAATTTAATGGCTAACAAACTAATAAGTAGGAAGGGGCATTGTCCTTTTATCCATCATCTGTCATAGTCTATTGTTGCTATAATTATTATGTTTTTTTTTTATTTTGAGATGGAAAATAACTGTTTGCATTAACAAGAGAACTGCGGTACTAACTTTGACAATGGTGCATTGGTTTTGCAAAAAATGTATAATTTCTAGAAAATACTTTCCACAAAGTCATTTTCAGGAAAATGAGTTAATTTTCCGGTATTTCGTTAAAACCTAAATAAGCTGAGGCCAGAAGGAAGAAGGAAAAAGAAAATAAAATAAAAGAAAAGAAAAAATAATAACAAATTCAAGATGATCAATTTTGGAAAGTATTTTCACCTTCTTAGATTAGAAAATTCACTTTCCTAATTTATACATAAATATTTTCTTTAAACGTCGACTTATTATTTTCGTAAACCAAACGGGTGAAAGTCAGGAAAATAGATTATCAGAATACACTTTTCCTCTAACAAACGCAGCCTAGAACCAGGATTGTCCAGTTTTCTGTTATATATGTATGCTTTCCAGCAGAAACTAGCTTTTATCCTCAGCTAATAGCATCAAATTAGCCCAAGAGTCAGAAGCACTACCAACTTCGTAAAAAATGAAGACTTCTCGGTGCTCTTAGCCTCTGACTAATTCAAACACCCTATGCCGCACACTTACAACATGTGAGGAGACAGGTTTAAGGCTGTCAAAGTCTCCCAGACCAGCAATTGGCCAATGTCACCATGCGATTAGGTAAATCATCTAAGATTGTTGGTTTCTGTACAATTTCAAATAAACATTCTTTTAAGTCTAACTCTGTACCTTCCAGGCTTTTCCTATTGATCTTCACAAACAGCAGTACACTGTGATAGGTACTTGTTCAAAGGTAGGAGGAAGAAGGAATTGGTGCCTCCTTATATCATACGATAGTAGCTCATTTACTACCTAGCACACCTGCAACCGTTTTAGATAGGAGATGTGTTGAGCATGGCATCTTAAGTTGGAGACTGTAGATCAGTAGAGTGACTTGTCTTCATGTGGATTAGGCATAACACAAACAAAAAGTGAACTAGTTCTCACGTCCGAATATATGTTACAACCTATTACAACACAGGCAAAATTGCTTCTTAACAACTCGAGCACAAGTAACATTTTTTCTTGATGCATGGTGATTGTGATCTTTCTCTCTTTCATCCATCAACAAACTAGCCCAAAATAATCAGTAATCTATATTTGCCCAATCAAGAATCAAATATCTTGAGGTAAAACGTATATCAGAAAAGAGATGGATATTCACATACCGTGAAGATGAAATTGTACCCCATCTCAAGAATAGAACGCAAGAAATCAATCCTTCTCCACATCATCTTCAAATAATCAGGGGTCATGAAGTATGCTTCTTCCGAAAAATCAACTCCCTCAGTTATTAGAGCAACACGGTAAGTATGCACAGCAACTCACCATAGAAAGGCCTTCTCGTCCAAGACTATAATCACCAGATGTTTTAAGAGCCTGTGAGTTCCGTCTCCTATTCTAAAGCTTTCCAGAAGAGATCGAGGATGGAGTCGGGAGCAGCCCATGCTTTATTTAGAGTTGTCAAAATAACAGTTCTGGCTTTCATTGCAGCATCCTTCAAAACTTCTTCGAGCCCGTTTTTCTCGGAATACTAGATACAATAGTTTTACGGAGGAATAAAACACATTTAAATCCGTCAGTGCAAATGTAACAAAGTCACAGGACATAAGAAGAAAAAGAAAAGTGTACTAATTTTTTTATGAAAGCTCGTGTGGAACAGTGCTTGTTGGACTTTTGTCACAAGAGTTACTTCCATTTTGGCATTTCTCACATCAAGCTTATCAACACCTTCAGCATACCGAGATATGCTGAAAATGCGTCTATTGATGTTCGGGGAAAACAGAAGGTCGAGGTGACTATCGAGGAGCTCCAAAGAGTATGCACGCAACACTTCAAAAATTTAGCTGCCAAACTAACACTGAACTGCATCATTTCGCTATGAAGAGGAGCTAAAGGATGGACAACTTCAGGCAAGATCGTCAACTAAATTGCTGTCCAGCTGGTGGGGAGCTAGATAGCAGCATACTTCAACATCACTAGGTGAACTTCTGCTCAAGCAAGATTATCAACTAAATTTGCATCCCGATGTTCCTTCATCAGCCTTACACATTTAGTACAGATATTGCTTAATCACATACGCCTGAACTTTGTGGCATATAAGGCCACTTAATCCTATACTGATGCAATAAGAAAGAAGAGCTGCTAAAATATCCTCTACGTTATGCACTGAAGATTCCAGTTGAATTCTTAAAAACAGAATGTAGCTATTCACCACTGCGATCAGTTGAGTTAATTCTTTGTATAAAATAGAGTTTCATTAATAGGGAAAGCTGTTCAAGTACATCGCAATCAGTTCACTGATATTCATACCATTTCGTTTCACAATCACAAACTGAAACGTTTGAATTAAAGAAGAAAAGCCTCTGCCAAACGCACTAACGTTTGAACTAAAACTGTGACAATGCATTCCCAACAACGTTTGACTATCCCTTCTTTTTCCCGCCTTTGCCGGATTTCGAAGTTCCAGTACTCGTGGTGGACACTGGCTCTTGCTGCTTGGTCCGTCCAGCATGTCTTGGAACCAACTCTGCAACATGAAGCATGAGCTGTTTTCTTGCAACACATTGTTCAAAGTTATGACCTCTGCACTATAACCATGAATAAGAATCTCCTAGACTAAAACCAGCAACAACCAGGACGTTCTCTTTTTGGAAATTATAACTTCCTCAAAAAATGAATCACTAGGCATGATAGGCGATAAACTCCTCAACAAGACATACATTTGGCTGTGGCTAAGATAAACTACTCCTGTTCTGTTAAATCCATGTCAACAGCAAGAGCAACTCGCAAGCACTAGTGATGCAGAGCTCTGTGACGGTGTGCATATTCAGCACACTAATTCCGGACGAACTTATGTCCAGGTCTAAGGCAGAAGCTAATCAAACTTACTGGAAGATATGGCTGGATTGTACAGATTCCTATCCTCCCTCTTGAGCAAAACCCTCACTCTCCCTCTCTGCATGAAATCTTGCAGATACGTCTTATCAACCTGCAACAATCCATTTTGACGTCTCTAAATCACACCAAAAACATTCCCGAGCATAATACGGAACAAGAAATGAAGCCATGATCAAACGAACCTTGATTGCAAAACGGAGCTTGAGATGGCTGCAACAGTTCCTGATCTCGATGCAAGTGGGGTTCTCGCATGTTTTCGTCGCGCAGATCCGCCTGCCCTCGGCGATCGTTTTCTTCAAGTTGATGTAAACTGGGTAGAGGACAATTCACTTCTTTATGTTCGGGATTTGCTCTTCTATTTGTGACAATCGAGACCCCAGGCAAAGAAGAAATTGGAGTTATGAGTCACCTGAACAGATGGGAAGATGGTGAATCATCCGGATATCAAACAGGTGCACCATAGCAACATCACACCTTGCTTGTATCAGACAAAGAAACAGAGAACGTGTTCTAACTATTTCACGCACATACATAAACAGAGCAAGCGAGAGCACAAGCTTGATGCAACTATACAGAAAAACGGACGAATCAGACAATAGCAAAATTGAAAAGCGACATCACCAATATGTCGAAGACTTATCCGGCTACCTACTTTTGAAGTGCAGTACCCTTCTGCTGCAATTCGTCTGATATGCTCTGTTCAATGCAGGTCACCACTCTTTGGCCAAAGAACCTGCAATGGAAATCACCCAAATCCTTCAGCTCGAAGAATGACCCAATTGAGAAGTGTGCTGAATGGAGCATGTCGAGCACACAGCAGGCTATACTGTTAAAGAAGTTTGATCACGGGTCATTCAGCAAAGATGCATAATTAGAGAAACACGAAGACGCAGGCGACACGACCTACCATTTAGAATACGGTGAGCACAGAAAGCTTGATTATTGCGCAGATAACAACCAGCTGATAGCTGCAGATTCACCCGAAAGCAACCAAGCAGACCGAGAGAATCGACTTCAACACGATGAATTGGGAGCAGAATCAAGTTACCAGAAATCAGAAAACAATGCAGCAACACCCATCATCAGAAGCTTCATGAAATGATATGAAGTTCTAAACCTCTACCCAAGCTCCCACTAAACAGTGCTCTGCAATTTGCGAAATTCACATCAATAACTACACCCAAAAAGCACGGGGAGTTGAAATCGGGCGCCAAAATTTAAAAATGCAGCCGGAACAGATTGCAAACCAAATAATACACCGTAGGAATCAGAGGAAGAGAGTGGATTCGACCCGATATTTAAGCTTTTTTGGGAACTATCAGAACCGGAGGAGGAGGAGAATTGGCGAAGGTATACCTCGGAAGACCGACACCAGGGCGGCATGAAGTCGGCGATAGCGGTGGAGGTGGCCGCAAATCAGATTCAAAGGTGTTATTAAAGGAAATTCCAATGGTCTTCCTTTCACGTTCCTAGAATAACATATTGAATAACATATTTTGAATTTACCTAAGGGAGCGGGTAGTGTAATTCCTAAAGTCTTCCTCTTAGCTTTTTTTGGGTTTGTTGTCTTTCCCTACCATGGGTCCCTTAGTAATCTACATTGTCACTCAAGTATGCATATTCAAGAAGTTCTCCAACATGATTTTAGGCAAAACCTTCGTATCACTCAAAAAATTCAAGAAAAAAGGGTAGGTCCTCTTAGAGCACCTATATGTTTACTTCAGATTTTGTTAGTTTCCTATCTTAAGGAATTTAGCCTAGATATGAAAATCCTAAATGTCAACAAAGACCGTCATCCTATTTTGCTTTTCTGAGATGAGGAAAAATTCTTCTCATATTAGTCATTCTCCGTGTGATTCAAGTTTTTGAAGAGAGTCGAATCCTATGACATGTTCGTTGGTTAGAAATTCTGAGGTGCGCCTTACTAACAGTCTTGACAACCCGATCCCACTCTTGGGACTAATGGGGTCTACATCACATTACCTTTTAAGGGTAGTCCGTGTGACGCCAGAGAAAGTGTAGAGAAGTAGGAGGTAACATAAATGATAACTTAAATAGATAGGTTGCTCGCCATTCGTAGGTAATTATTAAAAGCAATACTCACCACCCGTAAGAATCCACCTACGGGATAAGAGCAAAATAAAAATCGAAAGCTTGTATCTTTTAAGGAAGGAGATTTTGTTTGGCTACATCTTAGAAAGGAAAGATTTCGTCGGGGTCGTCACTGGAAGCTGAAGCCTAGGGCTGATGATGTGCTATAAATGATTGGTGATAACACCTACAAGATTGAACTGCCTGGTGAGTATGCTGTTTTAGCAACGTTCAATGTTGCGGATCTTTCTCCCTACCATGACAACGAGTTCGAATTGAGAATATATGAAATTTTCCTATGTGTGGGTGAATATCTTTGGAGAGTGGATAACTGATAACGTGGGATTTGTATCCTTGAAAGGTGGATTCTTCTTTGGTGGTAAGTCAAAGAAGCACTGTATCCTCAGCTAGTGATATTCTGTAGGTCTTGGTAGTGAGCTTCTCCTTTCCCGAAATCTTGTATCCTCGGTTGATGATTTTGTGTAGGCCTTCATGGTAAACTTCGTCAATCCCGATCGTGATTCTTGGTTGGTTCTAGTCATATTTTATGATACTTTTATCCCATCATATATCGACACCCATTCTAAAATACTTTGATTCCATTGACATCACTCAAAGCGACATTCCCCCGTCTTGCAACTACATCGAATTGGTATTAAAGCTCAATGTTGAATCCATTTGAGTGATTCCTTCTGTAACCGAGCTTGCATTCCATTCATACTTCCCCTCACAAAAAAAAAAAAAGAAAGAAAGAAAGAAATGACTAGTTGTCATCAATGTGGGTCAAATGTTGAGTCTCCTCTAGTGCGAAAAAGAAGCCTACGAGACGTGGAGTTGGTTGATTTAAGGAGACAATTGCAGCAAGTGCAAGGGTGTTTGCTACACTTCGAACTTCGACAAATGAAACAGAAATAAGAAGTTAAAATATTCTACATTTCTATTTTTGGAATGAAAACATAAATAATAACTCTCTTTTATTGCTCACTCTTGCCATCCACCGCTTGCCGTTCGCCGCCACTTGTCGGTCGTCCACTGCCACTCGCCCGCCCGTCGCCGGCCGCTAGCCGCCACCCGATGCCCTCCGGCCACTGCCGTTCGATGCTCACTGGCCGTCGATCGCCGCCTGTTGCCGCCACTCGACGCTTGTAGGTTGTCGGCCGCCGGTTGCCGCTCACCGCTTGCTGGCCGCCACCCATCGCTGTTGCTCGCCGCCCGTCGCCGCCGCTCGTCGCCCGTCCGCCACCGCCCATCATCATTGCCCACCATCGCAGATTGCCGGCCACCCGCCGCCGCCCATTGCCGACAGCTCGCTGCCCACCTACCGCGGCTATGGCAGCTCACCGACTGGCGGGAATAGAAATTTGGTGTCATTATCAAATAAATTTCTATTATGGAAACAAAAATTTTGTGTCGTTATCATACGCTCCTTTTTGCTCAAAAACTCGTCTAGGAAAGAGAAATTTTTTTCCTCAAAAACTAGCTAGAAATAAGGCCGGGGAAGAAAAATGTTTTCATTCGCACCCTTAGATGGTATCACGCAACTATATTATCATGGATGGTGAATACCTAGATAAATATGTTGAGGCACAACAAAGTTTCAAACTCCTTAAAAGGAATGTAATTGAGGCTCCTATTCTTGCACTTTCCGATTTTAATAATGTCTTTGAAGTTGATTGTGATGCTTCTAATGTGGGAATTGGTGCGGTTCTTAGCCAATGAGGAAAGCCTATTGCATTCTTTATTCTTTAGTGAGAAGTTGAATAATTTCCGCAAGAAATACTCTACTTACGATAAGGAATTTCATGCTAGTGTTAGAGCTTTGGAACATTGGCAACATTTTCTATTGTTTAAAGAATTTGTTCTCTATTTGGATCATGAAGCCCATGGTGGAGGTTTAGCCGGCCATTTTGGAAGAGACAAGACCCTCTATCTTGTCAGAGAAAAATTTAATAGGTCTCGAATGAAGAAAGATGTTATGTGGAGTGATGCTGAACTTGTCACATTGCCAAAAGCCATTCTCAAAACACTGGCTTGTACACTCCATTACCGGTACCAATAGCCTCTAGGGAAGATGTGAGCCTAGATTTTGTGGTTGGTTTGCCTTGGACACAAAGGGGCAAAGACTCAATTTTGGTGATCGAATTTCGGTTCTAAAAAATGGCGCATTTTGTACCATGCAACAGGACTTTGGATGCAACATATACGGCAAATCTTTACTTTCAAGAGATCATTAAACTATGTGGTATTCCAAAGACAATGATGTCTGATCGGGATTCAAACTTTGTCAGTTATTTTTTACGCACATTTTGGAAGAAGTTAGGCACCGCACTTCAATTTAGCTCATCTCATCAACCTCAAACCGATGGGCTAATTGAAGTTCTTAATTGGAGTTTGGGAAATCTTTTAACAAGTTTAATTGGAAGTAACCTACGTTAATGGGATCTTACTCTGGCTCAAGCTGAATTTGCTTACAATCGTTCTTCAAGCTAAACAACCGAGAGGAGTCCTTTCGAGATTGTATATGGGAAAAATTCTATTAGTCCATTAGACTTAGCTCCACTTCCCATCTCTTAATATTTTAGCGGGGATGCTGAGGAACATGCCAACTATCTAAAGCTTGCAACTTTTAACGAAGGAGATTTGGTTTGGCTACATCTTAGAAAGGAAAGATTTCCTTGGGGTCATCACGGGAAGCTGAAGCCTAGGGCTGATGGACCTTTTAAAGTGCTGCAAAGGATTGGCGACAACGCCTACAAGATTGAACTCCCTAATGAGTATGATGTTTCAGCAACGTTCGATGTTATGGATCTTTCTCCCTACCCCGACGACGAATTTGAATATTGAGAATATATGAGATTTTCTTCTGTGTGAGTGAATTTTTGTGGAGAGTAGATAACTCCTCACTCGATATCTTCATCCTTGGAAGGTGGATTCTTCCTTGGTAGTAAGCCAAAAAAGCATTGTATTATCGGCTGGTGATATTCTATAGGCCTTGGTGGTGAGCTTTTCCTATCCTAAAGTCGTGTATTCTTGGCTAGTAATTTAGTGTAGGCATTGGTTCTCATCGTATTTTATCCTACTTCTATCCCATCATCCATCAACACCCATTCCGAAACACTCTGATTCCATCGACATTACTCAAAGCGACATTCGCTCATCTCGTGACCTTTGCCCATCTTGCATCCGCATCACCATGAATATTGTGCATTTCAAAAGATTCCACCATCCCTCAAGCTGTGGTTATATCGTTTTAACTATTACAAAGAAGTTGTCCAAAAGGACCTCATTGCGAAAGGAAACGGTCAAAGGAATCATCAACATGTGGTAGGATTTCCATCCAACACTCATCCTCATGATCGACAAATTGGAATTGGAAGGAGATACAAAGACACACCGTGCATCGATAAATTAGATACATTGTAGCATTGAACCCTAGCTCAAGATTAACATTCTCAACATCCTCAAGAAGCCGACTCAACAACAAGTCATATCTGATTGAGCTTTTAGGGAAATGGATGAAGTTTTAGCCAAAGTAGAACGTTTGACCCAAGAAAACAAACGTATTCATCGGATGCTTTAAGCCATTTGAGGATTACGCGTATTCCATTAGAATTTCTTTTTCTATGAATTTCCAAATCTTTAAACTTGATCTATAGGGATTTTCTTATAAGCATTTTCAGTAATTATGTATAGGAATTTCGTTTCACTTCTTAGAGGATGTATAGGGAATTTCTCCACAAATTTTGATGTGAATAGTGAAGTTTCTTTTTTCATATATTTTCCAACGGTTCTAATGGAATATAAAAAGGGCATTTTGAGTAATTACCAAATGTTATCTCTTCAATTGTATAATTTTTTATGCAGAAATATTGATAAGCAATCGTTCATATGAGATTGGGATCATATGAATATCTCTTATCTCCATTTCATTGCAAGAAAATATAAAATATACTAGCTCGACTGAAAGGATAGAAGCATGCGGGAGAGTTTGGGTAGAGAGAAAAAGTACGGACAGAATGAAGAGAGAAGTGTCTATAAATTAAAAGAGGAATTTTGGAGAATACAAATGGGATCTTGGACACTCCTTTAGCTGCCCAACACCCTCCAAATCTGGTAAATATTAATGAATAACTCTCTCTCTCTCTCTCTCTCTCTCTCTCTTCTTACATACAAGAAAATCCCATGTTTGCAATCGAAATTGTGCTGAAGGTTCCATTGCAGAGTGTAACTTGACAGAGGAGCCTTCGAAGTTTTGTTCCCAATTATTTAAATGGTGATGAGGAAAGCATTAGTGGATCAATGCAGAATGATGGAGACATTAGTTTTGTGGAACTGAGGTTATTTAAAATCTCACAATGGGTGATCCAATAGAAAACGATCGATGAATTGGCACTGTCACGACTTTTCCAGAGGTGAACCATCAGGGGATGGCTAGTGGTTCACTAAACTTGATGCTTAGCACGAGCTCTCCCAACTCTACAAATCGTAACTTGGTACTCGACTCAATCACAATAAAGCCTTTTGGAGCAACCACTAATTGGTTGTGAGTTGATTAGACACCCCCACATTTTACTTTTGTGAGCTAGAGATTTACGAGTACAGGCAATTGATTACATTAGATTAGTCTAACGCACTTTCGGTACTTTTTCTTTTTATTTCAAAAATGTTTTTGCAGTTAATCTTAGTTGATTCATCCTATGTTACTAACATGTGAGAGATGACCATGCGGGAACGCAGTCAATAATAAAACATTCAATAAATTTTTGAAAAGATTAAAGAACCCGGAATGCATGAGCAAACAGAAATGGATCCTTATTCGTCATTCATTGAGAGAAGGGTCTACAAGCTTAGACTCAGAATACAAATATGCAATGATGAATGTAACTTTTATTCATGAAAGTGACGATGGGTATGACTAATGCATGACCTAAGCTATACGAAATAACTTAGATTAGTACCTAAGATGCAATGCCAATTACCTGCTAGCGGGACCGACCCACAATGGAACCGACCAATCCCAACATATAACACCTTGAAAGTTCATAGGGTTTCATATAATTTCTTCCATAGCTCTTATCCAAAGAATTTATGTGTAATAACATTTTTTTTGGTTCAACATAATATTTACGAGAACATTTTAACAAGATCCTTGTATATTCTTTAGAGAGGCATTTCTCTTTCGATAGATGAATTTATGTGAACAGCTACAAGATTCTTGGTTAGTGTTAAAGAATTTCTTATATTGCAAATTAGATATTTTCCCAAGAGAACCTCGATTGAACAATTATTTTCAGATTTACATATTTTAATGTTTTTCTACTCATTCCATTCCGTTAATTTTTCAATCTTAATACAGACATACATACACACATACGTATAGTAATCTCTCTGCCAAGCTCAGGAAGCTTTTAGTCCTTTGCTCCATTCTTCGTGAAACTATGCGTAAATAGATCTCTTCGAAATTATAGGAACAAATTTAGCAATTCGAGCTATTTTCTGTGGTGCTGGAAAAAAGAAATAATAGGATATTGATAATAGCTAAACACAGAAAGACGAATTTCAGCTTCATTTAGAAAAGTAGGACATCGATTATTGCTAAAATACAGACAAAGAGGGAAATAAGGAGTTTTTGTTTTTAAAGGAAGTGAACCTAATTATTTTTGCAACTTAGTTAGTAAGTTGGAAGTTCCAAGTGGATTCTACCCATAGCGCAAAGCTCTCAGCAAACGCCACAAATGGCATGAAGATTTCGAAGCATATGAAACCCTCGGCATCGTCGTCATGCAACGACACCCGTTCACACAATCCTAAGAGGTCAAAGATTCAAGAAATTTACGAGGAGATTGCGACTGCAGGGCACCCAACAAAACCGGAACGGGAGAAACGAGACAAGTCAAAAAGATTTCAAGAGCACGTCGTCGTCGTCGTCATCATAGACGAAAACGAGAAGCACCCAGGAGAGAGACTAGATTTCCAGGTCCTCTCAGAACGAAGCGCGCCTCAGACATCCATCTAGCTATGCCCTGGGATCTTCTGGCCCGTGGGCCGTCGCTCGGCCGCGCATTCGAGCCCGACCGCAGTCGCCTTCCTCTCTCTCTCTCTCTCTCTCTCTCTCTCTCTCTGTAGGTGTACCGTCGAAGATGACCGGCCACACGCAGAGCCGGGTCTGGCTCTGTGGCTGCTCGTTCGACCGTGCCGGAACGAAGATGAAAGCACGGACGGAGATGAAAAAAAGACGAGAGGACAGGAGGAGGAGGAGGTGGTGGTCTTGTGAGCGTTGAGGCGTGAGGATTCGAAAGCTTTGTGACCGTTGAGCGAGAGAAAGAGAGGGAGAGGAGGGTTAAGAAGGTAACTTCATGCGAACGCCACCTCAATTGTATTAATTAATTCATATATTGACTCTAACAAAAAAAAATTGATATATTGATAAATTGAGTAAAAAATTGCACTTCAAGTTTATGCAACTAACTTAGACCTCCAAAGTATTTATAACCCAATGTTAAAGCCGAGCCATAGGTAAAGACTTACATGTGCTGGTCCATCTACTTACGTGCAGCTAACGTGTCATCCAATTAGTGACACGTCAGCCCAAGAAATAACAAAGAAATACAAAAATAAGGAAAAATAGAGGCTTTGTCTGTTTCACGGAAAATGAATGATTTGAAAGATATTTTCCTAAAAATAATCACTTGTGTCGCTTGAGATGATTAATCAATGACGCAAATTTATGTCTAAACATTTTAGCAGACGGTGAAAATATTTTAATTTCATTTGTTATACATGCAATTCTTTTTAAGAAAATACTTTTCGAATAATTTATTTTCTGTGAAATAAACGTACCCAGAAAAAGGAAAACACGAGAAAGAGTGTGTGACAGAGAAAATTCGTTTAGTGGGCTTTTACATAAAATGGCATTCCTATACTGAACTATTATATTCATGGTTCATAGGCCCCTTGAGAAGGCCCAATGTCATAGAATGACAGTGCCACCTTTCATAGTCCAAAAATTCTGAATTATGGCCCAAAAGTTCGAACAGGTCAAAGTCAAAACTCGCATGGCTGATCTCCGCTCTGGTTACTTTCACCCAACTTTAGTGGTAGAAGAGTCGGCATAATTTACCTCCTCTTTGTGATCAATTATCGCGTTGACGGAGACTAATGTACTCCGATATGGTTCATCATAGGTGCTACATAACACGAGGTACGTTAGATATACTTAATGCTTCAAAATTTTCAGAACTTGTCTTCCACGAAAACGGATGTGTGCGCAAATCCGTGATAGGGTGAAAGACTCGCCCAAGGTATTTGATTCGAGTGCAAGATGAGGAGGCATCATAATTTGAACTAGTCAAGAAAAAGCTCGGTGAATAAGAAAACCGAGATACTATCTTGTGGATTATGTCATTAATAATTAAAATTTCCATAAACTCCAATGTTAATCTCATTGGAAGAGTGCTTGCTTAAAACAAAATTTAGCGGTGATTATTCTGTATAGCTCTCCATAGACTTGTGGAAGGGACTTTACGCAATTGATGACCTCAACAGCAACTGATTCGAGTAGTTAGACGAGTATGTCATCGTGTTGGTTTGAGAGTTGACCCAAAGGGGATCAAGCTTGGTCTTTGAACACTAGTAGGGTATAGACTATGAGCAAAGGCTCCTTTCATATGTTCTGGAATGCCCATATGTCTTACATTAGTGTCGTTTTCATTATTTGTTTTTCCCCGTTTGATGACTCCAATGGAATGCCTATTTATTTAACTTTCAATTTTTTTACTTAGATGGGCTTTTCAAGTGTGTGCTGCCTCTTAAGAGGGTCACAGCTAGCATGCAAAGATCTTATGATGAAATCCTGAAGAAGAGAGCATATTGATGTATACGTATAGTGTGTACTTTTCATTACAACTCACTTATTCCACCTACTACAACACATCCGCACGCGAAATCTCGTGATTTTGGAGGAGGATGAGCAACGAGGGAAGTTTCATGGAATTTGGAGGTGGCCCTTTAAATTTTTATTTTCCTTTGAAAATGATGTTTTCGAGGATGATTCACAATGACGGGTTGAATTTAAATTCATTGAGAAATGCTTTTATGTAAGGTGCTTGTTTTGTTTTTTTTGGGTCGGATGTAAGGTGCTTGGTAAGCTAGGGTGAAATATGATTTGAAAATGTACCTAAAAAGAATGATTGTTGTATGCTTAGTTGTCTCATAATCTATGATCTGTTTGCCTAAACTTACTTGAAAATGCATTTTTCTCAATTTCCAAGAGGCACTAGTACACCGCGATAGTTGTATTTGTGATCTTTTTAGTACTTCAGAACATCCCAAGACCATTTTCCACTTCTTCCACGCGGTTGGCGACGCCACTTTCGTTAGCTGCGAGGGTAAGACTATATCCGAGGTATAATGTATGCAACATAATGATGGTATCTCGTGAAAAGTTAAAGTTGCAATTCTAATATAACGATGATGTGGCGGGCGATACCGCTGCGCTAAATGGTAAATAGTGTACACTTTCTCATAAGATCAGTTACTTCATCAGACTTCTTCAAAGCGCCCTTTAAAAAAAATATGCTTTTCTTACAAAAGCATCTGTTTGAAAATCATAAGATCTCGACCAAAAAAAAAATGATGAGATCTCGACCAAAAAAAAAATGATGAGATCTCCTACTCTGACAACAACATTAAACATTGTACGCTTTTCCATGAGTTCCAATGCAGCTGGCAAGCGTGGACTGAGAGAGCGTGGCATGGTTGGGAAAAGCTGGATTTTTGCACTTATTAATTAGGGGGAGAATAAGATCAAATCTATCCAACTCGAAAAAATAAATACAAACAAACAAGTACCAATTAAGTAGCAAACACCAGAGAAATTAAGAATTAAGTCTGACAATGTAATCTTATCCCAAGGCCTATGTGGATGTCCTTGGATCACAATTTTAAGAAACATCCAACTCTATTGCAAATTATTATCAAAATAGAAAAATGGGTATTCGAAATGTGAATGCCGTGTCGGAACTTGACACTTATAGTGCACGAACACTTGTATTAATTATATGATAACTTATTTCCCATGTAGACACATACTAGAACATATGCATAATCATATACATATATAATTCATGAGGAATGAGCATATTTTTAGGTCTATGTAAAAGACAGGAGTGACAACGTGATTGATGTGTGCAAGATTCTTCTCGAGAAAAGGCAATTTTTGGCGCATATGTAAGATTTGCCATTTTGGTTCCTTTAATCATGAGGGAGAGGGAAACAAAAGCAAAAACAAAATAACAAATTGAAGAGAGAGAGATAAAAGAATTTTAAAAAATGGAATTTAATAGTAACGTCCATTTCCAAGAGGGTGATTGGAAAATGATTGTGAATGGGCTCGAAATGTGATTGGTAGTCAAAGGCTTTTTGTGGAGGTCCAAGAAATCATATTCTATAATTTATAAACCATGGTACAAACATAAGGGTAATCGATTTCAGGGTGAATCGGTTTCCACCTTGAATCGGTAATCGGATTAGAGTGGTCAATTTCTGGAATCAAGAACCGACCCAACTGATCTTGGGGCCAAACCGAACCTATGGAGGTATTGGACGAGTTGCATAATGTTAGCGTCATAGTGGAAATAAATTGTGACGTCACTAGGACATAAGAGAATCACTGGAAAACTTGCAATAAGAGAATAACTTGCTGATCTCCTTAAAACTATTGGCCGATCACTGTTTAGGTTTGTGAAAGAGGCATGAGTGAGTGAGAGTAAGCAGTGCATGACGAAGGATTTTTTTTTTTCAGATTTGTAAGAAATAAAAAATATAAAAAAATTGATCTGATCTGGGTGGTCTGAGCGAGCGATTCTATGCAAGGAGCCGGCAACCGAATCGAAATTCATCGATTCCAATATTATGGAACTAGGAACCGGACCAATGCCTTTGGGAATTGCCCAGAATGGACTGGTTCAGTCCTGTTCGGGCAATTCCCGGTCTGAATGGATCCTTTGCTCACCTCTATTCAAATATTAAAGAAAGTTGAAACAAAGAACACCCATTTGTCTTTACCAAAAAAAAAAAAAGAACACCCATTTGTGCTTTTTTAAATGTTAGATCAAGAATCTTCACATCAATCGGAAGGAAATTTCCTAGACAAAGATGATATTATTGGTTGTATTCGTTTTTTAAATGGCCAAGGCATTGCACCATCTCGCCCGAGCTAGCATCTTTCGAAGCGTGTTCATACCAAGGGCATACACGTCATGGCGTTACATAAGAAATTCTCTATACTGCTTGATTCAATTAACATAAATCTCAATATCAGAGTATATTACCCTCTTGAATGGATCTTAATTCTTTCTTTTACTTCTAATAAAGCAGGGTATGAAACCTTTTAGACTCGACTAAATTTCATGAATGCACGCAAAACACCTTGCCAACATGTATCAAGTAAAGTTTCGCCCACAATAAAAACATCTTGGCCCCTCAAATGAGTATAAATGGATGGAAGGCGTCGTAACTTGAACATGAAATGTATTGCGCTTGAACCCTCATCCTAGTATGTTTCGATTTCCACCGAATAGGATAAATCTGACTTTAATTGCCTCGCGAATCAATATGAATCAGAATTACGAGTTCCGTGATATCAAAATCTCTTTAAAAGTAGCTAAATGATTATGCACTTCGATGGTTTCTCCTCCTCATCGATATTTATTTAAACTTGGAGGAGGGAAAATGGAATAATTGTGTAGAGAAAAATATTAATTGCTGAAACAGCTCCGATTAAAGTTTCTGAATGTATTTTGATGTCCAAAATTTTTGTTCGTATCTAAGTCAAGGGTTTGTTCAAATCTTTCGTCCACGTCGTGTTGCCTGTTGGTAAAACCGTTGGCTGATGACGTCGCATTGATACATGACTTATATGACAAAATAGTATTATGTCTCAATAATGTAAAAGGAAAATTTAAACTCTAAGTTGGCATAGTTGGTTGAGCCATCAGAGAGGGATTTCTTAATCGGCAACTAGAGGTCACATATTCATATCTTGGCAACGTAGTGTAAATCACATATTCATAATTTATGCACCGCTGGGGAGTTTGATCGGGATTCTTCGCTCTTGCCCCTGGATTATTAGATAAATAAAAAAATACGCAAAGAAAAATGCATAAAAGAAAAAAAAAAGAATACGAAAGAACAATAGATAGAATGATTATTCAATTTACCAAATTTACAGTTTCACTAGCTTATGTCGGGAGTGGCAAGACTAAAAAGATGGATTAGGAAGGCAAAAAATTAACATCTTTAATTCACCGTCTTAAAAGGATTTCTATTAACTGTGTGCAAACTACTCTGAGTCATAACCATTTACCTAGGCTAAATGCCCAAACTTCATCGGTTCATGGGACTAGTAAAGTATCCTGTAAACCCCTAGGTAATTGGCCTCTGCGCTCGTACTCCCAAATTATAAGAAAAAGATAGGATGAGCATAATAAAATTGCATCTTCTAGATTTGATCTTCCTCCTTTTTCTTTTTCTTTTTTTCATTTTCTTTTCTCCTTTTTTTCCACCTTTTCCCCTCTCCTCTTCTTCCTCCATTTCGCCATTGCTGACCACCGCCTCCTCCGCCATTGTCATTTGTCATCGCCGCCAACCTATGGAGCCTCTGTCTCAGTTGCATGACACCCTTATCATATGTCGCCCATGTGTCTCTCTATGCGCGCGTGCATAGCTAAATTGAATGAGTTGCCTTTACCTATGATAAAATTGGCATCCTGCTTAAGATAGCAAATTCTAACAATGTAGAGCTAACAATCCCATTGAGATTGCAACCTACTTTGGTTATTTGAGGTGGGAGACTATATCACATATGGAGGGAGGGAGGGAGAGGAGCTTATGACGGGCAGCAACGATGGGGCTGGGGTGACAAGTTCACGGTAACAACGAGAGAGCAACAATGACCGCGAAGCGCGACCGAGGTAGGGAGAGAGATTTAGGTTTTAGGGTTTTGTGGTGATTTTACAAAAAAATGTCAATTTAGCGGAGTTGCCCTCGATAGTAACCAGACAAGATTCCAATCCTAGAAAGGAATAAATTCAAAGAGAAATTAAGAAAAGAATTACAGTTGAAAATCTAATAAAAAATATTAACAGAATCCTATATTATTTACGTGAAAAAAATATCATTTGGTGTTCTTCAATGTAAAGAATAGAGTTTCGCTATGTATCTTCTAACGTTTAAGTTGATTGATATCTGACCTACTCCAAAGTCCAGAATCCATACACCATTCTTAAAGTTATCTTTAAAATATTTCTAGGCGTGATGGCATGATGATTCTAAAAATTTCCAACGTGGCAATTTTTCAATTGGTCACAAATCTCCCAAGAAGATGCCTGACCAGTGAGGGGCCACAAACATTGCTAATTGTGCCTATTTTTGTCTTCCTTCATATCACTGCTCCCACAAAACTATGTAATGCTTGATTGCATGGTCTAAACGCAATAGCTCTTTCCACACATATTTTTGTCTTTTAGATGGCAACATGAATTTGTTTAAGTAATAAATCAAGAAGGGTCCCTATTTATGCACAGCAAAAGACCACAAAACAAGGAAAAAAAGACCAGCCTTTGGTGCCTATTCTTGCATTTAATTCCCATTGTAAATTAGGCAAATAATGCAAGCTAAGATGGCTCAGTGAGGCGACACAGCAGCAAATCGAATGCGGATTTTGTAGTGCGAATGCTGAACAGGCGAGTGACGACGACGGCCCTTCTACTAGGAGCAGATGTTGACACAGTGAGCTGTTCGATAACTATTTTCGAATTTCGGACAGTCTTTTATACAAACCAAATTCTTAAATTTGGTCTAAATGTGTCACTTGAAAGGGATCCTACAAGGCTAGCTCCAGTTGTACTTTTGTTTTATTACAGACACAAAAAAAATTAAAGAAATGGGATCTTGAGTTCTCATTAGTTTCTAGGGTACTTCCTTCACATGCTCCAATTAAACAGTTGGCACTTGGCAGAGTTCCACGTAGGAAATTAATACAAAGTTTTGACCAGTTTTTTTGGCCCCTCCAAGTGATTAAGGTACTACGATTTCTGTGGGCACCTAATCACTTTACTCATTTTGTGCTCACGCTTGTCTAATGTATGAGGTTATAAGTTGATAATCCTTCCGATTTGGCGGATAATCTATCCGGTTCCCGCGATTCCCACATACCCGAATAAACAAAGCAGGATAGGTTTGAGACTAATCCGAGCGATTAATAACGGCTTGATCTTGTTTTAATCAATCACATGATCTATTATAAAATTTCCTTTTGCTTTCTTCAAGTGATCACCCGGCCCCATTTGACTATAAAGAACACCCCCCTAGTCTTCTAGCTAGTAATAGAAAATTGTGATTATTAACCTTAATCCTGGAGCTCGAGGAGCATGAGGTTAATATTTTATTATATTGTAGTAACCTATTCAATGACCCACCAGAGAGGATTTGCGGTCCATTGCTGTCAGTTAGAGAGCAATCCCCATTAGAAAATTGTACCTTTTTTAACCGCATCAACATAGTTTTTTTTTTGGAACAAAACATTATTTTTTTAGAAAGGCAAGGGGCAAAAAGATAAATAGAGGAAATTCAACCTTTGTTGGGTGAAGAACATTACTTAAGTCATTTGGTTCTCTTCCAAGGAACAACGTTTGTTTAAGTGATTTCATGGAATTAGAGTTAATATAGAGATGTATGCACTCCTAGCAATGACGGATCCGATGGGGCAGCCGTTGTCCCTTGATGCTCGGTGCAATTTTTAGTAGATGCAAAGTATAATTTATAAGGTTTCACGTAAAATTTCTATACATCGTCCTTTTTTTGCCCCGATTATTACAAAATTTTCCTATGAATAAGCCCTATAATCTCTCCCTCTCTCCTTCTGTTCTCTTTTATTTTTATTTTTTGGTTTAGTCCTTACAATTGTGCATAATGTAGACTCAACTTTGGTGAGAATGTAATGATTTTCTTCCTTCTCATTAAAGAATCCAATCTATTCATCGCGGATCTTTCTGTTGAAATTCTGGGCACATGGAACTTTTCTTGATCTTGAGCAGCATGTCCGAGATTTGAACAAGCATCTAATTTCTTATCGCCAATGGCCTTCCAATTTTCTATTTCAAACTTCACCCTTTTCGCTCTGAAATCATGTTGTTTATTGCCGTCGGTCAGCAAATCGAATCCACGCTAACTGCACAATCTGAGACAAGTATTCTGGCTTATAAGCCTTTGTGTTCATAATGCAACAAAACCATTTTCATCATCTTCTGCACGTTAACCTGTTTATGGACATGTGGAATGCAGCTGAGGTCTGTAGGATATTCAAGATTAAAGATATATCTTTTCTATCTTGACATTGCATTATTAAAACAATGCATTCCCTTGAAAACCCAGTTTTTTTTAATGTTCTTGACAATACCAACCACAAAAAACCCTAAAATGCCATAAATCTTGTTAAAGAACCAAGAGGTAATTAATGTGCATGGAAGTGGGGTAGCGATATCTTTCTAGAGTTTCTAGCTTGTCTCCACATTGTTAGAATGAGAATCTTGATGACATTGTGCAATTACTGGTATCTTTGTCACTGTACCAGAACAGTACCGTTCTTTATATATATGTAGATACACATGTATTAGGCATGTGGAATGTTACGCCTTCTTGCATGTTTTGGGCCTTTGAGGAACTTTTACTTTTTTTGCTTGTACTTTTACAAGCTATGGTTTCACAAATTAAAGATTGAGTAGAGGGACTTGCACAAAGAGTAATCAACAGCCTTTTAACGATAAAAATTTGCAATGCCTATTTTAAGAGGGACGAGATAGGAAAGTTTTATATAAATTACTTACCAAAAAAAAAAGTTTTATATAAATTTTATAGAATGCAACATGTATTTGATAAAGTAGCACTAAGCACCATTTTCTGTGTCAAACCCCTTCCCTATATAAGGGATGTCTGACATAGCTTCTCTTCATTCAAACAGTTCTCTTTTCTTCCTCTCCAATCTCTCTCACACACACAGTTGCATCCTGTTCTCAAGACACACCAGAAAGCATCACATCGATTAATAAATCTACATCATCATCTCAAGAGCTTATCATGAATGGCTATAGAGATTGAGGCTGCACCTTCTGTCCAGTTGTCGAGAGTCGCAGATTCCGAGACACACGGTGAGAACTTGGCATACTTCGCCGGGTGGAAGGCGTACGATGAAGACCCTTACAACGAGGCGAGCAATCCTTCCGGGGTCATCCAAATGGGATTAGCAGAGAACCAAGTGAGTATACATCAGCACCAAATAGACCATTCATGGTTTTTGAAGTTTGAATTTTTTGATGATGGTAGTAGAAGTCACTTGTGATTCATATGGCTAATGATTCTTTCAAACAGGTGTCATTTGACTTGCTTGAAGAGTGCTTGGAGAAGCATTCAGAGGCAGCTACTTGGGGCAAAGGAGCTCCTGGGTTTAGAGAGAATGCCTTGTTTCAGGATTACCATGGCCTTCTCACTTTCCGAAAGGTACATACTGAATTCTTTCAAGTCCTAGGAACAGCGAAAAGCGACGTTTGCTGAGCTGTGAGAATTGGAATTAATCAGCTAAGTGATTCTGCATTTTTCTGCAGGCGATAGCTAGTTTCATGGAGGAAATCCGATGTGGGAGGGCAAAATTCGACCCCGAACGAGTAGTCTTAACAGCTGGCGCCACTGCAGCTAATGAGCTATTGACCTTCATTTTAGCCGACCCTGGCGATGCTTTGCTGGTCCCCACTCCTTACTATCCTGGGTAAGAATGGGTTCTTCCCGACTCACCAAAACAGTCTAATGCCAAAGTGGGTTAAGTCAATGACTCACATTAGTGTTCACTCCAACCTTCTGCTAACGAGGCCCTCCTATTTGGGAATCCTTTTTGCCAGATTTGACAGAGACTTAAGGTGGAGGACTGGCGTGAAGATTGTGCCCATAGTCTGTGACAGTTCGAACAATTTCCAGATCACTACTGAAGCTCTAGAAGCAGCCTACGAGCTCGCAGTATCAATGAACATCAGAGTGAGAGGAGTCTTGATCACCAACCCGTCAAACCCGTTGGGCGCGACCATCGGCCGGTCAGTCCTGGAGGACATCCTCGACTTTGCAACGAGGAAAAACATCCACCTTGTCTCTGATGAAATCTACTCGGGGTCCGTCTTCTCGTCCTCCGAGTTCATGAGCATTGCTGAGGTCCTCGAGGCACGTGAGTACAAGGACTCCGAGCGGGTCCACATTGTGTACAGTCTCTCTAAGGACCTCGGCCTCCCAGGTTTTCGGGTTGGCACGATTTACTCGTACAATGACAAGGTCGTGACCACGGCGAGACGGATGTCCAGCTTCACACTGATCTCTTCTCAAACACAACACCTTCTCGCCTGCATGCTGTCCGACAAGAAGTTTGCGAAGAACTACATCGAGATCAACCGCACCAGGCTGAGGAAGCGGTACGAGAGGATCATCGAGGGACTGAGGAGCGCCGGGATTGAGTGCCTAAAAGGCAATGCTGGGCTGTTTTGTTGGATGAACTTGAGCCCTCTTCTTGAGAAGCCCACAAGAGAAGGTGAATTGGATCTTTGGAGGACCATGCTTCATGAAGTGAAGCTCAACATATCTCCAGGATCATCATGCCACTGCTCAGAGCCAGGTTGGTTTAGGGTATGCTTTGCTAACATGAGTGAGCACACACTAGAAGTCGCACTTGAGAGGATACACAAGTACATGGAACAAAGAACTTGACACACTCCCTCTCTCTCTCTGTCTCTCTGTCTCTGTCTGTCTGTCTGTCTGTCTGTCTCTCTCTTTCTCTCTCTCTCTCTCTATCTCTCTCTCACACACACACACACACGCCTACAAAAAATTTGATTTTATTCTCTTCAAAAATAGTGATCATTCTTTATGCAAGTGAAGAAAAACAAAGGGTCGAAGTATAAAAACCGTACTGTGTCGAATTTTTTGTCGGGGAACCAAACCTGTGTCATGTGTAACTCCAATTGTTGTTCTTCACACACCGTGTATACATCAGTTGCCCGTCTCAAAGATTGTGCAACAATTTTTTTGTTTTCTTGCTTTGTATCCAAAGCAAGTTCTTATACAATAACACCTGTAACCCAATCTGGAATCAAATTAGTGCTGTTTGGACGTCCTCTTCATGTGTTGTCACCTAATCTTGCCGTTCTCAGATTTGTTACGCATTTGACTAGATTAATTATCACGTCCTGTCTCTGATCTAAACTTTTCACTTTGTGGTTTCATATCTCATGAAGTAGAAGGCCATAACCAGCTAAAAAAAGAGAAGCTAAAGATGCTCATTTGCATTTAGCAAATATTCTACTTATGGGAGAACATGGGTCGCTCATAGGGCAAGGTAGAACAATTAAATAAATGTTGAGCCAACATTGTGCGTCTTTCCGAAGTGTAAATAGGACATTGATTGCATTGACTTTCGAGAGCAATGATATCTTTTTAAAAGAACTTTTCCTTGTTTTGTTACCTTTTGATGCCGAATAACTCCAAGTATCTTCATCGAATGGAGTGACTTAATACCCAACTGCAAGGTTCTCGTCTTACTTGTGGTTTAATGAAGAGAAGCTGCAGACCGGCAATAATCTCCTATTTTTTGTTCGCGTCGCTAAAATATTAGGAGGATGATCATCAATATAAAGAAAAGTATTGGAAGCAAAAATGTTAACTAAACTGCAGAAAAAACTATGCATAAAATTAACACAAGCATACTTACAGCTGAGCTCTTGATTTCTTCCTTTTTGGAACCTGTTTACTTCTTCCTTCATCTATTCACGTACCAATTTCCTAATTTTGGCATATATATGAAACCATTCTTTTTTTCTTTTCGTACGATGCTGTTGTGTCTCCACGCCTCTATGAGCACCAACTCATTTCGTCGGGTCACACGCCACGCTGATGTTGGTGTTAAGTTCTTGAAAGGGAGAGCATCATCGTAAATGGATGGACTCTCTTGACAACATTGAGACATGATAGAACATTACAGAAGACCAAAATGCAGGGTTGATTGTTACAGGAGGAATTATATCAGAAACAGCTAAGGACAAGACCAAAAACGTGTGCTTCTGTCCTAGTTAGGTTTGCTAGATGAAGAATATCCAAAACCCTTTTTGACATTTGAGCAATATGTCCCAATCGTGTCTTTGTCTTGTTCAAGAACACGGACAGGCCTTGACAGGGGCAAGTTTTTATCGAACAAATTGTGCTTTGCTTTCTTGGGGTCTGGCATCACCATATCATAACACTTTGGCTCCCAAAGAATATTACATGACTTTGGATAAATTACTTCACTGGGACGTCCTTGAATCAGATTAAAAAATTCTCCAAAATTAAACTAGTATTAATCCCAGTTGACTTGGCAATTGTTTATCTTACGAACAGGTAAAGAATACATATATTTCGACATAGCATACCCTTTAATCCTACACATACAAGAAAATACATTCGTACATACATATATTTCTACATAGTGTATGTATATATAATATACTAGGATCATTTTTTTCTCTAATAAATCTCATATTAAATAACTTATATGGATTGACCAAAAAAAAACTTTTATGGAGGTTCAACAACTTGCCATACTAGAAAGGTTGAACCCCTTCAAAACCCCTTTGTTCCGTGATCAGAATTAAAGCAATTCGGATTAAGTTGATATTTGTTGGTCTAGACATAGTTTATTATGTCAAAACGTCACCACTGATCACTTGAGAAGGAGTAGAATTATACGGTTATTGACTTTAGAGCAGTTTAATTAGTGACAAGTATCGGTCGACTTTTGGCCTAAACAACCCTTGTCTCTAAGATGTCAACTAAATCCCAAACTAACAAAGCATTTATTGGAATTTTTAATGCAAAAGAAGAGCTTCAGCTTTTCTCATCTTCCGAACAATCATTTCAATAACCATTTGAAATTCCTCTCTCGTTAGGCATGCCTGAGTTTGCAGGGCACAGCGGTCAACCCCTCTTGGTTTTTGTCTGGTTCTTGATGGGTAAATTCCGAACTCGCAAGGTTCTGTTGGGGTTGAATACCTTGAGAAGGTCAAGCACACCGTCTTTCTCACCACAAGCGCACAGTCTCATATTTTTATGTCTGAAAATTTAAGAATTTCACCCAGTGCGGCCATCTTACATCGGTATGCAAACAAGCTTTACATCAGCTTAGTGAGACATTAAAGAATATAAACATATCATAGTCCATTGTCGTGAGAGTTAACTCTAAGCACATTTTATAGAAAGGGGTTGACTCAAGTGCTAGAGATCATCCACCCATTCGAAGTTCAAGCCCACGCGTGCAACCTATTTACCTTACAGCACCTTCTGGGTTGTGGATGAATTGTATGCTTTTGACTTGTCCAAGCTGGTGGATCAGTAAAAACTGTGCGTAAGCTGATGATTTGAGAACAAAAGCAATCACATAAATTTGCCGAGTGAGTACGAATCGTAGAAGAAACGACTTCTTTGATTGTTCATTCAGTTGACAACCCTTTAGTGTGGTCCAATCCGTGTAGGATATCTATCAACACTTATCATCTTCATCATGTCTCCTTAATTTCCAAAAAGTCTGTGGCACGCGTCAATATCTTAAGCATGCATGAACGATACGAATTGGGACACGCTAAAGGGACAGAAGATCCCAAGCGAATAGATCGAGCGTCACGAAGCTCTCTTAATCAACATTATTTTTCATGTATGAGCAACTTTTTGCATGTGAAACGCGATGCAATCACACGTTAGTATCTGATATTATCA
Organism: Syzygium malaccense; assembly: GCA_031216405.1. Taxonomy (NCBI): domain Eukaryota; kingdom Viridiplantae; phylum Streptophyta; class Magnoliopsida; order Myrtales; family Myrtaceae; genus Syzygium; species Syzygium malaccense. Next base: position 6,638,220 of record CM062255.1, read on the forward strand.
TTTTTTGCAAGATGAATTTGAACTTTCATAATATGAAATCTCGATACCTCGTTGAACGACAGTTTGCGACTGTCCTGATTTTGCGAGCTACTTAAAGAAAGGGAAACACCAAACCGGGATCGTTTGGTTTTCTTACTAGACATATCAAGCCATATGTTGACTTAACATGAAGAGAGAGGGCACCCAGATGGCTCCTCACGTGTGTGAACGTAGCTGCTGAGATCGTGATAAAGTTGTTCCCGTGTAAGAGCTTCCGGTTGAAGATTCCCAACGCACCCGAAATAGAGTATTTAATGTTGTAATGTTGCACCTGACCGCCTAGTTGAGAAAAGTGTAAGAAAGTCCTAAATATTTTGTATTGATATCAATTGAGTCATAAACCTTTTTTTGATGTCAATTGAGTTATAAACCTTTTGTCTTTATACCAATTCAGTCCTCCAGACTAATTTTGGTCTGATTTTGCTGACATGGACACCGGCCGGCTATCGGCGCTGACATAAATAATTTTTAATAATATTTTAATAATTTATTGCATTTTTTATATTTATATTTATTTTCTTTTCTTTTTTTTATTTTTCCTCCCCTCCCTATTCCTCCAGCCGGTCGTCGGTCCGGCAACCAGCCAAAAGCCAGAGGTCGGCGAGGTCGACCTCGCCGGTCTCTAGGTTGCCACGCTGACCTCGAGCGAGGCTCACCCTTGCCGGATGGCCGTGAGGGTAGCTTCCCACTGGGCTAGCAAAGTTCACTCGTGGCCGGATCCGGCGAGCGTCAAGCCTTATCGGCCATGGGCGAGGAAAATTCGTTGCAAAATTTCCAACGAAAAATTTTTGGTCGCAAAATTCGTTGGAAATTTCCAACGAATTTTGCAACAAAAATTTTTTCATCGCTCCGACGAAAAATCTGTCTCCTCTCCTCCTTCTCCTCTTTTGCTTCTTCCCTTTTATCAACATCTCTCCCTCTCTCTTTCTCTCTCCAAAACGCAGTCGGCAAAGAACCGTCGCTAGAGAGAGAAAGTCTCGCCGCCGCCGCCGTCCTCGGAATCGCAGCCATGGCCAAGATGATCGTGGCCTCCTCCTCCTCCTGCAAGACCCACATCCCACCTACCCTCTCCGCCTCAAAGCCCAAGCAGCAACCCTAAGTCACCCTCTCCGTCCCCAAGTTCAGGCTCCCAAAACCCCTCGCCTCCCTCTCCGTGAAATCCCTGCCCCTCCTCGCCGCCGCCACGTCCTCCGCCCTCTTGGCCCAACGGCTGCCGGCATTGGCGGCGGAGATCGAGAAGGCGGCGTTGTTCGACTTCAACCTGACGTTGCCCGTCATCATGGGCGAGTTCCTGCTGCTGATGTTCGCGCTGGACAAGATCTACTTCTCCCTGCTGGGCGCTTCATGGATGAGCGGGACGCGGCGATCAGGGAGAAGCTGAGCAGCGTGAAGGACACATCAGCAGAGGTGAAGCAGCTGAAGGAGCAGGCGGCGGCGGGGATGCGGGCGGCACGGGCGGAGATATCGGTGGCGCTGAGCAAGATGAAGGAGACGCAGGCGAAGTTGGAGCAGAAGCTGCTGGAGGGGCGGCGCAAGGTGGAGGCGGAGCTGCAGGAGGCGCTGGCCACCCTGGAGAGCCAGAAGGAGTAGACCATCAAGGCCCTCGACTCCCAGATCACCGTCCTCAGCCAAGACATCATCAACAAGGTCCTCCCCATCAAATGATTTTCACCATCTTCCGCTTTGCCCCACTCTGTAGTTGAAATCGATCATCAATGCTGGAGATTCTTCGCTCTGCATCTTTGAAAGAAGAAAAGGGAAAAGACTCTTGAGAATTGGGATGGATTTGGACGCAAGAATGTCTAGAATTCTTGAATTTTCTTATGTATCCGTGTAAAGAGATACTTTGCAAGTGAGTAATGTGAACCAGTTAGTGTATGGACAACTTGTCCATTTCATGAATCAGCCCGGCACCCGATCCCCGGTCATGACGGCTCGAACATTTGACCGGGTCGTCGGGGCGGTTGGCCGGCTCGAAGGGCGACGAGGCTGGCCCTCGCCATGGCCGGCGAGCTCGAGGTCGCCCAGAACTCGGCCAGATCTGGGCGAGCTCGAGCTCACCGGCGACGAGGCTGGCCCTCGCCGGCCATGGAAATTTTTTTTCATTGAAAATTTGCGACGACGAATTACCAACGAATTTTTTTTCGTTGGAAAATTCGTTGGAAATTCGTTTTCCAATGAATTTTTTCAAATTTTTTCTTTAGAAATTTCGTCGGAAAAAAGATGTTTTTTTGTAGTGCTTGATCAACGTATAGATCAAGATATAACAGGAACAGAACTCATATTGAATTCAGCCGTGAGAAAGTTCGATGAAATTTTTCTTTGTTGAAACTATTCTAGATAGTAATGTGTTGGACAAGATATAACAGGAACAGAACTTCATATTGAATTCAGCTTCTACCGTATCATATGAGATCTAATAATATCATTTTTACTTTGCTCTGCCATCTTGTCCCTTAGCGAAGCATCGCAGACTTTTGAAAAAGTATGATTTGTTTCCCATTAGAACTAACTCGATTTTGTTCGTTATATTGAGAATATTGTATCAATTAAGGCCGCAACTTTGACTGAATCGGTTCGTTATTTTGCATTACAACTAACACAATTATGTGGTCATATTGAGAATATTGCATCAAACCATAGTTCTAATCTTTATCCGGAGTGTCTAGCTAAGATTTTTATCCTACGACAAGTAGGACCAAGTATAAATGGGAAAAGGGTTAGTATGCTACAATAGTATGTTTGCATGTATTGGACCTTGCGAAGAGGGATTAGAACGAAGTTGAGGTTGGTCTGCGTACTGAACTTTTAGGAGCAACAAAATAGGATCGAAAAGGATGACCATATATAATGAGTTGTTCAAAGGGTAAAAAAAGCTGCAAAAAATATCCAGCTAGAGGCCACCCCGAAAATCATGGAACAGATTGAAAAGTTGTGGAGGCAGAAAGAGATGTATTTGGGTATGAGATCGCAAATCAATTGGCTTAAATGGGTAGATAGGAACACAAAGAACTTTCATGCCACTGCTGTATATAGAAGACAACGAAATAAGATCTGAATGTTGAAAATCGATGAACAAAATTGGTGCTGTGAACCTAGCATGTTGTGACAGCTCATCGTTGATTTCTACGAGTCGCTTTATGACACCGTGAGATCCCGAGATTTCTAATCAATTCCAGACCAATGCTCTTGTCTACTTCGAGATGGCACGAATGAGGCTTTGACAGCCCCGGTGACTTTAGAGGAAGTGAAAGAGGTTGTAATCTAGATGGGAGCATTGAAAGCTCCAGGTCCAAATGGGCATAATGGTCAATTTTATTATTGTAACTGGGAGGATATTCAGCTAAGTCCCAAATCCAAGGAGTATGAATCAATTTAGGCCCATCAGCTGGTGTAATTTCTGCTATAAAATTATACTTAACGCTATGGCAAATTGCATAAAACCTTAGCTTTCTGATCTGATTACTAGGAAAAGTGTCTATGTTAGTGGAAGGCAAATTCTACACCATAGTTTGAGTGTCTAGGAAGTTTGGATCAACTGAGGATAAGGAAAAGGAAGAAGAATTTCAATATGCAAAAGCTTATGATATGGTGGAATAGAACTTCCTGAGCGCATGCATGTTAAAGATGAGATTCCGTGATAAATGGGTTTCTCTAGTTATGCAATGCATTTTCACTGTCTCTTTTAGTGTGAAAGGTGTTTGGGAACCTCTACACTACTTTCAGCCTTCTTGTGGAATTAGGCAGGAAGATTCATTGTCTCTTTACATGTTTATTATAATGGCAATATTCTTACAAATCTTTGGAAGATGGTAATATCAGAGGACTTAAGCTGAATAGATTCTACCCAACATTATCTCATCTATTATTTGCAGACGATACTATCTTTTTTATGGATGGGACGGTTAGGGAAGAACCTGACCTATATTTTGAATCAATATTGCTTTGCGACAGGTTAAGCCATTAATCTAAATAAACTAGGGGTCACGCTTTTTTCATTTCCTCTATGACTAAAACACTCCATAACACAGTGTTTTGTCAATATTTCCCTGTATGGATCTCACTTTTTAGCATCTCTTTATCCCTTTTTTTATATTGATTTTCTATTTGTTTTCTTGTGGGTTCTATAGCCACTTTCCTTAATCTTCTCCCTTCTCTCTCTCTCTAGTCGAACTTCTTTTTCTCTCAAGAGGCAAAGAAATGGAGAATCTTCACGTCCTTGTGCTCGCATATCCTAGCACGGCCACATAAACCCACCACCAAGTCGTCGACGGAGCCCTCCTCCTTGACCACCTTCGTCTCCGTGGCTACCGATCTGACTTGCTCAATCTCAATGTAATTCATGCTCTTTGCAAGGAAATTTAGCAAATTGATTGGTGGCTATTTTCGACAGTTAGATGGGGAGAAGGCGAAGAATTTGATTGTCAGGCTCTGGGAGGTAATGAAATGCCAAAAGGATTTGATTGTGAGCAACACTGCTTTTATGAATTTCATTGATTCCTTATGTAAAGATGGGTTTTTCGATGAAGTGTTTTAGAATGCGGAGAGTATGCCTCAAAGCCGTCGCCTTCAGCCTCTCCATCACCCTTCTTAGCTCCTCTTTATCAATGCAAACTACTCCATCGTCGCCAGGCACATCAAATGCAGAATGCACAACCTGCTCATGCCTCGCCTATATGCGCCACTCTCCACGAACACCATCCCCTTGCTACCGTCAGTAAGGGTGTCAAACGGGCGGATCAGGTCAAAAATGGTTCGACCTATATTGACCTATTTAATCCATTTTGACCCATATTCTTATAGTGCAAATCTAACGACCCATACTCGACCCGTATTCTAAAAGACTTTAATATAAAATCCAATTTAGAAAAAAACTTATTTCTTAATATTTTTATATTGCTAAAATGCTTCAATGCAATATAAAATAAGTAAAATTTTTATAATTTAAAAAAACATTTATTTTTATATATCTTTATTGTTTTTTTAAATGACAATTTTAATTCTTTTTCTTTTTCTTTTTCATAAAATTTTTCCTTCTTGTTCGGCCGGCTACGGACGACGGTTGATGACCAGCCTCAGGGGAGCTCGGCCAGATTGGTGAGCTTCGAGCTCGAAGCTCGCCGATCTGGCTGACCTCAAGCTTGTCAGAATTTGGCGAGCTTTGAGCTAGCTCGCCATTCTAGCCGAGCTCGAGCTCGAAGCTCGCCGATTTGGCTGACCTCAAGCTGGCCAGAATTTGGTGAGCTTCAAGCTAGCTTGCCGATCCGGTAAAGCTTGAGCTCGAAACTCGCCGATTTGGCTGAGCTCGAAGCTCGCCGATTTGGTGAGCTCGGAGCTCGCCTATGGCCGATCGCTGGACGTTGTCGTGGCGAGCAACTGGACGAAGAAGAAGGAAACATAAAAATAAAAAAAATGAAAAAATGAAAAGAAAAGAAAAAATAAAAATGATTAAAATTTTGATTTAAAAAAATCAATTTTTAATTAAAAATAAAAAATAATTTTTTTAATGACACTTTAGCTATTTACCCTACAAGGCTATAAGTTAAAAACTTAAATGGGTCGAATATGGGTTTTCATGGGTTTGTTGAAAACCCATATTCGACTCATATAAACTTAGGCTTTAATGTTGGAAACCCATTTTGACCAGTTTTCAAAATTTCAAGTGACCCATATTTAATCTGGGCCCACTAAAAATAAGTTAATAAATGGATTAATGACCCATATTATCACCTCTAGCTGTAAGACATGTGGCAAAGCCTCCACTCAGGCGGCTCGAGAAGGCGTTGTCATGGGTTATGAGGGCCAATTAAGTTGCCTCCATCTACACAAGCGTGGAAGTTTCCATTTCTCTACCTCTCTATTACTGTAAGTGGAACACTTTCTTAAAACATTGGCAGAAGAGGAATGTTTAAAAAGTGGGACCCACAAAGGGCAATATAGTCAGATTATTATATTGATGAGTGCTTTAGCCAAAAATGAGTGGAAAAAGTGCGATCCTAAACTAGGAATATATTTCATTAGTGGCTGCCCACAAAACCTTATGAGGAATATGGCGCAAGAGTGTTGAGAGTACCACTTATCAAGAAGACGAAGAAGTACCTTAGCATACCTTCAGATTGGGGTCAGTCAAAGAAATAGATGTTTGCGTGAATTCTAGCAAGGGTTAATATGAAGCTAGAGGGTTGGAAGGAAGCCGATAAGGATATCCGATTAAAACAGTTGTACAAGCCCTACCTCAATATGCAATATCTATATTCAAGATCCCTATCTTTGTTTGTAAAGCTATTGAGCAGAAAACAACCTCCTTTTGGTGAAAACAGAATGAATCTAAATCTAGTGTTCATTCGAAGAAATGGGAAGTCCTAAGGACTAGAAAAGATTATGGAGGACTTGGCTTCAGAGAATCATCACCTCCAATAAAGCTATTTTGGGTAAGTAGGCATAGAGACTTTCACAATCCTTGTAAGCTCTATAGAGTCAGTTATCAAGACGTATCTCCGTTGGGGTCCCCGTCCTTGTGAGATAGGCAAAGCTTGATAATGAGTAGAGATGTTCTTTATCCCGAAGTTAGGTGGTCGTGGTCAGTGGGCGATGGAAAAACTATCAACATTCGGGAGGATAAATGGTTATCAGCTGGTTTGAAAGGCGGACTAGCAAATCAATGATTCAGATAGTGGCAGACTTGATTAATCAGGAAGTAAGAGGGTGAAATGAATAGAAGCTGAATGACCTATTCAAAGAGCAAATAGTGAAGGAAATCTTAACGGTTCCACTCAGCTTTAATCGAAGGGAAGATAAACTAATGTGGTCCAAGAATAAATCAGGATCCTACTCAGTGGAAAGCGAGTATAATAGGTTGTATGTTATCTAACATTAACTGAATTCGAACCAAGCATTCTCATCTTATGAAATACCTAGGACTCTGTGGGAAATGGAAGCTGCACATCTATCCAAAGATGATTATTTATGTCGAGTATATGTCAAAATGCACTACCCACAAGAGAGAATCTGATCTGACAAAACAAAAAAAAAAAAACACGAGAGAGTCTGTATAATAGGAAGGTCTTACCTGATCCTATTTACCTTATGTGCTTGCTCAGAAACTATAGAACACCTTTCCCTCCTTTGTCACCGGAGGAGAAATCTGCTTAGATTCGAGATAGAACATCAACATTTCCCCCCATATATCGCTAGAATGGACAAGTGGGTGCTTGAATGCTTTGATTCAACTATGGACTTTCCTTCAAGGGAAAAGCTTGCTGGAGTTATTTGGTTTATTTGGAAAGCACGAAACGCTTTTATCTTTCAATCTCGCAAACTGGATTCGAGCTCAATTGTTGATGCCGCTCTCGCAATGAACAAGAACTTTGTTAGATGGAACTTAGGAACGGTGAAGCAAGTTAAAGGTCGAGGTAACCCACCTGGACAGTGGACTCCGCCGGAAAGGGGGTCTCTGGAGCTCAACATCGATGAGTGCAAAAAAAAAAAAATGAGGACATTTCCATGTCGGGTTCATGTTAATGGGTCGACTTCGTGTGTAGACGGATTGATTTCGTGCCATGTCAGGTCATGCAATCTTGTCAGCCCATCGGACTATTATCCAATCGCATGCTGCCCGGTGTCGAATCTACTTGAACTTCGATTTCTCAAAAACTCTTCAAACTCCAAATAGTGAATTCCTCCTGAATTGAATGGAACGTGAGTCAAGATTTATTAGCTTTTTTACGGTTGGCGCTTGCGTGTATGGGCTTTGCTGGTCTCGAACTCTTCACGAGACTAGAAGGCCAAGAAGGCCCACAGTTGTCCAATCCCAATCCACATCGGGAATTCCCACTTTTTTATTTTCGAAAAAAAAAGGGACCAATTTCCTACCGCTCTTTTCTCCGGCCAATTGACACCATTTTGTAAACAACTTGAAATCTATCCTGTCAGGATAAGAACTGGCTGTTTCGAAACCGATTTTAGAATCGAAACCCATCTTTAATATCTACGGTTCCAATCGGTTCTACCCAAGAATTAAGCATGCGTTTGATCGACTGGATAAAAGTCAGGATATGATATGTTTTATCCTATCCCGTGTTTGGTGGTGGTCTAGAATAGGATAAGGTCGGATATAGACCGGATATAGACCGGATAAAAAAATCCGAGGAAGGAGGTGGGATAGACCCGGATAGGATTTCTAATGCCTATTTTTCTAAAAATCCTATGCTCCACTTGCCATCATCTTCATTCCCACACCTTGTGCGCTTTCACCAAAAAAATTTCTCAGCTTTTTTTCCTTCACAAACTACTCCGGACCCCATGAATAGCAAAAAAATAAAATAAAAATTATCATATCCAACTTTAAATCCGTAGTCCACCAAACAGTGGATAGGATATGAAGAAATCCCAGGATTTTTTATCCTATCCTATCCGCTCCTATCCTGTTTAGAAATCTGGACGACCAAACGCAGCCTGACTGTATGAAATCGAGAGAAAATTTTGATAAAGGCCACTTTTCAACTTTTTGTATCTTGGGTTCCGTCGTTTCGCGAAAAACGAATACTTTTAAAAAATATGACCTGTATTGCTTACAAAGATATACGAACGAAAAATATTTTTATCATCCATGAAAACATATAGATATAAATTATTGTCGATAATAAAAATATTTTTTATCTACGAACTACTTCAAGTGATGCAATCGGTCATTTTTAGAAAAATATATTCCAATTCATTCATATTTTGCAAAACAAATGGTGCCTAGAATTCGATTTCGGATGGAATCGGTCCCCCAATTCCTCATCCGAAAAGAAAAATACGACAGAACATAAAATGATCTTGGAGTACAATAGATGACACGGTTAGGTCATTCATACGAAATCACAATTCAAATTGGGAAAATGATACAAATGGTGTATGAATTTTGATCCAATATGCGATGTTGTCCCTAGACTTTTGATACATGTTCAGTTTAGTCGTTGGACTATATAAAAATATTCAATATTATCCCTGAACTTAAATTAATGGAAGGATAATATTAAATATTTTTATGTAGTTCAGGAACCAAACTGAACATGTACAAAAAGTTTAAAGATCACATTGAACGAATCAAAAATTTAAGGACCACATTACACGTTGGACTAAGATTTAGGAACTACATTCGGATAAATTAAAAATTCATAAATCATATTATATATTTGAGCAAAGTTAAGGGCTCGTTATGTCGTTATCCCGTTGGAATTCGATGCATAATTTCGTAAAAGTGTACATGTATGTTTTGGGCTCGGAAGAATCAACCGAGGGAAAAAAAAAAGAAAAAAAAAAGCAAAGAAAAGAAAAAAGAAAAAAAAAATTAGCGAGACCGGTCCTTCCCAAAACCCTTCCCTTCCTCTCGCTTCGTTTCTTTCTTACGTCTTTTCCTCGTCGCCTCGCCTGCAGCCTTTCACGAACCAGCAGCAGCGGCGGGGGAGCCGAAGCCTCTTCGCCAAATCTCGAAGCTCGGATTCGCGGAGGTGATCGATCGTGCGCTCTGGCTCTCGTCGTCTGTCGATTTCATTCCTCCGATCTTGTCCGCAGCGCCAGCTTGCTTAACCTGCGTCCGTTCTGTGCTCCCCGCTGTCTCTCTCTATCGCTCTTGCTAGATCCGGCCATCCTCCGACCGATCTATCTCGTCGATGTTCGGTGTGGTCCGCTTGCATTTCTTGTCGGTAGTCGGTTCCGTGGTTTTTTGGAAATGCTAGGAAGGAGCCCTTTTTGGCTGTTTAGGGTTTTAGTCCCTTTGAATTGTTGTTGACTGTGGCTCTGTTACTTAGTCGGTGTTGGGTGTTGGGATTTCTCCTTATTTGGGTCGAGAGAGAGAGAGAGAGATGAGAACGAGTCGGCAATAATTATGGATTGATTGCTGGAGGTTGTCTCTGTTTCGTGCATTTCCGGGTTCTTTGGGAGTGAATCGCGAGAGAATTGAGTATGGAGATGGTTTCTGTCTTGATGGAAATCGGGCTCTTTTGTCGAATATAGCTTCTCCAGATTCGACCCATTTCTCCGGTGTCTGGTTTCTACTTAGACTGGTCTGCATTCCGAGGTGCGCTCTGTAATGCTTGGACTGCCCCCCCCTGCGGATGCTGATATATGTCTCGGCTGCATGTGTACATGCCGCGAAAGGAGGAAAGCTTCTCCTCCTTTGAAACCTGCATTCGCTTTTAATCGGCGATGGCAACGAACTAGGCCTTACTCCTAATCCCATCTCATCACTGGAGCAGCTGAATGCCTTTGTTTCATGTGTCCAAACCTGCTCGAACGAGATTCTCTCGTCTTATCTTTGATTGGGCCTGCGCTTACTTTTCTTCAAATAGTGTCATCCTGACTTTTCTACAATACCCACACATTGGATGAATTATATTAATCTCGGCTGTTTGAATCGTCATCGTCTCTGTTTTACTCATTATGTGCATGGGTTGGTGTTTGATCGCCCAAATTCCATGTCATACTGTAAAGAATCGCTCGCCTTTTTCTATCATATGGAATTTTCCCTTAAGATTTGGTGGTCTCGGGCTTATTTCATTAGTGTTCACTATAGATGGTTTTTATTTTTTGCTGCTAATTTTGCAACGTATTTCCCTCGGAACAATGTCATTGTCTGTTTTTTGTCAAATTTGCTAGTCAGCTTGGCTTTGGGGTTCATAAGGTTAATGATGTTTTCTGCTGCTGTCCACTGTTATATGAGCTTGTTAGAGACAAAACCACAAGAGATTGGATTAACAAATAATTATCTTCATGCTTTCTCATCCTTGATTTGCTCATTGGATGATAGGCCTACTTTGGGGAGGTTATGGCGTCGAAGTTGAACCAGTTGACATCAAAGGCCTGTCAAGCATCACAGTTTGTTTCAAAGCACGGAACTGTCTACTACAAGCAGTTGTTGGAGCAGAACAAGCAATATATTCAGGAGCCGCCGACTATTGAGAAATGCAATTTACTGTCAAAGCAATTATTCTACACTCGCCTAGCGAGGTGAGGTTTTGTGCTTTCTTCCTACGGGCGCACTTAGCATGGCACTTCATTTTATTTTATATGGCTCACATCTTTTTTTTTCACTGTCAGCTTTTGAAGTTATTCTGTGTGGATATGAAAATATAATCATTCTTAACAGAGAACGTATTGAAAGCTTGATACATGATTTGGTCAAAAATAAGACAAAGGCCGGAAAAGTTTGTTTTCAATGAGGGCTAAATGGATAGTTTCATGTGCAATATTGAAGGTTCTTTTTGAAGGGTGTTTTGCAACCATTATTTCCAGAAGATACGAACATCCAAATTCCTTCTTTGGATTTCTATCCAGTTGTCCATTAAACCTTCATCTGAACCATCAAATTACCAGTTAAATTTGCTTCAGTATGAATTATAAGCTTAACCACGGAAAAAGAAGGCGAGATACTTGTTTGATTATTGATTATAATTTAAGTCGTGGAAGTTCATATGGCTTATAGGATAGAGAGACTTCATCTCTTTAAGTCTTTTTGTGCTTATTATGCTGTTGAGTTCCAGCAAGTATGATGGAACTGTGGAAGGGTTGTCTTGTTAGTGTGGGAATTCAAATATTAGGATTAGGAAAAAAATTAACCACCATCACCAAGCTCTTCCCCATCAAGTGGCTCAACTATCTAACATGCATCGTGGTACTCTATCATCAACACACCCTCTATAACATCCTTATGCTTGAGATCTTTCATTAAAGTCTACACTCATGTCTTTTAGGCCTTCCTTACCTACCATCTCTGTCATAACACCACGTCTTCTCGTTGGAACATTGAAAGAATGTCGTTTCATGTATTCAAACCATCTTAAATTTGTTTTTCTTATCATCTATCGAAAGTCGACTTTCATTTAATATTAATCATTTTGGATTAGTTCAGCTGGTGCAACTTGCTTTTTACTTTTTCCAGATCTTGCTGCAATCACTACAAGTAGATAAATACTTAGGGTTCATTTGTTTGGAAGAAAACTGTTTCTGGGAAATTGTTTTCCAATTTTCTGGTGTTTGGATGATGAAAAACTAATCATCTCTGGAAAACATTTTCCATGGACGGAAAACAACAAACTTAAATTGGGGGAAAACGACTTCCCCTTCTAGGAAGGAGGAGCTCACTTTTCCTAAACCACTAAACAAATGAAAACTAACTATTTTTCTTGAAAATGATCTTCATGGAAAACATTTTCCTTTATTATGAAATTTTGAGTGAAACAAACGCACCCTTACACTAAAAATACGCAACTTGAATCTTTCAGTTGTTCCTAGGGAGCGCGAGGTTGTGGTTGGTTGCTTATTGATCGGAAACTGTGCTATGGTTCCTATCAAAGACTGCTCAAGTTTTGCGCTTCAATTCTATAGGTTATGAATTCGTAATTGCACAGTATTATTCTAGGCCTCTTTTGGGTGGAATTTCATATGCTCGAGTTATAACTACTTGGAAAAGTCACTCGTTTGCATTGCCTGGTACTTTGTTGGTTGCACTGATTGGATATTTATCTGTTGTTGCACATAAAGTAAACGGAACCCCTACCCCCACCTCCCCCCCAGCTATGCTTAGTCTTTTCTGGACAGTTGGCCTTGGTTTGAGCCTCAATAACCATCTTCCTTTCCCCTATGTAGTTGTCTTAATACCATTGATTTTTGTCGATTTCATCTCTCTGAAGTGTTATCTTTTGCTTCTTGCCTTGGTTTCCGACTTCTGCGCTGGTGTGCAGTATTCCTGGCCGCTACGAGGCATTCTGGAAGGAACTCGACTACGTCAAACATTTGTGGAAGAACAGGCAGGAACTAAAGGTCGAGGATGCTGGAATTGCTGCTTTGTTCGGTCTTGAATGCTTTGCATGGTACTGTGCCGGTGAAATTGTGGGAAGGGGATTCACTTTCACTGGCTATTATGTCTGAGAAGCAGCACTTGATGTGTGTTCCAGAGGGTGGAGTTTACATAAGCTTTGTCCTGATTGGCTTGGCTCGGATGTTTGGCACTCTCCCTGCAATTTTTGCTCTTTTTCTGCCAAGATTTTTGTAGCTGAGATATCAGTGTTACCTGTGATAACCACAATAATTCATGTATTTGAAGAGGCCTACATGATGTGCTGTGCCATTCTTTTGTTAGACGCGCGGATACTCCCTTGAAAGATGGTGCAATAACTTTCTGCATTTTTGCTTACTGCTCTCTTCCTGATGTTGCTTGGTATTTGCATCTGAAAGGCAGATGGATACTTCGGTTCAGGATATTAATTCTACTTGCAGTTTGCAGTTTTCGGGTTAGCCTGACGAAGGCTGCCTGCGGCGTCTTGGCATTTCGAGTTCTGAAAAAGGAAAAAAGCTTTGCATTCTCACCGATTGTCGAGTTGGAACCTATGTCTATGGTTCTGTATTGAACACAATTACAATTGCAGGTGTATGTAGATGATGAAGCTCACACCACTCCGTTGAGATGTCATATGCTGCTGGTTCAGTTGCCTCTTATGTTTGCTTGTACATAGTAGCTTTTCATGAGGCTTCCCATCTTTTCTTGATTGATTGATTGATGTCTTTTCGACATTTCATTCCGATTTGCACACTTGTTATCGATAATAAAAATATTTTTTTTATTAATTGATTATTTCAAGCAATGCAAGTAATTATTTTTTAAAAAATATTTGTTGAATCATTTCCGTTTAACATTTGGAGCCAAATTTACGTGGATTACCCTCGCCCCAATTATTTACGTCTCTTCTAGATTGCTCAGTAGATTGGTCGATGCTGCTGCTTCTTCTTTTTTTCTTATCTTTTCTGTACTCTTATAACAGGTACTTCTACAGTCCCATTGGCAAAAAAGCAGAATCGTCCCGTTTTTAACCGTAATTTTCTTGAATTTATCATAATTTAACTGAACCTATCGTAAGGCCAATTGCGCTTGTAGGTAGTCATTAAACTTTATAAGTCGTAATTTATGTGTAATGGTGATGACTCATTACACTAAGCAATAGTGATTTACCTTCGGACAATAATTGGACCGGAGAGTACATGACAAAAAAATGCTCACACTTAACAACTAATTAATAGCATAGCAAAAATATCTTAAATTGTCGTAAGCGATTGTATTTATACTTAGTAATTCTTCTCAATAGCCCCAACTTTTGTACCTTTCCGTGAAAAACCCGAATTTATCTTAAATCATATTTTCTTATTTTTTTTGTAACATAACTCCATGATCGCAACAGTCCTTCACAATTCTTAAACTTAAAATCCATATAAGTGAGTAATATCCTTATATGTCCTGATTTTTCTTAATAAACGGTAACATCGGCAATTCTATAATTAGTAATTTTCCTAGATAGTTTATGAATTACTGTCTTTTTCAAATAATTAGACGGTCAAATTCTTTCATCGAACTATGTAAACTACATATAAGACCGATCATTTTTGCCAGTAATTCTAACATAATTCAAATGACCGGCTAAGAAATTGGGGTGATTGGTTTAAAAACCCACATCTTGATTAGCCTTTTTTTCCCCAAAAAATGGGAAAAAAAAATACGGAAGGTAACTTGCCAGCTGGCAGCTGCCACGTCCTTCTTTGTCCTAAGAGGCCAATCAGAGAGCAGGGACTCTTGAGCTCTCCTCCAATTGGCCCGGACCAGGAGATCAGGCCCCACAGCGAGTACATACTCGTAATTTCACATCTTCTCCCTCGGAGACGGAGGCTCGCTCAGGCGAGCGAAAGGGACGAACAAGAGGAGGAGGAGGAGGAGGAGAAGAGACAGAGAGAATGCTGCGTCCAGTCGCGGCATTTGCCATCGTCATCGCCGCCTCCATCGCCGTCCTCGCTGATTGCTCCGGCGACGGCTCACAGGTCAGAAGCAGAACACACGCTCTCCGTTTCCGTTAAGCCGAACGCCGGACGACGCCGTCTAATCACGCTTTTCTCTTCCGTCGTTCTGATGCGTTGCAGGTCAGGTGCAGCCGGACTTGCGCCGCCGAGAACTGCGATAGTAAGCCCAACGGCCGCGCGCGCGCGCTTCATCCGTTTCCAATGATCTTCTAGTTCCGGAGCATCGTTTTCCGTGCTTCGTCCCCTTCGTTCATCTGCGGTCTGACCCGATTTGATTTTGACTTTTGATTCTGTCCGAAAAACTTGCAGCTATCGGGATCAGGTACGGCAAGTACTGCGGCGTGGGATGGACAGGTTGTGCGGGGGAGAAGCCGTGCGACGACCTCGACGGCTGCTGTAAGGTTCACGACGAATGCGTCGAAAAGAAAGGTTCTGTTTGCTTTTCGCACATTCATATGTTATATGAGTAGATTCAGATGGATTGACAAAATTTGGTGTGTTGCTGTTCGTGCATTTGATATTGGGAGAAGCACAGTTCTTTTTTTTTTTTTTTTGTGTTTTCTTTTGAAATTTTGTTAAATGGATGAAGCTTCTAACTTGGCTTGAAGCAAGAGAAATCTAGGTGATGAGGATACTGAAATAATCTAGTTCTGTTGAGTTTAGGTGCAAAGTATTTAGCGTTTTTCGGGGGTAAAAAGCAAAAATTATCATTCTCAGAGATATGCACCGGTAAATAATTATCTGGATACAAAACAATTGTGAGTGAAACCGATCTCAGCTTCGCATCTATATACTAAAAGTTAACATTTTTTAGTAGTTAGACTAAAAATGTACATTATTTTAACAGTTTACAATGTGTAGGAGATATTGCATGCCTTTTCGTATGAAAACATCTGCAGCGAGGTTTTGATCGTTCGATACCTTTATCATCTGCACTAAGGCAAGAGAAATTTTCTAGCAAAATGGCTTGCAAATGTGATTTTTTTTCTCGTATGGATGTAAGGTTGAAGTAGGCTGCTAGCAACATCTTTAAGTGAGAGAATGTGGAAATTGGCTCTTAGTTGCAAGAAGCTAATTTCGTTATTTATAGTTATTTTTCTATGAGCTGTCACATCTGTACTTGTCTAGCTAGTTTGAGTTGGTACATGCACATGCAAGTAAGGTATTTCTCCCCAAGGCATAGCGATAGACCGTTGCATCGCGTGGAACCTCATTTGACTGATCTTTCTTTTATAAGGTCTAGTACTGGCTGTCATTGCTCTCCCCTGGTTGCACATGCAGTGCAAAATAGAGCCACCGACTATCCTACATTGAAATTTCCTTTCTCAATTGCTTCAAAATCGAATCTATCCTGGAAATACACGTGAAAGCAGCAAAATCAATCTGAGGATTGATTTGAGGAAGAATTGAAGGATATGTTGTCCAGCAACAACCTGATTTCCTGTATTCTGTAAATGTCAACATATGCTTAGAGACTGATTAGTGTAGGCCATAGCATCTCAATTAAATAAAATGGTTCTAGTCGTGATCATATCTTCTAGGCCATGAAAATCAGGAAAGGGGGTAGTTGACTGTAATGCAACTGTTTGTTGAGTGCCAATCCATAACAGGTGAAGTTATAAATGGCTTGAATTGAATGTTCATATTACCACACGATAAATTTGCGGGATGGATATGGTTTTTCCTTTTTATGTTGCTTTCTATGTTTTATTTTCAATGAGATCAATGAATTGTGAAACAACTGACCTTCCAGGTATGACTAACGTAAAATGCCACGAGAAGTTCAAGAGCTGCATAAAGAAAGTGCAGAAGTCTGGAAAGATGGGTTTTTCTCGGGATTGTCCTTATGAGACTGCTGTACCGACTATGGTTCAGGGCATGGATATGGCCATCTTGTTCAGCCAGATAGGTAATTCAAAGCTTGAGCTCTGATTTGCTCAAGTTAAGAGATTGGTAGAGTAAAAGAATCCCATTCTTTTTTTAGCATCATGTAAACATACTTAAATATTAATTGCTTTGACGGATAAAAATATTGAATCGACTGTCACATGACCCATCTTTTCTTGATTAGTGTTGCTTTTCATGAATGTATCACTTGATGGATCCTTTTCGATCAAGTCACCTTTTGGTACTTTCCCCTCGTAATGGAGAGTTGGTTTAATGATCATGTATTTACTCAAAACTGTGTCACAATGATAATACCTTGTTTGCTCCTCTTAGTGCAATCTGTTAAGAGTCAGATGCAGTGTATTACTTCACTTCAGTTCACTTAGAGAGTGGAAGCAGTAATCTTCCAGGAACAGCAGATCAGCTGTCTGCTTTATTCTTAATTCTGGGTAGATTCCTTCTCTTGGATCAAACACTCATTTGATATGTTTGCCACAATCAGTCCAGAGAAGCCACAAATTTTTTTTCGTATAAGTTTCTCTAGCAATGTTTGCCTTTGTTGATGAGCATCCATAACCTTTTTACTTGCATTTTGGGTTTTCATTCTGATCGTTGAGTAAAGAAATGGAAGCCCATGTAAATGTCCGTTTGTAACATTTCACTGATCTGGAATGACACGGGGATGTCTATCTGGTCGTCCGGTGCTTCTATGTATGGTAATTTCTCTGCAGAGTTTGTAACATGAAATGTTAACGCTTAGTAATTGATCAATAGCATACTAAAATGGCTGAAATCGTCATAAGTGACGGTAGTTTCACTTAGTAAATGTCCTCAATAAGTGTAATTTTTCTACAAGTCCTCATAAATGACGCGGTAGTAACCATTCTTAACGTATAGAAATCCCCAAAAAATTTTGGCGAAAGACTGAACGACCTGAATTTGTCGTGAACCTTTATATTCCATATCCTTGGTAACTTACCTCCTTGAACGCAACATTCCTTCATAGTTTGTAAACTTGAAGACCCAGTCGGTGAGTAATTGTCTGCCGTCATATGTTGTAATTTTCATCAGTTGTTTATAAGTTACTGTCCCAATGGCTGAACTTTTTTTTCCAGTTGATCCAACCGTCCAGATTACATACGGGACCAGTCCCGTAAATTGCTAGATTGGACCATAGAACTTGCCTCAGTCGTCCAGATCGTCCCTTTTATTAACTTTTGCAGATATATATTTTTCCTTGGAAGGAGAATCAGAGTTCACTAACCATTATGAACATTAGCCAACTTATGGTAATCATATGAGAGAGCCTCTGAAGACAGTAAACTTTCTTTGACCTCTCTCCACCTTTTCTGTTCAAGGTAGCGTATGCAAAGATCAATGCAAGATGATGGCTTCAAGCCTACAACTACGTTGATCATGCAGTCATACGCAAAGCATTCGATATATTACCAAGTTTCATCTAGGTTTTATGTTTTAGCAATGATTTGATATCATTGTTCCTACATATCTATTCATATCATGTCTTGTTGAGCAGTATATTATTTTTCTATAAATTGTCTTGGTACACATACTTATCATTTTTTGTTATGTTTAACACTTTGTCTGTTTTGTATAAATGAATAATTTGGAAAATATTTTCTTGAAGAAAACTGCTTGTATCGCTTAGATGTTATCTAATACATCTCTCGACTTATACGAAAATCCATCTGAAGGAATTGTATGTTGGCGTTGGGCAGGCTTTCGTCTTCTTTTCTGCAGAAGACAACATTACATTATGGCTTGACCCTAATTAAGATAAAACCTCAACATCACTTTTGCGAATGCTCTTGGGTTCAAGACAATTCATTTTTGCGGTATTCCCTGTCGTGTGGAACTTTCTCTGGGGAGGGGCCTTCATTATTTTTTGATTAAGGAAACAAACAAGATCAATATCAATGACAAAATGCCAAAAGTAAGTTAACAGATCTTTATTCTATAAACACTGTTTCGATTAACGTGCGAACAATAAACGGATTATTATGGTACATGATAATACTGTGTAGAGAACCTTGGTCTTTTCAGTTATTTCCGTTGCTGGACAAGATCCTACTTTCTACAGTTCCCAGAAAGTTCCAAAACCGATACAAATACCACTTCTTTCTTTTGAGTATAAGACAAGACCGTGAAGTCCCTCGTATTGATCACGAGTAAAAAGAACAGGAACAGAAAGCAGTTCTATACAACAGTTTCAGTCTATTAATTTGCCAAAGCAAGCACACCAAGCATCCGAGCTTTCCTTTTTCAAATTGTTAAGCTTCAAGAAAGAATGTTGAAGGTGAATTTTCTTCGCAGGAGCTTCAAACCTGCAAAGGGTAGTAATCTTATCTCTCTCTCTGTCTCTGGGTAAAGAACATTTCTATTGAAGATTCTTCGCTCTTTTGCCTTTTGCGTGAGGAAGTTTTGTGGGTAATCAAATACTTCGGGAAAGGATTGAGCTTTGCACACAGATTAAGAGGAGTCTAAGTGAGTGTTTGGAGTATATATGTTTGATGTTTCCCGTTGCAGCAAGCCATTGTTAAAGCTTGTGGTTTCAGAGATAAAGCTGTTGAAGAACAAGAAAGAAATCCACACGACGCAGCTTAGGAGAGGTGGTGCTGTTGCTCAAGACCCTTAAGGACCAAACTGCTGGGATTCAGGAGCATGTGATGTCCGGATAATTTCCCGGAAGTTTGAGTGTTTGCAGACGCTTGATGTTGAAGTTGCAATAGTTGACCGTAGATGAACTTTGCATCTTAAACTAGGCAGACTTATCGTAAATCCGGGTTTAGGCGCGTATTGACTATAGTTGCTGATGTTTCGCTTTCACAAGTTCGACATTACATTGTTGCTTTGACAATATAACAAGCGCTTTGACTATGGTTCATCAATTGTTTACTCTTCCTCTGTCAGGTTGAACATATGATCAGGTAAGAGAGACATTGCAGGTATATGATCTCATCGTATAGCACTGCCAAACTACCGAAGCACACGTGCCAACGATCGAGTCGCGAAAGGAGGCTATGTATTTTACTTAGCAACTGCTTTTAACTTGCGTTGTGCGTCTTTGGCAAAACTGACATCTCATACATCTTCCAGGATATGCCTGTTGACTTTGCTAAGTTGTGTTCCAATTTGAGATGTCAAAGAAATCCGATCCAAGTAGGAATTCCAAATGCTGATAGGACTAATCGTTTGCGATACGAACAAGCAAGACATTATTGAAATACTTTCCATGTTGGAGTTGGATTCCTAGTCTTAATTGGTTTCCTAATTTGAGTCGGCAAGTCAAATTAGAACATATATATGCATATTTTTCTTGGTTGTAACACATAGAGCAAACAAGAGGATGTTAGGGTTTTCTCTTTGTGACTTAAGTGAATTCTCTGAGAGAAATTGGGATGTTTTGGGTGTAATTCTGGCCAGGAAAACACTAGAGCGATTGTAAAGTTCCTATTCTTTATATTCATTATGATTATTTGGTGGGTGGCTATCCCGTGGAGGGGTACCGATATTTTGTTCTTCTCATGTCAGCCTTAAATAGACTTCCACATTATTTCACAATAAATATTCTTTTTTTCCCAATACATAGATTGACTTTACTACAAGTAAAGTAATAATGATCAGCTGGATCTGGATTTATGTGTTTCTTGGACAGAAAATATCCCCGTCTCTCGTGCATTGTAACTAGACCTATCAAATGGGGTCATAAACCCATTTCTTAACTTATATATTAGTAAATGGATTATAAATTGATTAATTATATTTAGTAAATTGGTCATAAATGGGTAGAAGTCTTATATTAGTGTTAAATGGGTCATAAATAAGTTTACAACTGATTTAAACTCAACGCATTTCTCTCACCCTCGCTCAATTTTGCACGCACTCATTCCGCACTCTCATTTCAGTTTGGGTATGAATTTTCTTATATTTAATTAAATATGGAAGTATTTTAGCAATATGGGTCTAATCGGGTATGAGTTGGGTATGGGTTGGATCGGGTATGGGTCAACAAAATTGCATTGCGCATAAATGGGTCATAAACGGGTTAATGGGTCAATTTGGGTCGGATCATTTATAACCCGATCCAAACCCGACCCACCCATTTGACAGGTCTAATTGTAACTGAGAATTCACACTTCATATAAAAAGTCAACTCTCCCATCTCTTTATTTTGTTCAGAAAGATTAAACTTGTCTACTGAAATCTGAAGCCAACAGTTAAGATGAAGAAGTGTTTAAACCACAGAAACCAGAGAAATAGATTGCTGATATCTACTTGTTGCCACACAATGTCACAGGGTGCGCATGCCTGCGTGTTCCATGTCTCCTATAACTTTAAGAACCAGGGAATCATATCTATTTGAGAATTCTGATGACTGAAATTTTACCAATCTTTTCCTTTTCTTTTTCTTGTTCATCTAGACCATTTGCAGTACTTTCACATAACGAATTTTACTTTGCCAGGGCCAACAACTAATGCAAATGCTAGGGAAGCTAGGATTTAGCACATTCATGCTGGAAAAGCCCGGTTTTGCATGGTTATTATTGCTTGAAAGCTTGATAAGATCATTTTAGAATAATTCAATACTATCTCATATGGAAAAAATTCTAGGATTTGTTAGGTGAATGCGTTCCTGTAAAGGGTTATCCAAAGGGTCACCTCTGCTCGTTATCTCCAGGTTGATGCACTGAGTTACTTTCATTTGGGTCTGCAGTGCAGTCGTGTTGCTTTGTTTCTCGTCTCCAAAGTTCTGAACTTGGATTACAGAGCAATCGTACCATTAAAGATATTATGGTCTATACAGCCCTGAAAAATTTCTTCATTGGAACTAATTAGCCAATCAAACGTTCTCCAACAAGTTTGTCCCAATTTTCTGATGAGCAGCTATGTCTTGCTCCAATACATTTATTTTCATTTAGGATTTAACAAGAACTTAATCTGCATGATAGTTGAAAAGGCAACAGTACACTCAAACACAACCACTAATTTGTTTGATATCTGTCTAAATCTCAAAGTTGTCGGCCGATGAACTCTCTCACAATGTATTAATGCATTTCAAGTTGCTTTGTGAAACTGAAAAATGAATTGAATCGAATAATTTATCTTCAGAATGCAGTTCAAGAATTGTCTTCACCTGATAACGATAAGCTTGATTCTGTCATGCTCTAATTTATCATTATAACTGCGTTCTATGACTATTGTTCACAGATAATTTCCTAAAACATCAGAAAAGAAAATAATTGAAATATTATTATGATGCTTCCAGTAAAATGAATGTTGTTAAAAGGGGGAAAAGAAGTTTTTGAAATCAACCAGAGTATGTGTGAACTCTAGAACGAGGTTAACAGATAATTACTTCTCAAAGCACACGGCACCTGCATCTAAACATGTAGGGAAGTGATAATCTTCGCATTCTTTTCCATTGATTGAACGAACTGGTGCAGTTACAAAACAGTACCAACGAAATTACATTGTATAGTATGCCAAAGTCAACTGCCAGGAAGATGAATCAGACACTCCACGAAACCGTATGGTCTATATTGTTTTAAAGTGAAGGAACAATCCTTGTCTATAAAACACCAAATTTGTCAGCGTCCATAGAATCTATGACAACTCGACAGTTCCACCAACTCCAGGAGGGCATTTCGCCATCAATACGCAGAGCTAGTTCTCAAAGCTTTAGTAAGGCAAATTCCAACCTCTAATTTACAGCTTTTCTAGATGAGGCATTTTAATCAGTAGAGGAGACCCCTTGCAGTGATTCACGGTCAAATTTCATGACAAATATCTTTCAAATCTATGCGCACAGTCTGTAGTCTTGTTGATTATGTGCTATAGCAATAACAAATGCGTTTTTAAACCGTGAACACGTGGTCATTTGGAGTCATTAGCTTGACGGGATAGGCAGTTTGATAAGGTAAGAAATTTTTACTTTCCTAGGGAAAGAGTGAAAATGGAAGAGAAAAAGAAAGCAGCATCAAATTACGATAAGGCACTGTTGCAGAGTAAGGAGCTGTACCAGGTACTTCATTTTTTGTCATTCACATCCTTTATTTCTTTCCCTCTTTTCGGTTAAATGTCAAGTTAGCTTCATCCTTCCACGCGCCAGAAAAAGTCCAACCCTTCAATCCTGTCAAAAGCAGGCCATCCAGGGGTTTCTTGAGTGCTTCCTCTTGGCCAACCCTAATAGGTTAAGCTGAATATGAATCGAATGCAATTTGGCTAATCTGCAGGATTCTTTACCTTCTGTTAGACTGCCATTGTTTCTTAAAGTTTTGCTTCCATGCAAATGTTTAATTTCGCAGTACATTTTGGACACAAGTGTGTACCCGAATGAACCAGAGCCTCTTAAGGAACTGAGAGAAGTTTCTGCAAGCCATCCAAGGTCTCTCTCTGAATTGAAACATCTTGTAATTAACACTGTTTCCCGGAGGATATTTCCCCCTAACAGTAAACAAGGGATATAAATTTTTCTTCTTTCATTTGCTGATTTTCAGGTATTGGATGGGCACTGCACCAGATGCAGGTCAATTGATGGCAATACTACTGAAGCTTATCAATGCTAAAAAGACCATTGAAATCGGAGTCTTCACGGGATACTCTCTTTTACTCACTGCCCTAACAATTCCTGAAGATGGCCAGGTCTTCAAGCCTCATCATGCTTCACAATAAAAGAATTTGATTGGTTTGCTCATGCAATCGTAATTGCTGCAGATAATAGCCATAGATGTTGATCGCGAGGCTTATGAACTGGGATTTCCTGTTATCGAGAAGGCCGGCGTAGAGAACAAAGTCAACTTCATCAAGTCCGAGGCACTGCGAGCTCTAGATGATTTAATGGAAACTGTGGGTCATTTACCAGCCTTTCCTAGTTTATGCAGTTTACTCTTGCGGCATCAAATTTTCTAGAAGAAATGCTATATGCACATACTTTGATAGAGCGAGCAAATTTTACTTCAGAATACATTACACCTGTGAAACACAACATAAAAATTTTGTTTTGTACATTCTGATGGGCACTATCTACTACTTGTGTCGCCTTCTGGGTAACATTTACCTCTTATGCTTTCCTTTGTTGTATCGAGTCTGATTGTGATTTGGCATAATGAAACAACATGCAGCCTGATAACGAGGGGAGCTTCGACTTTGCCTTTGTTGACGCAGACAAAGTCAACTACTTGAATTATCATGAGAGGTTGATGAAACTGGTCAAAGTGGGTGGACTAGCCATCTACGACAACACCCTCTGGAGAGGAACAGTTGCGATGCCTGAATCTGCAGTTGGGGGAAAATATAAGGAGGGTCGAAATCTGCTGCTTGAATTCAACAAATTACTGGCCAACGATCCTCGCGTCCAAATTTGTCATGCTTCGATAGGTGATGGGATGACAATCTGCCGGAGACTTCACTAAGCTTTTATCCTTGACACCCACATAATTGTTTCTTTCGGTAAGGAGATTGCATTTGCCATAACTTCTTATATCTTTGGCCTGTTGTTGTCTTGTATATTGTACAAACCACAACATTTATGGATAGGCCAAAATTGATGTGGTCATCAGTAAGTTCTATGAACAATTAATAAATATTGTTACTACAGAAACATTCATAAATAATAAATGTACTAGTTCATTTTGTTGTGGTGTCGGAAAATTTCATCGGAATCCTTCTTCAAGTTTTCAATTTGAGCTTGTCACGTGTTGGTTTCAAGTTATCTACGGATTCATTTTCTTCGAGCTGATTGCATCCATCCAAAATAAATGTGATGACTCCCTACAAGGTTCTGCCAAGCAACAGAACGACAGAGAAACTATCACAAAGCAAACCTTACCTTGGGTTGGAACTTTGGAAATTTGCATGGTGATAAGGCATGCCAATATTGCCAATGTTCGAGAGTTGATTCACGCCACATGATTTGTTTATGGCCAAGACAGAGGCTTGGAAGAAGCATGCTCTTGAAAACTTTGCTCAAGGGATGATCAGTACTACTGTATTCTGACTGGGTTGCTAAATCATGACCATTCCTCAAAACAGCTCTGCAGTAATCCCACAGAGAGAGAGAGAGAGAGAGGGGGGTGGGGGTAAATGATCACACCACAAATTAGCATCATATCCTGTCCCGTTCTTGTTACCAGGGCAAGCAAAACCATAATTTACTCACATTAAGTGCATCAGACGAGAACAAATAATAACTAGGCAGAACACCACAGCAGAGTCCTGTCTCACTTGCACACAATGCAGGGTAAAAGAATAGATTAAGAAGAACGTAATCCAATTAGCCAACTGAATCTATCACAAAATCATTGCCATATTCTTGTTTTCCTTATGATTACATACTTTCGTGGCTATCTGCAAGCAAATTATGTCTACATGTCTAACAACCTTCAATTTGTATGATCGAAGGTCCACATATGAACAAAATGTTGGCAGATGAACAGTCTCCCAACCTATCAATACTTTTCAAGTTGCTTTCTTTTAACAAAACAAGTTTCGTATAACTTCAAGGACAGAGTTCCCAGTGCAGATTGCGGTTCAGAAATTATTTTCACCGGATAACACTAAGCTTACTTCCACCTGTTTCTTATGTAGCACTATCATGATGTCAATCGTTGTTCATGGATAATTTCCTCGAAGCTCATAAAATAAAAGAAAGATGATAATCAAAAACATCATTGCAATTCTATCAGAAACACGCTCATCATGACAGGGAGAAAAAGAAATTCTTGAAATCATCCTAATTAGTGTGCCCTCTAGAACGGCACTAACAGATTATTACTTCTCAAAGCACACGGTGCCTATGTTGAAATATGTGGCTTATGTCCTCGCACTTCGTTTTTTTTATTGACGAAGTCTAGTTACAATCAAGGATATTTTGTAGTTGGTGACAATTGCTACATGTCAACTGCCAGGATCTCAGTTGGACACGCCACCAAACAAATTATAATGTTAGAACTAACCTTTCTTTAAAACGCCAGAGTAGCCGGCATTGACAGTATCAAAATAACTTAACAGTTTTCTCAATTTCTGGGGGATAATCTGCCTTTGGCACGACACTGACAGACAGTTACTTTTCAAAGCACACGGTGCCTATGTTGAAATATGTGGCTTATGTCCTCACATTTTGTTTTTTCTATTGACTAAGTCTAGTTACAATAACAAGGATATTTCGTAATTGTACAATTGCTAAAAGTCAAGTACTAGGATCTCAGTTAGACACTCCACCAGACAAATTATATTGTAGTGTAGAACTAAAATTTCTTTAAAACGCTAGATTAGTCAGCAATGATAGTACCGGAATAACTTGACAATTTTCTCAATTTCTGGGGGATAATCTGCCTCTAGAACGACACTGACAGATAATTACTTCTCAAAGCACACGGTGCCTATGTTGAATGTGGCTCATGTCCTCGCATTTTGTTTTTTTTCTATCGACCGAGTCTAGTTACAATAACAAGGATATTTCGTATTTGTACAATGGCTCCTGGTCAACTATCAGGATCTCAGTTAGACACTCCACCAAACAAATTATTTTATAGTGCAGAACTAACCCTTCTTTAAAAAGCCAGATTAGTCAGCATTGATAGTATCATAATAAATTGATGTTTTCTCAATTTCTGGGGGATGACCTGCCATTAACACGCAGCTAGTTCTCAAAGCTTCTATGAGTTAGGCAAGTTTCTGACATCTAAGTTACAACTTTTTGTAAATGGGGCATTTTGATTAGTTGAGTAAACTCTTTATAGCGCAGTGAAGGTCACTTTCCGTGATAAATATCTGTAACTCTCATAAAAATAACAAACATCGAAGTTTGTCGACCGTGAACCTGTGGTCACTCAGGGTCATTTCTGGATATTGCAGGAAGTTTGACTCAGTAAGAGTTTGCATTTTGCTAAGGAGAGAACACAGAAATGGAAGAGGATGAATAGCTATAATGCTTTGACATTCAATCGACTGAGTCTAGTTACAATAACAAGCATATTTCATAGTTGTCCAATTGCTACCGGTCAAATACCAGGAGTCTCAGTTGGAAAAATCCGCCAAACCATATTATTTTGAAGTGCAGGACTAACACTTCCTGTCTTTATTCTTGCATTATTTTCCTCGAACCCGATAATACAAAAAGCATCTTTATGATGCTCACAGAAGACGCATTTGAGGGGGAACAGGGGCTCCTTTGAAGTCTACTCGATGACCTGTGACCTCGAAAACGATACTGCATTGGATGATGTAAACATTAAATGAGTGAGCCTATTTACAAAATATAACCAGGGAGATTTGATGGTTGTGGTATCATAACAATCAACAAACCACTCCACCAAACTGTAATATCTTAGGAATTTTGGTTGAGTGCAAGGCTGGCCCTATGGCATTAATGGACCGAACTGCATTCCAGGTCATACTTCATCATATACATATATATATATGATGAAGTGTGTGTGTGTGTGTGTGTGTGTGTGTGTGTGTGTGTGTGTGTGTGTGTGTGTCATATAACAGAAGGTCATTTCCCTGTGTCAAGGCAGTTTGATTCGACAAATCTGAATTTCAGAAGGAGAGCAAAAATGGAAGAGAAAACGAAATTATACTCAAATTCCCACTTCCCACAGGGGGTTATTGCAAAGTAAAGAGTTGAATCACGTACACTGCTAATCGTCTTCGCATCCTGTTTCTTTCTCCTTTCAGTCTTGATGTTGCCGATGTTGAATGGTATTTAGTAAGTGCGCTCAGCTTCAACATGCCCGACTAAGTGCTCTCCAATCCTGTCAAAAGCATCCATTCTGTGATTTGGGAA
Organism: Syzygium malaccense; assembly: GCA_031216405.1. Taxonomy (NCBI): domain Eukaryota; kingdom Viridiplantae; phylum Streptophyta; class Magnoliopsida; order Myrtales; family Myrtaceae; genus Syzygium; species Syzygium malaccense. The sequence continues at coordinate 6,665,776 of CM062255.1, forward strand.
ATACGTCATCTTGGGCCGAACCTTTATTAAATCGAACTCATTCTGCATGATGCCTAGGATTGTTTACCTTCTCTTTATTGCCAATGCTTCCTCAATTTTTTGCTTTCATCCATACGCTCAAATTTGGCAGTACATTTTGGACACAAGCATGTACCCGCGTGAACTAGAACCGTTTAAGAGCTAAGAGAAGTCAGCGCTATCCATCCGAGGTTTCTCTCTCTCTTCCTGGCAAGAATAAACTTGATTCTTAACAGTGCAAAAGACATGAGTTTTCTTAGATTTTATCTAATACATCTCTCCATTTATACAAAAATCCATCTTAAGGGATTGTATGTGGACTCTGGGCATGGTTTTGTCTTCTTTTCCGCAGAAGACAACATTACATTATGGATTGACCTCAACATTACTTTTATGAATGTTGTTGGGTTTAAGTTCATTTTTGCGGTTTTCCCTGTCGTTGCCAGCTCTATGTAAATGCCTCAACGCATAGCAAAATTATAAATTCAGATTGAACTCTGCTCTCATGTGGAACTTTCACTGGAAAGAGACCTCAATTGTTCTTTGATTAAGGACACAAACAAGATTAATATCAATTACAAAATGCCAAACGTAAGTTAACAGAATATTATTCTATAAACACTGTTTCGATTAATGTGCGAAAAATAGACAGCTTATTATGGTACATTAAAAAAACTGTGTAGAGAACCTCGATCTTTTCAGTTATTTCCGTTACTGCACAAGAGCCTATTACCTACTACAGTTCCTAGAAAGTTCAACAACCGAGACAAATACCACTTCTTTCTTTGGACGTGTATAAAATAAGACTGTAAATTCCGTCGAATTAATCACGAGGAAAAAGAACAAGAACAGAAAACAGTCCTAGACAACAGTTTCGGTCTCTTAATTTGCCAAAGCAAGCACCCCAAACATCGTTGCTTCCCTTTATTAAATTATTAAGCTTCGAGAAAGAATGTTGAAGGTGAATTTTCTTCGAACAAGCTTCAAACCTGCAAAGTGGTAATAATCTCCTCTCTCTCTCTCTCTCTCTCTCTCTCTCTCTCTCTCTCTCTGGGTAAAGAATGTATTTTTTGTAGATTCTTTTTGCTCTTTTCCTTTTGCGCGCAAAAGTTTTGTGGGTTTTCAAATACTTCAGGAAAGGAATGAGCTTTGCGCACAGATTAAGAGGAGTTTAAGTGAATATCTGGGCCAATTAGATTTGATGCAAGTCATTGCAGCAAAACGTTGTTAATGCTTGTGGTTTCACAGATAAAGCTTTTCAAGAACAAGAAAGAAATCCTCACGAAGCAGCTTAGGAGAGGTGGCGCTGTTGCTCGAGACCCTTCATGACCAAACTGCTGTGATGTCTGGATAATTTCCCGAATATTTGGGTGTTTACACATACTTGGATGTTGAAGTAGCAATAGTTGACCGTAGATGATCTCTGTAACATGTTGGACCTAAAACAAAAATATAAAAGAAAAAAGCCAAGCCCATTATTCTGTTTGCCTCAACCCGTGTAATTAAGAAAGACTTCTCCTCCCTCACAGCAAGCTTCCCGAATGACAAAGAAAGAGAGAGAGAGAGAGTTGGACATTACAACCAAAGAGGCTTGTCCCATGAAGAAGGGAAAAGGGGAAAAGAGAGGAGAAAGAAAATTTGCACGCGTAGTAGTTTTGGACTCCCCGACAAGCTGAATCAACTCCAAATTGTAACGCGTTGCAAGTATTCAAGCCCATTATTTGTCTAATCGAAATTTTTTTCGAAGTTAGGTCGCAAATTCCGAGTTATGTGAATTTTGAGCTATCAAGTCTGATTTTGGAGTTAAGAGTTATAGATTTATATTAAAATGATAGTTTAGGGCGTTGTGGAGCCATAGTGTCTGACGAAAATCAATTCTAAAGTACAATTTGATCGGAACAAATTTCGAAGTTTCCTATGCGAGTTATGCGTAACTTACAAAGATGAACGTTCAATATAAACGAATTTCTTGGTTAGCCCGTAAAAATCGTTTCATCAACGATTAAGCGGAGTTAGTTGAGTTGTTCATTAAAGTAGTGCATTATTTGGATTTTGATATTGTTTTTCGATTAATTGATATGAGAGCATTGGCTAGAGTAACTTTTGTAGGTTGGTTTTTAGCTTTTTTAGATGAGTGGTTCTATCTCTTGTTCGACTTTGTAAACTCATATTTGAAAGCAAGATATATCAGTTACGTTATGAGTTAAGAATGGAATTTTGATTGCATAAAACTGGATCGAAGATTTGCTACAGTATTGTCTATTTGAAATGGCAAGATATCTTTGGATACAACTTGATTTGATTGCTTGTAAATGGTTTGCGAAACCTTTAATCAAATGAATTCTTTTTTAGCTAAGTTTGTATGAAAGATATTAAGAGTGATGAACTAAATTGTGAAAAAATGTGTAGCTTGATTTATGAAAAGTATATTGCAGTAAAATGTTATATGATTTGGTTTGAGAAACCGATTTATGACACATATTCTAGATTGGTTTCGTAAATTATTGAGGACGATGAATTGATATTCATGATCGCTATGAACCCAATGAAGAGTTATGAGTATGCATTTTGTATAATGGCTAAGTGCTAAACATGGATACGAGTCACGTGAAAGCCACGTCTAGAGCCTTATACTACTCAAGAGCTAAGTGCTATATGATGACGTGAGTCTTGTAGGTGCTAGCTCAGGGGCCTTGAAATGTGATGTTATATGAAATTTAACATTCATAAATTATCAATGTATGATATGAGATTGATTAATGGAATAGACCATTGAAGTCTAATTCGATGTTGTTGATTTAAAATGAGTATTTTTTATACGTATAAAGTTTTGTTGATAATGTATCTCATTTTTTATTTTTTATGTGTATTATAAATTGGATTTGGGATTGACTTTTTTTGTATAATGTGGTAAATATGCATAGTGACTGCTCGATCTGGTTAAAATAGATATTTACTATTCACTGAGCAATGGTTGTTCGGACCATTCTTCTTATCATGTTTTCCAAGTCCCTCGATTAGTGTCGAGTAGGACGAGAGCGCTGATAGCGGGAAATTTTTTGTAGTTGAATTTTGGATATGCGTCAGAGATGTACACATACGTTTTGTTGGAATATAAAAACTCTGATATGTTGATTTGAGTTTGAAGTTGCGTCTTTCAGGTAGAATGAATGATGACCGTATCATTACCCTAATCTTGTAGGATTCGGGGTGCAACAATCTTCGCACCTTAAACTAGGCAGACTCTTCATAAATCCGGGTTAAGGCACGTATTGACTATACTTGCTGATATATCGCTTTCACAAGCCCGACATTACATTGTTGCTTGGACAATATACTACTCTCTTTGGCACTCTTCCTTGATGTCTGATGAGTATAAATCATGGTTGAGATGCATGTCATGGAGTAGTTCATCAATTGTTTACTCTTCCTCTCTCTCATTGAACACGTGATCAGTAAGAAACGACACTTCAGGCAGATGATCTCACCGTGGTACGGCCAAATTATCGTAGCGCACATGCCAACCATCGAGCCTTAAAAGGAGGCGATCGATTTTTACTTAGATAATCATCTCTTCTTAACATGTGTTGTGCGAGAATGATTTCTTTTGACAAAACTGACATCTCATCCATCTTCCAAGATATGCCCCGTTGACTTTGCTGAGTTGTGTTCCAGCTTGAGACGGCAAAGGAATTCCAAATGCAAATAGGACCGGATGGTTTACCATCCGAGCAAGCAAGAAATTATTAAAATACCTTTTTCACGTTGGAGTTAGATTCCTAGTTTTAATCAGCTTCTTAATTTGAGTTGTCAAGTCACATTAGACCGTGTAAACGCGGAATTTTCGTTTGTTGTAACACATAGAGCAGACAAGAGGTTGTTAGGGTTTTCTCTTCGTGGGTATTCCAAGTGAGTTCTTTGTGAGAAATTCTTATGTTTTTTGTTGTAGTTTAGGGCAGGAAAACACTTGAGCGATTATAGATTCTATATTCTTGGGATTCATAGTGAGTACTTGGCGGGTAGCTCTCTTGTGGAATAAAGACTGTGACTGATTGAACTAAGTAAATCGCTATTTCATGTTCCTCATTGATTTCTCTTGTTCTTTTCACGTTAGACTTAAATTGCAAAATCCATAGACTTCCACGTTATTTCACAAAAAATATTCTTGTATTCCGAATACAAATATTGACTTTACTACAGGATGACGTGCACGTTGTTTGCTCAGGAAGCAGTGGAAAATTGTTGACAGGAAATATCTCCGTGTCTCTCGTGCATTGTAATTGAGAGTTTACACTTGATTCAAAAGTCAAGTCTCCCATCTCACACCTGATTTAAAATCAACTCTCCTCTCTCTTTATTTTACTCAGAAAGATTAGACTTTTTTTACTGAAATCCGAAGCCAACAGTTAAAGATAGAGGAGTGTGTAATACTAAATGTTGAACAAAAAGAGGATGACCCAGAGAAATGGATAACTGATATCTACTTGTTGCAACGCAATATCACAGGGTGCGCGCGCATGCGTGGGTGTGTCTCCAATAACTTAAAGAACCCGAAAATCATAGCTAGTTGCGAATTCTGATGAATGAAATTTCACTTAATTTTCATTTTGCTTTTCTAGTTCATCTAGACCATGGCAGTACTTTCACAAAACAAATTTTACTTTTCTGGGGCCAACAACAGATGCAAGTGCTTGGAAAGCTAGAATTTAGTATATTCACACTGGAAAAGCCTGGATTTGCATGGTTATTATTGCTTGAAAGCTTGATAAGATCTTTTTCGAATAATCCAAAACTAGATCATATGGAAAATTTGTAGGATGTGTAAGGTAATCGTGTTTTTGTAAAGGGTCATCCAAAGGGTACCCTTTGCCAGTTATCTTCTGGTTGATACATTGAGTTTCTATTATTTGGATCTGCAGTACAGTTGTCCTAATTCGTTTCTTGTCTCTAAAGTTCTGAACTTAGATTTCAGATCAATTGTATCATCAAAGACAATATCGTCTATACGGCCCTGAATAATTTTTTCGTTACTCATTCACCTACCCAACTTTCTGCATCAAGTTCATCTCAATATTCTGATGAGCAACTGTATCTTGGTATCTGCTCAAATACATAGTTTTCACGTAGGATTCAACAAAAACTTATTCTGCATGCATGATAGTTGAAAAGCCAATAGTACACTTGAACACAACCATGAATTTGTTTGATGATCTGTGCCAATTTAAAAAGTTCTGGGCTGATGAACTCTTTCACAATCTATTTATGCATTTCAAGTTGCTTCTGAAAAACCAAAAGAAGTTCTTGAAATCGACCAAAGTGTGTGAACTCTAGAACGAGGTTAGCAGATACTTTCTTCTCAAAGCACACGGCACCTACTTTGAATATGTAGGAAGGCAATAGTCCTTGCATTCTTTTCAACTGATTGAACGAATCGGTGCAATTACAATACAATAAACATGATTACAAAGTATAATATCCTAAAGTCAACTCCCAGGAACATGAATCAGACACCCCACGAAACCATATAGTCTATATTATTTTAAAGTTACGGAATAATCCTTGTCTTGCACCAAATTAGTCAGCTCCCATCTATTATAAAGAGAACTGGACATTTGGCCATTACTACGTAGAGCTAGTTCTCTAAGCTTCAATAAGTAAGGCAAGTTCCAACCTCTGAGATACAGCCTTTCATAGATGAGGCATTTCAATCAGTGAAGGAGAGACCCCTTGCAGTGAATCATGGTCATATTTTATGATAAATATCGCTAAAATCTATGCATTGCACAGTCTGTAGTCTTGTTAATTATGTGCTATCGTAATCACAAACATGTTTGTAAACTGCGAACATTAGGTCATTTGGGTTCCTTGATGTGAAGGCAGTATTCTAAGGAAAGAGCAAGAATGGAAGACAAAATGAAAGCAGCATTAAATTATGACAAGGCGTTGTTGCAGAGTAAGGAGCTGTATCAGGTACTCCATTTATTGTCATTCACATCCTCTATCTCTTTCCCTCTTTTCGGTCAAATGGTAAGTTAGCTTGGCTTTCATTTTTCCGCATGCCAGAAAAAATCCAACCCTTCGATACTGTCAAAAGTAGGCCATACGGGGGTTTGTTGAGCTTTCTCTAGGTCGATCCTAATAGGTTAAGGTGAATATGAATCGAATCCAATGCGGCTAGTGTGTAGGGTTCTTTACCTTCTCTTACACTGTATTTGCTTTTTAAAATATTGCTTCCGTGCATATGTTCAATCTCGCAGTACATCTTGGACACAAGTGTGTACCCAAATGAACCAGAGCCTCTTAAGGAGCTGAGAGAAGTTTCGGCAAGCCATCCAAGGTCTCTCTCTCTCTCTCTCTCTCTCTCTCTCTCTCTCTCTCTCTCTCTCTCTCTCTCTCTCTAGCTAAGTGTCTATAACATCATGATGCAGTCACTGACTGTGACTTATAATGCTTTCATTCAATTTAAGGAGTCATATAATTGGAACATCTTGGAGTTGACACTTTCCAGGAGGATATTTCCCCAGAAAGTAAACAAGGGATTCAACTTTTCTTCTTTTATTTGTTCATATTCAGTTATTGGATGGGCACTGCACCAGATGCAGGCCAATTGATGGGAATACTGCTGAAGCTTATCAATGCTAAAAGGACCATTGAAATCGGAGTCTTCACCGGATACTCTCTTTTACTCACTGCCCTAACAATTCCTGAGGATGGAAAGGTCTCCAAGCACTCATCATGTGTTATAATAAAAGAATTTGATTGGATTGCTCATGTAATCACAATTGCTGCAGATAATAGCCATAGATGTCGATCGCGAGGCATACGAAATGGGATTTCCCATTATCAAGAAGGCCGGCGTAGAGCACAAAGTTGACTTTATCAAATCCGAGGCTCTCCGAGCACTAGATGATTTGATGGCAAATGTGGGTCATTTACCAACCTTTCCTAGTTTATGCAGTTGCCTCCTACTGCATCATATGTTCTATGAGGAATGTTTCATGGATTTACTATAACAGAGCGAGCTAATTTAGCTTCAAAATACAGTGTACATTGTGACGGCCTCTATCTACTACTTGTGCCGTGTTCTGTGCTACGTTTGTTTCTAATGCTTTCCTTTGTTGTATCAAGTCTGATGGGGATTTGGCATAATAAAACTAATTGCAGCTTGATGACGAGGGGAGCTTTGACTTTGCCTTTGTTGACGCGGACAAAATCAACTACTTGAATTATCATGAGAGGCTGATGAAGCTGGTCAAAGTGGGTGGGCTAGTCATCTACGACAACACCCTCTGGAGAGGATCTGTTGCGATGCCTGAAGATGCGGTTGGAGAGAAATATAAGGAGGGTCGAATGCTGCTGATTGAGTTCAACGATTTACTCGCCAACGATGCTCGCGTCCAAATTTGTCATGCTTCAATAGGTGATGGGATGACAATCTGCAGGCGACTTCACTAAGTTTTGGTCCGTTGAGACCGCCCCCCCACCCCCCCAATAATTCTTTCTTTCAGAAAGGAAATCGCACTCGTCATAACTTCTTATATCTTTGGCATGTTGTCTAGTATATTGTAATAACCACAACATTTATAAAAAGGCAAAAATTGATGGGGCCATCAGAAAGTGCTACGCTAGATGATATATAGAGATAACGACACAAACAGTCTCTGAACTTTGATCCAATATGTAATTTGATCCATGAATTTTTAATTTATTCAATATAGTCTCTGAACTTTAACCCAATGTGTAATGTGGTCCTCGAACTTTTAATTTGTTGAATGTCATCCCTGAACTTTTGGTACATGTTCAATTCAGTCCCTGAACTATATAAAAATGTTCATTGATGTCCTTTCCAAAAGACTGTTCAATTCAATCCCTAAACTTTTGGCACATTGTGTCATTTTGCTATTAATATATAATGTTAGTACAGAAACATCCGTACATAATAAATGTGCTGGGTCATTTTGTCGTGGCACCCTCAGATTTCAATTGTATGCTTTTTCATGTTTCTAATTTGAGTCTGTCACATGTTGTACTGAAGTCATCTACAGATTCATTTCTTTCGAACCGAGAGCATCCATCCAAAATAAATGTGATCATTCTCTACAGGGCTCTGTCAAGCAACAGAACAATGGAGAAACCATCACAAAGCAACCTTACCTCGGGTTCGAACTTCAGAAACTAAATGGTGCTGTAGGCATACCAATATTGCCAATGGTGAAGAGTTAATTCATGCCACATGATTTTGTCACGGCCAAGACAGAGGCTTGGATATAGTGTGGTTTTAAAAACTTTACTCAAGGAATGATCAATAGCACATATTCTGACCGAGTTGCTAAATCATGACCATTCCTCAGAACAGCTCCGTAAGTAATCCCATAGAAAGAGAGAGAGAGAGAGAGAGAGAGAGAGAGAGAGAGAGAGATGTAAATGATCACACCACAGGTTAGCGTCATATACTGTCCCGTTCTTGTTTCCAGAGCAAGCAAAACCATAACTTACTCACAGTAAGTGCATCAGACCAGAACCAATAATAACTGGGCAGAACACCACAGCAGAGTCCTGTCTCACTTGCACACAATGCAGGGTAAAAAAGTAGAATAAGAAGAACGCAATCCGAGAATCTATACCAAAATCATTGCTATATTCTTGTTTTTCTTATAATTACATACTTTGTGGCTATCTGCAAGCAAATTATGTCTAACAAAGACAACCTTCAATTTGTTTGATTTAAGGTCCAAATATGAACAAATGTCGGCAGATGAACAGTCTCCCAACCTACCAATACGTTTCAAGTTGTTTTATTTTAACAAAACGAGTTTCGTAAAACTTCAAGGACAGAGTTCCTAGAAAAGATTGTGGTTCAAGAATTGTTTTCACCTGATAACAGTAAGCTTACTTCCACCAGTTTCTTATGTAGCACAATCATGACGTCCTATAACTGAAGGCATGGTTAAATTTCCTCGATGCTCATAAAATGAAAGAAAGATGATAATCGAAAACATTATTGCGATTCTATGAGAAAAATGCTCATTGTGAAAGGGAGAAAAAAAGGTTATCGAAATTATCCTCAGTTTGTGTGCCATCCAGAACTGACACCGACAGATAATTATTCTCAAAGCACACGGTGCCTATGTTGAGATATGTAGCTTATGTCCTCGCGTTTTGTTTTTCTATTGACTGAGTCTAGTTACAATAACAAGGATATTTCATAGTTGTACAATTGCTACGGGTCAACTACCGGGATCTCAGTTAGACAGTCCACCAAAACATATTATTTTAAGGTGCAGAACTGCTCTCACACTAGATTAGTTAGCATCAAGAGTATCTCAGAGTAACTTCACAGTTTTCTCATTCTTTTGAAGTGTACTCGATGACCTGTGGCCTCTAACACGATACTGCATCGGATGATGTAGAAAATTAAACGAGTGATGGTTCTATTTCTCAATCTTTCTGACTTGCTCCTATGGAACCAAGGTCGAAGAGATTGAAAAAAAAATCAGTCATTCACAACCACTAATGAAGGATTCCACGAAAAGTTAAGGATTAGTAATCCTTTTTAGAAATGGATTCAGTCTCGTCCTATTTACAATATATAATCAGGGAGATTTGATGATTGTGATATCATAACAATCAACATACCACTCCACCAAACTGTAATGTTGGTTGAGTGCAAGGCTGTCCCTACGGCATTAACGGACCGAACTGCATTCCAGGTCCTATTTCATCATATATATCTGTCACATACCAGGTCATTTCCCTGTGTTGAGGCAGTTTGATTCGACAAATCTGCATTTCGGTAAGGAGAGCAAAAATGGAAGAGAAAACGAAAGTTTTCCAAAGTTCCGACAAGGGGTTATTGCAAAGTAAGGAGTTGTATCAGGTACACTGCTAATTGTATTCACATCCTCTTTCTTTCGTCTTTCAGTCTTGATGTTGCTGCGCTTAAATGGTATTTAGTAAGTGTGCTCAGCTTCAGAAGTCCTGACTTAGTGCAGCTCTCCATTCCAGGAGAATTATCAAAAAAATTCTAAACCTATTGCAATTGTGCAAATTAAGTCCTAAACTTTTTTTTTTGGGCCAATTGAGTCCTAAACATTTTGCACTTGTGCCGATTTAGTCCATCCAATTAGAGTTTTTCATGTGATTAATGCCGCTTCCAATAGAGTTTTTTCCACTTCCATCGAATGATGGATGTGATCTCCCAGTTGTGTTTATCGAACGCTAGCAGTTGCTTGGTGTTCATCATATGAGATCAAACCAAGAAGTGATTAATTTGCTGATGTTTAGGGCCATGATGGGCACCGCACCAGATGCAGGTCAGTTGATGGCAGTTCTACTGAAACTTCAGAAAGCTAAACGGACCATTGAGGTTGGAGTCTTCACTGGGTACTCTCTCCTACTCTCTGCCCTAACGATTCCTTAAGGATGGCAAGGTCTGTCAATCATTCACTATTCACTTCGTTGAATCCTTCCCGTTGATATGAGAATGTGATTGGATTGCTCACGTAATAATCATATGGCTGCACGACTGCCATAGATGAGGACCGTGCGGCGTATGAAATGGGTTTACCCGTTTTCAAGAAAGCCAGCGTGGAGCACAAGATCGACTTCATTGAATCCAAGGCCCTCCAAGCCCTAGATAAAATAGTGCAAAATGTAGACAAGTTAGCAGCTTTTCCTTGTTTAAGAAGTTTCCTACCTACTCCGAAATATCATGGTTTTTCCAAGTCAACGAAGAAAGCTCATTGCGCATCAAATTACAGCATATAGTACTTATCCATCCTGCGTATGATGGTGATTTGTGGAACTAATCGCAGAGTGCTAGAGAAGAGAAGCTTTGACTTCCCCTCCGTCAACACCGACAACGTCAACTATTGGAATTATCACAAGAGGCCGTTGACATTAGTGACAGTGGGTGGACTGGCCGTATACGACAACACGTTGTGGGGAGGATTGGTCGCCACGCCTGAGGATGTGGCTGGACAGATGCTAAAGCAAGGTCGAAAGTTGACGATCGAGTTCAATAACTTGCTGGCCAAGGATGCTTGTCCAAATTTGTCACGCTTCCGTAGGCGATGGAATGACAATCTGCAGGCGAATTTCCTAAAGCTATACGGTTGTCGAACTTGCATACTTCTTGCTTCATCTCTGGGGATCCTCACTTTCACCATATCTTATTTTGTAAAATGTAATCTCTTGGATGTTCCATCCAAAATAAATCAATAAATACCATGAGAAACAGAATTGCTAACCTTTGTCATTCATCGAGATAAGATTTGCGGGCATAAAAAATAAACACATGTATGGTCATGTAATTACGGATGTTTCGTGTGTGTGTGTGTGTGTGTGTGTGTGTGTGTGTGTGTGTGTGTAGAAAGAGAGAATGAGAGAGAGAGTCAATGATCAAACCAAGAGTTAGCATCACCATGCTTCATAAGTTTCTTTTTTCAAGAACAAGTGAAACGATTGTTTCTTTCCACTAATGCAACAAACGAGTATGCTGAAAATAGCTCTTCAGTGTGATCCACAGTTTCCTGTCCCACTTACAGTCAGTGCAAGGCAAAATAACAGAAAAATGAGCGCCATCTGTTTACATTTCTACAAAATCTATCACACAAATCCTCACCAATTGGTAGCCCTTTCCCAACAAATCAAGTTAGCTTGCTGCAGGGATTTCCCGTAACACCCGTCGGCAGACTACCCACAAGAAATGATAAATTTTTGGGAGCTAGTCCTCCAAAAATGATTAAAGCATATAATATTGCAACCGATTAACAACTGTAATCAATCGCCGATACCTGATGGCCATATCAAGAATTAGCAATGAAAGATAAATGGGCGAGAGTCTTCACTCTCCAAAAATTTGTATCAGATCCTCAATCTTGTTGAATAATTTCTTTCCTTGCAGCAAATGTTTCAGCAACCAGTATAGGGAAAGCGATGGTAGCATCACAGTGTACCTGGTTCAATCCAAATAAAGTACCATTTTAAAACTCCTTCTTCGTGTTATAGAGATTCTGGGAAGTTTCAGTCTCGGGCTTGGCATGTGAAGTAATTACCTTAACAGTTTTGGCAGACCCACGTATTTTTCCCCAAGAAACAGCCTCATCCGGACGAGCTCCAGAATCACTTCCATCAAATTCTTGGGCTGTATTGATAAAGACAGCAAAGTCCGCCCCATTGCGCATCATATTAGCATTGCTTATGTGATGTTTAGGCATCCCTCCTCCCAGGATTATCATTCCAGTTTTTCTAGGGCCAGCATGGACTGCTTCGCCATTCATGGCCCTAATATCTGCACAGAAGTTGGAGTAGAAATCGCTCATCAAGCTTCTTCATGCTTCAAGTGCAATGAGTACATGAACCAAAGTGCCTAACCTTGGATTACATCAATGATTAGACCAGGACTACGGAAGGAGTGGAAGTATAACATGTCTCCCAGTGAGCCATCCGTTAACCCAGGACAGAAGACCGGAATATTATTCTGCAAAATGTCCACTTTATCTTTGGACATAAGTGAGATACTGACAACTTTATTACACATGTAAGGCAAACCTATGGGTTTATACCGAAAATGCTACTCATGTGCTAAAATTGCAGTTCTTAGGTCTAAACACTGAAAGTGTAGAAAAGCCCAGTGACAAATAGACTTGAACCTTCCCTAAAATACTCCTAACAGGGAAACTGTGTTACGAAAGAAGAAATTTTCCTTTTCCTACTTCACATACCCATCCCAGAAGAGATGTATAGCAGATAATTGTAACCTTGTGCAATAGGATTACCTTGATCAACTCACCTTGTGTGCCCAATAAAGGTATGACCTTTCATCATTAATCACTTTCCCCAAGCGAGCAATCACCCTAGAAGGTGTCCATAATACATTCTGCAAAAGCCAAAAGGAAGAAATTAAAAGTTGCACTTCTGACCATTCACACAAGGGTGTGGTTCACTGAGAGTAGAGCAGAACTTAGAATTTTGTATAATGGTTTTCACATGGGACGCTATTATTAAAACAACCCAATGAAATGCCAATTAGATTACTTAGGGTGTGCTATGGAATTAGTGCTTCCCAGGAGAAATGTCTCCATATTCAAACAATGATCCAAAACCAATAATCTAATATATTTTCTACTATGGGGACTGAAGAGATCTGATTCGAGGGGAAAAGAGTTGAAGAAAATAACGAATGCATCCTAACATATCCCACGGAAGCACAATGGGCAATGCCCAACACATCAAAGAAGAGAAAGTACCTCTTCTTTCTGCTCCCTCAGCATCTGGTCAAATATTGGAATTATCCAGTCCTCAAATTTACAGTAGTTGTCATTAGGAACCAACAGGTTACCAATGCGGTTCAATCCTTTCGAGCGCAAGAGAGCTCCAGGCAGGGAAAAATCACCTTTGTATGTAGGCGCAAGGCATTTTATAAGATCTTCCTCTATGCCACCAGCTGTTGTCACTACTACATCGACCTGCACAAACGTAAGAAGCACACCTCCACATGAATCGGTGAAACACAAGGTACGCGCACATAAAGAGAATAAACAGAACCCGGTTTCCAAAAGACCCTTCATTTGGAGTAAATCAGGAGATGCAAGATATTTAATGTCAGAACTCTTCCAATGCATTTTTATAGCGAAATAATACATGTACTTTGGTACTTGCAACTTCGACCAAGTATCTGGAAGACTCAAGCATTTAGCAAAAGGATAGTCATGGTTAAAGAACTTCCTTCTATCGTTTGGGTAAACTTTGAGGATTCCAAGCAAAAAAAAAAAAGAATAAACTCTGCGGATAAAGAACAAGACAGCCCAAAAAATGATTCAATCACATGTCATAAACAATAGAACACATTTCTTCTCAGCTCAGCAAATGTCACTTAAATTCCAGACAGCATATATGCAGAAAATACAAAAGATGCTCCTCAGAATAATTACCATGTGATGCTGAACAAGATAACGAACTGTATCTCTGACACCAGACGAGATAAGGTTGGAAGTGAAACCGAGGAACACCTTGCATCTGACAGACTCTCTATATGCTTGGTCTCTCTCCTCCTCGCTGCAATTTTCAGTTATAGTCTCATCAGAGAGCCTCCAGTCTAGCTTCAAACAACTCCAAAAACACATCACTGGAATCATGATTCTACGGAAATACAAATAAAGCCTCAACCTTTGCAACTTAAAAAAACGGAAAACCGCAGCAACAACAGTAAAAGGCAGGCGAATCCCCCCCAATTAAACAAAAGCTCGCTCGAAATTAGTTACCATCTGATTAACCACCCCGATCGCCTCCCCGAGGTTGGAGGCTTGAAATCCGGTGGAGACCATGGACCTCAAAAGCTGACGGTAATCGACTCCACGATTGAAGTCGTAACCCTCAATCTTTATGCACTTCCCTTCAAGGGTCTCTGATTCTTTGAACACGGTGGAGTGAACAGAAGCCAGAAGGCTCTCTTTCATTGCCGCGTCCATTCTTACAGACTCCTACGGAGTTTGCAAAAGCAGGAGCTAACGTCAATGACCCAGAAACAAAATCCCAGTTGTTTGTTACCACTTTGACAGGTTAAACGAGCGTTTCGTTTTGGACAGCACATCCGGACACGAATTTACATCGACGGCCAAAAAAGGAACCAACTTGCAGGAATTAAGCAACAACCCACGATGGAACCGGAGCTTAGGAAGAGAAAATAGTGGAAATTAAGGAGGAACAAGAAAGAACAAACCTGGGAAATTCAATGCTGCAGAGCGAACCAGTTGCTAGAGAGAAACCCTGTTGCTGCTTTCAAGAGAATTGGGGTTTTAGAAGCGATTATAAGTTTTCATTTTTTTATTTTTTTTTTTGTCTATCGAATTTCATGTGTTTCTTTCTTTTTCTTTTTCTTTTTCTTTTTCTTTTTTGGTTGTTACTGCTTCGTTTGGTGGTTTGGGCTTTCATTCGTGACGTGACTTATGGGCTTCGCAAAGGCAAAGGAAGGTATTCTGCCCCGATTCAAAATCCACTTTCTTGATTCAGCAAGGGTACCTGAGGTCCGACAGCAGCCGCAGTGGTTGCGAGGGGTCGGGGTCGGGGTCGGGGTCGGGTGTGGCCTCGCTACGAGCGAAGATGGCTAATCCATGGCGAGCAACGGGGCGAGCCTCAAGTGACGGGGCGAGCAACGGGGCAAGCAACGGAGCCAGCACTGAAGCAAGTCTCTGAGAGAGCATTGGTTTGGTTTTGGATAGGGTGAGCAGCCGGACTGCTTAACCCAAGATGACGTGGAAGCATCGGGTTCTATTGATCAACTTGCAAGCTCAACTCAAACCTCGTCGATTTATCCTTATTCCTACAAATAAAGATCAATTTAAGCTATGCTTTGACTCGATGAGTTTAAATTGAAGATGTTGATTCAATAAGGCCTGTCGATTCAGTGGACAAGTTGTCAATTTCATGGTTGTCGATTCACAAGCTTGTTGTCAATTCCGAGACTAATGCCTAGCAATGAAGGCTGTTCTAAAAGATTTCCTTATCTTTCAAGATGTCTATTGGGATGTCCAGGTCGGTGAATGGATTTAGAGTAAGTTTAATTACTTTGCATCATCAAACTGATTTTATGAGTCTAGTTTCCATGTGTTTTAATGCCTTTTCTAGTTCCTAAGACTTTTTTATGTTTTCTAGCTTCTGTCTTTAATGTTTGGATAATTCCCTTTGATGCTTAGTCAATTTTCTATGTATTAATTTTTGTATAAATAGAGGAGAGTTCTCAAATGTAAGAGAAAACTTTAATATTGTAAATTGCGAATATCTATCATGATTTCTTTATCCTCAAAGGGTGGATTCTTCCTCGGTAGTGAGCCAAGAAGCCTTTTATCCTCGAATAGTGATTCGTCCTTTAATTTTCAGCCAATGAGTGAGGCAAGTTACAACCTCTAATTTTCAGTCTTTTAAAGATGAGGCATTTTAATCAGTAGAGGAGACTCCTTGCAGCGAATCAATGTCATGTTTCCTGACAACTATCTGCGAACTCTATGCATGGCACAGTCTGTGGTCTTGGTGATTACGTTCTATAGCAATCACAAAACAGGTTTGTCAGCCAAGAACATGTGGTCATTTGGGGTCATTTGGGGTCATTTCCTTTATGCGAAGGCAGTTTGATGCAGCAAGAAATTTTTACTTTCATAGGGAAAGAGCGAAAATGGAAGAGACGGCAAAAGCAGCATCAAAAAATGACGAGGCGTTATTGCACAGTAAGGAGATATATCAGGTACCACGTATGGCTCCCCAAGAAACAGCCTCATCTGGACGAGCTCCAGAATCACTTTCTATCAAATTCTTGGGCTGTATTGATGAAGACAGCACAGTCCGCCCCATTTCGCATCATATTAGCATTGCATATGTGATGTTTGGGCATCCCTCTTCCAGGATTATCGTTCCAGTTTTTCTAGGGCCAGCATAGACTGCTTCGACATTCATGGCCCTAATATCTGCACAGAAGTTAGAGTGGAAATTGCTCATCAAGCTTCTTCATGCTTCGAGTGCAATGAGTATTTGAACCAAAGTGCCTAACCTTGGACTGCGTCAATGATTAGACCGGGACTACGGAAGGAGTGGAAGTATGGCATGTCTCTCAGTGAGCCTTCTGTTAACCCAGGACAGAAGACCGGAATATTATTCTACAAAATGTCCACAGTTACTGGACTAAATTTAGACATAATGTGAGATACTGACAACTTTCTTGCACATGTAAGGCAAATCTATAGGTTTATACCAAAAAATGCTACTCAAGCGCTAACATCGTAGTTGTTAGGTAGGGAGCCCAAGTCCAAGCCCATTGATATATCCAGTTGGATCCACCTTCATTCCATCAATTCTCCAATGTAGGATTGCTCTAAGACAATTTAAACGTGCATCCTAACAGTTATGACCTTTCATCATTAAGCTCTTTTCTCAAGCGAGAAATCACCCTAGAAGGTTTCCATATCGCATTTTGCATAAGCCAAAAGGAAGAAATTAAAAGTTGCACCACTGGCCCTTCACATGAGGGTGTGGTTCAGTGAGAGGAGAGCAGAACTTAGAGTCATATAAATAGTTTTCACCATGGGATGTTATTATTAAAACGACCCAATGGAATGCTGATTAGATTATTTCGGGTGTGGTATGGAATAAGTGCTTCCCAGGAGCGATGTCTTCATATTCAAACAACGATCAGTAGATCCAAAACCAATAATCTCATATATTTTCTACTATGGGTGCTCAACTGGTCTGATTCCAGGGGAAAAGAGTGGAAGAAAATTATGCATGCATACTAAGGTATCCCAAGGAAGCCCAATGGGCATTGCCCAATACATCAAAGAAGAGAAAGTACCTCTTCTTTCTGCTCCTTCAGCATCTGGTCATATGTTGGAATTACCAGTCCTCAAATTTACAGTAGTTATCATTAGGAACCAACAGGTTACCGAAGCAGTTCAATCCTTTCGAGCGCAAGAGAGCTCCATGCAGGGAAAATCACATAACGTAACATGAAAGCGTAAGATAAAAATTGAGAAATTTCTGTATAATTCAATGTCTATAGAAGAAAAATACTTGAGCCTATTTATAGGCTTTATTAAATGACTATCTAAGATAACATATCAATTAAGATATATGCGCAATGTTGAGAGATACAAAGAATTAACAAAATTATTAAATATCTCTAACATAGAAAATTATCCTAGAGAAGCCCTTAATTATTTCTAACATAGACCGTTGCAGTACCTTCACAAGACGAATTTTACTTTTCCAGGGCAACAACAAACGCAATTGCTTGGAAAGCTATGATTTAGTACATTCATGCTCTGGAAAGCCCGGTTCTGCATGGTCATTATTGCTTGAAAGCTTGATAACATCATTTTAGAATAATCCAGAACTATATCCTATGGAAAAAGTCAAGGATTTGTTAGTTAAATGTGTTCCTGTTACGGGGTATCCATGGTCCTCTCTGATCGTTATCTTCTGGTTGATACATTGAATTACCATTATTTGGGTCTTTAGTACAGTGGTCCTGCTTTATTTCTAGACTCTACCCCGGAAAATTTTCTTCAACGGTATTAATTCACCTGCCAAACTCTCGGCACCAAGTTCGTCCAATAATCTGATGAGCAACTGTATCTTGGTATCTGCTCTAGACATAGTTTTCACTTAGGATTCAACAAAAAAAACTCATTCGGCAGTATAGTTGAAAAGGCCAACAGTACACACGAAGTACAACAGTTAATTTGTTTGATGATCTGTCTAAATATGAAGAGTTATCGGCTGATGAACTCTCTCGCAATCTATTTATGCATTTCAAGTTGCTTCTGCAGAACCGATAAGAAAATCGAATCGAATATTTCCAGAGAGCAGTTCAAGAATTGTCCTCACCTTTTAAAATAAGCTTGATTCTATCATGCTCTAATGCAGCATATCCGATAACTACAGTTCAGGGATAATTTCCACGAATATCAGAAGATAGAGGAAAGAAGGTTATTGAAAAAACTATGACGATGCTTTCAGAAAAATGAATGTTGTTAAAAGGGGGAAAAGAAGTTCTTGAAATCAGCCGGAGTGTGTATGAACTCTATAACGATGTTGACAGATAATTACTTCCAAAAGAAAACGGTGCCTACTTTGAAATACGTAGGAAAGCGATAGCCCTCACATTCTTGTCCGTTGATTGGACAAACTGGTGCAGTTACAACACAACAGAAGGAGATCTCACAGTATAGTATCCCAAAGTCAACTACCAGGAACATTAATCAGCCACTCCACAATACCAAATAGTCCTTGTTATTTTAAAGTGAAGGAATAATCCTTGCCTATAAAATGCCAAATTAGTCAGCGTCAATAGAATCTAAGAGAACTTGACATTTCCATCAACTCCAGGAGGGCCTTTCGCCATTAATACGCAGAGCTAGTTCTCAAAGCTTCAGTAAGTAAGGCAAGTTCCAACCTCTAATTTACAGTCTTTTTATTGATGAGGTATTTTAATCACTAGAGGAGACTCCTTGCAGTGAATCACGGTCATATCTCATGACAAATATCTGTGAAATCTATGCATGGCACAGTCTGCAGTCTTGTTGATTATGTGCTATAGCAATCACAAACATGTTTGTTAATGTGAACATTGGTCATTTGGGGTCATTTCCTTGATGTGAAGGCGGTTTGATACGGTGAGAACTTTTACTTTCCCTGGGAAAGAGCAAAAATGGAAGAGAGAATGAAAGCAGCGTCAAATTATGACAAGGCATTATTGCAGAGTAAGGAGCTGTATCAGGTACTCCATTCATTGTCATCCACATCCTGTATTCTTTTCCCCGCTTTTGGATAAATGGCAAGTTAGCTTGGCTTTCATCCTTCCACACGCCAGAAAAGTCCAACCTTCAATCCTGTCAAAAGCAGGCCATTCCGGGTTTGTCAAGCCCTTCCTCTAGGCTGATCCTAATAGGTTAAGCTGAATTTGAATCAAATCCAATACGGCTAATCTGTAGGATTCTTTTCCTTCCCTTATACTGCCATTGCTTCTCAAAGTTTTGCTTCCATGCATATGTTCAATTTCGCAGTACATTTTGGACACAAGTGTGTACCCAAATGAACCAGAGCCTCTTAAGGAGCTGAGAGAAGTTTCTGCAATCCATCCAAGGTCTCTCTCTCTCTCTCTCTCTCTCTCTCTCTCTCTCTCTCTCTCTCCCTAGCTAAGTGTCCATAACATTATGATACGGTCACTAACTCTGACTTATAATGCTTTCATTCAATTAAAGGAATCATATAATTGAAACATCTTGTAATTAACACTGTTTCCAGGAGGATAATTCCCCATAACAGTAAACAAGGGATATATATTTTTCTTCTTTCATTTGTTGATATTCAGGTATTGGATGGGCACTGCACCAGATGCAGGTCAATTGATTGCAATACTACTGAAGCTTATCAATGCTAAAAGGACCATTGAAATTGGAGTTTTCACTGGATACTCTCTTTTACTCACAGCCCTAACAATTCCTGAGGATGGAAAGGTCTCCAATCAATCATCATGCTTTATAATAAAAGAATCCTATTCGATTGCTCATGTAATCACTATTGTTGCAGATAATAGCCATAGACGTTGATCGCGAGGCATACGAAATGGGATTTCCTGTTATCAAGAAGGCCGGTGTAGAGTACAAAGTCAACTTCATCAAATCCGAGGCTCTCCGAGCTCTAGATGATTTAATGGAAAATGTGGGTCATGTCCCAGCCTTTCCTAGTTTATGCAGTTTCCTCTTACTGCATCCCATGTTCTAAAAGAAACGTTATGTGGACATACTTTGATAGATCGAGCTTATCTCGCTTCAAAATACAGTATGCCTACAGAGCGTAAGAATTTTATTTTGTACATCGTAACGGACTCTATGTACTAATTGCAGCTTGATAATGAGGGGAGCTTTGACTTTGCCTTTGTTGATGCGGACAAAATCAACTACTTGAATTATCATGAGAGGTTAATGAAACTGGTCAAAGTGGGTGGACTAGTCATCTACGACAACACCCTCTGGAGAGGAACTGTTGCGATGCCTGAAGATGTAGTTGGAGAGAAATATAAGGAGGGTCGAAAGCTGCTGATGGAGTTCAACAAGTTACTCGCCAACGATGCTCGCATCCAAATTTGTCATGCTTCGATAGGTGATGGGATGATGATCTGCAGGCGAATTCCCTAAGTTATTATCTGTTGACCCGCACGCTATGCCTTTTTCAAAAAGGAGATCGCATTTGCCATAACTTCTTACATCTTCGCAATGTTGTTGTCTTGTGTATTATAATAACCCCAACATTTGTGAATATGCTAAAATTGATGTGCTCATCAGAAAGTGATATGAATGATTGATAAATAAATATTATTACTACAGAAACATTCGTAATAAACGTACATTTTGTCGTGGCATTGGGAAATTTCATTTGAATGCTTGTTCAAGTTTACAGAACCGTTCATATTAAATGTACATTTTGTGGTGGCATTGGGAAATTTCATTTGAATGCCTGTTCAAGTTTTTAAATTGAGTTTGTCACATGTTGTATTGAAGTCATCTACAGATTCATTTTCTTCAAACCGAGAGCATCCATCCTAAATAAATTTGATGACTCTCTCCTGTCAAGCAACAGAATGAAGGAGAAATCATCACAAAGCAACTTTGCCTTGGGTTGGATCTTTAGAAACTGCATGGTGCTTAAGGCACACCCACATTGCCAATGGTTGAGAGTTAATTCATGCTACATGATTTGGTCGTGGCCAAGACAGAGGCTTGGATATGGTGCGCTCTTGAAAACTTTGCTAAAAAATGATCAGTACTACTGTATTCTGACCAAGTTGCTAAATCATGACCATTCCTCAGAACAGCTCTGCAAGTAATCCCACAGAGAGAGAGAGAGAGAGAGAGAGAGAGAGAGAGAGAGAGAGAGAGAGGTAAATGATCACACCACAAGTTGGCATCATATCCTGCCCCAATCTTATTTCCAGATCTAGTGAAACCATAACTTACTCACATTAAGTGCATCAAGCAAGAGAGCTAATAATAGCTGGGCAGAACATCACAGCAGAGTCCTTTCTCGCTAACACACAATGCAGGGTAGAAGAATAGATTAAGATGAACGCAATCTGATTACAGCTCAACTGAATCTGTAACCAAAAAAAATTGCCATATTTTTGCTTTTTTTTTGTCAATTACATATTCTGTGGCTATCTGCAAACAGATTTTGTCTGCCAAAGACAACCTTCAATTTGTTTGATCAATGGTCCAAATATAAACAAATGTCGGCAGATGAATTGTCTCCCGAGGACAGAGTTCCTAGAGCGGATTGAGGTTTAAGTGTTGTTTTCACCTGATAACACTAAGCTTACTACCACCAGTTTCTTCTGTAGCACTATCATGAAGTCCTATAACTGTGTTCATGGATAATTTCCTCTAAGCTCAGGAAATAAAAGAAAGATGATAATCGAAAACATCCTGAGTCTAGTTACAATAGCCGATAGTACCATGTTACTGCCTTTTCAAAAGACCTAAGCAAGGGCTAACATGACAGGAACACCTCATCGTCAAAAATAAAGTTGCATTTCGATCAACGGTCAACAGATTCTACATATGCAATAATTATTTTTATAATCTATGTAATAAGGATACATAATTACCGTATAAAATGTCATCTCATACGCACTCTTTTGTTTGTTTGTCATCGACAAAAACAGATAATCTAACCTAATTATTTTACAAGTTCTGTGAATGTGCATGTGAGTTGGTCTCTCAAGCAACGAAGCACCTTCCACGAGGTTGCCACATCACCATCAAAAACAGCTTCTTTCTTATTGTATGTAGCTTTCCTGACTCCATGCAGAAGCTCACTACTGTCATTAATTCTTTTAATATTTAACGCCAATCTTTCCAAGCTAGCGATCAAGACGACCTTCTTTATATTCTCAGACTGGGAATGAGTATTAGCAACAAACCACCAAATTTTCCTGGTTAACCCAAGACCAGGAAAGAGTTTATGTGCCCTCCAGAATGACGCTGACAGATAATTACTTCTCAAAGCACATGGTGCCTATGTTGAAATATGTAGCTTTTGTCGTCGCATATTGTTTTTGAGCCACTGAGTCTAGTTACAATAAGTTATACAATTGCTACTGGTCAACTACCAGGAACCTTACACACTCCACCAAACCATATTATTATAAAGTGCAGGACTAACCCTTTTGCCTTTAAAACACCAGATTAGTCAGCATTGACAGTATCTCAGAATAAATTGACAGTTCTCTCAAGTCCTGGGGGATAATTGGCCATTGCCACGCAGCTAGTTCTCGAAGCTTCAATAAGTTAGGCAAATTTCTAGCCTCTAAGTCACAGCTTTTAATAGATGGGGCATTTTAATTAGTCGAGTAGACACATATAGCGCAGTAAAGGTCACATTCCATGATAAATATCTGTACGTCTCATAGAAATCACCAACATCGAAGTTTGTCAACCGTGAACTTGTGGTCACTCGGGGTCATTTCTGGATACTGAAGGAAGTTTGACTCAGTAAGACTTTGTATTCTGCCTAGGAGAGAGAACAGAAATGGAAGAGAATGACAGCAGCTTCGAATTATAACAATGTGCTTTTGCAGAGTGAGGAAGTCTTGTTGCACCATGCTGGAAGATGCCATGGTTCCCATGATTATCATCGGTTGAAAGATTTCAAACATCTATTTAAAAATTTTCTTGGAAATTAACGTCGCGTTTACAGGTTCCAACCACGGATAATAAACTATCTCAACCACGGATAATAAACTATCTCATAATCTATAAACATGTTTTTGACAACTTTAAGGACAAAGTACAACTGGCAGATCGTGGTACATACAAAATCAAACAAGTAAGCTATATACAATATATAATCAGAGAGATTTGATAGCTGTGATATTCCAACAACTCCACCAAACAGTAATATCTTAAGGATTTCGATGGAGTGCAAGACTGGCCCTGTGGTATTATTAGACCAAATCGGTGGCCATTGAAATGGTCTAAGCAAAACAGACAGTTCCATCAAACCTGGAAAGAGCTTCTTCGTTAATGCACTGACCTAGTTCAGTATGTGAGGCAAGTTCTGATCTTAACTTCGCAGCTTTTATAACTAAAGCTTTTGGTAGAGTGGACTCCTTAGTCCTTTTACTGCATTCGTTGTCATCTTTCATCGTGAATATCTGTATATGTCAGAAGGTCATTTCTTTGACGTGAAGTCGGTTTGATTCAACAAATTTGCATTTCGGTAAGGAGAGCGAAAATGGAAGAGAAAATGAAAGTAGTATCAAGTTCGGACAAGGGGTTATTGCAAACTGAGGAGCTGTATCAGGTTCACTACTAATTGTCTTCGCATCCTCTTTCTAATGCCAATGCTTCCTTAAAATTTTGGTTTCATGCATAAGCTTAAACTTGGCAGTACGTTTTGGACACGAGCGTATACCCACGTGAACTAGAGCCCCTTAAGGAGCTAAGAGAAGTGTGTGCCATCCATCCGAGGTCTCTCTCTCTCTCTCTCTCTCTCTCTCTCTCTCTCTCTCTCTCTGCGCAAGATAAAGTTACTTCTAAACAGTGCAAAAAAGACATAAGTTTTTCATGCAATCAATGCCGCTTCCCGTAAGAGTTTCTTCCACTTCCGTCGAACAATGGATGTGATCTTCCGGTTGTGTTTATCGAACGCTAGCAGTAGCTGATGTTTATTATATGAGATCAAACCCAACAAATGAATAAATTTGCTCATATTCAGGGCCGGGATGGGCACTGCACCAGATGCAGGTCAGTTGATGGCAATTCTACTGAAACTTCTGAATGCTAAACGGACCATTGAAATCGGAGTCTTCACTGGGTACTCTCTTCTACTCACTGCCCTAAATATTCCTGAGGATGGCAAGGTATGTCAAGCATTCATTATGCGGTTCGTTGAATCCTTCCCGCTGAGATGAGAATCTGATGGGATTGCACGCGTAATAATTATATGGCTGCAGATAGTAGCCATAGATGTGGATCGTGCAGCATATGAAATGGGATTACCCATTATCAAGAAAGCTGGCGTAGAACACAAGATCGACTTCATTGAATCCAAGGCTCTCCAAGCTCTTGACGAAATAATGCAAAATGTAGGGAACTCTGCAGATTTTCCTTTTTTATGAAGTTTCCTACCAACTCCAAAGTAACATGTTTTTTCATGTCAACGAAGCAAGCTCATCGCACATCAAAATACAACATAATATTTATCTATTTTGAGACTGACGAGGATGTGGCACGATGAAACTAATTGCAGCCTGATGCCGAGGGGAGCTTCGACTTCGCCTTTGTTGACGCTGACAAGGTCAACTTTTGGAATTATCATGAGAAGTTGATGAAACTGGTGAAAGTGGGGGGACTGGCCATATACGACAACACGCTATGGAGAGGAACGGTCGCCATGCCCGAAGATGAGGTTCGACAGAAACTAAAGGAGGGTCGAAAGTTAACGATCGAGTTCAATGACTTGCTGGCCAAGGACGCTCGTGTACAAATCTGTCATGCTTCCATCGGCGATGGAATGACAATCTGCAGGCGAATTTCCTAAAGCGGGGATCCCCCGCTTCACCCATATCTCAATTTGTAATGTAAAATTTCTGGTCATGTTCCATCCAATAATAAGGGAATAAGGGGAATGACTTCTCGACTGAAGTCATGACCCTCAATCTTTATGCAATTCCCTTTAAGAGTTTCTGTTTCTTTGAACACAGTGGAGTGAACAGAAGCTGGAAGGCTCTCTTTCATTGCCTCACTCATTATTACAGACTCTTGACTCCTACAGAGTTTGCAGAGAAGAGTTAACATCGATGACCCAGAAACAAATCCCAGTTGTTTGTTACCACTAAACAGTTGAACAAGCGTTTCATTTGGACAGCGCATTCGAACACGAATTTACATCGCTGGCCAAAAATGATCCAACTTGAAAAAAATTTAGCAAAAACCCACAATGGAACTGGAGCGTAACTGAGGAAAGAGTGGAGAATTAGGGGCATAAAGAAAGAACAAACCTGCGAAATTGGTGCTGCAAAGCAAACCCGTTGCTGGAGAAAGGGCTGTTGCTGCTTTCCAAAGACTTGGTGCTTTAGAAGCGATAAAGTGCGCGTTTGATAACCATTCTGTTCTCGGATGCTGATTCTGCTCAGAAATAATTTTTTTTAATTTCGTGCCCAGGAACAATTTCTAAGAATTTGAAAGCATTTGATAATTACCTAAAATTTCTATAATTAGAATAGAAAAAGAACGTAAATGCATTTGTTAACTGCACAAAATTTCTTTTTATTAATAATATTTTTAAATTTTTATTTTTTTTTCATTTTTTTGCCCTTTTTTTTTCTTCCTCCTCCCCTTCCTTGGCCATGGCCGGCAAGAGCATCACGGCCCTCGCCGGCCACAGGCGAGGGCCAGACCCTGGCCGCCTAGGCAAGGGCTGGACCCTCGCCAAATCTAGCGAGGGCGGCTCATGGCTTGGCAAGGGCGGCGGCGGCGAGGGTCATCCTTGCCGACCCTGGCTTGTGGCCAATCGCTAGCAGTCGACGGCCGACGACATGCCACAAGCCATTGGACAGGAAGAAGAAGAAAAAGAAGAATAACAGAAACTATTATTGTTTGGCAATTTGCGTCCCATAGCACAGGAAGAAGAAGAACAGAAATTATTACTATTTGGCAACTTGCCAAACGCGCTCTAATATTCTCTTATTTTTGTCTATCAAATCTAATGTCTTTTTTTTATTGGGATAGATGCATTGAAAGTACTAATAAAAGTGCAATACAGTCTTAAAACTTTCAAAAAGTGCAATTAAATCCTAAAAGTTATCAAATTTGAGCAATCATCTAACTTGGCTAACGGAAAATACTAACATGGCTTTTTGATTATTTTCTCTCTCCTAAAAAAGAAAAAAAATATTTCTAGGGGCATTATTGGAAAAGTGCACTATTCTAAAATACATTGCTCTAATCAATGCCCTTAGTTAGTAGATGAAGAGATAAAATATCTATCATTAGATGTACCGTTATAATTTAGAGGAAAACTTATTTATATATATATGGTCATCTCCCCTCATTTGTATGATATCAATGCATGATAAGAAACGCTAAAACAATCGGCTCATGACATGATACATTATAATATTATGTCTCCATAAGGAAACATGTGAATGCGGGTGAAGTATCAAAACCTTAGGAAAAATGGGAACAACTTGAATAATCGATATCGCAAGATCACAAGCATTTCTATTCCATCCGAGACCTCTTCAATAATTCTCGATCTAGTTTTCACAAATTTGAGTGGATGGAATCACTGATCAAGCCAAAACTCCCGAAAAAGGTTGAGTCACAAATGATTCTTGATTTATGGTTGGATGGGTTAGAAAAATGTGGAACATTAAAAATAATAAAACTGACGGTAGGGTCGGGACGCCGCGACGATATCAATTTCAGAGTGAAGGCTCGGTGATATGCTTGTGTGCAAGAAGATAGGGGTTATTTTTTTCTTTAAATAAGAGTAAATCCAAAATACTCTTGCGCTATTGAAATTCAATTTTAATTAAAATATATAATCGAACTTATGATAAGGAAATCTTCCGTTTTTGGTAATTAATCACCATTAGGAAAAAAGTTTATCCATTTTCGCAATGACGTGTCATTCCAAGTTCCTTCCGCTCGCAAACAATCGAAGAACAAAAACCCACCTTCTCCTCCCCTGTTTCCTCCTCCTCTGTTTCCTCCCCCGTCTCCTCCTTCTCTCTGCGCGTGTTGTGATGGAGGATCTTCCCCAACACCTGATGCTCGACATCCTGCGACGCCTCGGCGACTCGGCCGACGTCGCCCGCTGCCGGACCGTCTCCAAGGCCCTGAACTCCGCCGCCCGCGACGTCAGGTCCGTCGCCCTCCTCTGCTCCCTCTCCCGCTACCTCAAGTCCCGGTCGCCGGACACCGAGCCCCTCCTGCCCCCCTTCAAGTCCCTCGTCGCCAGCGCCATCCTCAGCTGGAGGAGCGTGGATTCCATCTCGATCGGGATTGACAAGTCGCTCGCCGCCTCCGTCGAGGAAATGGAGGAGGACGAGTCCGGGGACGACATGTACCTGATGGACGCGGGCTTCGTCGCGGGGTGGCTGCCGAGGGTCTGCGATGGGTTGATGGCGCTGTCGATCTCGGACTTCTGGGTCCAGTCTTGCTGGAGGAGATCGGACGTTTTGGCTCTCCTCTCGTCTTGTTGTGAGTGCTCTGTTTTCCCTTTTGAAAATGAGTGTGTTTTGGACGAATTAGTTGCTGTTTCTATGTTTCTTTATGCTTCTTTCTGAGCGATTCATGGTGCTGGGAGAAATTTAGGAAGAGGGGTGAGGTTAAGCCAAGAATTCTAGGTAGATTGCTGGTGAAAAAAGAGCAAATCTTGTTTATTTTTCTTTTCTTGGTTGAGGGAGAACCCTGCATATCGAATTAGCCAACAATTCTGCTGGAATCTGTGGCATTCATAGATTAGCTGCGACCATTGTAATCACTTTTGTTCTGTTTTCAGGATTGAGTAGATTCGTATGCTAGTTAACTGGCACTAGGACACTTGAAAAGCCCAAGAGTCTTTTGTATGTCATTTTGTTGTACATCAGCTTCAAAAAGAAAAGCTGTGTTTCTGTAGATGGTTGATGGAATCAAACCGGCTCGGTGGCTAGCCTACGTCGTAATGCCCGCACCTTCCAATCCAACCATCAGCGTTAATGATGGACACTGAAACTTGGTTTAGAGGGCGAGATAAAAAGTTCAGCAAAATCTTAGCTCGAGAGGTGGGCGGGTGGGGTGTGGTGGGCGAACGTAAACAAGCATACAAGAGATTTTATGTACGATAGTATCAAATTAGACTATGCGCCTAGCAGATAGGGGGGACGGCAACCCACCGGCGCACCTTAGGTCCATAAATGATTACTGGCTTCGTTTGAAATATCAAATAACTGAGCAATTTTCTCTCTTTATGGATTGCAGGTCGTAGTCTTCGTGAGCTGGAGCTGAAGAATGCTTGGCTGTCGGTGGATGGCTTGAATCCACTTCCCACACTCACCAGTTTGACACTCGAATATATAAGACTCGATGATGAGGACCTGAGCAAGATATGTACTTGCTTTCCTCTTCTGCAAGTTCTCAACTTATGCGGCGTTGGTGGACTTAAAGAACCGAAAATATGTCTTCCGGATCTCAGGTCGTGCCAATGGACTGTGTCAAACGTTCCACTTACCCTGGCCATTTATGCTCCCAGGCTCGTCAAGCTGACGCTTAAGTGCATCAAACCCAGATCTCTCATCCTTGAAACTCCAGCATTATCCGATTTTAACCTCTCCATCGTGCAAGCAGATGATCTCCAAGTAAAGGACCTTATTAGTTTGAAAAGCCTTAAGCTTGACTCCCCATTTCTTTACAATCTGATTACTGCCTTCCCATCTGGGGAAACAGTGGAGAAGCTTACTTTGAATACAGAATTCAGTAGTGATGTGGAGGAAATGATTAGCCCAGAGTTGTTGTTTAAGACATTTCCGAATGTGAGTTCTCTCACGCTTGGCCCTGGCGCTTGGTCAAGATTGTGGCCATCCCCAGGAGGCTGGGAGGGTAGTGTCGAAATGAAGAGCCTGAACGGAATTGTCGCATGCATGGTGGTCTCTCGTATTGATGTTGCACAATCATTTATTGCCTCTATTCTGGATAAGTGCACCAACTTGTCAGAGTTCACGATTCTTGTGCACCAGCAGCATGCTGACTCCAACTTGCTGAGCAACTTAACAAATAGGTGCACTGCTGGTTGGCCAAGACTAAAATGGAAATTCGGAGTCTTTAAGGAAGCTACCCAAGGGTACGGATTTACCGGGGGCTGGGATATAGTGTGGCAAAGACAAGCTTTTAAAGGAGCAAGATAAGACGGCGTGCTTCTCTTGCTGGATAATTTTTTGCTTGGCCTTCACGGGGAAGGGCTTGCCTTAATACGAAGGAAATGATCCTGATCCCGAGCCGAGACCTGGCTTGATTTAATAGATCTTCCCTTATCGAGATTAGCACTGGCACAAGGACAGCACTGAGGAGACAAGCTTGTTTGTGAGGAACTGAGGAGGGCCAAATGTAATTATGGTGATGGAGATGGTACTACCTGCTCGTGCACGCACTTTGATCTATCAGTTGCAGGTGATGCTGCGTCTCTCTCTCGGTAGCATCAGTTCTCCATCAATATTAGTTCTTCCTCATCTGTGAGGAGAACATTCATACAGAAGAGAAGGAAAAAATAAGGATGGGAAAGTGATTCAGGAACCGGATGATTTGGATTGTCTGCAATTTGCACATGCTTGTTTGTTATCACTGTGCCTGTGCTGCCGGAATACTTACCAAGTGCAACGCTTGTATACTTTGGAACTCATTTGAGTGCAGCATTGGGAATTCACTATCACCATCGTTTTTACTTTAACAAGTCCGAGCATGCATGGATATGTTTCATCACTTACCCTTTTACTTTTTGGCGTTGCTTTGTCATCCCTGGTTATGTGATCTGTGCTAAAGAGCTTCAGCATCCACGGACGTGTTTCATCGCTTACCCTTTTCGGAGGGGGCAACGAAAAATTTGGCTCACTGCCTAATTGCACGCAGAGCTATAGCCTTCCATTGCATGCTGTGTGTAGTGAGAGTTGATTTGGGCTAAAAAGAGAGGAAAAAGCTCATTGCAAATGTAATTGGGGGCGTTCTGAGAATCGAACTCAGGACCTCTCACACCCAAAGCGAGAATCATACCACTAGACCAAACGCCAACTTCTACGTTTGGTCTAAATAATTTGGAATGTTTTTGCTAGTAGTCTGATTAATTTATTGCAAGTATCTATTATGTTAATTGACCCTCACAAATCTCACCTACTTCTCATTCTCTAAAAGGCTATGTAGCTCTTTCTTTTCGTCCCCTGTGCTCCCCACTAGCCCATCGACGAGGTATACCCCGAATCCAGATGTGGCTTTTGAACCTCCCACGTCCCAAGACATGTTTAACAACTGAGACATGGCTAAGCAGGCCCTGTACATCATGCATATCAACTAAGAAGAAGAGACGCTATATATCCGAAAACAATAGTTCATGAAAAAGGCCAGACCAAAGCTAACCAAGCATGTGCCTTAGCATTCCGCAACCAAAACCAAAAGCTTTATCTATTCACTTTGCTTAAGACGCCTAGTACCTTACCATTGTTATGGACAGAGCACTAATGCGGATGTTTTGGATACTAGTGACGATGTAGTTTTCATCTCCTTCACAAGTGCCAGAGAGAGGCATGATACCACTCAGCAGAAGATGCTTTCAATCAAGGTTAACAACATACTACCTTTATGCAGTGCGACGGAATCACATATTAATAAGCAAAACACTGTGAGAGAATATATGATGATGTCTTTCATTTGCCCGCTGGCGTTGTCAATAAAGCACCTGCCACTCTACTAAAAAATAAGATGCAAGACTCTATACATTCCTGAGCCCCAAGTTTCGTGTCGATCCAAGCTGTCGGAGATCCCGCTGTTTTACCTGCACTTCTTAACCTTGATTTCTGTTGCGATTGCAAACTAAAGAGACCCTCTTCTTCACCGCAACAAACCCATCTTTAGAAAGAAAGGGAGAGCCTGGTCTTCCAATTTAAGATAATTTCCCTGATAATACAGTGAGTCCGCTAAATTTTGTGAACACTATAACCCATGTCCTCTGAAGTCAGATTCTCCTTCCAACTCTCGAATTCTGATCCACCAAACACCACTTGCTTGATCCCAACATAACTGCAAAGAAAATACTCAATTAGGGGGAATTATCCCATACTCGCTTTGCAGGAATAAAAATAAAAAAGCTCGGACAGATTTCTGGGTCATCCAAGCACCAGAGAAAAGTCAAAAACTTCAAAAAAGATTCATGTTCCAGAAAAAGGATAGACTCGATTAATCCATGTCCTCAAGCACAACGACAGAAAATTAGATACCCATGTCTTCCAAGAACTAATGGATATATCACACTGCACCTTATCGCTTAAAAAAGTGACATTTAGAGACACCACAAGAAACTATTTAAAACCACCCCACTTCTGCAAGACTGGGCCCTTCTTTTCCCCACATAGTAGCACGCTTATAGTTTGTGCAAGGTCAGCAAAATTAAAAAGGAGCTAATCAAGATTGTTACGAGCTCACTGCTCCAGCCCTAAGATACCTCATAAAAGACTCTATTTATTTAAAAAGGAAAAAAAAAGAGGCATGGAATGCATACTCGGAGCTTATTTGTGTCAGCGCATTTATCAAGACATCCAGAAGCAATGGTTCACTCGTGCCAACATCGACCCTGCATAATTTTGAGCAAGTTCAGACCATGAAAAAGATGGGACAGGAAACAAGGGAACTTTAGAACGAATACCATATACGGGCCAAGTTGTCTTGAATCTCAAGGTCCCCGATGTTATAAAATGTGGTTGGTGTCACATTGGCCCCTTGAATGGTATCATAGTTTGGTCTTTTATCCAGGGGAGATTGCGATAACTGCAAAAGTGTATATTGAGATGAATAGTACAAATGAAGCAATGGGTATTATTGAAGCCTAAAATGAACACGTGATTCATTACATAGATATTGGGTATCACAACACAAACCACTCAACTAGCTCAAAAGGTTACACTTCAATCCAACATCCAAAGTAATGCCACTTACACTTACGTAGCAGCAATGATGCTGGAGGAAGTTGCCACTTAAAATGCTTATGTGAACTTTATAAGAAAAGCAATACTTACTTGCATATTCATGGAATTGCAACCACCCAGACGTCCGACAATGTGCCATGATCGAATTGTCTGCAGCAGTATTCACAACAAACAGATCATCAGCTATTACCATAGCAGAAAAAGAAGGGGTTCTATTAACTTCCAACTGGTGTAACTTACATCACATATTAAGGAGACATCTTTTGGCAACGGAGCATTGTAGAATTCAAACCAAATGTACGAATTTGAAAAATCAAATCTGCAATTTTCAGATAAAGGAAGTAAATTAACAAGAAGAGTTCCCTACACTCGAAGAAGGCTCTAAAACTACAATGCACTTCACTACAATTTTACGTAGCTATAAAATTCAATTGATGGACTTCAGACTCCGAACAACCTTTGAGAAACTTCTCTGAAAAGTTTACAAATGCAGCAAACCACAGTTATTCATAATCTCTCGTTTCTACCACAATCATTGACACCCCACAGGCAACAAAAAAAAACTTAACAGGATACGCTTGGGAGGATCACAGGTCCAGAGAGCATTCAAGACATTCTACTATAATCTCTCTGAGTATTTACTATATAATTCTCAAAAGGATGGAGTCACCACAATGGTAAATAATCAAACCCAGTATGTCCCCCAAGTCCCAGGTAATTTGAAGAGAAGAAACATAGAATCCGTAATGAGAGTAAAATGTTGCTTCTTTAGCGACACCCTTAGAACACAAGATTCACGAATACAAGACATAAGTGGTGATGTTGCCAGAATGACCAATAACCATGATCGGTAGAAACAACCATCATTTTCAGCAAAAATTTTAATGCCAAATTACCAGTATTTTGAAAGGAAAAGTATACACTTCGTTTTGTGGGTTGAGTTGTCACAAGGTAGCAGGAAATCAGCTTCGTCTCATGTCCCTAGAGAATACGTTCTAGAAACTGTATCGCGTTCATTTACTTAACAATGATGCAGTCTCACAAGCATTTGATTCACAACACACTTGTAGAAAGAGCCATGGATCCCCAAAGAATCATCAGTACACAATTTCGCAGCCCGACTAAACTCACTTGTTGAATTTCACTTTCATCGGTTCAGCTGAACCAGTCTTGGCATGCAATATCTTGTTCCTTTTCTTCCTCAGTCTCTCCTCCATCTACACGACAAAAACAAACCTCATGAGGACATTTATCAGAATTCATGCATCAAAAAAGAAGCCCCCCGCCCCAGCTATCAAACTGCCATTTTCCGAACCTTTCAAAAGAACCATGATCAACCCCATTAGTTAGAGAAAACACTTAGCATAAACATGGAGCCCAGACATCGTAAAAACGCAAACTTCAATCACTCCAAGTAGCAACAACACCAAATTACTGAAGAACCAGCGTGAAGACCTTAAATTTAGTGGGAAATATACTTCAAGGATGAAATTACGAGCTTACTTTAGAACGAGCCTTCTGGGGATCGTCCAGACAGCTCCCGAGAATCTCAGCGAACTCGGGGTCTCGATCATACTTCTTCTCCTCTTCTTCCCTCCCTCGAAACCCACCACCGCTCGACGAGAACCCATTCGTTTCTTCGCCCTTCTCTTCGCCAAAATCAATTACCATTCCTCCTCCTTCTTCCGCCTCTGTCTGCAAATTCCGGGCACCGGGCTTCGACCCTCTGCTTGCCTTAGCGACATGGGTCGTCGACCTCCGATTCGCGCGAACGCGGGTCCGGAAATGGACGGTCGGACATGGGGACGCAGAGGCGGGAGCGTCGGCTAACGCCAAGTTGGGACGCGGTCGAGTGGTGGAGGAGGCGCAGGGGCTTAGGCTGAGAAGCATTGGTGCGTTATGTAGATTCAACTGACGAGAGGGGAAAGGAAGAGATGACAATGGCGCGTCGTAGCTATGGAAGATGCGAGAGGGAGCACTGGGCAATCAGCAAAGACTGAGCTTTCGGCTCACTTCGAGAAGAAGAAGGAGGAGAAGATGATGAAGATGATGATGGAGGACGAGGAGAAAGGCCATAAACCATAAACCGTCTGTCTTTCTGGGAACCAAAAAAGTTCATGCTTACACAACCCCGTGAAATCAATGGGACAATCACGAGTTTGTTAAGGATCTATTTGATTAGCTTTGCCATGATTATAAGGAATCGTGCGTTGGTTTATAATTGCAAAAGATACTCTCTCTCTCTCTCTCTTTTTCACGTTAAGATTTTAAAATGACAAAGATTTGATTTACATATCCGAGAATCATTTCATAAGCAATTATCGAAACACATGTAATGCACCCACGTGCTCACGTAGCTATATCATGGTAATCAAGATCTCGAACTAGGCAAAAGAACACAACTTCAAAATAAAGAGGAAAAGAGAGAGAGAGAGAGAAAGAAACGGATAGAAATCGTAAGAGGACACGACACAAAAATGGTTTATGAGCTTTGGCTCAATTTACAATGTAGTTCATGAAATTTTAATTTGTTCAATGTGGTCCTCGAATTTTGATCAACTTTCATATTATTTAACGTGGTCCATAAACTTTGTGATACATGTTCAAATTATATACCTTGACATTGAATATTTTCATATAATTTAAGGACTAATGTGATACATGTTCAAATTATATACCTTGACATTGAACATTTTCATATAAATTAAAGACTAATTTAAACATGTATCAAAATTTCGGGGATCATAATGAACAAATTAAAAGTTCAAGGACCATATTACACATTAAGCTAAGTTTTCTGAATCATATTGAATAAATTAAAATTTTAAGAACTACGTTACATATTGAGCTAAAGTTTATGGATCATTTGTGATATTATTCCAAATTACGTACCCATATCAAGAAGAAGTTCCATACATTTGATGGGTTCAACTTAGCCCATGTAACCACAAAGCCCAGCCTACCCTCTCTCTTTGCACAGCTAGGGTTTTGCTGCGCCTTTATTTAGCTCCAAGCATCGCCTTCCTCCTACGTTTTCTCTCTCGCTCCCCGCCGCAAACCCTAGCAGGTAACGCTTCCGTCTCCGTCTCGCTCCCTCTCTCTTTCTCTCGCCTCTGTTTTTCATCTTACACGGCAGTGGATCTGAACCTGCGGCGGCTGAAGAAGTTTGGGTTGTGGATTGTTTTTTTGTTCCCTGGTCTTGCTCTTCTGTTTGTTTGGTGGGTTTAACGCGAAGAAAGTTTGCTGCTGCGAACTTGCTCGAGCTATGTGGGTGTTATCTCTTTTTGGGTGAATGAGAAGAATTTCCGGTATGAATGCAGGTAAGGTCGGATTGGGAAGAGCCGAGGTGCGAGGATGGTGGAGAATACAAAAGGGAGGAAGGAAGAGGTGATTACCAGGGAGTACACCATCAACCTCCACAAGCGTCTCCATGGATGGTGAGCCCTCGTTATTTTGTCTCGTCTCTTGTTGGGCTGCAAATTTCTTTTTCTTGAAGTAAAAGGGTCTGTGGCTTTCTATGCTGGTCGTGTAATGTGTTGGCCCAATAGTCTAGGCTGCTTTAAGTGCTGCTTTTTCTTTTTATGTTTCATAGGTTCGGATATTTGTATGAACATAGACGTAGTCGACCGGTGCCTGAATTTCCCATGAGATGTTTAGGTTGCTAGAGCGTTTTTTAGTTTGTGTCGAGGAATTGTTGTTAGGTTGATCATGTTTGATGGGTTATACTTGGGAGACTTTGATGAGTGTGCATTATTCACGTGCTTCGATCTTGTTGTCGATGGGGTTGATAAGTTGGGATTGGCAGCGGGGGTGGCTGCTTAGTGTCATTTGAATATTGCTTCCCAACTTTAGTCCTTGTGCGTCCTCTAGGTTATGCAGTAGTTTTTGCTATCAACGGGTCCAAACTTTCGCACGTGAATGCTTTCTGTTAGCGTTTTCTACCCACTCACTACATATTCAAAGACTTAATCAATCTATATTTGATCTGCCTATTGGTAATGTATTTACTAGTCAAGTTAAGGAAAGCGTAAATGGAAATAGATTTCCATGCCATCCAAGTAGGTGCACTTGTGGTTTACCATGCTGGACATCCTTATTGATAGTCTTTAGATTCCATAGACTTTTAATTATTACAGTATGATTATGCCTGCCTTCCTTATTTTCATTTTGAGTTGATTGAAGAGTATCGGCTACTAGCTCGGGTCAGTTTTAACATAATTTGTCTTTGTTGTTTGTCCCATTATTTCATATATTATGTTGTGTCTGGCTCCACCGATAAATCGTGGTCGCTGGTTATAGATTATTTTGTCAATGCTTTGTGAAGGAATGGCATTGAATCCTTCTTGTTGCCATGAAGCTCTATCATGGAAGTGGTTCCCTTTCTTGGCTTCTCTGCTGTTAAATTCTTATGATTGTGGAAGCGTTTGGAGTTCAGCAATGACATTAGGGGAACATGGATCTTTTAGCACTTGAGATTTATTTTGGTTGCATTGTCTTTCTGAAATATAGCACATTCAAGAAGAAAGCTCCAAAGGCCATAAAGGAGATCCGGAAGTTCGCCCAGAAAGCCATGGGAACCAATGATGTGAGAGTTGATGTGAAGCTCAACAAGCAAATATGGAGCAGGGGGATTCGAAGTGTGCCGAGGAGGATCAGGGTTCGCATTGCTCGCAAGAGGAATGAGGACGAGGATGCCAAGGAGGAGCTTTACTCTCTAGTCACTGTTGCCGAGATCCCACCGGAAGGGTTGAAGGGATTGGGCACCAAGATCATTGAAGACGATGATTGAGTTATCTTTGTTTCCTAGCTTAGTAAAATCTGCTTTAGTCTGGACTAAAAAACTTCGTGAGAGTTTTGTTCAACATTTTTGGGCGTTGTTAGATTGGTTCGTGAATCGTGATCACAGTTGCAGAAAACCTTTTACCATATTGTTGTTGGTTTGTTGCTTCTCTCCGGGTGTGGAACTTTAGTTCCACCATCCACATCTGCCTCATATTGTTCAGGACCAAAGGATCCATTGTCGTTTGTTTTCGAATTATGCAGTTGGACGAATTACTATATCACTTTATCTGACGAACATGATCAGAAATTAATGCCGGTTTCAATTAGGGAGCACTGTGTTAGCTCTGCCACGCTCCTTTATCGTCTGCTTGTCCCGTGCCGTGACCGTTGCAAGTAACATTAACGTGTTGTCTCCAACCGATGGTTTGGACATTTTTCTAAATGTTCGCAAGTGAGCATACGGATGGATGAAGCAATTAATAGCATCTCCACACGTTTACCTACAATTCTCATAAACTGAGTCAGTATTTTTGAAGTATTACCAGGACCCAACAACTGCTACACGTCGCACGAAGATGAAGGCAGCCCTCTTTGCAATAAACTCTGCAATGGGAGGACTGGACTAAACTTCTTTCGTTAATACTGTGTAATTCAAGAAAGATTGAAATGGCCTTGAGTAATTATCCATCTGCTTAATGACTCGGTCCAACAATCTTCCGTGATGAGTGATAAAGACATGAGCAGAATATTAGTGATCTTCAACTCTTCAGCTAGCTTTATAAGCATACATATAGCCTCGAAGTTTTCTCACTTCTTCTGATGATTCGAGCAGTACGTGATCCACATATAGACAGATGCCAGCTCCACTGCCATTTTTGTGTTCAAGAATGTTAATTTCTTGGAAAACCGTAATAGCAGCCAGAACAGACGTTACTTTTTCGAACTTACCCAAGAGGTCCCAACGGGAGCCATAAAACATCCCAGCGAAATCTTGGAATCCTGGTGCAAAACCATTAGATTCATCTTCGCAATAAGATAATTTACAATAGTATGTTAATGACGTAGGTAAGCAATAACACATCAAGGCATCGAATACAATACCAGTCATAAGGTCCAACAGGTGAAATATCCAGGTACTAGTTGTCATCTCAATGCATGTGTATCTAATATAAAGGATAGTGCTCTACTAGTTCGAGAAAACCACAGGCAGAAAAAGGAATAGATTCATTTTTCAAGTGATGAACTATATGAGTGAAGAAGCATCTCTGACTACGAAAGATGTCAGGCAATAAGGATGAAGCAATGCATTGAAAGAAACTAAAGGTGGGGCGGGATGGGATTAACAAATTTTAAACCGTGCTGTTTTGGTGAAAGAGGAGCTCAAAACTTCAAAGTATGAACCACAGGGAAGAAATTTTGTACCTCAACAAGTAATACAGCCAAAACATTGCTGGTATAATGCTGGTGAAGCACGAATACCAAAGCCACTGTCTATGTTGTCTTGTGTTTTGAATAAGCCCAACAATAGCCATAGAGCAAGCTAAAACAGCAATCCAGTCTGCGGGTAGTTTTGATTAGCATTGTTCATGCCAAATGCTCCACATTAACATAACTACTCAAACCATGCAACAAAATGAAAGAAAGGGCACATTCCTAAAATCAAAGCTGTGGATGCCCAAATTGAACTTGAACAGATAAACCATCCAAGACAGGTATTCTTGCTAAAGCTAAAGAAAATTATTGCGGGATAAAGAAAAAGATTTATGTTGGCAAGCACAGGTGTAAGTAATGTTAATTAGGAGCACAGCCAAAGTGAAGTTGGTATTTGAGATTCTTCAGCCATCATCTCATAGTAATTGAGTGGGAAAGAACTATTTCTACACAATGTACAGTTCTATATTAACGAGACACGTCCGCTAAGTTATTGATATAAATAAAACCAAAAAATGAGAAGAATGGGGCAAGATATGACCAGCCGATCATAATCACGGCTCAAGAAGTGATTGAGAGAAACCCACCTGCAAATATAATCATCCAAGAAGGAGCCTCCTCCATGAAGTAAGCGTGATGTTGCTGATTAAAAGGGGAAACCATGTTAAGATGTTCTAATATAGAGCATAAAATTGAGTTTTGAACTATAGACAAGTGGACAATTCAGAATTACTTTTCGCTAACTTCACCAGCCATGCAACAATTAAAAGCAGTATCATGCTCCCAGCCTT
Source organism: Syzygium malaccense (assembly GCA_031216405.1). NCBI lineage: Eukaryota > Viridiplantae > Streptophyta > Magnoliopsida > Myrtales > Myrtaceae > Syzygium > Syzygium malaccense. Next base: position 6,705,016 of record CM062255.1, read on the forward strand.
TATAATGCATGCCCAAAATTGTCTCAAAATACCAAGAATATATGGATCTATCCATACCAGAAAGATAAAATGTGCAAACAAAGGAAACCTGAACCACATAATCCTACTTAATTTAGTTGTATGATACTTCAGGTAGGACACTTAAAAGACTTACTCTAGGTATTTCAGCAACCACTAATCCCCAGTCATCTTAAAACAATGAGAAGAACAATAATCTGACTTTAATGGTGGATCATCACTAACATACCAATTCCCATGGAGACGTAGCCTGACGGTAAATGGAATAGACAAGGAAGGCAGCAAAGCAAAAGAGAAATGCCGCAAATACACTCTGCAATAATAAGAAGTTCAAGAAAAGATTGAGATGTCAATTAAATTTTAGAATGCATCAGCTTAAAAAAAAAGCACTGACAAATATACTAATATAGGTTATATGATCCGATCAAATTGAAGACATGTAGCTCGTTTCGTCACCAATTTACCCTCCAACAGAGACTCTGTACCGCTTGACTCTTTTCGAGCGACCGAACCAACTCCTCTTGCTCTGCACAAGGAGGAAGAAAGAACCACACAAGTGTAACCCAATGAACAGCAAAATCGATCCTAAAGAGCAAATCTCAGTTGGCTTCACTGCTGCCATTCCAGGAAAAACAAAACCATCCTAGAGCCAAACACAACAACTGCCATTCACAGTTACTGATCATGGCTCAAATTCCCAGACCCAACAAACAAAAAGAAGAACCGGTACAATCCTACCCACATACAAACCAAATTGGAGTACAATAACTTTCCCTAGATGGGTTTCATTTCAAGACGCCCAAAAAGAACCATACAAACGTAAACCAATGCAGAGCAAAATCGATCCAAAAGAACAAATCTCAGTTGGTTTCAATGCTGCCATTCCAGGAAACACAAAACCATCCTAGAGCCAAATGCAACAAATGCCATTCACAATTACTGATCATGACTCAAACTCCCACACCGCAAAAAAACATAAAAAAGAACCGGTACAATCCCACCCACAAACAAACCCAATTGGAGTAAAATAAACTTTCCCCAGATGGGTTTCATTCAAAGACGCCCAAAATGCGAAATTTTAGTTGCCCGAAGGGATCAATCGACGAAACACGAACCGATGTTCAGCTTCTTTGATCTTCCCTCCTCTCTCGCGTTCATTTTGAGGTCCCCAAAACGAGAAAACGCGCCCAAAAAAAGAATAAATTTGAGAAAAGGGGCAGAGAGACCTTGGGTGTCCATGGGACGAGAATCGTCGAGAGAGGGATCGTCCCGGGTGGGGAGAGAGAAGCCGTCGTCGCCGCCGCCGCCGCGGCGAGGCTTCCTCCATTTCTTCGACAGCCGCTTCATCGCCATCATAGCTTTCGAGCTCCTCCTAATTCAAACTGGCGGATTTCGTTTCTGCAGCAGAACGAGCTGGACTTCTACTCCGGCGGAAACTCGGGTCCAGTTTGCCAAAACGCTGTCGTTGTAGATTCCAAAATTCTAAAATATTGTCCAAACCTTAAAATTAATAGAAAATTGCATGTGATTTTACATGTGATGAAAATTTCATGTATTTAAAATACAAAAAGAAAAAGTTAAAAATTGTATGCGCGTCGCAAAGATTTGCAAAAAGCAAAAACTTATAATAAAGTCACTCTAAAGAAATTTTAAACTTCTGAAACAATGAAACTTGTCATCTAAATTTTTTTGTTTTTCATAATCTTTTAGCGAATTAAAAATTTATGTTTTAGTTTCTATAATCCTAAAAAGAAATTTTCAATTTATTTCAAGTCGAAAATGATGGAAACAAATTTCTAGCTTTCCATTTTGATTTTCAGGCAAATAAAAGGAAGAAAGACAGAAAATGGTTCATTGAACCAGTTCAGTAGCATGTCTTATTCTGAAATTTTCTAAATATTCAAAAACCTTTTCATAAATCTCGGAGCCCACTTTCTTATATTTATGTAAACAGTTTGGTTCTTAAAAGTGGAAAAACAAAATTTCACATGAAATCACCATCTTGAACAGTCATAATAAAATTAGTTTTTTTCAAATATAAAAATCAATATTGTTCAATATTTTGGAAGTAGAAAGATTTGCTTTTCATGATTAGAATGGTGATTTTAGGCATCTCTAATTCTAGATTAATGAAAAAAGAAACTTTAGTGCCAAAAGAGTGAAGGATAAAATTGCAATTCAATTACATCCACGTCAACATATATCATTACCAATACATAACGATCCCTCTCGTATCATGTTGTAAGATTTACTAGCACTTTTGAAGTTTTTATTCACCTTTTAATAATTAGAATTTGATATGTCTAGGAAACAGAAATTGTATTGTTATCGACGAATAAATTCGCTAGTTTTGTTAATTTAACGAGTTGATACTATTTTGACAATAAAGCCTGTAAGTAAAAGCAATCAAAAAATGCACTTATACTAATGTTAAATAAATATTTGTTACATGATGTAACCAAACATTATTTTCATTAAGAAAAGATTAAAACCAAAATAAAAATAAGTTAAATGACTTTATTGTCTATTAATAAAAACAATAAATGAATCCAAACATCGTCGATATCTAACAAGAAAGCACCAATCCAGTCAGGGATGTACTGATAACCACTTAACTCTAGTCAGAATCACATTCTTCTTTTTAAGGAAAGTCATACTCACATGTGACATGACCCGGTTAAGATTCCTACTTTAGATAAAGTTATATTCTAAAGTGGATTAATTTCTGGTACACATAAAGATCCATCTATAATATATATCGATATAGTAAATTTTTCCTAAATTTCATGTTTTCTATCACCAATCCACCATAAATTTTCTTAATCAGTCCAAGCAAGAAGTGAAGTCACCTAACTTTTTTCGAACTTGTGAATGGGGTTAATGAGCTCATTTGATTAGCATTATTCCCCCAGCCACTTGCTCTTGACCTGATAAATCAGGCCCCAAAGCAGTCCAAACATTCGTGCCGAAGCGAAGCTTTCAATCTAAACCCTGATGTTTGCAGCACAGTACTTTGATTTTCCATCATTCTTTTTTCAGTATCGACTTTTTGCAGCGTAACTTTTCTGATCTCATTCAATCACAACGACCGAACGAACCCGAAGAAAATGCTTTACCACGCGAAATCAGTCATGTCGAGGTACTAACCACTCCAACAGAGCTGATTGCTCCAGGATCAGTTCTCTTCGGCAGGAATAATGACCGGATTTTGATCGGGCATAAAGCATTCCAACATGAATAGCGCAATCTTGGACAATATCTAGGGTCACTTTATCCGGTACAAACAAAACCATTCATGCCCTCAAACAAGAAGACTATTTCAGCAACAAGTATATACTAGCGTGAAAACACCAACTTATCAAAACATACCCAAGAGGAAATGTTTGCATAGCAGAGAACAACTCCACATTAATTTCAGTGTGCAATGCCATCTAGAAAGAAACTCAGCCACTATTGGAAAAGTAGAAAAACGTAAGCTAAGGTTGCATTACTTTTTCTCAAATAAGAGAAGCAAATAATAAGTTTTAGTAATCTGAGTGTATCGGCTAATGGGTCTGCTACCCTGTGTGTGTTCTCATAGATCCGCTCTTCCTGGGTACCTTGGGAATGGGATGACATCCCTAATGTTGTCGATACCAGTAGCGAATAGAATCATCCGTTCAAAGCCCAAACCAAACCCGCAATGTTTGACAGTCCCATATCGCCGCAGGTCAAGATACCATTCGTACGGATCCAGGGGCAGCCCCATCTCAAGTATCCTGATAAAAATGTAATTTGAGCCATTAGACCTGATTTTATTACCACTTTGCATCTAGGGTTGAAGAAACTATTACATAAATGGTAAAATGATGAGGAAATATACCTATCACGAATAACCTCATAGCGCTCTTCCCTTTGGCTTCCGCCAATTAACTCTCCTACCTGAAAGCGACAAGTGAAAATATCAGACTTGGAAGAACAGTACACAACGATAAAGCCTGCCAACCAGTTTTCTAACAGTTGCTTTTAATCCCTAGCAATTTTGCAAATTATTTCTTCCCTCTTGGTCTGCAAGACTTTCATTTGTGACTAGCAAGTAATTGTCCTACCTTTGGTACAAGAACATCCATGGCTGCGACTGTCTTTGAGTCATCATTGAGCCTCATATAGAATGCTTTAATTCCTTTCGGGTAATTGTACACAATAACGGGCTTCTGGAATTTCACCTCTGTCAAGTATCTGTGAAATTGGCCAAAACAAAGTTTAACAACCATCAGTTATCAGACAGTACACATGGAGTTTGTTTGGTACAGTTGTGGCTGTGCTGTGCTGTTTCGAAGCACATGCGTCTGGCAATACATCTTTTAAAAGTGTCGCACCATGGCTACGAATGACTATTGCGTTTAGCAAACGCTACTGCAAGATTACTGTGGTTATCAAAATGGCTAAAATGATTTATAACATTATGTAGAGTTGCTACCAACTATTATGTCCATATTATTAGAATTTTTTCAATATACCATTTGGACCATACAGTAACAATAAATAATTATTATAATAACACTATTGTTGTTATTATGATTCTGTATGTTTTTATTTTTTATTATTATTGCTATTACGAAATTAATATAGTAATGTTATTATATCAAATTTTAGAAAAGTTGCAAACTAGGGAAAAAAATTAATGAAAATTCGAAATGAATAATACAATAATAGTAGAATTATTGATTATGATAAGTATCATCATTATGGTTATTATTAGTATTGTAGTTATAATTAATATTTATGTTTTTATTATTATGGAATTAGCATAGTAATCTTTTTTTTGTTTGGGTATTTTTGTGCTAATAAAATTATCTTTAAAAACTTAATAGTTGCGCCACCTCAAAGCTACCAGAGGCAGCTTTGTGAAAATCGTGGAAGTATTTCAGCTGCGAGGGTGTCACGACTGAGATTTTTATCAAAGACCTCGAAATGCCAAAGCACCTTCTTTCTCAACTTTTGCAGCTGGCGAAAAGCCGTACCAAACACATGCGTAGTCATGCAAGTACATACCTTTCATGCTCAGATGCTAAATCAATGCCCCATTCCACCTTATTCTCAAATTGTTTACCACCCTTCACGGCCTCCACTAATAGCTCCACAGCTTCAGTGTAAGAGATACGCTCAAAGGGGGTTGAAGCAACTGTTCTTAGACGATCAATGCAAGTTTTGTCAAAATTCTTGGCCATGAAGTCCATATCATCAAGGCAGTTGTCCAGTAACCAGTTACATAAAAATTTCACATATGCCTCTGCACAGTTCATGTCATCCTACACAGGAACAGAATTTAGAACCCTTTAATGTAACAAACGATTTTGCAAAAAAATGGTAAAAGTAATGGGCACATCATCTTCAAAGGAAACGGACCAGATTATTCCCTCCTAGACATTATTTAACTTAAAGTAAAAACTGAAAAAGCAATACTACATCCAAAAGATAGTAATGTTTGGATGGGAGACGATTCATCAAATTCATAACAAACAATTTCCAGAAATGCTTCAGTTTTGCAGATAGCAGACATTACCAAGCCCAATTAACCACTTACATTTACGTACCTAGAGGACAAACTCCTCATGTTATCAGCAAAAGAAATTCTATTTAACAAGTATGTACATTGGAGACTTGGCGTACTATCCTCTTGAATTCACCCATTACAAGAAGAAATCAACCGATAATAATGAAACAATAAGAAGGAACCAAACAGGAATAGATATATAAATTCTCATGTAGATGCTGAAATTTGCTATATGTCAACCGTTTTCAATCAGCCAGACTGAAGGACTGAGATGACTTTACCTTCAGATCTGCAAAAGCTATTTCAGGCTCCACCATCCAAAATTCTGCCAAATGCCTCGATGTATGTGAGTTCTCAGCACGGAAAGTCGGGCCAAATGTGTAAACGCTACTAACAGCACATGCATAAGTCTCCACTTGCAATTGTCCAGAAACAGTCAAGAATGCTTGACGGGCGAAAAAATCTTGGTCATAATCTATCTTTCCATCCTTTTGTGGGATACCAGGTTTTAGTTTGAATCTCTCTTCCAGCCTTGAGAGGTTCTCTTTGGCCTTTGTTAGCACAGCCACAGATGCTGTGATATCCGCCTTACTAGCTTTAGCAGATTTCAGCTGTGCAACTACCTCTCCCTTCTCTTTTACAAGAAGCTTAGCAGCTTCAATTTCTGCTTCAGATGGAGGAGGGTTCTTGATCAGCTCCTTCTCCACCCTCTCAGCCTCACTTATCAGAGTTGTTACTTGAAACATTTCACCCGCACCCTCGCAGTCACTAGTGGTGATAATTGGAGTGTGTATATAGAGAAAACCATGCTTTTGGAAGAATGTGTGAGTCGCATAAGCCAACGCATTACGGATCCGAGCCACGGCAGAAATCTGAAAGCATCAATTATTCAGAAAAATTTCGGCAATGACATGAGGGAAACATCACAGTTGAAATTTCTTTCCCATTTTTGTATAATTTCTCACGGATTGTCAATGAGTTAATACAAGACCCCTTCATGAGAAGACAACAACCAATAGACTCAATTTGTTTACTTCTTTTAAGGGGATGACAACATGCATTTTGCCTATCAAATCCTAACAATCACTCAAATTCTGCAAAACCGCTTTTTTTTATCAAGGAAACTACTCTGGTTACCAGATTGATACAAGATTTGGATGATTATAAAGTTTTTTCTCCCCATTCCTTCCAGATGGGTAAAGAAGTTATGAAAGCAACCGGCAAAAAATCAACCTTTGACAGATATTCGCCTAAATGGGCATCAAAAACACATCCTTACTACATTAGAACAAAGACCAAATTGAAGTCGTCGCATACGTAAGGCTTCACCTCGCTCCTGCTTTTCAATACACCCCACCCCTTAAGCAGCAACCATGAACTCTTAACCAGAATTTTCACATCTTTTCACGAGCAGCGGCACAGAGCACATGAATTTAAGAAGTAAATTGAAGAGCACACGCATGTCCACACACGTACCGTGTTGGTCTTCGGCCTCAGATGCACGACGTCCCTCAGGAACTCGAGCGTGAGCTTAGTCTTCGGCAGCGGGTACTTGGCCGGGTCGACGGGTCCGACGTGGACGACCTCCTCGACCCGGAGCTCAATCTTCTGCTTCGTCCCCTCGGGAGGCACCTTGAGCACGCCCTCGAGGGCCACGCACGTGCCGGTCGGCACGAGCAGGCCGAGATCGGCCACGGCCGAGTCGACGATGACCTGGAGGTTCATCGGGCACGAGCCGTCGTTCACCTCGAGGAACGCGAAGGAGCCGCTCCCCTGCTTCCGGCCGGTCTTGACCCAGCCGCCGACGCGGGCCCGCCGGCCGGCGAGGCCGGAGCCGCCGTCGGGGCGGGCGAGGATGGAGCGGATCGGGACCCGGTCGGAGAAGTCGTGCTTGGGGACGGCGTCGGAGATGGAGGCGGCGGCGAGCTGGTCCACCGGCGGCTGCGGCTGGTCCGACATTGCGCGGCCCTTGCTGCGCGCGTCGCTCTCTCTCTCTCTCTCTCTCTCTCTCTCTCTGCGTGGCTCGAAGCTCCTGAGGATTTAGGACAGAGAGGAGAGAGAAATGATGAAAACCCTAACGTTTGGTTATTGCGAACAGCCGAACGAGGAGGATGTCCACACTGAGGTTTTATAGCCCGAGAATTTTTCCCGCATTAGCGATTTTTTATTACCTGGAAAAAAGAAAATTCAAGAAACATTTTTTATTTATTTATGTTAATGTATTTTGTTAAGGAATTTATTTCTAAGACGGGACATCACTTATTGGACGTTGTTTCAAATAAGGGCCTAAAATGTCATCGTTTTCTCAATTAGAGGTATGAAATAGATATAACAGTTTCAATAAGGGCTTAACCCCATCGACTTGTCAGTCAGCCATATTTTCAAGCCGGTCAAAGGCGATTTCATCAAAAAAACAATTTTACACAAGTAAGAGGGTTGGCCAGCTCTCCCGCCTGTGGCCGTCGCCCCATCATTAGTGGGGCGGTGACGATGGCCAATGACTCTCATCGACCAATGGCCCTCGCCAAAACAAGGAGAGGGCAGCGATCCCATGTGTTCCTTTTTTTGTTTTTACTTTGGCATTTTTTTTCTATTTTAAGTTTGTCTTTTTTGTGGAGAGAAAAAAATAGAAAAGGAAAGAATGGAAAGATGAAAATGCCCTTAAGTCCGGTGAGGTCAAGCTATTCTTTAAGACTGGTATGACCATTTCATATCCTTATTTGAAACAAAGTTCACTTCATGTCCATATTTGAGAAAATGAATGCGCTTGAAGCTCTTATTTGAAATAATGTCCACTTCGGGCCCTTATTTGAAAAAATAAGGACACTGCATGCCTTTTATTTGGAATTTCCCTAATGTCTTTATGCAGATTTCATGTCCTTAGAAATTTATATATATTATGCTTTTTGTGATGATTGAATAATAAGAAAGAACTGAAAAAGTTAATTGAGAGATCGGCGGGTTTTTTACTAAAGCAATAAGCACGGATTTGTGGGGCTATATCGGAAAAGATTTCCAATGGAACTGTGATGATTAATGAGTTCTCAACTTTGACAAGATCGCTCGTCTGAATTTTTTAGTTAACGTGATTAAACTTATTTAATCTTTGCTCATGTTTAACACTTGGGTCTCAAGCACTTAATGACTCGATCAAACGAGCTCTTAATCAAATGGCAACTTGAATAGGAGTGACTGAGTTTTGTAAGTTGTGTGCGCTTTTCTTGTCAAACAAGCATTTTTGACTTTGGTGTGCCAAAAATAAAATGAAAAAAAAATGAAAAGGAGAAAGGAGTCCAAGCAAAAAAAAATTCCACCAGATTTCGACTTTTGAGGGCCAATTTCAAAGTCAGTGAATTGCGCGAGAAATTATAAAAAGTCCAAAGTCCAAAGTGAAAGCTAAAACTGTTGAGATTACCGCGGACGACCAATATTTGGCTGCATTAAAGAGCAATTGAACTTTTTATTAATGGAAATTAAGGTACAAAATATGTTTTCTCGACACGGCAAAACTTGGATTTTGTTTCGACGATCAAGAAATCATAACATGACCATAGCAAAATTAAGACTGTACAGTGTACGTAAAAGTCATGCGCAGAAATTTTTTGAGTATCGGAAATTACAAATCCTGGATACCGGAATCACCGGTAATATGTTTCGCAACGGGACATGATCATCATTAGCAAAGCCATGGAATCATACTGCGAAACATGGAAATTATGAATTTTTGGTGAATATATGCCTGACGAGATTTTTGTATTCTTTTTGGATTAATATGACAAAAAACCCCAAATTAATATACCGGTGACAAATTTACCTCAAACTAATTTTGTAACCACAAAAACCCCAGTAAAATAACAAATTTACCATAAATTAATTTTTTAACTACTTAAAACCTCGAATTAGTACATTTATGACAAATTTACTCTTCATTAGTTTCCGTTAAATTGGATTAATACCACAAAAAATCACAAACGGAGTGTAAAACCCAAAACTGATGTATCTGTCACTTGCCACGTGTCATTTAATAAAGTAATTTGACATTAAAATTTGACTGAAATTAATGAAGGGTAAATTAGTCCGAAGTATGCCGATTTGGGTTTTTCTTTTTTTTTTTTGCGCATCTCCCGCCGGTGAAAATACGGGAAATTAAAATGACGGAAATTTCCGGGGTGGGGGGGGGGGGGGGGGGGGGGTGGACTTTTTTCTCTCTCTATCCCCCGAGGAGGGCGGAATACGGTGGCGCAAGGCGTACGGTAAGTCCAAGACGAAGCGTGCTCCTCACGTGATTCGACTGGGGAACACCGCGTGCGCCCCAAGCCGATCCCTCATCGGACGACGGATGACGTGGTGGGGGGCCCCACCCAAGATGCCCCCGTGGCAGGAACCCCGACGCGGAGTATCTTGTGCGACGGAATCTTCCTTTTCTCCATAAGCAAATAAAGGCGGCTAGGGTTGTGAGGTGAAACCTCGTGCTAATTTCAAAACCAAAAGGTATATTATATATATCAAAAACCCAAATCATGCCCATCGTGGCTCACGTACCTTAAACATTCTATGCGCGACATAAAAAACTCTAAGTTTATACCCATATGACACTTTCACTCTCTATCAAGGTTTTGGTTAGATGATTTATCAGAAAAAAAGATATTTCTTTTTATCGTTTCACTTAAGCATGCAAGCAACGTTTGTTTTCTGGCGTCTATTTAAACTGTTTTTTAAACAGTTCTTATTGACAGAAATTTGACGAGTTGGTAAATGTGTCAAGTTGTGTATTGGTCAAAAGTTCAGGGGATCACATCAAATAAATTAAAATTTCATGAGCCACATCGCACATTAGGCCAGAATTCAATAACCACCAGTGTCATTATCCCGAATAAAATTGGAATCGAAGTACATCCTTGTGTACGCTTGAAAATCTCTTAATTTCATTCAAAAGCATAATTCTTACACTTCAACTTTTATTGCTATCCTTGGCAAGTGCAAAGCAATCCGTTGGTCCTGAGTAGGACCTTAAAAGGTTCAAGAAGAAAACATGGAGAAAGGATTCTCCAGTATGACGGAGGCTTGTCTCCATGTTCTCTCTGTATTCCCTCTCTCCATGAAAGAAAAAGATTTTGAGGGAATTTGTGGGCTCTTAGGCGAAAAAGGTAGACACCACGTTAACTACGATTGGCTATCTCCGAATTAGTAGGTATAGTAGCCTCTCGTGCCTGAGATGACGAGAGGGGAGGTTTCAGCTTCCTGCAGGTTTGCTTCTGCTTTGCACAAATCTGTCAATAGACTGGCAGACTTGTACCTCGATTGACAAACTTGTGTATACTCGAAAATCTCTGAATTTCATTCAAAAGTATAATTCGTGCACTTCAACTTTTATTGCTATCCTTGGCAAGTGCCAAGCGATCCTTGCATCATTCTATCACGACATGCGTTGCTACATTTTCATTGGTTATTTTTCTTATCAATGAATATATCTCTTTACTTGTATGACTTAGATGTCTCTTCTTTTTCGAAAAAGTTTTCGAAAAAGTTACCGCGAGATATATTATCAGTTGCAAATCATTTGATTGGAGTGAGTGTCGGTTAGCCATGGCCGAACCCCCCTCTTTCTTTTCTCATTTCTCATTTTTGCTATTTTATTTTTCTTGACAGTTTCCTTGCTTAGCATTTGATAACGTGCTTAGCGCTAACTACTTTTGACATGTCACTTCTAGTGTTACATAATGCATTCATAACGCATAACCGAGTGTGTTCGTATTAAGCCTAATTGGGCCCGCGCCACATATACCCATTTCATATATGAACGATAAATGTACCACTTGCAAATTGATCGTTATATCACATTTATGCAAGCTCCAACTCATATAAATAGGAACTTATGCCGCTTGCGTCAACACATCACGTTTAAGATTCATCTGACGCGCTAAAACACGACTTTTACGTGTTTATATCGTAGATTAGATCTTGAACATATTTCGCATATTGCGCGTTTAATATGCTAATAAACCTGTTTTAGGTTTTAAAGTTAGATCACGATTAATAAATATGTTGCATTGCACTGATACCTAAAATTTGTCCATGTTCATTGTTGTGCCATACCTACAATTCGAGGATGCTAATAATAACATGATAGAGGGCTTCATTATATCAATTGAGAAAAGTCATTTAAAAATAAAGAGATGAGCAACTTGCCCAAACATTAAGACTTGATCCGATAATACAAACACATGCTATTCTCTTAATGGTTTGTTTGTTGAGCATGCTCCTCCCTCAAGATCGCCTCAAGCTGATCATCTGAAGAACGCAACCACTGTGAAGTGACCGATCGCAATCGTCAGGCTTAAACGAGAAAGAGAGAGACGAGAGAGAGAGAGAGGGTTTGCATGAGGCAATGACCATCACCACCACATGACAATTGCAATTGGGCTGTCGGCGACGGCGGCAACTACTTTCCGGTGACTTGCCGCCAAGGAGACGGTGGTGGCTGCACCCATCAGATGATCTGAGGAGAGAGAAAACTTTTCAACATGCGGCCCAAAACACAATAACCAAGAAGAGAATTCAAGCAAAAAGCCCAAATCTCGTTCTCCCGGAGATGGGCCGAGCCCGGCCCAGATGACCAACGAGCCGGCCCAGCCCCAATCCATCTCCCACCACCATAAAACCCTAACCCTAGACGCTCCGCCCCTACATCCTCCTCCAACTTGCCGAGCTCCACCGCCCGAATCGCGCTCCGACATCGACCGCAGCACCGCCGCAAGGCCTCCGGCATCGATCAGCCATGGGTAAAATCCGCGAGCTCCTTCATCGCCGCCGCCGCCGCCGCCGCCACCAGTCGGCTCGCTCGTCGGTTCATCTTTTCGTTCCCTTTCGGGCGCTTAGAGATCTGATTGCTGCTGGGATCGCCCCGTTCTTCTTTTCTCGCAGGTAAGGTTCACGGATCTCTGGCTCGCGCCGGCAAGGTGAGGGGGCAGACGCCGAAGGTCGCGAAGCAGGACAAAAAGAAGAAGCCGCGCGGCCGCGCCCACAAGCGGATGCAGTACAACCGCCGCTTCGTCACCGCCGGTAACCCCGCCTTCTCTTGACCATCCCATCGTGGATTTTTTCGATCCGTTTAGCTTCAAATTCGCTGCCTTTACAGCGATTTCGACTGTTGCGAAGAGATGGGTGTGTTGATTGCGGTTTTCCGTTGCTTCTTTGTTTTTTTCTGGGCATGTTCTTGTAGTCGTGGGCTTCGGCAAGAAGAGAGGGCCTAACTCGTCCGAGAAGTGAGCTCGTCATCGAACGCCGTGGAAGACGATTAGGTGAAGGACGATGATGCTTTCAGGTTTCAATGAGTTCTGCTCCGTTGTTTTTTTATTGGGAAGCTTTAAATTTGTTGTGCACGCGGCTCGATTTCAGTGCTCGAACACGGGAATTTACCGATGACTAGTAGAGATAATGTGATTTAGTTCTCTCACATGTTGCGGTTCCGGTTTACATTTACGCTATTCCTGTTTGCTCTTTCTTTGTTTATCGAGGATTGGTTTGCGCACTGGGAGTTTTAAATCAGTGAATCCGCGTCGGTCCTCTAAATCAAAAGTGATAGGAGCTTCCGGGCTTAATGTGCTCGGCGTTTACTTGCCTGGAAAATGAGACACTCTTTTGTGTTTGATCGAGGAATGGGGGATGCATTCTCGTATGGTGCGTGAAACCTACGTGGGAAAACCCCATTGAAGAGATTAGTACCTGTGCTAGAATTTTGTGAACTCACTTAGGCATCCGGTGGCACTTAGAACCTGCATATGTTATAGGGAGTGAAGCGGTTGGGATGCATAGCTCTATCCAATTCTCGTTCGGCGTGCTTTCTTCATCCAACCATCATTTAGCAAGTATCAGTCTTTGGACTCGTGGCGATTGGAATGCTGATCTGTGTCCGTTTCTTATGCCTATACTGGTCTCTCGCGACTGCTCAATGAACAACTCGTTTTGGTATTTTGATGCTTGGGATTTGTTCTGTTCTTTGTGCGGTGCCATCTTTAACGTCCTTAACTTTTTCTTGATGAGCGCTGTTGTACGAGAGGCCACAACATGCCAAACACGCATCTGGGAGCACCAGAGTTACCTGCCTTGAATGACCAATTGACACACGCTACTCTCCTTACTTATTTTCCCAGTTCTCATGCTGAAATATCATCTCTTGAAAGTTTGATCCGCAAGTATGATCTGTTCCAGTTTTGGGTTTTTCGAAAGTAATTAGAGACCCATATATGAGAAAAATGGTTAAAGGCTGGAATGGCTAAAGCTGGTCTTGCCAATTAGAAGCTTCGATACCTCTAAGTCGCGGGCGTTGTTGTTACCAGGAAGTATCGCCATTTTGGCATTGCTAATGTCATATCTAATACATTGCGAACGGCATGCATTTTAGTGCAGTTTGGCATAGCCATCGGTTTTGATGCCGTATTTTTGTGTTTATGTTGTTCAATGGTTCTAGCGGACACTTGGTCTGGTCCCTCCACGGGCGAACGTGTGCAGTAACACCGGTCATGCTGGTGTTTGACTGAACTCTGAATCAAATAAGATTGCTCGTGCATTGATTTATGGGATCACTCTTCACGTAGTATGAGCTTTTCTTCTGAACAAAGGGATTGTAGTATAGGCGTGTCTTTTAGTAATGCTTTCCTGCAATTCCATTGAACTCGCGAAAAGATGTGTGTATTTCAATTTCGTCGACTCGAAATGATGGGTGGCTTGGCCCTCATTATCACGCACGCGTCTTCACTGGATATCATCGAGTTTTTTGAGTCAACTCGATGAATGCAAAATTTGTTCTGGTCGAAGCCATCCATCTTTTGTGAGTCGATCGAATGGTGAATGTTGATTAGTGCTTGATTAGTGTATGTCTATTTTATTTGAAAATTTGCTTTACTAAGGGTGCGTTTGCTTCACGAAAAACTTCACAATAATGGAAAGTATTTTTCATGGAAATCATTTTTCAGGAGAATTGTTAGTTTTGTTTGGTGATATAGAGAAAGTGAATTCCTTTTTGCTAAAAGGGAAAGTTGTTTTCCCCAAATTTTGGCTTCATGTTTTCAGTCCACGAAAAACATGATTGATTAGTTTTTCGTAATTCAAATATCGAAAAGTCGAAAAATAATTTCTCGAAAAGAGTTTTTCTTTAATCAAATGGACCTTAACTACTGAAAATATACAATCTTTGTGGTGTTGGATTTCCTTAGTATCCTTTTCGGTAGACTGGTTGCGGTTTGTCAGGTTTCGAATGTCATCACCGACTTTTGAGATTTCCCAATGGGGGCAAGCTATCTGTAGTATTAATAGCCTTAATCAGTGATGAGGAGTTGCTTTCGAATTGAATCTGTTGCCAATTCTCGATCAACATAAATTTATTCGTCGTAGATTAATTCCAAATTAAACTCGCGACGCATTTTGCAAATTTGCGGGACGGATGGAGACAAAATTTGGCATTTTCAGATTGGGTTGCGTTCTTTCTCCATCTTTGATTGGGGTAGGAGAGTAGGAAATCTCCTTCCATAGAAGCTCCTAATTTCTGGATTGCAAGTATGAGTATTTCCCGTATTCATCTCTCATTAAGTTTATGTATATTTGTAATTCATAAATCAGAAATTTGATTGGAGAAAATTCCACGAAAAAGTTAGGATCCATGGAGCTATGCTATAGATGTCGAGGGATAAGTAGCAAGATAAGGATCCTTATGCATCCCTTTGATTCCTCTTTAGTTCTTACTGAGACGGCCATGCACGGTCAAATGAAGATTCAAATGAAGCATGTCGATTCCCCCCAAGAAAACAGGTATGGTCAGCCGATAACCACGATTTGGTCACTGATTCGAATTCATGTTTTCTCGCGAGATAGAATGTGAAGTTACCTAACCAATGCGGTTATCCAGGCAGGCCACCAAGGCCGCTCAATCGGGTCAAGATAGTTATTTCATCCCGTAATTTGGATTGCCACGAGAGATGTCATGTGAGCGAGAGTTACTCCCATCCTAGAGGTTGTTCCATCGGCACGGTTATGACCTAGATAAGTAATATTCTCGACTAAGATTGAAGATTGTTGCCCGGATAATGTCTCTTTTGAATTAAGGATTTGAATCTTGAATTTTGAGCAGATACCAAAGCGCTTCTTACTATAGTTATTTTCCCTTTGGGCCGAGAAGAGAGCATTGACATTGTTATGACTTTGAAGTTGTCTTATTTGGAGAAATTTTTTAGCTTGAGGGCAGTTTTATTTTGACGCTCTTGTCAAGATATAAAATACCATTCTACTTAAAAAGAACTATGAAAAAATTGCGCCATTACCTCATGAATTTAATTATACATACAGTATTGTTATTTTGCGCCAAGGAAAAATCAAATTATAAGTGCTGGAAAACTTAAAATCAAGAAGAGCGACCAAATGGAAGGAAAAAGTACCAAAAAAGTCTTTAAACCTGTTGTACTTATATCAATTCAGTATTAAATCTTTCAATTATAACAGTTGAGTTCTAAACCTTTTGACAATTTATCAATATAGTTCATCCAGCCAATTTTGGTGGGCAATCATATCACTGCTGACGTGGACAGATTTTATAATTTTCTAATATTTTTTCTGCACTTTTTATTTTCTTTTTCATTGTGGCCAGCGAAGGTCTCGGCTCTCGCTCGGGCCATTGCTAGTTGTGGGCGAGGGCTGCTAAACCCTTGCTAGAGGTCACGAGGGCAGCTCTTGCTAGATTCGATGAGAGCAACCCTCCCTAGATCCCCAGGTGAGGGCTTGACTCTCGCGACTGGGCGAGGGTCATCGGCCACAATGAAAAAGAAGGACCAAGAAAAGAAAGAAAAAAGAAAATAAAAAGATTGTAAAATTTATTCACGTCAACACCGGTCTGTCATGTAAAATGGTTGGCAACCATGTGACTGAATGGTTAAAGCGCCCAACTCATAATTGGCGAATTCGTAGGTTCAATTCCTACTGGATGCACGCCAATGGGACCCTACAATAAGTCTATTGGAATTGGCTCTGTATCAATGGAATCTGATCATCCATACATAACGAATTGATGTGGTATATTCATATCATAACATATGAACAAACAGTAAGAACTCCAATTCTTATTGAGACTCGAACTCATAGGGAAGAAAATCGATTTATGGATGGAATCAAATATGCAGTATTTACAGACAAAAGTATTCGGTTATTGGGGAAAAATCAATATACTTTTAATGTCGAATCAGGATCAACTAGGACAGAAATAAAGCATTGGGTCGAACTCTTCTTTGGTGTCAAGGTAAAAGTTATTTTTTGATAAAATTGATTGGATGGACTATATTAATAAACTCTTAAAATGTTCATAGTTCAATTGGTGCAACCTCAAACCCCGAGTGGGAAATCAACACGAAATTGGAAGTGAAGCGGCGTCCGCGTGGGCTTGCCGACGACCCTCGACGCGAGATGCGCGAAACGACGTCGTATATAACAGAGAGAGAGAGGGGGAGCAGCTTCCTTGCTTCGTCGCCTTCTTCTTCTTCTCCTCCTCTCTCAATCAACACGCCTAAGCAAACCTCCGTCGTCCCCCAGTTTCAACCCTCTCTTCCACCCGCCTCCACCACCACTTCCTCTCCACCGAACCACCGCGTCGCCATCGCCTACCCGCCTCCGTCCGATCCCTCCACCGGCATCGGGCTCCGCCGTCGACTTTCCCCCGAGGTCTGCCTGCGCTCTTCTCTCCCCCCCTCCCTCCCTCTGTTGACCCCGTCCCGTTTGTTCCCGCCGATCGATCGCGCTCGAAACGGGCTTGATCTTGATTGGTTGATTGATTGGTGGATTGATCGATTCGTTCTGTTTTGGTGGTGTTGACGGTGATGATCAGGGGCATCGAGAGGGTTTCGTAGGGGCGGGCGATCGACCATGTTTAACCGGCTCTTCGGGAAACCTAAGCAGGAGAGCAACGCTCTCACCACGTTGGACAAGTTGAACGAGGTGCCCCACCAAGATCCCCGTGCTTTGTCTGCTCCCCCGTACTCGTCTTTTGATTCGCAGTTCGTCGTGGTCGGTTGATCGTGCCGGGGATTCGATCCCTGCTTCCTGCGCACGATTTCAAGTTTTTCAGCTTCGATGGATGGAGATGAATGCTACTTAGTAATCGAGCAATCAGCGATCTCTCCCTTCTCCATGGGTTGAAGAACTGGTTCTTGATTTTGTTTCGTGGGAAAACTGGCGATTAGATATACGTCCTTGTGCTCCCCAGAAGGAGACCGTGCTTGGGGCTCTTAATCTTAGCCTTCTGACGATGGATTCACTTTCAATAATTGAGTCTGAAAGTCTTCAGTATTAGCTAACTCGCCACTTCTATGTGATTGTGTCTGGGTCTGATACGCAACCGCGTGCCAATAAGTGGCTGCATACTATAGTATCATATAAGCTTTCTGACTTGTTTTACTCCTGAAAGCGAAAGCTGTTTGTAAACTTTTATCTTTTTACGTGGGGAAGTTATCTGCGGCTATGTGTGCTAGTTCAACCGAGGCACAATCACACATTTATTCAGTGCATCGAATTTTTTATCTGATTATCCAACTGGTAGAAGGCTTATCTGTATCTGTAAAAATTTCCTGAGGAGTCCATTCTTTTATGTGGAGAGAGTCTCTTTCATTTCGATTTCCCCTCTTGTTGTCAGTAATCAAGAAATACATACTTCAAGTACGTATAATAGTAAAACACATGCTTCTGCATTTCTCTATATTAAGATGTGGATTTATTTAATTAGATTGTAGGCTTTCAAAATGATTGAACTTTAGTCTATACAATTACGATAGGATATCATTTGTATATTTAACCTGTTCATTTGGACCCTTCTGTCCTCCTTTCTGTACAGACACTTGAAATGCTGGAGAAAAAGGAGAAAGTTCTCATAAAGAAGGCTTCTCAAGAGGTTGAGAAAGCGAAGGAGTTCACTAGAGCAAAAAATAAAAGGGGTATGGCCATGCAGCTCAACTCTTTCCTGGATAAAAAATGCCTTTTATGCCTTTGCTTTTGTTATGTTTTTTCTCGGAGTTGCTTCATTTTCTCAATCTGTCCACTGGTTATTAGGAATGGAGTTGTGTGCACAAAATGCAGTGCAAATCCGCAGAAACTTCTTCTTCAGTTTATTATTTCATTGTTTATGGCAGTCATAGCTCTTCAATCTGTCGTTGCATTCTGATTTGGACTTTCCTCTGTATCAATGTGACCTTATTACTGGATAGAAATTTTAGCACGATCAATTCTTTACCATTACATTTTGCTGTTTGTGGCTGCAACTTAAATTTTCTATCGTTTCACCTATATTGCTTGTTTTCTTTTCCCTAGTCACTATGACTTGCAACTATGCAAGAATTTTTTTCTTTTGTATGATACTTGAAGCTATATGATGGCAAGTCGGCAAGTTGTTATCTTATTGACATAAAGTTGTGCCGTTGGGAATGCAGCGGCAATTCAATGCTTGAAGAGGAAGAGGCTGTATGAACAGCAAATTGAGCAGCTTGGAAATTTCCAACTTCGGATTCATGATCAGGTGAGCCATCAAGATTCAATGATTCAGAACTTCCTTGATATCTGCTTCTAGGATGAGATGTCTGATATGTGAATGGTCCAGATGATAATGTTGGAAGGAGCAAAAGCAACAACTGAGACTGTGGATGCCCTGAGAACTGGAGCAGCAGCCATGAAAGCAATGCAGAAGGCGACGTATGTCCGACTTTTGTTTTCCTTTCTGAGTTCCGGAGTTTTGATTTTATTGATTTTTGTTTCTTTCTATGCAATGCGCATCACTTTTGTATGGCAGTTTCTTGAGCTTGAATTAGCTGGGTGCTCCATTATCATTTTGTAAAGTTTTCTAATGTCCATTTTTTCGCAGAAATATTGATGATGTGGACAAGACCATGGATGAGATTAATGAACAAACGGAGAACATGAAACAAATTCAAGAGGCATTGTCAACTCCTATTGGTGCAGCCGCTGACTTTGATGAGGTTACCATCCTCACACTTTGTTTGATTTTAGATATGCTTTTGATCACTGATTGGGTGGATCTCAAACTACCTTCTGGAACGTTCATACTTGTCTCTAATCACTTTGTAATTCCAGGATGAGCTTGAGGCAGAGCTTGAAGAACTGGAAGGCGCTGAGTTGGAAGAACAGCTCCTTCAGCCCGCCACAACAGCTCCTGCTGCTCCAGTGCATGTCCCAGCTGGTCCGCGTCCATCCCGCCCTGTTCCGCAGAGGACAGCCGAGGAGGATGAACTTGCTGCTTTGCAGGCTGAGATGGCACTCTGAGCAGGTCAATCTTCTCTCATATTTTCAAAAGCTAGTATTAAGCATTTCGTTGTTGTTGGTCTATTACTAAGTTGTGTTACTCTTAAATTGGTGGAAATTTCTTTTTTCTTTTTAATTGGCTGCCGATGGTTTCTTTCTTTTGTATGATAAGTGGCATAAAAGAAGAAGACTTTTTCTTTGGCTATTTTGTTATACTGTCATTCTGATCGGATATATCAGTTTACATTCCACAGGTCTTGCTGCTCATAATTAGACTGAGGCTGTGTAAAGACCTGGCCAAACCTGTAATATGGACATTCCTGCTGCTGTGCTGCTGTGCGTAGGCATGAATATTTTTCCGTGGATCCATACTGAAAAGATGTGTAGATAAAGGTGGCATGATTCAAAAGATGTCCCCCTTTGAGACCTGTATTCTGCTTTCTGGTGCTTCTAGTGTGGTCTCTCTTTTTTAATTTCAACTTCATGTCGAACATCAAACTTCTCCTTATTGTTTGGATGACAACTCTAGATATCTCAGGTTAGATTTTTATTTTCCCTTCGTGTGCCACTGTCAAAATTAATGCAATGTCGAATCGCTGAGGGGGGCTTGCTCATCATAAGCGATATGCTTTATTATACCTCTATTGGAAGATATGTTGGTTGTTGAGTTACTTGCTCCTGGCATCGGAATTGAGTAGATGTCAAAGTCCAGAGAGGGAGGAGAACCTGATTGAGCATGTCTCTTATCATGTTGCCAATGTCTCTACAATAATCATGTGCATTTTGATGCTTCTAGCATGATCCACGGATTGTGCACGATTTCTCCACCAGCTTTTAGAAGAAGTGGGGGATTCATGTTCAAGATGGCACTCAGGAGCTTAGGTTTTTATGTTCTTCAACGCGGAAAGGTGGGGTGTCTTTTTATCATTTTATCCCATCCAGGGAGCTCAGTACCACGAAAGTGTTTATATCGGGCCAGGGATTCGGAGTACAATGGAAGGCTTTGCTTGATCTTCCGTTTGTACGGTATGTTTGGTGGGTCGATTACTGTTGTTCCGTGTAAGCTTTTAAGGCGGTATTGGAATGGCTCATTTGCAAAGGACAATTCCTTACCGTGTACCTGCTGCAGTCAGCTGACCTTTTATTACTAAATAGTGGAATTTCATTTACTCGGAGGCCAAATTCATCAGTAGCTTCTCAATTGTTAGCTCACCAACTTAAAAGTTAAAACTGTGCTGTTCATAATTTGTGCTTCGATCTAAATTGGGCTTCTTAATTTCGATCTAGACAGCATCGAGCTTCCTCTGGAAGTACTATTCCAGTGTCTATGGATATCTATAACCGAAGTCATATTCCAGAAGAGCAAATAAAAGGCCTGATTAAATTTGTTAGCAGGTTCCGACCCAAAAAAGAAAATTTGTGAGCACGTTTCAGAAGCTGCTCGGATCTTCTGACGCAGCAATGTCATTTCCCTACCTCTTTGGCTTCACACGTTTCACTAAATCGGCAATATAGATACCCTCACGGTCTGTCAAAAAATTAGCTGCCATAGCACACCGGCTGGAACCACAAGACACTTGTGCAAAATAGTGCAAGATTAAAACGAGAGAGAGAGAGAGAGAGAGAGAGAGAGAGAGAGAGAGAGAGAGAGAGAGAGAGAGAGAGAGAGAGGGGCATGCACTGTCAAAGTATGTTTCCATTGAGTTGTATTAACTAATTACACATCATCCCTAATGTCATCAAGCATAAAAACCCATTCAGCTTGCACATTCAGAGAGGGTCAGCTAACCTTCACGACCAGTCTAGAAAGCTTGGATCAGGCATCAGACCAAGGCAACAATATAACGGCACAATGCGCTCCGTCAGTTTCACAGATTTGCATCAGAACCCGAGAGAAACTGGATGCGACTTCTGATGTATATACCATTTGACTCTGTGTTATCTAATTTCCCGGTGTTGACATCTCCAAGTAATCCAAATCATCAGTAATCCCCACCTGCAGTTACATTTCTGCATTAGAACTTCAGTCAAAGAAACTAGGAAGATCAGATAAGCTAAATCAGCTACTTCAATGGAGCAGCTCACACCTTGCTTTGTAACTATATTTTTTGCTGGACTAATTTATCAGGCGAGAAGAAAAGGTTGCTCAGAACAAAACCGTCACATTTGCTAATGTTTAGATGCTGCTATTTATAGTGCTGTTCGCCAAATAAACCGCAGATATCAGGATTTGGGTGTTGGTTGACCTACTATGATGCTTTTGGACGAGGCTATATCTGTGTTTATGGGAATTACCTCCTGGTACATATGTTCTAGCTGTTCTTTGGCTTCTGGAAAATTGTTTGAGCACCACTGTCTCAGTGTGAAAATATTGTCTGCAAAATCAAAACCCCAGAAAGAATTTAAAGGGCCAGAATAGAGAAACTCCACAATGTCGCGAAATTGCTCAAGTGCTCACTTGAAGACTAAAATAAACGTCTGACAAGGCAGAATCTGTCAGAGGCCATACCTGTCCATCTATTTGCTGCTGCATGGGCAACTAATATTGCATTCTCTGTCCACATTAGTGAGGAAGAGTCAGCTAGTCAGATCGCCAAACAGAATACCATAAACAAAGAAACATGAAATCCAGGATTGGATCAGAGGGAAAACTAGAAACTTGAGTATCATAAGACCGGCTTTCTTAACTCATTGCTTCAAATGCAGCTGGATCATTGTCTGCATATTCCGCCATCTCATCCTAAAACATCAGACGATAGAATCATTAATATTCCACTTTTAGTTTTAGGTAATCACTAAGAATGGGAGAATGGTCAACCACAACCTTCAACTCATTGTATTTCTCCTCCACTTTTTTTAGGTTGCTTAAAGCCTCCTCTCGTTCATCCTGGTCAAACCACAGAGGAAGCACAAAACTTTTACTCTGCACTCTTAGGAGCATATTGCCCATTGTTGAAAAGAGATCTACTCACAGATTCTTCCCTTCCCTTCTTTAATGCATTGCACTGATCAGTTAGCTCCACGAGCCGCCTCTTGCTACTTTGGACATCAGAATCAAGTTTCCGGTACACATTTCGCAGCTGCGATTTGGTTACTCTGTTGTTATTGTTAAGAAAGTGCATAAAGAATGCAAACAAAGAGACAACTTTTATAGAATTCAGGTCAACAGTGGAGTATTGATCTTAACCTGGTTTCCGGCACAGCTAGGAAGACTCCAGAAATACACCTGAAATTTCAACCCGATTCCCACAATTAGGCATTTCAATCCTTTAGTAAGTCAAAAGCAGTACTTGAGTTTAGTATTAAAATGAAATGGGGAGCAAAAGAGACTGGAAGACATGAATATACGAGCAATCACGTCAGTGTATTTGCTGTCGATATAGATTTGAGGGGGGGAAAAACTCAAGTCCGGAAGCTATGACTTACCGAAGTTCCAATCTTGTCCTTGGAGACAAGGTCATCATCAACCAAGCTTTGAACAACATCTTTGACAGACTGGGTGATAACACCTTTTCTGGGTCCCAATTTCTCAAGTTCCTTTAGCTGAAACGTAACAAGAAAAAGTACTTTCGATAAGTGCTATCAACAACTTGTATTCTCATGGCTGAACTTAATTAACATCAGTGAAGGCCTTTCTGTTTATGAATCTAGAAGCCTGGGGACTAATCTCTCTCTCTCTCTCTCTCTCTCTTAAACAAGAAAAAGTACTTAAGATAAGTGCTGTTGACTTGTATACTCGTGGATAGAACTTAATTAACATGAATGATGAATCTAGAACCCTGGGGACTAATCTCTCTCTCTGTCTCTCTCTAAGCTTTCATAAACAACCAACCTACATATAGCTTCCCAACAGTTGAATTACTCTCTTTCTTCCTAGGACAGCGAACGCTAAAGCACGATATGATTCCACTTCTTTCTAAACTACAACATCAGCAAAAACATGAAAACTTCAGTCAAACCGAAACATGTCGAGAACCGTAAGGCCCTCGATGAATATGGTCGGAAGCGTCGGAATCTCACAAGGAAGAAGTCCTGCGACTCGTAGAATATCTGAAGCATCTTCTCTCGCTTCTCTTCCAACGAAAGCCCACGTTTCTTCGACTGCACACCACCCACAAAAAAGTTAAAAAAGAAACATGTGATCCACGGGCACAATCTGGCCAGTAATCCACCGTCGCCCCAAGCAAGAGAAGAGCAATCCGAGCGAAAACCGAACAAAAAAACTCAGCACGAACAACATCCGCAAAATCGAAACGATGCAGCAAAAACCAAGCACGCAAGACTCCAGAGGATCCAGAAATAGCCCTAATTCCCAAAACCCGAACGGTCGATGCCATCGGCCGAACGCACCGAGCATCAAACAACGACTCGTTCGGCTCGCGAGCCCCGGGCGATCGTTCACCCGCTACACCTCCTTGAGCTCGAAACTCGACAAACAAAGACACGCGCAGCGACGAAATGCTTTGCTCCAAAAACGCAATCTGACCTCAGATGAGCCCCCCAAGAAAACACAGACGGAAAAGCACAACTGCGATCGAGAGAGATCCTACCATTTTCGGCTGTGCGATCGATTGAATGGAGTGGTCGAAAGAGAAGACGAGCTCGAGCTTGCGGTGGGTTCCGCGATCTCTCTCTCTCTCTCTCTCTCTCGTTCTTCCTTTTGGCGGGAATTTGGTTGGGTGTTGAAGCTCCGGGAGCTGAGGTTTGAGTTTTTGAGCCTTTTTTACTCGTTCGACAAAAGGTTTGGCAAATTGCAGATTGCTCCCCCGACTTTTCGCCCTATTACGTTTTTTATCCCCCCAAAATTTGCGGGATAATTACCAAAAAAGAAATGCCATAAATTTATTGTACGATTGCTAATTCAGTCTTGAAACCCTTCAATTTGGCCAATTTAGTCATCAATATTTTTACGATTTGCCAATGTAATCCTTTCGGGCAATTTTGGCCGGAAATTGCTCCCTCGCCAGCTACAATGGAAAAAAAGAAAATAAAAAAATTATTTAAAATATTCAAGTTAAAAAAATTGGCCACGTCAGCACCAGCATCGATCACGTCACGTAGGACATCCGGTGTCTACGTCAGCGATTTGCAATCAAAATTAGCAGGAAGGACTACATTGCAAATTGTCAAAAGATTTGGGATTAAATAGGCCAAATTAAAAGGTTTAAGAGTACATTAGTATCCGTACAATGGATTAATGACTTTTTTGGGCGATTTCCCCCAAAATTTGACGAGTATTAAATCACATAGGTAACTAATGGTGTATAGATCACACGAACCGATATCACACAATCTATAATTTGCACGACCGGTGCATGAGTTTTTGGAAGAACTCAAAAACTTGAAGTGCCTGTAAGTAGACAGAGTTATCTTCATTTGCGATACCACTAGATGCACTTTGACTACTTGACTTTCAGGAACTTGAGAGGCAACAATCTGTCGGGAGCTGTGCCTAAAGCTCTTTTAGAATGATCGAATGCTAGGTTGCTCATATTGAGGTTGGTATGCTCCTTTTGATTCAACGACTATCGTGGATGAACCTGTTCGTTTCCCTCCACATGTTTACATCACGTGTCACCGTTACTCCCTCCGCGAACCCAACTTCCTCTCTTTTCAGTGTCGTTGGACAAAACCTTTGTGGCTTCCTGCAAAGGGAAGAAGAAAATCACCATTCCCTCCGTTTCGTCATTATTATCAGTGATGGCCCTATTTGTTGCCATGGTCGTGCTCTGGCAACTAAGAAGAAAATGGAAATCAGGTAGTGATCTCCTTTTATTTTTCAACAGAATGTTCTATGGCAAGCTTTAGAGAGGATGTGACGTGGTGCTAGCAGGACTAAAAATATCAAAAATGCCGGAGAGCGACAGAGAAAGAGGAAAACTTTATGATTGTATCGGCAAATGGCAATGATCATTCTTTAAATCATTGGCACCGTCAATATGGAGTAGCGATATCAGTAGTAAGTCATCAATATGGACATAGAAAATGATATCTTAGCTAGGTATCGAAGTGATGCATATCTAAGAGGATTAATATCACGAAAAACCCCAATTGGTACATCTGTGATAATTTTACCTCAAATTAATTTTTTGACCACAAAAAACTCTAAAGTGGTATACCTGTGATAAATTCATCCTCCATTAATTTCCGTTAAATTTTACTGTTAAATTGCTTTATTAAATGACACGCGGCAGTTGATGGATGTATCAATTTTGGGCTTTATCCTTCGTTTGTTACAAGTGTATCAGTTTGTGATTTTTCGAGGTATTAATCCAATTTAACGGAAACCTACAGAGAGTAAATTTGTCACAAATATACCAGTTTAACGTCTTTGGTGGACAAAAACTTACTTTTGGATATATTTATCACAGAGGTACTGGTTTGGGATTTTTAATTATCAAAAAATTAGTTTATGGTAAATTTATCACAAGTATATCAGTTTGGAGTTTTTCGTGGTATTAACCCTATCTAAGATCCTGAAAATAGAAGCATGATCCACATTAGTTGAAACTCTTCTGCCCATGTCAAATTATCACAGGCACAGTTTCTTCAAATGAGGGAGGGAGATATTTAGAATCAGCGAAGAGGCATTTCAGACATGCCGAGGTTATAAACATAACTAACGACTTCCAGACAGTTATCAGGATGGGTAGGTTTGGCGATGTCTACCTCGTCATCGTGAATGAGGGAATCCGAGGTGCAGTGAAGGTGCTATCTGCATCATCTTCGCAAGGGGCCAGAGAGTTCCAGACCAAGGTTCGTACTATATACTCTTGAAAATCAATGTCCCCAGCACATTCGGAAAACCTAATGCCGCACGCAACGTGCCGAAGTACAATAAAGATAGTAAAGGTTTCATTGCTCGCCACGAATACTGACCGTAGATTATCCTTCTGGAGGTTGTACCATTGGGACAAAAGAATGTAAACACGTATATTGTTTCCATCTTCCCATGATCATTAACCTAGTAGCTTAAGCCGCCAGAGCCTGAGTTAATCACGTTCTAATCACTAATTATGACCCGTACGTGTTGTCATTAACCTAGATAATAACTCAAACTACTAGAAGTTATGATGAAGTTAAGATGGAATTTACTGTGCTTTTAACTGTGAGATTAAGCTAACATACATGCTGGTCAAAGCGACTACATTAACCGAACATTAATCTGGTCAAAGTGGCTAGATTAATTAACCATTAAGCTAGTCATTGTTCTTTGAGTTAGATTAAACCAGCATCGCTCCATCATCGACTTCCTACACAGCACACAGCATACGTTATGTATTACAGGTGGTGGAGGATTATTTAATATGGTAGTTATGTTCTGTAATATCCATTTTTTTGGCTGAGTGAAAGGACGCTTGGAAGATTTTCCTCCTTGCAAAGTTTTAGGTAAACAAATTTTCTCCTAAATACTATTTCTAGAGTCGTTGTTTAGAAAAGAAATTTCAATCATTTCCTTACCAAAAAAAAAAATTTCAATCGTCATGGTCATCTTTATTGCTATACATCGATCTGCATCCTCACTTTTGAAAACTTATATATTTGCATCTTGCGGTTTGTTATTAGACTTCAATTAGCATCCTCAACCCCGCATCCTTGTCCACTTATTTACCAAACTTTTATGTCTCAAATTTCACTCATCACTCTCTTCACACCTTCTCTAAAAAAAATCCCGAAAACTATAAATTCCCTTCCACTTTTCTCCTCCTCGATCTTCCGCCACCGCCGCCCGACTAAGCTACTGTCTCGATAGTTTATCGGTCCGAGCTGATGTCTCCGGTGGCTTGTCCCCACCCAACAATCCTCCACTCAGGGATGCATTGCGTCCTCCCCCCCTATGCACATGGGAAGAAGGAAAAAAGGAAAAAAAAATCCGAAAAAAAAATTTAAAAATGGAAAAAATATTAACGTATTATTAAAATTTATCTACGTCAGCGTTAGCAGCACCACGTAGATCGGCCGGCATTCACGTCACCAAAATCCTGCCAAAATTAGCCGGAAGGATTGAATTGGCACAAAAACAAAAAGGTTTAGGATTCAATTGGCACAAAAAAAATATTTATAAATAAATTGGCACAAATACAAAAGGTTTATGACTTTTTCAACGCTTTTCCCAATTAGTACCCGTGCTGGAATTTCGTCTACTGATACTGGGCATCAGGCGGCATTTCGGTCTTCGAACTCGGTGCAGATGGGAATATGCTAAAATCTTGTGTCGGCGTCTTATGCCTAATGCTAGTAAGTCTCGCGTGACGGCACCTCGAATTAACTCCGCTTTTTGGTAAATTGATGCTGGGGATTTTGTTCTGTTCTGTGCGCTGTCCCACCTTTGGGGTCCTTTTCTTAAATTTGGCTTGTTACCGCCTCCCTACATCCGCCGTCGTCAGGAACCACGATATAAGTGAATGGCGTGCAAGAGACGATATTGAAGAAATTTTCAAGTCAACTCGATGAATGCAAAATTTGTTCTTATCAAGGCCATCCACCCATCTTTTGTGGAGTTGTTGATGGAATGGTGATTAGTTCTTGATCAGTACGTATCTTTCTTGATCGAAAATCTGCTTTCCTTAGCTTCCGAACTTTAAAAACAGAGTCCACACAATGGTAACAGAAACACTTTTTTTACAGCTATTTTAAGAACCAATTTAGCCGGTTCGTGCGCCGCGCGGCATTGGATTGCATTGCTATCCCTTTCGGCAACGGGTTGCAATTCATCGGGGTTTTTGAATGCCCTTAGCGATTCTTCAGATTTCCCTAGGGGGAGGGGAGGCT
Organism: Syzygium malaccense; assembly: GCA_031216405.1. Classification (NCBI taxonomy): domain Eukaryota; kingdom Viridiplantae; phylum Streptophyta; class Magnoliopsida; order Myrtales; family Myrtaceae; genus Syzygium; species Syzygium malaccense. The sequence goes on from CM062255.1 coordinate 6,733,628, forward strand.
ATTTGTAGCCTTGATGGGCGATAAGAGTTGCTTCAGAATCGAATTTGTTCCCATTTCTTGATCAATGTATACGCCCTCGTCGTAGATTAATTCCAAAATTGGCTCGACGATCGGAGGAGATTAGGGAATCTCTTTCAATAGGGCTGCTTCTAATTGGTAGATTAAATGCACGAACATTATCCGTATTAATCTTTACTAAAGTTTGTACGTGCCAAAGTACGTATTCGTAGATTGACCAATGTTCACGATTTTTAAAGTAACAAAAGCGGGATTATGCATGCCTTGACTCCTTTCAAGTGCTTACAAGAACAATCATATGAGACAAGATCATGTATTAATAGGGTTCGAATGATGTACGTTAATTTCCCCAAGATATATATATGGTATAGTTATCTGTAACCCATGCTTCGATTATCGATTTAAATTCATATGTTCTCGCAAGATAGAATCTGAAGTTAATTTACCCCCCAATGCTGTTATTCTGGTTAACACGATTTGCTTGGATCAAGTCACTTAGGCTGCATTTTGTTGTCGGGATAAAAATCAAGATAGTATGTTTGCTAGCTGTCCATGACAAGATAAGGTCCGATATAAGGGGATAAAGCCCGGATAAAAAAATTCGAGGGGGGTTGGGATAGAGTCGGATATGATTTTTCTTATTGGTAATATAAAAGCTATTTGCAAAAAACCCTACGCTCTCCTTTTCCTTTTCCTTTTCCTTCTCCTTCGTTCACCCACGCCACTCTTTTACGGCAAAGTCGAAACATTCTTCTTCGTAGCTCTCTGGTTCACATCAAAGCTTTACGGAAGCGGCGAAAGAGTTGAAGCATCATATTTTTCGAATTCGTGAAGTTAAATAACCATGCTCTCTCTCTCTCACTGATGTTTACTTCTAAAGTAGGCCTGAGGTTGGCTGTGGATTGTTTTCGAGCTTCATCAATGTTTCGGGCTTGCGTAGGTTAGAATTATGATTCGATTGACTTGTTTGCTGGTTGATTGGAGAACTTGTTAGTGGAAGTGAAATTTTAGCAGTCAGGATTGTGATCACGCATTTCTGGGACCTATTTTTTATAGTGGAAAAGAATGAAAAAATTGGAGAGCAGTATTTCCAGGACCACGTTAGTGTTGTAGAGGACGTCAATTCAACTGGCGATGGGCCGGGGGATATTTAATTTCTTCCGATACAAATGGCTTTGCATAACTATCCATGATGGGTTTTTTTTAAATTTTTTTTATCATCATCTGTTGCATATGTAATCTTACCACAGTGAGTTGCGCTTCACTCTCTTGTTTGGTCGGATCTATCTTCCAACGATTTTTTTGTTGATTCTTCGATGGTTCTTAATTGACAAAAGGCCCTTAGGATAGGAAATCCAGAAGCACAATGGCTAGGCATAGGAATCAAACAGGCGTTGATGCGTGTCTCTATGTCATATGGGTAGCGTAATGTATGTCTCCGTTCACGGGTGCTTTGTGTTTATTGGGGATTGGTGTCTCAAAGCTTTGGGGTTTCCTTTGGGTTGGAAAAATAAGACACGGGTTTCAAATTTTTGGGAAGATTTGTTCGGTTTCACATTGAGTTCATGAGCAGATAAGTGGTTATTATTATTTTTTTGGGTCTGCGGGAGCTCCTCTTGGAGGAACTGGAGACGGGCCCCTATTGGGCCCGCGGGACACGCACACACTACACAGTCTGCACTACAAGGGACAGGCGGGGCAGAAAACTAATTATTTGTTTGCTAGAATGTGGCTCTTATTAATGTATAATTTATATTTATTATGAGGTATTTATGTAATTATGTTTTTATCTGTACCCTTTTTGTAATTAGTCACTCCTATAAATACATATCATACAACCCTAATTAGGGTTGAGCCACCATAAATACTTTATCATTATTTTCTTTCTGACTCTAAACATCAATATGGTATCAGAGCAGGAAAACGAATCGAATTCTTCAACATCGCTACCCCATATCAACACTTCCTTTGCTCCAATTACTATCTCAACAATGTCCAATACATCTCTAAATTTTTCTTCTTCTCTACCATCTCTTTACCCACCATCTTCTTTTTCTGTTAATCCCAATTTCCCATCGCTTCCCGATAATATTGCACCCACTTTCCCCTTTTCTTCACTCTTCACTGCTGCTCCGATCTCTGCTGCTGCTCAAATTACGGCTGTGCAATCATCCTCGTCGTCTCTTGTTCTTTCCAACATCACAAGCCTCGTCTCCATCAAACTCGATGCAGACAATTATCTTATGTGGAAATCTCAGTTTGAATCTATTTTAATCTGTAACAATCTGTTGGGCTATGTGGATGGTTCTTTTCCATGTCTGCCGAAGCTTATTAATGATCAGACTGGCACTGTAGTGGTCAATACTTCCTATTCCACCTGGATGAAGACAGATCAATGTGTTCGTAGTTTGATCAATTCGACCCTCACAGTCGAAATTTTCCGTGAAGTTCACGACCTTCGGACATCTTGAGAGATTTGGCTTGCTCTAGGACAACATTTTAGTAATCGCTGCGCGGCCAAGGAAATTGGACTAAAATTGAATTTTCAGAATACTGTGAAGAAACTCGATCAGTCAATGTCTGATTATCACCAGCATCTGAAGTCAATTGCGGACTCTCTCACCGCAATCAATTGCTATGTCTCTGACAAGGACTTGGTGATTCAAGCCCTCAATGGGCTCCCATTTGAGTATGATCCTTTCGTCACTATGGTCACAAACGGCCCTACAATTCTCTCCTTTGGTGATCTGCAGTCACGTCTCCTTATCCAAGAAGAACGATTTCTCCAAAAATCCAGTGCATCATCTTCATCTGATATTCATCATGCTTTGATTGGTCACACCACTTCACCCAGTCCACCGCTTCGAGGATCTCGAGGTGGACGTAATTCTAGAGGTCGTAGATTTGGTCGGGGACAAGGTGGACGATTCTCGCGTGATAAATCGAATTGGCAATCTTCCTATGATCGATTCGGTTTGCAATCATTATCGGCTCCCTATGCCTCCTCCACCGCCTCTGGTCGGTCTCGTGGTGGTTCGAAGCCCTATGTTCCCCCTTTCACACAGGGAGGTATTCTCGGATCTAGGCCTCATCTTACTTGTCAGATATGTAATGGAGTTGGGCATACTGCACTACAATGTCGACAACGATTCAACCATGCTTTTACCACTACTGATCTGTCTGACTCGTTCTTAACTCTCTTGGTTGGTGAGGCCTCTGATTCATCTTGGTATCTTGACAGTGGAGCGTCGGCACACATGACTAGTGATATTGGTAACATCCTAAATTCTAGACCTTTTTATGATTTGAGAAAAGTCTCTGTTGGTGTTGGTCGTTTATTGCCCGTTAAGCAAGTCGGTAAAGCCTTTTTACATACTGGTTCTCAATCTTTATTATTATCTCCAGTCTATCATGTTCCCAATCTTGCTCGCAATCTTCTCTCCGTTGCTCAACTTTGCCATAAAAATTCTTGTGCCATTGATTTTAATGGTTCATCCTTTTCTTTGAAGGACAAACAAACCGGGAAAGTTCTCCTCCAAGCTGATTCTTCTCATGGTCTTTATCCGATTTCCAACTCAATGGTGTCATCTCAGTCACATCCTATCGCGGCTTCCTCTGCTTCACTCACTCGCTGGCATGCTCTTCTTGGCCATCCAAATAAACAAGTTTTGAGTCGTGTTTGCAATTCTAGTTCTAAGTTGATATCATGTGAGTCCTGTCTTGTAGGCAAGTCTCATCGATTGCCTTTTGAGTCTGTTAGTCATCGTGCATTTTTTCCTTTAGTTGTAATTCATTTTGACGTATGGACGAGTCCAATTTTCTCTAATTCTGGTTTCAAATATTTTGTGTTATTCATTGATGATTATTCTCGGTTCACTTGGGCATTTCCCATGAAAAATAAATCTGAAGTGCCTACACACTTTCATCGCTTTTGTTGTTTTATCGAAAATCTGTGCAATGCCAAAATTAAATTTTTACAAACTGATGGGGGAGGTGAATATACCAGTAATGCATTTCAAACATACTTACGTGAAAATGGTATTATTCAACGTTTTTCTTGTCCACAAACCCCATCTTAAAATGGTGCATCCGAACGCAAAATCAGACACTTAGTCGAAATGTCTCGAACCTTATTAATCCATGCTCATATGCTTTCTTCATATTGGGTCGATGCTCTTCTCACTGCTGTTTACACCATTAATCGACTTCCCATTCCTGTCATATCTAATATTTCTCCTTTCCACTGTTTATTTGGGTTCAAGTTTGATTACTCGTTCCTTCGGGTTTTTGGGTGTGCTTATTATCCTTTACTTCCATCTTGCGTCTCTCATAAGCTGGCACCTCATTCTGTGCCATGTGTATTTCTTGGGTACGCATCAAATCACAAAGGCTATTGTCGCCTTGATCAGTCAAGTGGTCGTGTTTTTATCAGTCGTCATGTTCGGTTTGATGAGGAGAATTTTCTCTTTTCAACAAAATCTTCAAATCATAGTCCTGTACCCCACTGTTCTACATCACCTTCTTCACTTTTTGTTTACTCCAATCAATCTATTCTTCCTTCTACTTCCTTTGGCCCTCAAACTTCTCATCCTCCTCTTTTTTCTTCTCAAGCCCAACCTCCTAATTTGCCTCTCTCCTCCTCTCGAACTACCCAATCTACTTCCAATTCTTTTTCACCTCCACCTCCCTTCTCTCCAAACTCAGTCACTATGTCTCAACCTCACACCTCTCCCGACAAAATTCCTCCTATAACAAACCCTCAAATCCCCTCTACATCTCTATCTAGCTTTACCACTTCCATTTCCTCTCTTCCGACTCATCCTATGCAGACTCGTGCCAAATCTGGAATTTCTAAATAGAGGAAAATTTTTAATCTCTCTCATTCTTTTCATGAAGAGACACCGACTTGCTATTCTAAGGCCATTATTGACCCTCGTTGGAAAGCGGCCATGACAGACGAATTTAATGCCTTGGTCACTAATCACACGTGGGATCTTGTACCACTTTATCCTTTTAAGAATTTAGTCGGTTGTAAATGGGTTTTTAAGATTAAGGAAAAATCTGATGGAACTGTGGAACGCTTCAAAGCTCGCCTCGTTGCACAGGGATTTAAGCAGCAGGCTGGACTGGACTATGACAAGGCTTTTAGCCTAGTCGTTAAACCCACTATAATTCGGATTGTTCTCTCTATTGCAATTTGTTCGGGATGGGCCATATGTCAACTTGATGTCAAGAATGTCTTCTTGCACGGCATCCTTTGTGAGGAAGTTTATATGCGCCAACCTCCCAGTTTCTCTCATCCTAAATTCCCGAATCATGTGTGCCGTCTCCAGAAAGCCATCTACGGTTTAAAACAAGCTCCACGTGCATGGTTTCATCGCTTCAGTAGTTTTTTATTATCTTTGGGCTTTATGGCGAGTAAGGCTGATTCTTCATTATTCGTCTATGCTTCTTCTCGGAGTTGTGTGTATCTCCTGCTGTATGTTGATGATATCCTTGTCACCGGTGATACTCCTAAGTTATTACGATTTTGATTACTCGACTCTCACAGGAATTTGCTATAAAGGATCTTGGACCACTTCACTATTTCCTAGGCATTGAGGCTCATCACCGCTCTGACGGTACGCTTTTACCTCAAGCCAATTATGTTGATAGTCTTTTGCGCAAGTTTGACCTTATTAAGGTCAAACCTGTATCAACTCCTCTAGCCTCGAAGACTCTATTGTCTGCTAACGATGGTAAGGTTCTCACTTCTCCGACGTTGTATCGACAAATGGTTGGTGCTCTACAATATGTATCTATGACCGGACCAGATATTAGTTTTGCTATGAATTTGGTTAGTCAATTCATGCATCAACCACGATTACCTCATCTCCAGGCCGTCAAACGTATATACCGATATTTAGCTGGCACCTCCACCCATGGCTTGCTCATTGAGCGGGGTTCTCCCACTTCCTTGACTGCTTATGCGGATGCAGATTGGGCTGGATGCTCCGATACTAGACGGTCCACCTCCGGGTTTTGTGTTTTTCTAGGCACCAATCTTGTTTCATGGAGTGCCAAGAAGCAACCCATCGTGGCCCGTTCTAGTACAGAGGCTGAGTATCGTGTTGTCGCTCAATGTGTTGCTGAGACTATTTGGATTCGTCATTTACTTCATGAGCTTGGGGTCCCCCTTTATAATCCTCTCACCGTTTATTGTGACAACATCTCTGCCACCTATCTTGCTATCAACCGTGTGTTTCATGCTTGCACCAAACACATTGAGTTGGATTACCACTTTGTTCGAGAACGGGTTGCTTCCGGAGATTTTCATGTTTGCTACGTGCCTACAACATATCAATTGGCAGATATCTTCATCAAGGGACTACCTAGTCCGCATCACGCGTTGTTAAGATCCAATCTCTCAATTGTTACACCTACTTTGGATTGAGAGAGAGTATTAATGTATCATTTATGTGTATTATGGGGTATTTATGTAATTATGTTTCTATCTGTATCCTTTCTGTAATTAGTTACTCCTATAAATACATATCATACAACCCTGATTAGGATTAAGCCACCATAAATACTTTATCGTTGTTTTCTCTCTGACTCTAAACATTAACAGCTCTGACATCAATAATTCAAAAGGAATCTTTGAAATTGCATTGCAAAAGAGGAGCAGAAGATGACAAAACTGACAAATTGGGCCCGCTTAATGATTTGAAAAAGGTATCCTGATTTAGATGATTTTGCTAATATTTAACTTGCTAGTTTATACTCACTTAATTCTATCGTTTTTTTTCAGGTACACATGTGGATGAGAATATCCAACTTTTCACTAACAACCAATACTCGTTCTACGGGGATGCTATTCCCGACTAAAATTAAAGGATGGCTGCCCGAGGGATAAATCTTTTCTATATTTTTACTGGATGCCCTGCACGGCAGGAAAGAAAATTGCAGAAGAGAACAAGGAGATGAGCAAAATGAGAAACCCAAAAAAGTGAGAAGTGGAGAGAGGGGGGGGGCGTGGGACCCGCAAAAGTGAGAAACCCGAACAAGGACACCCTAAGAACGCGCGGGATTGGTCAAAATGAACTATAGGGTAGACATGGCCACGGTTCGGAACAGGCCGGTTCCAGTTCGTGACCATGTGTGAACCAGAACCAGAACTGCCCCTAGCGGTTTCAGTTCGTAATTTAAAAATTTAAAAAAATTATGAAATAAAAAAATAATGAATTATAAAATTATGAAATAATGAATTATTCAATATAAATTATAAACAGTCTCAATTTCTGTTTTTTTCCTTTTTCGGTTCATTATAAATAATGAATCGAACCGAATCGGAAATCGATCACTTCTACAATTAATCGATCATCAAATTGAGACTGAATGGACACTTCGGATATCAAATTGAGACTGAATGAGCACTTTAAGTATCAATTTGAGATTATATCCACTTTGGGTACCAAATTAAAAAAAGCCCCCACTTTGAGTACCAAATCGAAATTTTCCCGAAAATATCCGGGACAGAGTTTCGGAGGGCGTGAAAGCGATGGAACTTCAGTTATAAAAGCTCGCCAACTTTTCCGACGAGCCCACCACGCCGCGATCGCCAAACCCGCCTCCATCTCCATCTCCATCTCGGTCCCGGTCCCCGATCCCTCGTCCGGCGGCGTCGAGCTACACCGTCAGTTTTCCCCGAGGTTTGTTACGCGCTTCTCCCCCTGCTTGTTTCCGCGGGTTTGATTGCCCCTTGAACGGATTGATCTCAATCAATTGGTTGGTCGATCGATCGATCGATTCGGTTTTTGGGTGTTGGTGATGATTCAGGAAATCGAGGGTTTCTTAGGGCGGTGATCGATAATGCTTGACTGGCTGTTCAAGAAACGTAGACTGGAGGCGGGCGCTCAGCCTCTTACCACGCTGGACAAGTTGAACGAGGTACGGATCGCCTTAGCTTTGTCTTTGCTCCTGCCTTACTCCGTCTTTGATTTGCAGTCCGTCGTGGTCGGTTGATCGTCTCGGCGTTTGGTAACGGGGATTCGATCCGTGGGTTCCTCCGCTTGATTTCGAATTTTGGGCCCTTTTTTTTTTTTTTTTGGTGGGCGCCTTGATTGCTAACTACCTAGTAATCGGGCAATCAAGGATGTCTCTCTTCTTCCATGGTTTGAAGAAACGGTTCTCGATTTTGTTTCGTGGGAAAACTTGGCGAGTAGATATACGACGCCCTCGAGCTCCCTTTGGAGACTGTGCCTGGGGCTCTTAGCCTTCCCACCACAGTCTCACTTTCGATGATCGAGTCTGTCTTCAGTATTAGCAACCGACGCTTCTATGTGATTGTGTGTGGTATTGATTCACAACGTCATACCAATAATTGGCTGGATATTTATGGTAATTCATATGCTTTGCGGCTGATTTTACCCCTGAAAGTTAAAGTTGTTTGAAAGCTCTCGTTGTGTTTTACATGGGGAAGTCATCGGCGGCTACGCGGTGCTAGTTCAACCATGGCACACAATCACACATTCACTCGGTGCATCGAGTCTTTTATCTGATTATGTAACGTGTAGAAGACTTATCCATATTTGTAAAAATTTCCCGAGGAGTCCATTCTTTTATGTGGAGAGAGTCTTTTCCATTTCGATTTCCCTTAATGTTCTCAGTAATCAAGAAATACATACTTCAAGTGCGTGTGATATTAAAACACATGCTTGTGCATTTTTCTCTATATTGAGATGTGGATTCATTTAATTAGATTGTAGGCCTTCAAGATGATTGAACTTTAGTCTATGCAAATAATTACGGCAGGTTATCATTTGTATATTTAACCGGTTCATTTGGACCCCTCTGTCCTCATTTCTGTACAGACACTTGAAATGCTGGAGAAAAAGGAGAAGCTTCTCAAAGAGAAGGCTTCTCAAGAGGTTGAGAAAGCAAAGGAGTTCACTGGAGCAAACAATAAAAGGAGTATGGTCATTCAGCTCAACTTTTTCCTGGATAAAAAATGCCTTTTATGCCTTTGCTTTTGTTATGTTATTTCTCGGAGTTGCTTCATTTTCTCTACCTGTCCACTGGTCATTAGGAATGGAGTTGTGTACACATGATTCAGTGCAAATCCACATAAACTTGTCCTTACGTTTATTATTTCATTGTTTGTGTCAGTCAAAGCACTTTAATCCGTCATTGCATTCTGATTTAGACTTTCCTTTGTATCATTGTGACCTTACTACTGGATAGCAATTTCAGCACAATCGATTCTTTTACCATTACATTTTGTTGTTTGTGGCCGCAACTCTAATTTACTGTCCTTTCACCCATATTGCTCATTTTCTTTTCGCTTGTAACTCTGACTTGCAGCTATGCGAGAAGTTTTTTTTTTTTCCTCTTTCGTATGATGCTTGAAGCTATACGATGCCATTTATCCATTATGGAGGTCGGCAAGTTGTTATCTTATTGACGTAAAGCTGTGCCGTTGGGAATGCAGCGGCAATTCAGTGCTTGAAGAGGAAGAGGCCGTATGAACAGCAGATTGAGCAGCTTGAAAATTGCCAACTTCAGATTCTTGATCAGGTGAGCCACCGAGATTCAATGATTCAGAACTTCCTTGGAATCTGCTTCTGGGGTGAGATGCCTGATATGTGAATTGTCCAGATGATAATGTTGGAAGGAGCAGAAGCAGCAACTGAGACTGTGGATGCTCTGAGAACTGGAGCAGCAGCAATGGAAGCAATGTATGTCCTACGTTTGTTAGCAGAAGCAGCAACTGAGACTGTGGATGCTCTGAGAACTGGAGCAGCAGCAATGGAAGCAATGTATGTCCTACGTTTGTTCTCTTTTCTGATTTGCGGAGTACTGATTTTAATAAATTTTATATCTTTCTATGCAATGTGGCATCCCTTTCTTATTGCAGTTTCTTGAGCTTGAACTAGCTGGGTGCTTCACTATTGTACTTTTGCTTGTAAATCATAGAAACTTTACTGATGTCCATTTTACCACAGAAATATCCATGATGTGGACAATATCGCGGATGAGATTATTGAACAATATGAGGCCATGAAACGAATGCAAGCGGCAGTGTCAGCTCCTTCTGGTGCAGCGGCTGACTTTGATGAGGTTACCATCTTCACAGTTTGTTTGATTTTAGTTGTGCTTTTGATCACTGATTGGGTGGATCTCAAACTGCCATACGGAAAGTCCATGCTTATCTCTAATCACTTTTCAATTCCAGGATGAGCTTGAGGCAGAGCTTGAAGAACTGGAAGGCGCTGTGTTGGAAGAACAGCTCCTTCCGCCCGCCGAAACAGCTTCTGCTGTTCCATTTTTTGAACCAGCTGGCCTGCTTCCAGCCCCCCCTGTTCCTCAGGGGACAGCCAGGGAGGATGAACCGGAAGGCACTGAGTTGGAAGAACAGCTCCTCCTGCCCGCCGCAACAGCTTCTGCTGCTCCAGTGCATGTCATTGCTTGTAATTGTGCTTCTCTCTCTCGTTCCCGAGTCTGTCGAGAGAAGCACAATTACATCGACAGACTCGGGAACGAGAGAGAGAGAGATCTACCGTTTTCATTGCACAATCGATGATGGAGGGCGGTGAAAGAGAAGACGAGCTCAATCTGCGCTAGGTTCCACGATTTCTCTCTCTCGTTCTTCTTTTGGCGGGAATTTGGGTTGGTGAAAGAGCTGGGGTTGAAGAAGTTTTGGCAAATTGCAGATTGCTCCCCCAACTTTTCATCTTATTACGTTTTGCTCCCCCAAATTTGACAATGATCAAATCGGGGAGGTAATATACGCCCATTTCATTGTGATCAAATGATATTATCTCAAATTCCTCGGCGATGTATTCTTTTGTTGTTTACATGAGTTGACAATATATGCCGCGAAAGAGAGTTAAATGTCGAAAATATCGAAAATAAATCAATTCGACACGCTTAAATGTCAAAGCATCAACTGCTAAGAGACGTTTCATAGAGTGTTTACTCAATTTTAAGACGGTCTAATCATCAAAACGAAACGAAAAATTTTGGATAAAGAGTCCGTCGATCATTTCGCTTGGATTATGTTTTTCATTCCCAGTTCTTTCTCCTTCAATTTTTCTGCAACAGTAGGTGTCGGCGATGGAATGTGATCCTTACATTACCAGCTCTATAACTTCGTCAAAAGGTTTGTGATCCTTGTTCATTTGATTAAGTATTCGTGCGATCACGATGCGATAGATAGTATATGCGAGCCCAATACACGCGAGTCTTAAATCATGTTGGTCTCACGTGAAACCCGACCCACTTAATTGAACAACTCGCGAACGTTGAGCTGAAAAGCCAAACTGCACTAAGTGGATAACTATCTCCTCCTTCCACTTGCTCACACTTTCTTCTGAGCTAAGGACATTATTATATGGCGCCGTGTTTCTGGACCCTTAACTCCATCAGCCATAGCTGTTGCACCGAGCTTCATGATTCATGTAGTATTTATATACAGCAAGTTGACCTTTTCTTTAATCTTATCTGTACTTTTATTTTCGCTTTTCGTGTACAACACACTGCTTGCCGGCCGATCCGCTGTTTTCGTGCGTTTGATTAATGAAAAGAAATCATTTTCAATGCTTTTCGCATGCACAAATCAAACGCATGAACAAGTGGGTCAGTCCGTATCCCATCAATTGTCAACTGTTTGACCAGGACCAGTGTGATGTGGCTCTCCAGCTCAGAGATCTGATAAAGCAAAGAAAAAGATTCAGTGAACGGTGTCCTTTTCTTTGTTTGGCTGTGCTGTGAAGACCAAGCAATGATTTTCGTTATTTTATGTGCGTATGTGTAGCAAACTAGAGCCTGATGAGGCAAATGGAAGGAACAAGCATTCCGGTATAACATCACTGTATCGCAGAAGTTTCAGCCATGCTGAGCTGAGAGCTGATGGTGGAGATGTCAATTGGTTCCATTCGGCTGCTCTTTCTCTGCATTCTCACTGCAATTCCAGCAAATGGGCAGCTTCAAACAGGTCAGCAAATGGCTTAGTTTTCTTCTGATTTCTATTTGATTGAGGAATGGAACCTGTTCCTGCAAGTTGTTGCACGATTTTCCGTGAACCGTCTTGTGATTGATGATTGTAGGCAGAACATGTTAGAATAGGCTAGTGAGAAAATGGATGTGGTGTTGTGGTCGTGGTTAAAGATCATTTGGTGTTCTTTCTTTTAAGCGTCTGCAAAATGTTTGCTCTGTAATTTGTTCGAAATAGGCTTCATAAGCATAGACTGTGGCGCGCCCGTGAATTTCAAGTACGTCGACCTGGACACCGGAATAAGTTACGAGTCTGATGGAGCTTACACCGACACCGGAACAAACAGGAACATCTCTTCTGACTATGCATACCCGAACAAACCCAATCTGCCTCAGCCGCTTTCGGATCTCCGAAGCTTTCCTCAAGGAAACAAGAACTGTTACACCTTAAGACCTGCTGCAGGTAACGCCAGCTTGTATTTAATAAGAGCTAGTTTCTTTTACGCAAACTATGATGGACTCAACGATCCGCCTCAGTTCGATCTCTATCTCGATGCCAATCTCTGGATAACGGTGAAATTCGGCAACGTTTCTGACATCGTGACCCCAGAGATTATCAGTTTTGCATCATCGGAGGCTATCTACGTTTGTCTCATGAGCATTGGTGCGGGAGTTCCTTTCATATCGGCATTGGAGCTTAGGCCGCTGAACAAGTTGACATATGACTCCGAGTATGGGAAATCTGCTTCATTACTTCTCTTTCAAAGGTTGAACGTTGGCTCAACGAATATAAGTGGCAGATACAAAGATGATATATACGACCGCGTTTGGGCTCCTTATGTTTCCCCTTCATGGGAGGCAATCAATACTTCGTTGGCAGTTAATACACATGAAAATGGCTATGAAGCGCCTCCTGAAGTCATTCAGACAGCTGCTAGGCCGCGGAATGCGAGCGAACCCTTGGTTTTGCGCTGGACCTCAAGTAATGCAAGCGATCAGTTCTTTGTGTACTTGTACTTTGCCGAAGTCGAGCGGCTTCAGAAAAACATTTCAAGAAAATTCAATATATCGTGGAATGGATCTCAAATCTCTGGGCCTTTTAGTCCGCGCTACCTCTATTCAGCCACGATATCTAATTCAAAAGCCTTGGTGGGAGGTGAACATCGAATCGTGATCTACAAAACAGCGGATTCGTCTCTTCCGCCCATACTGAATGCTGTTGAGATTTACAAGGTGAGGTTGCTGGATGAATTGCTAACAAACAGTGAAGATGGTATGTTCTCTTGTCTTAGTGTCTGAAATTTTGATTCTGCATAGCCTATGAGCATATTGGAATCAGTAATGAGGACTAGTCTCAAGGAATGGTTAACTAGCGAAAGCAATTGAGGTTGAATTTGCTTGAGATGTGAAAAGAAGGGAAGAGCGAAAAAAACTGCATGCTACTGCAGAAATCTTGGAATCAATACTTATGTTAAGGCAATTTCATGGCTGTTTAGTATATGCTTAAACTAGATATGAAAGTCTACACTTCTTTCTATCTACTCCATCGCATCTGATACTGGATACAGTCAATGCTTTGCTTAGTGTCAAAACAACATACCAAATAAAGAAAAACTGGGCCGGCGATCCATGTGGGCCGAAGAAGTTCCCATGGGAAGGGCTCGCATGCAACTACAGCAGTTCGATTCCCCCTCAAGTAATCTACCTGTGAGTTCTTGCGGCACATTTGGTCTGGGTCACATTAACCTGTTGGGGTGCAAATTTTAGCCTCAGCATGTCTTCTATGATGTATGCAGGAACTTAAGCTCGAGCAGATTGAATGGGGCAATTGCTGCTGCTTTTGCAAAACTTCTATCACTGGAATCCTTGTGAGTGTACTAAGATTTCCATATAGCTCGGCCGTAATATGCCACAATTTGGTTTGCTAAAATGAACTTTAAGATTCACTTTGTCAGCTTGTAGCATCTCAAAAAGTATTATCTTGTTTAGGGACCTGTCGAACAATAGCTTAACCGGATCAGTGCCTGAGTTCTTGGAAGAACTCAAAAACTTGAAGTACCTGTAAGTAGACAGAGTTATCTTCATCTGCGATATGAGTAGATACACTAATTGTATGAGATGATTACTTGACTTTCAGGAACTTGAGAGGCAACAATCTATCGGGAGCTGTGCCTAAAGCTCTTTTAGAAAGATCGAATGCACGGTTGCTCACGTTGAGGTTGGTATGCTCCTTTTGGGTCAATGACTGTCGTGGATGAGCCCATTCTTTTCCCTCCACACGTTTCCGTCCCATGTTACCAATTTTTTTCTCCATGAACTCAATTTCCTCTCTTTTCAGTGTCGATGAACAAAACCTTTGTGGCTCTGCTTCTTGCAAAAGGAAGAAGAGAATCATCATTCCCGTCGTTTCATCAGTGTTATCAGTGATGGCCCTATTTGTTACCCTGGTGGTACTCTGGCAACTAAGAAGTAAATGGAAATTAGGTATTGATCTCCTTTTCCTTTTCAACTGAATGTTCTATAGCAAGCTTTAGAGAGGATGTGATGTGGTGCCAGCAGGACTTAGACATCATAGATGCACGGAGACAGACAGACAACAAGGAAAGCTTTATGATTGTATCAGCAACAATCCTTCTTTAAATCAATGGCACCGTCGATGTGATAACAGTAGCAAGTCATCAATATGGACATAGAAAAGGATATCTCAGCTAGGCATTGAAGTTAGATGCATATCTAAAACCCCGAAAATAGAATCATGTGCCAGATTAATCGGAAACTCCCGTCCATGTCAAATCATCACAGGAACAGTTTCTACAAACGAGGGAGGAAGATATTTAGCATCAGAGAAGAGGCATTTCACATATCCTGAGGTTGTAAGCATGACTAACAACTTCCAGACAGTTATTGGGAAGGGCGGGTTTGGTGATGTCTACCTCGGCATCATGAATGAAGGAATCCAAGTTGCAGTAAAGATGCTATCTGCATCATCTTCACAAGGGCCCAGAGAATTCCAAACCGAGGTTCGTACTATACTCTTAAAAATCAATGTCCCTAGCACATTCGAAAAAACCTAAATGCCACACGACACGCTGAAGTACATTAAAGATAGTACAGGTTTCATTGCTAGCCACAATGACCGATTGTAGATGATCCCTTTAGAGGTCATTCCATCGAGACAAAAGAATGTATAAACTTGTATCGTTTTCATGCAATGAAACTATTGTTTACAGAATATTATCGATCTAATCTTGAAGAATGTTATCTAAGTTACTATAGCTGCTGGTCCATCTGCAGGCCGAACTTCTAATGAGAATCCACCATAAGAACTTGGTCTCCTTCATTGGATACTGTGATGAGAGCAACAACATGGTGCTGATATATGAATACTTGGCTAAGGGCAATCTGAAAAATTATCTGTCAGGTAATTATACCAGAACAAGAAAGAAATTCTGGGCAACATATAATTATAGGCTTATATAGTATCATGCCAGAACAGTTAGGACACTAATGCAATCTTCTCCTGCAGATTGTGATTCACGTACATTGAGTTGGGAATCAAGGCTTCGCATCGCAATGGATGCTGCACAAGGTTAGCTTTTCTATATCATATCAAAGCTATAAAAACAACCTACTCAGGTCCTCATACCTTAATGGTTCGGTCACATTCTTTTGCTAATGAACTTGAACTTAAGACGTCAATTCATGAAACGCCATCAATCTTTTCCTGACATCGTGTGTTTCTCCTCATGTTTCATCCTGTAAGTTCTTCTGAACATTGTTGCTCACCAAATGTCAAGTCACTAATCCAAGTTCCACCAAATGCTCATGGTTTTCTGTAAGACTAGTAAAGAAACATGTGCATTGCACGTAAGGAATGTCGTGACTTCAAAGGTGTATGAAAACATATATCCTATAAGTGAAGTCGAGTCCGTTGAACTTTAATGTGGTTGTGCGGTAACCTTAATTTCAGAAGAAGAGAAATCTGAATCACGTGACAAAACATTCTATTTGCAAGAAAAAATCAGCTAGATTTACATTGAAAAGGTTATGCTCGATGTGAAATTCATCATCCTAAATAACGTACGAATTCGAGTTCCTTAAAAATCCAGTTACGACAAAAGAACATGATAATGGCTTTAGTTCCTTAGTATCCAATGTAATCAATCTTTGTATTCGATCTATGTGCAAGTAAGATCTCATACATCTGTCGGTAATATACTCAAACATTAGATGCCTACTACTTCACTGAAACAAAATAATCAGGACACTGAAAAGATGGCATCAAACATTTTCAGTAACGAAAACAGGAGTAAAAATCATTTATATATCATTTGATTTATGATCCATCTTTCTTCCATTATAATAAACGGAGTTTCGGATGTTGGTCTGCAGGACTCGAGTATTTACACCATGGATGCAAACCGCCGATTGTTCACAGAGACGTGAAGACTTCCAACATTCTATTGAGCGAAAGCATGGAGGCTAAAATAGCAGATTTCGGACTTTCCAAGGTTATCCCCAGTGACGGCCTTAGTCACATGACGACTTCCGTCGTGGGTACAACCGGATATCTTGACCCAGAGTGCGTGTTACTGCGTGAATGTCACTGAAACATAAAGCCTTCGGCTAAAGAAACATTGATTTCTGCTGATATTAGCTTTCCGTGATTTCAGGAATACAAAGCATAAATGATAACTAGGGCCATCTCTGATGGTTTTCTGAATCTCGTCCCGTCTATGCAGGTACTACATTTCTCGCAAATTGAATGAGAAAAGCGACGTCTACAGTTTCGGGATTGTTCTGTTGGAGCTGATCACGGGACAGCCCGCGATCATCAAAGCCGAAATGGCTGTCCACATTCTGGAATGGGCGAGTCCTTTCATTCAAAGAGGGGATATCCTAGACCTTGTCGATCAAAGGCTGCGGGGAGACTTCGACGAGAGTTCAGCGCGTAGAGCGGTAGAGATAGCAATGGCATGCGCAGCATCCACGTCCCTACATCGACCGACCATGAGTTACGTGTTGCCAGAGCTTAAGCACTGCTTGGAAATGGAGTTGTCCAGGGGTTTGGAAAGGACTGCCGGACCGAGGGACGAGGCGATCAGCATGACGGTTTCGACTAGTTCGCCAGAAATTCTTTCAACCAACTTTGATTCTATGTCAGCTATTTCGCCAAGGTAGCGGATTGAGTTGGAATGGCCACGGATTTGATAGTCGTATTCTTAACCATTGTAACGTTTGTTGTGAACACTCTCACCAATGTCATCCTTCTGTCATTAGAGGCAAATAATGATGATAATGGTTGCAATTGTGTGTATATGTGCTATCTGGGATATTAAAGTTTGTGAATGTTTCTTTTCTTGAACCCCACTTAATCAGCTGTGCTTCAAATTTTTTTTTTGAACCATGTCACTAACAGTTCGTAAACTTTAACCTAATATGTCATGCCGTGTTTGGACTAATTTGGACTATTTATAAATATTCAATATAGTCCCTAAATTTTCAGATTGCTCAATCTAGTCCTTCAACATTCCATAATGAAGTCAAATCCGTCTTTGCTACTATTCACAAGTTTTCATAATTACTATACTACCCAAATTTTAGAATATGTTTTTATTTCAATCTATTTTCTTAATTAAAAAAATGCTATCTTTTCAATACCTTTTCAGTCTTTATAGATATTATGATAGTTTGGTTTAGGTATATTCTAACTTCTGATGTCTATAACAATAAAATAGAACCTCATTTAGAGTTATATTGGGTTGACATTCTTGCTAATTTTAATAATAAGTGTTTTCATGAAGATATCTAAAAATAATATTAATTCATCTATAAATAATCGTACATCTGAATGTTGTTCCTAAATTTGTACATAGATAAAATTTTCATGCTTTGTGTTTCGTGTTTCTTAATTAAATTCAGTTAAATCTATAAATGAGAAAACTGAAATAGCATGTAATTCAACCCGATACAACTCTAAATGAGGTTCTACTTTTACTTTAATAGAGATCATGAGGTAAAAAATAATTAAATGAAACTATTGTAACATTTATAATGACCAAAAATGCAAAAAAGTAACAATAGATTGAACATTAGAAAATAGTTCAAGGACTACATAAAACTAATTATAATGACCCAATATAAGTTTATTGTTTTCAATTCATGAAAACGTTTTCTATAGATCGATTAATTTTCCATTATCTAAACACCGGAAAGTTGGAAAACAATTGCCTGGAAACAGTTTCCTTTCAAACAAACGGACCCTAAACATGGATTAGAATAAAAAATTGGCAAAGTAATTAATCTACTCAACAAAAAATATGTGTATGCTCAGGTGGGGCTGCGCCATCTCTTGTGACTAATCTCAGTGCACCAACCAAGCAACAGCAACAGCTGATTCTGATCCATTTACTTGAATACTACCACACAAAACTCTTTGAGTGCACATATTTTTTTTCCTGATTGTCCATATCAACAACGTGCACAACTACATTTGCTGTCGTACATAAGCTCCTAAGCATGACCGCTTTTTTCTTGTATTGAAGCAATTCAAACACGATGTCAAGAGAACGCCAGTTAGGGGTAAAAATCCGGGGGTTGACGCAAGTTCGATAGACTGAAAAACTAAGGGTGAGCGATTCTAGGTTTCTTTCAGGTTTCATGTGGAACCTAGAACCTACCCTCCAATATAGGTTCTCCATTTTTTGAAACCTAAAACCTACCCTTTGGAACCTGGAATGTACCCTATCCCAGGTTCCATGGTAAGTTCCAAAGTCTAACAAGTTTTTTTTTTATTACATTTTTAGTTAAACAAAACAAAAATGAATGCAATAATATTGAACAAACTTGTCATTCATTAAAAAGAATACAAAAGACTAGTTTTCCTAACATTACGGTTCAAATAAATATAACTAAAATGAGTAATCATTGCGTAAATCGATACTAGGGATGAGCAGTTTCATGTTCTGTATAAGTTCTACCAAGGATAATAAGTTCCTCATTTTTTGGAACTTGAAACATATCCTATCATAGGTTCGAGGGTCAGTTCCAGAATCTACTCAGGTTCCACTTGTATTATTAATTAAACAATTGCAATGAAACAGTACATTTAATAACTACCACTTACTGCTATGATCCACTAACCATAATTTATATTTAGACATACAAAAAATATGAAATATTAACAAATCGTAAAATGAAAGCTCAGACTAGTGGTTCTAGATCATACACTCATCATCTAATGCCATGAAACATCGCAAGATCACGAAAAAATAGGTTCAGATTTCATATTTCACCTACCTAAAATTTGGAATCTATCAATCGAAATAGGTTCTTTAATTTTTGAAACTTAAAATCTGCCTTCTATATCTTGAAATCTAAAAGGTTCTAACTGATCAGGCTCTCCGATTTCAGAATAAAATCAGGAACCATGCTCACCCCTGTGAAAAACCACCCTCTGAAATGTATCTGGGTTTTAACCTGCAAAAGTCAAGGAAGCCAAAAACATTAATGGAGCGCACCCAGAAAGTCCTAAGCACTCCGTCTTTTCCATCTTTCTTGCTTGTCGTTGAAAACAAGGCAAGTGGGCAAATTTTCAAAACGCTATTCAATGGATCCTTCCACATCAAGCAATAGGGAGGCTGGCGATGATCTTCTTCTTCTTCTGGTCTGAACGGAGGAAGTTTCGAGGAAGCCGAGGATCTATAAAGCCCTATAGTTGCAGAGACGGACTAATCGTCAGTCTACCACCCCAGATGCTGCCTTTGACTTTGACGAAAGGAGGATGATGACGCATGGGATTGGAGCCATTATATTTAATGCTGGAGAGGAGAGGAGAGGAGAGAGCAGACTAGTAAGATTTGGAGTCCTCAAGCTCACTTAAATGCTGCTTAATATAATAGCGAGCAAGGACTGACCTACTGTGACCCATTTGAATAAGGGAAACGTTGCTGTTGAATTGAGAAGAGAACTACTTTTCTTTTGTAAAAAGATGGGATGGATGATGAGGAATTTCCCCGCTCATGCAAAGAAACTTGGTCTCTCTGCCCTTGTTGAATGATCTTGGGTCTGACCATTCCAAGCTTGCTTTTCTCTAGAGAAAAGTTGGACGATTGTGATCTGGATTGGGACTTTTTAACAAAGGGAGATTTGACCATGAGTGGCTCCAACACAATTGAGACGCACGAAAGAAATCTCCGTATTGTAAGATAGAGCTCAAATTCGAGTCCATGGACTTATCCGATTAGAGGGTCATTCACTCAAAATTTAAATCAATTAGTTATTAGCTCACTATGATATATCATTGGTTCATACCACCACGATTTTATGATGTGCGGTTTCGTCTAACCCCCTCCATTGAATGCACCTCAATCGATCTCCACTCGCTTGCGAGCCTCCTGTGCTGCCACGGCAACCATCATTGCCAGCCATGGACCTTGTTGCCACATCATAACTCTTGCCTTCATCCGTGGTCTCTCTTCAGCCATACCAACCACGATGGCAATCTTTACCCGACAATCGTGTTGATTACGAGATTTCTTCCTCAAATTTACTTCATCAAATACCAATACAAATCAGGAGTATCGACCAATCAAACACTACTCCGGTTGGGTCATGCATCACAAGTTCAACTACCTATCATCGAGAGAGCCAAAATCCAAGCCCAATGATACGTGCAGTTAAACTCACCGTAGTCAAAAGTTCAAGCTTATAATTATACGTCAGCTACATCATATTAAGTCATCAACTACTTCCCAAAATTAATTTTTGAATTTGGCGTCAACAGAATTTCTCAAACAACTATATCATTGACATGTAGATACAATATCACACACTAATCTATGCGTGGAAAATGAGATCACCAATTTAATATGTGATAGCATGTCAAATGTCATACGGCATAAGCATTCATATGAACGATGTTCCCCTCTCGACAACTACATGAGGGCACGAGACAATTAATGTTGATAGACTTATTGGTGGCTCTATTCAAATTTAGTTGGGTAAACCAAGAAAGATCGTGCAGCCTATACAAAGGGTGTCTACCTTTTCTTGTTATAATTACTAGTCTTTGTTTATACAAGATTTCCAGACGTACACGTGAGCTTTTAACTTTCTCGACGCGCTTCATTCGTCTCCATTAGGAAGTTCACGTGCAATTTCAATCGTCGAGCAAGCATGTCATTCAAGAATATAAACCATATGTCCTAATTCGATGAAGTTTCACGCAATTTCCTCGTTGATTTCGATCGTTCTCCCGCACTTTATTCGGTAATTGGGTTTTTACAAAGCCGTCGAGACTTCAACGTGTATTAGAATATATTTACTTCTGCAATTTATTAGGAAGTTCACGTGCAATTTCAATCGTCGAGCAAGCATGTCATTCAAGAATATAAACCATATGTCCTAATTCGATGAAGTTTCACGCAATTTCCTCGTTGATTTCGATCGTTCTCCCGCACTTTATTCGGTAATTGGGTTTTTACAAAGCCGTCGAGACTTCAACGTGTATTAGAATATATTTACTTCTGCTTTAAAGTGGAATTCGGTAATTTAATTGGCCATCGATCATCCTCGATTAGTCGACCCAGAAAAAAAAAAGGGCCATCCTCGATTAGACTCTGATCACTAATTGAATCCATTAAGCTTTTCGAGACCACAATTCTGCGAAAAATACACGTAACAGTCATGTGAAGCCAAATTGAGCCAGTTTCGAAGAACTTTCGACTTTTAAAAATTCTCGACATCTTGTGAACCTTGCAGATCTCGTACTTTTAACTCTTATATTTTTCATAATTTTTTTTCTAAATTCAAAACATGTTTTCATTTATAAATCACAAAGCATTAGCACCAAGTGAAAACAATATACAATTAGGAGTTCGGAGACTTTGGAGGTCCATGCACTTGTCCTTTCCCCTTCCACGAGTCAACAAGCAACTTCAGTGCGACGCGGGTGTGTATTATTATATGTCTAAGTGCGGATCTTGCCTCGTCCTTTCGTAAGGAGTAATCGATTCTTGGTCTGATCTGATTCTTAGACAATTCCGTGAAAACCGATCATTTTAAGCACTTCATTTTGCAGTGAAGTTTGATATTGAAAGCAAACAAGCCTGTTTAGAACATAACCCATCATATTCTCATTTCACTGTGAACATTTTGAAATAGTATAAAATAAAATCCCACATTACCTAAATAGATTTCCCTCGTAATCGAGTATCTTGCCTACATCATTTGTATCTGAACCACAATCTAATCGATAAACTTACTCTAATTGAACACATAATTTGGTCAAACCTGCCCTGATGTGAGTTAGCTAAAGAGGAGGCGAGAGCATCGTGGGCGAATTCGAAAAGACCGAAAGAGGAGAGCAAGTGGAGGCATGTGTGAGGAATTCTAGATTATTAGGTTTATATTTAAAAATAAATAAGTAATAATCGGTCTGGTCTCTCTTGAAAATCAGAAACCGGATCATCTTAGACATCGGTTTCACTTTTGAGGAATCGGGAGCGTCTTGCTCATTTCTACTTTTCGCTTCAATATAGAAGGAGGGAGACAGGAAAAAGCATGCTCAGAGAGAGAGAGAGAGATTTACAGTCAGTCTCAGAGATATGAGAGGGAGAAGGACAAGAGATGCGTTTGATTCCATTGCAGGAGAAGGGAGAAACATGCAAGCTTGATGAACCCTTGACCAGTCAGAGGCCAAACCGAAACTGGTGTGCTGACTAGAAAGTCACCCTCACAGACAGAGCCACGTGGCCATTGCTAAAACGCTCAAACAAACAGCAACGTTTACTCTTAACATAGGACAATCTTCAGCCTCCACGCTCTATTTTTTCTGTACTTTTTCTAGCCTTAAACATCTCTCCTGAATCGTGTTTCTGATATCCCAGTTAATCAATCGACGAGTTAAAGCTATGTCAGCCAAATGAAGCCGCTTTGTTCGCACGACCAAAACCCGTTTAGGATGTCATAATCGAAATCCAGAAAGTTCTGCTCCTCCTCCTCTGCATTGACTTCATCGTTCCCACGAAACGCGAGAGAAGACGAAGCGGTGGAGAGACTGGATGCCTCTTGCAGCGATGTTGAAGAGGCGGCGCCGAAGTTGTTCCCACCAGTGCCAAGATCCGAACTTTCCACTGCATTCGGGGCTAGAAAGCTCGGTGCTTTCTGGCCCTGATGATCGAAGCTGCTGTATTCTTGATGGCCTGGACTCGTGTGTAACTGGGGCAATGCGCTGAAACTGCTGGTGTAGAAGCAATATGATGATGAATCTACGATATGGTCATCGTGGGTCTCGAGCTTAGGAACGCCAGAGGCCGCACGCCCGCCCAAGTTCTGATTTTTATCGCTCCTGAGACGAGCCGTTTGTCCCGCAGAGAGGAGCTTCTTCTTCAGCTTGGTGTTCCAGTGGTTCTTCACATCGTTGTCTGTCCTTCCGGGCAGTCTCGAAGCTATTAACGACCATCTGGTCACGTCACAACAAAAGGGACACAAAATCATGAAAACACGAACCGACGGATCCCTCGAAAAAACTCAAACCCGACGCGCAAATTCATTTCGTATCAAAAGTTGAGCTGAGTGGCAGCGTAAAAATTGAAACTTGCCTGCTTCCTAAGGCGGCGTAGAGGGCCAAGATGACATAGTCTTCCTCCTCAGTGAAGCCTCCATGCTTGATGTCCGGCCTCAAGTAGTTGAGCCATCTCAGCCTACAACTCTTGCCACACCGCCTCAGCCCTAGTCGTAGCAGCGCCGCCAACAAGACCAATACCACTCAGAAATCCCAGTATTGTACTCAGAAATCACACTCCAGTCAAAACCATACTTGAGGAAGAAGAAGCAGAAGAAGAAGAAGGAAAGTTCTCCTTACCAGCTTTGGTGGGCAGGGTGATCCAGTTACCACCAGAGCCATGCTTGTGCATGTAGCTCTTGAGGATGGCGTCCTCTTCAGGGGACCACGCCCCTCTCTTGACGTTGGCTTTGTCGCAGCAAGGAGATCTTCCCATGATTAGGAGCCCTCACCTCACTCACTCCCTACCACCACAACGGCAACAAAACAGGAGAGAGAGAGAGAAAGAGAGAGAGAGGCGACGATGGTAATTGGCAATGGACGATTATATACACACACGGACACACAAACACATGTTTAGGGACTTTTCTACTAAGCTTTATCTTGCTGACCAAAAAAAAAAAAGTAAAACTATCAAAAACCCCAAATTGATACACGTGTGACAATTTTACCGAATTTTTTTTATCATAAAAAATTCTAAACTGATACACCTGTGATAATTTTACCTTAAACTTGTTTTTTACCACTAAAAACTCCAAACTAGTACACATGTGATAATTTTACTCCAAACTGGTAAACTTGTGATAAATTTACCCTAAACTATTTTTCTGATCACGAAAAATCTCAAACTGGTACACCTATGATAATTTTACCTAGAACTAATAATTTTTTAATATTATTTTTTATTTTTTCGAATTTATTTATTTTTTCTTTTTTTTTTCTTCATCTTCAACCTCTGGCCGGTCGCCGGACTGGCGGCCGGCCAGAGGTTGAAGCTGGCGAGGTCTGCCCCGCTGACCGCTGGCGAGGGCTATCCTTGCCCGCCCAAGCAAGGTCGGCCCTCGCCGGATCTGGCGAGGGCGGCCCTCGCCGGCGTCGGGCGAGAGCTGTCCTCGCCTGTCCAGGCGACGGTCGCCCTTGCCCGACTCAAGCGAGGGTCGCCCTCGCCCGACGCTAGCAAGGGCAGTCCTCGCCAGCAGCCGGCAGGGCCGACCTCACCGGCTTCTGCCTCTAGCCGATCACCAATCCAGCGACCGGCCATAGGTTGAAGATGAAGATAAAAAAGAAAAGAAAAAATAAAAAATTTAATAAAAATTCGAAAAAATAAAAAAAATAATATTAAAATTTTAGTTCGGGATAAAATTGTCACATGTGTATCAGTTTGGAGTTTTTTGTGTTATGTTCGAGATAAAATTGTCACAGATATACTAGTTTGAGGTTTTTGATAGTCAAAAAAATAATTAAGGATAAAATTATCACATGCGTATCAGTTTGGGATTTTTTATGGTATTAACTAAAAAAACTAAGCTTTTATCTTGACCATGGTTTGACTCTTCGGTTTAATAGTAAGGCTGCATTTCTTCTTTCCCTTTATCCAAGGCACCAATAAAGTAGGTTAATCACCGATCATGAACATCGCTCGCATACAAACTTAATTAAAAACATATGAATAATCATCCGTATTTATAACTCGATAATAAAAAATCCCGAAAAAAATGGACCAAGACATACCACCATCAAAAACGAGTAATTGTACTGAGATTGATTCATAAAATTCATCTATAATATAATTCGATGGGTGCTTTTGTCTCTTCGACAAAAGTTTATGGGTTTTTTTTGGGTCAATTAAAAAACCAAGATATGCTTATTCAACATGTAAAAAAGTTGAGATTTTTTTTTTTGGGGGGGGGGGGGATTTTACGAATAGGGTTTATTCAACATGCTTATTCAATATGTCTCTTTCAACTACTGTTGAAAGGGCCAAGTCATTGCTCGAGGCTTGCTAATTCTCAAGCTACTTTTCGTTTGTCCCCCTGTGGGTCAATGCGGGCGACGTGTGTGTGGTCGGGGGGGTACGGTGATTCCTAAATTGGAGCGCTCTGCCCACGTTGTCTTAGGAGAGTTTTGCAACGCGGGTTAATGTTGTTGACCTAGGATTCGGCGACGTGAGAAAAGTGAGGATGCAATTGCAATTGGAATTCTAAACTATTAAGAACCTTCGGTGCATGATGCATTTCAAATGAGGAAGCTGGTTTTTTCTATTCTACGAGCGAATAGGAAAATCTTGGACTTCCGGAAAGTATTGTAATTTACTTGGTGTCATGTACTTCTAGACGGGCATTGCTTGTGTCTCGCTAACCTCTTCAAAGCTTGGTAAGGTACTTGGCACGGTTGGCGACGATATATCATGACGTCATACTCTTGTGAAAATCAATGAAGGGCTTGAGTTCAATAATTGATGATTTCCCGGAAGAAAAGGAGGTCGTTCAACTAAATTTCTGATTTATAGCGGTATAAAGAAGCTTTCGTGCTATTCAAGCTACACTAAAAAAAAGCTTGAGCAATTGATGAAATATCTAGAATCTACATCGATTTTATTGGAATGTTAATTAGAACTACACTTGGCGCGGAGGCTGGTCCTTATGTGCGGATCTATTATTTGGAGTAACCGTGTCGAATTGGAAACTTTAAACTACTTAATTGGAGCATTAAGAATTTAACTACTTAATTGGGTCAGACTTTATCAACAGGTTTGGCCTTATGGAATTTATAGACGGTTAGGTTCTAAAGTCAAACCTTAAAAGCCATGCAAAAGTTACACCGATCGCATAAACAATTCATAAAGAACATAGGGAAAACAATCCTCACTTTCCACTTCACATACCAAATATCATCTTGAGTTCTCAAAATCTATAGATCACCATCTTCACTTTGTGCATTAAGTTTCAAATTGCATCTTAAAATCCACACATAATTTACTAAATTGCCACTTTTTATCCCAAATTGCTGCACCGCTACTTCTCAACCTATCCACCATGAGAGCTCGCCGAGGCCGTTCTAACTGGCGTTGGCCTCGCATGTAAGGCCAAGAACCGCCGTGGGGTTAGCTTGAGGGGCGACCTCGATCCAACGATCATGGTTGAGCTTTGCTATAAAGTTCGCACGACTCGCCAACTCTGTCATAAAGACTCGCAATTGGTCACGACCCTCGCGAACTTGGGGCCGACCTCGCACAGCGACCGCGAGGCACGAGCTTAGGTCGAGATTGCATGGTCGCGCTGCTCAAGCGAGCTCAACACAACAAGAGACGGGGGAGCACAGGGAGGGGCGGCGGGCGAGGTGAGGGCGTAAGCTTATGGGTCGCTTTGTGCCCCATGGGATCAACACAAAGTGGTGGCTCATAGCAGTGGGTGTGGCTCTCATTAGGGGTGTCAAAACCGAACCGAGCCGAAAATTTTGTGCATTTCGGTTTCGGTTTCGGTTTCGGTTCGGATCATCAAAATAAACCAATTTTTCTTTTCGGTTCGGTTCGGTTCGGATCGAACTAAATTGAATTAAACACTTTAGTTTAGAGCTATTTCGCCCTCTCTCTCCCCTTCTCTCTCCTCTCTCTCTTTTTGCTTGATGAACTTGAAACCAAAAACCGATCTGAACCAAACCGAATCAAAATAATTTTTCGGTTCGGTTCCAATTCGGTTTGGTTCCAATTCGGTTCGGTTCGGTTCAAGGGGGCACCCTTAATGGTTCGGTTCGGTTTTTCAAGAAAATCGAACCGAACCGAACCAAACCGTTTACACCCCCGGCTCTCTTGGCTCTTGATCGTCGCGGTGCCATAATGTTTGTGTGTAAGGAGAGAAGAAGGGGTGGAAGAAGGGCGAGGGGAGGAGGTTGGGTGTAGATTGTTTGCACGCAAAGAGGTCTTTTTAGGTCGGGAGCGATGTCGAGAGCATGTTTTGAAATGTGAGGATGGTATTTGACACGAGAAAAAGAGGCGGAGATGATATTTCTAATTTCCCCTGTATGAAGTACTAACATGGGGGCTAAAGTGAGTGACCTAATGAAAGCCAAGTCTCTACATAAATAAAGGAAGACAGACTCTGTCCAAGCCCTCAAAATCAGTAATCAATAGCTTCGAGCCCAACCAAGCTTTGATTGATGGGCAAGGATTTTTGTTTAAGCCAAGTTCAAATGATGGGTGGGCATCCAAGCCTAAGATCATGATATTATGATGCCATTTGTAATTTATGACGTCTCCCTTTATACTCTCTAAACCGAAGCGCGTAACCTGTATTTATTGATTTCCTGCTTTCTGTTGTCAGTTGTGAAGGTACCAAACGTGAACTAATTTCATGAGAAGGAAGGAAACTTTAAGCATGAAATTGAACTATTTCAGCCAGAAGAATTTCTTCCCCTATGTTCCAATAAATTAATCCAGCCGGATCTTCCGGCTCGATTCAAATGAAATTCCGTCGAAATAAGCGACACGATAGCTTTGTCTTCTTTCCCTCGCGAACGAAGCTAAACAAGCTCTTATATGGACAATGCCGCCTTGTGCAAACGCTTCTAATTTTTTATGAGATGCATGCATACTATATAAATCAAGATCATTTGGACCGTTGATCAAGTAAATTATGTGATTGGACCTGCATAATTAATGGTTAGGATAATATGCATTCACATGGCCCGATAGACTCACTCATTCTTCTATCTTGGGCCTGACTGACTGTGGCCTGTAGATATTATAAGCATGGGCTTTGTACCTCGCAATCACGACAGAACACAACATCTTAGCGGGGTCATGCAACAACAAAATGTTTGATGCAACAATTCAAGAACAATATTCCTCTCTAGAAATGCAATGCTAGGTGTAAAGGGTGTACAAATTTCATTTACTGTACCTAAAATTACATATATTGAAAAAAGAAAAAAAGACAAATCCCATCTCTCGATCAAACATAAGAATGACGGGCGGGCCAAGCACGGCCTCGTAAACTCTCGGGCGAAAAATAAGAAGGGATAAATTGTCCAAATATGGCCAAAACTAGAAAAAAAAAAGAAGGAAAAGAAAAGGCATGGTGGAGATTAATCGAGCCGCCATTTCCTATTTCTTTGGATAAACTCGATTGTCAAAATCAAGATCTCATTGAATATCTCGTGATCTCTACATGTCGTGCTTAAGCAACAGGGGGTCATATGGTTTACCTGCCTCCTTCAGTTAAATCTGCTTTCGGTCGATGAGTGTTCATTTAGTGCCTAAAAGCCAATTTCGCAGGGGTTAAACCTAACAGTCCCCCTTTCTTAAAAGCCTTAATCACGGGATTAACTTGATTAACTCATCACACAATTTCAACACACAAAAAGGGGCAAAAGCCACCGAAACCCCTAAACTATGTTCACGGTGACACAATTATCTTAAAGTTTTGTATATGACACAAAAAATCTCAAACTTGTTCATGTGTGACACATTTACCCCCCGTTAAAGTTTTTTTAATAAAAACCGTTAAAAATATGTATACATGGCTTCAGAAAGCAAGCAATGTTGACATGGCACCCACATAGCTTAAGTTAAATAAAAATAACGTTTTGATTGAAAAATCATCTGATGGAACCTTCACGGAAAGTAATTGTGTCGTATCGGTACAAGTTTGGGGGTTTTTATGTCACAAAAATAAGTTTCGGGTAAATATATCACGGTGAACATAATTTTGGATTTTTGATGTCACAAACAAAGTTCATGGTAAATATGTCACAGTAAGTATAATTTAGGATTTTTTTTGTAACTTTCTCCTAAAAACAGATAAAACAAAGGAGTGACATATTGAAACTAACAGCCCATGATAGTGACCTTGGTCGACCTATTTTGGGTTTCGTCAAAATTTCAATTGGTCACGATAGTGTGAAGTTGTGAGCCAGACACCGAAGAAAACCTAACGATAGCGAAAGCAGAGCAAATGAACGGAGAAGGTCCCGACTCCTGAGTCACGAAATCAAAGAGGGAGAGAGTAAAGACTGGCGAAAAAGGGACCGAAATGGGCTAAACATAACGTATTTATTTGATGAATTAAAAGTGGGTTTATAACCTATCCTCTAAAACCCATCCGTTTTAGACTTTTAACTTTAAAACCTATTATAACCCCTGCTTTAAGTTTTCTTTTTGTTAAGCCCACACCTTTAAGTTTAAGGTGACCCATTTAAATAAAAGTGGGTTAGAATATGAATTTGTAACCCATTTCGATAGCCCTATACCCATAGTGCACGGGATTAAAGATTTTTTTACGCTTCAGTTAATTCGACGAGTGTCTTGTAGTTAACCTGCCTCCTTTTGTCGAATCTGCTTTCGGTTGATGAGGGTTCATTTAGCGCCTAAAAGCCAATTTTGCGGGGATTAAACCTAACAGTCCCCCTTCTTAAAAAGCCTTAACCATGGGATTAGCTTGATTAATATATCACATAGTTTCAACACCCAAAAAACACAAAGGAGTGACGTATTGAAACTAATGGCCCATCTCAGTGACCTTGCTCGACCTATTCTTGTTCAAATTAGATCGATTCTCTCTCCCTTCGTTCGATCCGGCGACTTAATTTCGTTCGAGACTCGTCATGTCTCGAGCACCCGCCTCCGATCGAGGATTGTATGAACACATCGCGCCGACCATCATGCAGAATACATTTGGAGGTGGCGGAAGGAATATGTGCAGCATTCTCTCCTTTAGAACTAGACATGTGTTAAACGAAACAAGACTAGTGGACAACCTTTCTCTTGTTTCCTGGTCCAGAGTTGAGATAGGGAGAGAAAGCAATGGCATCTTCCACTAACCCTTGTTGGAATATCTCGCGAGGGTCGACTAGGACCTCTTGGCACTGCAGTGATGCGTTCGCTTCAACGCTAAACATATGAAAAGGACGACTCGTGGCTAACGAGCCCAATAGTGTCGTCCTCATCAATTTAACTCTCGAATCCACGTGGTGTCCGGGCGGGCATCGAAAGAGCCCGGGGGCGTGTACCGCGTAGACCGAGTCTACTAGATTAAGTCGATCGCATTCGGAAAAATTCGTAAAACTCCACATTAGGTCTCACCCATGTTTTTGAGTGATTCATCCACGATGATTAGTTCTATTCATCAAATCATCCGTAGATTATGTCCATACAGAATTTCCTCCATAAAATTTTAAGTTTCGACTTTTCCCTATTTAAGGCACCAATTAAGCATTAATTGTAGACTGGGCGAGCTAATATCTAGAGTTCAACCGGTTGCGAGCGGAAAGCCAAGATTGGCGATACACCTAGGCCCATGTGTTAGACAATCCAATCAAAAAACTTAAGTTGATCAATTTGTGGATGTACGTACATTCGTGAATGGGATAACACCAGTTCTGATACCATATTAAAATGTTCAACTCAAAAGCTTAAACTGATAAGT
Organism: Syzygium malaccense; assembly: GCA_031216405.1. Classification (NCBI taxonomy): domain Eukaryota; kingdom Viridiplantae; phylum Streptophyta; class Magnoliopsida; order Myrtales; family Myrtaceae; genus Syzygium; species Syzygium malaccense. Next base: position 6,764,606 of record CM062255.1, read on the forward strand.
GGTGAGAGATCACAGGAATAATAGTAGCATATAAAACCCGTTGTTAAGCGATGTAGAATAATTATTTAAACACCAACGGGATTTCTTCATACTGAAAATAGGCTGGAGAATTGCACCTGTGATCTTTGATTTGCAAATCAAGTCTTGGATCACTCGATCCATTGTCGGGTAGTGAAGTTGTCCATGATCTAGAAGTACATTCTTGTCTCTTGATTTTACATGATGCTTGGTCTTTCATGGGATCTTTGGGTAAGAGTTTGAGATTCTTCCTTCGACAATGACAGTAGTGGAGACCACAATCCGATGTCCAATTATAGGCCGGACGGTTTGAAGAAAAATTTGCGATGATAAGGTAAAAAATCTTTCCACTACCTTTGGTCGTTGAATTGGTAAATTCTCATCGGATGACAACTTTACTAAGCTCGCGAGGGTACGTAGTGAGCCACTAAGCATTTAATATGATCTCGTCGGTTCATAATCCCGCGACCCCGCCTCTCCCTCGCCTTTCGATGGATCCCAAATTGGAAAATCGCCGATGCACATAAGGGCATTCGTCATAAATTATTTGTCCGGTCCCGTTCCATCACGACTCGAGCGATCTCGACCATCCCACGTGCTGATCTCCTGGAGGACAACAGGAATACGATCTCATTCCCCGTCTTTATGGTCGCCAAGTCCTGAAAATCGAAAGGATTGAAGGGGGCGACCGGTGTCGGCAAATCTCCCTGGACATTGCCATAGAAGTTCCATGCCCCCGGGCAGAATGTTCGGTAAGAGTCATAATCACGGTTTAATTTAAGCAGAGCTCGCCATCGTAGGCTCTCACAATCGTCCAAACTTAATTTTTTTTTGTCAAAAGAGGGGGCGGGACACCCTTCTTCAATGGGGGACCGAACTGAGAATTTATTGAGGGAGCCCGCAAAGGAGCAATGGCGGTAAAGACTCTCCACACTACTCGAACCAAACTCTGTTGAATTGTCCCCTCCACTGTCGACACGCATCACCACCTCCCTTCCTTTACGTGTAAAACTAGCGTCTTTTTGGCACCTCGTTATGCTCGTGTGCAAACATTGGATAAATATGTCAAAATCTACATTTTAGAAAAATTTGCAATTAACATACGCGTCGGTTTCGCGAAAGTAACATTCATAAATGTATTTAAACATAAATTATTATCAATAATTAAAGCTTTTATTATTGACTCATTAACGAATGTTTTACAAAAAACTTAATAGTACCATTATTCCATCGGCCTTCATTTATTAAAATCCGTAACTTGTTTATTGGCATTGCTTTTAATCGATAGTTTAAACTTTCAAAATAATTTCGAGAGCAACTAAAATAAGTATTTTGACTCGGTTTTTATCCTCGAAATCTACATCGACATTTCGTCATTTTGTTCTTTCACGAAATCAATTTTGCATCAGAGCGTAATCCACTTTTGTATTACATTCGAGCCCCGGTTCGGTCCGCGGCGGCTCATGATATTTTGTCGCGTCCGGACTCGTAACACACATTTGAGGGAGAGAACTTTGAAGGACGGCAAAATATTGAATCCCACAAACGAACGAAAACCCTACCACGAAAATTGGCATTATAAAAATGAAATCTTTATCTTACAGACATGAACTCCCCACAGTCCACACATGGTAATCACTTCAGTAACGGTAGACTCTTTCGTGAACTCAAAAAGCTTTGGATGGGTTCCGGCCACAGAAGAAACCGACCAAAAAAAGAGAAAAAAGAAAAGAGGAATTAGTAGACCATGATCTTCTTCTTCCAGACAAACATATACCCAGACAGAATCAGTAAAGAAATCTTGAAACCTCAAAGACATGTTTTTTGAGTCACGATACCAGATGATGATGATGATGACGACGACGACTACTAGAATAGAAAAAAACCCTTTCAAGATCGCTGCATCAAGAGGACACGACCGTCGACGATGGCTCCCGCGACCTTTTTCTTCTTCTTCTTCTTCTTCTTCTTCAGTCGATCCAAAAAACAAACAAGAAACGATCGAGGAACGGAACGTGGAATCAACCTGTAATCAGGAGACCTTCTGCAATTCGGGAATCGGGCCCTTGTCGAACACGAAACGTCGCCGACCCTTGTGTTCTGTCTCTCTCGATCGTCGTCTTCTTCTCCTTTGGGAACTGGAACCATCTTCCGAGTTCGCTTCGGCATGCCATCGAATGGCCGCCGGTTACCATATATATGTACAGTAGCTAGAGTCCGAAATCGTTTAACGGTTTACCCTGTTTTCCCTCTCCTCCGTTTCAGATCCTATTTACAATGAAGAGAGAGGGAAGACGTAGACAAAGATCCCGCTATCACTTGACCAGGTCCGATACCCACCATACATCCGGGTAGGATTCAGGTCGGACGGTATCCAACGAGCTCTCCTTGTTCAGTTTCTCGAACATCTTGGCCCTCAGGTCCCTGCCGGACTCCACCCTCTCCATCGCCGGCTCTTCCTCGTACCCGCTCTCCCACGAATCGAGATACCCGATCCCGCCGCGCGCCGTCGGAGTGGATTGGGTGGTCGGCGTCGCGGGCACGCTGTAGAACCCGGGTCGGATTCTGGGGCCTCTGGGCGACCCGGAGCTGGTCCCGCCACCGCAGGGCATGGACTTCACCTTGTCGAGCTGCAAGTTCCTGAGGGAGGCTACCATCTCGGCCACCGGGTCCGCCCGGAACGGCGACCGGGACAGCGACAGCGACATGGGCGACGCCGGCGGGGACGAGGACAGCGACTCGACGCTCCGCGGGCTCTGCTGCCCGGGCACCACGCGCAGCTGCTCGGCCGTGTGAGCGAAGAAGCAGACGCGCCGCGTGCAGTTGAGCCCGTCCTTGCAGGGCTGCGTCCTGTACCGCGAGGGGTGGAGCCAGCACTCGAACACGCCGTGGGCGAGCTCGCAGGCGTCCCCCTTGGGGCAATGCCCGCTCCGGAAGTCGGGGCAGGCCGCGCCAGAGTACCCGTGGCGCCGCGGGTCGCGCCGCCGCGCCTTCTCGCCCGGGTGGGCGTAGGGGCACTCGGTCCAGTCGTGGGACTTGCCCCGCGTGCACCGCCGGACCTTGAACTCGTACATGCGGAATTGGTCGGACGTGTAGAGGTCGACCGGCGAGTCGGGGCCGTCGGAGTCCGGGTCAGCCTGGTGGCGGCGCAGCGCCACGATGATATCCTGCAGGTAGCGCGGGCTAGCGGCGGCGCCGGAGGCGGAGGCGAGGTGGTCGGCGTCGAACTGGGAGAGGATCTCGTCGGCGGGATCGTCGAGGGATGGCCACGGAGGAGGGATGCGCACGGTTGGGTGGAGAGCGTGGCGGGACTCGCCGATCATCATTTTGGCGGCGGAAGATGGCGGCGGAAGGGGGGAGGCCCGTGGTGGAGAAGCTGAAGCAGGCGGGGGTCGTGGGCATATAAAGCGCCAGGGACTAACCCTGGTTAGGTTTTGGCTCAACCGTCGTCAGGGTTAGGTTAAAAATGCTTCGGGGAAGAGACATCCCGAAGTTACTGTAGCGGATTTGACCAAACAAAAAAAAAAGTTACTGTGGCGGTCAAAAAAAAATTTATCTGCCGTGGGGGTGGTTTGTGTATGATAAAGCCTAAAGGGGTTGGCCTTAACTCTGTTCGGGTTCGGTTCATCCGTGGTTAGGTCAAGAGTGCAGCGGGAAAGAGAGGTAATATAGAAAGTTACTGCGTCGGTCAAAAAAATCGGTTTTGGGAGAGAGGTAATAATGCAGTGCATGCCATTATACCGATGGCTTTGGGGTCACCGGGCGCATATAAATTCAGTGCATCTCGATCTTAAGATTACATGAATCTCACGTAATTAATCAATGATAAAGGACGAGATGATACGAAGCACATGTGACATTACGAGAGATGGAGGATGTTCTGCTTACCTCGACAAAACATTTCTTCCAATGTCGTATAGATTTTATTTTACGGATGATTCGATAAAAAAAGGTATTTTAACTTCATTCTGAACATGACATGTGGGTACAATCGAAAGGAATTGTTTTAAAAAGCCCATGTTCCGTGGAGTATATCGATTTGATTTGGTATAACGAGTTGCTATGATAGTTATCATGGGCTCAAAATTTAGTCCTTGATAAAGGAAATTATTTTCCCTTTTGTATATGTCTACCCTATGGTGCAAAATTTATTGCATAATAAAAGAGGAGAACAATTAAATTGAAAGAGAAAAGGAATGGTGAGGAAAGCCTATACATTTTCCGCATATTAAAGAGATAAATGAGGGGATTGCGGAAATATTAGCATAACCAATTTCCGATTTCTCCCCTAAGTACGAAAATAATTCCTTGAAAAACGCACATGATAATTGTCAATTTATTCCTCGACTAGCTAGTCATCCATTTGATGGGTTACAATCGTGTTCATATATCTAAATTCATGTTTCGTCCGTTTGCATGTAAGTGACAATCTTATAATAAATCCATCAATTACCCGTTCAGATAATGAATTTTCATAATCCCTGCAACAGATGAAACGTGCATTTGGGCATTCCAAGAATGCCAATACTCATTCCAAATAAAAGGGTTTCCGCCAAATGGTGAAAAAACCAAGAAGTTGCAAACCAAAATTGAGATTCAATTTTAGCCTCGATTCTTCCCATAAAGAGCAAGTGCACGAGACAAAATACATGCAAGAAGAAGGAAAATCCGCTTTCCCCTTGATCCCACCATTTTTGGAAGAATTTCAGAGACATTTGACCGGCCTCTCCGTCAACCCTTCGTGGGAAAAGGACAAAAAAAAATAGGGCAGGCGTAACTATGACGCGGCTTAAAGTAGCGAGGAAGGACCCTTAGGAACATTCAAAACGTTGGGTGAGAAGTACACAGCATTCATTCATTACTGTCGGAAGTGGATAAGATCGTGCCCCCCCTTTTTTACAAAGTTCTGACCTAGAAGTTAGCTGGGGAGGCTAATCTTTGTGCTGAGCTTGAGGATAGAGATTAGGAGAGTGTACTGAGGCTTCTTTTGGAAGCAATAATGACCTATAGACATCTTTAATTTTCCCAAATAATCTCAAGGCCACTTTTGGAGCTCGTTGAATGGGATATGATAATTCATGTGCATGTGCCCGTCGAGCCTTTTAGGATGTGTATGGGACACGATCTCCCACGAGAGATACTCCACGCAAGCACCTTCCTCCATCCTCGGTTTTGATCGGTTTGCCATGTCGATCACGATACTTTTAGTAACTCGCTATGGCTAGGGAAATTTTAACTCGTTACATGATAAATTGATCGAAAGTTGACGATAGCACCGGTATTGTAATCGTAATGATAATGATAATTTCCTTTGTTGCATTCGACAAGAGAAAGCAACTCTTTGTGCTTTCAACCCGTCGAATGGGGAGATTATAATATCTAAAACTTCGTCGAGATGTTCCCGATTACTTCAATAAGAGAAGATTGACAATAAAGCATACATCCCATGCACAAACAACAAATCACACGATGCCAATAAGCAGAAAATAATTTGAAAGCCAAACTTAGGTATTCCTCCTTGGACGTGCAAGCTACGTCGCCATGGCATACCCTGACTTACGAAAACATGTAAGCAGCGTATGATCGCATAACACAAGATCAAACGAAGCAAATGGAATATAACCCATTTCTTGACTTCCCCATCAACCATACCATATTATATTTTATTGAAAAGGAAAATCCACAGACTGGCGCCACTGAATGCGAGACCGGCACATTGCATCGAAGGGAGACCCTGGAGACGATCATGCACGTACACATGTGAAGATCCTGCATGCCCCCGAAACCCTGCTTTTCAAAACCCTACCTAGCTTTTGGATTCTTCCAAAAGCATCACGTATTATTAATCGATAAACCCGCAAAAAGAAAAGGGAAAAAGGAGAAAGAAGGTGCACTTGCACATGAGCGAGCGCACCTAACGTTAAGATCTATCTGCCTCTCTACCCCATCTTTCTTTAAAAGATCGCGATCTGTCCGATTGCCTTTCCTTTCACGGAGACAGTGACTCGCGGCGTACGTGGAGGCTCTCCAGAGGCAACGCCCCCCGAGAGCCCGCCATGTGCAGGCGACGAGAGGGAAGGAAGCATCCCATCGTCATCAAAAGCTCTGCGGAATTTTGTTATGCAGCAAATCAGCTTCTTCCCCCGCATCGGGAGTCACGTGAAACAGTGACTACGGAACAATAATAATATCGGTCAGTCCTCTGCTGCTGCTGTGGTCGCCATACACCTGGATGGCTCTCGGCGTGTCTCGTTCATTGTTTCGAGGCTGTCGTGGAGACTCAGCTGCTTTCGGTCTTGCTCTTTTGTTCTGTACCCCCTTTTTGACTGCGTCCTTGGAAATTTTACCGGAAGCGTACGTGATTCGTTTATGCTGGCTTTTGGCCTTTTGCCTTTGACTGCTTCTTTTGGGGAAGCTCACGTCTTGGGTCGCTTTGGCTGAGAATCGAAACTTGGAGAAGTTCGAGCGCGAGATGTTGGCCTGGGGCTAGGGATGATGGCCGTTTAAACAGAGATATTATTGCGTGCATGCCTAGCAGTAGGCACAAATGATCGTTGGATATGTTGGTCTCCACACCGAGCATATATGCACCGGGTGCAATAATAATTTTTCGTTTTCATGGCTCCGTAGTTCTTTAAACATTAGTTATATTTTCTTCCAACCACCCTAAGTGGCTAAACACTTGTTTCACATCAAGTGCGCCGTCAATATTATGATGCAATGTCTTCCATCTCATCGCATTCGACGGGATTGAATTCCTTCTCTCGAGCGAGATCCTTTGCTCGTTGATAGGCCTCTTTGCATCTCTAGACACTTACTTTTTTCTTCTAGAAAGGGCGAAAGCTCTTCGTTCTTAGTTCTCTTATAACTGGATTCTCCAGAGCGACAAGACTCCTTCCCCTAGGTGACCTACCAATCAGTGGGAGAAAAATTAGGAAAGTAAGTGGGAGTAAACCTGTCTATCAGTCTCCTAATCTTGATTTTCATATTTGAACTTTGAGTAATGACCGGTAATCGCTCGTTACTTTCATTGTGGATAATGTATTTGGCTCTCACTGAAGTTATATCACAAAGATTTACCATGATAAGAAAGGCCATATCCCGTTGAAGAGGAAGTCAAAGGAGCATGAATTTGTGGAGGGGATGCAGACAATCTAACTAGGAGCAAGAGGAGGCATGCACTATTTAATAAGATGGCCTCAAAACTTCCACCCTGCCATCCCGCCCCGCGGTGATAGAGAACCCGTCAAGTCAAGGCCTAAGATTTGGCCAAAAGGTGCAATTGGTGGTTTCACCATACAAACATCCCCCTGCGCTTTACCCGTAAGTTGGGTGGTCAGTCAACAATACGTTGTGAATCACATTACATTTATCCAAAACAATTCTACTATAGGATATACACATATTTCATATGTAAGTTGTTACATGATAGTATAATCCATTATATATATATAGGTAATTCCAAGTTTGAAAAGCTTGAAATATCTCTAAAACAATATATGCCAGAGACGATACATCACTTACCTCCTCTTGAAGATGATACGAAATCTTTTGATCCAACCACACAATTTTCACGTTTTTTAAGGTACGCGAATGCGGGGTCCACAAAGTGCGAGGGCTCGACAAGTCATTGTGGGTCGGCCCGATGGGCTTTAAGCCATTTTGGTTGGGCCAAATTCCATTTTGAGAAGTTGAGGCCCGACCCAGCCCATCCCGGCCTGCTCAACGATCAGGTCTATCCTTAGTCGAGGTCAACAAGGATGCCTTCCTCCTTGCATCCCCGATTCCGTTGACCCTCATCAGTCATTCTATCGATGGGATCCTTCAACTCCATTTGATCTCTTGGCAAAATTTTCATTGGAAATAGTTAGTGCGATGAGATTTATGTTTTTTTTTCTCATTTTGGTTTGAATAAATTACATGTTTTATGTAGTGTCAGCAACCTATTTTGTGACTTGGATTTAATGAGCCCAATTCTGCTCACTATGTCGCTATCGGGTAGATACTTAGGATAAATGAGCTTCATTGCATAATTTTGCTGAGTCTTGTAAATACTAGCTACATAGGTTGACTCTATTAGATGTCATAAAATTCTGGTTGAGTTGTTTACTTCTGTCGTCGGTAATGACAACTCAGATATGAAGAAACTTGTTGATATCTTGTGAATGTTCTCAACCAAGAATTTGGCTATGTGATGAATGTCGATGCCAAAATTCACGTTGTCAACTCGATGTTCTTTGAGAAATATAATTCGTGAATATAGTGAACATTGGGCACTACTGTTCTCAGTGAGTTCGTGTTCTCTTTTCTTTAATTTTTGCACTGGCTACTTCCTGTCAATTTGATCCACTTGTCCAACTTAGGACAAGACGGCATAAAACAGAACGATATGAATCTTCCTCGGAACTGCCTAAAGCCTTTCTGCGGTTAGTCTCCAAAAGCAAATTCCAAAGAGGTGCCCCGACATTGACTAATAAATGCTTATTTGCTTATGCCTAGAAGGAGAGGCGATTATGTCGATGAAAAGAGGAAGAACAGGAGTAGAATCTGTGGTGGAGCCGAAGTGGCTCGGATGGGCCGTGCAGAAAGCGCAAAAGAATATCAAAAGATCGGCACTTTTGCCCCAAACGAGAAGGGGCTAAGTTAATGAAAAGTGGTAATAACTGGGTCAAGGAATACGAACAATGCAGAAACAAAATGACAAGTGACAACTGGGTTAAGATGTTGTGATGCTTCGGAAGTAAACCAAAGGCATCCTTGTGAGCATATTCCATAATAAATGAAGAATCTTCTCGCATGTTCGCTTAAGACATATCATCACGGTAATAGTTCACTCTCCAATACTCGTGGACTAGATGTTTATTTGGAATATGTAGGTATAGTGAATAGTGAAGTCCCATTTCCAGACTGCTCTTAGGATACATCAGACCACAATGGTGGGACAAAGGAGTCAAATGCTCTGAAGCAACACGATATCTACTGTTTCCGTCTTATCCTTTATTCATTTGTGCTTCTAAGCCTCATGCAGCTACGCGGTCTTCTAGTAGGCTGGATATTAGCTAGTGTCCCAAGCTGCGCGTAAAAAAGAGATACCATATCAGCTGTTGTGTCAGTTCATTGTCTATGATCTAAATCAAAAACTTTAAACAAGGAATCATGCTGCTTACATGGATCTTGAGAAATGAGTAAACCACTGTCGTAGAAGTAGCAATCACCAGGCGAGCGGGACAGTGGCTGGTAGTAGAGGTTCATGTCGAATGATGCTTATGAGACCTTGTTTCCTTGGAGCATAACAGTATTCCCTTTTTGTGCGGGTCGACAGTCGTCAGCTTTAGGAGATTGCCTGCAAGCGAAATCTATGTTGTCCTGGAGCTGATCAAAATCGGTTGAAGGCTTCGCGATGCACCAAAGTTTTCTGTTTAATGAATGAAGCGCCACTGACTTGGTCTCTTGTGCACTGAACCAACAGCTAGATTTTCGTAAATTCGTTGGAGAATTAGGCAAAAAATTGTTGAGCACGCTTTATATGTTTGCCACAGCATTGTAAGGCTTTCAATTAGGAGACAGATTGGGAAGATATAGACTTCAGCTACACAAACATGAACCTGAACCTCTTTCTTTGTTCATCATTTCACTCTTATTTTCACACACGCGCGCGCACATATGTATAAATGTGCAATAAAAAAGAGGTTTTGGAAATGATAATCCAATCTTTCTTCTCCGTAATGCAACAGCTAAGTATACTTTTCTTAACTTCGTTTGTCAGTTAAAGTAGATCACTTGCGGCCTCAGGTTACGGAAGTCATTGCATTTGATGCTTCGAAATGCACAATTACCTAAAAATATTTTCCTTCATGTCTGGACGAGACGGAATTGGCTGGTCGGAGTGGCTAACTTGAACGACAGGCCCATGTGTTGCAGAAAGATGACGAGAATCCTGTTCAGGTGTGCACTTCTTTTAGCTATATTTCTCCTATTAATCCTTTTTGAGACCGAAAGAGAAGTCGACCTACTTGCAGCATTATAAAACTTTAAACTCTATCGATCAATGTTGTGGACCTGTGGGTACTGAGACCATACCTGTAAAGCTCGAATGCCATGTGGCGTTTCTTCATTTGTAATTCACACTTTTTGTCTCTACAAATCCATTGCCACTCCATTACAGATGATATCAATATACAGTAGACAAGAGATGATGGCGCAGGCTTGTAGTTTCTCGCAAAGTTCTATCCACACTATTATGCTAGTTGGTGTCGCAATCACCCATTGCTTCCTCAAAGGAAGATGGAACTAAATCTCAAAAGTTTGAAGTGCGTATTCGGTGCCTGCATTCTGGTTGGCGCACAAGAGATAAACGAGAGCAACGGGGATGATGGCCAAAAAGTGTTTCAGCATTGCAGTTGATTGTTGAAATTGAGTGAGCACCGTGATCAAGGGGTTGAGAGAGACAAAGTAATGGCTTGTTAAATAGATGATATTGCACAATTCCTGTTGGTAATACTTTGTATAGTAGGATTTAGAGTATCAGACTTTGCATAGTAGGATTTACGCTAACACCCCTGAAGATTGCGCCACTACCACACATAAAAGGGATTTTGGGGGGCTCAATTTTGACGCACAAAAAAAGAGAATACTGGGATATCTTCTCGGTGGGTTGGAATCCAGGAGTCTCCTCATCACCGAAATCTACTATCCGACATCTGAGTTCGCTATTTATCGCTCTCAATCACCATAAATATTGTTATGCATCCATCTCCAGTCATGATCTAAAAACAGAGCGTGACCAGACTACGACGCACTGAACGAGAGCGAAAATGTTTATTTTGGAGATGGTTTCTCTGGGCCTGCAGCAATTGCGGTGCTATTAATCGGATCCGAGCATCCTAAAAATGCTCGGACTCGAAGGTCGAGAAATCCACCGGAGAGCAACCTCGGGTGGTCTCCTGTGTACGTCGAGTCCAACCTTGGGGTCATGTCCATTGGCTTCATGCTCCCCAATCATTTGGAGGGGGCCACGCAAGAAGAGGGATGATTAAGCAATTCCTGAAGGAAGTGTCCTGGGGAGAACTCTAATACTTAGTGGTTGATGCACCAACCTGACACCTCAGATGAGCACATCTCAATGTCTTCAGGCAGCAGGCTTGGACGGTGCAATTATAGTCACAACACCGCAGCAGGTTTCATTGATTGACGTGAGGAAAGAAAAAAGTTTCTGCAAGAAAGTTGGAGTTACAGTTCTTGGGGTAGCGCAAGACATGAGTAGGTGTTCCAGTCTCAGCCCGTGAGTGATTTCCGCTTCATGAAGATCATGGAAACGGGCCGAAAAGAATGACGGTCACGGAGTAGGCCTTGCAATATATTAGAGAGAGAGAGCACCGGAATTGCTGAATTCGATTGCATCTAGTGAAGTGTTTGACAGCAGCGGCAGTGGTGCGGCGACAATGTGCAGCGAGATGGGGTACATTTTCTTGGTAAGTTACTGCTGCGGCTGAAGAAGGTAGATCGTGCTTCATGGATCAGCTATGCATGGCAAGGGCACCGGCAGTGAAGAGTATCATAGAGAAACCGTTGCAGAACCAGGGTCTTCGCAAATTGGCCATGGAAAACGGTGCATAGACGACTGGCTTTGGTCTCCCGATCGAAGATCTTGTTGTCAGACTCTTTCTTTTGTTATTTTTTCTTTTCTGCTTGACCTCATTGTGATCATGCTGGGAACTGCAGAAGTGGTACATAGATCGTGTATTTCTTGGCTATGTATTTATGCTGATCCGATGGTTTTCCTAATTCTTAATGGTGCAGATATGCGATTTCAATCATATTTTGTATGAATAACTTTTGGAGGGACATCTGGTGATATGAATGTCATAAGAAAGACATATATGATCTGAATTCTGGGTTCATGTTTGTAGATCAGTACCTAATTGGACTGGATAATTCAACCTCAAGAAACACGTCATGAAAAATTATGCTCAACATAACCTCTCGAGTTCTAATTCTAGAGTTCTGGCCTTCTGGGCACAACCTTCAATAAAACTGAAGATTGAGAACATATACTATCCTTGGCATCTCTTTTCAAATTTGCACTGTTCCCTTTTTTTCTCAGAAAAGTACCCAAAATCATATTCACTTTTCACCCCGTTATCGCTTTACCTTAATCTGCTTTTCAAAATGCCACTTACAATCCTCTTATCAGAATCTTATTGCTGCAAAGACCAAACTTGCGCCTCTTTAGATTTCCAGTCCTCCGAGTCTTCCGCAAATCCTAGTCTTCATCACCCACATCCTCGCATCTCTGATCACCCACTACCGTAGGCCCGCCGCCATCGTGATAGTGCGTAGGGGGATGGAAGGCTTCGACCACTGCCGATGGTGGCAACTAAGCTTAGGCTTGTAGTGGCTACGTTTTACACATTTAAGTTTGGTTCGACAGGAAATTTAGGACTAGGAGGGTTGCTAAGCTAACGGCACCCTTATTCACAAGGAATAACGGTGCCTTTTTTACCACAATCTGCCATTGAAGATTAATTGGTAACCCGAACCTGTTTTAGCCAATTTTTTTCTGCTTATAAATTTAGTGTAGATCTTGTGCAATAATTTTGCACCACTCACTTTAAACCACGAAAAAAACCGGAAACTCAGACACAGCTGATATAAACATTGCTTCTATGAAAGAGCTCCCCTGCCCAAAACACGAAATGTTCACAACTAAATACGCTGATTAAAGCATGCCTACAGTAATCAACCATGGCAGAATGATCAATTGTAACGTAACACATTAATTATCTAGTAAATAATGTGGCCCGATCCGAATATCTCATTTCGCTGAATAAATACATGCAGGGCACTTCAATTAGTAAGTGATCCGCCGTTCATGATATGTTTAAGATAATTTTCTATTTGAAAAAAAAAATCTTTAAGAACAAAAATCATATGATTTATTGGAACACTAGATAAAAATTCCATAGGGTTTGGTTAGTGGGTGAAAAGCAAATATACTTGTGTCACGGACAAACTAGAGAATTGGATCGTTCTCGAGATTACTTGAACGAAGGACAGTGACTAATCCATGAATGAGCGGACGGACTTTGAGGATACTAAATCCTAGGGTTTTCTTGTATGTTTCAGAATACTCTCGAAGGGCGGGCTAAATTGTAATTGCATCCTCCTATAAGAAAATGGGGTAGATGGTAGTTGGGGAGATCCAATTTCCATCGTTAGATAGATGAGAGATCTATGGATACGATTGAGCCAGTATTTGTATATAAAGGGGTCTCCTCCCCTCATATGTACAACTCATTCTCACTAAGTAATACGAAGAGCTTCTTTCTTTAGTAGTTTTTTTTTTTTTTTTTTTTTGATAACCCAGGGAACCCCCGCACGGCCGATAGCCGGGAGTAAACCCTGGGGGCGACACGTGCTAGCCACCACACACGTGCCACCGGTTAAGTCACCCTGCGGCGCCCGGGATTCGAACACTCAACCTTTTGCGAGAGGAAGAGTGCGCGCTCCAGCAGCGCCACCCAGGCGGGTGGTCTTCTTTCTTTAGTAGTTTTTTTTTTTTTTTTTTTTTTTTTTCTTTAGTAGTTTCTCTCTCCACAATCTAAGAATTTTAAAAAAAAGATCCTAGTTTTAGAAAATTTTCAATAATTTTTTAGAAAAATAAAAGATTTATAGCACTAGAAAAAGCAAATAAAAAGAAGGTGTACAAATGAGAGTGGAAACAAACAGGAAACTGAGAATACTTAATGTGTTGTTCAATAATTTGTACTTCGTATAAGTTTGTTTGGACAAAGGTGGCCTATTTGCAATTTTGCAGGGCATAAGTAAACAAACGTTCCAAAGGAGTCGCGTGAAAAGAAAAGCGGCAGGGGATATTGAAACTCCAGGATTAAGATATATTCAAAGAGAATAAGGATGTCGTGGTGAGAATTCTCTCCAAATTATACGAAGAATCTTCTCATGCATGGCTTAACGCATACCATAATAGCCAATACTTCGATACGTGGGAATCACATGACTAGATGTTTATTTGGACAATATATGTACAATGAGGAGTGAAGTCCCAATTCACAACTACTTCTACATTACTTTTACCTAAAAAGGGTTAAAAAAAGAGCAAAATGCTCCGAAGCAACACGGTATCTACTATTTTTGAAAATGATCACTTATATCGGTTGATATGTTTTTGCGTTTATTATGGTCCTAAAATGTCACCTAACCATTCGATCAAAATAGGCAAATCACAACTCAGAAAAAGCAATATAAAAAAAATCACAATCAATTCCTTCAAGAAAGTAATGAAAGAATGAGTAAAAAGAAAAGTGTGGTAAAGTAACCCAATACAAACCGATCAAAGAATATAACATGACCTTATTATTAAGCCCAAGGACAGCAACCCCTGACCTCATTTCAAATCAAATCCAATATCTTTTAAAAAAGATGAATCTTCTAAATCAAACGTACTCATTAAAATACCTAGGCTATACGTACACTAACCGAATGATACTAAGCTAATTCTAATCTTAAAATCTAACAACCTAATCAAGACCTGTTTCTAAGCTATTTTCTGATTTTTCTTATAAAAAGCTTCGATTTTTTTAATTTTTTGATTTTTTAATGAAAATAGGGACCGGTCTGGATAATGGGTTGACATAGTCTCACGGGTTTGGGCTGCGGACACGATTGGGCTTGTTTTAAACTCATCAAGCCCATTCTGTTGAAACTATTTGCGCTAAGCCCATTGCCCTTTTTGCTGTTTTAAGCCTACTTTAAGCCTATAATAATTGACTAAAGCCCTAAAACCCACACTTAGTATTTCTCCCATTAATAAAACCCCCCCCCCCCCTTTTTTCATTTTCTCCTTTTCTTTCCTTTATTATTCACATATATATTTTTAATTCCTGTCCCCTCGTCGCTTGTCTTCGTCTTCTTCGTATTGCAGACTAAAAAACTCCACAAAAACGAACACTAACTACAGAACATTCAAGATTCAACTAATGATCCGTATTTTGTACGAGGGCCAATCAACTGGAACTTCTTAAATCAATCTTTCTTTCCTATATGCACAACATACCGAACTTTCCCTTTTTTTTGGGCTGAATCCCACCATGTGAAGCTTTGGATCGTCTATGATCAAATGTCCACGGACCCCTTTTGTTTTTTTTTTTTGGGGGCCACCCAAATGTCCCATACCCAAAACGTGCCCTAAACGGGCGGTACCTCACCAAAATCCCAATATAATCCCTTTATATACATAAAATCAAGGGATAACTACCCTAAAACTCCTAAAACTTATCATGAAAGCGCAATTAAGTCCTAAAACTTTTAAAAGATACAATCAAGTCCTAAAACTTTTCACGAAATACAATCAAGTCCTAAAATTTTCAAAAAGCGCGATTAAATCCAAAAACTTATCACGAATGTGCAATCAATTTCTAAAACTTTCAAAAAGTGCAATCAATTAAATGACTTGATTGAACAAATTTGACAAGTTTTAGGACTTGTTTGCGCTTTTTAAAAGTTTTAGAACTCAATTGCACTTTCGTATCAAGTTTTAGGATTTAATTTCACGATATGAAAATTTTAGAACTCAATTACATTTCCATGATAAGTTTTAGGGCTTTTAATGCACTTACTCCTAAAAATAAAAAACAGCCAATCCGGTCGTCGCCGGCGCCAAAAGATATTTTTTTTGGACCAAAAATCGCCATCTCCCCCGCTACCACCACCAGCCATTCCTTTCAAAAAAAAAAAGGAATATATATATATGCCAACTTGCTGGCCTCGAAAATAGAAAAATATTTGGCAACTTGCGACCTCCCTTGTGCGTGACAACTGACACAGCAAGGCACGCATCCCGCCGTCCATTAATCGCGTCGGGATGGAGGGGGGGGGGCTTGGACGGTTGGATTTGGCCCTCCCTGCGGTTGGCCCGGTCACGTCTCGGCCGTCCATTTTTCTCCCCGGGGCCAAAATATGATTGGGCGGCCGTATGACTGGATGCCGCGTCAGCGTCGCCTGGAAGTCGCAGTCCCGCAATCATTTTAAAAACGATCTGGTTCCACGTCACGCTGAGTCACACGCCCCCCCCCCCTGCCAACCCGTAATTTGTCAATTTCACGTGGACATATTTATTGGGTACTTTGCAATGAGGGGCCTGGCCTTTTGTGAAATTGCAGAAGTTCCCGTGGAAGGGATGAAGTATGCTTTGTGTTTGACACCCCACGATCATTTGTCAATTTCACGTGGACATATTTATTGGGTATTTTGCAATGAGGGGCCTGACCTTTTGTGAAATTGCAGAAGTTCCGGTGGAAGGGATGAAGTGTGCTTTGTGTTCGACACCCCACGATCGTGCCGTCATTAAGATGCTCATGTTATGCGAAATTGGAGTGCCCGCGCGTTTGTTATATCGCGGGCTATGGCCTGAGCTTCATGCGTTCGGTTTTTTCTTTCTTATTTTTTTTCTTTTTTTCTCGTGTCGAATCGAAGGCCATGGAATGATGGCGAGCGATGCGCGCGGGTTGGGGCCGAGAGATGGGCGGCGGGATCGAATGAATTGAATGGAATGTGGTATAAAGAGAGAGAGAGAGAGTAAAAAAAGGGTGATATGAATTTTAGTAGGAATTCGGTCGCGCAGAAGATGGTGGGTACTTATCACTAGCGAGGTGATCACTAGCACTAGCGGATGGAGAAATCCCTATGGAGACAGGGGCAAGAGATTACTACCTTAAATTTCAAATGGCGTAACGATTTGACGTGGCGTGCTCTTCCTGCAACTTAATCGAGTTAAGAAATTCAAATTAGGTACAAATTGTAAGAGAAAGAGCTAGGCATGTGCCGCTATGTCGAGCCTACAGTCATCATCTTTAAAATCAAAGTGAAACGGTTATATGCGTCTTATAGCCACATGCTAGACCTTAACAAATTTTCTCTTCTTGCAAACCGTCGAAATTCAAAAAATAATCTCAGAAAACGATATGGATCAGCACCAGAGATTAAATATTTCTGCAATTTATAAACCCGATTCGCAATTCTTACCCAGCGAGAAGGTGGCTATCAGAAAAACGTCGTGTATCGCCATCGCTCAACAAATTAGATAAATATTTCGATACTATCATTTATAATTTCGAGCTTTGAGCATCTTTATACGAGTGATCACTAATCAAAATGGATAGTTCTTACATACGATACATTGCCCTTTTTAACCCCCCCCCTCCCCCCCACCCAAAACAAAACAAGAAAAAACCCAAGTTAAATGTATATAATTACGGATTTTCCAGCCTGTAATTGTTATTGTTATTCCCAAACAAAGACTTTCCCGATTCGTTTTCTTTCGATCTCATCTAATTTACGGTCAAAGATATATATTTGGTTAGTGACACGAAGCCTCGTGGGTAAAACTCTATCCAAAATCCGATCCAATTTTTTTTTTTTGGGGGGGGCTTAATTCCCCTGGCCCACCGCCTCGAAGATCACCAATTCTTTCTCCTCAATTAAGCAAAAGGAAGAGAAAGTCCCCCTCGGTCGCGTCCAATCGACGTCGGTTCTGCCAGGTCATCAGCTCGCGACCCGATTGGTGCGTGGAGCGCACGGCTCGCCCCGGCGCGAGTCGACCCCTTATCCTCTCGCGTTGGAAAAAATCACGTGCTTTGGACTTAACGTGCATGGCCAGCGCGTCCATCGGACGGGACGGGGTGGTTGAGATAGGGCAAAAAAAATAAAACGAAAGAAATTTGGGCTGCCCCGCTTTTTTCAGTTCAGGACTCCAAACATTCCAAATCGCTGATCAGGACCTGTGAGGCTTTCGAATCGCAAGACAGGACTCCTCCTTGTCCCCTCCTATAAATACCCCCCCTCCCCCCTTTTCCATGCTACAAGCACCGCAAAAACAACGAGAGCTTCTCGATACTTTCTTCCCGTGCCGTGTTTCCCAGTTTGGTTTCTTTTCGCGTGTTGCTGTTACCCTGCCTCGAAGAGGAAGAAGAAGGAGAGGAGGAGGAGGAGGAAGATGACTATCCTCATCGAGCAGATCGAGAATGGTAGCCCCCCCCCCCCCCCCCGAGCTCACGATTTCTCTTCAAGTTCTTCTTTTTTGTTTGGGGTCTTCCTATCGTTTCGTGCATGCGAATGGCCACTCGAGGTGAGTTTTTCATCTAATCTTCTGGGTCTGGTTGTTTTTTTGCCAGGCGCCGCCCAAGCGGAGGATCAGAAGACGCTGACGATCGCCAATGATCTGGTGCTCGATGGCGGGTTTGCGCTGCCGAAGGAGGCGTCGGACGACGGGTTCGTGGCGCCCGAGATCAATGCGTTTGGTCACTCTTTCAGGTCCCCGCTCCTTATCTCTCTGGCTCACCCTGGCCCATCCTTCTGATGCAATGCAAGATTTTTTCACTTGCGACGAAGCGGTTTCTGATGGGACGGATTTCTCCTTTGTTCTTTTCTGGGTTGGCAGGGACTATGATGCAGAGAGCCAGAGGCAGAAGACGGTGGAGGAGTTCTACCGGTTGAACCACATCCACCAGACCTATGACTTTGTAAGAAAGGAACCCATCGACGGACTTATCGGTTTCTGTCGGATCCTCCATTAAAGTTGGCATCTTTTTGCCCTTCGCTTCTCGTGCTCGAGCTTACCGGAATGCTATGAACACCCCAGGTGAAGAAGATGAGGGAGGAATACGGCAAACTGGACAAGGTAGAGATGAGCGTATGGGAATGCTGCGAGCTTCTGAATGACGTGATAGACGACAGCGATCCCGATCTGGACGAGCCTCAGATCGAGCACTTGCTCCAAACTGCCGAAGCCATCAGGAAGGATCATCCTGACGAGGATTGGCTGCACTTGACCGGCCTTATCCACGGTATATGCCCCGACTAATATGCCTCAAGATCCTATTTTTATTGGCTCAAGCAAATCCGGGGTTTGACTAAGAACAGGGGATTGGAAAACTCGCCTGGAAATTCCTGTGACAAGGCTCTTATTTTTGTTTTACAAATTGGACCCTAAAAACGTGAAATGTCCGTTCATGAGCCCGCCTTGGGCGCGGCCCTGGCCTATTTGGAATTTCGATTGAATTCGAATGACCTCACATGAGATGCACGCGATTCTGAAAAAAATATCACGATCAGTTCAATTGAATAACTACTTTGTGCCGGCATTTGTCGGTTCAATTTAATCCTCGGCCAATTTAACCTGATATAATTATCTGTGTACCGTACGGCGCGGTGCGATCTCCGGTACAGTTTTGAAAAACATTGCCCTTTTGATTTGCATCGTAAGGTGCCAAAAGAAGATAGAAGATTTTTTCTTTTTCCCCTTGAAAAGGCATTTGATTGGCTGGCTTTTTCAGATCTTGGAAAGGTACTGCTTCATCCCAGCTTCGGTGGGCTCCCGCAATGGGCTGTTGTTGGTGAGTTGTTCTTTTGTCATTTTCCTATTTATATTTTTGGCCACGACTCATTTTTTCACCCAAATTTAAAAATTTTAAAACCATACTTACGACTAATTTTGCAGGCGATACGCACCCTCTTGGATGCGCCTTTGATGAATCGATTGTCCACCACAAGGTCTCTTTGCATTCCCGCAAAGTCCACTCGATTTGTACATTCAATCATCTGTGACCAAGACCTTGGTCATAACCCTAATGTTAATCTTTGTCTTAACCTTAACCATAATCTCCACTAATTTGGTGCAGTACTTCGAGGGCAACCCGGACTACCACAATCCTGCCTACACCACCAAATGCGGGATATACAGCGAAGGGTGTGGTCTGGACAACGTGATGATTACTTGGGGTCATGATGACTACATGTACTTGGTAATTACACTTCTATTTTTCTAAGGAAATTGCCATCAAGCAAGTGATTATCATTAGTAAAAATTGGTAATCATCCGAAGATAGTAACGCGACTATGCTGATTGGAAAATCTGCAGGTGGCCAAAGAAAATAAAACCACTCTCCCTCCGGCGGCATTGTTCATTATCCGTTACCATTCGTTCTATCGTACGTGATTTAAGTTTGCGATTTAGCCGGTTGGTCATTCCTTAATGATTACTGTTTTGATACTTCAGTTGATGATGAACCTTGTGCTTTCATCTTCTTTGCAGCATTGCATAAGTGCGGGGCATACACTCACCTTATGAACGAGCAGGATAGGGAGAACATGAAGTGGCTTAAGATATTCAAGTACTGATGAAATTCAAATAATTATCGGTTTTTTTTATGTGCTTTTTGTTTGGCATTGATTTGTGGGTAATTCCATGGGACTAATGACTAATTTGTGCTCTGCTTAAACTCCTGCAGCAAGTACGATCTATACAGCAAGAGCAAGGTCCGGATCGATGTTGAGGAAGTCAAGCCATACTACATGTCCCTCATTGAAAAGGTGAGTTTCCCTCAAATAATGATCGTATAATTTATGCATATGTATATAGTGTATAAAGAAGTATGCAATTTTCAATTTATTCGTGGCTTTAACATAATTTTTCAATTGCAGTATTTCCCGGCGAAGCTCAGGTGGTGATGATGTTTTAGAAGGATTAGAGGAGTTAATTGGCTGAGAAGGCAGTGCATTGCTGTTTTAGCTTTCTTCGGTTGATCTTATGTTTGATTAGTTGATGTAAAGAGCAAAAAAAAAAAAATTAATAAGGAGAAAGATGGTTATCTGATTGTTCTTCCGTCCAATGTGCAATTATTTCCTTGTATCTGATTGTTTAATGTCCAATGTGCAATTATTTCTTGTTTTAATCTCAATGCGTGTATCGTTGGCATTTAGCAATTTCGAAATTATCTTCGATTATAATTTTGCTTGAGCATGCCTATTGAGCTATTTCGTCGATAACGATAAAGGGTATTATTGATTCTGTAAAATCTCGAAAATGGTAATATACTTCGAAAGTAATTATCGGAATAATAAAATTGGTTTCCACGTTTGACAATTACTATCGCACATTCATTGTTACGTATTCCTTGTATCCATATGCAGTTCGAATGTGCATGTTTTCAATTAATGTGTACTTTGACAACAGTTTGTTTGTAAAATAAATGCACTTTTACATAAAATAAAATGCGACATGATTCAATAAAACTTACTTCTCTCACATGCTGGCTGAGCTTACGAATGAACATTAAGAAGTACTCTTTTCTTTTGTGGTATATACGTGTGCAAACCGCGTCGTATCAATACTAAATCACATTTAATTGCTCTAAAAATTTAGGTTAGATAAATTATTTGATGAAAGAGTGGTGGTTTAATGTTTAAATATTTAACTTTGTCTTTCAAGCTTAGGCTGAACTGTCGCTTAAGAGTAATGACTAGAAATTATAGAAGGGGGGACTTATAGGGGCTTGAAAAGATTTGATTTTAAGACTTATTGCCCCGTTGCCATGTGAAATTTTGCGGGAATTCAATTTTAAAGGTAATTTTTCGTCTTTAGTTTAGCCAACTAACGACGTGACTTGTTAGAAATCATTTTCCCATGCCCAAGACATGATTATTTTCTATGGAAACAAATTAACTTTTCTGGTGAGATTTCTCGTCAGGCCGCGACAAAATCTTTATTTTGTCTTGCTATTTAAATAGCCCGATTATAACCTATCCTCTTTTCTTGTTTACCATACGATCTCGACGTAAAATCACGATGACAAAGGAGCGATACATTCGATTTTAATAACGCGACGAAGAAATAAAAAAAAATAACGAAGAAATAAAAGGATGTGGGCTACATAGTACAGGGCCTAGGCCCGGCCCACGAGATTCTTCCTCGGGGATTGAAAAATGAACCTCCAAAGGAATCGACAGCAGTGCAAAATCTTAAAGGGGCCCACGAAATCAGCAGAACAAGAGCAAAGCCAGCTCAGCTGAGCGAGTTGGCTCCCATCCGAGACATGGTCTTCCGACTCGGTAGGAGTGATCGGTTCGAGGATGGATAGGTTCACGATCTAGAACAACCCACCCTAGAACCTGAAATCTACAATGTTAGAACCGGTTCTCAATTTTTGGAATTTAAAATTTAACCTGTTTGCCTCGAAATCCACCTCGAAATTTACCTTGCTTTTCCGGTCGAGTTCTGAGGTATACCCAGGGATTGGTTTTTTTTTTTCTCTTCATTTTTTAGAAATTGAAATAAATAGCAGCTACATCAAAGTAGTACGAGTAACGAAACAGCTTTAAGTAATATATCGGTACAAAACAAATAGAAATGTAAAGTAAGAGGGAAGTCAGGTTTATTTTGTGAAGATAAATCATCTTCTTCCGACTTTGGTTTTCGATGGAAGGTTTCAGTGCCCGGAACATGGAGCCCATCCGTATAGTACTAGTTCTGAATTTTTGGAACCGGGAATCGGAGCTGTGTTCCATGACCTGTTCGGTCCGGTTCCCGGATAGAACCGAACCGGTCGCATGGCCCTAATCAGGATCCTAAGAATTGCTATGCATTTGGACTAATCTGCCTTCGGAAGAGTCCTGGACTCATTTTGCCTTTGACTTTCTCCGGACATCTTTCGACAATCCCGTTCCGTAATTTGACGAGGTTATTGACGGAAGAAGTGAAATTGGACAGATCCTCCATACTTTTCTTTCTTCCGAATGATGCGTCATTCATGACCAATTTCGCAAAGAAACCCACGAATTCGGAGAATTCAAATCTTTCGAAGATTCGCGTGCTCCATCGGAATTATTCTAATCGGGTAAAATCGAAACATAATATTTCATGGTTCTATTGTTCACCGTCACGGCAATAAATGAAAAAAATTGTTCAATTCGGAACAAAAAATTGTTATCGAGTAATTTTCTTTCACTCGCAAAATTTTTCTCGGGAGTGCTTTTTAATTTTATTTTTGGCCATCGAGAAGTAGTTTCGATCGCCTTAAAATGAAATAAGTGCATTCCCGGTATCGTATGGATCGCCTTAATCGACTCTAGAGCTCCGTTTGTTTCGCAGAAAAATGAATGATTTGAAAATTATTGCCTTTAAAAATGATCGGTCATATCGCTTAAGATAATTAGCCAATGAAAAATATTTTTATCATCGACGACGATAATTTATTGTAAACGATGAAAATATTATTCATTTATTCATTTTTGTAATCGATACAGACGATAATTTTTTAGGAAAATAATTTTCAAATCATTTATTTTTTCGCGAAACAAACGCGGCCTTAATTAAGTTGTATTTGGACATCAATGTCCCTGAGATTCTAGAATTGCTCCGTCAACCCATATAATTATGATTATCCAATAGCGTGCTTTTTCTTGGAACGACCATTTCCGGTTTTGAAGTAATTATATCTAAAATGGGACCGCAGAAAGATTTAATTTTTAATTATATATATATAAATATATATATTAGAAGTCGTGACGTATTGTACAGAAAAAGAACTATAAATTATTAGAATGATTGAATCTTGGCCTTAAGAAGTGAAAAAATTAAACACTTCGTGTCTCGTCATTCACCTAACGTATTGTCACGACTCAAGTTAACGTGTCCCACTCGACAGTATGGGTCGATTTCGTGCCGAGTCGTCACCCTACCAACTCATATTATATTCCCATTTTCCAAAGATTTCGCCGTAATTGTCCATGGAAAACGAATTATATTGAACCCTAAAAAAAAATACCCTTAGAATATGCATTATACGAGGGGTAAAAAAAGAGAGTATAAATACACACGAAACCGTAGTACGTAAAAATTATTATTTTTTTCCCTATTTCACAAGGGGTTGAATGGCCCTTCCGTTCGACGAGCCATGAGAACGGTTATTTTGCAAGGTCAGAGCGATCGACTATGGTCTCGCATGATATCGTGGTAGGATCCCGAGCTCCAATCTTTTCAGGCACTTATTTGCCTCCTCCATTATAAGGTTTTACTGGCGTATGTTACGTATAGAAAGAGTCATTCGGCTTGTGAAATTCAAATAGTTAGAAATGCATATTTCTTGTTTCTTGCGTGCAAAATCGAGTTAGCAGCGAGTGTACATTTTACAATTTCCCATAAATGTTCCACTTTCGAAATTACACATACAGGTAATATAATTTCGCCGGCTACAAAAAAAATGGTTCAATGGATTTTACTAATAGCGCCCTTATAATCGATGGAGAAAAATGATCCAAAATTCTTGTTGCGCTCTCTTTCCTCGTGATATGCACAATTTGTGCTCCAAAATTAGAAATTTTTTTCGTTAAGTACATTCGACAAGTGTCTACATGTTAAAGTTAAGCACACAAACACAACAAAATAGAGAGTAAATACGATAAAGAAAAAAAAGAAAAGATACAAGATTTATCCTAGTTTAACCTTAAATTAGTACTACATTCAACATATGATTATAGTATCATCTCTCTAGTTACAACTATGAGACTGGGCCTGTGCTTAAATTACCAATAAAATACAAACCCAAACTATACAAACTCTTTTATGGCTTAGGGGCGATGCCCCCACGGCCCACTAGGGCAATGCCTTAGACCTTTGTTAGCTCATTGGGGAGCGGGATCCCCACGTCTTCCTCTTAATGGGGCGTATGAACCGTACCTCAACGACGTTGGCAATGCGTATATACTGAATATAATCGTAAAACAATGCGGTTATTTAAATGGTGGGGTCGCTTCAGATTTTGTGAACAAGTGAAAAATAGCTGCGCCCAATTGAAATACTCTTTTTCTAACTTGGTGGGAGGCCTACCCTTTTGCGCGCACACAGAAAACGAACGACAAATGCTTCTGAATTTTCTTTTCCAACTTGGTGGGAGGACTTTGTAATAATGGAAGGGAGGAAGGTGACGCCCGTGGTGACCCGAAATGAGCCGGACAGCATCGCCAGTCAGCGTTTCGTTTCCGATGATTCCCAAAGACAAACGTGGAAATTCCCAAGTTTTCCTCCTTTTCCTTGATTCCCCCTCCACTGCATGATTTGTCTCTCCTCCCTGGCCCCGCCTGAATGAATTTGTCCCATATATTAGCTCTCTTACATCAGCCGCAAGAACAAGCCACCGCCACCAATCATTCTACTTGGACACCTATAAGTGTCTACCGGTCTTTACCCTCCCCATCTCTCTCTCTCTCTCTCTCTCTCTCTCTCTCATTTTGTGCAGAGGCCAAAAGCGGGGGGAGCTGGTGGGCCGGGGAGGCATCATGGATGCTCCGCTTCTGGGCAGTGATGGTTTGATCAATCGTGAGAAGAAGCAGGGGAGGAGGAATTGGGCCAGAGCTCTGTGCTTTTGCCTTGCTTTCATCACAGTCGCAGGTGGGTTGTGTTTTTCTTGCTTGGTTTCTTTCTGGGTCGGGATCAAGAATTCTGGGTTCTTGTTCTTTCTCGTGCTCTGGCTCTTGAAGAATAGTTTGTCCGCGAAATCCGAACTTTCTGGGTATGCAAAATGAACCCTTTTCTAGCTGAATCCTGTTAAGAGTATGCTTTGACTTTGGGGGGAGTAAGGATTTCTTGATTCGACTTTTTCCCTTCCGCATTATTGGATCGCCAGATTGAGCGAGAAGGTTACTAACCGAAGTGGGACCACTAATTCAGCCTGTATTATTCGATCAGGGACCACATAGCTAAAAAAATTGCCCTGTTTGGGGCAGAAAGAGCATTAAGGAAAGAGATAAAGCACATGAGAAACGAGAACACTTCTTATGGTGCATGCTTTAATGTCAGAACTGGCAAGTCACGTTGCTTAGATCAGAGTAGATACGTGCCATGTGAAATTGAAGAACCATGGCCATAATGGATATGCTATTACTACCTTAGGATGGTCTTTTAAACTGCACCAAAAGCAGTTTTATCACTCATAATATATGGGCCGTTAGACGTTGTTGTTCTAATTTGGGTGTTCATCTTTTGCAATTTCAGTTCTTGGGCTTATAGTATCAGGGGACATAAATGCATGGTCTCTGGGAGCGGGTAGCAAGTATGGTGGGAGTATTCTGAACAATGCTATAGTTGTCGAGTCGGAGAAAGGTGTTGTTGCTGCTGATGATGGCCGTTGTTCTGAGATCGGGGCGTCGATGCTTAGGAAAGGAGGGCACGCGGTCGATGCCGCTGCCGCCACCGCTTTGTGCGTCGGTGTCGTCAATCCGATGGCGAGTGGAATTGGAGGTGGTGCTTTCATGATCGTCCAGTCTTCATCGACATCAAAAACCGAAGCCTACGACATGAGGGAAACAGCTCCTTTGGCTGCTTCACAGGTTTATCCTCTCTCTGCCACTGAAGTGAATACACAAACCTGCTCAGTTGATAAAGGCTCTAGTCTATTTTTAGATCATCTGTTCTCTAGTCTAGTAGTGCTAATTATTATCACGACTTAGTAATTACTCTAGTAGCCATCTGTCAATCTTTGGAATTGATTCGTTAAACGCCGTCCTCTGAATTTTTATTGAGCATTTAACTTCTGTTCAAATTGATTATCTTGGAGGTATAGAGGAAACAACTAGTCCCATTGGGATCTCTCCTATGTCGAACAATCTGCTTCGTCCCTCCCAGCTGTTAAAAATCGTAACTTTTAATGCTGTCAACAGGACATGTATGAGAACAATCCCTTGGCCAAGTACCATGGCGCTTTGTCTATGGGAGTGCCTGGTGAAATAGCTGGCCTTCATCAGGCGTGGTTGAAGCACGGCCGTCTGGCATGGAGGACCCTGTTCCAACCGTCCATAAAACTGGCAAAGGAAGGGTTTGTGGTCGCTCCGTACCTTGCGAATTACATAGCAAATTTTGCGAAGATGATCTTGAATGATCCTGGCTTAAGACAAGTGTTTGCGCCTGGCGGGAAGCTGTTACGCGCCGGCGATACCTGTTATAATGTGGAATTGGGCCAGAGCTTAGAGGCCATAGCAGAACAAGGGCCACAGGCATTTTACAATGGGAGTGTCGGCGAGAAGTTGGTCAAGGACGTGAGAGAGGCTGGAGGGATTTTGACGATGGAGGACCTAAGGAAATATAAAGTCGAAGTAATGGATGCGATGTCCGCTGAGGTCATGGGCTATACTATATTCGGAATGAAGCCTCCATCGAGCGGAACGTTAGGGCTCTCTCTGGTGAGTAATTTCTTTTAGATATTCCGTTTGTTGTGACACCCAACATATGAAATATCGATCATCTACTAGTGCTACGAGATAATGTTCCAATTCCAGTAGCCTATACCTATAGCATGGGAGGGTGTTGTGATCAAAGGTTGATGCGGAAGTTGGAATTTGTCTATGAGAGAGTGACAGATATAGTTGTTCTTTATAGGATAGACAGAGTTAAAGTGCCTGATCTTGTGTAATGGTCATGAACAGGTCCTGAACATCCTCGACAGCTATGGAAATTCGAATGCTGCAGAAGGAAGTCTCGGGATGCACCGCTTGATAGAGGCAATGAAGCACATGTTTGCTGTCCGGATGAACTTGGGTGACCCTAATTTTGTGAGCATCAGTGAGTACGTGTCCGAGATGCTCTCTCCGTCCTTCGCGAAGCAACTGAGGCAAAAGATACTCGACAATACTACTTTCCCTTCGGAGTATTACATGTACAAGTATGATGATCCTCCTCCGAATTTGGCAAATTCAAAACAGACCTCCGCTTTGTTGTGAACTTTGTGTAATTTAACCTGTTTTAACCCTCTGTTGGCAGGTGGAGTCAACTTAGAGATCATGGTACCAGCCATTTCGGTATCGTAGACGCAGATCGGAATGCCGTATCTATGACTACAACAGTTAATTATCCATTTGGAGGCGGGGTTCTCTCGCCTACAACAGGTATCGTGCTCAACAATGAGATGGGCGACTTCTCGACACCCACGGAGATTTCCCCCGACCTCCTGCCACCTGCTCCAGCGAATTTCATCAAACCAAACAAGAGGCCTTTGTCTTCCATGACCCCACTCATCATCACCAAGGTATGCAAACACAGTTCTTTGGCTTTGGTTTGACGTGAAGAGAATCTACACTGTCTTTGACAGAATAGCTCTATCTCGTATTCGTTGAATTAAATTTAAGCAAGTAAAAGTACAATGAACACCAGATCAAGCGTTCTTTAGAAAACTTTCCCACGCACCATCTATCGAGTTTTCCAGGAAACCTACACTTTGTCTCTTCTAAACTTGAATTTGGGTTTTTTCTAATCCAAATCTACTGAATGCAGGATAACCAGTTGGTAGGGGTTATAGGAGGGAGTGGAGGAATGAACATAATTCCAGCAGTGATCCAAGTTTTTCTAAATCACTTTGTCCTGGGAATGGAACCATTGGATGCTGTTGAGTATCCAAGGGTCTACCACAGGGTACATTTCAACCATATTCATTCAAGAACTTCCAATTGAATTCCTCTTACAAGTTGTTATGTTCTGGTCATTTTTGACTCGGTCCTTTTCCTATTCCGCAGCTGATACCTAATGTGGTATTGTACGAAAACTGCACCTGCATCGATGGTGATCACATTGAGCTTGCAGACGAACGGAAGCTTTTCCTGAAGGGGAGAGGTCATAAATTGGAAGCCAGAGCAGGAGGAGCAATTGTCCAGCTTGTCGTTCAGAGTCTACAAAACACGCCCGATTCGGGTCGCAAAAGTCGCAAGGACTTGAATTCTGGAGTCGTCCGTGGAACTCTTACTGCTGTGAGTGATCCTAGAAAAGATGGGAGGCCTGCTGCGGTATGATCTTTCTTGTAACTAATTGCGAACGAAAAATGGCGGATTAGAATGATTCTGCGGGGTGAATACACGGAAGCTGCAAGGGATGCTGCTTGTATTATTGAATGTAAGAATCAGGATCTTGTATATATGTATGGTACAATTACTTAGGAAGGTACGGTCCAGGCTGAGAAATTGTTCCGGAGGAATTGAGAAATAAGTGCTTTATAAAGATAGATGGTGAACCTTACCAAAAATAAAAAAAAGAAAGATGGTGAATGGTATTGAGATCACCAGCCATTGCTTCAATGATGTTTCCGCACTAGGACACGATGAGCTCCATGAGTTCGCTTCTACACATCTCATTAGAAAAAAATCGAAGCGATGCGTCTTCGACTGTGAAAATGCGAGGAGAAGCCTTCCAACTGAGGCCAATAATTGGGCGAAAATCGATAAGCAAAGCAAAGCAGATTGCAGTCGACGTAGACAGCACTTCCCATAAGAAAGTCATGAACAGTAGAACAGGAATTAGGAGGAATAACATCACAGAACCCAAAATAAGGTTTCTGCCTCCGCGAGTCAGTTTTTCAAATGCGTTTAAGACGACCAATTGAATGCATATCCGACATTTATCAGAAATGTACATTACAACTCTGATACTGTTGCAAAAAGACTACACCAACCCATAATCAGTTCCTCCAGAAATCCACAATTTGTCCTCGAAAAATTCTACAACCTCGCACGGATTGCGCATTACAAAGAGCGAGAGTTTGTAACATACAGTCACCAAAAATTCTCTCTGAGTTCCCTAATGTGTAGCATTGGCGCGCCGTCGAGAGAAAATGATGACACTTTATTGGGTATGGTTTCATGATGATTTCTCCATCAGTTGTATGGGTGCCAATATGTTTGATTTGCTGGTCTCCACAACGCATCCATTCATGACCATTTCCTCCAGCATGAAATGTGCCTTCTCCAAGTGGAACATGATGTCCAGTTCACACTGCATTTAATCAGAAGGAGAAAAAACATAAACATACTTAACCCGCTTTGAAGTCATTTATGAAGGAACTGAAGGGGAGAGGCTATTGCTTTATGACTCACCACATTGCCGAAATGACGATCCATGGTTTCAACTAGTAAATGTATGAACTCCAAGATCGCAAGCTCATTCTGGAACATATTACACAGATGAATCAATGCTACAGCAGGAAATGTTTTAGGTGGCCATGTACATCTAAAGTTTGAAATCATAATTCATGAGTATCTATACCAAAAAGGGACTTAATAAAAATATC
Source organism: Syzygium malaccense (assembly GCA_031216405.1). Lineage (NCBI taxonomy): Eukaryota > Viridiplantae > Streptophyta > Magnoliopsida > Myrtales > Myrtaceae > Syzygium > Syzygium malaccense. The sequence goes on from CM062255.1 coordinate 6,794,521, forward strand.
TATACAAAAAAAGAGGAAAAGTTAGTAAATGATAGCACGATCTCCATCAAACCCATAAAAACACATCCGAGGGTCCAAACAATCTTAAAGAGCAAGCAAAACTAGGCAAGAAGATGGTACTTTACCTCTTCATTGTCAACTCCAACCAAGAAGAAAAGTGAAGCATAGCGCCTATAGACAATCTTGTAATTGCGATGCTCAACAAACGAACACTGTTGACAAGCAAAAGTTCCAAGCAACATGCAAAATGGATATCCATGTGAGAACCAAGATATACAATGATAAGATAGTGAGCAATGATACTTCCATGACCAATTTGTATTAAATGGAAATACAAGATCCTCTAGCAGGACAGCAGGAAGGAGTCAAATAAAAACATGATCAGCCAACTTTATGAAACTAAACAATTAGTAGTGAACATTTAAGAGCTAAAAATATTCACTTAATGAAGGTTGTGATTACTGAATAATTGAAAGTTGAAATGTATATGTAGTCATCTGAAATCTAACTGACTGCAAAGCTTCTACCACCATCACCCGCGCCACACCATTATCGCCTCCACTACCACCGCAATCCAACTCCAGTGCTGTCATTGCCAATCCCCGTGGCCATTCCATCACCTTGCCAGCAGCAACACCACATCCAACACCTGCCCCATCACAAGTTTCGCCTCCCCCATTAATCAATCTCTTGGATCATCAATGTCAGGATCATTACCTTAACCACCGCCAGCATAAGAAGAACACCACCTCAACCACTGCGCCCTCCACCTCCAACATTTCCTACTCAACCACTGCTTCGCATCATGCTTACTATTGACAACAGGACAGCGGCTATTCACGTTAAACCTTCTTCCAGTATCAATAAGGTTTCTGCGACTTAAGCGGGTACATGATTTAGAGCCGCAGTTAGTTAATTTACTTGCACCTACAACAAACTCATCAAACACACTCGAATAGCGTTAAAGTGCTGAAGCATTCGATTTTTAGAGCTTAACAAATGCCTTATTCAAGAATGGACAAGAGCAACAAAATACGCAACAAGGAACTAACAGGAAAGCAAAGTCCTTGACGAGGTCATCTGACCAGAAACCGACAGGAAAAGCTCCCTCTCATCGCCCATCCTCGCAAATGTAGCAATGTCTCCCATGAAGCCAGCCAGTTCGCAAGAATTTCAAGAAATCATCGAATCCCAACCTCTAGGCTCCATTGATCAAAATAGTTATGCAAGGTCAAGTTATGGCGGATGGCTATTCCATCTAAAATGCACGGATTAATGGATAGGACGTTGCCTATAAGAGAACCAAATCCAATAATCAAGCTAAGATCATGCTTCGAACACCAAGAATTCGCGAGGACCAAAATTTTTGCAAGAATCAAGCGCGCCGATGTTTCCTGATCATAAATCCATAGTTCTCCTTCTACTTAATGCGTCAGCCCATAATCAACTCGAAACGGGTACCAGCACCCAATCTACGATGTCAAAGAAAGCACCCCCCAAACAAACAAGAATCACCCAATGAAATTAGGACCCAGATGGTTTGGAACCGGGGAGATCCGACGGTCCGATCGATGGATGCGGATGAAGAAGAAGGAAATTGGGCGGGGGAGAAACCTGTTGCTCGGTGCGGGCGAGGCATTTGCGGACGATCTCGCCCTCAAGAGCGCGCCTTTCTTCGAGGGTGAGGTACTCGTAGTACTGGGCGAGACGGGTCTGCCCTTGCTTGTTCACCATCAGTATGAATCTGATCCCCATCCCTTCTCCTTCACCACCTCCACCTCCACCTTCAACTCCTTCACCTTCACCTTCTCCTTCAGAGAGAGAGAGAGAGAGAGAGAGAGAGAGGAATTGCTTTGCTTCTTCTGCAAAGCTCAACGGGTTGACACGGGAGCTGGGAAGCGGGCAATAGTTTGCTTGGCTTAATTTTCTTTTGAAAAAAAAGGAAAAAAAGCCACCAAAAAAAATACCATACTATGCCCATTTTAACGCTTTCGACTTTTTTTCTATGATACCAAAAGTCTCAAACTCGTACTTATATGGCACGTTTACCTTTTATTAAGATTTCGCCAATGACTATCCTAGGTGTCGATATGACATTCACATAATTTTAGTGAAATAAAAACGATGTTACTTTGGCTAAAAATCAAGTGACGGAATCTCGACAGAAGGTAAATGTATCATATAGGTATAAATCATATTAAAAGGAATAGGGTGAATGGTCATGGTGGGTATAGTTTGAGGTTTTTGATGTCACAAAAAAAGTTCATGATAAATGTGTCATAGTGGACATAGTTTAAGGTTTTTCGATGGCTTTTTCCTTTGAAAAAACACCAATTTTAATTCAGATCTCAATTTTGATCCACAATTATTCTTGGCTCACAAAGGCAAATACCACGAAAAACCCAAAATTATACTCACTCCGATACAAATACTTCAAATTTTTTTTGTGCCACTAAAAATCCTAAACTTGTTCATCATAACAAAAATATCCCAACTTTTTACCGTGTCACGAAAAAATCCAAATATATGTATGTGTGACATATATATTCTCTATTTCAGTTCTATTCGAGATATGTTTGTCACGTTGATATAAATTCAAGAATTTTTTACCACGCAAAAAAATGTTTTGGGTATTTGTGTTATGATAGGCACAGTTTGGAGATTTTGCGGTACCAATCCTCTCACGAAAAACACCAACTTTCAGTTGGTGCCCAAGTCCGACCGCTTTAAATTCATGCTCAATGATGTCGTTCAAAGAGTAAAATGTCATCCCACGTGCACTTGGGACTCACGGCTGTGTTGATACACACGATCTGAGAGCTTTTCCTGTTTTCGGATGCCACCGTTCGCGAGTTCAAAGTTCCGTGCATCTCGATTTTCAGACATGCTCAGATCCGGCGAATCGCTCGGGCGTGCCTCGTTTTCGCTAGGTAAAGTCATTTCTTCAGTCCATTTCGATTTTCGTCTCCAAAATCCAAACTTTAAGGAATTGAGCCTCATTTGTTCGGTTCGGAATTGTCAATTCGCAGGGTGCCGGCCTACTCGCCTAACAGCTGAGCAGCGTGTTGACACGGGGAGCGGGTGAAAATGTTCGCTTAGAATCATCAAGTTCGCGTATGGTCGTCAGATTCGTCTCCCGTCTTTTAAAGGAGTACTTCAATGTGATCAGAAACTGTCATTTTCTCAAAAATCGGTCAAAACACGCTAAATGGCGTCGATTTGGAGTTGGTCGCATTCGTATCTTGCCAACAAAAGAACAGTCTGCGTGCAAATATACGTTGCTCCGTGGACAAGTTGTGGCAGAAATTGCTTTAGCTTGGGAAGGAGGCAAGGTTGACTTCGATCACGTCCAGGTTGTCTCGTCAGCGAAGCGTTTTGGGCAAAAGGGCTGTGCCAAAACCTGCCACGAGCCAAGCCTCAGGCGAACTCCATATCCGTCTTCTTTCTCGCATCAAACGGTTCACATGCCGAGAGAAAAGAGAAAACCAGCTCTTGTGCAACATGACCAAGTTCAGGAATTCGGAGGATTCGCGGGGAAAACATTTCATTGCGACTCAAACTCTAAGAGATTACACCGGGCAAGCATCGACTACGTCGTCTTACGTTTCTCCAGTACATGTATAGCTATATACAAAATGATAACTTAGATCTGCCAATCAATGTATTACGAACAAATTATCTAATATGCTCATAGAAATATCGGCACAAATTCAACCGGTCTCTTTCCCGATGCCGACCAAGTCAACCCGGGTGCAGATTGGGTCATCTAGCGACTCTGTCGGTGGCTCTTCTTCTCTTTTGTCCTCGATCACGTCTTTAGGACTCCAGAAGCTAGGCTGGTTGGTTGAAGACAAGAGCCTTGCCCACATCCGATCAGTTATCACGACTTTGTTCTGCTTCTCTGTAATTCTCTGGAGCAAAAGAAAACAACAAAGAATCGGGGTAAGGTGAAGGATTGCATGCATTACTTGCACCGAATGAAACCGCGATTCGAATGCCGATATGTACTCATTGACCACACGTACGTAGAAAGGTATGTATGTCTGTCTTCCATTGACGAGTCCTGAAGTGAAGCCGGTGTAGCCCGCCATTGTTCCGTGAACGACGCTTTGAGCGAGAAGCGTGCAGTACACATTGTCGGAGGCGATGCTTGGTACGGCGCGGATCATATACGTAGGGTCTGTCAAAACAAACATTTGATTGAAGTTAGATCCTTCTGTTGCTTTCGGACATAAGCATACTATTACAATAGCACACTACAAAACACTGACCTATGTATTTGAGGTTTATGGCCATCTTACCCTGTTGGGAAAAATGATCCTGCAGAAAGAAAAATCAGGAAACGTGTTCAGCAAATCGGTTTTGAATTCGAGAAATAGCAGAGGAAGTCAAAATGCGATCTTAAACACTATGTCCACCTTAATTCTCTGGGAGATCCACAGGCCGACGTCTTGGAGGACCTTGTTGCCAGAAGCATCCTTACTGTTATCCAGGGATTCGATGCTCTTGGACATGAGTTCTTGTCCCGCGCCTTCGGCAACCACAAGAACCATGTGCCCGTTTTCCTTCAGTCGTTTGTCTATGTACTCAAAAAGCCCACCTGCACCTTCAAGGTAAAAGGGCGACTCCGGAATCAAGCAACAGTCCACGTCACGGCTTGCGAGAGTGGCATACATCGCAATAAATCCTGGCACAAAACCCATCTCTAAGTTCAATACATGCTTGAAGAAAGATGCGAATATCGTGGACATAGAAGCAAGACAATGACGCACTCAAGAAATAGTGTTAGAAAGTCAAAATTAGCTGATTCATGTCGACAAGTCACGGTTCTAAATATTCCCTGGCACATGATAATGCACTAACAAGAACTCAGACACATCAAAGAACAGATTACGACATATTAAAAGGAAAAAAAAATCAAGAAAGGAAGCTCACCGCTGTGGCGGCCCATCAGCTTTACTACACCAATACCATTCTCGACACTCTCGGCTTCAACATGGGCAGCATTGATAGCACGCTGAGCCTCCTCAACGGCAGTGTCGAAGCCAAAAGACTTATCAATAACCTGCATCAGCCAAGGGCATAAAAGTGAGACACTGTCCATTCTACAAGTTTTGAGTAATTCAGATGGCAATGGTACATACTGGAATGTCATTATCAATGGTCTTGGGGATACCAGCCACTGCTACTTTCAGACCTCGTCGTCTAACTTCCTGCATTGTTAATGACATTGGAGTGTGACTCAACTTCAACAAAGTGAAACATAGCATGTCGTCACCAACAAAAACACTCAACAAATCATTTTTTCACCTCGAATATCAGAGATGCCCCTCTCTGAGATCCATCACCCCCGATTATATAGACCTGAAATTCAGAAAGCTGTAAACATGACTTCCTGCAACGGAAAAGCCGGACCGGAGAGTAGCACATGCGGTGTCTCAGAAACTACATAAAGTTAACAAACAACATGAATTTGTAAATTTCAGAAATGCGGTTAAAGACCTGGTTGATTCCCCTATCTTGGATGCTGTCGACGATCTTTTTTGTATCGTGACCACCGCGCGATGTCCCGAGGATGGTTCCTCCACGTTTATGGATATCATTTACGACCTTTGGAGTCAAAGGAACTGTATTTCGAGCATAGAAACCCTTGTAGCCTCCCTGCAGATCCGATATTTGATAAAACTGATTCCATTAGGAAATTCTGCAACATATCCCTAACTTTAGTTACACAGCCAGAGACACAAAAATAAATCGACAAATTCTTGAGTAGGACCAAATGGAGTTCTCATGTAGAAGAACCCAATAAATCGTCATAATGTCCTCTATCATTTCTGATCATTTTGGAGTTAATGATAATGCCATAATGAGTGGATTATGCGCACTTACGTCTATGCCAAGAACTCTCTTGACGCCGTACATATTGTACAACCCGCACACGATTTCCCTGATCACCGTGTTGAGCCCTGGACAGAGACCTCCACATGTCACAATACATGCGTAAACATCATCGGACTCAAAGTACACCTGCATGATATCGAATTGTCCAACAGCATTAGTCAGTCATGAGCATTGGAGCGCACGGTATTTCTTCTGTCATGACAGAGCAGAAGGAAACTTATACCTGTTGGCGCGGCCCTGCACGTCGGAAATGTACTCCTCTCGGAGTGTCCTTGTGGACGACAATCTGCAGAATTGAAGATAATGTCATTGAGATAACAGACGTGCTATTTCCTACCAAATAATCAAAATTGACGCCGGCACAAGAACGGAATGTGTCACAGAAGGGGCTAACCTTTTGGGGTACGGTGTCATCGAAATCGACAAAATACTGTCTGGTTAAGGAAAACATAACATGTCAATATGAATGTCCTTCAGTTCGCGACATAAAAACCTTTCGAATCAACAAGAATAAGGAACAATTTTTCCGACTTACTTCACAACTGAATATGAAGGGTTGTTTTGCAACGGATTAGGATAAGTCTGCAAGAAAACAAATGAACATATAGCAAATGAGAACATGATCAATTAACCGCTAATGACCCTTCAAGATTTAAATTTGATGAATCTTTAACCAGGTTTAGCACTAGTAAAATCAGAAGATTGCAACCAAATCCTATCAGAAGCGGGTGATTGACTCACAGAAGGACCTGACATGACATTTTGAAGCTGAGGAATAGAGTCAACTCTGAAAATGAAGCGACGAATCCAACACAGTCGATCAATCAGCAACTTACTTATTGGAGAACAGCCCTTGTTATGATGGTACTGTACTTAATGTCCTTCATTTGAAATATACAAACTAAGCTAAGCTAGAGTTAAATTCTTTCTTTTTCCCCACTTGGAAAAAGGAAGAAGAAGAAGAAGAAGAAGAGACTTTTGCCTCTGTTCCGTGAATCTCGGAAGCTCGGGAATGTAAATTCATTCACACCCTTTTCAATTTCCTCCGATTCCGGACCATGAAACGCAACAAATAGTATAAGAAGAAAAGCAAAGTGAAATCGATCAAACAAGCAAGCAAGCAAATTTAACCAAACTATCGATTAGAGAGAGAGAGAGAGAGAGAGAGAGATGTACAGGGAGATTAGGAATGTAATCAGAGAAATGAGGGACGTCCTGGAGGACGTAACCGGCATCCCCTTTTACGATCTTCCTCTTCGTCACGTCCGAAACGCCGGCCGATCCCGCGGCGGCGATCGCGGGCGACCCGAAGCAGCACGGCACGCCGCCGCCGAGCGTCCCGGGATCGACGGCGGCGAGATCACGAGGCTCCGGCGGCGCGAGCGAGGGCTTCACGGCAGGGGCGGAAGAGAAAGCAGGGATCGAACCCATTGTTCAAAACCGGCCGGCCGACACACACACACAGAGAAACAGAGAGGCGGAGGGGGAGGTAGGAGCTTTGAAGGAGGAAGAGGGTTTGTTGAAAGTTTCAAGTTTGAAGGGGTGGCATGGGATCAGCGGAGCAGAGCATATTTAAAGCAAGATTCCGCTGACCCAGATGAAAACCAGAGGACGCCGAGTGGGGGGTTGGCGTGCCGGTTTTCGCTAGTTTTCTACTTCTCTCTCCCCCTTTCTCAGTGGTCACTTTCACTGTACAGCTTTCTCTCTCTACTGTAGTACGTGAATCCGGAGGAAAACCTGTGGCCGACGCTAGTTATTCAACCCGGAGCTTCGGGGGAAACAGAGGAGGGGGCAGGGAGGTAAAGGTCAAATTTTCAAAAGGAGGACTTTTCCTTTTCCTTTGATGTTGTCCTTTCTTTCTTTCTTTTCTATTTATGTGGAATACTTACGTGCGGAAGGGGGCGAAATTTTTCCAACTGTTTTTCCAGAATTTTCACGTGACAATGTATATAATTTACATGACATTCTAGGACGTTCCGGCGAACTCTCTCTCATCGAATGCGCTCGTGACGACATAGACAATAATCACAAAAAATTGGTGCATTAATACAAGGCCCGTGAAAGCACGAGTCGGGGGTTCGATCGTTCAATCCGCGTGGGTTCGGCTTGCGGGTCTCTCATTGGGGCGTGGTTCATTCTCTCTATTGACACAGAGAAGTACGGGTATTCTGCTCTTTGGTGAGCGGGCAGGCGTTCAGGAGGGCCGCGGGGGCAAGGCCCTGAATTGTCAGAGGGCTTTTATAGTTTGAGCCATTATTTTATTATTTATTTGAACTTAGGCACATGAATAGCTACTGGGTATACATAATCTCATTCTCTTATAATTGAAGAATATAATAGAGAGGTGCGATGTGCTAATTAATTATCGAGATGCATATGTGAGTTGTTTTAAAAAAATCCCACATTGGAGATGGTGTGGTGTAGAACAATTAATATATCATAATTGGCTCATAATTCACTGGCTTAAGCTTTTGAGTAAAGGTGGGTCCAATTAGATATGTTGACGAACTCGAATTTGGGCTTCCTTTTGGTGATCTCCTCGGGTGAAAGTATCGAGCATTCGGGTTTTTATTGCGATTAAAGGAGAGTAGACCTATCACTGAGGAGATTATCGAAATGCACATTTGAGTAAAGGTGGATCCGACTGGATATGTTGACGGGTTTGAACTTGGGCTCCCTCTTGATGATCTCCTTAGGTGAAGGTATCGTGTTTTTACTGATTTCACGAAGTAACACGAGAGATTCTTCTCGAGCGTTTCATTGTGATTCAATTACGTAAGTATTCATCTATAACCTACTATGCTAATTGCAAACCGATTTCATTAATCGATCTATGCATACCTAATAATGTGGATAAGATTGATACATGTTTAGTTAATCTAAGGTCCTATTCTATTTGACATGCTCAAGTCAATGTCCTCCAATGGAAATCAAGATGACCCCTTAGCTCTGTACATGATTATTCTACCCAGCAAATTAGCACCACGCGTAGATTTAATATATATATTTCTCGACCCAAAAAAGGGAGACTCAATATTAACAAAATTAGAACCTCACATCACCATTTTCTTATAAAGATTAGAACTTTAATATATAAAAATGTCATGAGGTCAACTCACGCGTGCATGAATTCCTCTAGAAAACAAAGGGATTATTCAACCAAATACCATCTTTTCTTCTCCAGGGTCTCCGGTCAACGAACTCGAGCGTGTTTTTTTTTCCCCCTTTTGAAGCAAGAAAAGTGATATTCGAAGTATCATAAATTATTAAAAAAAAGGACACTAAAAATCCAAATTTAGCTTTTCGTCCGCCCTTTTTGATAATTTATTTGACGCGGGTTCTCCTCGAGAAGGAAGGAAAACAATAGGCGTCGAATGCTGTTTTTCGCACATCATTTCCAGATTTTAGAATTTATTCTAGTTCTTCTAAGAATGTTTGAATTGCAAATTTATATCGTATTATTGTTGACACCATACAAATGACCAACTTTTGATTATAATCGACAAGTGACAAACTTAGCCGATGATAGTAGAGTTTGATAAACAAGAGAAACCACCAATGAAAAAGGCAGTCGACAACTTGAAAGGAGAATCGACAACTCGCCAAGAAAGCCATCAATAGAGGTCAATTGACACAAAATTGTAACTGCTGGGTGGATATGTTTATTGTTGTAATTATAGGATTTATGTAACTTCCCATGTATTAGTGTTGTTGTAGCTTAGAGTAATCGCAAATAGAAATAGGAAGTTATCTTTTCAAATTCAATAACCACTTGTAACCTTTGATTTGATTGTGGTCTATAAATAGCTGCATTCTACTATTTATAAAAGATCCCCAATCAATTAAATAACTTATCGTTCTCGCAAATTTATTATTATCTTTACTTTCCTACAATTAAATGGCTGATCACGATTATCTTTATTTACCTTTAAATTTCTTGTCATTTACTTTCAAAATCAATAAAGGATCCCTTCGTAACCTTTGTTGAATCCTATCAATCCATCCATATTCTTGAAAGATATTTCATTGACACTTTTAAGTGAAACACATATTAAGAATATCACTCTAGAAAAATCAAATTGTTTAATAAAACACAAAAGGGTTATGTATTTTTCCTTCGAGCCGAATAATCAGGACCATATAGAAGAGGGATAATGACGTGAATAGTCCCTGAATTTTGACACGATGTGCAATGTGATTCATGAACTTTAAATTTGTTCAATATAGTCCATAAACTTTAGCCAAACGTGCAATATCATCCTTGAACTTTAAATTTATTCAATGTGGTTCTTAGACTTTTAGTGAATATTCAATTTAGTCCCTAAACTGTATGAATTTTTCTTTCATTAATTCAAGTTCATGGGCAATATTGAATATTTTCATATAATCCATAAACTAAATTGAATATTTACCAAAAGTCTAGGAATCACGTTGGACAAATTAAAAGTCCATAGATGACATTGCACATTGAAATAAAGTTCAAGAATCACATTGCATATTTAGTCAAAGTTGAGGAATGATCATTTGAGTCATTTACCCTACAGAAGAGTAATGGATTTTCAAATCGAGTTAAATAGTGACTCTGTTGTACTTTCAAAATGAAGTTTATTTAGTCAACTGACTATATTTTCCTTGCGAACTGGGATTGTCAAATTTTCCCTTTTTATTCTTCTTAATTTAGTGATCGGGTGGTGTCTGAGCTAGTTTTTGCATATCTTGACTAGCCCATTTCCCCTGGCTGCAATCCCCTATATCAGCTCGGTGCACTCGGAATTTTACTTCTTGAGTGCTCCTAACAAGGGTTAAACCTAAAGCCACAATAAGAGGAATAAAGTCTCTCGCCACCTAAATCCCTGTTGGTGTCGATTTTCAATTTTGTCAAGTGAATTTATACGGTTCGACACACACACGAGAGTAGACACAAAACACAAAAGTGACATCAATCAATACAAGAGGACGACATGAATCAACGTGGATCGTTCGACCGAAACATAAACATTCATAAACATAAGGATCGATTCGATTCGCGATCCGAATTCGATGCACGGACCCAAAAAAAAAAAAACCAACGGTCTTGGTTCAGAGAGGAGGTAAAGGGTCGGAAGCCCTTTTGGACCCGTAAAAATTGCACCATCATAAAAACCACTTTGCACCCAATTACGTGTATTTCATTAAGATTCTGAGGACAAGGCATCGCAATCTAGTAATAGATCTTTTGATAAATTAATGACAATCTAACAACTCTCACGTCTCGACCAGAGAAACAGGTAAAACGAGGAAAGAGAGGGAGGCTGTGAGAAACTCGGGGAGGTCGGTCGGTCAAGTCGTTGTCCGTTGGGACGGCGCGTGGAAAGCCGCCATGCCACACGCTCAGCCGCCATTTTCGTTTGTGCGGATTGCAGAAAACAACCGAAGTTGCTGGGATCTGTTCTTCGTACCTTTTCTGGCATCGATGAAGCTTCGTGTCTCTGGCTGGCTACTGCCGTCTAAAGTAGTCTGCATATTTGATAAAACGATGATAATAATAAGAAAGGTGAAAGTTACAAAAAAATCCTAAATTATATTCGATATGACATTTTTACCCTAATTTTTTTTCGTGACATCAAAAATTTCAAACCTGTATTAGAGGTGATCAGTTTCCGCTCTGGTTCGATCCAGTTCTCCTTTCGAACCTGGAATCGGATCACCTAAACCTTGGTTTCACTTTTAAAAACTAGGAACTAGATCGACACTCTCGGGAACTGGACCGAGCTGGCCAGTTGGGTCCGGTCTGGGTGATTCCTAATTTAGGCAGTCCGTTTTGCTAGGGGTGTCAATGGTTCGGTTCGGGCTTTTAGAAAAATCGAACCGAACCGAATCGTTTGGAGGTGCGCTTTGATCTGAACGGAAAGGCACACGAACCAGATATGATCCGAACCAAAAATGTAGTTTGGATCGGTTCGGATCGATTCGGTTTTCGATTTTTCTCTTTTTTTCCTTTTTTGCGCTTCTTCCCTTCGCACCCTCCCTAACTTGACCCAGACCAGCGACATGGCCATGTCGAGCTCGCCGTCGTCCCTCGCTGCAGCCGCCAGCTTCCCCGAATACAAGGATAAAGACAATTCTTCACCCGACAATTTTGGAGGCCTTCAAGATCTCGACCATGCTGGACGACCTCAAGCTCCGCCGTGGCGTGGAGCTCGAGGCCCGAGATCAGGAGGGCTCGAGCTCCGTTGTGGTATCCGACGGCTCAAGATCCGCCGCGTCATGTAGAGATGATTGCTAGGTATTTTAGGCTAGATGATCGTTTTTTGCACGATGATCCTCGAGACCCAGAACCTCTCAAATATGTCAGTTCTCGAAATTTCATATCTTTGCTCATCTAGAAGAAGATGGACAGTACCAAGATGGGACACAAATATTGAACTATTTCTCTTATCTTGAAGAAGATGTTCAGCATGGTGGAGCCGTTCGGCGTCGAAGACGGAGGAGGATGGTCGCGGTGGCCTTGAAAGAAGGGAGACCTTTTTGTGCTTGGCATTGAGCTCCTTGGAGACGTTGGCCTTCTCGTTCAGCGACAATCCACCAAAACAAGATCGAAGAAGGAAAGGGGAAGGATGAGACATTGGCCTTTGAGACAGATGATTGAATCTGCGAGAGATGGAAATGGAGTTTTGCGGAGATAGAAGAGGAGAGAGAATAGAGCATAAAAGGGAAAGAGAGAGAAAGAAGAGCAATAATGAACAGTCAGAGTTAGAAGAGAGAGAGAGTACTCAAAGAGAAGAAAAAACAAAATGAAACCAAAATTCGATCCGATCCAAATAGAACCGAACCGAATCATCAACTAACCAAAATTTTTTACTCATTATTCGAACTGAAACCGAATTGAATCGAAAATGCATAAATTTTCTATTTGGTCTGGTTTGATTTTCGGTTCAGTTTCTAACACCCCTACGTTTTGTACATCCTAACTTGTACTGTGTGAGAAATTTGCCCTCCATCAAAGTTCTGTCAATAAGAACAGTTAAAAATATGCCTACTTGGACACTAGAAAGTAAATAATATTGACATGGCGACCATATGACTTAAGTGACGTTATTTTGGCTGAAAAATTATTTAACGAATATTGACGGATGGTAAATTTGTCACATAGGTACAAGTTTGGAGTTTTTATGTCACAAGAAAAAGTTTAGCGTAAATGTGTCACACTAAACATAATTTGGAATTTTTTAAGTCACAAAAAAAATATTTAGGATAAATGTATAAGAGTTGGCGTAATTTTAAATTTTTCTGTAGCTTTTTCACTAATAATAATAATTGAATAATTGTAGTCGTATAACTCCTTTATTTAATAGAAGAACATGTTAGAACAAATTCTGCTCGATTCCCTAAAAAAAACCCTCAACTTTTTAAGTTCAATTTAATTCTATCCTGAACTATTATTTTTGTCTAGAAAATAAAAATTCACAAACTTTCATAGTAGTTCAAAATCTGTCTTCGCGTCCAAAAATCTCCACTAGTTTATCAACACTCGGGGCAGCTAGAGGTTTATTATCAGAACCCTCGTCTTCACCAGCACTATCACTTTTGTATGGAATAACAACAGTCTCCCAATGTTGATGGCTTGAAGAAATTAGTGGCAATTTTCGGACGCGAGGCAGATTCAGGATTAGATTGATAGTTGGTCATTTTTTTTAGACAAAAAAAAGAGTTTGGGGTAAAATTGAGAATTCACCTAAAGCTGTGGGTTTTTTTTATAAAATTAGGCCGACCAAATTTAAACACAAAATGTTCGGGGACCAAAATGATGGGAAGTATAATATATATATGTATATGTTTTACAAGGCTTACACCCTTTTATTTGTTGATTGATTTATTTGTTGTATGAATTAGAAACTAGTTAAATATCTAAAGCACATCATGTTTTACATTGCATGGACCCCCGTAATGGTACAAGTAAGACAGCTTGCCGTCAAGCTTCGAGGTCAGCTGGTGAGCAATGAATCCACAGTAGCGCTCCTCGTACGCCTCCATGCACAGCTCCATCGCCTTCTTCAGCATGTGATCCTCTTGGTAATAGGGTTGGCCGATGAACTCATCATAAGCCATCCACTGCAAATGGTAGAATTAACCAAACCTTGAACACATCCTGTTTGAGGGTGCGGTGGTTGTTCGAGGGGAAGCGTTTTCTCGGAATTAGTTTTACAAACTTTCACCCGTTTGATTTGCCGAAAATGATTGGTCAACCGAAAGCATTTTCTGGTTAAGGAAAATATTCATGCATAAAATTAGGGAAGTGAATTCATAAATCTTAGAAGGTAGAAACATTTTCTGGAATTGCTTCTCTTGAATTTTTTAATATTTATTTTATCTTATCTTTTTCTTTTCTTTTCCTTCTTCCTCCTTCACCTGTCACCGGGCCTTGGCGATCGGCCACAGGTGCGAGCTGACCTTGGGCGAGGTTGAGCCTTGCCGGCCTCGAGCGAGCTCACCTGAGGCCGATGAGCTCGAGCCTCGCCATATCTTGGTGAACTCAATCTCGCCCGAGGCCAGCCAAGTCGGCCCTCACCATTGGCCTATCATGGCCGTCGAGCTCGGTGACCAGCAGAGGAAAAAGAAAAGCAAAGAAAAAAGAAAAGAAATAAAATTATTTAAATGTTCGATTTTTTTTTGTTTAAGATAAAGTCTGAAAGATCAAAATTATTTTCTAAATAAGATTCAAATACCATAAAATATTTTTAGTCACATATCACCAAACAAAGGTAAAGTAGCAATTTTTCTGAAAAACGGTTTCTCGAAAAGTATTTTAAGTTCCTCGTAAACAAATACACTCTAAAGTAAGAATACTATATATAGTTTATGCATTAATTGAATTTATACCTTGGCCGCTTGGATCTCTTTGTCATCAATGGTGATGTCAGAGGACAGGGGCCTAAGCATGCACACGAACAGTAAATCTGACTTCTCAAAAGCCACCAGGTGGACATGCCTTCCCATGCCGACAGTAAAAAATGGACAGGACACAGAGACATGTAAATAAATAAATAGATAAGACGAAGTTCCGCGACTGACAAAGTCCATCCTCATGATCGTAGTTATACACGTCGAGGTATTGTTGTCTTAAGTTTGTACAGATCGTCAAAGGGTGTTTCATTTCGGTCTTACCTGAAAGCGACCATTTCCAGGAAAGCTGTGTCGACCTGCGTGGCAAAACTGAGTGAAGGTTCGGAAACCACAAGGACTTTATGACAGACTTTTTTGAACGGGAAAGAGACGAGGGGAAGAGGCTCAAATTGACCGTCGTTCGATCGGTAAAGTCGCGCGCTCGTTTCGGAAATCAATCGATCTAGTTTGTTGGTTTGGCAAATTTTTGTGGGTGGGCTTTAAGTTGTCGCGACAAGGTTTGGTAGGAGCTGATGGGGCTAGGAGTTCGAATGTCCGCGCAGATCACAGCCCGACGAATTGACGGGTGCCGTCAAAGAAAGGTTTTGACTTTACTAAATTCACTTTTGTGAAGGATTTCCTTTGGGAGCTCCGTTGACCAAAGTCCTCAAACATGGGAGTTTATTTGAGCTTGCTGCTGCTAAACTTTAATAAAGGTTAACTTGAACTTACACCAGTTTCTTCCTTCACTTCTCTCACAGCTCCAGAGAATAAATCTTCAGACTGAACAACAGAGACAACTCGCTAAATAAGGACACGTACTTTCAAAGCTGTCGAAACTTTAATTTGGGCTTGCTGTAGAAATAGAATCACCTTATTGATATAGCCAGTTGGCAACTTCCACACATCAGAACAGTTGCAGGAACATTTTTCCTTTACCACGAGGACCTGCGTCGAACTCGGAAACGATGCAGCGCATCGGTAGAAATAGTAAAAACCAAGCAAAGATTCACGAGAAAAAATGTGGCAGAAAGAAAATGTGAATATTGGTTAGTGAACCTCTCTTTTGTCATTGATCACGAATCCTCCGACACCAATTTGATGCGAAGGACCGGCAGGAAGAAGGCAGGGCTCATCAGGGATCCAGTATGTTAGCATCAGGAATCCTGGTTCGGCATGGTGGTACTTGAAGCCTTTCTGTGATGCCGGAAACAGAAGATTTGGCCATGTTATATGGGGTTTTCACATATGACATTCAATCTGATGTGGTCAGATGAGTGCTGGGAGGATTTAGCTCTTGCCTGTATTGCAATGGGAACAAGGTCTGCTTGCTCTTCGAGTATTTTGAGCCATATTCCCCTCTTACCCTGCATTTCACATGATCGATATCGTGATTGCATATTACGCTGGAGCTGGAGTATGTGAATGGTGAGTGAGTGTCGCCTTGAGCTCCTAATAGTGTTCTATCTTGAAACTTAGGTGCTTAATTCCCTTGTTACATTTAGGATCAACAAGGACTTGAAGCAAGAACAAGTAATGCTTTCCAAGATTAAAAAAATGCATTTTAACCATACACAATTTTCTTTTCTGTTTTTGCACATGCTTATTTATGCTGGTGAGTCGAAAATTAGGCAGCTTAATTTTTGTTTCTCCATGCGGACCTTCAATTTCCAGTCGGATAGCGAAGTTTTTAGGGCAGATGCAAAAGCATTTGCACTCGGGGGTAAGCTCCAAGGATCGATGACAACCCCGCCATACTCATCGTCCCAAGCATCAAGGACCTCCGGTCCCCAGCTAAGTGCTGATATATCTGGAGATACGACCTGAATTCTGTCCCTTCTGATTATGTCGTCGCCCGTTGAGATAGTCAAATTCAAAGTTTTCAGAGGAGATGTCTTCCATGGGAAATCTGAATGAAAAGGACCAATAGATTAGTACTGTTTGTTATATCTACTAAATTATTAAAGTAATCGGCGACCTTGATGTTGGGACATAACTCACCTCTTGATGAATCATACGGAGTGAATTTTTCTGTTCGCGAAACTCTGTGCTCCTTCAAAAGTTTGTGGCGACGAAATCCTAGAAAGTTCCTGCCAAGTACTGCAGCTGACACCATCTTCCTCCTTGAACGAACTTTGATGAATTTTTCAGTCCTCTGCCGATGTTATATAGCACTTGCGACATCGAGCAATTAGGAATAGAATCCATCGCAGCAAGTTGGGGAAGATGGCAATTCAGGTGGTGGGAATTAATTATGTCGCTGAGTCTAAAATCTTGAAGTCCGCATCTTGTTTCTGACATAATCCAAATTGAAAGAACCAAAGCTTATTCCCTTTCTGTAGCATACTGGAATGAAAAATTTTAAATAGGACAACTACCGTATCCACTAGTTCAATGATCTTCCTTATTTGATTACGAAGCGTGCATGGATACTCTTGGTCCATGCTTGGCTCAATTAGGACTTGATCTGCAGAACAACAATTGCGAGATTCTGGCATTGTTTCGTTATCCTGGAAGAATGCCCATGGGGTACTTATTCCCTCCAAGATGCTCCTGATATAGTTCCTGACAACAAGAGGCTGATACCTTCTCACCAACTTGCATCACTCGTGAATCTGTTCTTATTCCCTGATCATATTCTCTATGGCAGGGTGTTCCATCAGATTTGTTTGTCTTGAGTACCTTCAATTGATGTCACCGCGATAGACAGGTGTGCGTGTTTGCAGCTAGTCCACAAATAGAGCTGTTGTTTAGGAATTGATGGAGCGGCATTTTTTTCAGGTCTTTGCAACAGGCACAGGAGGAATTTTGTTCATTCATGCACTAATTCTAAATAAAGAAAATGCAGAGACACATGGTCTTTTGGACAAACAATCAGTTGTCAAAGACTAGAATTCATGCCATGGTGTCAAACTCTTTAACTCTCCCTCTTTGATCATATTGCTTCTATTTTCTTATCATTATCACGTGAATGCCTCGATTTGAGCACGATGCGAACTGTCAACAATTAGACTTTCGGATACAGAAAATGGTTTTGACATCTCCAAGGACAGGTACCAGGGGAAAACAGGGAAGTTTGATCTCGTATACACAACATTGCCAATTACTTCTTAGGTAAATACAACTAGATGTAACATATATTCTGCACCGTTCTCTGACAGTTTAAGCGTTGAGATTAAACATCAGCACATTCAACTTTATCTTGATATCCTTTCAAGTTCGATTCCTTGTACCAATTTACAAATTCATGGGTTTACATGAACTTCACTGTCAGAGTGGAGTTCTAATGAATGTTATACCAAAGACGTATTGTTAGGGAAAGAAAACAAAAAAGGAAAAAAAAACTACTCTTCTCAGACTTCTTCTGCAGAGACATCTCTCTGCAATCGAGGACTTGCTTCGAATACAATTCCACTGATTCTTAGATATGAAAAGCATTGGGCCAGGGTTTGCAGAAGCAGCGTCGAGACTTATTAGGGCTCCTTAACTCCTTTAAGATTAGCCATCATTACTCAGCGATGTAACAGGAGACAGAGTTTGATTAGATGGTCCATGTTGTTGTACTGATCATTGTTTTCATGGACTGGACTTGTTTGTGAAGTTGAGTTGCATTATAGCTCAACCGACTTAGATTCGTGCTCGTATCTGCATTGCAATCTGAGGTCATTGAGGAAAGTTAGGCGTAGATGACGTTCAAGGTGCTCGTACTACGAATTTAAGGCAAATGTGGGCGAGCAAGCCCCGGTCATGGATGTTAGTTCACATTTGCAGGCATTCACCTGCCCCCTCCATTGCCTGATTATGTCGAACCTGTAGAGACCAAGATTAAATCCTTCGAAAGATAGAGCTTCTTTGAAATTTCTTTTGCTTTTCTGGGAAGACGTTGGAGCAGTTGACAGTTTCCCATTTGTTTGCGGCTCCATCAATGGGACACGGATACCCTTTGGTGCTCCCCATCCTTCTGGAACCGATGCTGTTTCAAGAGCCATTATGTATTGTTCGGGAAATGGCGGCCATTGGAGGCGAAGTGACTGCTTCTTTGGTAGCCACGATATCACTGCAGGTCAATTGTGCTATTTTCTGCCGATTTACAAACTGCACTAGATGCAGCGATGGCTTTTTTAAGATTTCCAAATTCAATAGTCACCTAGTCTAGTGAGTATAAACTGTTGCGATATAATTCTTGTTAAATGAACTTCAAATGACTATTTTGGAGCTTAGTCCGAGAAACTCAACAGTAGTAAGATCGCAGATTGCGATGGCTTCGCTTGGGACCATTGCGAATCTATGAGATCTAGTCGTGTGGGGAAGCAAGTCTTTTTGTGCAGCTGTCTCCACCAAATGAATAGAGCTTATTTTGGCCATCCATACGTTTGGCAACTTGTCTTCATTTGCCCATGGCAATCTAATAGACTGTGAAATGTCTTGATGGATATCTAATGATGATGATACTGCTGAGTGTTGCAAATTGCTGGCTTGCCTTTTTCTCTGCTGTGCCGAAGCTCTCGAGTAATGGAGTGAGTGGGCACGCTTAGGAGAGCCAAAAGGGCAATAGCGACGCGTCGGAGTCTTCTGGGACGGGCCGGGCTCTGTGTTGCAAGGGCCTCGGGAACACTTCCTCATTCCCCTCCTTGTGTGTGTTCTTACCTTGTGGCGCGACTAGATAATGTCAGTTGCAGAGTCCAAACTCCGGCTTCAATGCGGTGTTCCTTAGCCCCTGATCGGCGGGACCGAGGTCGTTGCTGAAGTCGTTTGTCACAGGCGGGCTGAGCTCTATGTCCATGATACACCCACCCTCCTGCACTCCGTATTGTTTTCTGTTTGCACTTATCGCTGTGGATACATCTGTACGCATACTTCGGCGTGCGGCATGGCTCGTTGCCGACCACTCCAGAATGTGAGGTGTAAAGTAGCATTTGTCGATCACAGGGGCTAGCTCGCCGGACAGAGAACAGGAGATGATGGAGTAACTTGGAAGCAAGCGAGGGGGCTTGCATTAGATGAACCACCCCAACAACGATGCATTGTTTTAGGAGTCAAATCCAAACCATATCTCTATGTCTATCTCTCTCTCTCTCTCTTCCCCACAGGTAGGAAATTGCCTGAGATTAGGTTTGTCTTGTGATCCAAGACATTCGACATGTTAGACGAGGTACGACAGATAGACTAGGTCCTCCTCATATGCTTTTTCACCTTTCGTGACTTCACCGACAGCTGCTATAATAACACCAGTGAAGCCCAACAAAGAGTTCATTTTACCAAGAACTCTCTCCCTATTCTTTACTTTCTTTCCCCCCTTCCCAACCGAAGAAGGTAACCTGATGTAACTCTCCTCCGTAGCATTCACAATCACGAAAATGGGCTTTCCCGATTTTTCATAAGGTGTTTAACAAGCATCCCTGAGTCATACCGCCTGAGCGGTCCTGAAAGGGTCGTACCGCGCAAGAAAAACTAGTCCCGTTTACGCGAGATAGCTTGTATTTACAAGAAGATGTTGATAAATGAAAATATTGGTGTAAATGTTTGCTGAATGAATTGGATTATCTTGTTTTTTTGGGGAAGAATATTTCAAATGATATTCCATTACAGATAGTCAAAAGGGCTCTTAGCAGCAGCCTTCACTTGCTGCCGTAGAAGAAATTTGGCTTATATTAACGGTGGGGAGTTTTACCTTTGTTCTTGTTTTTTATTTTTGTGATTCTTTTTGACTGACTAAAGTTTATTGCCTTAATGCCATGATTACTGTATTTGTAATTGAATATGATGAATGTGAAAATTAAATCGAATTTTGCAAAATCACAATATATTGGTCGTACATTATTGATTGGCGTTACAAACTGATGTATGGAATGTCCAGTGATCTTCTTGGCTGCATCAAACAAGGGGACGCATGCTTTTGTGTCGTTGTCGTCAACCATCGATTTCAACATGTACCTGAATTTCAGAATATGATCAAATAGACCATGTTGAGAATTCTGGTAATAACGATTGAATAATAATTACGAGAGTCGTTTTTTAAAAAAAGAATGTACCGATAGTAGTATTTTTTTTTAGTGAGTTTAGCTTTAATCGAATTATATATATTTCTACATCGATTTTCTTAAGTTTTATTTAAATAGACGTACAGGGAAAAAAACCGTTTCAACTGTTTAAAAGTAAGATGACAATTCATGAAAGAAAATAAATTAAAAGGATATGATTTTTCTTGTTAATATGTGCTTATAAATAAAGTGAATGCAATTTCGATAGAAGTGGATTTATACATTGCATCACTACATTTTATGCTTCAAGTTAGATTGATTTACTTGGATAACCAACTCAAACCAATTAAAAAAACTTGGATGTCGTACCGAATTGATTTTAATGTGCTTTGGAATAATTCATATTTTTAGTAGATGATCCAATCTATTTAAATACTTATATTAAACAGATGGAAAAAAATGAAATAGCATAACCTATTATCAAATTTAGTTATAATCAATATAATAAAATTCAATATGTAGCTTCCAATTAAATTTGTTTGTTTAACTCGCTGTAGACACTTAAGATTAATTGTCAATTTCATGCAATTTTGAATGTCATTTACGCAAATTTGCAAGTTGCTTTGTATTATTTGTTGTGCCTAACGCCTCGTTTGTTTCATAGATAATGAATGATTTGGAAAATATTTTCCTAAAAAAATCGCTTACATCGCCTGAAATAATTAGTTAAGGAAAAATGTTTTCGTTATTGGCAATAATTTATGTCTAAACATTTTAGTGGACGATGAAAATATTTTTAGTTTATTCATTTTTGTAAGCGATACAAGCAACCGTTTTTAAAAAATATTTTCAAAATCATTTATTTTCCACGAAACAAACAGAGGCTAAATATCTCCTTGTTTTTATATCGATGTGGAAATTTTCGGTGGTGGCTGACAATCGGCTAATCTAATGGGAGAATCCCTAATCGACCACATCTCGGCTAATCATAATGACTTTACTACATCACCCTGTTTTCCAAACCCTTAAATCTTGAGATAGATGATGTGATTGTCTAAGATGACATAGAGTTTCACATCAAGAAATCTGAGTTTCTCAACTTGATCTTTGTCCTCCTCTCTCTTCAGTAAATATGCCCACAAAAAAATAGTTTCGACCTACAGATACAATGAGTGCAAAAAGATATTCTTATACCTTGAAATGGATATCATGGCTAGCTTTGCTTTAGGGAATCAAAGTAACTAATCCCGAGCTTTCTCTGTACCACACTTTATACTCTGAGTTTTCAAATATATAATATTCACTTGGCACATCAAGCTTTACTAAAATCTAGACTTTACACTCCGATTATGATGAGTTAAAAAAAAAAATAGAGGGTGCAAACTGCAAAGTGTGTAGGAAATTTGAAAAGAGAGTATAAAGTACGGCTGATACCAAAAAAAACCTCAAATCGATACACCTGTGATAAATTTACCCGAAACTAATTCTTTAACCACCAAAAATCCCAAATTGGTATACTTGTGACAAATATACCCTTCGTTAAATTGGATAAATACCACGAAAAAACACAAACTAGTAAACTTGTGACAAACAAAGGGATAAAACCTTAAATCGGTATATCCATTAAGTGACACGTATCATCCAACTCAATAGTTTGACAGTCAAATTTAACAGAAAACTAACGGAAGGTAAATTTGTCACATGTGTACCAGTTTAAGGTTTTTGGTGATAAAAAAATTAGATTGGGATAAATTTATCGCAGGTACTCTAGTTTGAAGTTTTAAAGTATTAGAATTGAAAAATTGCGGTAGAAGAAGTTGAGAAACACTAAGCCAGGGTTATGTTTTCCTTTATTCTTAGTTGGAGGACATCACCCATATATGTACTTAACTAAAAATATAAATGCGGGTAATGTCCATGTTTGTAAATCACCAACCAGAAGATGGGTCGGAGGAAGTTTCTTCCGATTAGAATCGGAGGCAAATATTGTTGTAAAGCAGCGATCGATCGAAATCGGACGGTGAAAGTTGTCCCGCAGGTCTAGTTGGTCGTCCAATTGCAATCCTTTCTCTTGGAAAAAGGAAATATGGTCATATTCTCATTGGAAAGGGCAATCATTGGTTGAAAACATCACATCATTGTGTTTTTATATGCTGGGAAACTATTTGCTCACATTTCTCTAATCAGAGCCTCTAATTTCTTGCACTAAGCCAACTGAATTAGTAGCTAGTCACAATAATTAGGGCGGATCCTCGTTGATTTTTGGTTCATTTGGTGCTGATCACATGCCCTTTTATTATAATTAAATCGCCTCTCAAATAGCTCCTATGCAGTACAGAATGTTCAAAAACTAGCGCTAGTGCTGCAAAATTCACAACCAAAAGAATTAATCGCGCTTTCAGTCCTCCTACTTGAAGAGTATTCAATTTTAACCCCTGCTTTGTTTTGCTATAATGTTGATCTTTATAGTTTATACTATTCTTTGGCGAAAAATTGAAATGTTCCAATGCATTTGCATTGGAATGCTGGTCAACATCTGCTATCCTTGATCTGCAGAAGTTTGGTAAAATCAACTTTGACACTCTACCATCACCAATAGCATTCTCATGCAGATTAGAGACACCAATGCATCATTTCTCCTGGTTCTGTTGGGCGACAAGAAATCCATGTCGCATTGACTTGAGGACTCGTTCATGTAGCGAGGAGACATTGTCAATTTGACCATCAACCTCGACTAACTACTAGTTAGGGCAATTTAAAAGCTCTTCGTGTTAGCAACATTTTCAAAAGGTTGTTAATGTTGATCGTAGAAACTTTTGTGCTTGTAGGAGTCCGAAATGCCGACCTGAGATTTCCGTTTAGTTTCACATGGAAAGGTACGGCGAAAGCTCTTGAAGCATCAGTAAAAAAATAGTACGCGGATCAATGTTGTCACAAAGAAATATGCTATAGGGTAGTCTCTATGTTTAGTGGCCGGTGCTAACTCGGCCAAGTTGACCAAACTTCGGATGGAAGCTCGACGAAAGATTTCAATCATCGCCGAAGAATGAATAGTGCAATGATTAAGATTATCACTAAGATAATCTCTATGTACTAAATCAAACATGACTCAGTTAACCATCCTGGAACGAGGCACATCATCTGCAAGATAGCCTCTCCCCACAGTCAAACCATCCATATTCCTTTCAGATGCAATAACCAATTATGATCTCTAAAGACAGAATTAAACCCAAGTAACAAAGCTCAAAATTAGTAAAAAAAAAATCTCAACCCTTTGACAGAAAACAAAGGAATGCATAAAAAATAAATTAAAAAAATTGAAATTTTGATCTCAGACAAGCTCAGGCAGCATCATGGCCATTGATCTGTTCTGTGCGAATGCAAGAAGCACTATTTGGTCCCTCCATCATTCCCTCTTGACCGCCCAAAAGCAAAGATGGAGGAAAAACGTGACCCCCAAACCATCATCTGATTTTGCGCAACATCAAGAGCACACAAGATTTCACAGGTGGGTCCCGCGTTTATATGTAAAGTGGGGCCCCCCTGGTCCTTGCCCTTCTTCTTTTTTTTTGGCTCATAGTTTCAATTATGTACGAAGGGCCAACACTGCAACATATCCTAAGAATGGAAATAATATCCAAGGCACAAGCCCTAAAGGGAGAAGGCTCATCGAAAGGGTTAGGAGAAAATATCCAAGGCACGCTTCCACTCGTTCTATCACAGAACATTATGATTTCCATGAAGCGTGTAAAGATTTACTTTAAATTTTGTGTTATTTCGTGCTCCTTTTCGAATCTGGCGACAAAAATCCCGAAAGGAAGCCGACGATACGTAATTAAAAAGAAAGTGGGTAATTTTTCATTTTTATGTGGGAGTTTAGATGACATTTTTAGAATCTGAATCACCTGTGCTTGCTGTAGACGTCTCTCATTAGATATTTTCTAATAACATATTATGATTTTATAATGAAGTATTAACAAGGTGAAGAGAGAGGTGGTGGTGGTCCATCAAGTAGACTGCTCATTTGCCTTGCATATGAAGCAACCTTGTAATTCTCTCTCTTTCTCTCTCTCTCTCTCTCTCTCTGTGAAACATTCATGGCAAAAGAATCATGATCAGCACTCCAGCTCAAAACCCATGTGAGCTCCTCCTATCATCTCTTTTCCGTTTATTTTTCACTCCCACAGATATTTCTCAATTAAATAATCAATCTTTTCTTTTTCCATCCATATAAAGATCTTTATTTATTCTGCTTGAAGGTTTCAAACCCTCCCCGGGATCTTCAAACAGACCAGGCTTGAAATTTTCCTGCTGGCAAAGTACTTTTGTTGTTTTGCTTTGTTTCTGCTAAGCGTCAAAATCCTCATACCTACAGATGTTTGGTACTCCACGCAGTGCAAAAAAGTTACAGCTTGATTTTGCAGGAATGGATCAAATTTTCCCATTTTTCTGTAATTAGGTTTTCTTCACTAAAAAAATATCTTACTGTATATTGTTTGAATAGTGAAACGGAAAAAAGGAAAATTCATGTGTTACTGTGCTTTTCAAGGGCTGTTTCTTGCCTTTTGCTTTAGCAGTCAAGGTTAGCTTGGAACAAAGGTATGCAACAAGAAGGCCTTGGGCTTTAGAAAAAAACTTTAAAAAAAAAGAACTGTGATTTCATCTCTCTCTCTCCCCGGCCTATTCTCTCTCCATCTTTCTCTCTCTTGCACGCATAGACCGCCTCCATGCTCAGGTTAAGTTAGCAAAGGGCTTTAAAGGTGATACGTATAGGTTCTGAAGCATTGCTTTTCCTTTCCCCCCTCTCTCTCTCTCTCTCTAACTGGCTTCGGTTAAAGTAGAGAGCGAATTCTGGTTCTCTTTCCATGTTAAAGCAGGTTTTCTAGCTCAAATAAGCTGCGACAGTTTCCTCTCTCTCTCTCTCTCTCTCTCTTCTAGAGACTATTTTTCATGCTTTGGCACATGTAATACTTGCGCCTTCTTTGATTTTGTTCATTTTCTTTGCCAGAGAAACTCGTGAGGTTTTATGCAATTACTAAGTTTATTCTTTTCTCTTCTATGATTCTTGAAAAAGACTGATCTTTTGCGTGATAATCATCTTATTCATAGCTTTCTATTTTATGAGGTCTCGGGTCTTTATTTGGTCTATTCATCTCTAGAAGTACTGCCCTTGATCTTACTCAGTTTCTGTTCATCTTATTTCGGATAAAACAACGATTTTTCGAGCAGGGAGCTGATTATTCTTGATGGTGAGGGATTTTTCGATAGCTTGAGGGAGTGATATGGAGGTTTGAAAGCAGATATGTGGAGAGGGGAGAGAGAGAGAAAAGAGAAGATATAGTATCTGCAGTTACGTGAAAAAAGAGCAAAATAAAGAAGAAGGAGAGGATGAATAACAGTAGTAGCGGTAACTTGGGTTCAATCAGCAGCTCTGATCTTATTGATGCAAAGCTCGAAGAGCATCAGATTTGCGGATCCAAACAGTGCCCCAGCTGCGGACACAAGCTCGACGGAAAGCCGGTAACATCTTCTTCTTCTTGTTTCTCTTATCTTTATTTCTTCTTTGGGCGCGGCAAATGCGAAATAAAGAAAACGATAACAAGAGTTTTGGCAGCGCTTATTATGAAATTGCTGGTAATTGTCATTTCGGGGCCAAGATAATGAAATCACTGGTGTTTGATAGAGTGAAGTGATGAACCTCAGTGAAAAAAGTAAAGAAAAAAAAAACCCCCATGTCTCTCCATATGTTTTCGTTTCTGCTGCGTTTCCAATGCTGTTTTTATTTTTTTTGCTGAATTTTTTTGTGGTGATTTAACTTGAATTTGGGGGGAGAAAAAAGTTGAGGGGTGTTATCATTTTCCAGGATTGGTTAGGTCTACCAGCAGGAGTCAAATTTGACCCGACAGACCAAGAACTGATAGAACACCTCGAGGCCAAAGTGGAAGCCAAGGACATGAAATCTCACCCTCTCATCGACGAGTTCATTCCTACCATCGAAGGCGAGGATGGGATTTGTTACACCCATCCTGAGAAACTTCCAGGTCTCCTTTATTTTCTCTACCCTCTCAAGAAATCTCTCTCTCTCTCTCTCTCTCTCTCTCTCTCTCAAAAGATGTTGAATTTTTACTATATATGGTATACTATTTATATAAAAAAAAGTAATTTCACATGACTATATGTGGAGGGTATTTATCTATGTCTACATTGCCCAGCTAGCTTGTAACTTCCTCCTCTTCCTCCTTCTTCATGTTTGTTATGACTTTGCAATTTTTTTGCACATGTACATATAGTTGGTTATACCTAAGTCAACCTAACTTTGACTTTTTGGGCACACAATGGTGGTGGCGGTGTGTCTGTCTCTCTGTGTGTTCTTTTGTCTGAATTCTTCTCTTTCCTAGGAGTGACAAGAGATGGGTTGAGCAGGCACTTCTTCCACAGGCCGTCCAAGGCTTACACGACCGGGACACGGAAGCGGCGAAAGATCCAGACTGAGTGTGACCTCCAAGGCGGCGAGACGCGGTGGCACAAGACGGGCAAGACAAGGCCCGTCATGGTGAATGGCAAGCAGAAGGGTTGCAAAAAGATACTGGTCCTCTACACCAACTTTGGCAAGAACCGGAAACCCGAGAAGACCAATTGGGTCATGCACCAATATCATCTTGGCCAGCACGAGGAAGAGAAGGAAGGGGAGCTCGTGGTTTCCAAGATATTTTACCAGACGCAGCCGAGGCAGTGCAACTGGTCTGAGAGGAGTGTTCCTGCCACTAGCACTTCCGCTCATGCCGCCGAAGGAAGTGGCGATCCGAACACTAGTAGCAGAAGAGGTGGCGGTGGCGGTGGGAGCGGAAGCTCTTCTACTTCGAAGGAGACAATTTCTCGGACAGATGAGATCCCCGGAAGCGGAGTCATCACTGCGGTTACCGCTGCTATTTCCAGTTACGGCGCTGCCACCGCCGACCTTCAACAGTTGAAATCAGAACATTACGGATTCATCCCATTTAGAAAAGGCTTCGACGAGGTAAATTCTTTACATTTTCGTCAAACAAGTCAAAAAAAAATATGAACCAATGTATATAGCTTCTGGATTCTGATAGACACTGCTTTCCTCGAACCAAGGCTAAAAAAGGAATCTATACCCTTCAACCTTACATGGAGCAAGTTGTTAAACTTTCGGAAAATTGTACTAGGAAAGATGAAATATCCTAATCTGTTACCAAATAAAACTTTTCAAATTGAGATAATATAGGTTGATCACGAAATTTCTCCTATGAAACCAACAAAAAATGACTCATTTTTGTGCATGTATGTACAAGACCAACTTGGTCGTATGAAATTAAAATATTTTTCAACATTCTTTTGGTAACTTTATTGGATAAACCATAATCTAGATAAATGATAATATACTAGGAAATTTTTTTTGGATCTTAAGATTGAAAAAGGTTTGCTCGAATTGAACGAAAAGGGCTTCTCATCTAAATGATTTTACGGTCGCCTTTTTCTTCTGTTTTGCACATAAAATGCAACTTGGAAAGTAATCACCATCAGCTAACTGAACTGTTGCTTGGACAAGCGCAAGGTTTACATCACAGCAGAGAGTGAAATAAAGCAACTTAAGAAGAGAATAAAGCAACATAAAAAAAAAAAAAAAGGAGGGGGGGGGGGTGGGAACTAAGGGGAATACGGAGAGTGTGAAAAAGGACTAGTTAGCCAAAAAACGTGTTCACAATTAGATGGTTTTACTTGGGTTAATTACTTTTTCATATAGGTGGGAATTGGAGAAGCTTCAACCGCAAGGGAAGCCCCAGCATCCGGCACCTGCGAGGACATGAGAGATCATCATCAGTACCAGAGGTTGCATCATCCTGTGGCTCCCCATGATCATCAGCTCCATCATCAGCACCACGTCCACCACCCAATCGCCACTACGGCATTCCACATCAGCCGGCCCTCGCACCCGATCTCCGCCATCATTGCCCCGCCTGCTCCTCTCCACCAGACAGCGGCCTCCATCAACATTCTCGATGAGGACTCATTCCACGTCTCGAGGATGATGCTCCAGAATGAATTCCAGGTACATATATAGTTTTCTAAATCCCCCCACGTCCGTTTCTTGTTCCATCTATATAGTCACATGCGAGAGGCGTTAAGTTGTGTCAAATGCCGGAACTTTTCAATATATATATTTAGCTGCTGAATTTTCAGTCACCCATGATCAATAGTTTCATTCTTCTTTCGAGTTGCATTAGCTTCTCTCTCTCGCTCTCTCTCTCTCTCTCTCTCTCACACACACACACACACACACACACACACACACACACACACAGCACACAATTATATATTCATTTAGCTTACTGCTGTTGCATGCTCAGTCTAGTGTCGAATACTATATTGCAACTACGACTGCACTCACGTGAGTTGTGCTAGCTCAAAATGTCAGCTAAGTTGGGAGCAATCACTGTCATTTTCTCCACTCTCCTCCCTGTTGAAGACATTATCATGATTCGGATGCAAACTTTTTTTTTTTTTCAATTCTTGACTTCTTTCTCGTTTTTTCTACCAAATGAAACGAAAATACACACAGCAACAGCAGCAACAGCAACAGCAACAGCAACAGCAGCAGCAAGAACAACATCATAAAATGGGAGGGAGGTCAGCGTCTGGTCTGGAGGAGCTCATAATGGGATGCACTTCATCGTCGACAGATATTAAAGAAGTGAGTTATGAACACGAAGTACTTTTTTGACTCTGAATTTCATGAGCCTTGAGGTGTCACTATGCAATGCATGCAAGTAACTAAAAGAGAGCAAAAAGAAGGAAGATAAACCCTTGTTTTTGTCACAACAACTATATAATAAGCTTAAAGAGAGAGACCCCCAGAATCCCCTTTCTTTATTTTCTTTCCTTCCTTTTTCCCTTTCCTCCCTTTTCTCAGTAAGAATATTTTGACGAGGGTATACGAGGCTTTGAACAGCATCTGCCTTAGGAAAAGAATAACATTAAGGACGTACATTAAAGTTTGGCAAGACTGTGCATTTAGTGCTTAATTCAAAGAGTTTTTGTTTTGTCCACCAAGTTGCGACGGGAATTTTAGATAAATGATGGATATTTTTTTTTTTTGATAACTCAGGGAACCCCCGCACGGCCGATAGTCGAGAGATAAATGATGGATATTTACAATCTAGAAAAATCAAGAAAGGCTTCGTAAATATAAATTCCAACTGCACACATATCAATATCTTTAAGTAGGATATGTAAAGCATGTTTTTTATAATGACAGCGGATAAAATGAAAATTCTCATTAAAAAGTATTGGCAGTATAATATTTTAGTCGCTAATTAAGAGAACTCGACACTAGCATTGTCTAGCGATGAAAAGCAATTCAACCGAGAAATTTTTGGAAAAGCTTTTATTTGTCATGAGTTTGTTCTCTATATTTGTCTATCATTTCTTTGAAGTTCTTCTTTGGTAAAATGTTACAAGCTTGCCTCGATGGCTAGATTAAAAAAATCATTAGGGTATGTTATATATAATGTTAGATACCAATATTTGCTTATCTAAAAAAAAAACCGATTGCTTTCCGTTGTATTAAAATCAAACTCGAGAATCGTAAAATTTTAAGAAAACTAATGAAGCTAAAAGAAACAGTAGCCTACTCCAAAATATCAAATAGATATTCTTGGAGATAATATATAAATGAAGCTTTCCCGATGTGGTTGCGAGGGCAATAATTTGCAGCTGATCAGAGGGAGCGATGATAGGATTAGACAGCCTTCTTTCTCTGTAATAATTATGCTTTTATGTCCTCCGTGACAACAGACAAACCAAACTCTGCTTCTTCCTCCATTGTTTTCATGCGAAAAAGTTGGTCGTACAATCCCTAACCCCGAGCCAAAACCCCCTCCTTTTTTAATCCTTTTCTTTCCCACATGCTCCTGCAGTTTTCTTTCTTATCTTTGCTCTTTTTTTCTTTTCTTTCACAACCTTTTTGTTTTTCACACCTCTTGCAGGAGTCATCAATCACAAACCCACAAGAACCTGAGTGGTTGATGAAGTACTCTCCCTTCTGGCCCGACCCTGACAATCCGGATCATCATGGGTAGGAGTGAAGAATTATAAAGAGAGAAGGAAAAGAAAAGGAAGAAGAAGGAAAAAAAAAGGGTTCCAAACAAAACGCTCAGGGACATCATCATTATCAGCAGTATCACGAGTACTTGAAGCCCCTCCTCTAACTAGTTCCTTTCAAGCTTAGAGAAAGAGAAGGAGAGAGAGACCAAAGGACGCCTACACAGTATGTACTTTGTCTTCTTTTTTTTTGGTTATTAAGGTTCTCTCTCTCCCTCTCTCTAAAAAAACCAGAACTAACTGTTTAACTGTCCATGTTGGAAAGCAAGGTGTGTGGAAAACAAAGGAGAATGAAAGAGGGAAAAAGAAGGGAAAAGAAAAAGAAAAGAGAGGAAAAAAAAAACCCAAAGAAAATGAAAGAAGCCTCCCAAGAAAAAGCTGCTCTCTACTGACATTTTCGAAGGAGAAGCCAAAGACCCAATAAAGCAAAAAAAAAAAAATACACCCTGCATGAAAATCAGTGCCACCATGACTGCCATATCATCTTGCGTGGCCATATTCTCTCATTATTTTATTTTTTTCCTCGCTCTCAAGAAGTTTGTGTAATCTCTTCCTTTGTTTTTGGTTACCCTTATTTAGAAGCAAAAGAATACACCACATAATTTGTACAAATAGGAGGACAACTTTGTCGATTATGTTGTGACTATTCACTTTCTTGATTTGATGTTGTGGATAGTAATTCAATATTCTTCGTTCCTTTCGGACGATTACAAATCTGTATGAATAGATCGTTACGCTAGCGAGTGGCCTCATTTAATTTTTCAGTTAATTACTTTGCGGTATCTTAGGTTTGGATGAATTGTTCTTTTCCGTCCATTATTGGTGGTTTGAAAATTATGTAGATGCGAAACAACCTAATTATTCGGTAAATTATTAAGCCAACCATGTATTTCTAATCAAGTATTTTCGGGTACCAATTTTTTATACTTAAGAGAAGACTGTCACTTTTCATGAAACCCTAGCTCACCATTCGTAGAACTAGAAAACTACATGCGTTCACATATCTGTTAGTTGAGTACTTAATTAATAAAATCCACCACATATTATCATCATATTTTAGGGAGGATTTTTCCTTTTAACTACATTATTCTTGCTAACATTTAGCATTACCACATCAATATAATCTTACTATAGATATATGAGAGACACTGTATGGTTGATACGTTCTTGAGCTGTCCACGCATTGCAAAAGAAAGAAAACAAATGAGAACAGGAGTCCCTTGTTGGAAATTTTGGCTTTGTTGTTTAAAAACTAACAAACGGCATGGCAATGCATCAGAAATTCATAAAGAGTACCAGCTAGAAAGAAGTGAGATCATGCAGCAAAGTGCAGAAGAGAGAAGTTTATACATATGCTCAAAATCTGGACTCTTCAATTCAAGTACTTCAATTTAATGCAAGCCTGACACTAAGCAGATTAATTTCGAAATACTACTACAAAGAAATTTCAGATGAATGATTTTATGTAGGATATGTGGCTAATAATAAAGAGAAGTTTTTATCTCTGATAATCTTCATCATTTAATATGCACGATAGCCTCAGGATGGAACAGATGTCACATCTTACTTAGCTGATATGATGTTGATAGGCGGAGTCAACACAAGTATTATTTTGTATAAAATCAAGTCAAGATGTGAAGCTCAATTGTGGTGAAGCTTTCCTTTTGATCGTTTACTCAAATATTTTACCACCTTTCGTAGCTAGAATCATGCATGGCAGTAATCATCGTTCAAAGTCAATCATGCATGTATCGTAAGTGGTGTAGTTTGCCTTTGGTATAGTAATCATGATTTCAAAGAATGATTTTTGAAGCAATGCTTTGACTAACAGGTCATCAGTCAAAGTTAACTGGACCATCTTTCTAATCGGCGTCGAAATTAAATTCGTAAACATAATTCAATTAGATTCAGACCGATGGTACCAACATAATGGGGTGCTAAACTTGCAACTGAACACTCGTCTTTTAGATCAATAATCACTGGTTTGAGTTCTTAGTTCACTCACTGAAAACTCTACCCCAAATACCAATTCAGAGAAAATATTTTGCCTGTCTGAAATATAATCGGATCGGGTAGTAATGGAACCTTGGAATAGAGACAGAGCTCTCATTTCGGGCCATGCTATTGTTTTTGTTTAATTGGAGATGCCGCGGAATTTGCTGCTTTGTTTATTCCATATTCTAGCTCTTTATGCGAGCACATGAGACTAGAGATATAGCTCGTGTCTTTGTGTTTCTGTGTAATAGAGAGAGAGAGAGAGAGAGAGAGCTATATGCACAACCTTTATTTGCTTCATGGGACGTGCATGAAATAAAGATAAAAACAAACAACGGGAAAAGGAGGCAGCTTCATCGTAGTTTTATAGGGAATAAAGAAGGGAACAAGAATAAACCTTTATGTCTTAAATGACCGTTTTCTCCGGCCTCTTTGGAAAACTATACTCGGTACAATTCTTTCTTTTTCTTGTGAATTATAGCCACCGTCATTAACTTAAGCCAGTGTCGTATTGCATTAATCGAAAACTAGTATCGTGTGAAAGATTGTAGAAACATTATAAGTTACAAACTGTAGCTGTGTTTTGTATAAAGGCTTTCATAGTGGGTTAAAGCATTGGATTGCTGATCCGTTATACGAGTTAGCCTCCCACCTTTGCAGTTGAAATGAGAAATGCTTAACTTACCCATGAAAAAAAGACTTCGGGTTTGAATACCAGTGAAATTTCTGATGCTACAACAAGAGGGAAAAGAATAGGCAAAACTCACTCCAAAAGCTAACTCGAAGTTTCAACCAAGAAATTAACTTGTCAGATGGACGATGGATGTGTGTGTGTGTGTGTGTGTATGTATAGCAAACTATGATGACCTCAGTACCACCTCTCGTACGTGTGAACCAGATGAGAATAGCACATTAAGTTCAAAGAATGAAGAATCAGATGAAGAATAACTCGCAAGGAAGATCGAGCATTAAATTGGGTTATGGAAAAAATAGAAACTTAACTCTAGTGCCCTGTTAGAGGATTTTCTACTCGAGAGCTTAAATTATTGGCAAATAATACTAGATAAACCCAGTTATTAATTTACCAATGTTGAATGACTATGAAAATTCTATTGTATATTCTGCTGACTAATGTATTGAATCTAGATATTTGAACATTCTATTAAAAGTTGATGGGTACTGTTGCTTCCTGCTGCAACACATGATGACTGCAGAACAAGCAACAAGGTGAAAATAACAGCATAATTTTAACTTTAGCTCCTTTCACTTGCTAGTTGGTAGAGAATCAAAACACCGATAGATATATAGATGCCCTAAAGAAAGCATTTTGCTTCTCCAAGCGATGGTTAAGAGGATGATAGAAAGAGAAAGGAGATGTGCCTCTTTAAAAAGGGTAATGACATGTCCTGTTCAACCTGAAAAGGTGATATTCAAATTCTTCCAATCCACGGAAGATTTTGTGGTCTTTTGCTTGGAGGGGTGGGGGAATTAGCAATAAATCTGTGCATTAAACAGGCTTTTGGGCTTGCTGATTTGGTCCCATAAAGAAGTTGCAGGAGGAACTTAAGTAGTGCAATGAGGAATATCACAACATGGCCAGAACCCACCTTTTTTGGGATTCTTCCATAAGGAATTTGTTGCTTTATCAGATGGTAGCCCACCCTCTCCCTCATAAGCTCAAAGGTGTGTCGCTTGGTTTGTGCCATGGACCTAGCTAGTTCACTTAGGATTTATACTCCGTTGCTTGCCATTTCAGGCATACTTTTTTGTTAGTGTTGTGAAGAATCCTATGACAATATATTAAGGAAAAAAAAAAGGACTGGTAACCATCGGGAAGTGCGACGATTTTTGTGGGCCAAGTCTTGGGAGTATCCGGATGGTAACCTTTGGAGTTGGTCTTTATCTAAAGTATTACTTAATTTACATGCTCTTTCGAACTTCATTTGGAACTCGGAGTGTTAGAATTCTCTTTTCTAGTATTCTCGTCTTCGTTAGCGTCACAACTCACAAGGCAGGGATCTTTGGGAGATAAATATATTTTTGGAAAATAGTTCCTCATGGTTTAGCCCTTTTGCCCAGTAGGGTTCGAGAGGTAGCTTCCACGATTTCTTGTTTTGTCTTAAAAAATATTGGGATTTCCATATTACTCCGATATCTTCTATAATAATCGATCAATTCATGTTGACCAACCCTTCCAAAAGAGTACCATGTACAATGGCCTTCCAATTTTATTTGTACTTAAAATCGCTCCACAAACTCTCTCTTTTCATGTGGAAATTTGGAATTCTGCTGATATCGTCAATGCGCACATGAATCCAAGATTAATACATGAATTGAACTTAGGATTGTACATTGTGACGGTGAACTTCGAATTGAAGGCACACTTCCAAAAATTCAAGTCCTAGCTCTTAAAATTCATCAGCACATGGCCACAGTCCATGAGTGTGAAAGATTGTACAACCTTGTTTAATTCGTCATTCGATTAAAGAGGCTGTTTCTATGACTAATCATGTCTGATCTTGATCTCTATACACATACGCGATGCAGCTCTTTTATAAGTTTATTCATCTCCAAGAATGAAATTCACGTCGTTATTGTTGGTGTTGTCGATTCAAGTTAATCTCGATGTGATGGGGACATAGCAAGCTTCGCATGCATAATCGAAAAAGGTCCTTAGTGGCTGAACATCATGAAAGGACCTTTCTTAAATAGTCCAATACTATAAGAAGGACTCGACAGTTGACACAATAATGAGTAAACAAACATTAGGTGCGAACGCAATATACGCTGGAGAAGAATCCATGCTCATAGAAAATTATGGTACGAGTACAGAAAGATTATCGGATGAAAATGCGAGCAGACATCCGAAAAGTTTGACGTGTCTTTGCCGCAATAAACATGCGATAATGTCGTCCAACGAAGATGCAGATTGCAGAGAATGGAATTTATACCTTCTCTTTTCCTCAACGTTATCCGCTTGAGTTAGTGGCCCAAAAAAATAAACACACAAAAAGAAAGAATTGTCCCCGTGAATTGATGGAGCTGGCAGCCAAAAAAATGGGCTTGAAGCCCACAAAGCCAGAGCATGAGCTGTAATGAGAGAGCGTTTAACTCTGATTGAGCAAAGCATGTAAGCAGAGAAATTAAGAATGTCTACGAATTTAGCCTTATTCCCAACTCGGAATCGTGAATCGTCATTTCTTTTTCGCATCTTTGGCTTAGGGATGTTGAGTTCGAGGTCAAATCACGTGAAGCAAGCATCACGCCTAAGCATCAAGAACGCGGTAGACAAAAAGCTAACATCCAAACCAAAACATTACCTGACTGTGGCCTGTAGAAAAGGCTACATTTCTTTATTCAGAAACAGAAATGCATCCCATTAGGCCGTCATCTGTGACTTCAATCAATGTGAAAGATATCAGATACAGGGGGACTAGACAAGATCGCTTAGTTTATAGTTTAACCCTGTACAAGCTACGCAGGACCATGCTGAGCACAGGTTGGCAATTAGCCAGCATGCGCCTCAGGCACCGGTGTCTGCCCGACGACTGGTTGACGAGTACCAAAAACCCTCAAAGAAGCACAAAGGCATGACAGCTTTGTAATCTCAGGGTTACCGATTCTCACCTTAGGAGCATCCGCCTTCTGCCTGCCAAAATGATCATCAGAAATCCCACGATTCCCTTCCATATCGGCATCTGTAGTGCTTACTGCATCTTCAAGGGAACAGCCAACTGCAGTGACTGGCCTTTGCTTGCTGTACTCTTGAACTGCCTGCTTAGTATGACGTTGCCAAGGGGACTCAGAGTCAAGCAGTGAAGTTTAAAAGCATGAACACCTCTTTAGACCACCATTACACTTTTGTACTAGGGTTCAGAAATGTGGTCAAGATAATGATATAACTATCGCTACAATGGTGGAAAGCAAAAGTTATGCATAAAAATATTATTCAAGCAAGCAACTGATCTAGCCTTTGAGCCTGATGTGAGCAGCATCATGCAGTAAAGAGTCGTGTAAAATAAGTAGAATAAATTACCGACATAAAGCTTGCGAAAATTACGAAGTCGATCATTTAACTTTGAGACTGTTCTAGATTAGGTCGACCTTCTTCCCGGCCACCTACTATGGAAGTGGTTTCAGATCAGGACTACCCATCAACTCATTTTAAGAAACAAAACTTTTAGTGGCACTTTATGGGAGCCAACACGGCACCTATCAATGAATCATAGTGTAGCAGGGTACGGCACATCAGCATTCTTTTACTCATTTAAAGAATGCTTAACTAAGTGAGTTGATTGAAACCACTTAAGAGTATAGTGACCAGAGTGAAAGTGACCCTAAAATTGAAGAAACAAAAATGTAACTTGTTCAGTAATTCCTTCAATATGACATGACTTCATTACTTAATCAAGATTGTAACAATAGGCATGAACAAGAAGAAGAATGAAGAATAAGCAGTTCTTCTCACCTTCCACTGAGAGGAAGTTAGCAGCACTCTGGGCCTTCTAGAACGCACAAATTCCAGGGCGGCACTAGGAGTCATGTGTTTATGCTTCACCTGCAATACATGAAGCAGCCAATGTCACCCTCAATTATAAGCCAATAGTGATAAGCACGGTTGATCTGTGTGCAACAAACTGACAGTATCCTTAATTTAGTCCTTGTATACCAAATAGCAGAGCACAATTGTTGTGCTCCTTCCTCTCCCAGCTTTGCAGTGGACATAAGTTTTTCGGCTGCAAGATGCGTTTCCTGAATCACAGACAAGACAAGGTGTTGGGACAAAAGACAGTCTTTTTATCTAATTGACAGCAGAACCAGATCGCCAGCCTCACGGCATTTACTGTTACCACGTTTGTGAAGGATTACTTACTATAAATAAAGGCCACCGCCCGGTCAATATCAGCAAGAGAAGGAGCATAAAGATAGTCTCTTGTAGGTATCACCAAGTGATCAATTTTATAATCCTGGCGAGCACAGAACAAAAAAACTATTAACGACCTTGAACGTCCTTTCGAACATGACTTAATCAACGGACCGAAAATCCCAGAAAGAAAGGAAAGAGATCACTGACACGATAAAGCGATGACGGAACCAAGGTTTCATAAGGTTCGTTGAGAGTGATGACACCATCAACACCAAGCCGCTTCAACCGCCGAACATCCTTGCGGAATGGAACTGCGCCCAACAAAAGAAACTGGTCTATGTCGACCCGAATAAATAGCACATCAGAAAATAACAGCTTTTCTTCACCAGATCAACTCTGCCCAATCTATTCTGCTCTGGGCGGCGTCGAGAACGGAAAAGCCAA
This sequence comes from Syzygium malaccense, assembly GCA_031216405.1. Taxonomy (NCBI): domain Eukaryota; kingdom Viridiplantae; phylum Streptophyta; class Magnoliopsida; order Myrtales; family Myrtaceae; genus Syzygium; species Syzygium malaccense. Next base: position 6,832,693 of record CM062255.1, read on the forward strand.
TGAAATTCCAAGTCTCCAATCGAAATACACTCGAGACTATCATTCGCAACACGGTTTCAACAATTTAAGCTCAAAAACTCCAACCTTGTAATTGAAATGAGCTTCTAGATCACCACCAGTACATACAACATGAGCCCCCGATAGAAGGGTTCACAAAAGTCAACAAATTCAAGAGACCAGAGCCCAAACACATCATGAACCATGCCACCGTATCTCATCAATCAAACCCATCACCACCCGCAGCCATACAAATCAAGCAGACCAAACTTCAAACCGCAATTTCGAAATCGAAGAAGGAAACGACCAACGAAACGAGGGTCCGAGACATATTCCGATACCTCGTCGACTTCATCCCACCATCGGAACTCGGTTTGGAGCTTGTTCCTCAGCACATTGTACAGGAGAGTGGGGTAGAACAAGATCCTCGCGCCCGCCCCCACCAAGGCGCGCTTCCCGTCGAACCTCGCGACCCGCCGCGCGGCGCGGCGGCCGTCGTCTTCGCCGCCGCCCCCGGCGCCGTTCGGTTCGCCGGTCTTCACCATGCCGCTCGATCCGGCGAGGCAGAGCAAACGAAACGGCTTTGCTACGGAAGAAATTTCGGACAAGGCACGACTGTTGCGAATGTTCACTTCTATCACATTTGTTTAAGTTGACAGGGAGGGAAGAAGATTACGTGTATATACGGCTTAATCCCTAAAAAACACTCAATTTTAAGTCCAGTTTCAATTTTAATCTTAACTTTTTTTTGTCCAAAAAAAAGCACAACCTTAGGTCTAGTCCAAATTTGTTCCGAATTTTTTTTTATTTTAAAAAAACCTCACAGTTTAGGTTCAATCCTAAATTTATCCGAACTTTTTTTTTGTTTTGAAAATAATCCCAAACTTTAACTCTTGTCTCAAATCTGCCCCTATTAGCCCTTCGTCCCAAAATGGCCTTTAGTCGTCCCTAAATTGCCTGATTTTCATATTAAAGAACGATTTCTTTTCGAAGATAATTTTCTACGTCATCTTGCTGAATGTGGATTTGTTACCGGCGTAGAAAGGTTAGGTTAAACTACTAATAGGGATTTTTCTTCGTCAAAAACTTAGTTGAGACTAGATTGAAAATAGGTTTTATTTTTTAGACAAACAAAATTCGAGACGGAGTTTGGATTAGAGTTACAGTTTGTGATTTTTTTAACAAAAAAATTCCGAGACAAATTTGGGACTAAACCTAATATTTGAGATTTTTTTTAGACAAAAAATAATTCGGGGTAGTTCGAGACCGAACTTAAAGCTCGGCTTTTGAGACAAAAGAAAATTCAAGGCAGAATTTGGACTAAACCTAAAGTTAAGAGTTTTTTAGAAAATTAGACATGTATATAAAGACCATATAAATCCGTTATTAAGCCATGTAGGATTTTTTTATCGGAGAGAGGAACTCCAAAACAATTTAAAAAAAAAATCTACATATTTCTATAGTGAGCAAGAAAGAGAAAAACTGAATTCTTCTGGCCAACAGTTGAAAAGTCCCTCAATATTTTTTTTTCATTTTTGCTTCTAATTTCCATTCTTTTTTTATTTTTTTTATTATTTATTTTGAGGGGTAGGTTGTGTCATGTGTGCATAATTTTTTGTCCCCAACGGCATGGAAACTAGCTGCCACCCATTACTATCCAAAGAAAGCACGCGTTTTCTTGCACCTCTTTATGCTGGCTTGATCACATCAAGGTTCTTCTTTTGGCCCCCTCTCCTTTGCCTTTTTGCTCTTCAAGGCTCTCTTTTTGAATCCCCCAATCATGAACTCTGTTACCCGCAATTCACTCCCTCTCACTGCTAGCGTGCGGAACACTTCCATATCACCGGACGTGCCGGTGGGGTCCGTCGCATCTCGCATTTCGTCTCGGTGGTGTAGGGCGCGATAGCGCAGTACATACTGTGATCATCCGGCCGATGTAGAGTCGGGATGAGTTTTTCATTATGAACTTAGGGATGCTTATGCTGTCCGACAATCTTCGGTTCATGTGTAGTTCTGAAGCGAGCCGTGTGGGGTAGGAGTTCCATACACTACGTAGTGCATGCTTGGCGATTCACGTGAGTGGCTAATAGTGATAGTTGCATCGAGTGATATTAACCCGTTTTGAGGACACTGAGTAGTGCACTAAAGAATTAATGCCCGACAGAGGCCATTGATGTCGACTTCTTTGGCCGGTCACGCTTCAATGTAATTGTTTCCTCTCTGGTGAACCAATTTACTTCAGAACAAGGGCAATCTTGAATGATGCAACCTTCCCGATAGTAAATTAGATAACCTCCTCCTGCTGCTGCTGCTGCTGCTGCTCTCTCTCTCTCTCTCTCTCTCTCTCTCTCTCTGTGCATGAAATTTACTTATACAGCAACTTTGCTGTTCATGGTGTGGTTAAATTCTGGACTCAACAACCAGTCCATCATTAAATGTTCAACACATCTAATAGAACTACACAATAATGGAATCCCAAAAATAAGAGCACAAAATCAAGAAATCCTCGTAGAGACAACAACATGAGCAAATGCACGACAAGCTAAAACCCCACCACTCGTTTTTCCCTTTCCACTGAGCAAGACTTATGTGGACAACCTTGCAAGCATACTAAGGCACAGAACACACCTCGCAGGCTGCAGCCACCCACGCCTAAGGAAAAATGGAGAACTGGCTTTTGGCTTTTCTACTCCTCCTGGCAATGCCGATTGACGCAGCATATGTCGGCGGTGGAGTTGGCATCGGGATGGGCGGCGGTGATGCTGGAGTTGGCAGTGGGCATGGAGGCGGAGCGGGCAGTGTCTGGATTGGTGGAGTGATCAACGCCCCAGCTCCATCAGGTTCAAGGCTGAGCAATGCCTACACAGCTCTTCAGGCATGGAAATCAGCGGTCACCGATGATCCAAACAAGATTATGGAGACTTGGGTTGGTTCTGATGTGTGCTCGTACAAGGGAGTGTTCTGCTCAGATCCCCAAGACGGAATGGGTCCTTTAGTTGCAGGCATAGATCTCAACAAGGCAAATGTTCAGGGAACTCTTGTCAAAGAGCTGTCTTTGCTCACTGACATGACCCTCCTCCACCTCAACAGCAACAGATTCTCAGGCTTGGTCCCCAACACTCTCAGAGATCTCTCCTCTCTCCAAGAGCTAGACCTCAGTAATAATCAGTTCTCAGGCACTTTTCCTGCAGTTGTTCTTGAAATGCCAAATCTCATTTACTTAGACCTCAGATTTAACAGCTTCTCCGGCCCAATACCAGAAGACCTTTTCAACAGGAAACTTGATGCCATATTTGTCAACAACAACTTTTTTGAAGGTGAGCTTCCTCAGAACCTAGGCAATTCTCAAGCTTCAGTGATCAATTTGGCCAATAACAAGTTCAGCGGAAGCATCCCGGCTAGCTTTGGTCTGATGGCCTCCAGACTGAAGGAGATTCTTTTTCTGAATAACCAGTTATCAGGATGCATTCCTCAGGGAATCGGGTTGTTCACAGAGATGAAAGTCTTCGACGTGAGCTACAATTCATTGATGGGTCATTTGCCCGACACGCTTTCGTGCTTTAGCCAGGTCGAAGTCCTGAACTTGGGGCACAACAAGCTATCGGGGGAATTACCCGACCTGGTCTGTTCACTCAAAAGCCTCATGAACTTGACAGTGGCCTACAATTTCCTGTCTGGGTTGAGCCAGGAATGCACGCAGCTGTTTTTTAGGAGCGTGGGCTTCGATTTCTCGGTCAACTGTATTCCTAATAAGGACATGCAGAGGCCTCAACCAGAGTGTTCTTCCACACCAGGAGGAGGGCCGAGTTGTCTAAGAATACCTTCGGTGAAGCCCCTCGTTTGTGGCGCGATGGCTGTTCTCTCTGGGACAGCTTCAGATCTGGCCTCCATGTCACCATGAGCTGTGAGTTGGTTGAGGCTGTCTGAAATTAATGAGTGTCATGATTCAGAGCATACTGTCTTAATTTTCTGATGCAATAGTTTTCGTGGGAGCTGTACTGGATAAGATATGTCTTGAAATTAACGGGGTTTTGTGAGCCTATAGGTTATATATGTGTAAGTACACCACGTTAAATGTTTATTGACTGGGAAAGGCAGTTAAATAATCACAACTTGCATTTGTCAAAAGAGTGCCTTGTACTGTCTTGTGGCGCATCTGCCATTTTTCTTAAATACTACCGCCACATTTAGATTTTTACACTTACAGATCCATCGTAGAAACACTAACGCCCAAAATTCAGCTCTGAAGTCGCATACTGCCAAAAGGAGGAACAAGAAGAAACCGCACAACCAGGAAGGCACAAAAAATAGAGACCGAAAAACAATACATAATGCAGCTTCCCAGCGAAATTTTCACGTTGCCTCTTGCAGATACTCGCACAACATAGGAATAAAACAGTTATGGAAGCAGAAGAGAGAGGGAGGGCTTGGAAATTTGAGTTCATTAGCATGAAGATGATTATCTTCAGATCTGCATGATATTCAGAAGTATATGTGAAGTTCTGAAGGTTTTGAATTCCTTGGTCAGAGACGACACAAGTTTCACAAATTCTGCAAAAAGAAATGCACAATAAATATTTTTTTATTAATTTGGAAGTTCACACCAAGCCTACGAATACAGGGAACATAGTTGAAAAAAACAGACATTATTTATGTGCATGCTCTTCATCAATACTAAGAAATACAGGATATAAACCTACTAAGAGATGGTCGGTGTACTGCATCATCATATTTGAAGTTTGCGGCTACTTCACCCTCAAAACACCAATGGTGTGCAGAAATAGGTTTTACACAGAGCGTGTGTGCACAAGAAACTACACAATAAGGGTCAATCCATTGTTCGTCTTATTGAAAATAAGAAAAACATGAAGTCAATGCCTGGCAATGGCAACAACGAACGACTTGGGCAGAAAAGAATCATGTTCATTCAATACGAATCAATGTGCCACATCCATGTTCTCGTGCTTCACAGTTTTTTTTTTGGTAAAGAGTGCTTCACAGTTTTGACATCATTGTTGTCAAGAAATGTAGTACATAGGGTTCGGGAGCTTGAAGGACCGTTTTGCAATAGCAAAACCTAGCAAATCACTCCACTGGTCGCCGGAGCTCCCATGAATTGTATAACCCTGGCTTTCCAATTCAGACCTCCTCTCTGATTTATAGACAATTGCAGGTTTGCCTTGATCGTCAGCATTCCTGATTTCATTATAAATAATGGAAAAAGTTCAAATCAAATGTACGAAAATACAAAGCAGCATACAATATTGCTTTCATAACCAAGAAAAGGCTGAAAGCTAGAGAACAGGATCTTTATTTCACAACTTTACCTCAAGAGAAGCCTTTCCCAGTCACTGTACCCAGCGTATAGAAGATTCTTTTCCGTAACGTTTCTTTGATGTTCACTGCGCCCAGTCAGCAGAAAGATTGTGAAACCCAGCTGTCGAAGCTCCTTGTACAAACTTAAGCTCGCGGGTAAAGCAGGGGCGTCCGCCAAAGCCACCCAATCATCGAAAGTGTTATCATCAAAGACCTCTGATCTACGTTTGAAATAAAACAGTCAACAACTATGAGCCAGATTTGGGACGATCACCCTATTACAAGGGAAGAAAAAGAACTCCCAAGTCCTAACCAGAACAGGTAACATCCAAATCAGTCCTCACCCCTTGGCAAACATCTGTAACCAACTAGGAACTCGAAGCATGAACCGAACATTGGAGAAGTCACTCGAGTAGTATATCATCCAAGAATAAACTAAGCATAAAAGTGGATTTGTTCATCGCATCTAGACTGACTTTATTGTTATTATCTTTTCTGGTAGGTAAGTGAAACTCTTAATACTCCACCAAAGAAAACATGGGTTGACTACTCCCATCAAAAGCCACCAAAGAAAAACATCAGGCCCTCAACAAATTAGTAACCTGTCACAACCACCAGGATTTTACTACAACCCAACAACACAACAGATGAGAGCAACAAATAAGACAATGAATCAAAATGACTCACTTTATTCATTCTCATCTCATGTAGCTGGTCAAAGCTTCCTCCTAAATGAGAAAGAAATGCTCTTAAGAATAAATATTGAACTCATTAAGTGGATGAAAGAGGAGAATGCGTCACATAACTTCTCCATAATCCAATTTATGCTCGGACTCTTTTTCAGATAGAGCTCATTCCACCAGCAGCCACATGACGACATTTTGAACGGTTCAAAACAGCAACATTAACACCATAATCAGGTAATGCACAAACTCGGCAAATTAAACCAATTGGTAAGGGATGGTGGCATTTTTGTCTATCCAATCACGAAAAGCAAAGAACAAAATTACTTATTTGCAACTTCGAGTAAGTGCTTGCTGAGCTCTTCGGCGGCTGAACTTTGTTACTAATGTCATTTCAGCTTGCACTTGTTAGTAAGTGCTTCTAAATTTTCAGGTGATCTTCGCTTAGGGAAGTTCTCCAATAGTAACATCCTCTAGAGCTCAACTCTGTCTCCAAGCCTAGTGTATCAGGATTAAGAATCATTCCAGTACATCAAACAAAAACCACAAACAGGTTACCCGGAATGTCGTGCACTCGAAAAAGCTCGAGATATAAGCATAGACTTATTTGGGTCGTGCTAATCGGAGCTAAAGACGGGTAATTTTGCTTCTGTCAAGCAACATCAGACCAAGCTTGATCATGAAATAGAAAAGGGTAACAGCAATTGTTAAACTGCTCATTCAATTCGATCTAAAGATGAATTTTGGACCCTCAAGCTTGTAATTTTGTAACACCTTCAGGATGCCATAGAGACGACAGAGTAGACTAATAACCATAAAAGTGAGCCTCCACCGTCAAACGAATCTAACTCCAGGAACACGTCTCCACGTGTCGAGATCCTACTGGTTCGATCCCTAGGCAGAGCAACCAATAAGCAATCACCAACCGGGGACGGGGAAAAGGCTAAACGCATCCGGACCACACGTCACCGGACCGAACGCGAGTCAACGAAGAAATCAGCGAATCCAGCGGCGGGCGACGAGATCATCGCCACCACGGCCGAACTTACCCGAAGCCATGGGCCTCGTAGTACGGCAGGTTCGAGAGCAGGGTCTCGTCGACGTCGAACACCCAGGCGTCGCTCCCGTCCCCGGCGATCTCCACGGACCTGGCGAACTCCGACGAGTACTTCGCGACGACCGCCGAGTCCGACGCGTAGCGCTCGCCGGTCATGTAGGCCGGGACGAACTGCTCGCACCGCGACGGGATTTGCGTCCAGCTCCCGGCGTTGTTCGTCTCGACGGCGAGCCGCCAGCTCTCGCAGTAGAGGCCGTCGTCCCTGAGGAACTTCCGGCCGCCGGAGTAGAGGCGGATGAGCGGTTGCGACGGCAAAGCGGACGCGAGGTCGAGGAGGAGGAGGAGGAGGAGGGAGAGGGGGGAGAGGAATCGGCGAGGCGCCATCGACGGAACCGGAAGGTCCGTGCGTCAGAGAGAGAGAGAGAAACCGCAGATGAGATGATCCACACGGGTGAGGAGAGAGAGAGACGGAGAGAAGGACACCGTTTGAGAATATAATTTACAGGCGAGGGGAGAGAGAGAGAGAGAAAGCACGCGCACCGGCGCACGTGCTTCTTGTCCGGAAGGTAATTGATTTTTGGGAAAAAAAAACAAAAAAATCTCAAATTATGTAACATAAAAGAATCTCGATTTATATCCACTGTGATACATTTTTCCTCAATTTTTCCCAAACTTATACACATATTTACCTTCCATCAAGATTTTGTTAGATAATTTTTCAGTGAAAATAATATCGTTTTTATTTTACTTAAGCCCGTGGGCATTATGTTAACAACTTTCTAGCGTCCATACAGCTAGATTTTTAACAGTCCTCACTGACAGAACTTTGACAGAGAGTAATATCCCACGTAATTACAAGTTTGGGACTTTTTATGTCAAAGAAAAATTTTGGGGAAAATGTGTTATGATGGACATAGTTTAGGGTTTTTTGTGAATTTTGCCCTTAATTTTTTCTCTCTTCTTTAGTAGAAAAAAGATTTGGTAGCAAGATTGTTAGTTATGTCGTACAAACATATTTATCTTAAATTTTTGGGAAAAAGCCACAAAAAAATCTCAAACTATGCCCATTATAACACATTTACCTTAAACAATTATTGTGACATAAAAAATCCCAAACTATATCCACTGTGACATATTTACTCTAAACTTTTTCTTATGACATAAAAAACTTGAAAACATGTACCTATGCAATACATTTATCCTATATGTCAAGGATCCGCCAAATGATTTTTTAGTCAAAACAATGTCATTTGTACGTCATGTCAACTAGGGGCGAGCATGGTTCGGGTGGACGATTCCCACCTTGGAATCGGGAACTACCCCTAAGGACTGGTTCTAAAAAATTGGAACCAAAACCACCTAGGTGGATCCATAAAACCGGTTCCCAATCCTTACAAAATTGCATTCATCAATCAATGCCATAGTGAACCTAGTTTCTATGTGGATACTTCTTTGCAAGGGAAAATGTAAGAATAATAAAGAAATCTGCATGAGAATCTTGCTTATTAAACACGAAATGATGTTGTGATTTTAGGATGAATGCTCCCATTTGGACATTTGGTTCCATCTCTTGCTTATCATTTGATAGAAAAAGCCTAATAGGCTTTAAAGAACAATTTGTTTCAATTTAAACTAGGCGCTAGGCTTTCTAGCATAATCAAATTTGTGAATCCAATGATCTCTGGTTTGAAGCGATCTCCCACTCTTTTCTTAGGTTCCCGACTGACCTAGATAACAGTTTAGTATTGACTCTTAAAAAACAATTCATTAACTATTAATCTAAAAGCCAAATTGCGATTGATAGGGGTTGTGAGAGTTTGTGCGCAATGCAATTGCAATCTTGCAAAAGGCTCATTCGAGTTTTCTTCTTTGGGTATGCCTAGCAATTCGTCAAACCTAGGATTCATTTCAAGAGGTTCGCGACAATGATAATCCTAGTGAGGGCTTTTTATTCTCCTAGAAGAAAGCCTAGAGGGGGAGAAGGAAGGATGGCACGGGGGATGGTTTCGAAAGCAGGCTATTAACTCCAGTAGGCTCTATTATGCCTTCATGAGTATTCTAAGTCCGGACATTGGTGGTTTTGATAGATCCCGTAAACACAAAGCATCAAGGAAAATAGAGATAAATATATTAGAAGTCTTAAAACTTATCATGAAAGTGTAATTAAGTACTAAAATTTTCAAAAAAAGCATTCAAATCTTAAAACTTGTACGAAAGTGCATTGAAAGTCTTACAATTTTCATGACAAGTTTTAGAATTTGATTGCACTTTTTAAAAGTTTCAGGACTTAATTGCACTTTCATGAAGACTTCCAATGCACTTATTAAAAAAAAATGGTAGTTCGGCATGATATTCAATCGATGTGTTTGCTGGTGACAAGAGTAAGAGAATGTAATGTTGCAAGCATTGTTCCTTCATTTTTCAAGAATTTATCCTAGTATCACAACTATGTTTTTACATTTGACGAGAAAATTACCAAAAAAATCCTAAATTTATTGCATTTGAGTCAATTCAATCTTAAATATTTTGATGATTTACCAATTTCGTCATGAATCTTTCAATTGTGCCACGATTTGCCAATTCAGTCATTCCGATCAATTTTGATTGGAATCATTGATGAGGTGGTTTAGTTAGCATCCACTGTCCTACATGGTAAGGGCAGCGTTGACGTGGACAATTTTTATAATTTATAATTTTTATTCTTTTCTATTCTTCTTTTTTTCAATTCTAGGCCAACGAGGGTCGTAGCCCTTACCTGGATCTGGCCAAGTGTCATGGGCCTAGACTTGGACAACAAAAGAAAAGAAAATAAGGAAAGAAAAGAAAAGAATAAAAAATTTAGAAAAATTACAAAAACTGTTCATTTTAGCACCGGCCGTACCATGTAGGACGATCGGTGCTGACCAAACTGCCAGTCAACGATTTTTCCCAGAATGACTAAATTGACAAATCATCAAAAGTTTCAAGATTAAATTGGTCAAATCGAAAGGATTATGACTGAATCAACACATGTACAAAAGATTTATGACTTTTTCGGTAAATTTCCCTACATTTGCCATTTTAGTTGCACAATAAAAGGTTTACTTACGTGCCCAAAAAAATCATTTAAATGTGAATTAAGGGTTTATCCTTGTTGCTAAAACTAATGCTAGATTTATCGAAATTGATTTATCAAATTGGTACATCAAGAGATGCAACGAACCAATGGAAATTGTCAAGCTCGACTCAATCTATCAAAGGAGCACTTATAATTTTCTATGTCACTTTATATCGGAAAGCCTATACTTTACTCCACAAGACTAAGGGTGCGTTTGGTAACTATTCAGTTCCCGGAAATAATTTCTACTCCGAAATGATTTTTTTTATTCTGTTCTCGAAAATAATTTTTAAGCATTTGAATGCGTTTTGTAATGGCCCAAAATTTCCATTCTTGAAATAGTAAAAGAATAGAAATGCGTTTGGTAACTGCACAAAATTTATTTTTATTAATGATATTTTTAAATATTTTAATATTTCTTTCTTTCTTTTTTTTTCTTTTCGCTTTTTTCTTCTTCTCTTTCTTGGCCATGGCTAGCGACCGGCCACAGGCTAGAGCCGATGAGAGCGAGGGTGTCGTGGTCCTCGCCTGTGGCCAGCAAGGGCCGCGACACCCTCGCCGGCCCTGGCCTGTGGCCGGTCGCTGGCCACCGGCCAGGAAAGAAGAAAAAGAAAAAAGAAATCTTTTCTATTTCTGATACTTGTTTCCATAATCAAGGATCAACTTTCTTTTGATTCCTAATTCTGTTTCAAAACTGATTTTGGGAACAAATTTATGCCGAGAACAAAAAAATTACTAAACGAATTTCTGTTCTTTTTTTTATTTTCGGGAACGAAAAAAATAGAATCAATCACTACTTGTCAAGTTACCAAATCCATCCTAACATACCAATTGTTCAATGAGGTGTACTAGTGGGCTCATAACGTAGGGAATATACACCCATCCTAACATGCCAATTGCACAATGAGGCGGACCAGTGGGATCATAATGTAGGGAATACACCGTCGTATTATTCACTAGAGAGTGACGTGCGGGCATCCACTTTTTCTTCTATTATCTTTCTAACGTAACAATTGATGTTGTTTTTATATTTATGGGTTTGTCTTGCGTTTCCTTGTCTACCAAGGCTTTAAATTTTTTACCAAGGGCATAAACTCTCATGCCGGTAACGTACCCCATTAATCTGAGATGAAACTTTAGTGAACGCGAGAATTTAAAATTTTAATCAATGGATGCAACAAACTTAACTTAGGCTCTATTTATATTTGTAAAGAATGAATGATTTGGAAAATATTTTTCTAAAAACAATAGCTCGTATCGGTCGAAATAATTAGCCGACGATAAATATTTTCATTATCGACATCAATTTATGTCTCGATATTTTATGGGCGATGGAATATATTTTTCGTTTATTCATTTTTGTATGCGATACAAATAATCATTTTTGGGAAAATATTCATCAAATTATTCATTTTTTTCGCGAAAAAGCGCACCATTAATTTTGTCTGTACATAATTATAGAAGAATAATTTTATTCAAAACAACTGGATTTTCCTTTTGGCAATCTAAACCGTTCAAATTCAACACATTATCTTGGTCGCCCCCACCATGTGGTATGATCATTCCTGCTAATATTTCTGCCGAGGAAACTTACCACTTCACATCACCAAATCCTTGCTTGATAATATATAGATGCACTGGCTTGACTTGCCGTGTTGACAGCACCCGAAAAGCCACGTGGAATATTTTCATTCTAAACTTCCAAATTTTTTTTTTTTGGGGTTCTACCCTGAATTTTGATTTTTAATCCTCATTTTATATTAATCTAATTGCATAAAAATCTAATGCATGCGCCGACAGGTCGACAAACAAACACCGAATAAGCTTAAACGAGAGAGGATGGGAAATCAAGAAACCGCTTATTGTGAATTTTGACGGTCGCATGCCCACAAGCACGAGACCGGGGGCACCAAAACTCGCTCACGGGAATAGTCCGTTCATCTAACTTGTATGTTGACGATGGGTTTCGGGAACTGAAGGCGCCTAACAAATTACCGGCGCCCGGCTCTCCAAGCTCGTTCTTCTCAAAATGGGCAACAACGGACCGGCAAAAAAAATCGCCCGGCGATGAGTAGGTTTACCCGACTCCAGGCCATCACAAGTCCGGTGGATTCCGAATAGCGCTTGCTTCCTCTAAATTATCGGAGCCACTATAAATGATCCGATAGGGTGATATAAAATCATAATTTATGGATTTCGTTAACGAATGTTCCGGCGAGCCATTTTCTTTTTTTTCTGAAAACACTATTTTTCTGGTGTCGTATGTAGATATCGAATTAATTTCTTTATTAGGGGTTGATATGGGTGTTTAATACATTTTATTTTTTTCCATAAAAATTTCCCGGGGGCGGGGGGGGGGGGGGGGTGGTTGGTAATTTTAATTCCAACCTACCATTAAAAAATAACCGACCAAAGAGCAGCAGCAGCCGCCAGCCTTCTCCCCTCAGCTAGAAGCTACAGCAGAAGGAGGAGCATTTCAAGGTCAAGCGCGGACGACGCGAATCGAGCGAGGGAGGAGGAGGAGAAGATGTCGTGGCAGACGTACGTCGACGAGCACCTGATGTGCGAGATCGAGGGCAACCACCTCTCCGCCGCCGCCATCGTCGGCCACGACGGCAGCGTCTGGGCACAGAGCGCCACCTTCCCCCAGGTTTCGAGCCCCTTCCCCCGCCCCTCCCCCCTCCTCCTCCTCCGCCGCCGGCGGGGGTTCTTGATTTTCTCTCCCCGATTCGGCCGTTGCTCAGGGCTCGGGATCGTTCTGATCGGGTCGGGTTCTTGCCGAGATCTGATTTGTCTGGACGTGTGTTGCTGGTAATTTTTGTGCGCGCGCGTGTTCCGTTCGCGTGAATCGATTTGTGGGGTTTCGATTCGATCTGGGCGGATGTTTGCGAGCTGGAGATGGGTGTTTCGGATCTCGTTTAGGGTTCCCGATGGATGATTGGGAGCGGTTGTCTGTGGGCGATGGTTCTTGTGGGGGTTTGATGCGGCGTGCCTGGATACTTTAGCTTTCGGCATGTGCTTTTTGGGGATCGTGTTTTGGGCAGGGTGGCTTTAGATTTCACGAGAGAAAAGGAAGAGGAAACCTGGGTTGCTTGGATTCCATTCTGTCCCTCCCTTTTTTAGTTGGTTTGATGATTTGGGACGAGTGTTTCTCACGCTTCTTGCTGCAAAATTTTTGCACAGCTCTGATGGGCAGCTGCACCCGTATAGGGCTTTCGATTCCCTTTTCAAAATGACTTTTTTGGCCCATGAGAAGTGGCTGATGTTGAATTTCTCTCCGTGTTCCTCTTTCTTTTGTGCAATGCTGATTCCGTTGCTCGATTCTTTAGTTCAAGCCTGAGGAAATTGCTGCAATCATGAAAGATTTCGATGAACCCGGATCACTTGCTCCGACGGGGCTCTTCCTGGGGGGCGTGAAATATATGGTGATCCAAGGTGAGCCTGGAGCTGCTATTCGGGGGAAAAAGGTACGGCTTCCCGTCCATCCTTTATTTACCATTGCTGACTGCTTAAGCTAAAGCTTTTTGGATTCGCATGCACCGATTTTTGCTACATTTTTATGTTCAAGGGGGGACCTTTTCTCTCCTAATTGAGGTATCGTGATGAATTGATTTCGAAATTAGGATGGACTGGGCATGTTGTTCCTCCTCATCTGTTGATCTGATCCAGCAACTTTTAGAGTTCCGTATTCTGGAAAATTGTGACCGTGATGCAATGTCAATGGGAAAGAGTTGTTTCTTTTCCAAGAAAATGTTTTACGGCCGTCGAGTCTCATACTTTTGATCAAGTGCAAACATGGTTGACAAAAACTTTATATTATGATTTCTTCTCCTCCATTTTTCGATGTACCTTGAAAAACCTTATCGACTTACATAGTGCTCTTTACTTTTTAGAAGATCATTGGGAGGATTTTACTGTGTCCAAACTATTTGGGGCCCCTAAACATTAGAAATTCCTTTTAAGAGGGTGTAAGGATTTGCAGCATTATCAAAGACTTAGGGATTAGGGTCAAGGAAATATCGCATGCTCTAGAGAATAAATGGATCAGGTTACGAAGGATACTTCTGTTACTTTGACTAGTCGTAGTTGTTATATATATGGCATGGTGCTCTTGAAAGCAAACTTTTGAGCATTTGATGCATTTGGAAACCTCTGGCATTGCTATTCGACGATATGTGTTCTTATTCTCCGTTGTCAAGTATTCTTTATAACCATTGTGGCTTTACTTTCAGGGCCCCGGTGGTGTCACTGTCAAGAAGACCAGTCAGGCCTTGATAATTGGCATATACGATGAGCCCATGAATGCAGGCCAGTGCAACATCATTGTAGAAAGGCTTGGCGATTATCTAATTGAGCAGGGTCTCTAGACAATTCGGTATGTTCTGTTATTTGTTGGAATCCCTGTTGCTTATTGCAACCTTGCGTCTAGCAATTGCCCTACTTGGATTGTGAATTGCAATGATAACAATACTCGTGTAATTTGAAAGTTCTATGCGCGCTCTAGAAGTTTGCTGCTTGAGAGTTGATTTCTATGGTGTCTTATGATTGTCTCTGTATTAATCTGAATTGATTGGATGTAATCGCGAAAGCTTACTCTGTTGATGTATCTAATAGAACTGGTCATTTCATGTACTCTCTTCCATGGGTTTGTGTCGGTTGATGGTGTAAGGACCAGGCAGTGACGTCTCTGCCTAAACTTACTCTTTCTAGGTTAAAATTTGATGGGGATCAACTTTTAATGAAGGAGGCCATACAACTTCCATCGGATTGTAATAGATTCCCCGTTTTAAGACATGCATATGTTAATCGCACTTGTTTTCTCATTCACAAGGTAGAAAAAGTATGAAATCGAATTGTTCTGGGAATCTACTTGCTTGTCAAGGGTGTGGCTAATTATCCCATGGGTCATTTACTACTTTCAATAGGTAAGAAAACAAACCCTTGCCGTTTCATCTAGGGTGACAACCCATGTCGTGTCTCGAACTTTTAATTAGTATGATAAAAGGATTGGGTTTTGTAAAAATCCTGAGCGACAACCGGCCACTCTCATGTTAAACATGTTCGTGTCGTGTTACACTGGATTTATCTCAGTTGGTCCTTCAGAAATTGTCTTATGTCAGAATTATAATCAGCGTATTTCCTGCCAAAACCTCATCATCTATGGGATTCTGCATTACGATTACTGACTTACTAGTGGCTTTTGGGTCAGCATACATTTTTCAGTACGGTATCATCGGACCACCTAGATTAAGTCACTTAAACGATCTATTTTCTCATAGTCGTTGCGATATTTCTATCTGTTGTGCCCTGTAAAAACATTTCCCCTTGTGATAAATCTACCATTCATGGCCAATAATTCTATTCCCTATAGCTCTTAGTCTTAGTTAAGGAACTTGTGATGCTATACTGGCCATGAAAGTTTGAAGCGTTTTGCATAGGCTCGATCTTCATCCACAAGAGACTCTTTTAAGTTGGTTGATCGATTAGAATTACCTGTAAATGGTGTCTGGATGTTCAATTACACTGTATGCATAGATGTAGCGTACCCAAGATTCTCACACACAGATAAGAGGGCGAGTTAACTCAGTCCATATGGTCACTAAGGTGCATTTATTTCGCAGAAAAACGAACGATTTTGGAAAATGTTTTCTTAAAAATGATCATTTGTCCAAAAAATATTTTTATTGTTAATGATAATGTTTTGACATAAATTGTTAGGTCGATAATGATAGCATTTTTCATTGATTAATTATTTCAAATGATGCAATTGCAAATAATCATTTTTAGGAAAATACATTTTAAATCATTTATTTCTCGCAAAACAAGCGGAATAATATTCATTGCAAAGCACTGATTTGAAAATCGCACCAGACTAGCGGGTTTGGCTAGCCTACCTGAATACGGTCCAGTTTAACTGCAACCATTTAAGAATCCGGTTCGATCTCTACTATAGTTTTGAATACACTAGTACACAATTATGAGGATCCAGACTAAGTTTTCGTTTTTTCATTCTTTTCCGTTTATCTCTCTCTCTCTCTCTATTTTCTCTATCCGCTTCGCTGTTTAGTCATATGGAAAAGAACACATCCTTTTTAATGCACTTAAAATTCTTGACGAAACACGATTCGGCATGAAAACATGAGAAGAGGCTTTATCCTAACAAATTATCAGCAAACTTAAAACTTTTGTTGGTCGTCCACCCACTAAAAGTAAACTTTTTGTAAGGAGTGGAGGGAGTGATTTATGCATCCCAAAACTTAAAATTCGAGGGACATGACTGTGAAATCCTATGGATTGTGTTCGTGTCGGAGGCCCGACTAAATCAATCAAGGGTTCGGTTTCGAGTTCAAATCACGTGATTTGAAATTGACCTATGTGACCTTCTCAATTAGTAATATAGCTAGAAGCTCACCGGTTGCATTTACAGAATCGCAAGCACAGGCTATTCACATTCTGCAATTTTCTCGAGCAAGTGTGCTCTTGATAGTTCGTGTGGAGGCTTTGGACTTGGTGAATTTTGTGGAAGTGTAGTTAGGCCTATTGGTCGGGTCAAAAGTGATTTGACCCAAATAGACTTATTTAATCCATTTTAACCCATTTCTTTGTAATGAAAATCTAATGACTCATATTCTACCCAACACATAATCAACTCATACCCGACTTGACTCATATTGCTAAAACACTTTAATATATAAAAACTGAGATAAGAGCGCAAGATTGAGTGAGCGCAAGATTGAGTGAGGGCGAGACATGAGTTGAGTTTAAATAAGTTGTAAACCCATTTATAACTTATTTACGACCCATTTATGATTTATTTAACGCCCATATATATATTTATACCCACTCATGACCTATTTAATGAATATAATTAACCCATTTACTGATATACGAGTTAAGAAATGAGTTTATGATTCATTTTGACAGATCTAAGTGTAGTCTTAATACATGCTCGAGGAATTGCTCCAGAAAGCATGGTGAGAATTTTAGTTAGATAAGACTCTCGAATTGTATCAAAAAAATTAAATCTTGGGCAGTTGGGGATGGATAAAAAAAAAACTTTTCCGAGACCAGAGAACTTTCTGATGGAGATTAATGGTATTTGGAAACCGAGAGGTCGGGCATGTGCGTTAGGAAAGCATACACATGTCCCATTAACCTCTAATGAGGCCCTACCCATCAAAATGCAATTTCCGAATTAGAATATCAATAAGAAAAATCATGTAAACAATTGGTTCCTTTGGGGAGGAGTTATCTACCTCCTTGTTTTACTCGACGAATCGTGAGTGATGGCCGTAAAATCATCGGAATTCTTAAATGTGAAGTAAATTTGAATTGAATTAACATGTAACTGACAAAAAATTGTTCACAATGTCTTAAATCTATTTAGTTCTAAACTTTTTAATTATGTCAATTTAGTTTTATACCTTTTGACAATTTGTCAATTTCATTCTTCCGGCCATAAGTGCTAAGGCATGGTCAACGCCGATATGGACAATTTTAATTTTTTTTTCTTTCTCTTGTTTCTTTTTTTTCTTTTCCCCTTTTTTCCTTCGTCGGCCTCAAGCGAGGGTAGTCGGGCGAGGATCCCCTTTGCCGGCCTTAGGCGTGGGTTGCCCAGGCGAGGGCGACCCTTGCCAGCCCAGGCATGGGTGTCCCTCCCACGCCAGAGGCTGGCGGATGGAAAAAAGAAAAAGAAAAGGAGAAAAAAAGAAAAAAGAAGAAAAATTTAGAAAGTTAAAAAAATTAAAAAAATTGATCACTTCAGTGTCAATCGTGCCACGAATGACAGCCAGAGTCGACTAGGTTGCCATTTTAGCAATTTTCGATTAAAATTGATAAATAATTAAAATGTTTAGGATTAAATTGATGCAATTGAAAATTTTAGGACCGAATTAATCACCGTATAATAGGTTTACGAGAATTTTTGAACAGTTTCCCAAAAGAATTCACTGTACATATTTAGATAAAGGTTACTACTTTCCTTTCTGAATAAGACCGGTCTATCGTTTTTACCGTGTTATTTATGATCAGCAGATGGGCGTGCATTCTTATCCTGCTGTCCTTTCTCTGTCAATCAACACTTACCATCTCTTTCATGCTTATCGTCGTATTCTTTTGACGATGGATTTGGCTAATGATCTACATCAACGTTATTCCCGCATGCCTCTTCTACGAGGTTATGCGTCGCTCGCTGATTTGTTCTAACAAACACAGTCATGCAAAACTTATCGCGGTTTTCTTTCTATTCTATTCTATACTAGGTTGATGGAGATAAGTACACCATAAGTATCATAACTTTCGTACGACGTCATGACAACTTGAGTATCATAACTTCTAAAAAAATGTTCATTTGAGTGCCATAAATTTGAATCGATCGCTTAAATATCCTAACTTTTCAAAAATGTTCACCAAAGTGTCGGAAATCTGACGTGGCACGACACTTGTGGTGAACGTTTTTAAAAAGTTGTGGCACTTAAGTGACCAAACAAAAAATTGTAAGGCACTCAAGTGATCGGAAAAAAAAGAAGTTATAGCACTCAAATGAGCGTTGTACGTAAGTTATAATATTCAAGTAATCGGAAAAAGTTATAGCATTTAAATGAGCACCGTATGAAAGTTATGATACTTGTGGTGTCCTTTTTCATAGGACGATGTGTACAACGCAGAGCTCCGATCGTTGAATTTGAGCAGAGTCAAGACACCCAAAACAAATTCTCAAAATTTATACTAGCCTAAATTCTCCGACTTTTGGGGATCGGTCATTAGTCATAAATTATGCAGTTCAACCATTTTCTCGGGTTCCATTTGTTTCGCAGAAAATGACTCATTTGAAAAACACATTTCCTAAAAAACGACCGCTCGTAGTGCTTGCAAAAATGAACGAACGAACAACAATTTCAACTGTTCACTAAACTATTTGGACATAAACCGTTATCGACAGTCAAAATATTTTCTATCGACTGCTTGATTCAAGCGATACATGCAATTAATTTTTTTGAAAAAAATATTTTACTAAATCATTCATTTTTCGCGAAATGGACCGAGTCCCGATCAATAATTATTTCGAAGGTTCTGCGGGGGGGAAGAAGGTGTCTAGGGCTTTCTAGGTTGCGTGTAATTAATTCCAATTCCAATGCTGACTAGATATAGACACTTATGAGGACGAGCCAACATTGACCCGATCGTCCCCCACCAATTACAGGGTCCCGAAGATAGATTGGATTTGGTTTCGAAGCACCAATGCCAATGTCACAAAGTGCAAGTGGCCACGATTCCAAACGTCGTTAGGCCTCGTTTTAGTTTACCCCCTAGGGGGACATCATCGATTGCTCAATCCACCTAACTAGCCACCTATGATTTGCCTTCCGGGTTAACCCTTTTCGACAGCGACCCTCGTCCCATTTTGGTGGGGATGGAGGCATTTAGATGAGCTGTTGGTCCCGTATAATCCATATGAATCTACGTTGCTTTTTCGCTTGTCTCGTGCTGAATCGACCGGTACCAAATTGCTTATCTTTGCTATTATTATCGTCGGCGAAACGAATAGCGTGACGAGAGACATCATTTCCCGCATCGCGGGTCGCCGGGGGTTGGGACCGCGTGGAGCGCACGAAACCAACGTTGGCATGGCACGGGTCAAAATCATGTCCGGCAACTTCGCCGGCCAAGAGGTTTATTAATAAAAACATAGAAAAGAATAGAAAAAGAAAAAGAAAAAGAAAAAGAAATGAAAGGAAAGGAAAGGAAAAATAAAAGAAGAAAAAGAAAATAAAAAACGAACAAATTAAGAAAACATTCAAAAAAATATTAAATATATTATTGAAAATTATTCACGTCAGCGCTGACCTTGCCATATGGGATGGCCAGCATTCACGTCAGCGAAATCTGATCAAAATTACTCGGATGGACTAAATTGGCAAAACGTGAAAAAGTTCTTGGAACGTCACCCTTTCTATTTTTCATCTCACCGTAATAACAACGGCAATAACGTTTTTAAGAAAGTGATATGCACACCACGAAAGTTAACATTTTGAATTTACTTCTCTAATAATGCGGCCCCCGTGAAGCTATGAAAGTTCGGATCTTTGGGCCGTGCGGGTGATCTTGATGCAGGACGGCTGGCACGCGGCTGACGAAAAATTCGAACGGGCGACCTCCAGTTCCGAGCTTGGAAATCTCTCGAAACCCCAGCTACGTACCCATATTAGGTCAATTAGTTGTCTTTTGGGATTTAGTGACATGGAGCCAAGCACACAAATGTCATGGGGGGGACACGGAAAAACGAAAATCATGCCATGAACATGTCTTGTCCTTGTGGGGACAAGAGCAAGCAAAACATGCCATGGAAAACGACCCAAGTTTCCACCATCTCCTCCCCACGCACACAAGAAAGAGACAGAGAGAGAGAGAGAAGACTGGTGACTCAGATTGGTGACTCAGACACGGATGTGTTCCGAGGCCTGGGCCTTATCCTCATTCCTTTGTAGCGCGAGTAGAAAAGGAACACCTAATTTGGGAATGAATTTAAAACAAGTCAATCCGCCAGAAGGCGATGATGACGAGTCATGAGGATAAAGCCGCAATGAATAAATTTATAGTCTAGTGCTATCCGATGCGCACACACCCTTTTGTTTATCCGTATAAATATGTTTCTTTGTTGTGCCTTCTTGATTTGCATTTATATGTGCGCTTGTGCTCACCCCCTCAGAAGAGGAGGACCCAGAAATCTTTTTCTCGTTTTCTCCATTGATCTGCAATTTTGCAGAGATCGGATTGGATCAGTCCCTCCTTCTTGTTGTTGTTGTTCTTGTTGTTGTTGTCGGTCAACAGTTCTCTGCAATCTTGTTCTGTCTTGGTGGGTTCTTGGTGATGATCAGGACGGAGATGGGTGGAGAAAAGCGGAGCTCCGGGGAGACGGAGGATCCGAAGCTCGTGGATGCGAGTGGAGGAGGCGGGGGCGAGCGTTATGAGTCTGAATCCTCCATGGGAGACTCTCTGATGTCTGATGAGTCATCGTCGTGCTCATCATCAGAATTGGCAGGGGATGCATCTTCCTCAACATTGTGTTCTTCTTCCGCCTCCTCATCATCGACCTCTTTGTCAAATTGCCGTGGGCCTTTGTATGAACTATCTGAGCTCATGACCCAACTACCCATAAAGTAAGCAAGTTTCTCTTCTTTGGAGCGAAGATGGCCGTCTCCGCAATTCGTTTCGTGGGCCAATCGCTGTTGCAATGTTAATAACCCTTTCGTTGTTGGTCATTTCACAGGAGAGGGCTTTCCAAGTTTTACCAGGGGAAGTCCCAGTCATTCACATCCCTAGCCAGAGTCCAGAGCATCGAAGACCTTGTGAAGAAAGAGAAGCCTTACAGGAAAAGGTTGAAAACGTGCGAGAGCTTTGCAGGAGCGTTGGACAAACATAGCCAGAAGTCATACAGCCCAAGGCCTACCATATCGAAGAGGAGTTCGATTTCGAAGGCTTCGTTTTTATCGTCTTCTTCACTGAGCAAGAGAGGTCCTTCAGTGGCTAGTCTTGCCATGAATCCTAGCCCTGTGGTCAAGACCTTCCATGGTTGAAAAACACTCCTGCCAGGGACAGAATCCTAGAACTTGTTAGGAAACAGATGTAAAGTTTGTTCTGTTTTTTTGTTGACAGATTCATTGACTGCCCTGTGAAGAGATTTTACCGTCTTCTGTTGCAAAAGTCTGTAGTTTTTGGGAATCTTTCAGATTTCCATGATCTCGGCGAGCTGAATGACAGTCTAACATTAATGTGCCAAAACTCTCTGAATCGCGAGATCTTAACGGGCTTGTTCATCGAAAGTGATTGAGCAAATGACAGATTGTTGAGGTAATTACCGGGTTATTATACGTTATCCAAGATATAGAATCAAGAAAACCTGTCCAGCATCTAGTTTTTTAAGTGGGTTTAAAAGTTTGTTTATGCCAGAAATGATTAATCACGAGACAGTTGAAGGCTATACAAAAAAGTATTGATTCTGAGGTGTGGTGATGCCCGAGAGGAAACTGTATCGACCTTTTCTATGCAACACTCTGATTTCAATTCAACGTAGGCAATGGAGTAGCTTCTCTGGATAATCTTAGACCCAACAAAATACGAAAGTAAGTTTCTTCTGCCGAGGGTGTGTTGATCTTTGCGAAAGGGATCGGTTCGGGAGAACATTGTTGGATTTCCACATCATGAAATCTGTTGTTTCACATAGTATTGTTATATCGGTTTCTCCGACTGATCAGACAACCAGCAAAATATTGCAAAGCTGAAGTGCAGTCACACACACGGCTGCGCTTATGGGGCCATAATCTACTAATGTTTTCAGCTAGAAAATTTACGTATCCCAGCCCTGCTTCAGGAAAGAGATGGAAGTACGAACTTACAATCTTGTAATAGCAGGTGATTAGAATAAACCTCGTTCGAGCTATCACCATAGAACAGCTCGCAAGATTTCCTGATGGAAGATATCACAGGCCATAAGATCGGGACCCTCGATTAACAAGAATGAACCTACATAAACCGGCACATGAAGAATCCAATCAGACAAAACTCGACCCTTGAATAATGAGATGAGGTCAATACCATCTCCTAAGTCATCCATCCAACAAAAAAGCCTTCATTTAGTACTTACAACTCTGTATAGCTTATCACCCTCGGCATTCAAGTGTCGTACATTGAATAAGCTGGGAAATGTTTCAGACTCCCTATTTCTAGACAAATGAAAGCAGATCAGATAATCAAGCAAATTGAAACAACTAAGTTCGACATCCAGAAAGTTACCCTCACACGCGCCACGAGTTGCTAAAAGCTGGAGACAAACCCACAGACTCTGCCCACGGAAACAGAAAAGGATTCTCATCAAATTACTGAGAGGTCGCCTAACTGAATGCCAAACAAATTAAAGATTATATCAGGATGAGGTTCTATTTCCGAGCAAAAGGCATAACTAACTGTTAATGTAGATGAAACAAACCAGCCTTCACAATTTTCTGATTTCGCAGAGAGAGATAGAATAGAAGACTGAAAATATTAACATAAACAAAAAACTGTAAAGAACAAGCTTAATAGGAACCTGTTTTGAACTGCACACAAACGTGCAAAAAACTGACTTAAAAAAAAACTGACCTATTCCACTTCCTAGAAAATAGCTAACAAACTAACTGCCTAACTATTCAAACTTGACTGCAAAATAGAAAAGACTAAAACGACAAGAAAAACAACAGCAGCACTAGCACACAGCTCCAACAAACTCCTCCTTGGATCAGTTGCTGCTGCAAACTCCAATTTTCTCCCTTAACAGCTCAAATCTTTCAACTTGAAGTGGCTTTGTGAACATGTCTGCAAGCTGATCTTCTGATCTACAATAAACCAACTTAACTTCACCACTTTGTTGCACTTCACGCAGAAAGAAGAATTTGATCTTAAAATGCTTGGTTTTGCCATGAAAAACTGGATTCTGTGATATTGCTAAAGCAGCCTGATTGTCCACATAAACTTCAATGCAATCACAAGAACTCAGCCACAGATCCTTCATTATCTTCTTTAGCCACAAAACTTGATTTGCAGCTGCAGTAGCTGCTATAAACTCAGCCTCTGCAGTGGACTGAGCTACAATCTCCTGCTTTTTGGAACACCAGGAGAAACAAGCAGAACCAAGAGCGAAGCAGTACCCAGATGTACTCTTCATGTCATCTACTGAGCCAGCCCAGTCACTATCAGAAAAACCCTGCAACTTAAACTTCTGACCTTTTCTAAACTTCACACCAAAGAACAATGTTCCTTTGATGTATCTCAAGACCCTTTTTGCAACGACCAAATGTAACTGACTAGGACTACTCATGAACCTAGATAAAACACTCACGGCAAATAAAATATCTGGTCTAGTTGCTGTGAGATACATGAGACATCCAATTAAGCTTCTATACATTGAAGCATCTACCGCTTCTGTTCCATCATTCTTTTGTAGCTTCTCCTTAGCAGTCATAGGAGTGCTGCCACTTCTACAATCTTTCATCTGAAACTTCTTCAAAATTTCCTTCATGTATTTCTTTTGGCAGATGAAAATCTCATGTGAAGTTTGTTTGATTTCCAGACCTAGGAAATAAGCCATCTTTCCCAAGTCTGACATATCAAAAGCTGCAAATAGACCTTGCTTCACCCTCTCTATCAGTTCCACATCATTCCCTGTCACCAACAAATCATCTACATAGAGTGACAGAATTACAACACTGTGATTCACCTTCTTGACATAAAGAGTGAACTCACTCAAGCTTCTTACAAAGCCAAAATCCTGCAAATATCTGTCTATCTTTCCATACCAAGCTCTTGGAGCCTGCTTCAGTCCATATGGAGCTTTCCTCAATCTGTATACCTTGTCTTCTTGCCCTTTGGCACTGAAGCCTTCAGGTTGTTCAACAAAAATCTCCTCTTTGAGCTCTCCATTTAGAAATGCAGACTTGACATCTAGCTGAAATATAGGCCACCCCTTCTCTGCTGCAACAGCTAATAGTAGCATGATTGTATCAAGTCTTGCAACGGGCGCAAAAGTTTCAGAATAATCTACTCCCCATATCTGAGCATAGCCTTTCACAACTAGTCTAGCTTTGTGTTTATTGATAGAACCATCAGGATTAAGTTTTGTTTTGAACACCCACTTAACCCCAATCACATTCTTGTCAGATGGTCTGTCAACAAGCTCCCATGTGTGGTTTTTCTGAATCATTGTCAACTCCTCCTGCATTGCTGCAATCCACTTCTAATCCTCCTTAGCTTTCACAAAGTTAGCTGGTTCAAGCACTGCCACATTGCTTCTTTCATAAACTTCAGCAAGTGACCTTGTGCCTCTTACTGTCATATCATCCATAGTATCTTCCAATCCATTCACAACTTCATCAACCTGTACAGTTGTTGTTCTACAGATTTCTTCTGTTCTGCACTCTTTTCTTCCATCCAATTCCACTCATCTTCCTCTAGAAAAATAACATCTCTACTCACAGTCACCTTCCCTGTCATAGGCTGAAAAATCCTATAAGCCTTTGAATGTAGACTGTATCCAATGAAGACTCCAGGCTCAGCTCTTTGATCCAGCTTGTCCCTCTTGACTTGAGGAACATGCGTATAACACAAACACCCAAAAACTTTTAAATTCTTTAAATAAGGTTTAACACCATACCAGGCTTCAAAAGGTGTTGACCTCTCTAAGGCCTTTGTGGGCAATCTGTTCAACAAGAATACTGCAGTACTAGCTGCCTCAGCCCAGAACTTCTTAGGTAACATCTTCTCCTGCATCATACATCTGGCCATTTCCATAATGCTTCTGTTTTTCCTCTCACTGACCCCATTTTGTTGAGGTGAATAGGGGGCAGTGAACTGCTGCATAATGCCTACTTCCTCACAGTTTAACTTAAACTTGTGAGCAGTATACTCAGAACCATTATCAGACCTGAGCATTTTGATTTTCTTCCCACTCTGATTCTCAACTAAGGCTTTGAACTTCACAAACACATCAGCAACTTTAGACTTGGCATGCAGAAAGTAAATCCAGCTCATCCTAGTCATGTCATCTGTGAAAGTAATGAAATACCTGCTACCATTGAGAGATGACTCGGACATAGGTCCACATAAGTCTGTGTGGACTAATTGCAGCTTCTCACATGCTCTCCAGCCTCCTCCTTTGAAAGGAAATCCGGCTTGCTTGCCAAGAAGACAAGTTCTGCACTGTGGAAATTCCTCCTCCAAACTTGGCAAGTCATCTGCCAAGCTATTTCTCTGCATAAACAACATGTTCTTCCAGTGAACATGTCCAAGCCTTTTATGCCATAGCTCTGCATTTTCTTCTTTGCACTTCAAAGCCATTTGTTGCATTTCCTGTGGCTTGAACAGGAAGCACTTGTCTTTCATTGGCATTCTCAACACTTCCTTGCTATTTGCATTATCAATAAGGCATTCCTTTCCTTCAAACTTCACCTTATAGCCCCTCTCAACTAATTGACCAACACTCAATAGATTCTGGTCAATTTTTGGCACAAAGAGAATATCTCTGATCAGCTTCTCCTCCTGATTTCCTTCAATAGCCACTGTACCCTTCCCTTGCACTTCGATATATTGTCCATTGCCAATTCTGACTTTGGACTTGACTGACCTGTCTAGACTCCTAAACAGCTTCAAATTGCCAGTCATATGATTGGTACAGCCACTATCCACCAGCCATGCATCATTCTCAACAGGAGAACCAGAATAGGAAGCCACAAACAAGCATTCTTCCTCAGTCTCATTCACTGCTATTTGTGCTTCTCCTGCTTGCTAGTGATTGTTCTCTTTGCAGATTGCTTCCATGTGACCCATCTTGTGACATCTTCTGCACTTAGCATCGGGCCTCCTCCAGCATCTAAAGGACTGATGAGTAGTTCCACCACAGTGTTGACAAGGCTTCTTGTTCTTCTTCCATTTGCCAGACCCACTAGAACTTCCTTCTTTCGCTGCAAACTTGGAGTCACCTGCATTTGCTTTTGCCTGATTCCATTTCTTCCCTTTGCCTCCATCATTGAACTTCAATTTAGCTTGCAGTGCACCCTCTACAGGCTCTTCTCTTCTCATCAGTCTTCTTTGCTCCTGTGCCTGTAGGGCACTTAACAATTCTGCAAGCTTTATGTCAGCTAAATCTCTTGTATTTTCCAGAGAAACTATGGTGACTTCAAACTTCTCTGGAAGAGACACCAGGATCTTCTGAACCAGCCTTTCATCCTTCAAGTCAGTCCCTAAAACTCTTATCTTTTCAGCTATGCCAATCAGCCTATCGGAGTATTCCTTCACTGACTCTGAATCCTTCATCTGCTGTCTCTCAAACTCCTTTAAGAGATTCAGCACCTTCATGCTTCTTATCTTCTCATCTCCTTCGTATTCATCCTTCAAGCAATCCCATATTGCCTTTGCAGAATCACATCTCATGATCCTTGTGAAGATAAGGGGTGAGACTGTACAGGCAAGACTTTGCCTTGGCTTTTCTTGTGGTTCTCTCTTTATGGAACTTTATCTGATTCAAGGTCGGATTGTTTGGAAGTGGATCAATTTCATAACCATTCTCCACAGCCTCCCATAGATCATGACCCTCCAAGAATGCTGTCATCTTGACAGCCCAAGCTTGATAATTTTCCTCAGTAAAGACTGGAGTAGCCATTGCAGAGAATCCACTTGATCCTGCCTCCATCAGCTTTGTCTTTGCAGGCTCGCTTACCCTCACTTCACAGTCCCTTAAGATCCCATAGAAGCTCTGATACCATGTTAATGTAGATGAAACAAACCAGCCTTCACAATTTTCTGATTTCGCAGAGAGAGATAGAATAGAAGACTGAAAATATTAACATAAACAAAAAACTGTAAAGAACGAGCTTAATAGGAACCTATTTTGAACTGCACACAAACGTGCAAAAAACTGACTTAAAAAAAAACTGACCTGTTCCACTTCCTAGAAAATAGCTAACAAACTAACTGTCTAACTATTCAAACTTGACTGCAAAACAGAAAAGACTAAAACGACAAGAAAAACAACAGCAGCACTGGCACACAGCTCCAACACTAACACCACACCTGTTAAAGATTTGAAGCACAAGAACTTGGACGATTTGCACTCACAAGGCTAGTTTCATGCACATCTTCCATTTCCAGAAACTCTCAACGAGCGAATGCGTCGAAGTCGAACCGCAAAGCACAAATCATGAGTAAAAGTAAGTGAAGATAACATCTAAAGAACTTGTGAGATCACCATCATTCAAAGGCTTGAGCTTGTAAACAAAATGCTATTCATAATTCATCAGTTAATACTTCTGTTATGCTGAAGCCGCTTATTTTTGCCTTGGACTAAAGTGTGGGTAACGGTTTCGAATATAAAGTCAAATTGGAAACCTAGAGATCTATACCATAGACAGCTGTCACATTGAACTTTGCAATCAATTGGTATATGTACTTCAGCATTTTTCCTTCAGATTCAGCCTGCCTAAGGCAAAGCTGGAGGAAAAAGCACCGATGAGTGTCATCTATCTATTATCATGTAGATGGGGGCATCTTGTAGTCATCATCACAAGTGCAGAACTAGTGATCACGAACTGTTGCTGAAAAGAGTCAGATAGGCTGGGTGAAGTAGAAATGAGCAGGTGGCGAAAACAAGCAAAAAGGTCATGAACTAAAGGGCCTTCCCCTGAACAGAAACTTTAGAGGTTCAAAATTTGCAGCCTAAAGAGATTCGATGGGTAATTTATCAGGGAGAATTCCCAAAAACTCATTTAAATACGGTATACATACCGAAAAAGATGCTCTTTTAGAGAGTTCTATCAAAATCCTCTATAGTTTAACAAGTGTTATCTGATTTACTCTAACTAGAAAAACTCTAGGTCGAAGAGCTAAACAAATTTTCTAGTGGGTCACCCGATCTTTCAAATAAATAGAGAATCGAGGGGGTGAGAATCACTTCAGTGTTTAATTCCAGGACAAGAAAAATTTCCTATCGAAGCAGTGAGAAATAGGCATCATATAATAAATGCTAAAATGGCAATTACCCTTAGAAGGATGTCATTAAAACTTGTTGCTTAAAATTGGCCTTCATATTTGATGCTACCACGGTTCTGATTCAGCAAGTGGCATCAGAGCCTTCCTTCTATACATTCCTTTTGTTTTTTCCCCTTTTTGATAACACAGGATACAAGCAAAGTACCCTATCCACATGCATCGGGTAAGGCTTCACCTGCAGGGTGGTGGGCGAGACCCTGAGGTTTATATGAATGGGTGAAGCTGTGATTTTAATGTAGGATCTACTGAATTCAAACCAAGTGCTTAATCAAAGGATACAGGTGAACTAGGAACTATAGCATGCAAGCAAAGTCGAAATGAGAGTGCTAGAGTACAACTGTGGTGAGGACAGTATCAAATATGGCATAAAACGTGCAGAGAAGTGGGGGCACCGTGGAAAGATGGGGACCGTCATTGCCGTTAACATTGAAACTGTGCTACGAATGTATTAGTGTACAGATGGATAAGCCTCAGTTGCAGTGCAAGATCGCCAGAGCCGATGCTATCGGACACAGAAAGCTTCCACATTGAAGTGGGCCTAATGCTGCGATAGCAGTCCCGGCACATGGTCCGCTCATGAATTGTCTTGTTCAGTTAGTTCCCTCCAAGAAAGGGCCACGCTTTGGGTCTTTGTTCCCTCCTGGTACAAGTAACCGAACCTGTGTTTGGACCAAATTCAACTTGGGAAAAAAATGGGGTTGTGAAATGGTACTAGCCTACGAGGCTTGTCTGCAATTCATCGTCTTCTCCTCAAGAGAAAAATCTGTGGTATTTAGCTTCATTTTCTCCTAATGAATTTGTTTAAATCTCGTTGAGTTTTGAGATACAACTACAAGACAATACGACATCTTTAGGTGCTTCTATCTTGTCTCTCCGCTGCTGTAGAACAGTCGAGGTGGAATTGGAGTGTGATTGTGCAGACTCATGCTCTGCAAAATAAAGCTTATTCAGTGAACTGGTATTCTTTTCACGTGATGAAGGATGTCGTATCTCGATCACGAAAGACACGAAATGCCAAGCGTATGATTTGCCCCGACAGAACAAGCCAAAGACTCTACGTGATCAAATATTGATTTCAATAACAGGGTCGCCGGAAGTAGAGCTCGACCAGATCCAAATGCAAAGGCGCATTTCAGTGGGACAGCATTTCATGTCATGCAAATGAAGTTACAATTGTTTCTCTGCCCCTCAAACATCCAATGCTTTGCCCATATTCAATCTATAAACACCCAATTCCTAACACATGTCTCAGCATATTCTCCTCGTTCATGAGTTCCCTTGACCCATGAAACAAATCCAGAAAAGCTGGGAATAAACAAAAGTAAAGGAGAAAAGCAAGGTCTCTTTTATCTCTCTCGCTCGCCCCACAAGCCAAACGTTCACCATATTCTCCTCTCCCAACAATCTCTCTCCGACTCTCCAAATTCTTCCCCCGGCCTCTCCATCTTCATCTTCCCTGTGACGGCGTTCTTGAACACGACAGCCTCCTGCGCCTGCGAGCACGACCTCTGCATCCTCACCCCGGCGGCCCCGCTCAAGCTACTCCTCGACCGCTCGTACTCCATCATCACCTCCTGCAGCGACGCTCTCTTCCTCGGCGCCTCCGCCTCCGCCGCCGCCGGCGCCCCGACCCTCTGCTTCGGGGCGCTCTGCGACCTCAGCTTCGCCTTGGACGACTGCGTACCCGACATGTAGCTCGGGACCAGGACGAGGCCGCGGCCCCCGCTCCGCCGGAAGAGGCAGCCGCCGCCGCCGCCGACGGCGTCGCTCCTCGCGGGCGTGTACATCGACCGGGGCGTGCTCTCCGGAGTTGCGGAGGGCCAGGGGTCGTCGAGCCAGTCAGAGCACCGGGAGTGCCCAGCCGGAGCCCGGCACGGCGGCGTCTGTCCGGAGCTTGAGAAGGGCGTGACCCCATCGTCGACCTCGACGATCTTGGAGGCGTCCTTGACGGCGGGGTGGAGTGCCGTGGCGTCGACGGCGGAGGCGGAGAGCCTTCTGCCATGAGGTGGGGCGGCGCGTGGGTGCTCGTGCTCGTTCCTCGTCTTGTCATCGTATCTTTCCTGTAATTTTAGCATAAAGAATTGAGATAATGATACAAATAATTAAATTATAATTTCTTTTTGCTTATTTTTTCCATTTTTGTTTTGATCAGTTGGCGCTAAATTAACATCGCATGTCATTTTCCGTCACATGAGCAATGCTACATTATCGATTAATTTGACATTTGGTTAGAGTAATTCATGAAAGGATTCGGTTGCACAAATTGAAAAAGTAGGAAGATTGATTGCAAAAAATAAAAGTTGAAGGATCGAATTGCATAAATTAAAAAAGCCAGAGGATTTGACCGAATAAATTAAAAGCTAAAACTTAACACTCATGAAATTTAAACATATAGCTTTGTGTATTCAGTGGCGAATGGAACATGTGCTATCGAAACTAAAATAAGAAACATTTGTACCGATCTCGAACCTTAATTGCTAACACGGATTGCGCGAACAGAGTTCGGTCTAAAATCACCTTTTTTTTAGTAGTACATAAGCTTAATAATAAAAGATATTATTCTTAAGAACAAGTATATTTCATCGAAACAAGATGTGTCATCTCGCGGGGACAGGCAAAGTTAAAACTAATTTAACAGTTTTACTGGTCGGAAAACTAATTTAACGGTTACCGGCCAAAGGCAAGACCAAGTTTTTTGCCAGTTGAAAACCGTCCGTGCGCATCGTCTCTCCGAGGTGTAATTTGTCAAAGACACAGAAGCAAAAGCTTCACTCACAGTCGTGTATGCATTCAACGAGACTGCGAAGGTTTCGGGTCGTACCGTGGGCTTGCGGGTCGCCTTCCGGGTCCCGAACCCGAGCCGGCGAGCGTCGTCTCCTGCTCCTCCTCCTCCGCTGCTGCGAGCTGCTGATCTCTGCAGGCGAGCGCTGACCTGAGCTCTCATGAGAGCTTCGAAGCTATGGAGCGTCGCCGCCGCTCGCTTCCTCACCAGGTACCCTCTCACGTGTGCCTGCAACTTCACCAGCCCCTTCAGTGCTCTCAGTGCTTTTCTTGCCTGGTTTCTCGAGTTCAAGAAAGAAGAAGCGAACCCCCCATTTCAGTTCTACAGCAGTTGAAGTAGTTAAAGGGCAACGAAAAAGGAAAAAAATCCCATCTTTATGCGATGCTAGAAACTTCGCATGATGATAAAACAGAACACTTCACACGTGAGATTGCTGTTGTATTTCATTTCCTGTTTCTTCTCATTCTGCGAATCAAACTTACTGTCGAATGCGAGAAAGGAGTCTGTTTTCGCATTTCGCTCTACTGCATTGTTGCAACTCAGTGAATTTTGCGACGCATTTAACTACTTAAGCTAATGGAGCAAATGAAATTGAAGTTATTCGGATTACCCACCAAATGTACTTTTCAGGATGCTCAAAAGGCTCAATTGGGTTTTCATCATAGTTCACGTTCTCTAGCTCCAAGACATTTCTTATGTGTAAGCCGAAAACTCACCAGATATCCCCTGAAAACTGTCTGGATCTTCACAGCGGCGTGCCCCTCGGGCCCACTGCCAAATATGGCGCCCCTCCCGTGGCTCGTCAGCCTGATGACCGCCACAGCTGCCTGCGCGGCCGCCACCGCTGCGTCCGCAGCAGCGGCTGTGGCGGCCGCCACCGCGATGGCACACTTGTTCTGCTCCTTGTCTGCCTCATCAGTGCAACTGCAAGACCTCAACCAGGCAGCCTCGGCCGCAGATATGTTGGGTGGGATGGTTGCAGGGTTGTTGCACAACCCACTTGAATTGCTGGACTGTCTCTTGTTGTTGATGTCCAACTCTTCTCTGTCCTTCTTGATGCCAAACAGGCCCTTAATCCACCTTGTTGCTCTGCCCATGTTATGTGGGAGTGAAGCTTGTGTATGAGCCCAAGAAAGAGGTTGCAACACTGCAAAAATAAGGGCTTTTGAGTGAACCAGTCAACAAAATGAGTTTGGCGTGAAAATTTGGAATAGTTACTGGAATACAAGTTGCTGTCAATAGAAAGGGGTCAACATAGGGTTCTTCAAATTCTCAATCTCGGTTCTACCAAAAAAAAAAAATCTCAATCTCGGGTGTCTTTCCATGTTGCGGAAAGTGGGAATGAAGATCCACAAAAAAAGCATCTTTATTTTTGAGAAATGGGAAAAATGGAAGGAGGAAACGAGTGTCAGAGAATTTCTCCCCTTTTCATTTCTTTCAGAAAAGGGAAAAAAGAACAGAAAAGTGAGAAGAAAAAGAAATCTTCCTCACGTGACCAGCTGCATAACGTGACAAAACTGTATGGAGTAAAAGAAGTACTTGCACTTGGGCAAAATTATTGAAGCGAAAGGTGCCAATGAAGCCTTGATGGGAAGTAATTCGGTAAAAATGTAAAGAGGACTTTGACAGAATTCTTAGGAGGGGAACACTGCACAATTACAGCACCGCGAGGAATCAGATTCTCGGGAAAAAGTTTCCTGGGAAAGAAACTAATGATTCCTAGGAAAAGTTACACTAGGAAAAGTGAAAGAGGCTGTTTGCAAGAAAAAGTGCAAAGGCTGTGTGAGTTTCAATTCAACCGCTGAGGAATTCAGGAAAAAGGAAAAACCAATCAAGGAGGGTGATTTGATTGAAATGACAGCCTGATTTTGCATAACCTGAACACTTAGAAAATTTCTCGATCATCTTCTTATTACGGCAAAAATAATAACTTGTGAATCCGAGCAGGTCATTAAAAGGCTCAAGAGGAGATAGAGAAGGAACTCTCCACTATGGTGGAGGGATTTCCCTACAAGTTCTTTTCATATTTCCTCTCTCCTAAGAAGATAAATATTAGAAGGGAACTTAGGAGCTATTGGGTGGAGAAGGTAGACTCCACGTTAGCATTCTACTGGCTATTTCTGGGTAGAGCTGGAATAGTAGCTTCCTGTGTCTAGGGTAACAAGAGAGGAAGTCTAGGCTTCTTGCAGGTTGGCCTGTGCTTCGCACAGTGTCTCGTAACCGACATGCCAACTTGAATCCATAGTTATGATACACTGTGCTACTTTCTGAATAATATCCAAACGCCCAAAAGATATATAAATCAAATGCTAGGATTCTTATGGTTCATAGCTTATCAAATTATCCGCTGCTTGCTGCATCAAAACTATTACACTCCCTCTCTGTCGTCCTTCATTCCCATCTGGCTTTCTGGAGCGACGTGTCCTTAAAAAGGGAAAGATACATCAGCATCCTTCCTCTCTGACGCTCTCGTGAATCATGCACATTCTCATGACCAAAACCAAAAAAACTTAATGAATGAATTCATTATCCTCCGCAAATGTTTCTAACCGTCTCGTTCCTCTGTCACAGTGTACACGTTCCATCCCCTTGAATCAGCATCCACCATGTCAAGCACTCAAATGCCGAAGCCTAGCTAACTGGAGACTCCCAATTCTAGTTGCTTGTAAAGAGAAATGAATCATATGCTCTCCCTGCACAAAGGCAGAGCCAATGGGAGTGGAATTCTAGTCTGAAATATCGACTGGTTCCTCTTTTACCTTTTGAAAAAAAAGCAAAGAAATTTACTGTGCACCACAAAGTGGTCAATAGCTCATAGGCCTGCAAAATGAGGCTCTTCTTCTGCTTTCGTTTTTTTTTTTTTTCTGGTTTGGGTTCTGAAAAGATCTGTGCGTGGGTGGGCTATTGCAGAATCTAACTGTAATTGCAGAGTCACGTAACCTGTTTCACTCTTCATATTTTCCTTGTTTGCCTCAGTTATTTGTGCTCCTAACGAAACTCTCCTGTCAATTCTTGTTGCACCACCCTTTTGACTCGTAAGGCTCTGATACTGATACACAGCATCGAGATGACACGAAAAAGTTGCAAATTCTAGTACAGGCACGTACTTTAACCTAGTAAAGGCACTGCCACCCAACTCACCCACCTCCCACCCCCCCCCCCCCCCCCCCCCCCCCCCGGCTCTCTCTCTCTCTCTCAGCTGAATGAGAATCTTTTTGCTGAATGGAATCGCTATGTTACGTATCTACCGTAATGAAAACGGCGAACTAACTTAACTTGCTTCTGGTGCTGTGATTGCATCATACGGTGCCGGAGGCAATGACCGTGTATGTAATAAGGCGTTGTCTGAGCTCCAAAATCAAGCTTCTCTCTCTTTCTTGCAACCCCTTTAAAGTTTGCACGCAATTTGTGAAACTCGTCGACCCATCACGGAAGAATTTCTTCCGTGGACCCGGATCCGCTGGACCAAGAGCATCGTGGCCATCGGTCCTTCGGGTCTCACGTTTGGACCCGGGTCAGGACCGAGAAAATCTCCTGCTACTACAGACTGCCGCTTCCAAAGGCCATTGAGTAAACAGCAGGACTTGTGAATTAGGAGAGACCTGCAAGGCCCAAAAGAATCACAATTCGAATCGCCATATAAAATCTCCTAAAACTTCAACAACTTGTGAAAGAACCCCTCGCAAGCCCATCTACGCCGGTCCCGTGGACTCGGATCTCGTGCCCGGAAATGTTTTGACCCAAAAGAAAAGGGCTCCTGTCGTATTCATCATTTTCCCTTTATCGTACAAAACATATAAGATAAACTACTTCCCAAAAGGGAGCATACTGCAGGTACCAGCTGAATCAGATGTCACCGAAGAATGAAATATCTTAATGCAATTCAAGATTGTCAAAACTAGTAACCCTAGCACACTCATAATTAAATAAACAAAACGTACAGTTCGTAGCACGACATCTGATATCCCCACATAAACCAATGCATGTATGCGTTGCACATGCATGTGAGGTGTTCTTCCCGCCCTCACGTACCTTCGACACGGTTTCGCTAACTAGTGATGTCGGACCCATGTGTCGACCTCGGAGGGGGTACGAGAATGATGGGGGTTCGATGGATGGCATATGGTGCATACGAAGCATGTGATGGAGCGCAGGAGACATGCCGCGCCAATCTCAGAAATAAAAGAATATAGAGCAGCGAGTTGAGCAAATCATGGAACCAACCTTAAAAGAGTTGTGAGTGACGATTTTCAAACCCTTTTCCTTTCAACCACTCGCTGGTTATAAGGAGGACAAGGGCTCAAAAGCCTATACATGCCTCCATTATGTTGTAGCCTCCCTTTTTCTGTCTCCTTCCCAATGAGAGTTCGCCATTGAAGGAAATCTAAGTAAAATCTAAACGAAATCTTAGGAAAGCGGTGGTGGTGGTGTGGGTGGATGAAGGGTTTGATATATAAAATGACACCAATAGCATGCTACTTTTGGAAGTTCGCGAATTGATTGCCTCTTCTGTGAAAGTTTAAACCGTTAAACAAATGATGATGTGCTTGCTTACTTTGAGAATTGGAAAGCGACAAAACTAGATCATGTCCACTTTTCTAAAAAAATGTAGTTGTTAGGATCTGACATGATGATCGTTGAGAAAAAACAAGGATATGACATGATGTATATACTATGTCTTGAACACTCCCTTGGTTTGCAGACTGTTAGGATAATAAGTAGGTAACATGGGATTGAATCAGATAATGACCGGTATGCGTGACAAGAGATGGGCTAAGATCTAGGGTATGAGCGGGAACTTGATTGATCAATCCAATTCCAAGCCAGTTTTAGGGAGAACCGGCTGGTTCGGCTCTCAGCTAGTTCAAAGATAGAATAACCATTGATATTTTTTTAAGACATTGTTTACTAAGAAAAGTTTACTTACTTGATTTTCTAAAACTCATCAGTTCCGATGAAAAATTATGTCAATTAGTCAATTGACTCCGCACTGGGTTGATCAACTAAAAATTTTGAACAAAAATCTAAAGAAAAATCATGATTCCTAAGTATAGTATCACGAACATCCCTTCAACGGGCTGGCCTGGTTCTCAAATCTACATTCTTAGAACATGCTAAGGGTTGGGTAGTCTTTCGATTCCACTCTTAAACTTATACTGTCTTGTCATGTAGGCACCTATAAACATCACACATAAAGAAGTGTTGTAAGAAAAATGTGGAAAATTGAACTCCACCCTTTATCCCATCTTATAATTGGGTGTGCAACCGATATACCGTGAAGTTTGAGTAGTTAGTATATCTGATTTTAATAGAAATTCAAGATATGGTTGGTTAGCTATACTTTTGTCTACATCTGAGTATTCAATTGGTCATATCAATAAGTTCTTAGAACAAAGGATAAAGAGAACCACTGAGGTGGTTCTAGACCTATTTTCCAGGCAGGCATAATGCAATGGTATGGGTGATGATGAATGGTTGGTTGGAAGTGAGAGGAGAACTTGAGAAAGCAAAGATAAGGGGACAAGTGAGTGACTGGAGAGAGCAATATAGTTTATATTGCAGTGAAAAGAGCGGCCATGTGAGGACCATCATGGGTCTCGAATGATTCTGTCTTTCTTTCATTCATTCATTCATATGTTGTTTTTTAAATTATTTCCTTCCTCATCATCCGTCCACCAACATTCCATGACCACTTTGCGCTTCACAGAGAGAGAGAGAGAGAGAGAGAGAGAGAGAGAGAGACCACTGTATCTGTTTGGGGCGACTTGTTTGTCCAGATCCAATCCAGGCTCTATTTAGCTGCTCTTGTTCACTTCCATTTATGACAGATTCGACGGGCCAACATGCCATAGAAAAGCTTTGTGAAGGAGAATGAGGCGGGTTCTTCTTACGAGGATAACATAAAATAGCCCTCGATATTTGCCTAGGAAAATGCATTCCTCAGTTGGTCTACCTGCGAATGCTAATCATGGAGGAACTTCACTTCACATATGAACTTCACTAATGGGATAATATTCGCGGCATTCTAAGAAGTCATTCGGAAACAAACCAGACACCTTTTTAGAAAGACGTACAAGGAGATGATAAAGAAACTCCTAATGAATTGGCTTAGTGGTTAAGCTCTTAGTTTTAATTGAGCAGCTTCTATGTTCAAATCACAAGGTTTTTCACTAAAAGTAATCGTTTGAGGCTGGGCCAATGGAGTTGCAGGTGGAGTCTTGACCAATGTACGTGAATGGAGCAATATGTGCGCATCCATGGAGATTCGTCGAGTCGAGTGCAAATACCTCGTGTGATAAAGAAAACATCGAAAGACGTAGAGCATTTCTCGACTTACTAATCCAATCTCTGGGAGAGTAAACTTAACTTTAGTTCATCGTCTTCCTTGTCCTCTTGTGCTCCTCTCATCATATTGATAACTAACACCATGTGCTCGTCTTTTCTAATCTTCCCTGCATTTGCATGCATGCATGAAAGCATCTGATATAATACTGTACTGGATAGATTTATTTATACATAAGAGACACTCACGCTAAGATTCCAGCCGACTGATTGCTAATTGGTGACTACTTTGCGCGGGCGAAGGAAATGGCCGAAATGTGTAATGGGGTCGGCACCTTTTGTCTCGAAACGGAGCCAATGGTCAATGCAATCCTGTTGAGTGAAGCAAAACAAAGTAGTCTTTTCTATAGCCAAGGAAAGAACAAGAACACTAAAAAAGAAACGAGTGAGTGAGAGAGAGAGAGAGAGAGAGAGAGAGAGAGAGAGAGAAAAGGCGCAGCTTTTTGCGCCAAGAGATAGGAATCCAGAATTATTCAAACAATATATCGCCTGCCCAAATGATGACAAGCCAGCCACCCCCCCCCCCCTCCGCCCCGGGCCCTCTCTCGTTTGTCCGCGCATTAGCTTCTTTTTTTGTGTGCTGCCTCTCCACTCTGAATAGGCACGTAGTTCCAGATTGTCTCTACAGTGGTTTTATTCTCTGTTGCTTCCAATCTACAGTGCCTCTTTTGGCTGTTTTTGCATGCTTAAGCCAGTCTCTGTCGCTCCTCCATCATAAATATATATGGAGTGGACACGTATAATTTCATAATTTGTAGGGGGTTTTGTCTAAGTCAAGGTTTCCATGCATGTGACGGATAATGTTCCTATACAAGAGACGAACCCTAAAGACAAATCAGGTTGCATGTGTCGGAAAATAGTACGCAAGTGCCTAATCAACTAAGGAAACATTCCAGATCAGTTACCTAGAAGAGCATTTATATGGCACGAAGGAGCGTAAATAACATAAATTCCGTAAGCAAGAAGCATCAAACTAACTCGCACATTTTGGCTATACGACAACTGTTTCTCGTGAGAATCGTGGACGAATCCATTCCGCTCTGCACAAGCAATGCATGCAATATAGTTTTGTTTTCCTAAAAGCAATCCATGCCCGTCTAATCTTTTCTTGAGTATTCCTAGCCTTCAAGAGATGGTCCCTAAGCTATTCACGTCAAGATATAGCAGAAAACTTTGACGCTGCTATGTGGGGGGCCTCCTGTTGCTCAACATGCTCCCATTTTGACACGTGGATCCTGTTACTTTGGGATAAGTTTGTATAAGCGATACCATAGCTATAGGGAAAAGATATATGCACATGCCATAGGGTTGGGTCAGGCCATGGGTTTTGGGGGCTTTATTAATCGGCTCGCAATGCCCACAACAGAAAGCACGATACATAATGGTTACAAGAATATGCGGGGTGGAGTCCTGTGCCCACTCACAACAGGGAAATAAACAAAAGAACGAGATTGGGGACCTTTGGTTCGAAAGAACCAATCTCCTAGGACATGTCAATCTTAAAGTCAACATAAAAATAGTTAAAGAAAGGAGGATACGCTTCTAGGATAACGAAGGACACGATGAAAGATAGAGAAAGAGACGGAAAAAAAGGATGGCCCCTTGAGTTTTATTGTTATCTAGCCACTAGATAAGGTATGGACATACAATAAAATACTATGATTGTTCTACGCATGAATGAGATTTCTATCAAGCTCGGTAAACTATCCATACAGACCAGGCATGTTAGAATTATGTAATTGGGTGGCTTTATTTAACTTTCTCCTTCCTCAGTTGGAGACGTATTGCCTCTCCTCGAATTGAGAAGTACTAAACAACTTGTTTGTTCATAATGTGTCTGAAAAACCATTTTAACTGCTACTTGAAAAGGATTGAGATCTTCTAAACATAGGAAGTAGAACTGCATAACGAGAGATCGACAAATCAGCACAGTGCCTTTTAGATGGCCCTAATTAATTGTCTCCTCTTTGTTTTATCTCTCTCTCTCTCTCTCTCTCTCTCTCTCTCTCCTTTTTTCCTTTTCTTCTTTCTGACTCTACATTGCCTAGCAAAGCCTATCCTCAACATCTCCCTTCTACCCTTGTTGCTCCACCGTCGATGTCGATGCCCATCTCAGGAGCGCAACCAACTGCACATGTCACCAGCACCACCTGGAGGTAGAAATGCGACGGCCACGGGGGGCGAGCAACGATGGAAGTGCGGTACAGGGGCAACACCATTGGGACAATGACAAAGGTAGAGGGTAGGGGAAGAGAAAGGAAAGGTGATCCATAGGCGTTTGGTCAGGAAAATCGTCCAAAAAACCAGTGGCCGGCGGCCCTCGCCGGGCTTGGAAGAAGAAAAAGAAGAGAAAAGAAAGAAAAAATAATTAAAATTTTAGAAAAAAAATGAAGATATTATTAAAAATTGTCCATGCTAGTGCTGACCATACCATGCAAGATTACTAACATCCACATAAGTGATTTCAGGCTAAAATTGGCTAAGTAGACTCAACTGGCAAAACATGAAAATGTTTAGGATTTAATTGACAAAATTGAAAAGTTTATGACTGAATTGGTAAAAGTACAATAAATTTAGGAATTTTTGGACAATTTTCCCGTGTCCAGGGTTTTTTGTGTAGCTTCCTCCCAAAAGAGGGGTTCTTGGGTCATCTTAGGGTAATTGCACTGTTGCTATTGCTTTATGTATGGCGTGATAATACTAGGATTGACATAGTTGATTGAGGCCTTAAGGGATTACCAACACAGGAATTAGAGCTC
Organism: Syzygium malaccense; assembly: GCA_031216405.1. NCBI lineage: Eukaryota > Viridiplantae > Streptophyta > Magnoliopsida > Myrtales > Myrtaceae > Syzygium > Syzygium malaccense. The sequence goes on from CM062255.1 coordinate 6,873,299, forward strand.
ACAAATTAAAGTCTCACCAATTGCGTACATAACGCTTTAGGTTAGGGTCACGTGGATAGGGTCCTAGGCCTAAACTTAACGATTTGTGAAATTTGGATGTGTCCCATGAGCCAACACAATAAGGTTCATATACATAAGGCCTTGTCAAGATCTCATCATGATCAAAGACGTTTGAATATTTTCTGTATACTATAGATATGCCATAGATTTTATGAAATTACCAAAACATGTAATCAGCCCCTAACTTTTCAGTTTTAGCAGAGTAGTCCCCTAACTTTTTGTGAAATTACGATTTGCCCCAAAATTTTTTTAAATAGCTATTTTAACTGCTTTGATTTCTTTGAATGACCTAACTTTTTTGTTTGTTCACCTAATGACCTATTTTAATAACCCACTAATGAACACTTTAAACCATAAAATAACACTGCTAAAAATGCCCTTTCACTTACCCAAATTTTACGAGGTTGCTTCTAGACATGTCAAAAATTACTAATACGCCACTCTTAGGTTTATTTTTCCATTATTTCACATTTTTCCTATCCAAGTTGCAACAAACCCGTTTTGGTAATCATTCAAATACATTCTAGGCATGTAGAAATTTTTTTAAGGCAAGCGATCAATAGCTTAATATAATGAGAAGTAGACATTTTTGAAATCTAAAAAGACTTAACCTAAATGAGCATGCATCAAACATCAAAGTTCAAGGTGTCAGGTGGATCGATCTAACTTAATCCCAAGAGTTTTCACTTACCTTGCGTGGAAAGACTTGAACTAATCAAAGCCTTAATCACCTTGAAATCAAATCAAACAAAAAAAAGAATTAACACATATTTATCTTTCAAAACAAAACCTAGTTTGATAAAGAAACCAAAATGAAAAACACCAAATTTTTACCTTGTAAGACACTTGATAGGTAGGATTAAAAGCTTAGACGACTCAAATTGGAGAGAACTTTGGAACTTGGTTGTAAAGAGATTTGAGTAGGAAACGTTTCTGTTATTATTATTTGATGCAACATGCAAGAGCTCTTGAAGGTAAAATTCCTTTTTAGGTAAGAATGAAATAGAGTTGGGAAGCTCACGCCCCGAATGAGCAAATTATTTGCCAGAAACTTAGGAATAAGAGAGATTTGGAAACAAAATCACATAGATATCCATTCTGACTTTATGTTTGGCATTGATAAAAGTAATCAATCTATTCATCCTGTCAAATGAAGGTAAGTCAACTTTACTTGTCTCCTGGACCATGCCAAGACATTAGAAAGAAATAGGCGATAAAGACGGTAATTACCACAAATTTTTCGACTTTTGGATCATGCTTACCACAACACCGTCAATAAAATCCCTAAATTGAGAAGATATTGTAAATCCTATTGAACATAAGAAGCCAAAGTAACCTCGGATAAGGAGAGTAGAATTGGTGGTCACTTATGTTCTACTTGGATTTAGTCCTTTCATATGGTCCAGAAGTGGTTGCCAAATTCAACGAAAAGAGCCAAAACTCTGTCTATGTAAAAGAAAATTTTAAGTTTTGAATTTTTTAATCAGCTAGATTCCAAAGGAGAATTGCAGAAGTATGTCCACCCCTCATTCTTGGATGCATTCATGAGCAAGCGAAAGTCGAGGGTGCTAAATTTTCATCCAGAGGCAGGAGATCATATCTCTTTATGCAAATGCACAAGAAAACATTTGTCATGCTCTTTGATTTGTTAGGAAGTGCCGACACACTAATGACAAACTAATTAGATCAATTTGAATGCTACATGTTATGTACTCGCCGATCATACGACGAATAGGTCACGTTACCCAATTCCTATACACCCTCATTTGTTTTAATGGATACAAAATTATCCTAACAGATTAGCCAAGTGACTGCACTTTTCAGTTGGACATAAAGAGATTTCGTGTTCAAATCACACACCCTTTGAGAGAGTAATCTCGATAGCAATGTCCAGGTGGAGCCTTATACGACGCGCGGAGACATAATGATTTACATACGAGTGAGAGAGAGAAGCTATCCAAACCCTCGTGCGCCTCCTGCAACAAAGAGGCAGTGCCACACAGATACCAGACAAGACCCTTGTTTTTGTTTGCTTGCCACAGAAATTGCTCTGCCTTTCTGCCCCATGACAAGGGCCACTATTTGCACATCATTTCATCTTTGTTGGTTGGCTACGTTTGTTCTTTCTTCCTACATATCCAAACCCTGGGTATTGCAAAAAGCATCAGTATGCACATGTAGGCTTTTAGTTTGAGTTTAAGTCGTTAGTAGGAACCACTCTTTCTCGTGCACCAGTAGACTTTGATAGTCTCACCAGTTCCCTCTTGCTTCACCTGTGCAAGACAGTAGGAAAATCGAGGAGCCTGTTGCTTTGTCCATTTTTCATGTCGATATGGATCGGATTGTAAGACCTTAATCATATTTTTCTTCAAGAGCCAGGTTTTCCATCATCTTTTGCTCCAACCGGTTTTTTGATTGGTGGATTACGGGAATGAATATGGATGATCAACGTGTTTATTACCACCATTCAGAGGTATAATGAAGACAGTTTCCTCCAATCATGGATGGACAAAAAACACTATTTCTCCTTTAATGATGGGGAAGTTCTGCTCTGGCACTGTGAAACATTCAATTAACATCATGGAATTGGTACAATGAATTTGTATCCTTGTGGCATAATGTTTGAACTTGCCGGTATTAAGGAATTGAACATGTGTAATAGGTCTTAACTTCCATGCATATGCACGTTCGCTAAACCATTAAGGCAACTCTAAGGCTCACATATGAGGGTTGATAATCAAAGTTTCTAATTGGGCAATCAAGATGAAGAAGCATTTAATCTATTTAATAAACTCATAGCTAGATCAAACGTGAAATTGGTCCAACAAAATATGTTAACGAGTTAATAGTTATCGAATTTAATCCTTGGCTTTATTTATTAACTTGTAGATAGAATTCTTCATGTTGCTTTCTCAAATATTTTTTATACGTTAGAAGCAAGACCGTTTCATTTTAGTTCTAAGTTCCACAAAAATTTGTTCTCAGACTAGGATACGCGAATCCATAATTAAAAAAATAACTGGTATTGAGATCCTCTAAATTAGAAGGGTAAAAGTTAGATCTTGCTTACTTCCTTTAAATAAATGACATGTTAGCTATCAAAATTAAGGGCTTAATCTAACCCACATCACATTAAATCATCAGATTGTGAAAATTCATACACACACCCACAATGAAACCCTAACCCTATTTTTTCTTTTACTCTTCCCACTCTCCCTCTTTGTTAAGAAGATCCACTACACTGCGATCAACTTGACTCCGCCTTTGTTGCTTGGCTCGGCCACCCGCCGTCGAGATGAACCCCAACCACCACACTGAGATGACCACATGTTCTCTCCAACTGAACCACTTACATAATTCTCTCTATCCCTCTCTCACAGCCATAGATCTATGGTCACGTGATGTGTGGAGTTCCGATTGAAAAGAGAAAAAGATGTTGGAGAGATGAGAAGGAAGACGGCATAAGGGAAGAGAGAGAGAGAGAGAGAGAGAGAGAGAGAGAGAGAGAGAGAGAGAGAGAGAGAGAGAGAGAGAGAGAGAGAGAGAGAGAGGAATGTTTGGTGATCTTAGGCCTCTTTCATTCTAAAAGATAGCACAATGGTTGAGATTTTTCCTCACACTTATAAAGTGACCATTAACCCCTTTCTGATAGCTCCAACAATTTCGCCTAACACATCAGGCCTTGAGCAGGGGCAACATCGATAACGTGTCTCTTCCGTGTGACTGTTGGATCCACACTAGTTGGTATAATTGGGCTCGTTGGGTGGTTTTGGGTCTTTCTCACCTCAATAGTTAGCTCCAAGGTGAGGCTTTTCCTCACACTCATAAACTAATCATTAGCCCCTTTTGTGATCGATATGGGATAATCCCAATAGAGAATGCTCAACGTACCAATCCACGATATTCGATCCAACTAATTTAGATAGTCGATTTCTTGAGAAATCTGGGGACTCCTCTCGTTGACCACAAGCTGTGCTACACTATCCATTCCAATGGCAATTAAAGTACTGGTTCCCCCCAGAAAGAAATTAGGTACAACCCCCACTGGAGCACCCCCCCACGCAGGTCGTCGTTGGCACGAATGATGGTGTCTCTGCATGGAGTGACATGGCAACGTGGTGAAATGTGGGGGGTAAAACGGAAAAAGGCAAGGTGGTAGACCCGGTGACCGGGCTGCGCTCTTCGGCAATGTTTTTGGACCCAACCCTAGGAAGCGGGATCGCCGCCACGTGTAAAGCGCCGGCAGGCAGTCGACATGACAGGAGAGGCGTAAACGCCGGCAGTCGACATGACAGGAGAGGCTTGCGCCTTCGGACTTGTCTGAACTTCTGAGACAGCGAGGCTGCACCAGATGGCCAACGTTGTGGGATCGGAATTTGTCCACGATGGATCATACCGAAAGGCACAGATCATCCTTAGAGATTTAACAAGTTCACGACCGTGATCGTGTCTACTTGCTCTGTCCATCCGTCGAGTCTTTCTCGTTCTACTTCTTGTTCGGACGATGGTCGAGTATCCAAGTAATTCTGCCCTGATTCAGACTTATACGCTCCGATAATAATCGTTGGAGCGCTATGATTTCGGACCTTGCTTGAGATTTTCTCTTGGTGATTTGAAATGAGGCCGACGTGTACACTTTGAATGCACACACATGAGGCAATGCAATGATTGACAGAAATAAATTCTCCACCCTCCTGCTCGCGTTACCTGGAAGGGGTCCTCATTTGCACTTCGTAGGGCAATCTCACTCGTGCAAAGATCCTCTTTAGAATTATGCCCTACGGACATCTCTATATGATGAGTAATGCAAGGACCGATCCAACCTGATTTTACAAAGTTAGTTTTACTGAAATGACGCATCGGAATTACGAACAGACCATTTAAATAAGCGGGTCATATTCAATAATGAATAACCGTTCGACACACGAGTCGGTCTCAATACGCCCGATATTTTCCTCGGATAAATCGGTTCGGACTTTGAATGCGTGTGATCTGAAACTCGAGATTTCTTCATGTTTTCTGCACCGGTTTCGGTCATGAATATGGGATAGATAATATGACTTTACGTCATATCAACCATCCAAAAATGAAAGCGAAAAAAGTTGCAAAAAGAAATTTTGGAGAAGTTTTAGTTATGTGCTGGAGCAACACCTTAAAAAGTTCATCTTTTCCAAGATTTCGATAGACGTGAAATGGAATATTTCTGAGTTGGCCATTGCTTGATTTGGATTTCAAAGAGAGAGTACGTACATGTGAAATTCCATAAAATGCCTCCTTTTTTTCCCCCTTAAAAAAAGTGCAGAAAATAAAGTCGCCTTTTTCTATATGCAACTCCACAACACCACTTGGCATTTTTATTTTTTTTTCCGAACGTAAGAAAGTGACGCTTCCCATGTAGTTCCGTTGCGCAATTCGGACAACATGCCGAGGTTGTAACGATGGGCACTGACCAGAAAATTCAAAACCCTTTTTTTGCGAAAATGTCGCGAAAATCCCAAAGAAGAAAAATTGACGAAAAGGGTCGAGAAAAAGAATGGGAAATGAGAGAGCCTTTGAGAAGATAGAGATAAATACATAAATACACAGGTGAACATCAAATTGATGATGGCCAAAAAAAAGTTGATTTTCTTTTTTTTCCTGGGTAGAGCAAGAAAGGCTGACCATGAACCAAAAATTTCCGCTCTTTTGGATTACCCACCTCTCCTCTTTTAATCCCCCCAGAAAAGAAAAAAAAAATTCAATACCCCACCAAAAAAAAAATCAAAGAGAATCTAAAATGTAGACAAAAGAAAATACAAAAAAAAAATGAAGAGAGAGAGAAAAAGAAGAAGAAGCTACATTAAACAAGAAAAGAAAAAAAAAAGGGAGTTACTAACTATCTTCACATCCTACGGTGATCATCATCACGACGGGGTCACCAAGACGCAAATCAACGGCTGCTTTTCGTCTGCTTCTTCGTCGTCGAGGCTACGCCCGTTACACGTCAGCATCTGGGCCCGCTTCGCCTGGAAATCCCAGTCGGTGGTCCCCACCACATACGACATAAGCCCCGCGCAGCAAACCTGGGCCGAGAGGAGACCCACCCAGAGCCCGCAGAACCCGACTCCGAGCCCGAACCCGAGCCCGACCGCCACCGGCGTCCCCACCAGGTAGAAGGCGCCCAGGTTCACGTTCGCCGCCGTGGCGGGCCGCGCGCTCCCCCGCAGCACCCCGCACCCGACGGTCTGCGGGCAGTTGCCGAGCTCGCACAGCCCGAGGATAGGCAGCGCCGCCGACACCAGCCGCAGGATCGCCTCGTCCCGCGTGAACATGCGCCCCCACGCGTCCCGCATGGACCACGAGAAGGCCGCCGCGCACAAGCCCATCCCCGCCGCGATGGCCCCCGCCACCGCGGCGGAGAGCCGCGCCCCGCCCGGCCGGCCCGCGCCTAGCCCGTTCCCGACGCGGGTGGACACGGCGAAGCCAAGCGAGGAGGGGAACACGTAGAGCAGCGAGGTGGTCTGGATCAGGATCCCCATGGCGGCCACGGCCGACTTCGGGTCCGCCAGCAGCCCGCACAGCACGATCATGATCTCGTACCACCACCATTCGAGGCAGACCGAGACGCAGCTCGGCCCGGAGAGGCGGAGCAGCGGCCGCCACCCGGCGAAGCAGTCCCAGCCGGGGCTCCTCCACGTCGGCTCGTGCAGCCGCGCCGCCCACACGTAAACCACAAGCGCGACGAGGGCGATCGCGTTCGAGGCGGCCGACCCGGCGGCGACGCCGGCCACGCCAAGGCGGAGGTGGCGGACGAGGAGGAGGTTGACGGGGACGTGGAAGATGGTGCCGAGGAGGGAGGCTAATGTGAGAGGGTGGGTGATGCCCTGAGCGCGGAGGTAAATGCGGATTGGGTGGAGGAAGGAGTTGGTGAGGAGGTCGGGGAGAGAGAAGAGGAGATACGTGTGGGCAATGCGGGTGATGTCTGGGTCCTGGCGCAAGTAGAGGAGGACCCTCTGCATGTTGAGCCAGAGGAGGGAGATGGGGAGGGAGCAGGCGAGGAGGAAGACCACGGAGCGGTGGAGGGTGACGGCGAGCAGCTTCGGGCGGCGGGCCCCGAACGCCTGCGAGCAGAGCGGCTCCATGCCGAGGGCCAGGCCGGAGAGCACCGAGTAGCCCGTGATGTTGGCGAAGGCGATTGCGAGCGACCCGGCGGCGAGCTCCGTGTCCCCGAGCCGGCCGAGGAACACCATGGACAGCACGGAGCGGGAGTAGAGGATGAGCGCCGTCAGGGCGATGGGGAGGGCGAGCGCGAACAGGGACCTGGCCTCGGCCGCGAAGTCCGAGGCGGCGGCGGCAGCGGAGCCGGCCTCGTCGGGCCCCGGGGTCTCCTGCTTCGCCGCGGCGGCGGCGGCGGGGACGGATAGGAGGTCGAGGAAGAGATGGGCCCGCGGCGGTTGCGCGGGCTTCTTGGTCGCGGGCATGGTGGCGCTCGGGTTGCACATTTCGATTGACGACGGTGAATCAAGAGGGCGGAATCCAATCCCGGAGAGGAGCTCTTCAGCGGTCGCGTCTCGCCGTTCGGATTCCCAATTCTCTGCTCACAAGTTCACACACAAGTTGAGAGAGAAAGAGAGAGAGGGAGAGAGAGATACTCTCATGGGAGAGCACTCTGTTTCTGCGTTGCTTTCTCTGCAGTTTTGCTGCTTGGTTATGTGGCTAGGCGTTCGGGGTGTGCGTCTGTATGGATGCGTGAAGAGCTGGGGGGTCGGGGAGGGAGATTGGCCTTTCCATGGAGACGAGGGAGATGTTATTAAATAGGCGAGTTGGAGGTGGGGTTCCTTAAATTTTTAAATATATTATTCCTTTCCATCTTCTTATTATATTATGTTTTATTTTTGCTCATTTTTTGAATATCTTTTTTTGGACACCCTTTTCGGCTTTTAGGTTCCCCCTCCGCGAAATGAATATTTTATTTGAGAGATTTTCGCGAAAAGATTTTTACCCCATTTGTTTATGTATTTGTGCTTTTTTATTTTATTTTATTTTATTTTTCCTTTCCTAAATGGCTGAGTGTATGTGTGTTTGTTTTGAGACTTTTCTTATGTGGTAACATGTCAGATTCTGAATAAGGTCCAATTTCCCATGCCGACTGGCTAAAACTAAAAGTGGCTTCGTCCTTCCATATTCATTGAGAAGTCTTATTATTCTGTATTTTGGAGTCCTTTCGAAACATTTGTTAAATGAATATTTCATTTTAAATAATTCGATTTTCAGAGCACCGAATATTGCAAGAGGCGAGAACGATTGGCGAGCAGAAGATTGTGAAAATTTGACCTATGAATTTAGAAGGGGTGGGGGTCGAAACCCTAACACTCGATCGTATTTCCTTTTTTGAATAGATATGATCCAGGTTTTTAATTAAAGATCTGGGGTTGGCTAGAAAAGGGCTGATTAGAGAGTGATCATCAATTAATTTTGAACCGAAATAGGCCGTTTTGCAGTTAGGAAAGATGTTGGGTTACCAACGGGCATTGATTAACTTGCTCGAATTCGATGTTAACTGTAATTACCACACCTTGAATTTGGAAAAGAACTAGCAAATTTTGTGCGCAATGTAAATGCATCGTACGATACCTGAAAATAATCAGTTGCTAGTCAGCCTAGCATTAATCACTTACTTGAAGCATTTGCTACGTATAAATGCTTACGTGACTGCCCTTACTATATAGTTTTAATGAGTTCACTCCGATGTGGTTATATTTTGATCTAGTCAACAATTTGCTTTGCTTTAATCAATGTTTCCTTCTTCTTTTTTTTCAATCAGAAGGAATATTTTTCATCACTTCATAAATAATGAGGGGTGCCACTCTAGAAAGCTAGAGTAAAAATTGCCACTCGATTTTCATATATTTGATAGTTTAGTGATGGTTTATTTTTATCTATTTTTTTTAAGTTTCGACCAATATCTAATGCGATATTGTCTTTAACATAATTTAAAGCGAGTTGTGTGGTTCGATTTGACTGGTTTCATGTGCTTGTTCATTAGAAATAATTTGAATATATCATAACATGTACCTTACACCATATAATCTCGAGAAAGTCACAATTGACACGAAAAACACAAGGGGCAAACTCGCTTGTGATATCATTTATAAAGCGATATAATAATTCATGTCATGTTCGATAGGCTTCGCGACACCATCACATTATTCATCAGAATTAAAAGCCGTCGAAATTATCGAACATATCCATTAATGCGAAATGTCGGACTTAAATTACAAATTTATATTTTTCGTAGACAAAAAAAAGAATCCCACCGTCCCTGTCGGATTAGCTTACACGTCAGCAAAAAATGTCCGCAACTAAACAAAAAAATAATGTTGGCAAAACCGGGACGCGGCTGGGTGTTTTGTTGCCCTCCAGGATATTAACATTAGAAATCGCCGTTCCTCCTCACGTCTAGCAGCAAATCGTGAAAAAAAAAATCATCATGCTCGAGAATTTTCATAAAAACAATTTTGCTATTTCCAAAAAGATAACAAGACTGAGAAAAAAAAAACCCATTTTCATTTAACGCAATCATCGAAAGTAATTTGTTTGTGAAATTTAATTTTTTTTCCACCCGATTGTAATTTCCAAATTTTTGCCGAAAAAAAATCAAGGGTAAATAAGTTTTCTTCTCGCCAAAGTTAAATATCTGCTTTGCGGTATATAAACAATTAATACCGGGTAACAAATTTTGTTCTTTTCACTTTCAACAGAATTGGATAAGGGTAGCTTGTGATGAATAAAAACATTTTCCCAAAATGATATAAATGATGAAAGTTAATATATGTATATCTATACATATTTACTAAATTACCGATTTTTTCCGAGTCTTTATTATCGATGTCTTAGGTTTTGCATGGCGAGGTAGCAGTTGTAAACATGGATGTCACATGCAGTAGAAACTTACGTGAGAGAGACAGGAAGCCGACTGGCAACAGGCTACAAGGACAAGAAACCCGAGCAGAGAGCACAGTGAGATTCACTGGTCTGCAACATGAACACGAGTACGTTTGATCGACGGGAATAATCAAAGAAAGAGAGAGAGAGAAAGAGAGGGAGAGAGAGAGAGAGAGGGAGAGAGAGAGAGAGAGAGAGAGGGGGGAAGGGAACACAGAAGACGACGGTCAAGTCTCGTTGGTATTTTCGCGAACAGATGGAAGGAAGGAGACACATCCCCCACCGTGCCCCATTCAATTATCATCTTCCCCCTCCCTCTCTCTGTCTCTCTCTGACCGTCTCTGTCGTGTTGAGTTGTGAGCAAATTGACTGTTGTTGTCGCCTTCCTCCTCCCCCGTCTCCCTCGAACCCACTGTTCACTTTTCTTCCGCAACGTGAAACGAACAGTGTTGACACTGTAATGGGTAGGCGGGGTTTTTGTTTTCTGGTGCAGGTTCAAGCAGAAGAAACAGATGGGGAGAGAGAGAGAGAGAGAGAGAGAGAGAGAGAGAGAGAGAGAGAGAGCTTGCTTTGGGTTTAGCGAAGAAGAATTTATGACCCACACACGAAGAAGCCGCCATCTGACACACCAGAGAGAGAGAGACTCGGCTCTGGTGTGTCCACCGCCACAGCCACTTAACCATTTCTGGGACAGAGGGTGTGTTTCTATAACGGAAACGCCTGCGATGTGTGTTCCACCGTTCCGTGGACGCATTGGGATTCAATGACCATCGCGGGTCCCTCAAACAGTTTTCCCCTCTTCTTTTTCCACCTTCCTTTTGCTTTTATACCGCTCTGAAAATGTTCGACAGAGAACCATCTCTCTTTCTCTCTCTGTGTAGTAATCTCGGCCCTCAAACAGCTAACAGATGTGATATGGACTTGAGGGGGACCTGTTGTTAGCAATGACGACGTTGTTTGGCTCGTCCAAAACCCTAATCAGCGCACGTGTCGGGTGAAAGTGCTCTTCTGCCCAAATAGTCCTCGTTCACACTCCCTTTCATTCAAGGAAAAGTGAAAGAAAAGGAGTTCGGATTTTCGTTGTGATGCGACCGAGCCTCGGTGGGGCGGGGCACAGGCCTTGATTGGAAGGAAAACTACTTTCCTAGTGCCGTCCATTTTACGCTTCGACCCTAAGTTGACTCGATATGGACAATCTACCTTGCTCATGATTAGATTTAACTTATACATAGTCATGTACCTTTAACTGTGATTGGTCGTAATGAAATTAAATTTATAATTACGTACATATTCACGAGAGAGAATTAAATTGTGGGTGGTATACATTATTGAATCGTATCCCTAATAGTTTAAACTTTAATTTGGAAGGAAAAAGAAACATTCTTCCTAAGACTGTATGAATCATAGCTAATTCAGAAAAGTCCTTTTCAGAAGGTTGTAGACATGTTTGGTTGTACAGAAGTTTTTAGTGAACATTTTCACGGGAAAATCCAAGGATACTGTTTAATGTTTTTATATTTTCACTTTTTTTGGAAATGCTTTCTTATATTTTATTTGTCAATCCGCACTCGCATCTCCCTTCATTTGGAGAACATGGAATGTAGCTATTTGTAGTGCTCCAAATGTTTTCATGGAATTCAAATAACTTATATATACTATTTTCATTCTCTAATAACAAGTGAATATTCTCCCTCACCGAATGCACCTTGTGGTTGACTTTGCTCAATCTTTTTCAAATCTAACGCAAGTTTTTGGCGTTGAACCTCAGCTCTTCCGTTGCAACCCCCACATCTCCGGCGCCGCCTCCCTCCTCCGTCGCCAACCCCCATCTCCCTCTCTCTCTCCACACTCACGATGAGGTCATCAGAGGTAGGCAACCAGTCCAGAGAGAGAGAGAGGGAGAGGCGGAGGTGGACAGTGAAGAGCAATAGAGGGCGGCGAGCGTTTAGATATGGGCCGGCAGCAAAGGAGAGCTCACAGCAAAGGCCGGCGGCAAAGAGAAGAAGGTGAGAGAGAAAGGGAGGCATTAGGATTTCTAGGTTTTTGTGGTATATTCGCCTAAACTCTTAGGCCACTATAGTAAATTTGAGACAATTAGGCAGGGGTACAGTCATTCCCTTAAAGGGAGAGAATCCTAATGCAATCCAACTTTTACATGTCTTCGAGTGACCGCACCAAGCTTTATGCATAAAAATGGTGTTGAACGACGCAGAGAACAGCGAGAGTGAAGCTAAGATTGAAGAGTCTCTAGCAAAGCCACTGTAGTTCTGACCTACTAAAGAACTTGCAATGTACTCCAATGACACCGTGACCCCTCAAATTTTGCTAACTATAATCCCACTAGTTAATCTTTTTGTTTCTTTATTGGCCTTGCGAAATTAGTCTCGATCTGCAGCCTTTGTCTTAGGCTAGTGGAGCAAATATAATATGCATGGTACCAGGTTTGGAGGAAAGGTCTCCATGACCCTCTTACCATTTTTGGTAATGGCACTAAGAGAGAAGAACATCAACAGGTGTTAATTGATCTTTTGAGACCTCTCTCTCTCTCTCTCTCTCTCTCTCTCTCTCCCTGTGAGGGAATATCTTCGCTTTCATTGGTACTTGGTGCGTAGGGCCACCTTTTTTGGGTCCTCGTGTAGAGAGAGAGTGTGTTGATTTTCTTCATTGTTCTCTTCTTTGGTGCACGCATTTAATAAAGTTTGGCATGGCCCTTTTGACGCACATGATAAGACGCAATCGCTTGCTATCATGAGTTGGTAATGGCCTGTAATTCTTGCCTACGTGGGTGTGTGCTGGCTTATCTTTCTAGTTGAGCACCCCGCGCCCCATCGAACTATCTCAATAACAACCTTACGTACATAGTCTTAGCCCAGAAGATACAAGCGATCTGCATGGCTTTTCCGCTTAGGGTATGCGTTTCTATTTTCCGTAATATTGTCCCATGTTCACGTGTTAAAAGTTTAGCTATTCTTAGGCATGTGGGTGTAGCTTAAAAGCTCTTTCGAGTTAGAAAGGCCCACCTATTTTCTCTTATTGCTGAATGCACTGACATCATCATGTCAATTCAAGTGAAAATGATCCGAGTTTATCGATGCTGGATTTGTGTGGTATGTATAGTCTTGAAGCCAAGTGAAGTTCACGCGCGTTTGAAATGTCCCAATCGTAAGGTTCTTTATCGAAATAATTCGCGTGCATCTCCATCAGAATTGTCATTTTCAAGAAATATCAGCTTGAAGGAACCAAGAATATAAAGCTTTCGCTCAAGTTCTCACTATAAATCTGCTAAAAAGAAGAAAAGAAGATAACGATTCGTGTGGATATACAACACTATGGTCCGAAATGTTCATGCCCTTTTCCTCAACAAGGTTTGATTCCGAGTTATTTTACAATTGCGCCTTGGAAGCAATGAAATTTGATGGTCTGATGATGTATTTTTGGGTAGCAACCTATGTAGCAACTAGGATGAGTGTACCTTAAGCTTTGGAGCTTGACCTAAGAAAAGAAACCTAAACTAGCTGCTCATAAATAAAGGATGAACATATTTGCCAACATACCAGATAAAAAGACACTAGGGTTTCTGGGATTCATTTAACCCACAACGGTCCTCGAAGATAAAATTAATTTCAACCTAATACATGTGCATGTCCATCTTGTTTTGTTTCGCCGAATCAATGGGAAAAATTCGGCAAGGGATGGTGTTGGACTTTGCCTTGTCTCCCTTGGACAAGTAATACACCTGCCACGTTAACATATTTTCTTCTGTTCAATTAATTCCGAAGCCTAATTTTGCTAATAAGACTTTAGTGAAATTTCTATGTCATTCAACCAAACTACTAGTATCGGTCCAAACCTTCAAGGGTCAAATCAGTTTGGCTATATAGAGTTTCGGATTGTGGAATTCAACCAATTTCAAATAGCTAGTTGCCGCCCATTAATGTCTTTTGACCTTTCTTTCCTTTGATCTATCATATTATATACAAAAAGAAGGAGAAACATGAATTAATGTTCGAGAAACTTTATTTTTTTTCTTTTCCCACAACTGTTGTACATGGGGTCCATCGTGCATTATTCACAAGATAACATTTTTTAAAGACCACAGCAAAACCGGGAAAATGTTATAAATTCGAGATAACATTTTTCGCTTTAGTTTTTTTTTTTTTTTGCTTTCAAGTCGTTCAATTATAGAATCACAGAACTTCTTGATCTTCCTAGAAACATTCATCAGCGGGCATGGATTAAAATTATTTGCTTTCTATATGCTGGGTGTATTAATAAGGGACACGCGGCAGCACCCCATTTACGGCGCGGTAGATTAACAAAGTGTGGTTCACATCCCCTCCCACTTTCTGAATGAGCTTACTTTTTGGGGTACCCTTTTCAACAAAGGGCCAAAAAAGTCTTCAAGACAAACTGAGAAAGCACACAGGATTATAAATCCTGCTCTTTGCTTAATTTTTTTTCTTCACATACTTTCGGTCACTTTACTTCCTTGAGGTACAACTGTTCATGGTACTTCACTAGTTAGGTGAATGAAAAGCCTTCTGCAGTCCACCCCAAACCCACGAGGAGATGATTTAATAGTCTGTGTGCTCATTAGGCTTGCTTTTCTGACCAAGATCGCGTGGGACATGCATTGATCTTGTCGAAATTTTGCTGGGGTGGTCTTTAAATCTTTACGTTTTGCATGTTTTGGATCTGGTTAAGCTAACCTTGATGTTGAAAAGTTTCGAAGGTGAAACGACCTTTGATAAACCGTGTTAACTTGATTCATGTACTCCCCTTGTTATCACTCAGACCCGAGTTCACGGAGGCTTAACTCTCTAGAGAAGTGGTTGCTGTGGAAAGGTTGGGTCTTTACTATAGTATCACTTCACAAGTTCCATTGCCATCCAATGAGGGATTATCCGAGACATATAAAAGTACATAATGAGGAATAATATTGTATAGTATTAGTTGCAGCACATTGCTCAAGGACCAAGACATATAAAGAAATGCTCTTGTTTCAAAACAGACTCTTTTTGGGCAATGATGTTTTTCTGTCCCTTGCCAGTATCAGAAAACAATCTTAACATCAGATATATGTCAAGACATCTACGCGATAATTCTAGGTTTTCTAGATTTGAGATGCAAGCATGTCCACATCTCGGTCTTGCACAGGAACAGTGTGTGTTTCTTCCGGACTTGATTAAGAGATCAATAATCTTGGATGATAGCGACACCTAGAGTGTGTAAATTGTCAAAAGATAAAAAGGATAAAAAGGGCTAATGAGTGCCCTAAAACTGTCCGAGTATAATGTAAAAAGGGGGATAGAAAAATTCATAGGAACGTGATGTGCGTGTAGGAGGGGGAATGATGCGAATGCATGGGTCGTTGCAGCTGCAGACTGGCCAGCTACTTGCCTCGCGCGCACAGCTCACGATCCACCTTCAACACCAATTTGCGCAAAAGCCAACAAAAGAGAAAGAACATCACAGTCATCTACAAATTATCAAAGAGAGGCAAAGTACAACCGCCAATGCATTCAATGCAAGAGGTACATGTTATGTTGGTCCATCAAATCTTGAAAATTTCGTCCTTTTTATTATTGAGGGTCCTTTGCGTGTGTGTGTGTGTGGGAATGATCATCTCGATTCTTGTCGATGCTCGTAGCCATTCGTGACCTAGTGCTAAAAGAGTGTCGTACCTTGGCAAAACAAAGAGGTGGGAAAGAAGACCAGAAAAACAATTGATTTATCAATCAAGAACAGGAGCTTCGAGTATGGTAGGGCAGAGACCCACACGCATGCCACATCCCACGTGGGACGCATATAAGCACATGGTCATGTGACGTTCTTGTCCGAAATTCCACATCCCATAAGCTGAGATTTAAAGTTCCTCTTGATCTTCTCATTAAAGGGTTAGCTAAAGATGATCTGTTTTAAGCCCTTCTAGAGCTCTTTTTGGATTATCGTGTGGTTTATTTGAGTCTTCACGGGAAATTTCTCCTCCTTCACCGCAATGCTTGACCCGTTAAATCTCCCAATTAGGTCCACGGGGATCTTAACCCTCATCACACGATCATGATGGTGGTATTCAATCTTGGACCGTGACATGTGGAGTTCGTATCTTATGGAAGTCAAATCAAAGATGCTTTCCTTTCGCAAAGTTGAACGCTTTCTTAGATTTGGATTCCTTAATTAATGCAACAATGAAAGGGATGACCATCTATTGTTCATGCCCCACCTCCCATTGGGTTCACTCCTTGTCATGACTCGATTTATTGACCACAAATAGTATTGCCCATTGTACTAACGACTGTCATTTGTTATTTAGCGCATCAGAAGTGAAATGAACTGTTCTATGTATTGGACTCTGATTGATACAGAGCAACATTTCACTCACGAAAATCGATCTTGTCAGTAGTGACACGAACCATAAAAATCTGTCCAAATTTCAATGCTATCTAATTCTCATAATTTAAGACCCTTGTATACACTAAAGTTTGGACTTTTTTCACTTTTAAAGGGTCAAATATAAAGAAGAGAAATCACCATCTCTCCATTACCTCCTTTAAGAAAACAAAAGATTATCATGTGTTGACAATAAGGAAGCAAGGATCCCAGTAATGATTTTAAAGCTTGGTGTCCATCATCAATAGCTCCAAAATTAAAAGAAAAGTAAATAGAATGATGGTATTTTGGATACGGTTGGATTTGGGGGGTCAGTCTTTTGTTTCACCAGCATTGTTGGAAGGTGAAGAACCAAGAAAAGGACCTTATTATATGTATAGAATCTAGGGTTTTATTCGTGCATATCTTATCAAGAATGCATTGCCATCATGAGGGTTGAATCAAATGGTGCCACATCTTGTTTTATTCATCCCTAGATTCGACCACGTAAATTTGGCTGTCTTTTATTAGTCCATTAGATAGATTTGGACGAAGCTATGATTGGTCAAAATCAAATCTCTCATGGGCCTAGAAATTATCAAATTTTGAGGGTCTATACTTTGGTTCTTAGAAGGAGTTTGAGATTTACAATTTAGGCTCCGTTTGTTTCGTGAAACGTGGATAATTTGAAAAATATTTTCTTAAAAAAGATCGTTTATTTTGCTTATAAAAATGAATCAATGATAATGATTTTCGACATCCACAAAATGTTTAGATATAAATTGTCATTAATAATAAAATATTTTTCGTAAACTAATTATTTCATGCTATATAAGAGATTATTTTTAGAAAAATATTTTCTAAATAATTCGTTTTCATGAAACTAACGGACTCTTAGCTAGAAACTAATAAGTAAGCTAAAGTATGTATTATAAAGTAAGCAGTAGTGGAGACTGCTAAAGCAATTGAATTGATTATAAAATAATTTGATGCGGTTGGTACATTGCTTCAAAATGAAAAATATTGCTTTTATATGTCTTGGGTGATAGCGCACTTAAACTAAAAGTGTGCCTAAATCTACTTAATCGTCTCGTAGTAGTGCCTAAGTTAATCATGCTAATGTAACTTGATGCAGTTAATTAGTGAAGAATGCACTCTTCTTTTTAATAAGTATACTCATGAAACTAAATTTAGAGAAACTATCTTACATTCATCTCACCAGAGCAAGCTCATGTTTCATGCAATAGATAACCTATAAACGGGCCAAGTATATCGAGATATTCAATGAAATTAAACTATGCAACTTACACTTATTGAGCTTTCGCGAATATGACATGCAATGGTTTTAGCATGTTTATTTCCTGTCCCAATCGGCATAGCTAAAATGAATTTAATTGTATTATTTTCGATCGAGTTACTCTCATAATATCATGTCGTCTAAATGTGTTTATTGTTTTTGGGGTTAACAGCACCAAAAACCCTAAACCGATACATCTGTGATAAATTTATCCAAAACTAATTTTTTGGCTACAAAAAACCTCAAACTGATATATCCATGATAAATTTTCCCAAATTAATTTTTTGACTACCAAAAATCCAAAACTAGTACGTTCGCGATAAATTTACTATCCGTTAAATTTGATTAATACCACGAAAAACTACAAATCGGTACACCTGTGATAAAAGGAGGGTAAAATCCCAAACTAATATACCTGTTTACTGTCATATGTCATCAAACTAAAAAATTTGACTGTAAAATTTAATGGAAACTAACGAAGGGTAAAATTATCATAAGTATACCGGTTAGGAGTTTTTTTGTGGTTAAAAAATTAATTTGGGATGAATTTATCATAAATATACTAGTTTAGAATTTTTTGTGACATTAATTATTGTTTTTGTTATGTTCATGTCGTGTCGAGGTGCTTTTAAGGTGGAAATGGTTAGTGCTCCTTGCCTTGACATCCGTATCCAAAATGATACCCATCTCATGAATTTTCAAGCCTTCCCAATCATGAAACGTGAATTGGTCGGCTTGACCAGTCGATCGACTCACGTCTAATCGGAAGAAATTGATTACGAGAAGTAATATCAGTGGTGGGAGAGTGTCCAAACACGACGGAAATTACATTAAACCACCCAAAAAACAAACGATCTAAGCCCGTGGGTTCTTAGAATATTCCGTGTTGAAAAGATAGAACAGCTCTCGTGTGTGGGGTTTTTATGCACGTGAACGCTGGATTAGCAGTTTAATCGTGCAGAATCTCATGATGTTAGCTGAAGCACAAAAGTCTCTTAACCAACACAATTATGCCTCCCTCGCTCTCAGCCGAGATGTCGATTTGTCAATGACCATGATAGTGAAATTAGAGGGTTTTGCCGATGTTGGGTGTGCACTTTTCTACGTTCCAACCACTGGTTTCGCTTTTAGAGGCGAGTCTGGATCTGTCTGCTTACCAGGATTTACCCAGGAAATTAAGGGATTAACGTTGATTAGTCCTTGTCCTGTCATGAACCATCATGTCTCTCCCCTTTTGGCCGAAAGGAAAACGTTCTCTCTTTCGGTTGTTCCCCGACCGTTCAAGAGGTGGTTGGTTGCATGAACATCCCCCTTCTTTGAATAGAAAAGGCATTGAGAGCTTGAATTCACTTCAAAATCCACGTACAAGTAAAACGGGTGGTTTTTACGTCACTTCTGTTGGAGTTAGTGAATACTTCGGGAACCTTTATTTCTCATACCAGTTATACCCACATGAGCTTAGGAAAACCAAAGTATGAACCGACGACATGTGACCCATACGCACTAAATGTCGAGGGTCCCGCTGTCTGAACAGTGAGTGGGGGTTACGCTCCCCGATGAGCGGACGGGGGCTCAAGGGCAGCGCCTCCAAAACAACATCGAGTTGATATGTTTAGGCTTATGTTTTAAGCTGACCTGTTTGTTGTGAGATCAAAGAGATTCGAATAGGCTCGGGATTTGGACTCATTTTAAGTCCTATATATTGTACTCGTATGAGAAATTATTATGACCAGTGGTTATGATTGTAAACCTAAATATCATAGTGTAATCCCGTTGCAGGACGTAACCCTATTCTGGAGTAAATATGGGTAAACTCGTGTGTCAATTTTTTCTATTATCAGTGTGATTGTTTTGATTCTTTTGATGATATAACCTATCAACTCGAATGTTGTGTTTTTGGTGTATAAGGTGCTTTTAGACCAGAGAAATTAAAAGGGGTCGGGATTTGATCAAATTACTTCCTGCTATACATCGTTAAAATCATTGATAACTTGCACTCGGAATGATTTGAAAGTTGAAACTGTTTATACTGATTTGCATCTTCTTTCTAGGTGATGTGCCGTATATTCAACGGCTGAATAGATTTCCATAATCGCAAGTAAACGATGCGATGATGGTTTCACAGTGTTGCTTCAAGGAGATCAAGAGGCAAGCGGACAATCGAGAATCTAGAGTATGAAGTCCCGTGTTCGATTCTCGGCCTCCCGTGATCTGCTTCAGGCGAGGCCATCTAGGAGAATGCTCCTGGCAAAATCTCTCAGCCCCTTTACATGTTGTGACGCTTTTAATTAGGACGAGTCTAGTGTGTAAACAAGGGACAATGATGCTTAAAATGTTTGCCCGTCATTGGGATTTCACTTGTACAGTGGTAGTGGGTTTGATAGGCCCAACCAGTTCTACGAAGCAAAATCCTAAAGGCCCGACCCGTCCTATTGAGTCCTCTGCCATCATTTGTAATCTAAGGTGTGTTCGTAATAGAAATGGTTAATCAGTTTTCCAGCCCTCACATCATGAGAGGTGTTGTAAATTGGTCGCCTTGACCAGATGATGGACTTGCGTCTCATCAGGAGAAATTGAAAAGAAGAAAGTCTGGATCTATCTTCTTACCAGGATTTACATACGAAATCAAGAATTTGACGTTGGTTTGTCTTTTGTCCTGTCGTCATGAACCTTCATATCTCTCCCCTTCTGGCAGAAACAAAATAATTTTTTTTTTCTCTCTTTCAGGTATTCATTGACCGTTCGAGTGGTGATTGTATCGACATCTCCTTTCTTTGAAAGGAAACGGATCAAGAGCTTGAATATTTGGACAACTTACACATGGAAGGACTCGATGGTTGAAACTGTTTATATTGATTTGCGTTTTTCTTTTGAGGTGATACGCCATGTATTTGATGGGTGAAGAGCACATGAACCCCCTCTTAGCTGAATGCATTGATATCATCCTAGTTTCATATAGTCAAGCGAACTACGCGATGCCGATTTCATTACATTGCTTCGAGGAGATCAATGAGTAAGCCTAGATCTGTCTTCTTACCAAGATTTACCTAGAAAATCAAGAAATTGACGTTGATTAGTCTTTTGTCCTGTCATGAACCATCATACACTACAAAAAAACATGTTTTTTGCGACGGATTTTGCGACGAAAAAATCGCAAAAATCCGTCGCAAATCATTTTTGCGACGAATTTAGCGACGGAAAAAATTCCGTCGCTACTAGGTCGTCGCAAATTTTTGCGACGGAAAATTTCAATTTTCGTCGCAAATTTGCGACGAAAAGAAAATTCGTCGCAAAAATCGTCGCAAATTAGCCACGAACACTATCCGTCGCAAAGTTCGTCGCAAATATTTCGTCGCAAAATTCGTCGCAAAATTCGTCGCAAAGTTTGCAACGGAAAATAAATCCGTCGCAAATTTGCCATGGATTTTGCGACGGAAATAAAATCCGTCGTAAATTTTGCGACGGAAAATAAATCCGTCGCAAATTTGCGACGGAAAATAAAAATCCGTCGCAAATTTGCGACGAAAAAAAATCCGTCGCAAATTTGCCCCAAAAATAAAATCCGACGCAAATTTGCGACGGGAAAAAAATCCGTCGCAAATTTGCGACGGAAAATAAAAATCCGTCGCAAATTTGCGACGGAAAATAAAAATCCGTCGCAAAATTTGCGACGGAAATAAAAATCCGTCGCAAATTTGCGACGGAAAATAAAAATCCGTCGCAAATTTGCGACGGAAAAAAAATCCGTCGCAAATTTGCGACGGAAAAAAAAATCGTCGCAAAATTTGTCACTAATTTTTCGTCACAAATTTTTAACGTAAAGTTTATCGCTAATCGAGATCCGGCTCGTCGAGATCCGACTCCACCTCGTCGAAGTCCTCCTCCTCCTCGTCGGCGCGAACGTCGAGGTCGTCGAAGGAGAGCACACGGTGGATGAGAGCGAGGACGGCGTGCGGGCGACAACGGACGCGGAAGAGGCGGCAGCAACGGCGGTGTTCACGGGCATGGAGGAGGCCGTGACAGCGGCGTCGGCGGAGGAGGAGGAGTCGGCGGCGGGGAAGAGGGAGGAGCCGGCATGGCAGGAGCGGCCCTTCTTGGAGAGGCCGCAACGGCCGCACTTGTAGCTGCCACGCTTCTTGCCGCGCTTGGCGGTGGCGTCGTCGTCGGAGGAGGCAGCGGCGGGCGAGTCGGAGGGGAGGAGGTGGGGCTAGTGGAGGCGACAGATCATGGCGGAGGAGCGGCAGAGGAGGCTAGAGAGAGAGAAAGAGGGAGAGAAGTTAGAGAGAGAGTGAGGGGGAACGCTGTGGTGGTGGGGGAATAAAAAGAGCGAGCGAAGGGGAGACGATGGCGCGAGGGGGGATAGCGCGCGGGTTTCTGAAAATTTTCGATTCAACGCAAATTTGCGACGGAAATAAAATCCGTCGCAAATTTTGCGACGGAAAATAAATCCGTCGCAAATTTGCGACGGAAAATAAAAATCCGTCGCAAATTTGCGACGAAAAAAAAATCCGACGCAAATTTGCGACGGGAAAAAAATCCGTCGCAAATTTGCGACGAAAAAAAAATCCGTCGCAAATTTGCGACGAAAAAGAAAATCCGTCGCAAATTTTGCGACGGAAAATAAATCCGTCGCAAATTTGCGACGGAAAATAAAAATCCGTCGCAAATTTGCGACGAAAAAAAAATCCGTCGCAAATTTGCCCCAAAAATAAAATCCGACGCAAATTTGCGACGGGAAAAAAATCCGTCGCAAATTTGCGACGGAAAATAAAAATCCGTCGCAAATTTGCGACGAAAAAGAAAATCCGTCGCAAATTTTGCGACGGAAAATAAATTCGTCGCAAATTTGCGACGGAAAATAAAAATCCGTCGCAAATTTGCGACGGAAAATAAAAATCCGTCGCAAATTTGCCCCAAAAATAAAATCCGACGCAAATTTGCGACGGGAAAAAAATCCGTCGCAAATTTGCGACGGAAAATAAAAATCCGTCGCAAATTTGCGACGAAAAAAAAATCCGTCGCAAATTTGCGACGGAAAAAAAATCCGTCGCAAATTTGCAACGGAAATAAAATCCGTCGCAAATTTGCGACAGATTTTGCGACGGAAACAAAATCCGTCGCAAATTTGCGACGGAAATAAAATCCGTCGCAAATTTGCGACGGATTTTGCGACGGAAATAAAATCCGTCGCAAATTTGAGACGGAAAAAAAATCCGTTGCAAATTTGCGACGGAAAATAAAAATCCGTCGCAAATTTGCGACGGAAAATAAAAATCCGTCGCAAATTTTGCGACGGAAAATAATCCGTCGCAAAATTACGACGGAAAATAAAAATCCGTCGCAAATTTGCGACGAAAAAAAAATCCGTTGCAAATTTGCCCCAAAAATAAAATTCGACGCAAATTTGCGACGGGAAAAAAATCAGTCGCAAATTTGCGACGAAAAATAAAAATCCGTCGCAAATTTGCGACGAAAAAGAAAATCCGTCGCAAATTTGCGACGGATTTTGCGACGGAAATAAAATCCGTTGCAAATTTACGACGTATTTTGCGACGGAAAATAAATCCGTCGCAAATTTGCACACTTTTACATATAATGTGACTAGCATTACGAACACTGTGGAAAAACATGATTGATGTGGATGTCATTGTTACAAACAGACTCGATTGACGCTTTCTCAAATAACAATAGGGCTCTGATACCAAGTAAAAAAATGTGATAAAATAAATTAAGAGCAAAATATATATATATCGTTGTCAAATGAAGAGTACACGAACCTATTTATCGGTTTTATAGGATGACTATCTAAAAGGGAAAATATCAATTACAATCAATTAAAGGAAATATAGGGAATCTTCTAAATATTTCTCTAATAGAATGCATGCCATCTATTCACTTATCATTCAGATGTAACCCTTTAGGAGTAATTCATCTAATTGGTTAGATCAAATTGGTTAGGTCTAAATAAGAATATCTCTTTTATAAGATCTCCTATAGATATCCCTATATAGATACATTGACTTTACATTTCATATATCCACCCAATTCCGTTCTATTTGAAAATTGCTATAACTTATTTACCCATATATTTACTCATTCATAAGAGCTACGTGCGGAGAAAACCGCCACATTCAACTAAATAGATATCTGCGTTATCTATATTTAAGTCTTGAAAAAAGAAAAGATAAGATTTGCACCTATCGAATCTAAAAAAGCTTATTTGGGATGAGAACATTTTAAGAGATTATCTAATATCTTGAGTTTATAATAGATCTTCTTATCTAATTTGAATTTGTAAATCTAATCTTTCTTAGAATTGGACGTGTAGCAAATCGTCTAATCTCTTTTGAATTTGAACTTGTGACAATCATCCAATTCGTCTCTACTTTCGTCGCAAAATGGTAAATTTCACTGCACAAATTAGCGACAGAAAATAAATCCGTCGCAAATTTACGACGAAAAATTAGTCGTCGCTAATTTGCGACGGAATTAGCGACGAAAATTTTCCGTCGCAAATTTGCGACGGATTTATTTTCCGTCGCAAATTAGCGACGGAATTTGCGACGGAATTTTTCCGTCGCAAATTTGCGATGAATTTTGCGACGGATTTATTTTCCGTCGCAAATTAGCAACGGAATTTGCGACGGAATTTTTCCGTCGCAAATTTGCGACGAATTTTGCGACGGATTTATTTTCCGTCGCAAATTAGCGACGGAATTTGCGACAGATTTATTTTCCGTCGCTAATTTGCGACGGAAAATAAATCCGTTGCAAAATTCGTCGCAAATTTGCGACGGAAAATTTTCGTCGCTAATTTGCGACGGAATTAGAAATCTGTCGCAAAGTTTGTCGCAAATTAGCGACGAAAAATTTCCGTCGCAAATTTCCGTCGCAAAATTCATGTTTTTTTGTAGTGATATCTCTCCCCTTTTGGCCGAAACAAAAAAACATTTTTATCTCTTTTAAGTATTCACCTACCGCTCAAGAGGTGGTTGTATCAACATCTCCATTCTTTAAAAGGGAAGGGATTGGGAGCTTGAATATTAGGACAACTTATACCTGGAAGGATTCAATGGTTGAAACTGTTTATACTTATTTGTGTTTTCTTTCGAGGTGATATGCCATGTATTCGACGGGTGAGTAGCATATGAACCCCCTCTTAGTTGAGTACATCGATGTCATCCTAGTTTCATACAGTCAAGCGAACTACGTGACGGCGATTTCATTACATTGCTTCAAGGTGATCAACGGGCAAGCCTGGATCTGTCTTCTTACTAGGATTTACCTAGGAAATCAAGAAGTTGACGTTTATTAGTCTCTGTCCTGTCATGAACCATCATATCTCTCCCCTTTTGGCCGAAAGAAAAAACATTTTTTTTTATGTCTTTCAGGTATTCACCGACCGTTCAGGCGGTGGTTGTATCGACATCTCCATTCTTTGAAAGGAAAGGGATCAAGAGCTTGAAAATTAGGAAAACTTACAATTGGAAGGATTCGATGGTTGAAATTGTTTATACCGATTTGCGTTTTTCTTTCAAGGTGATACGTCATGTATTTGACTGGTGAATAGCACATGAACCCCCTCTAAGTTGAATGCATCAATATCATCCTAGTTTCATATAGTCAAGCGAACTATGTGATGGCGATTTCATTATATCGCTTCGAGGCCATCAACAAGTAAGCCAATGGTCGAGAATGTACCTCTCGAGAAGTCCGAATTCTCAAGTTCGATATTTCGGCCTCTCGTAGTCTACTTCAGGCGAGGGTAGCAAGGAAAATGTTCCTGGAAAAGTCTCTTAGCCCCTTTAGATGTTATGCTTTTAGTTAGAACAAAAAAGTTGATTTTAGTCTGGCGTTTGACATAGGAAGGATGATGCCTAAAATGTTTCACCGTCATGTAAGTCGTAGCGGGGCAGATAGGCCCAACCATTTAACGAAGGATAATCACAAAGACTACGGGCCAATGTATGCTGAAGGCCCGGCCCGGCAACTTCGAAGGGGGAGAAATCGGGTACGGCGGGTACGTGTGCATCCGGTGCACCCGAACCTCATGCTTTATGCGGATCTCGCGTGAGGGTCTCATAATTTCTCTTCATGAAAATCGGAGGTCAAAAGGGGAACCGTCCCTCGTTCGCCTTCGCGCAACTGCTCAAGTCAAAGTTTAGAAAATCAGACAATCTCAAACGTAAAGAGTTCATCCTGTCAACCCCAAAATACCATAGCACTAGTTAGTACCGATATGGGCTTTCTTTAAGCCCACAGAGAGAAGCGGCACGCGGACTGATGAGAAGAGATCATTCTGTTCTGCTGGCAAATTGACAGGACACCGATCCATTCCTTCCTTGAACGGTGGACAAAGCAGCCCTTTTGCACTGCACGCAATCGTTTCGATTAGATAGAATAGAACCTGCAAATTCTTCCGGTGTCGGGACAGAAAGTGGGACTCGGGCGAAAAACAGCTTAACAAACGGCAAGGTAGGAAAATGTTGTCAGTTTGCTCTGTTTAATGCAAGCCCTGTGGATTCTCCAACTCACTGAGAGACAAAAGAAAGTTTTACAGAATCAAACAAATTGCCCTGGTGTTTCTAGTGTCTCGAATCTGCGACATAATCATAAAAGAATAGATCTCGGTTGTTCATTAAGATTCTTTTAAGAATCTACTAGCAACAACATTTTTACATTGGAACTATGATTGAACGTCTACCTTTAATGCTGCATTCCTAAGGGGACCGGCCTGAAAAAAAAAAAAAAAACAGGTGTCATTTCGTGAAGGTTAATATCACGAAAAACTCCAAACTGGTATACCAGTAATAAATTTACGCAAAACTATTTTTTTGACCGCAAAAAATTCCAAACTGGTACACTTGTGACAATTTTACCCCGAACTATTTTTTTGATCATCAAAAACCCCACATTGATATATCTATGACAATTTTACCCCGAACTAATTTTTTGACCGCATAAAACCTTAAACTGATACACCTGTGATAAATTTACCTTCCGTTAGTTTCCGTTAAATTTTACCGTCAAATTACTAAGTTTAATGACACATGGTAATTGACAGGTGTGCCAATTTTGGGTTTTACCCCTCTGTTTGTCACAAGTTTACCAATTTACGGTTTTTTGTGATATTAATCCAATTTAACGGACACTAACGGGTAAATTTGTTACAAATGTACCAGTTTTGGGTTTTTAGTGGTCAAAAAATTAGTTTGGGATAAAATTCTCACAGGTGTACCGGTTTGGGGTTTTTGGTGGTCAAAAAATTAGTTCGGAGCAAATTTGTACAAGTGTACAGATTTGCGGTTTTTTGTTGTAAAAAAATAGTTTTTGGTAAATTCGTCACAAGTGTACTAGTTTGAGGGTTTTATTTTGGTAAAAAAAAATAGTTCGTGGTAAAATTGTCACAGACATAACAGTTTGAGGTTTTTCATGGTATTAATCCTTTCGTGAAATAAATTTTTTTATTGGATTTTGAACGAGCCAGATATCTGCCTCTAAAAGCACTTATTTAGGCACGTGTATCATTGCAAAAGATTTTGGACTATAGATAGGCCTAATTGGCCCGCCTGTACTCAAAAGAAAATGGAAAATCGTTAAGCACTCCACCTTATGTTAACCTACCTCACGTGATTAAATGACTAATGTGCAGTGAGTTAACGTAAGTCAAGAGTACTAAAAACATTTGAAGAAAACAACTTGTTCCGGTCTGCCCAGTTTGTACTTTAGGGACCAAAAGATCTAAGTCACGGTCAACTGTATTGTCTGCTTAACACACGATTATTATTATTTATGATAAACAAATTCATACATACCTCTAAATAATAATATTATTTATGTTAGTCTTACTCTATTTTCACACTTTAAATGGTTAGGAGACATCTCGATTTATTGAGTTGACGGAAATAATCTTAAGAGAACTTATTAATCTGAACCACGGGAGCCTCGGAAGGAAAGAGTGAAAGTTGTCATTCATGAATATACAAGATTGTCCGTATCAATCAAAACAATAATGTATTATTCCACCACCTTCTGTTATTTTCTATCGGTCTTTGAACAAACATCATTTCCTCTTTAAGCTGAATTTTATGGGGGATTATTCACAATAAGTTCGAACCTTGTTAGTAATATTTGTTAATTAACATATCTCAAATGTATATTATAATCATGCAGCGTTCACAACTTTAACCGAAGAATTGTATATGACAGACAGTTATTGCCTATTGGAGATTGAACTCTAGAGAAAAAATTGTTAGTAAATATTCTACACATCACCTCTTTATAATATTTTTTTTTCAAATAAAGTCCCGGGGTTGAGTTTATTTAAATACTCGAATCTTAGAGAATTCTTGTAAAAAAGCAACGAATCAAATAACATTAGCCCCTTCATTCACACCACATTCAAGATAACACATCCAATGCCCGAAACCCCAAATGGGTTAATTTGTGATTGTAAAAGCACCCACAAGCATCTGCTGCATCAGAACATAGATTTTTCAGAAGTTGGGAGTGCTAATGCCTTCACAAAGCTTCTGCAACTGCTTTTAGTGCCGAGTCAGTAAGTGTTGCACCTGAGAAGACGATAAGCGCTCCGCGGCATTTCGTCATGCCTAGGATTTCTGAGGAGGGGGGCAACGTCTAAGTTATGTCGGGATGTCTGCTCGACATCATAAAGCGGATAGCTACATTTGAGCAGCACTTGCACTACCTTCTTCATCGGAGGCCTCTTGGAAGGACGCTTCGCAGTGCAAGAGATCCCGAGCTTGAAGACATTGCTTATTTCACCTAGGAATGAGTCGTTGTTGATCTCCTCATCTATCGCATCAGATATTGCCTTGCCATCTAGGATGTGACGCCATGCCCAATCAACGAGGCACATGTCTTCGTCGCCGCCTTGAGCATCCCTCCCGGTGGTCAGTTCCAAGAGAACGACCCCGAAGCTATAAACATCGATCTTCTCATTAACTTTCGTCGTATGAGCATACTCTGTTATTCAACAAAGAACAGGCAATACAAAACTACATATACTTGCTGGTACGGTATGACGAAGGTGAGCTTGCATAGCTGAGATGGACTCATGTCAAGTGGATAGACAAACCTGGTGCAAGATAGCCAGCAGATCCGGCAATACCGGACAACGCGACAGCTTCTCCGTGCTCGGCCAACATTCTTGCAAGGCCGAAGTCAGCAAGTTTTGCGGTGAACTCGGAGTCTAAGAGAATGTTGCTCGATTTCACGTCTCGGTGGATGATGGGTGGTGAACAATCATTGTGCATATAGCAAAGTCCTTTAGCTGCTCCTCGTGCAATCTGCAACCTCTTGGGCCAATCCAAGATCATATTGTTGGCTACACCCGAGATGGGCGACCATCTTCTAGTCTTGCGAAGCCAATGGTCCAAGCTGTGATTTTCCATGTACTCGTACACTAGGAGTTCTGAGTTCTCGCAAGAAATACAGCACAGCAATTTGATAATGTTTATATGCCTTACGTTCCCAAGTATCTCCACTTCTGCTGAGAATTGCTTCTCCAGATTCTTGTCTAACTTTTGGTTATTTGAAATCCTTTTCACAGCGACGGCGTCACCAGAAGGATTCACCATAATCCTGTATACTTTTCCCGATGCACCACTTCCAATCACATTTTCATCCTTCAATTCCGACAGAATATTCAATCCTGTAAAATTCAACCTTTGGAATGCAGTCAGTTTCCAAGATGAATCGAACCCATCCCTCTTCTTTATGGAAGCTCTGATTGTGAATAGTGCTGCCAACGAAACAAACATCGCCCCAGAGATGGTAAAGATCAGGATCAAGGTGAGATTTCTATGGGATTGGGGATTGCAGACATTAAGCCTCGTGAATGAATAGGATGTACAGAGGCCGGGGTTGTTCAGGAAACTGGCCTCAAATGGGGCGTTCTCTAACTCGAGTGGGACTTGTCCGCTGAGATGGTTGGAGGACAAATTCAGATGGACCAGCTTCAGCGGGCCGATTTCAGGAGGAATTGAGCCGGACAGTTGGTTTTCAGACAGGTCCAACTGCATGAGTGCCGGTAGAAAACCGAAGTCGCTAGGAATCGGTCCTGTGAATTGATTGTGACTAAGATCCAGAGTTTTCAAGGATTTCCACGAAACGATAGCCGTGGGAAGATTCCCAGAGAGCTCGTTCTGACCTAGCAAAAGTGTCCTCAGAGAAGGAAGCTCGGTCAATTCAGTCGGAACTGTGCTATTGAGGAGGTTATTACTGGCATCAAACATCACCAAGTTCCTCCAGGCAGACACCGTGCTAGGAATCTTGCCGGAAAATCTGTTATTGCTCATCTTGATCCAAGTGAGGCTTGGGGACAGCTCCTCAGGAAGCTCGCCAGTTAATCTGTTACCACTCAAGATCAAAGTCCTTAAGTTCGGCAACATCCAGAGTCCACCAGGCACATTGCCGGTGAATCCATTGTTGTTCAATATCACGACGGATAAAGTACTGCAATTTCTGAGTGACTCTGGCAACTCCCCGCCAAGATTGTTGTCCATAGCCGCCAACCCGAACAGTGCGCCGCCATGGCACAGTTGTTCCGGCAACGTGCCAGTCAAGTTGTTGAAGGCCACTTCGAATCTTCTGAGTGCAGAAAACTTGCCGAAGTCCAGGGGGATCGTGCCCGACAAATAGTTGTTGGACAGCCTGACATCGCTCAAAGCAGGAAGATGGCCGATACCTTCTGGGATTCCGCCGGACAATTGATTGAGCTCTAAATTCAAGCTGGATAGGTTCTGAAGCTTCCCAAAATCTTCAGGTATGGTCCCCGCCAAATTATTGGCTGACAGATCAATCACGCTCAGGTTCATGGCGCTCACTGCCTGAGGGATCGACCCGGACACATTGGTCATGTACACGTACAACTCACTTAAGTTCCTCAGAGCAAAAATGCTGCCCGGTATCTCTCCGGTTAACAGATTCATCCCCAAATCCAAATGCTCGAGAGCCTCCATATCACTGACCGTCTCCGGGATTCCGCCAAACAGGTTCGTCTGCGCCATCAAGAAGAACCGCAGCTTCTTCAGGGCAGTGAAGTTCTGCGGTAGCTGCGACGGCACGAACTGGTTGTTGTACTCAAGCCTCAGTTCTTCGAGATTGGAGAGGCCAAAAATCTCTTCAGGGTAAGTGCCGTTGTACTCGGACATGTAAAGGTGAAGGATCCTCAGCTTCCGCAGCCTCGCGATCGACACTGGGATGTCGAAGGAGAAGCTGGTGGCGGCAAGAATCAGGACCTGAAGATCAGCCATCCGGTCGATGTCGGATGGAATAGGACCATCGAAGTAATTCTGGGACAGGTCGAGGTACACGAGCTTGGAACAGTTGTAGAGAACCGTGGGAAACTCTCCGGGAATGTTGTTGTAGGAGACGTCGACCTTGGTCAGATTCTTGAGGTCGCAGATGAATGGGGGGATCGAATAATTTATGTTCTGGTTGACAAGATTGAGCTCGGTGATCGAGCCTTCTTGGCACGTGATCTCGGGCCATGTGCAGTGAGAGGATGAATTGGAGGCGACCCAGTGGGCGAGAGAAGATGGGTCTTGCCAGGATTGCCTCAGTTTCAACAGGACTTGCTGTTCTTGATCTTGGATTTGAGACTCTGCAACATGGAAGAGGTAGCATGGAAGACGAGACAAGGGATGTAGAAGAGGAAGAAGATGGGAATATGAGGTGGCGATGAGGTTAGTCTCGGCATAATTGAAGGTCGTTTCAGAGTCCGTTTCTGGTTACAGAGGCTCTCCGGCGTTTAAGGTTGAGATCTATCAGCTCAACATGAAGCAAAACGTGTTTGCTTTTGGTCCACTGAGTTGTCATCTCAGTCAACAACACGTGAACGAGGGAAGAGTCAAAGAGCCATTGATATACCATTTATCTTAATATTGCTATAGAATACTTAGGCAAAAATCTTACTAGTTTTATATGTTACTCATTTTAAGAGCGCGCTCGTAATTAGCGGGAATTATGCCGTAAATTCACTATATATGCTAAATTGAATCTAACCAATAAAATCGTTAAGCAGAGCAAGTGGGGGACTAGAAAACGCATACTATGAGTTAGGATAAAGATGAAAATTTGACCAACTTTATTAAGTGGCCAATCTTGGCTATGCTGATGTATACTCCTAGCAACAGATAACTTCCACATATCGAATTTGACTCTCCTCAGACCCTTGATGAGGGTACCTTTAGACTTTCATGTATCGCATATTTGAGTGCTCACATTGATAAATTGAGACTTATATCAGGCCACTCTTTTTCATTTCAAAATAATAAAAAAAGAAAAGAAAAGAAAAGAAAAGAAAGGAAAGAACAGTTACAGAACAATAACCATTACAACATATGTTGTCAGATCAACAAGAGTTATTTAGGCTCAATATATTTCGCAAAAACCATTTTCCGAGAAAACATTTTCTTCATTTTCCTCGTTTGGTTCACTTATGAAAATGAGTTAACGGAAAATGTTTTTCTAGTCAACAGAAAATTTAAATTTAGGAAAATGATATCCTCTATAAAAATCGGAAATCATTTTCCCAAATATGATTAGATATTGACGCTTGGACTATAGACTCTACGTTTAGGCATGAGAACCCTAACGCTTATCCTTGAGCCCTTGGTAACAGACTCGTGTTTAGAGGCTGAGGTCGGGTCACCGTGGTCTATCGAGGCCAAGCCCGGGTCTAAAGAGGCCAAGCCCGCAACCCCAGTGCCTAGGCTTGGATCCACAGTGTTGGGCTCGGGACACCAACGCCCATGGTCGGGCCTTGGACTTCGATACTCTTTCCCAACTCCTCGGAGCCTCAGCCCGACTCTATAGAGGTCGTGCCCAAGACCCCAGCGCTTATGCCCCAATCCCTACCTAGGCTCAAGTCCACAGCACCCAAGCTTGAGACTAGGTCCATCGAGGCTTGGCCCAAGTGTCCATGCTTGGGTCCCCGACACCTGGGTCAGGTTCCATTAAGGCCGGACTTGGGACCCTAGTGCCCATACTCGATTCCTTAGCCGCCTATGTATAAGTTACTAGTGTCATTACCAAAGGATGGAAAATATTTTCCAGTTCATTTCTAGGTTTTAACTAAACACTGAATTTTTTTTTGTTTTCCTAAAAAATAACTTATTGAAAAATATTTTCTAAAAATGTCAAATTTTCCATGAAACAAATTAAACAAACCTTAGAGTCATAAATAAATTGAAAAGTTTGGCGTTTATCATTCAGTTGAATTTACATAGCGACATCCGATATCTAGATCTCTTAAAAATAACCTAGAAGAAATCCTGAGAGTCTCATTAAAAAAAAACACAAACACACGCACGCTTCTATGCGATGATTGCATTGTGATTGAATTTGACTGTCGCAATCACTTATGAATTAAGTCCGATTTCACTACAAATGCGGGCCATCATAGTCCTAAGTGTTTGGAAGCCGACTCCCGCGATGGTATAGCTTTTCTAAATAATGGAGCACATGATTCCGGCACTCCAATGTTGAACCTTGACCAGAGATTTTTATTTATTTTTTTATTTTTGAGTAGATTTTGTCAGCTTTTGCCTTATCCCTTTCATTGGTTCGAAAATACGAAATTTGGAAAATGTAAGTACGCAGCCATGATTGATTCGTGCTTTGTGTTGTCCAGATTATTAACCGATCAGCAGTATTCATCGCTATTCTCATTGACTTCCTTTTATAATTTTTTTTAATTCAACATTTAAGATTAATGAGTTGGAATTTTAAAATTTGGAATGAAATATATTAAGCTCCTCATATTTACAATAATGAAATAAAATAGAGTATTTCGCAAATCAATCTATTATTGAGTAGTAGCATTGGTGAAAATCCAAAACCATTCCTTAGACTCTTTGAAGAGAGTTATAAACATAACAGTTAAAATCACATCCATCCACAGAGTTACAATAAGGTATTTGACACTTATATTATTATCTTTTGGGGGAGATAAAAAATACAACAACAAGATGTAATCTAAACAAATGTAGCTAATTTATGACCAAAAAAAAAACGTAGCTAATTTATCTGCTATTGTAGGAGGTGCTTTAATCACCCGGACGCTCTACAATAAGGGGTAAGATTGAATAATGTCTAACAAAAGACTCTTTGTAGCCAAGTTTAGCCGTCTCCTTAAATTATCAAGTACAATTTATCTAAATGGCGAGATTTCGTGTAAACATAATAGTTTTTTTTTTGTCAAAAGAAATTTCCATTCATTACCAAAATGATACATGAAAGAATAAATAGAAAACCCCATAAATCACCACAACAAAGCAAGCCCATAAAGCTACAAAACAAACAAAAATCCAGAAATCAATGTATATCATCATAGCATGGTTGGCAGAGTTATGCACATGCTCGTCCTTCAAAAACAGATATGTAACTACATCCAAGCAAAAAGGAACGGCAACTAATCACGAAATCACACATCATCATCATCAGTGATTAGCACATGCTAGGATCTCCATCTATAGCTACGGTTTTGCCATTCCATAGTGTAAGCCTGTTCAGCATCCCCAATACCATTTTTGTATGAAGATAACAAAAACATGAACAATCTCAAATCTGACACCTATGAGATGAGTCCTTTAGCAAGTGTGGGACGCCATAACTTCTAATTAAAATATATTGAATGGGTACAGATCTGACATTGATGCTGCTGTGAACATAAAATTGGAGGTGGAGTGCTTACTCATTAAAACTTCTAGATCTTGAACTAGATCGAAAGAAAAAAGCTCCCAGATCTAAGAACGGAAGATGAGAACAAGAAATAAGAGAAAATAGAAGGAAACAAAATTAAAAAGGGAGTGAAGGGAGAGATCTAATTCAAAATACATAAATCTGATCTGCACCACACCTGCTTGTTGACCGCCTAAAAAGAGATGATGCCTAGAACTGGGCACTCTTAAAGGAAGGTGAATGATATTGAACTTTGACTTACTAAAAAGAAGGTAAGATGCACGGATAAGGACACTCTTATGATTAGGTCTTGCATTAAAATTATTTGGGATTAGGGATTCATAAGGATTGCTTTCTTATGATTAAGTCTTGCTCTGAAATTTATCCTGGGATGTTAATGCTTTTGGAGGCGCAAAGTTTTAATTCCGTCACCAACTGAAGTAGCTCACTTTCGGAATCGGAGCGGAGCAAGACTGTCTAATAATATCCTATGTATAAAGGAAATTGTAAGAGCCAAAAGGAATGTTGAGCCCCAAAAGAAGAAGAAGAAGAAGAAGAAGAAGAAGATAAATACACAAAAAAATTACAAAATTTATGGAGGAGATGTGATTGAGTTCCAAAATCTTTTTCGTATCATAAAATGAAGCTCTAAAACTTGTGACAATTATGTAGTCAAGGGTGTATATTATGTCCGTTTGTTTCGAGTGATCGCATAACATTTTTTTACTCATTTATGTTTTGACTATTATATATAGACAAGCGAAAAAGAAGAAGAAGAAGAGAAAACACTTCTTCGTTGTTTAGTCTTTATGAAAAGAAGTCTTTGTTGCTTAGACTACCGAATAGTGCTTGTAGTTGTTGGAGCCATCTAACGTTTTGGGGGTTGCCATGACATATCACTTTCGATCTAAATTTCTAAGTCAATTGGCCAACCTTTGAATTTTGGCTATGCCCTCTCATCTCCAATACAAGAGCTTTTGATTACTTTCCTAATGGTCGCCTTTGGAAGATAACCATGTTGGTCCTTGGCAGTAAGAGTGAGCAATTTCAGGTTCCGTATATGTTCTACTAGGAACCTATAACCTACCCGTTAGAATATGTTCATAATTTTTTGGAATCTGGAACCTATCATGCATATTTTGGAACTTGGAACCTACCATGTCACAGATTTCAAGGCTGGTTCCAAGGTCTACCTAGGTTCCACTTTTATTATTTATTGAATAATTGCTATGAATCATTACATTTAATAATCATTACTTACTGCTACAATCTACTGAGCACAACTTTTATTTAGACACACGAAGAATATAAAACATTAACAGAGTAAAAGTCTCATTCATAAAATATAAACTCAGATTAATGGTTCCAAATTATATACTCATCACCGAATGCAATGGAATACCGTAGGATTGTGTGAAGACCGTAGGATTGTGTGAAGATATAAATCAAGAAAAACACAAAAAACTTGTTTTAGGTTTCACTTACCTAGAGCCTAGAACCTACCCGTTAAAACAGGTTCTCTATTTTTTGGAACCTGAAATCTACCTGCATACCTTAAAACCTTAAACCGGACATATTTCTACTGGTCCGGTTCTCAGGTTCCAAATTCTACATGCTTACCCCTACTTGGTGGAGTTAAGTGCATGTGCAAAGCCAGCAATGACATGTTGAGCTTTCTACACGATTGAAAAAGCACTACAAAAAAACGATTTTTTTCCGACAAAATTTCCAACGAAAAATTCTGGAAAATTCGTTGGAAAAAGAATTTCCAACGAATTTTCCAACGAAAAAAAATTCGTTGGTAATTCGTCGTCGGAAAATTTTCCAACGAAAAATTTGAATTTTCGTTGGAAATTTGCGACGAATTTTTTTTCGTTGGAAAATTCGTTGGAAAACTCGTGGCTAAATTCGTTGGAAACGAACTTTTTTTTCCGACGAATTTTTTTTCGTTGGAAACTACAATTTTTTTTTGGTCGAAAAATCGTGGAAATTTTTTTCCATCGAAAAAATTTTTTTTGGTCGAAATTTTTTTTTTTGGTCGAAAATTTTTTTTTTGGGCGAAAAATAGCCCTCGCCGCCGGCGAGGGCCAGCCTCGTCGCCGGCGAGGGCCGAGCTCGCCGGCCATGGCAAGCTTGGCCCTCGGCATGGCCGACGAGGGCCGGCCTCGTCGCCGGCGAGGGCGAGCTCGTCGCCGGCGAGGGCCGAGCTCGCCGGCCATGGCGAGCTCGGCCCTCGCCATGGCCGGCGAGCTCGAGCTCGGCCCTCGCCGACGACGAGGCTTGCCCTCATGGCCGGCGAGGCTGTTGCGCCTCTCTTGTTATGGAAGAACAAGAAGATGAAGAAGAAGCAGCAGCAGCAGCAGGGGCGGGAGCAGGCTTCGGGGTCGTCGCCCGTCGTCGTCTCCTAGCCTCGCCGGCGACGAGGCTTGGTGGCGTTGGGGGCGTCGGAGGTTGGAGTCCATGGCGCCGGAGCCGGAGCCGGAGGAGGAGGGGGGGCGGCGGGGGAGGAGGCGGAGGGGGAGGCGGAGGGGGAGAAGGACAGAGAGGGCGAAGGCGAAGGAGAGAGAGAGAGAGAATGAATGTTCAAATTGGAATAACGAGCGCGAAAATATTGAATAAGAAAGAAGTAGGGTTTTCGTTGTAAAATTCGTGGGAAATTTCTCACGAATTTTACAACGAAAATTGTACACACTAAAATAATTGTCCGAAATTGGGAATTTCCAACGAATTTTCCAACGAAAATTGTACACACTGAAGTAATTGCCCGGAAAATTGAAATTCGTTGGAAAATTCGTTGGAAATTTCCAACGAATTTTCCAACGAATATCAAAAATGCCGAATAGTATTGGATTTTTTTGTAATTCGTTGGAAAATTCGTTGGAAATTTCCAACGAATTTTCCAACGAAAATTGTACACACTGAATTAATTTCCCGGAAAATTGAAATTCGTTGGAAAATTCGTTGGAAATTTCCAACGAATTTTCCAATGAAAATTGTACACACTGAATTAATTTCCCGGAAAATTGAAATTCGTTGGAAAATTCGTTGGAAATTTCCAACGAATTTTCCAACGAATTACAAAAATGTGGGTTTTTTTGTAATTCGTTGGAAAATTCGTTGGAAATTTCCAACGAAAAAAATTCGTTGGAAATTTCCAACGAATTTTCCAACGAAAAATGTGCACTCTGAAGTAATTTCCCGGAAAATTGAAATTCGTTGGAAAATTCTTTGGAAATTTCCAACAAATTTTTTTTCGTTGGAAATTTCCAACGAATTTTGCGACAAATATTTTTTCGTTGGAAATTTCCAACGAATTTTGCGACGAAAATTTTTTCGTTGAAAATTTCTAACGAATTTTGCGACGAAAATTTTTCGTTGGAAATTTCCAACGAATTTTGATTTTCGTTGGAAAATTTGTCGCAAATTTGCAACGAAAATTTTTTCGTCGGAAATTTTCGTGGCAAAAATCAAGTTTTTTTGTAGTGAAGAAAAACTGGTTTGCATTGAGTCCACATGATTGAACTTGTTTTGCCGAAATTTGACTCCGCAACGAAAAACCTTTCACCGAATGTGGTTTCTTCAATTTTTATTAGATGAGAGAGGTTCTATGGCAATTCTTATCACACGTAGAGAAAGGAATCGAGAAGTTCACTTCAAACAGAACCGAATGTACACAAATTGTGCCGGAATTTAATCGATGATGCAGCCTGAGAACATAAAAATGGAATGTCGGGATTGAATCGACAACGAGGCATCGAGGAATTATAGCAAAGATACACGCCAGAATTTAATTGATGATATGAATCTATAAATTACAGCTAAGAAACACGTCGAAATTTTATCGACGACTCAAATATGGAAACTATGACTACAATGCAGGAATTGAAAGATAATATGTTTGTTTATTTGTGCGCAAGAGACCTCTAGTATTTGAGCACTGCTATATTAGTCCCCGTGACATAACCGCTCAAGAGAAATCTTTCTACCTTTTTAGCCGTGTTACCACATCTTAGAGAGTCTCGATCCCATGTTCTCATGATGCCACGATTTTACCTTCAAGTGGTTTACTCCTTTAAAATTGCACCTCGATCTTTTGCCCTTTGTTGAGTTAACTTTATTCCTCCTCCATGATATGTTGCTCTTTCTACAATGATTTCAAATCAAAATGTTATAACTGTTTCTTGGCGCCTCCTAGACATCTAGTCTTCATTTGGTATCTCAATTGGCAACTTATCGTTCCTTTCCATCGGTATCTTCGCTGAATAGTTTTGTTATGACAATCGTCAACCATATGTCGTTGTATATCTATAGTTGATTTATGGTCATCGATGTATATTAACTTTGACCACTCTTTCAAGCATCAACAATGGCTCACATATCTAGTGTCGATAACTATTTGTCATTTAGTCACATGCCTACTCATGTCGACGACCTAGTTAAATTTTGGTGCAAACATATACCTCATTTTAAAAGAATTAAAATAATATTTGAAATGTACGAGTCTCTATTCTTCATATAGCACAAGGGTGCATATTGTACCTCCGACGCTTCGTACTCTATGCTTTGATGGCCACCTTGTAGTGTTCTGACACATCACTTCAATCAGCTCAATTCACGAATTGCCATCATTATGAATCTTATCCTTATGGATCATTGCCCTCTGAACTATCACTCTGTTTCGAAAAGTATAAATTTGGCCAAGATTTGATTTTTATCCCACTTTCTTCTTCGCCTTCAGCCTTAGGCTTCGTTTGTGTTGGAAGCGCGTAAGAGAAGTCCGATACCTTTATTCGGGGAGAACGCCAAGAGGGAGCTCAGGTTTTAACCCGTCAACATATTCAGTCGGATCCATTTTCACTCAAAAACTTAAGCCAATGAGTTATGAGCTAACACAATTTCACTTTTACATGTGTCACGGTTGAGAGGTTTCCAACCACCAAGAACCATGCATCATCAAGGAATGCTCGTCCAAACCCTAATGGAGCTTTCGGAACATTCTTATGGATGGGCAAGATGGTAGTTGTGTTGTAATCTAAAGAGTCTCGGCATAAATGTCGGTAGGTGATAGACGAGAATGATGTGATCTCGACCACTCGTTCAAGAGTCGATCAACGTATGTAATTTGAGACTCTCGACTATATAAAGGGGTGTCTTCCTTCTCATTTGAATCATCCAAATCAATAGAAGCATTTCCATTCTCTCCCAGAGTTTTTTTCTCTAGATTCTCTCTTTGAAGATCTGGGTGAGCGAGTGAGCGATTAAGAAAAGGCTTGGCCTAGGCGTCTCAATGATCCAAGGAAAGCCTAAGTCGTCGTACGGCTCATTTTCAAACAACTGACTAGTGACAAGTGGTATCAGAGCAAGTAGAGAGTCCGTCCAAGGAGATCAAGGAGCACGCCAACTGGTCGAGAGAATGTTGAACCAAGATCAACTCGTTTCGGTGATTGTGGATGAAAGGGCTTCCTAAGAATCGGGTGCCCAAGAAAGAACCCGTAGGAGATCCAGAAGAAGGGATGGCTCGTCGGACGCCATGGCTATGGTTGATGAAAAGCTCATGAGGATGAGAAACGTGATGTTGGAGTTCATTGAAGAACGCGATGAAGTCGAAGGACAGATCAACGAGGTCGAAGGAACTCTCTGCTAGGAATTCACAAATGTCGTCAATCGCATGACAAGCCCCTTATTCTAGAGGGACAATGCCCTCGAAGCATCAATCGAGGCTCTAAAGCTTGAAGTTGTGAAGCTCAAAGAAGGTAACTCCAAAGCCAAGGTTGACTCCTTGAAGATGGAGGTGCAAGAGCTCAAGACCGAGCTCGTCTTATGCAAAGCATGCATCGCGAACGGTGCATTGCCTATTCGAGCGGCACACAAGCTGGATGTGCTGAAACCAAAAGAATTCAAAGGCAACCGGTCCGTCAAAGAGGTGGACAACTTCCTATGGAGCATGGGCAATACTTCGACGTTATCCAAGAAGAATTGGCCAAGGTACAAATTGCTTTGATGTTCCTAGTTGATAATACCATGCTTTGGTGGCGTAATAGATGTGACGAGACAAAGTGAGGCGCCGATCCCATCAATGCTTGGGATGGTTTCGTAGAGGAGTTTCGAGACTACTTCTTCCCCGAGTTTGCTCAACAAGAAGCCTGTATCAAGCTCCATCACATGGAGTAACAAGGCACAGTCCGAGAGTACGTGAAGGAATTTATTGAGCTCAAGCTCCAAATTCCCAACCTTGGAGAGGAGGAGGCTCTTGGGGCGTTCATGGATGGATTGAAACCATGAGCACTACTCGAGCTCAAATGAAGGGACGTTCGAAGCCTCTTGAGGGCACTAGTTGTGGTCGAGTCTCTTGCCAACTTCACCAAGGAGTCCCCAAAGTCAAGAGAGAGCGGGCGGAGGTCGGATCGCCACCACGATGATGAAGAAGACCAAGCTATATGTGGCTGAAAAGGCGCAGATAATGATCATAATCGTGGCCGAAGAGACCATAGTGGACGTGAGAAGACATAGGGAGAAGGATTGTTCAAGTCAAGCGATGCGAAGTGGAATCGACCCCAAGGGGATTACAAGAACAAGTTCGAGACTCCACCACCATCCCCGTGCTTCATTTGCAACGGTCCACATTGGACTCAAAAGTGCCCAAAGAAAAGCAAGATCAATGCCATTCTTGCTGTAGAAGAGGACGAAGAGCCGAAGCAAGAAATGGAGAAACGCGAGGTGCAACTCGGAACGGTGAAAACTCTCAACACGATCAGCTTCGTGAAGGACAAAGCACTGCCCAAGAAGAAGTCCACAAGTTCACATCTATCATTCGTTGAGGTTAAGGTACGTGGTGAATCCCCCTTTGCATTGGTCGATGTAGGTGCTTTGAACTTGTTCATGTCAAGTCAAGCGGCGAAGAGCTTGGGACTTCACGTGGAGCCAATTCGTAATCATTACAAGGCTGCCAACTCGAAAGATATACCAGTTGTGGACGTAGCTAAAGATGTGGAGCTCCAAGTTGGTGGATGGAAAGGCAAACTCCCATTTGAGGTATGGAATTTTTCGATACTGTGAGGGCCATGATAGACCTGAGGACCAATATGATCATCATCACCGACCTGGAGTGCCCATCCATGATCCCAATGATCCATGGTGTGATCGAAGCAAAAGTCTTCTCCACGATTCGACGCGTGGGCGAGGGACCAAGAGCTAAGAAGTCCGTGCCCGAGCCTTGCATTGAGCCAAAACCAAAGGTGGACCATCCTCTTCAACACAACATGTCGATCCATGTACTATTCCCCGAGGTGGCAAACTTGCCGACCAACATGGAGGAGGTCGCACCAAAGGAGCTGAGTGCCCAACAAGCTGAGAAGCCAAAGGCCAAGAAACCTCGGAAGAATCGGAAGCGCTCCAAGAAACCATTGAACACCCCCGAGTCGAGAGTGTCGAGGAAGTCGCTTGAACGGGTGGAGGAGAATGTCATAGTCGAGAGGTTTTCAAGCACCGAAGACTGTGTATCATCAAGGAATGCTCATCCAAACCCTAATGGAGATTTCGGAACACTCTCAAGGATGGGCGAGATGGTAATTGTGCCAAAATCTA
This sequence comes from Syzygium malaccense, assembly GCA_031216405.1. Classification (NCBI taxonomy): domain Eukaryota; kingdom Viridiplantae; phylum Streptophyta; class Magnoliopsida; order Myrtales; family Myrtaceae; genus Syzygium; species Syzygium malaccense. The sequence goes on from CM062255.1 coordinate 6,915,240, forward strand.
AAGAGTCTCGGCATAAATGTTGATAGGTGGCAGATGGGAACGATACGATCTCAATCACCTGTTCAAGAGTCGATCAACGTATGTATTTTGAGGCTCTCTACTATATAAAGGGGTATCCTCCTTCTTATTTGAATCATTCAAATCAATAGAAACATTTCCATTTTCTCCCAAAGCTTCTCTCTCTACTATCCGAGTGAGCGAGTGAGCGATCGAGAAAAGGCTTGGCCTAAGCATTCTAACAATCCAAGGAAAGCCTAAATTGCCACACTAGTTGTTCCCAAACAGCCAACTCGTGACACATGTCTCCAAGAGATTGGACCGAGTTTTATGCTAAGGTAGATTGAAGAACCACTAGCAAACCACAATAGTTCTAAACTACTAAAGATTTAACAATGGCCACGCAAATATTTTTAACTATATATTTACTAATTGATCCTTTTTTTCTATAGGTCTTGCTGAATCGTTCTTCATATACAGCCTTCATCTTAGGCTAGTGGAACAATATAATTTCCCTCACCGAGCCTTACCTGCTCTCGACGGGGCTTGCCTATGCGAGGGTCGGTCAGACCTTGCCTGTGGTGGGTGACGGCGGCCTCGTCTAGGTGATGGCGGCCACGCCTCGGTAGGGCCAGGCGGCCGGCCATGGCTGGTGGCTAGTGTCCGGCTAGCCGCTGGCCAAAGGTAGAAGAAAGGAGAGGAAAAAATAAGAAAAAAAAGGAAAAAAATTGAAAAAATATTAAAATATTATTAAAAATTGTCCACGTCAATGCCGACGATATCACGTAGGCTAGCTAGCGTCTACGTTAGCAATATCTGGCCTAAATTTACTGGAAGAATTGAATTGACACAATGATAAAATATTTTGGACTCAATTGACACAAAAAAAAGGTTTATAACTAAATTGACAATAATGCAAAATATTTATGGCTTTTCTAACGCTTTTCCCCGAAATTTGATGGTTTGATAATGTATTTTTGGGTAGCAACCTATGTAGCAGCTAAGATGAGTGTACCTTAAGCTTTGTAGCTTGACCTAAGAAAAGAAACCTAAACTAGCTTATCATATATAAAGAATGAACATATTTCCAAGCATGCAAGATTAAAACACTAGGGTTTCCAGGATTCATTTAACCCACAATGGTACTTGAAGATGAAATTATCTTCAACATAATACTTGTGCATGTCCATTTTTGCTTTTGTTTCGCCAAATCAGCGGGAAGAACTCGGCAATGCATCATGTTGGACTTTGCCTTTGCTCCCTTGAACAAGCAACACACCTTTTCTAATCAACTTATTCCAAAAAGCCGAGTTTTGCTAATAATAATTTAGTGAAATTTCTATGTCATGCAACCAAATTATTGGTATTGGTCCAAACCTTTCAAGGGTCAAGTCAGATTGGGAGTGTTGAATTTAACTAACTTCAAATTGCTAGTTGCCGCCCATTGATGCCTTTTGACCTTTCTTTCCTTTGATCTACCATAAAGTATACAAGATTTTTCATTGACTCTCTTTAAAGGGTTAGCTAAAGATAATCTGTTCCACGTCTTTCTAGAGTTCTTTCTGAATTATCGTGTCCTTAATCGAATCTTCATAAGAAATTTCTCCTCATTCAACGCAATGCCTGACCACTAAATCTTCCAATTAGGTCCACGAAATTTTAACCCTCATTACATGAACATGACAGTCTTAAATCCTGCACAATGACATGTGGAGTTCGTAATTCAAATCTCTGCTTTAATTGGATTCATGAGATCTTGCAGTTTGATTGCACCAAACTATGATGGGTTAGAAATAGAAGCTCTCGTATGCCTAGAGAACATCAAATTAGAGCGTCTATACTTTGGTTCTTATGAGGAACGTTTGACTCACCTAGGCTAGAAAAGCTATTTTTTCCTAGAAAGAGGTTGGGATTTGCAATTTTCAGTTGGAAACTAATAAGAAAGCTTAAGCATATATATTATGAAGTTTGCAGGAGTGGAGACTGCTAAAGCAATTGAATAGATTGTAATAAATTGATGCGGTAACGCACTTAAACACTACAAAAAAACACGTTTTTTCCGACGAAATTTCCAACGAAAAATTTGAAAAAATTCGTTGGAAAACGAATTTCCAACGAATTTTCCAACGAAAAAAAATTCGTTGGTAATAGGTCGTTGGAAATTTTTCCAACGAAAAATTTCAATTTTCGTTGGAAATTTGCGATGAATTTTATTTCGTTGGAAAATTCATTGGAAAAATCGTGGCTAAATTCGTTGGAAAAATTACAAAATTTTTTTTCTGGTCGAAAAATCGTGGAAATTTTTTTTCCAACGAAAAATTTTTCGTTGGTAAAATTATAAATGTTTTTTTTTGGTCGAAAAATCGTGAAAATTTTTTTTCCAACGAAAAATTTTTCGTTGGTAAAATTATAAATGTTTTTTTGGTCGAAAAATCGTAGAAATTTTTTTTCCAACGAATTTTTTTTTTTTGAAAAATCGCCCTTGCCGCCGGCGAGGGCCAGCCTCGTCGCCGGCGAGGGCCGAGCTCGCCGGCCATGGTGAGCTCGGGCCTCGCCATGGCCGGCGAGGCCCAGCCTCGTCGCGGGCGAGCCTCGCCGGCGACGAGGCTGGCCCTCGCCGGCCATGGCGAGGCCCGAGCTCACCATGGCCGGCGAGCTCGAGCTCGCCCAGATCTGGGCGAGCTCGGCCCTCGCCGGCGAGCTCGATCGGCCCTCGCCGGGGAGCTCGAGCTCGCCCAGATCTGGGCGAGCTCGGCCCTCGCCGGCGAGCTCGAGCTCGCCCAGATCTGGGCGAGCTCGGCCCTCGCCGGCGACGAGCTCGAGGTCGCCCAGATCTGGGCGAACTCGAGCTCCCCGGCGACGGCGACGACGTGGCTGAGGCGACGGGCGAGGTGGGGGCCCATGGTGGCGTCGGGGGCGCCGACCGCCGCGGGGGCCTGGCCCTGGATGGCCGTGGCGGCGAGGGAGCCGACGTCGCCCTGGATGGCCGCGGGGGAGGGAGCCGACGTCGCCGAGATCTGGCCGCGGCGGAGGAGCTGTCCATGGCGTCGGAGCCGGAGCCGGAGCCAGAGGAGGAGGGGGGCGGCGAGGGAGGAGGCGGAGCGGGAGGCAGAGGAAGAAGAAGATGGAGGCAGAGGGAGAAGAAGGTGAAGGCAAGAGAGAGAGAGAGAGAGAGAGAGAGAATGTGTTGTCCGGAAAATTGAAATTCGTTGGAAATTTCGTTGAAAATTTCCAACGAAAAAAAATTCGTTGGAAATTTTCAACGAATTTTTCAACGAAAATTGTACACGATGAAATAATTGTCCGAAAATATGAAATTTGTTGGAAAATTCGTTGGAAATTTCCAACGAATTTTCCAACGAATATAAAAAATGCCGAATAGTACCGGTTTTTTTGGAATTCGTTAGAAATTTCGTTGGAAATTTCCAACGAAAAAAAATTCGTTGGAAATTTCCAACGAATTTTCCAACGAAAATTGTACACACTGAAATAATTGCCCAAAAATTGAAACTTGTTGGAAAATTCATTGGAATTTTCCAACGAATTTTTCAACGAATATAAAAAATGCCGAATAGTACCGATTTTTTGGAATTCGTTGGAAATTTCGTTGGAAATTTCCAACGAATTTTCCAACGAAAATTGTACACACTGAAATAATTACCCGGAAATATCAAATTCGTTGGAAAATTCGTTGGAAATTTACAACGAATTTTCCAACGAATATAAAAAATGCCGAATAGTACGGGTTTTTGTGTAATTCGTTGGAAATTTCGTTGGAAATTTCCAACGAATTTTCCAACCAAAATTGTACACACTGAAATAATTGCCCGAAAAATTGAAATTCGTTGGAAAATTCGTTGGAAATTTCCAACGAATTTTCCAACGAATATAAAAAATGCCGAATAGTACCGGTTTTTGAAATTTCGTTGGAAATTTCGTTGGAAATTTTCCAACGAAAAAAAATTCGTTGGAAAGTTCCAACGAATTTTGCGATGAAAAAAAATTCGTTGGAAATTTCCAACGAATTTTGCGACAAAAAAAAATTCGTTGGAAATTTCTAATGAATTTTGCGACGAAAATTTTTTCGTTGGAAATTTCCAACGAATTTTGCGACGAAAAATTTTTCGTTGGACATTTCCAACGAATTTTGCGACAAAAAATTGGTCGTTGGAAATTTCCAACGAATTTTACTTTTCGTTGGAAAATTTGTCGAAAATTTGCGACGAAAATTTTTTCGTCGCAAATTTTCGTGGCAAAAAACCGGTTTTTTTGTAGTGAAAGTAAATGTGTGCCTACATCTGCTTAATCATCTCGCAATAGTGCCTCAACACATTGTTGACATTTAAATTTTGCTTAGTCATTTAGGATTTAATTGCATAGAAAATTAGGGATTCATTTTAACCCTTAAACAAAAATAATTTTCATTAAATTGCATAGAATGTAGACACTAGGTGCGTTTGCATTAGTATAATTTATTAGAACATATTTTCTCTTTTTTTTCTTTTCTTTTTTCTAAAAAAATTAATTTGAAAACAATAAGAGAGAAAAGGGGGGTGAATCATGGCCGGGTCGGCCCAGCCCCCCCTTTCTTCCTTTCTTCACACTTGGGCCCAGCCTAGCTTAGGATGCGAATAGTAACCATTCTGCTCCAGAAATTAAATTCTTGCCAGAAATTAATGTCTAGAATTCTTGCTGGAAATTGATTTTTGGAGGAGAAATCTGTTTGGTAAAACATGACTAATTCTGCTCTAGAAATTGATTTCTGGAACAGAAATCTATTTTTATTTTTTTATTATTTTGGGTGCCTCAAAAAAAAATAAATTTCACTTAAAGTGGATGTCCAAAGGTATTCTAAATCATTTTGTGAAATTTTGAAATTTTTGATTTTTTGATTTTTTTGGGCATCTCAAAAAAATTAAATTTCACTCAAAGTAGGTGCCCAAAGTATTCTAAGCTATTTTGTGAATTTTTGAAATTTTTGATTTTTTTGGATACCGCAAAAAAATTAAATTTCATTCAAAGTGGGTGCCCAAAGATATTCTAAGCCATTTTGTGAAGTTTTGAAATTTTTAATTTTTTTTTATTTTTTTGGGCACCTCAAAAAAAATAAATTTCACTCAAAGTGGGTGGCCAAAGGTATTCTAAGCCATTTTGTGAAGTTTTGAAATTTTTGATTTTTTTTATTTTTTTGGGCACCTCAAAAAAATTAAATTTCACTCAAAATGGGTGCCCAAAGGTATTCTAAGCTATTTTGTGAAGTTTTGAAATTTTTAATTTTTTTTATTTTTTTGGGCACCTCAAAAAATTAAATTTCACTCAAAGTAGGTACCCAAAGGTATTCTAAGCATTCTGTGAAATTTTGAAATTTTGATTTTTTTTTATATTTTTAAAAAAAATTCATCAAATTTCCTATTTTCTCGAAATCTTGACTTTTTTTTATTTTCTGGAAATTTTTATGAATTTTTCTGGAATTTTTCAATTTTTATGCATTTTCTGAAAAAAAAAATTAATGAGAAAAAGAGAGAAAATAGAGAGAATGCATTTTGGAAGAGAAAAGCTATAAAAAGTAGCTTCTCTTTTTCTTACCCAAAACTCATTCTGGAATAAAAAATGCATTCTGAAATCAAGAATGCATTCTTTTTTTTTTGGTAAGGGAATCAAGAATGCATTCTGTAATTAAGTATTTTTAACAAACGCATTTTTATTTCAGAATGTAAAAATTACTCTAGAATGCATTCCGAAAAATTATTTAATAAACACATTTCTATTCCGGAATCCATTCTGGAACAGAATTTCTATTTCAAAATGGATTCCTTGCGCGCCCTTATTTTTCCTTTTCTCTTCTCTGGGCCCTTTCTTTCTTTCTTTCTTTTCTCTTTACGCCCGGACCACATTCAATCTTCAGCTTCCCTCTCCCTCACGCACGCTCGTACGAGACAGAGAAGACAAAGGGAAAGAAGAGACAAAATAATTTTGGATAACGGATGGCGAGGACAGTGGCTGGCAACGGAGAGAAGAGAGAGAGAGAGACTGCTCAAAAGGACGGGGAGAGAACGTTGGCGAGGGGGGAACTTTGGCTGGATTGGGAAGGGGAAATTTTTTTAGCGAATCACACGAGACGCACACTGATTCATGATGAACAATGTCGATTTAGAGCTTAACATGCTAGGTTCAGGCCATGAATGGTAGTCAATCCGAACCTAGGAGTGGCATCTTAAGTCGCACATTACCTGTTTGACTAAATGTCTCAACGAAACTCTTTAAGCCTAAAACGTCGAATTTGGTTGTGTAGTCTCTTGGAGTTTCGTTGCAAACTAACGCAAGCTTGTAGTGCAATATTGCTATTTAGGTTCCTGTGCTTCTTGTTAAAGCTAGAAATCGCATTGAATCTCACTCAAGAGCGTATATCTCAACTTGCATACCATGTGTTCGATGAAATGTCCAAATGGAAGTCTGAATGATTTTTTGTGGGATCGATCCCTAGAACTCAGTTTTTGTGCTTGTTTGGTACTCGTCTTCGTCGAATCAATACCGACTTCGTGTTTTTCTTGTGTTTATGCCATGGTTTGCACATTGTCCGAGTCGGCCGCGTGTACACGTGTCCCCGCCGGAGAATTCCTTCCCACTATCTCTGTTTCATATGCGTGTATGTCTGTTTGTTTGCGTTTTAGCACGTATTGTTGCCGTGACAAGTCTGGTGATTGAAAAATGAAAAACGGTTGTCAGCGTTGGCGTTTTGGTGGCTGGTAGTGCTGGATTAAGGATGGTGGTTCGGTGATGGTGGTGTCGTGATTCTGGCCAGAGCAGATTTGACGTCGGCGCCGGTCGAGGAGGCCGGTTTTGGTTCGGTGTAGTGGTCGCCGGTGAATCACCGAGAAGAAAGACGTTCTCAGGGAGAAGACACTCCGAGGGGAAGAAGGAAAATGGAAAAGAAAGAGAAATAGAAAAAAGAGATAATAGAAAAGAAAAATAAAAAAAATCAGAAAAGAAATAGAAAAAGAGAGTCCCGGGCGGGTCAGAGAACCGGGTCAGGTAGCTGGGACAGATCGGGTTAGGGGACCTAGTCCAGAATTCTTATTTTATTATTAAAAAATATAGTAAAATAAAAAAAGTCCAAAAAAAATTCGAAAATTTTTAAAAATCCAAAAAATATTAAAATGTCCGGAAAATTATTCAGAAAAATTCCAAAAATTCAGAAAACTAGGAAGTGTTTAGAACTTTGTTTTTAGGTTAATTTCATTAGGTCTTAGCGTTAATTTCATCCTAGATTTAGTTTTAAAAGCTTAGAAAAAATGAGAAAAATCTTTAAAAAATTGCTCCAAAAAACTGAACAAACTGTTAAAGCTTTATCTTAAGGCTTTTGATTGCCTTTTCTTTTTTAAGAGACGATATTAGGTCCCTGGTTGTTTATTTTCATGCCGATTATCTGGTTGCGCCTCTTTAATACATTATTTGCTATTATCCATTTTTAGCATGGTTAGGACGAGCTTTAGGCTTCTGCATAGGCTGCCCTGGTGCATTAGTTAGCGAGCGATCAAGTTTAGGTACCGAAATGATACTAGTTAGATCACTAATGTAATCAAGTTTCTAATCCTTAGAATCTCTGGTTTTCGCATGTATCGAGGCGACACTCGTGCGTCTTGATTAGGGTTTCTAGTCAACTCTTGATTTTGGCTAGTGGCTACTCAAATTAAATGCTTAGTTTGGACAATTCTTGTCACATGAGATATGAGGATTGGGAGTGCCTCGATCCTTGGATTAATGAACTATTTGGTTTGTCCATCAAACAAATCAATTAATATTCACATCCATCCATCGGCAAATCCCTCCAGACCTCACCTATCAATTTTTCATCGACACACACGATCCAATTGGCCGCCTAAGTTCATCGCGCAATAGTTATTGGTTGTTTGAAAAAGGGTCGGTGATGCATGCAATGTTTGACCGTCGTCATCAATCGAGGGCTTTCACTTGATAGGCCCAACAAGTTCGACGAAGCAAAATCCAAAACATCATGGGCCAGCGTATCCTAAAGGCCCGATTCAGCCCATTAAGTCCTCTTCCTGTAATCGTTTGAAAGCCCTTATGACGAGGAGTTGGCATCATTTTCTTATACTCGAGTGGATTGATCACTCGTGTCATTCGTTTTTATTGAATTCAATTCCATGTATTGGCCCGGTGTTTCACTACGTAGGCCTCGTCGGCAGCTTTAAAAGGGGGAGGAATTGGGCACGACGGTGTGCATCTAGTGCGCTCGACCCTCTTTCTTGTGCGCATCTCACGCGAGTTGTATCGGTGTGGATCTTGTAATTTCATTCTACAAGATCAGAGGTCTAAGAGGAACTAGCTCATGATCTATTGGAGGTAATTCGATTTTTTTACTTCTCTCCAAAGGAGGAGGAAATGCTTCAGCAGATTTAACTTAGTCAGTGGGTGATGAGACTAGGTAGACTTTACTTAGATGATGCCACCTTAAGATAGTGGTAAATTGGCAGTCTGATTACTGGTAATGGATCGATTATATTCAATCGATACACGTTTAGACAATTAAACAATCACAAATATAAAGAGTTAAGCCTTTTCAGCTGGGAATTTGATAGGACATTGATTGATTCCTTGAACAATGGAACCAAGCAACCTTTTTGCCCTGGCACATCATCATTTTCATTATGTGTGGATTCATAACGGTTCAAACCTAACAATGCTAAAAACAGCTCTCAAGTTTTTTTTTTTGGTATGTCATATTCTAATTTTTAATCCACTCTTAGACTTTTGCTCTACCTTTTTGTAGAGTGTGGAAGTCGAAATCCACATCTGAAACTAAACGTCTCCACTTCTACTCTTTAAGAAAGTGGGGAATTGAACTCCCCGCCTTGCCTTTCCCAAGTTGCGAGGTGGGAATGTGTGTTCTTTGGCTTGTTGTGGTTAATGCAAATTACGAGGATTATCCAACTGGTTGAGAGACAAAAGAAAGTTCACAAAATCGCACAAATGACCTGGGTAGTGCAAATGTAATCACAAAAGTACAGTTCTCAGCAGCTGATTATGATCCTTTTAAGAATTTTTGCATCGGAATTTGACCAAGCATGAGACAGTAATGCTGCATTCTAATCAAGGCGAAAAAGGGAAAAAAAAAAAAAAAAGAGGAGTATTCAAAACCACGCGCAGGGGCAGTTATCAAAGCTACGCAGCGAAAATTACACCTTGCTCGAGGCCGCCAATGGCTGCCACCAGACGAGTTAAGCATCGGAGTCCTCAAAAGACTAAACCATTGTTACAAAACGCAAAAAGCTTCCCAACCTAAGACCCTTCATTTACACCTTCACCGTTCCTTACACCTTATTCAAACAACTACATGCTTGATAACATCCAAGACCTAAGATGGACAGTTTGTATTTACAAAGTCACCCACTTGCATTTGCAGAATCAGGAAGTAGTTTCTCTGGAGTTGGGAAGTCTAAATCCATTCACAAAGCTTCTGCAACTGTTTTTAGTGCGAAGAGTCAGTAGGTGTTGCTCTTGACAACATCATAATTGCTCCGCGGCATTTCCTCGTTCTTAGAATTTCCAAGGAGGGGGGCAACGTCTGACCTGTGTGGGGATTTCTTTTCGACGTCGTAAGCCGGATGGCTACGTTTGAGCAGCACTTGCACAACCTCCTTCATGGTAGGCCTCGTGGAAGGCAGCGTCGCAGTGCAAAAGATCCCGAGCTTAAAGACATTGCTTATTTCATCTAGGTACGAATCGTCCTTGATGTCCTCGTCTATCGCATCAGATATCGGCTTGCCATCTTGGATGTGACGCCACGCCCAATCAGCGAGGCACATGTCTTCGTCCCCGTCGCTAGCCTCCCTCCCGGTGGTCAGTTCCAAGAGAACGACCCCGAAGCTATAAACGTCGATCTTGTCATTAACTCTTCTCGTGTGATTATACTCTGTAATTTAACAAAGAAAAGGCAAGACAAAACTAAATATTATTGCTGGTAGGATATGAGGAAGGCGAACTTGCATAGCTGAAATAAACTCGTGTTGAGTGAATAGTCATACCTGGTGCCAGATAGCCGAAAGAGCCGGCAACAGCTGACATAGTAACAGCTTCTCCGTGCTTGACCAACATCCTTGCAAGGCCGAAGTCAGCAATTTTTGCGTTGAACTCTGAGTCTAAGAGAATGTTGCTTGATTTCACGTCTCGGTGGATGATCGGCACAGGACAATCATTGTGCATGTAGGAAAGTCCTCTAGCTGCTCCTAGCGCAATCTTCGACCTTCGGGGCCAATCAAAGATCATATCGTTGGCGACACCCGAGACGGGCAACGATCTCTTCATCTTGTGAATCCAACGGTCCAAGCTTTTATTTTCCATGTATTCGTACACTAGGAGTTTCGAGTTCTTGCAAGAAATACAGCACAACAATTTGATAATGTTCAGATGCCTTATGTTCCTAAGTATCCCCACTTCTGCTACGAATTGCTTCTCCAGCTTCTCATCGAATTTTTGGTTATCCCAAATCCTTTTCACAGCAACGGCATCACCAGAAGGATTCACAATGCGATATACTTTTCCTGATCCACCACTTCCAATCACATTATGCTCCTTCAATCCCGACAGAATATTCGATTCCGTAAAATTCAACCTTTGGAATGGAGTCAGTTCCAGAGTTGAATCGACCCCATCCCTCTTCTTTCTGCAAGCTATGATTATGAATAGCGCTGCCAACAAGACGCATATCGCCCCAACGATGGCCAAGATCACGACCAAGGCGAGATTGGTCTTGGTCGATCTACTGGATTGGGCATTGCAGACATTGAGCCTCATGAACGAGTTGGATGCACAGAGGCCGGGGTTGTTCAGGAAACTGGCGTCATATGTGGCATTCTCTAACTCCTCTGGGATTCGTCCACTGAGGCGATTGGAGGATAAATTCAGAAGGTTCAGCTTCAGCAGGCCGATTTCAGGAGGAACAGAGCCGGACAGTTGGTTTTCAGACAGGTCCAACTTCGAGAGTACCGGTAGAAGACCGATTACCCTTGGAATCGGTCCCGACAATCGATTGTGACTAAGATTCAGAATGCTCAAGGATTTCCACGAAACGACATCTGTGGGAAGATCCCCGGAGAGCTCATTCTGACCTAGCAAAAGCGTCGTCAGAGAAGGAAGCTCGGTCAATTCAGTCGGAACCGTGCCACTGAGGAAGTTATTGCTAGCATCAAACACCACCAAATTCCTCCACGAAGACACTGTGCTCGGAATCTTGCCTAAGAATCTGTTGTTGTTCATCTCGATCCAAGTGAGGTTTGGGGACAGCTCCTCAGGAAGCTCGCCAGTTAATTCATTACCACTCAAGATCAAAGTCGTCAAGTTTGGCAATGTCCAGAGTCCTCCAGGCACATCGCCGGTGAATCCATTGCTGTTCAATCTCACGTCGACCAAAGTACTGCAATTTCCAAGTGACTCCGGCAACTCCCCGCCGAGATTGTTGTCCATAGCCGCCAACCCAAACAGGGTGCCGCCATGGCACAGTTGTTTCGGCAACATGCCGGTCAAGTTGTTGAAGGCCACTTCAAATCTTCTGAGTGCAGAAAATTTGCCGAAGTCCGTGGGGATTGTGCCCGACAAACTGTTGTTGGACAGTCTGACATCAGACAAAGCTGGAAGACGGCCGATACCTTCTGGGATTGCACCGGAAAATTGATTGAACTCTAAATTCAGCTTGGATAGTTTCTCGAGCTTCCCGAAATCTTCAGGTATGTTGCCCGTCAAATTATTATTTGACAGATCGATTACGCTCAGGGACGCCATGCTCATGCCCTGAGGGGACGACCGAGACACATTGATCCTGTACTCATACCTTTTGCTCAGATCGAAAATGCTTTCGGGGATCTTTCCGGTCAACAGATTCATCCTCAAATCCAGTAGCTCGAGAGACTCCATATCGCTGACCGTCTCCGGGATTCCTCCGAACAGGTTCGTCTGTGCCATCGAGAAGATTCGCAGCTTCTTCAGGGCGGTGAAGTTCTGCGGTAGCTGCGATGGCGCGAACTTGCCGTTGTCCCCGAGCCTCAGATCTTCGAGATCGGAGAGGCCAAAAATCTCTTCAGGGTAAGTGCCATTGTACTTGGACTGGTAAAGGTGAAGGATTCTCAGTTTCCGCAGCCCTGCGATTGACACCGGGATGTCGAACGAGAAGCTGTTGGCGGCGAGAATCAGGACCTGAAGATCAGCCATCCGGTCAATGTCGGATGGAATAGGACCTTCAAAGTAATTCTGGGAAAGGTCGAGATACACGAGCTCGGAACAGTTGTAGAGAACTGTTGGAAACTCTCCAGGAATATTGTTGTTGGAGACATTGAGCTTGGTCAGATTCTTGAGGTCACAGATGATTGGGGGAATCGAATAATTTATGTTCAGGAATACAAGATTGAGCTCGGTGATCGAGCCATTTTGGCATGTGATCTCGGGCCATGTGCAGTGGGAGGATGAATTGGAGGCGACCCAGTGGGCGAGGGAAGATGGGTCTTGCCAGGATTGCCTCAGCTTCAACAGGACTTGCTGTTCTTGATCTTGGATTTGAGACTCTGCAACATGGGAGAGAAAGCAGAGGAAGACGAGACAGGGGATGTAGAAGAAGAAGAGGAAGAAGAAGTGAATACGAGGAGGTGATGAGGTTAGTCTCGGCATAATTGGAGGTGTTTCAGAGTCTTTTTCTGGTTAGAGAGACTCTCCGGTGTTGGAGGTTGAGATATATCAGCTCAACATGAAGCGAGACGTGATAGTTTGCTTTTGTTTATTGCTCGGCAGAACACCAAGGTATTTAACCTCGTTAAAGTGCTAGAATTTGGTGGGTCCAAAGATGGTGGGGAGTGGATGAATTTGTTCCTTTTTGTTCTTTTCCATTTCGCTCCACGAGTGTCCCATCTCAGTCAACACGTGAAAGAGTGAAGAGTCAATGAGCCAATGATTTTCCCCTAATCTTAACATTGCTCTGGAGTACATTTCAGAGAGCACCCAGACACCTTTGATTCCTGTGGTTTATTAGAACCAGTAAAAGCCGGCAAAAACTAGATTTGCCAGATCAGTTAAACGGCTAGGGCTGAAAACAGACAAGTTGTTCCTCTGCAGAAGGAAAAAAAATGTTGTTGATTTTACATGTTCCCCATCAGCATAAGCAGAGCAAGCAGGGGAGAAGGAAATGCATGTTATGAACTAGGGCAAAGGTGGAAATTTGACAGACCTTTTTTTTGGTCGGAGAAATTTGACAGACTTTAGTAGCTGACCAATCTTGGCTATGCAATTTCAACTCTCCTCGAACCTTTGATTGGATTAGCATTATAATTACACGAATCGAATATCCGTGCGTTCACATTCTTGGATCGTAATTACACACCTCCACGTGAGCTGTCGACCCTCCGAAAACACCGTTAAAAATTGGAGCGCGCGATTACAAAGCACATCTCCTCCGAGGATTCACAGGAGCAGCTAGAAGCTCTCCAACTTTGAACGTTGACCGGAGACTTTTTGGCTTTAAAGTAAGGTTCTTGTCGACTTTTGCCGTTATCCCTTGCTTTGGTAGGAAACGAAGATGGGGGAAGACTCTGACTGTGCTTGCCCCTCCGTTTAGATTGGCTAACCGCCATAATTTCTATTTTGTGTTCTTTCCGGACAATCAACTAATCAGGATTAAATTCTAACTTTAAATTTAAGATAAGTGAGTCGGAATTATAAAATTTCGGAATAAAATATATCAAGATGCACAATATGATATAACGATCAGATGAAATAGTTTTTGTCGAGAATTTTGCAAACCGACCCATTGTTGGATAGTGGCATAGCATGGGTGAAAGTTGAGGTCCGTTCCTTAGACTCATTGAAGAAATTATATGTAACGTGCGAAATCCCATCCATCTGCAGAGTTACGAATAGGTATTTGACCTTTTAATATTTGTTGGTGGAGGAAATTAGAAGATCAAGACAACATGTAAGTAGGTCAAACCAAATATAGCTAATCTATTGGCGATCCCATTATGTGATGTAGTGAGAACTTTAATCACACATACACTCAACAAGTAGTATTAACTTGATAATGTCTAACGAAAGTCTCTCTTCAATCAAGTTCAACCGTCTTCTTAAATTAATATCACCATCTAAATGGTCAGATTTTGCGTTAACATGGTAGTCTGAATTATTAGAATTTACACGTTTCAAAAATTTGGGGTGAGCACATATATCCAATCCACAACACACCCGCTTTTAGACAGTGTAGAAAAAGATGATTCCTAGCCCTCCAAATGGACACTTTTTAAAAAGTAAGGTGGATGATATAAAACTCGACCTACTAAAAAAAACTAAGAGAAAAAAGAATCGATCATCAAAGCAAAGAGCCGTTTTAATTGAGTTAAACCTAACATCCACCACAGGACTTACTATGTTTTGGTTTTGTTTTTCTCCCCCTCTCCCTTTTCCTTGGGTGCGTCATGATCAATGGTTTTGCTAAGGACGACATTAGCTAAGGATGGCAGATAAATATTTACAAATATATCTAGAGATTGCCTTCTTCTGATTAAGTTCTGCATTGAAATTAATCGACATTAAAGATTCCTAAAAATTGCTTCCTTATGATTTTACCTTGCTTTGAAATTTATATTGAGATGCTGATGTTTTCCGAGGCGTGAAGTTCTAATCCCTTCATGGGCGAATACCATTGAAAATCTCAAACCAGTATCTCCATGAAACATTCACTCCAAACAAATTTTCATGTCTCTGTTCTTAGAAGCAACAAGGTTGCTGGAAAATTGGTTTGAATGACCGGACAGATCTCCAGTGATTATATTACCATCTACAAAGGCTAATCAACCTCGAAGATCTTTAAGGGTCATTGGCGAGATTTGGTCGGCGTTTGGAAACCGAGATGGGCGAGGCCAAATTTGGAGTTCTCCATATCTGAATTTGGGTGAGCGGCTCGCGAGCGACGTCCATGGCCATCGTCAGCGTCGTTTGACGAGATCTGAACAACATCGTCTGCAACAATTAGACTTTAAAAAGAAAAATATATAATAAATATTGATTGAATGGATTCAATTGGCAAAACGTGAAAAATTTTAGGACTGAATCAACAAAATTAAAAGATTTAGGACTGAATTGGCAAAAATGCAATAGGAAGAGACTTTTGATCGATATTAATAATAAGTTTCGGGTCAATGAGTATGAGCCCGTCGATCGCGGTTCCTAGCGGACCAGCCCCACCGATTGTCCGTATGACTGCATGCCCAACTTGTCTTTGAATTGACCCGTGTATTGGTCGAATCAAGGAATTGGATTTTGCATTCACATCCAGCTTAATTGGAGATGGAGATGGAGATGGAGATGGATGGATGGAATTTGGAACACGTTCATCTTGACTTTGTCCCTCTTTGTTTTCCATTTTGTTTTGGTCTTGTGGGAAATTGACAGCATGATTTTGACGGTCCACGATGCTGTTCACGTCCCTTCTAAGCTAGCTAACTAGCAAGCACGTTTTAGAGGTTGCCTTCGCATCCGGCTTAATTGGAGATGGAGATGGATGGATGGAATTTGGAACGCGTTCATCTTGTTCTGTCCCTCTTTGTTTTCCATTTTGTTTTGGTCCTGTGGGAAATTGACATCATTATGAATCATATCCTTATGGATCATTGCCCTCTGAACTATCACTCTGTTTCGAAAAGTATAAATTTGGCCAAGATTTGATTTTTATCCCACTTTCTTCTTCGCCTTCAGCCTTAGGCTTTGTTTGTGTTGGAAGCACGTAAGAGAAGTCCGATACCTTTATTCGGGGAAAACGCCAAGAGGGAGCTCAGGTTTAAAATATCATTACACACACATATGAGCGTTAGATTAACAATTAATTGCAGAGAATCTTGTGATGTAGTGGACAAACCCAGTTATGATTCTCTCTCGTCGAGATGTCACATTTTCAACGAATTGATCGACAGTCTAATCGACAGTAAAAATTTCTGTTCTTTTGTTCCCAGAAATAGTTTGGGAACAGAAATGCGTTTGGTAAATTTTTTGTTTCCGGGCACATTTTTGCAAAAATTTGTGCCGAGAAACAGTTTTGGAAGAGAAACAAGAAGTAAAAAAACTAGCTTCTTGTTTCTCGGCACAGAAATAAGAAACAATTTTGGAAGCGCTGAACTTCCAAATAAGAAACAACTTTTCTCCTGCGCAGACCTCGTTCTCCTCTCTCTACGCAGACCTCGTTCTCCTCTCCTCCTTCACCGCTGCTGCTCCTTCACCTACGAGGCTGCTCCTTCACCGACACCAACGAGGCTGCTCCTTCTCGTTCGAGGTAAGTTCTTGCTGATGACTTGCTCCTTCTTCTCCTTCTCGTTCGACGGCGCTCGCTCGAGCACCCATCGCCGATCTGAGCAAGGGCTCACTCGAGCGAGCGCCGCCCTCGCCGATCTGGGCGACGACAAGCTGGAGCGAGTGGGCGAGGGCCGCGCTCGCTCGAGCTCGCCGTCGCCCAGACCGGCGAGGGCGGCGCTCGCTCGAGTGAGCCCTTGCCCAGATCGGTGACGGCGAGGCTCGAGCGAGCGCTGGCCTCACCCATCTAGGCTCGCTTTGGCTAGAGCGAGCGCCGCCCTCGCGAATCTGGGCGAGGGCCGCGCTTGCTCGAGCCTCGCCGTGACCCAGATTGGCGAGGGCCGTGCTCGCTTGAGCGAGCCCTGGCCCGGATCGGCAACGGTTGCCCAAGCGAGCGCGTCCGCGGCCCTCGCCGATCTGGGCGACAGCGAGGCTCGAGCCGCACTCGCTCGAGCTCGCCGTCGCCCAGACCGGCGAGGGCGGCGCTCGCTCGAGTGAGCCCTTGCCCAGATCGGCGACGGCGAGGCTCGAGCGAGCGCTGGCCTCGCCCATCTGGGCTCGCTCTCGCTAGAGCGATCGCCGCCCTCGCGAATCTGGGCAAGGGCGCGGTCGCTCGAGCAAGGCTGCGCTCGCTTGGGCCTCACCGTCGCCCAGATCGGTGACGGTTGCCCAAGCGAGCGCGTCCGCGGCCCTTGCCGATTTGGGCGACGGCGAGGCTCGAGCGGGCGCTGCCCTCGCCCATTTGGGCTCCTTCTCGCTCGAGCGACTGCCGCCCTCGCGAATCTGGGTGAGGGCCGCGCTTGCTCGAAGCCGTTGCTTTTCACAACGGCGATCCTTTTTGCATTGGGGTGGTGATTTTCATTTACTAAATTTGTTGACACCTAAATTTTAGCAACCATTTAGTATAATTTGCATAGAAAATTAGGGATTAATTTTTAACCCCTAAACAAAAAATATATATTTAAATTGCATAACATATAGTTTAAATTCATTTTAGATTAATTACATTTTGCATCGGATTGGCGGTGACGAACGAGCTTAAATTTCATCGAATGGGACTCGGCTCGCTTGGAATGCAAGGGCCGGGAATTACAGGTCAAACGGGCTCGGTCGTTTTAATTTGAACTTAATTCAACCCATTCTCATTAATTAATTCAGCCCATTAATTTAGCCCATTTAAATTAAAGCCCAAGCCTAAGCCCATTAGGATTAAAAGCCCATCTAATTGACCTAGGTTAATACTATATATATACATTATTAGGTCAGAATTAGGGGAGGGAGACGAAAATTTTTCAGATCAGAATTTTAGAGAAGGTGAGAGGTAGAGAGAGAAGGGTCGTTCTTCACAAAGAAAGAGAGAATTTCTTTTCTTTTTTTACTGCAGGTTACACAAGCCGACATTGTTGCTGCCGTGCCTCCACGTTGTTCCTGCAATTACCAACGCCCAACCACTTCAGGCCGTGTCTCTCAGCAAATCCAACGAAGCTGTTCCTCTCCGCCGCGACACGCCAGCCTTCAACGACCTTCACAGCCCCTAGGCGAGCTACTACAGCAATTCCGGCGATTTTTCAGTCCAGCTGCGATTCCCAGCTCCTGCTCCGCAGAGAACACATCACAAAAAGGACAAAATAGAACATCTAAAGACCCACGTTCCAACAGACACATAAAGGAGGACTCTTTGTTTCATCCTATACAAAGTTCTCTCTTTCTCGGTCAACACTGGACACGATACAAGAATCGTGACATTGCGGTGCCTCACCATCAAATCGAGAAGCCGTCACCATAGAGAGCTTTGCCGCTGAAGACCCGTTGTTCCAGATTGACTGGGAGCCCCACCGTCGCTCGTGTGCCGCCGCCTGGACGATCCTGTCGTCGTTGCACGCTTGCACCGCCGCTGTCCGGATAGCCACATCGGCACAAGCGCCACCGCCGGTCCGCCGTCGCCGCCGTTCCCGACATCGCGCAGCCGATCCGCCTTCGTCGTTCATCCCGATCCGCAAGTTCGAATTTGGGAATTATCTGCAAATTAGGTAATTAGATATTATCTGATATTTTTTCAGAATATTTAATTTACTAATTTGTGTGTTTGAATATTGCGTGAATATTGTGCGGAACATTAGATATATTAGGATGATTATCTGATATCTGCAATATTTTTTGAAATATTCAAAATTAGGAAACGTTCCTAATTCAGCAACGTATTTGGACAACTATCTGACCTTAGCCCTAAGGTATGATACGTGGCGATACGGAAAATCATTATCCTATCCATAATCACTTGGGTACGATAATGATTTTTATCTGCTTTCCAAATTTGAATGATCGACTTTCCACTAATATCTATAACCCTATAGATATGACCGATAGTTCGATTCTTGTGCCTAATCTGAATTTGAAACGAATCTTGTGGATTGCGTGGCTATTTTAAATGTGGATGCTATTTCTGTTTAAATTGCTTTTCCTTTTCAAATAAAAAAGAAAATTCAAAAAATATCAGTTAGGATTTGAATTTGAGTTTTGCATGTTTAGGAATCCTAAATATATCTAGACGGTAGAGTAATTATTTAATTTAAATTAGGACTTGAGATAATCTATTTCCTAGTTTAAATTAAGTAATATTCTAATCTTAATAGATTATTCAGGTTATTTTTTTATTCCGAATTTTCATGAAAATCCCAAAAAAAGAATGAATTGTTTTATGAATTATTAGGATAGATTACATTCTCAATTTAAGTAATTTATTATTTCGAATTTTAACAAAAATCCCAAAAATAATTCACGTTAGGATATGTTAAGTTATCATAGGTTGCATGTTAATTTAGGCATATTTTTATTCCGAATTTCATCAGAAAATACCAAAAATAAATCATTTGCCCGTCATTAGAATTAGGTCACGTCGTCGCATGACATATAGTTTGCATGCTAGGTTGCATTACTTGCATGTCATTTTTGCACGTCATTGCATGTAGGTTAGCTTTCATTTAAATAAGTGAAAATCCAAAAATATTGAGTGAACTGCTTGTTAATTAGAAATCATATTAGGTTGGTTGATGTGATTTTCTAGCTAACTATGCAGATGCTTACGTTGCTTCGAGGTAAGTAATTCTCCCAATCTTGCAATTTATTTAATGTTTTGATTATTGGGTGTTACTTTGGTGGTTTGCGCACCCGCATGAACACCTCACATGTTAGTGATTAAGTTGAAATGGATCCAGACTGTTTGTCAAAATATTTTTGAAAAGAAAAGGTACCGAAAGGGCGTTAGACTAGATCTAGCGTAATCAAGTCCCCGGACTTAGAATCTCTGGTTCGTAGGAATAAAACATATCTCCCTATGTTTTATTTAGGTTTCTAATCGACCTACCACAAATTGATTAGTGGCGACTCCGAGCATGAAAACATTTGCATGATAAAAACTTAAACCCAAAGTTGCGAATTGGTAGAGCTTGGGAGGGCTCGAGTTAGGTTTAGTCCTAATAATCCATTAGCCTGAGAAAGGAATTTTTTAGGTCGCGACAGCTTGGCGACTCCGCTGGGGAACTTGAGTTAAAACTCTTAGTGGATTTAGGCCAGTCTTTCTTTTCAAAAAATATTTTTATTTGGCAGCGAGGATCCCAGGTACGTCCCTAACGTTTAAGGTGTTAAATGTTTTTGCAGAATGGGAGGTATAAGGGGAGGCGTGATTGTTAACCCTTGTTTTGCAGGGAGGTGTTGGATGTATGGTTTATTTTATGCACGAAGCGCTGTATGATATAACATGTTGTGCATGCCTTGCATTTACACTACACCGCACACACTTCCCGCTGCCGGACCTGGGCGGCACAGGTTTAGGATGGTACTAAGAAAACGGACACCCCGACCACACCCGCGTGGTATGGGTCGCCTTTCTTGGTCCCGAAAGTTCTTTCATGGTGTCATTGAATACCTACCACGGTTGCACCCTTTGCAAACCCGGGTCGGCTCTTTGACTAAGCCGGAGTCAGGGGAATCCCAGCCTAACCACCACCATGACTGGTTTAGCTCGGTAATCCTCATGTCTCCATTTTGCAAGCCAGAGTCTAGGTAGAAATCGAACCTCACGTTTCATGCGCATGTCTATGTGATTGCCATCATTCTACCCGGTGAAGTAAGATTTCTGAACCTTTATCTCGCAATTTATTTATGTTTCGTACTTTCTTTGGTCGGTCCATGATAGGTCTAGGTTGGTTTTAAATTTGAAAGTAATAATCATTGAGTCCTTTGAAAATAAAAAAAAAGAAGAAAGAAAGCTCTCTCGGGGAATTTATTTTCAATCTGTCTTTATTTTCCTAGATGTGTTATAGGTAATTATTTTCCTACGAAATTTGCTGTCATCTTTCTTTTACAGAAAAAGGGGGGCTTTAGAGAATTTGTTTTCAGTCCATAGTTTCTAGGGAGTCTCACTTTTTGTTTTTCATAATTTTATGATTAGGGATTTTGGTGCTTCTATTTCCTAGGTTGTGTCTAGGGCGTCATTTATATTTCTTTTCCTAGATCACTTTTCATAAAGTCTCGTCCATATACGAATATTGTCATGAATAAACAAAAAGACTAGAAGCGTGTCATGGACCAACCTTGTCTTGACCATATGCTTATTTGGTTCATTTCTTTTACATCAGGTAGCTACGGACCGATCACGATCGCCCATTCGTACACGGTCGAGAGCCAGAATGGCCGATCAAACCGACTTGCAAGAGCGTATTGTTGGTGTGGAAGATCAGATCAAGCAACTTGTCATCGCAATGCAACAAATGTCCGCTGAGATCAAAGCTCTCCGGTCGGTTCCTGTTTCGGCACCCCTCGAAGCGTCAGTCCCAAAGCAAAAAATCAGAAAAAGTGTCGATGTTGACGGAGATGACGATATTCCTGATTTAGAAGATGACCCCGTCCAGATCATCGTCAACAAAGACAAACCTGATGAACGGGTCAATAAACTTGAAGAAAGAGTGAAGCAGCTGGAAGGTTCGCAGGATTCACCTTCGATCGATCTGTCCCTATACTCACAGATCAAAATCCCAAAGAAGTTCAAAATGCCGGATTTCGACAAGTACAATGGCACCACATGTCCAAAAGCCCACCTACAGCTCTATCACGTACAAATGACTTCGTACGTTGATAACGAACTCCTGATGATCCATGCCTTTCAAGCAAGTTTGACGGGTCCTGCTTTGAGCTGGTATCTCATGAAGAAGATAAATGGCCTCAAAACTTGGAAAGAAGCCAGTGAAGCATTCTTGAAGCAGTACAGATTCATAACGGACATCATTCCTACCCGTGATGATCTCGAACGTGCTCAGATGAAAAAGACTGAGTCCTTCAAAGACTATGCTATCAGATGGAGGAATTTAGCTGCTCAGGTTGTCCCAGAACCCATAGACAGTGAGTTAAAGAGGATGTTCGTGAAAACTCTCCCGTTCGAATACCGTAATCGGATGGTTGCCATTCCGGCTGACAACTTCAACCAACTCATCCCCATGGGCGAATAAATTGAAATAGGGCTGAAAGATGGATGGTTTGTCGAGTCGTCCTCCTCGACCAGAAGATTTGGTGCGAGAAAAGAGAAAGAACCGGCAGCGGAAGTGAATATGGCTTATAACCAGCCGAGCCGTCGGAATGCTAACTCCGCCCCAGCAATCCAAGTAGTAGAAGCTCAGCAACAAAACTCGGGTCGTCAACCTTTTCAGAGGAGGAACAACAGGAGGCAATTCACCCCCCTCCCCGGATCGTTGTCTCAAGTATTGACAGTGCTCCAGAAGAAAGGCTTGCTTACTACTGAGCCAAAGCGACCCAATCCCGAGCAGTTCTATAACTTCAACCCGTCAAAGAAATGTGATTATCACATGGGTGAGCTGGGACACTCAACCGATGATTGCTATGCCCTCAAGCACCGAGTCCAAAACCTCCTAGATACGAAGGCTTTCTCATTTCAACCTGCTAAGCCGAATGTTCAGAACAACCCACTCCCTGATCACACAGGCAATGTGAATGCCATATTTAGCTTTGATGCTGGTCGAATCAAGAATGTTAAGGTGTATACTACTGACGTCTACGGTGAGTTAGTAAAAGCCGGTTGTTACCCGAGTAACGAAGACCTTCCCCTGGCTGTCATGAGAGAAAGAATCTCAAGAATGGTAGAAGCTGGGATGATCGTTTATGCTGACTATACTGGCATCGTTTCCACTATCTCTGAAGTGGTTATTAGTTGGAAAGAGGAGTTTGCTACATTGAACACCGAAAAGGACAAGCTCGACCATTTGCTTGAAGACATGCCTCCGCTCGAAAGCGCGTCCGATGATGAGGAGATCGTAGAGAGCACGCCTAAAACTGATGAAGAGAAGGAGGTGATCGACACTTTGGGGCAACCAAGCGGCAAGTTCGATTATTATGTAAAATACTCAGCACCCCCGAGCTTTTATGTCGACCCCCGTGACATTGTCCCAGATGGATGGGGAGGTATGGATGATCCAACGCCTCTAATGACAGAAGATCCTGATGATGCAATGGAGGGAATCATTGCCCTGTTCGATGATTTCTTCATTGGAGCCATCGAGGAAGGACCGTTGAAGGGAATGGGCATTGGCCCGCAAGAGTAACACATTTACCTTTTTCGCACACTCCCCTACGCGGGAATTTTTACTGCTTTTTAGGACTTGCCCCGTCTCGGGAGCTACTTTTTAGCACTTTTCATTTCTAGGATTTGATTATTGCAATTTCCATTCCAATAAATGTAATTCATTTGGTGATGATCAATGAAATTACAAGTTATTTTTGTTTTGAGGGCATGTTGAGGTACATCAAACCAGCCCGGTGATGATATCCAACCGATAAAATAAAATATAGTCCAAGGAGAATTCTGAGGCCTGGGCTTCTTCATGCTTCCTCATGTTAAAACCTTTTTGAAAAGAATTTCAAAAAAAAATCAAAATCAAAAGAAATAAAAAAATACACTGTTTAGCCCTGTTTGTCCTACTGAACCCCCTACTTTATGTTTCAGGGGCAATTTTGTGACACATAAGGGTATGGGAACGGTCCAATCTGATGAATTATGTGCCACCGAACCTGATCTCGATGACACTAATAAACTCAAAGATTCCTCAGACCTCCAGCGTGATCTAGAGCATCATGAAAGACCTAAAGTCCTAACGGTAAACCAAACTATCACCGTCAACTTGAGTAATTCCGGAGAACCCAAGGAGGTGAAGATAGGGGCAACCTTTCCCGAAGGTAAAGCTAAACGCCTGGTCCAACTGCTGAAGGATTACCAGGATATCTTTGCCTGGTCGTATGTCGATATGCCGGGTTTAGACCCTTCTATCGTAGAGCATAGTCTACCTACTAATCCAGACATGCCGCCCAAGAAACAGAAGCTGCGAAGAACCAAACCTGAACTTTCGAAGAAGATAGAGGAGGAGGTCATGAAGCTTTTAAAAGTAGGGTTTATTGAAGTCACCCGATACCCCAGTTGGGTGGCTAATATTGTGCCAGTCATGAAGAAAGATGGTCGAGTTCGGGTTTGCATCGACTATCGTGATTTAAACAAGGCTAGTCCTAAGGACGATTTCCCGTTGCCACATATAGATGTTTTGGTGGACAGTACTGCAGGGTTTGAGCTGTTTTCCTTCATGGACGGTTTTTCGGGCTATAATCAGATAAAAATGAAGGACGATGATAAGGAGAAAACGGCGTTCATCACTCCTTGGGGGACATTCCACTATAAGGTCATGCCCTTCGGCCTTAAAAATGCTGGGGCAACATATCAACGGGCAACGGTGACGCTCTTCCATGATATGATGCATAAGGAGATCGAGGTTTATGTCGATGACATGATCGCCAAGTCTCGACCTGGGAAGAGTCACGTCGATACTTTGAAGAAATTATTCGAGAGGCTCCGTGAGTTTAAGCTCCGTCTCAATCCAGCAAAGTGCGTATTCGGAGCAACCTCGGGTAAATTACTTGGGTTCATAGTAAGCAGCAAAGGCATTGAAATTGACCCCTCCAAGGTGAAGGCTATATGTGAGTTGCAACCCCCGTCGACCGTAAAAGAAGTGCGGAGCCTCCTGGGTAGATTGAACTACATAGCCCGTTTTATTTCTCAGCTCTCAGCAACTGCTAAGCCATTCTTCAAACTTCTAAGGAAGAATGCTCAAGTCGAATGGGACGATGATTGTCGGGAAGCGTTTAACGAACTGAAGCAATACCTGATGAAACCACCAGTGCTAGTCCCACCAATGCCAGGCCAGCCTTTGATCCTTTACCTCACGATTCATAGTGAGTCTTTAGGTGCGATGCTAGCCCAGAAAAATCCTGAATATGGAAAAGAGCGAGCCATTTATTACCTAAGCAAGAAGTTCACTGTCTCGGAGTTGAATTATTCTGAAGCCGAGAAGACTTGCGCTGCGTTAGTATGGGTGCTCCATAGGCTGCGACAATATACACTGCATCACCGGACTTTGCTTGTGACTGAGAACGATCCCATTAAGTATTTACTTGATCAGCCAGTTTTGGTAGGAAAGTTAGCCAAGTGGCAGATTTTAATTTCAGAGTTTGATATCCAGATGAAGCCACAGAAGTCAGTTAAAGGTCGAGTAATTGCTGATGTGTTAGCTGAAAATCCTGGAGTCCCTGATGATGATAGATATTCTCCAGAAGATCGCATTTTGGTAATAAAGGAAAATACATGGACCATGTTTTTCGATGGAGCTGTAAACTTGGCCGGTTCTGGCACTGGGGCAGTTTTAATATCCACGGATGGGCAACATTATCCAGTGGCAGCAAAGTTGGTGTTCCCCTGTACCAACAACATAGCCGAATACGAGGTTTGCATCCTCGGACTCCAAGCCGCAGTAGAAATGAGGATAACCAAGTTGAAAGTGTTTGGTGATTCTGCTTTGATTATTCTCCAAACTGTGGGAGAGTGGAAGACGAGAGACACCAAACTAGTGCCGTACCATGAATACCTCGAAGAAATCATAGAGGAATTCGAAGATATCTCTTTTGAGTACTTATCGAGGTCTCATAATCAGTTCGCTGATGCGCTAGCTACGTTATCATCTATGTTGCAAGTGATTGATGGGTTGGAGGTAGAACCCTTGAAGATTGAAGTCCTGGCAAAACCAGCCTACTGTATGGTTGTGACTGGAGAACCTGATGAAAAGCCATGGTATTACGATATCATGAGTTACATCCAGAGACAAGAATTTCCTGAGGGAAGCA
Organism: Syzygium malaccense; assembly: GCA_031216405.1. NCBI lineage: Eukaryota > Viridiplantae > Streptophyta > Magnoliopsida > Myrtales > Myrtaceae > Syzygium > Syzygium malaccense. The sequence goes on from CM062255.1 coordinate 6,940,806, forward strand.
CCCCGGCCGACAGGAAATACATAATGAAAATGGCTTCAAAATTCTTTGTTAGTGGTGAGAAGCTGTACAAAAGATCATATGATTCAATCCTATTAAGGTGTATGGATGCGGCTGAAGCTACCAGAATCATGCAAGAAGTACACGAAGGGATATGTGGTCCACACATGAATGGCCACATGTTAGCTAAGAAGATCATGAGGTTGGGTTATTATTGGCTCAGTCTTGAGAGTGACTGCATCCAATATGTTCGAAGATGTCATCGTTGTCAGGTTCATGGGGATAAAATAAATGTTCCCCCAACAGAATTACATCAGCAGTCTGAGCCATGGCCCTTTTCAATGTGGGGCATCGATGTGATTGGCCCGATTAATCCCAAGGCATCAAATGGACACCGATTTATCTTGGTCGCGATTGACTATTTCTCTAAGTGGATTGAGGCGGCATCTTATGCAAACGTCACCGCAAAGGAAGTTGTAAGATTCATTAGGCGAGACATAGTTGCTCGTTATGGTGTCCCTGAGGCTATCGTCACTGACAATGGGACAAATTTGAACAACAAGTTCATTGATCAGTTGTTCAACGAGTTCAAAATCCGGCACCTGAATTCATCTCCCTATCGTCCACAGATGAATGGAGCAGTTGAAGCCGCTAATAAGAACATCAAGAAGATCTTGGCCAAAACGGCTGAAAACTATCGTGACTGGCATGAAAGGTTGCCATTTGCACTAATGGCGTATCGAACTTCGATCCGAACCTCTGTCGGAGCAACCCCTTTTTCATTGGTGTATGGCATGGAAGCAGTCCTACCCGTCGAAGTAGAGATCCCTTCCTTGCGAGTCTTGTCTCAAGTGGAGTTGTCCGAGGCAGAATGGATGCGACAAAGGCATGAGCAGTTAAACCTAATTGATGAGAAGCGATTGAGAGCCATTTGCCACGGTCAAACCTATCAGCAGAGGATAGCTAGATCCTTCAATCAAAAGGTGCGTCCAAGACACTTCGAGGTAAATGATCTAGTCCTGAGGAAGGTACTGCCAGTCTTTTCTATTCCTGGAGGAAAATTTGCCCCAAACTACATTGGTCCGTATGTGGTTAAAAAGGTCCTTCCTGGAGGTGCCCTGATTCTCGCAGAAATGGATGGTCGTGAGTTTTCCACTCCTGTTAATTCTGATGCTGCGAAGATATATTATCCCTGATGGAATTTAACATTTTGCAGCAAAAGTTTTCAAATGTTCGGTTTTATATTCTGAATTGCAAACATTGCATTTATGAATAAATGGTTTCAGTCAATTTCAAGTTAAGATGTTTGCATTGACTTTAATTTCTGCATGGTTATTTGTCAGTCTATATTATCGATTTCAAAAGGGGAATCTATTTAGACAATATGATAACTCACGTGGAATGAATTGAATGTGTTGAATGAGGTACATCGGGATGATGAAAGGCAAGCCATATCCTATACACAGTCCCGTGCACTAATCCCCAGTGAGTTGAGTGGAAAGATTCCATGTTTGCAAGGTAAAGGGTTATCTCGCAAAAGGTACGGCAACTGAAATGACAAGAGGCAGTTCATTTCTCTATCCCAAACACTACAGGTTATCCATTGTTTCGCCACTTTGAGCCTAAACACTTGGAGAAATTCATTCAAATTACCCCTGTCAAGAACCACCCCACATCGGGGCAAGTTGGAAGTAAGTCAGCGTCATAAGGTGAAAAATGAGTAGAAATTTTCATGCTCTCACTTGCATCAATCTTCGAGTGTTGTTTTTTCAGATGAATTCACGAGAAGTTCAAGTGCCTTAGAATGACGAAGAGCATTTCTTTCTCTATCCTATACACACTTTATCCTTTGCTAAGCCCAATTGAGCCTGCAAATTCATTTCTTAAACCCAGTTGGTGATCATCCCCCACACTGGGGCAAGGCAAAAGTCATCATTGTTCAGGCAGCATATCCGGAGCACCGATAAAAGACGAAGACCTTGAGAGTCCAAATGTTAGTCATTTGGTCAAAACAAGCCAAAGTGTGATTGGCCAATGTATGCATTGTAGACAGTGTCAGGAGTCAAAAAAAAAAAAAACTAGAGGGCACGAAAAAGCAGTGTGCCTGGTAAAAGCAAGGCCAATGCCCGTGAAAGAAGAGAAAAGAAAAAAAATGGAGAAAAAGTGACGACTTTGGATTAGAAAATGTTGAGATGTGTCAAAGTCACAAAAATATCTAGAGTTTTAAGGAATCAAGTGATGAATTCTCAAAGTCAATGGAGCATCTACCGAGAAGACAATCCCTGGTGAAGAAGAAGACCGGTGACAATGCCAAGATGATCACCAACTTTCACCCCAATTATACACATTTTGAGCCTTATGATCCATTCATTTCTCAACCCATGAGCCTAGCCTACGTTACGTCCCTTGCAAAGTCTCTTCAGATTAGGGCACTTGAACTAACGTAGAGTTTATGATGTTTATAAGCTTAGCTCGAAGAAGTGCGAGCAAGTCCATTTCTATCTCATTTTGCAGGTTCTTGACTTGTAAACCCGGAGACAATTGCAGAGTATTTTCTTTCAGTAGCCTTGACTCGAAGAGTCTCTTTTGTTAAGCCATTGACCAAGCCCTATGTTACGATCCTAACAAAGACCTCTCAGATTGGTAAAGTCGTACTGCTTGCGAGAATACTCAGACCCTTGTTTACATGATGATGGTGAGATGGAGCAATTCTCTATAAATCAGCCTTTCGATGAGAATGAGAGAAAGCCCTTTTGGACCGGAAGTCCCTCATTCGACATTTTCAAGATATCCGCTTGTGAGTTCGGACTGTCTTGTCATGATTTTTCCCCAGCAAAGTTTGTAACGCTGATTTGACAAAACCATCGTGCGTGAAAATCAATTGAAATCATGATGCATGTGTATATGTATTCTTGACAATGTGCGAATGCGTATTACATGTTACTTAAAATCGTGTCTAACAGGAGACACACTTTCAGAGTTGGAGATGTCACCAGGTAAGTATATCTCTATCCCTAGGATGTCTATGACTATCTAGGTATCCCTAACCTGTTCAAGCAATTGTCAGGTCCCACATTTGATCATTTTTTGCAATCTCTAGATGCCTTTGATTGTGTTCAGGTGTCTATTGATCAAACCTTTTCAGGTACTTCTGATGATATCCAGGTACTTTGTCAAGGAACTCTTGAACACTTGAGCTAGCCCCTTTTGTTCATCAAGCCACAGATTTTCATACAATCTCGAGAAGATTCCCCCGTTACATGACTATGAGCAGGTATAGGCATGGCGGCCAAATCTTTACATATGAGCAGGTATATGTAAAGGTCGGAATATTCTTCCCAAGTATCAGGTATTCCCCCGCTACTCACCTATGAGTAGGTATAGGTGAAGCGGCCAAATCTTTACATATGAGCAGGTATATGTAAAGGTCGGAATATTCTCCCCAAATCTCAGGTATTCCCCCGCTACTCACCTATGAGCAGGTATAGGTGAAGCGGCTAAATCTTTGTATATGAGCAGGTATATGTAAAGGTCGGAATTCTCTCATTATCTCAGATGTTCCCCCGCTACTCACCTATGAGCAGGTATAGGTGAAGCGGCCAAATCTTTGCATATGAGCAGGTATATGTAAAGGTCGGAATATTCTCTCAACCCCAGGTGTTCCCCCGCAGTTCACTTATGAGCAGGTATAAGTGAGGCGGTCAAATCTTTGCATATGAGCAGGTATATGTAAAGGTCGGAATATCCTCTTGATTTCAAAAGTTTCCCCCGCAATTCACTTATGAGCAGGTATAAGTGAAGCGGCCAAATCTTTGCAAACACCTAGAGAGATGTATAGGTAGTTCGTAAGGATCGGAACTATTCTCACGAATCCAAATGATGATTGGATACGTCGAGCTTTCTTCGTGTGTTTTGACTTGACTGCAGATCACCGAAGTTCATCAACATATATCAGGCAATACCGATGGGAACTGAGCCCATGCATTTGCCAAAACAATATACAAGTTAAAGTTGTGCCTCGAATTGCATTATCTCACTCCTGTCAGGTAAGTAATTCCAGGTATGTTCTCTACTCATGTCAGCATGCATCATTTCTTAATGCATTGTAAAATGGGACTCATGATCCCGACAAAAACAACATTCATTGCATTTGCATATTTGAAATTTAGGTATCATTTAGTCTTTGAATGCAACCTCTATGAGCTCACCTTCAAAGAGGGGCAGCTGTTGACACCTAAATTTTAGCAACCATTTAGTATAATTTGCATAGAAAATTAGGGATTAATTTTTAACCCCTAAACAAAAAATATATATTTAAATTGCATAACATATAGTTTAAATTCATTTTAGATTAATTACATTTTGCATCGGATTGGCGGTGACGAACGAGCTTAAATTTCATCGAATGGGACTCGGCTCGCTTGGAATGCAAGGGCCGGGAATTACAGGTCAAACGGGCTCGGTCGTTTTAATTTGAACTTAATTCAACCCATTCTCATTAATTAATTCAGCCCATTAATTTAGCCCATTTAAATTAAAGCCTAAGCCCATTAGGATTAAAAGCCCATCTAATTGACCTAGGTTAATACTATATATATACATTATTAGGTCAGAATTAGGAGAGGGAGACGAAAATTTTTCAGATCAGAATTTTAGAGAAGGTGAGAGGTAGAGAGAGAAGGGTCGTTCTTCACAAAGAAAGAGAGAATTTCTTTTCTTTTTTTACTGCAGGTTACACAAGCCGACATTGTTGCTGCCGTGCCTCCACGTTGTTCCTGCAATTACCAACGCCCAACCACTTCAGGCCGTGTCTCTCAGCAAATCCAACGAAGCTGTTCCTCTCCGCCGCGACACGCCAGCCTTCAACGACCTTCACAGCCCCTAGGCGAGCTACTACAGCAATTCCGGCGATTTTTCAGTCCAGCTGCGATTCCCAGCTCCTGCTCCGCAGAGAACACATCACAAAAAGGACAAAATAGAACATCTAAAGACCCACGTTCCAACAGACACATAAAGGAGGACTCTTTGTTTCATCCTATACAAAGTTCTCTCTTTCTCGGTCAACACTGGACACGATACAAGAATCGTGACATTGCGGTGCCTCACCATCAAATCGAGAAGCCGTCACCATAGAGAGCTTTGCCGCTGAAGACCCGTTGTTCCAGATTGACTGGGAGCCCCACCGTCGCTCGTGTGCCGCCGCCTGGACGATCCTGTCGTCGTTGCACGCTTGCACCGCCGCTGTCCGGACAGCCACATCGGCACAAGCGCCACCGCCGGTCCGCCGTCGCCGCCGTTCCCGACATCGCGCAGCCGATCCGCCTTCGTCGTTCATCCCGATCCGCAAGTTCGAATTTGGGAATTATCTGCAAATTAGGTAATTAGATATTATCTGATATTTTTTCAGAATATTTAATTTACTAATTTGTGTGTTTGAATATTGCGTGAATATTGTGCGGAACATTAGATATATTAGGATGATTATCTGATATCTGCAATATTTTTTGAAATATTCAAAATTAGGAAACGTTCCTAATTCAGCAACGTATCTGGACAACTATCCGACCTTAGCCCTAAGGTATGATACGTGGCGATACGGAAAATCATTATCCTATCCATAATCACTTGGGTACGATAATGATTTTTATCTGCTTTCCAAATTTGAATGATCGACTTTCCACTAATATCTATAACCCTATAGATATGACCGATAGTTCGATTCTTGTGCCTAATCTGAATTTGAAACGAATCTTGTGGATTGCGTGGCTATTTTAAATGTGGATGCTATTTCTGTTTAAATTGTTTTTCCTTTTCAAACAAAAAAGAAAATTCAAAAAAATATCAGTTAGGATTTGAATTTGAGTTTTGCATGTTTAGGAATCCTAAATATATCTAGACGGTAGAGTAATTATTTAATTTAAATTAGGACTTGAGATAATCTATTTCCTAGTTTAAATTAAGTAATATTCTAATCTTAATAGATTATTCAGGTTATTTTTTTATTCCGAATTTTCATGAAAATCCCAAAAAAAGAATGAATTGTTTTATGAATTATTAGGATAGATTACATTCTCAATTTAAGTAATTTATTATTTCGAATTTTAACAAAAATCCCAAAAATAATTCACGTTAGGATATGTTAAGTTATCATAGGTTGCATGTTAATTTAGGCATATTTTTATTCCGAATTTCATCAGAAAATACCAAAAATAAATCATTTGCCCGTCATTAGAATTAGGTCACGTCGTCGCATGACATATAGTTTGCATGCTAGGTTGCATTACTTGCATGTCATTTTTGCACGTCATTGCATGTAGGTTAGCTTTCATTTAAATAAGTGAAAATCCAAAAATATTGAGTGAACTGCTTGTTAATTAGAAATCATATTAGGTTGGTTGATGTGATTTTCTAGCTAACCATGCAGATGCTTACGTTGCTTCGAGGTAAGTAATTCTCCCAATCTTGCAATTTATTTAATGTTTTGATTATTGGGTGTTACTTTGGTGGTTTGCGCACCCGCATGAACACCTCACATGTTAGTGATTAAGTTGAAATGGATCCAGACTGTTTGCCAAAATATTTTTGAAAAGAAAAGGTACCGAAAGGGCGTTAGACTAGATTTAGCGTAATCAAGTCCCCGGACTTAGAATCTCTGGTTCGTAGGAATAAAACATATCTCCCTATGTTTTATTTAGGTTTCTAATCGACCTACCACAAATTGATTAGTGGCGACTCCGAGCATGAAAACATTTGCATGATAAAAACTTAAACCCAAAGTTGCGAATTGGTAGAGCTTGGGAGGGCTCGAGTTAGGTTTAGTCCTAATAATCCATTAGCCTGAGAGGAATTTTTTAGGTCGCGACAAAATTGTTATTCTGTTTTTTTTATCAGATTGAACAAGCTAATTGGTGATTAATCAATTTGAGTAGAAGTTTGTTACGCCTGGATTCAGCTCCACGCTTCTGTCCAGTGCTTTCTACTATTTGTCAAGTTGATTCGCAAAGGTAAAATCCTCACCTGTGGTTATCGCAAAGGCAGACTTTCTTGTGGTTATTCATGGTGGACAATATGTATTTGTTCCGTAGGTGCATTATATTGTGCAGTATGCGCATAAGAAGATCATTATGAGTATTAACATTCTAGTGTCTAGGCAAGCATATTGAATTTGTACTGCTGTTTGGGTATACTTTTCAATAGTTGTTAGTGAGCAAGCTTGTTGTACCTGAATTATCTTTACAGTGAGTTATATGTTGACAATAACATCACGCCCCGCATAACATCCAAGCATATCACTCGTCAAGAAGCCGTATGTATTGTAAATGTTCTTGGAGTCGGATACCCTGCACCTTATCTTCTACTGTCGTCTCTACATGTTTTGTCATCATCAAGAAGCCGTATGTATGGACTGCCGAGGTTTTATTCAAAACTGATTCCTGGGTGCGTGTGTAACATCTGAAGAGGCACCATATGATAAATGATCTTGTTCGTGTCATCTTCCATACCTTATAATCTCCCTTAGTTCTTGTGTCGAGTGGCGTCTCCTATTGCTCTTCCTGGCCCCTTCCTCCTCGCATATTTTGCTTCTGGCGATCTGCTCACTCGGGTCATTCGAGTAATTTGTAAGCAGGTCTTGTTTCTATGGGTCCTTTGATGCAGGAAAAGCTTGAAAAGCTTTATTGATCAGCATCCGACGAACTGTGGGAACATCATCTGACTAGTGATATGCTTGGATGTTCTGCGGGGCATGATTTTTTTCTCTTCTCTTATCTTTACATGACTATGTTATTGATTTAATGCATGACTCATATGATTCTCAATCTATCAAGGTTACATGGCATCTCAAAAAGAGATATTCAATGCAAAGTGGACTGAGCCTTTAACCAACATGTTTGTAAGTTTGTTGGTTGAGGAGGTCAAAAAGGGAAATCGCACATCTTCTACTTACAACAAAGTTGGGTGGAATAATATACGGACTGAATTCATTAAACAGTCAGGATACCAGTATACCTTAGTTCAGTTGAAGAACAAGGTGAACAAACTGAGGAAACAGTATGGTAGTTTTAAGAAGCTTCTTTCGCAATCCGGATTTGGCTGGGATAACGTGAATAAAACTGTTGTTGTCGACGATCCAAGTATTTGGGAATCTCACATCAAGGTATCTTTTAACTTTTGATTATTTTGATTTCATTGTACATGTAAGTTTTAAAATGTTTCATTATGTTTTTGACATGTCATTATTGTGAAAATTGTAGGATAATAGTGAGTGGACAAAATTCAAGAAGGATGGATTTCCCCAGTATCCTAAGCTGTGTATTGTATTTGGTGGTACATATGCTTCTGGGGAGCATGCCATAGGAAATGCCGAAGATTTGACGGTGTCAGAGGAAGGTGACAATGGTGGTGGCGATGCAGACAGTGATCTAAAGGACTTGAGTGATCACCACATTGATGAGACAGTCTTTACATCCGGCAATAGTGCTGATCCAGTTCATGTGAAGCACCGTTTGGATAGGACTCCAAATGCCAAGAGGAGAAGAAAGAATACCTCATCTTGCATTGCTGACACTTGCAAAGCTATACAGGAGTTGATCAAAACTAAGACAAGTCAATCTGTGAGTGGCTCTGCCACCTCACGGGTCACAGAACCACCTGTGGACCCTTACTCTGTATCTGCCGTCATTGATAGCCTACTTAGTATGCCCGACTTGGGACCGGATCGTTATAGCAAAGCTATAGAACGAGCATGTGTTAGTGCCACATGGAGGGAGGCTTTCATCAAAACCCCAGCTGAATGGAAAAATGCACTTATTGAATCTCTTTACTAGATGTTGGGAAATGTATTGTGGATTGTGTGAGGTTTCATTTGATTGTATGACTTATGTTAGTACTTGATATTTGGTTTTTAGAGATATTGATCTTGAGACTCTTGTACTTTTGTGGTGCTAGGGGTACACCAAACTGTTTAGGTGCTATTTATATATTTGGTTTGCTTTCACTTTATGACTTATGTTATTAGTTGTGATTGGATTTTGTTTTTTTACATATCTATATTGATGTTCTTGTATTTGTTTGATAATATAGGTACTATGGAAGGGGGATCAAATAGTGTGTCTAATGGGCAGGTAGATCCAGATGAACAATTATTGAATGATGATGATGTATATATATTGATAGGATGGTTGTGCATCATTGCGGAGGACATGTCCATGTATACAAGAGAACCTATTAGGGACAGCAAACTATCAGGACCTGAATGGATAAGGGAGATTGTTTATGGACATTCAGATAGATGCTATGAAGCCTTCAGGATGGAGAGACATGTTTTTCTGAACCTATGTGAATTAATGAGGGCAAAAGGTTGGTTGAAAGATAGTCGGTTTATTAGGATAGATGAACAAGTTGGGATATTCTTATCTATGGTTTGTCACAATAACTCCAATAGAGATTTATGTGAGAGATTTCAACATTCAGGACAAACAATTAGCAATTATTTCAATATAGTGTTGAAAGCAATTATCAAACTCTCAAAGGAAGTTATCAAACCACCGTCCTTTGACGTTGTTCCACAAGAAATTCTTATGAATCCTACTCATGAACGATACTTCAAGGTATGATTTTTATTTTTTGAGTTTACATTATCAAATACATGTAGTTGATAATCTTGTATAACATTAGATTTTTATAAATGCACAGGGCTGTGTAGGTGCTATTGATGGCACCCATATCAATGCTTCCGTCCCTGTGTCTGAGCAGATTCCATATAGAGGTAGGAAAGGGAATACCACCCAAAATGTGCTGTGTGTTTGTTCATTTGATATGAAGTTTACTTTCGTGTATTCTGGGTGGGAAGGATCTGCCAACGATTGTCGGGTGCTTTCGGCAGCACTCGAGACTCCTCGACTGCAATTTCCTCGACCACCACTAGGTATTTGCTTTGTCTATAAGAAAAACTTTCTTTATGATTGTTATGATTGCATATTATAACAAATTTATATATACCATGTTATAGGCAAATACTACGTGGTAGATTCTGGTTATGCATCACTTCCGGGATTTTTAACTCCGTTTAAAGGTGAACGGTATCATTTGAACGATTATAGGGGGCGTGGAAGACGGCCAAGCACAGCAAAAGAATTGTTTAACCATAAGCACTCTTCACTAAGGAATGTCATTGAGAGGTCATTTGGGGCATTAAAGAATCGCTTCACCGTTTTGAGACACATGCCCCCATTTACAATAAAAAAGCAAGCACTTATTGTAATTGCATGTTGTGCTCTCCATAATTACATTCGTGAGGAGGACAAGATGGACAAAAACTTTTCCCATTATGGAGATCCAGACTACCCATTTGGAGCTAGAGAAGTGGAGGTTGCGGATGATATACCACTTGAGCAAGCAGCTGAGATAAACATGCTTAGGAAAAGTATTGCAAATAAAATGGCAAGGGATTACAATCTGCTCGAGATTCCATGATTTGTGTTTCCGACTTTTGTAATATTATTTTTAAATACTACATGACGATGGGAGAGGATCCTTACCTGTATTTTTGTCATTTCCTTTTGTTTTATTACATGTACTTTACTGATGGTATGACGTGAGTCAATCAATGAAAAATCTAGTAACTCAAGGTGCAATTTTAGTCCAGTCAAAATTGTTTATACAAGATTGCTTAGGTAGTTGCTTAGGGGGAAGTTGGACTTACATAAGTTTTTGCCAGCACTTCTTTGTGATACCTAAAGTTTTAACTAATAAAACATCCACAAAAATTATCTCCATAATGAAAAAAAGGAAAAGGATTTAGATGAGATTCATCTTAAAGTCTTCAATACAAGCACTCACCTAATATTTGGATTTGGAGTAATGTTTCCATTCTAATTCCAGGTTCTTCAATAGGAGCAAAAATACGGTAAAGTCAAAATATGGTATACACTGCTAGGATTGATAGAGGGAAGAGTTTGTACCAACTATATACCATGTTTATACATATTACCATGTTTCCTTCACTTACAAGAAAAAAATAAATTTGGTAAGTGCTCCATGAGAATTAATTCCAAGTTTTAAAAACCACTTCAAAAAAATTTAGAATAGAAATTTTTTGCAGTTACCAAACGCATTTCTGTTCTTTTTCTATTCCGGGAATAGAAATTTTCTGCAGTTACCAAACGCATTTCTGTTCTTTTTCTATTCCAGGAATAGAAATTTTGGACAGTTACCAAACGCCTTCAAATGCTCAGAAATTGTTTCCGGGCACAGAATCAAAAAAAATCATTTCTGTTTAGAAATAGTTTCCCGACACAGAATGGTTGTCATGCGCACCCTACGACAACCATGTTGGACAGGTAAGTGGGGAGTCGGGATTTTCCTTGCAAATTAAGAAAATTAACGTTGAATGGTCTTTGTTCTGTCCTGGACCATCGCCGACAGATCAAAAAGGTATGTATGTGTCAACATCTCCACGTTCCGAAAGAAACGGGATCGAGAACTTTGAATATTTGGACATAATGACATGGGGGGGACCACAGAAAGATATGATTCCCACTTCCAGTGCATATTCAGCTCAGATGGGTGCTTCTTACATGAGTCGAATACGTAGTTTCTTTCTTTCCTGTGTATAAGGTGCTTTCGCACCAAAAAAAAAAAACAAAAGGGTTTTGGGATTTAATCAAATTACGTCCAGATTTACGTTCTTAAAACCATCGACAACTTACACTTGGAAGGATTCAACTGTTGAAACTGATTATATGGATTTGCATTTTCTTTCTAGGTGAATAGCATACGAACCCCCTCTTAGTCGAGTATACATCCGCATGATCCTAATGTCATAAATTCTAGTAGACCCACGCAATGATGACTTCGGCTTATTTTGCTTCTACGAAGGTTATAAGCCAGTCAATGGTCAAAAAATAAGAATTCTCGAGTCCGATTCTCGGCCTTACCTAATTTACTCCAGCCGAGGCCACCAAGGAAGATGCTCCTGGAAAAATCTCTTAGCCCCTCTAAATGTGATGCTTTTAATTAGAACGAGGAAGTAGATTAAGTCTGGTGTTTGAAAGAAGGACGATGATGCTTGAAATATTCCGCCGTCATTATCAATGAGGGAGCATTCACTCGTAAAGGGGTAGCGCGTTTGATAGGCCCAACCATTTCTAAGAAGCAAGATCCTAAAACTTATGGGCTAATGTGTGCTGAAGCCCCGACCGGGCCCATTAATCCTCTTCTTGTAGTTATTTGAAAGCCATATCGATGCGGAGTTGTACCATTTTCTTCTATTCGAGTGGATTGATCACCCGTGGCGACCGTTCTTGTCGAATTCAATCTTCACGTGTCGGCCCGGTGTTTCGCTATGTAGGCCTCCTCCTCGGCGACTTTAAAGGGGGAGAAGTCGGGCACGACGGGTACATCTGCATCCGGTGCGCCCGACCCTCGTGCTTTATGCGGTTCTCACGTGAGTCGCACCGGTGCGAATCTCATAATTTTTCTTTATGGAAACCGGAGGTCAAAAGGGAAACCGTCCTTCGCTCGCCTCCGTGCAGTACTTCTGAAATGCAAAGTTGGGCAAGCGAACAATCTCAAATATGGAAAGGGTTCGTCGTGTCAAACCCCAAAAAAGACTAAGCAAAACACTGGAACTGATATGGGCTTTTCCTAAGCCCGCAGTGAGACGTGGCACCCGGGCTGACGAGAACACATAAAGCCTTTTCAGCTGGAAATTCGACCGGACATTGATCGATTCCTTGAACAGTGCACCAAACCAGCCTTTTTGCACTGCCCACGATCATTCTGATTGAATAGAACCCGGAAAATTTTCCAGCGTTCAGGACAGAAAGTTTTTCTCAGGACAGAATCCTAAATAGGCAAATGCGAATTCTGGGGACTATCCCTACTCGCTGGGAGACGATGAAAGTTCACAAAAACCAAACAAATCACCCGGGTGCTTCTGCTGTCTCGGGTTGACAGATTATTTATGAGCAACAACTCTTTGAATTGGAATTTCACTGATGCCAATTTCTAGCCAAGCAAATGGTTCCTCGTAAAGGTGCGATAGTGCAAGATAATCTTCTTTTTACTGTATTTGAAATGAGCCAAATATCTACCTCTAAAAACACTTGTTTAGGCACGGGTGTTATTGAATTTAATGAGCTTTCCTCAACGTATGATTGGTCCTCGGCAAGCCATGCGGGTGCGAGGTCAGGGGGCGTGCCCAGAGGACCTTGTCACAGCAAGCATACTATTTAGAAAACGTCAAATTATTTCTATAAAAAATTTTGGACTAAATTGGCCTAATTGGGTGGACCCGAGTCGAAAGAAAATGGAAAATCATTAGATACCCCACCGATCAGTTTTAGCCTACACTCCACATGAGTAGTTACATAATATGAAATTCATGTGAGATCCATATGATTTGACAGCTTATTGAAAAATGAATTATTGTAGATTGGAAGTATCCAAAATATTACAAAGCAAAAATTTGTCCAAGTCTTCCTGGTTTGTACTTTCTGAGACCTAAAGATCCAGGTCACGATTATTGAGGGCAACTAGATTATTTTTCAAACATCTAACTGAGTTTGATATCGAACATTATAACATTGGACATCAATCGAGCTATCAACTTTTTGATTGTTGATTGTCTAGTAAAAACAAAATCGTAAGCACGGTAGTTAATGTTCCGGTACCCACTTCACTGATGGTTCGAAATGTCGATTTCAAGTTTCCGTCGAAAATTGGTTTTACGGTATAGATGCTTATGACCATTCATTGAAACGAATTTGATCGATTCAATTGAGTTCAAATCCTACCATCATAATTCAAAAATGAATCGATCTCTCGTAAGAACGACGGAGTTGTGGTAAGCCAACGTCGGGCATATTTCAACATGAATTAGCAAAACTATATTGACTAGAGCCGTTCACATCACATCTTATTCAAATAATTAAAATTACGAAATCAAAAAGGCGAAAGAAAGAAAAGAAAATTAAAGTCCAGCAAACCCACGAGTTAGCGCTAGCACCGAGAATTACATCTTCGGCAGGCCGCTGATGACTAGTCATCATCGGAATCCTGAAAAGAACCGAAACCACAGTACAAAATCCCAAGTCTTCACCAACCTTAGCCCCTTCATTCACACTTTATTCAAATAATCACATTCATGATAAAGCCCAAAACCATGAACCAAGAACCAAGAACCAAGATTACATCTGGTGGTTCGAATTTAAGTCCCTTTATCCTATCCGCCTATTCGGTATTTGGCAACGTCCTTTAGACCAGATAAACCTGGATACACTTGGATAAATTGTCAGATAAAATATCCGACAGAGGGAGTGGAATAAACCTGAATTGGATTTTCTTTTTTTACTTTTTTTATAAATAACTTAACAAACCCTCTTTTCCAACGATGAAGTGATGAAGCAACCATCCCGATATTGCTTCGCTAGTCATAATGCGAGGATCACCACCACGAGATCGTCGTCACTTTTGACCACCGCGCGATCCTCATCAACTCCGACAACCATTGATCGTTGTCAGGTTAGCCGATTGCAGTCCAGCGATTGAGGGTAAAAAGGACCACCTGTCACCACCTCCAACGAGAGCATCTTGGCCACCGTTTGAGGACCACCACCGTAACGGCCGACCGCACCTTGCCTCTGCCCTCAACCACCGTCATCGCCTCCACGACAGCCCATCACCATTGATTCTCACTGAGCAGGCTACAGTCGTCCTCGTCATCATCAAGCCCGAGCTCGACCGATAAGGTTGATCCTTGGACCTCGAATCTGAGGTCAGCCATGCCCTAGATGTCATCTGTCCAATGCTCTGCTAACATGGCTCACTTCGACGATAGATCCTTGACATGGTTTCGACAGCGATGGTGTAGATCCTTGGTGGTTACTTTTATTAGTTTGATTCTCAAGAAAATAATCAATGTCTAATCGAACTGCAGGTTTCGATCAGTGGTCGGTGTTCTAGGCACTTGATTTGACCAATAATTTTCTTTGTGCTATGGTTATGCATTGATCGAGAAGAAATTTGGGAGTTATTGTTGCGAAACAGATGCGGAAGAGCAAACACAGAACACAGAGATTTATGTGGTTCGATCATAAGGTGATCTACGTCCATGGGCGAGGCAAGACAAAATTCCACTATAATCAAAGAGAGTACAGTTTTCAGAAGTCGAAACAACGACAAAAGCTCATGGCTCACAAAACTCTTGAAAACAAAATTCTTTCTGTATATCAATGAGAAAACCTAGCCGCAGTATAAATAGTGCTCCCAAAAAATTTCCTCGGGGGCTACGCCCCCGAACCCCTTGAAACATTAGCTCGCTTGCTCCAGCTTAGGTGGTCCACAATAAAAATTTGTTCACTTGTTATGGATTGGGCCTATCGGCCCAACTCTTCGCGTCACGAACTAAATCTCAAATTTTCCTCCACTTTTAGGTCACGCAAAATATATGTCAGGTCGGGTCATGAACCGGACCAAGTGCATAAAATTCAAGACATATTTAACAGTTATTGTTGTCTGTAACGTTTGTGTTATTTTTCTTCTATCTTTAGTTTCTTCTTTCCTTTTGAACTATTTGTTAGCAGAGCGAAAGTTTCTTCTTTTTGGTGAAGTTTAACGGACCATTACAAATTCCAATTGGAATTGCGACATGATGCATTGCGTTATGACATCAGAGAACATGTGATGGGGAAAAAAGTTAAAAGCTAAAAAATGAATATCCTCGATCATATGAACGCGAGCAAGGTAACAGGAAAAGAAAGTGCTCATTGCAATCCTGCAGAAAGAAAGTAGACTCGGAGTTCCATCTCGGAATTTAGTGTCCTTGTTGAGTCGCCGTCCTTCAACGAGCACGGCCACCGTGATTAGGAGTGCGACCACCTCAATGATGGTCACCGTTCTAGATTTAGGGAGATGCCACCAGGTTATGCCGTAGCTTGGCTTGGTGGTCTTGGTTGTCATCACCGTTGTCCTTAGGAGGTCATTGGCATGGTGGGTAGCACATCTTGATATTCGTGTTATATCCGGACATTTATCAAACATATGATATGATTTTTCACAATCCGAAAGACAATCCGGAAGATTTCTAATCCCACCTTATCCTATCATATCCCAATCCGTATCTAGACAACCAAACGCAGCTCAAATAAATAATTTGCGATTATAAAATCATCTATTTGCATCTACTGAATCAGAAAGTAGAACTATCTAGGCACGCCCACAGAGAGCGAGATTAACTTGAATTCAAGCTCTTTCCTTCTGTTTTGTTCCTCTCGGCAAATTTCAGGGGTGTTGAGGGGTGGGAGAATATAGTAAACGACAAAACTTGTGTGAGCGAACGAACCGTAACTTGCTCGGGGTCCGTTTGGGGTTGGTGGTGGGAGGCACGAGATGGGTAAGAGGGCGGCGATAGTGGCGTGCGCCACCGTGGCGGCAGCTGCTGCGGCGGGAGCGGCGGTGGTGAGGAGGAGGGGTGGTCGGAGGTCAATGGTGCTTAAATCTCTTTGGCCCCATTGAATGTTGTGCTTTCCATTGGAACGAAAAAAGGAGATTGAATGATGCTTAAAATGTTGGGCCGTCATCATCAACCGGGGGCCTTTCACTTGTAAAGCGACAGTGGGGTTGATTGGCCCAACCCTTTCCACAAAGCAAAGATCCTAAAACTTATGGGCCAACGCATCCCGAAGGCCCGATCCGACCCGACCCATCAAGTCCTCTTCTCTTAATCAGTTGAAGGCCCTATTGATGAGTTGTTGAACCATTCTTCTTTTTTCTATTTTGAGTGGATTCTTTTGAACCGTTCGATTAAATTTTAATCGAATTCAATTTCACATCTCGGCCCAATGTTTCCCTTCGTAGGCCCTCCTCAGCATCCGGTCGGCCCGCCTGCTTGCTCGTGCGCATCATCTCACACGAGTTGCATCGGCGCGAACCTCTCGTAATTCCTTTTCAAGAAACCGCGGGTCGAAAGGTCGTACGATTCGTCCATTGATGCGAGGAGGCAATTCGATTTTCATCGTGCAGAGACCCCGAATGACCAGATCAATATTCAGAACTGATACGGGCTTTTTCCAAGCCCACAGGGAGGAGTGGCACACGGACCGATGAGAAGAGATAAGCCCCCTGTTCAGCTGCAGATTTGACAGAGGACATGGATTGTGATTCCTAGAACGGTGGTCCAAAAGCAACCTTTTCGCACTGCACCCAATCATCCTGACTGAACAGAACCCGGTAAAACTTTCCAGTGTTCGGGACAGAAAAGGTCGGACTCAGGACAGAATCCTAAACAGGGCTCTGGAACAGCTCGCAAGTTGTAATGCAATCCTAAACAGTTCTCCGTATCTGCCTCTGAAAACACCTGTTTGGGCACGTGCATTATTTGATAATAAGGAGGTTTTTTCAAAGTATGGTCGGTCCACGATAAACCAAGCGGGTGGTCGAGGTCGGACGGCGTGCCTCGAGAGCCTTGTCGTAGAAGCATAATATTTAGAAAATATCGAATTATTTATATAAAAATTTATCAGGCCTGGGCGGAATGGAGTCGGAAGAAAATGGAAAACCATGGGATACTCCCGATCCACGTTAGTCCACATTTCACGTGAACAGTTAGATCATGCGAGATTCACGTGAGACCGACATGATCTGACGGCTCATTGAAAATGAGTTATTGTAGATCGAAAGTACTCAAAATTTTTTTTTTGAAAGAATACAATTTGTCCAGGTCTGCTCGTTCTGTACTTTCTTGGGATCTGAACATCTAAGTCACAATTAACTCTATTATTAATATTATTATTAAGGATGAACAAGTTGATACACGCAACCTCTAGATGATGATAATATTGATGACAAAGAATGTCTATCAAAGCGGGCTAATCATTGGTCCCACCAGAAAGTGGGGTAATCACACGTAACGAAAGTGCAACGCTATTGACCCTTCAGATTTCTATTTCTGCGGGCTCATCCGGCGATCGGATTTCCATTGCCTCCGTAGCCATCCAGCCTATCCTCAATTTCGCATCGAACATGTTGTTGGACTTATCGTTGTCTCCTCCTCCGAGCGAGCCCGATTGAGCTGTCAAAATTCTAATTCACGATTGATGATTATCTAGTATAAAAAAAATTATAGATAATTATACACATGTTTCCTTGAATTATGATTCGATGCGCATTGCCGTCCCTGAATTTTTAATTTGTTCAATATAGTTCCTGAACTTTTGGTTACATGTCCAGTTTTGTCCCTGTACTATATGAAAATGTTTAGCGTGTTCTTAAATTTGAATCAATAGGAGGGTAATATTGGACATTTTCATATATTTTATGGAATAATTTGAATATGTACCAAAATCTCAATAACCATATTGAACAAATTAAAAATCTAAAGACGACGTCACAAATTGGATTGGCCCATAGCTCAGTGATCATTTTCCCTGAAAAAAAAATTTGTAAGCAGCGTAGTTATGCTCTGTTATTCCCGTCGCGGATAATTCGGAACTTCGATTGAGTTCAAATCTTACCAACATAATTCAAAAACGAATTGATCTCGAATAAGAACGACGGAGTCGCGGTAAGCTGACATCGGACGTATTATAATAAGCCGAGTTTCGAGCTTGACACGAATTAACAAAACTATATATCTCATCTTATTTCGGATAATCAAAATCTCGAAATCAAAAAAGGCGAAAAAAAAGAGAGAAAGAAAATCAAAGACGGATAAAGCCGCGAGTTAGAGCTGGCCTAGCACCCTATATAATGATCAACTTGCAGCTGCGGAATCGGAAAGCAGCGTCATCTAGGAACGCCCACGGACAGCGAGATCAACCTTTCGTCGTCGCTCGCTCGAATCCAAGCTCTTTCCTTCACTTCCGGGTTGTCGAGGCGTGGGAGAATATAGTGAAGGGCAAAAACTTGCGTGAGTAAGCGACCCGTAACTCGCTCGGGGTCTGTGTGCTGTGGGGTTGGCGGCCGTGGGGGCGGTGGGAGATGGGTAAGAAGGCGGCGGCGATTGCCGTGTGCGCCACCGTGGCGGCGGCGGCGGCGGCGAGGGGTAGCGGGAGAGGGGTGGAGGAGGGGCGGTCGGAGCCGGATGTGAAGTGGGAGAGGGCGGCGGAGATGGTGAAGGAGCTGGAGGAGAAGTGCGGGACCCCGGTCTGGAAGCTGAGGCAGGTGGCGGACGCGATGGTCGGCGAGATGCGCGCCGGCCTCGCGTCCGACGGTGGCAGCAAGCTCAAGATGCTCATCAGCTACGTCGACAGCCTCCCCACGGGGTAACCACGTTCCTTTTTCTTTCTTTTTCATTTCTGCCCATCATTGGTTTTAGCGGCAGAACTGACGATTTACCTCAAGAACGACAGCAAATTTTTCCCGGGTCTTGTTGTGTAACGAACATTAGATTTGAAAAACTAATCCTGCGTGTCACCAGTATATTTAAAGTATTGGAAATTATGATGTTTACCTTGTGCCCGAAAATTTTAAATGAGCTAGTATGATAGTTTTAGTGAGTTTCGCAAGTATCTTTGCTTCTAAATGTTTTCATTGAGTGTGACCATTTTGTAGAACGTCCCATTGTGGTAGTGTGTTCTTGATTGACTTGTTGGAATCATGTTCTTCATTGACTTGTTGGAATTTGATTGATCAAAGGTGTTTGATTGGCAAGGAGATTATAAGTGGTGGAGAGACCTTGCTTTTGTGATCATTTAGACAGCAAAGTCCAAAAGGGAGGACGAACTTGAATTATGTTTCACTGTCTTTGTAGTCTCTCGTTCCATTTGAATTTCGGGTGGTGATGGAGCCGAAAGCGAAACAAGAATTGCTTGTATTTAGTCATTTTGATCTTCTTTCTTTTGGTTCAAATGATTATTAGTCCTTCCATGGGACGATCGACGAAAGAAGCTGATATCTGCCTCAAGTGTTTGATGCTTCCCCTGCAAAACTATGTATAACGTTTCTGGTATTTGAAACAACATTCAGGGTCGAGGGCCTTTCGTCATATTTTGAAATAAAGTTTGGGTCTTCAAGCGCGATCGCCAACAGCCTAGAGACTGTCCATACTTTTTAGCTTGCTGTTTTATTTTTTCCGTGAATGATAATCCAACACCAATTCTTGTCTTTCTTAGGGATGAGAAAGGGTTATATTATGCCTTGGATCTTGGCGGCACAAATTTCCGCGTCCTCCGTGTACATCTAGGCGGAAAGGAGAAAGGCATCATCAAACGAGAATTTGAAGAAGTTTCGATACCACCTCATTTGATGACCGGAAGTTCGAACGTGAGTCACTGTCCATCTGTATAATTGCTAATTAGTGTTCCTGTACTAATATTAGTTCTATGCCCTAAGGCTTTTCTTTTATTTCCAATTGTTTATAGGAATTGTTCGATTTCATCGCCATGGCTTTAGCAAAATTTGTTGCCACAGAAGGTGAAGATTCACATCCTTTCCCTGGTAGACAAAGGGAGCTTGGTTTTACCTTCTCGTTTCCGGTTAGGCAATCATCGATCGCATCCGGGACTCTAATTAAATGGACAAAAGGATTCTCAATAGAAGATGCGGTGATAATAACTGTCTTACTTGTTTTTTACAGCCTGTTACATTCATCCCATGACTGTCTTGTGATTAACTGCTGTTATGCCTATCTCTTACATCCTGATTGCAGATCCATCCATCCATCTCCACCCACTTATGCATGTGGATCCACTTTTGAACGGAACTCATTTTATGCTTGTTTGTAAATTTTTCTCTTTCAAGAGATGACAGTTCAACCTCGTTTATACTAGAGACTGTCCACCAGGACAGAAAAAGGAAGTTACGCGAGCTAATAGCAAAAACATGCCATTCTTATCTCAGTTGAATGAGTTTGAGGACGTGAGAATATGCCACTTGAAGTTCATTTGTGAATTGTCCAGTTGCTTACAATAAGAATTCAAGTCTTCAATCTGCATCACAGTGAGATACGAGAATCTGTCTTTGTATGGGTTATTTATATGTCTCCTTTGGATCTTGCTTATATTGCCAAATGGGTGGGCTAACTGGAGATTGTCAAGAAATGACTTGTAGTGCACTGTACGATTGA
Source organism: Syzygium malaccense (assembly GCA_031216405.1). NCBI lineage: Eukaryota > Viridiplantae > Streptophyta > Magnoliopsida > Myrtales > Myrtaceae > Syzygium > Syzygium malaccense. Next base: position 6,961,867 of record CM062255.1, read on the forward strand.
AAAATTTAGAAAAGCAAGCATAACAAGGATTTGTGCAAGTTCACTTGTAGAAGTGATCTATTATCCTGGAAGCATGAATGGCAGAATAAGTCTGTCATATCATCTGATTTTCCGACATTCTCATGTGTGGACCTATACAAACTCTGATGTCTATCATCTGACCCATGGTATTCTCTTTCCCTTATGGATATTTGAGTAGGTTGGAGAAGACGTCGTCAGTGAATTGAGTAAAGCTATGGAGAGAGTGTGCCTTGACATGCGTGTCACTGCTTTGGTAAGTGTAGTTTATTCTTTACTGTTTAGCTTCAAACAAGAGATCTTTTAAGATTTTTATGTGTTCTACTTAGTGAATTTCTTCTGCATCAATCTGGACTAGGTGCAATTATATGGAAAAAAGGAAGAAGAATTAGGTGTTACTAATGTGTGCTTAGCACTTTCTGTCAACTGGTTTTGAGTTTCATAGTCAGGATTCCTTGACTTGCTTAGTTGATGTAGGTTAATGATACAATTGGAACATTGGCTGGAGGTAGATATTACAACCCAGATGTTGTTGCTGCTGTCATATTGGGTACTGGAACAAATGCTGCTTATGTTGAGCGGATACATGCTATTCCCAAGTGGCACGGTCCTCTGCCTAAATCAGGAGAAATGGTAAGTTCTTTTCCTCCTTCATTCTTTTATCAACTGTCACGAGGATCACTTTAACATTTTGTGAGATGAGGCTTATTGGGTAACAGTAACTAGTAAACTGATAGATTTAGTTAAGTCCAAATTTCACATGATATATCAAGTTAGGAATAAGTTCAATGAAAAAAAAAAATTATTGATAAATGTCCAAATCTTCCCCATTATGCTGCTATTGCCTCGAAAATGTTCACCTTCCATGTTTGTTAGTAAACTAACAGTGTTCAGTGCTCACCTGTCAGGCATTATCAAATTCCTTTTCAATCTTCAGCACTCAACGTCACCAGTACTTCAATTTTGAGCCCTTTTTTTCTCTGTCACCAAACAAAGCCTACTTCATCTCATGATGTTGCGTAGACTGTTCTATCCCCTTGTTGCAAATCAAAGTTAAAATGATCCAGTGCTGTTACTGTGGTCTTCTGTAATCAACTTATCAAACTTGATTTCATCTCATTTCTGGATTGTCATGTTATACTGCTGGATTTATTTATTCACTACTTTTTCAAAATTAAATGCTTTGCTTGAAAGAAAATGGACTGAACTTACCGAATATGGCAAATGTATGGTGGGTGATCAAACATCTTTGTCCTTGTAGGTTATCAACACAGAATGGGGCAATTTCCAGTCGTCACACCTTCCACTGACAGAATATGATCAAACCCTGGATGATGAGAGTTTGAATCCGGGAGAGCAGGTGGCTTCACTTCTTTTTCTATTTCAACATGCCTCATGAATGTATAGTTTAAGAAAGATGTATAACTTCATTCTGTTGTTATCGGTAGACTTATGAGAAGCTGATTTCTGGCATGTATCTTGGAGAAATTGTCCGGATAGTTTTGTTGAGAATGGCTGAGGAATCAGCACTTTTTGGTGATATCGTTCCACCGAAGCTAAAAATTCCTTTTATATTAAGGTACAATTATAAATTTAATCCTCGCAGCTTCTTCATGTGGACACAAGATGGTTCAGTTTCCTTAAACTTCTGTACCAAATTTGCAGGACTCCTGACATGTCTGCCATGCATCAGGACACGTCTTCTGATCTTACAGTGGTGGGGAAAAAACTGAGCGATATCTTGGAGGTATCAGCCTATCTGCAGCTTAATATCATACCTGTGGTGTCTCTAATGGCACCGCCTTTTCACTTCTGTTCTGTCTAGTACTAATGAAAGGGTAATCTCTAATTATATCAATTGTGAAGTAAATACTACTTTCACAGCGTGGATTGATTGTGACGTTTGGATATTCAGGGAGTTAAAATCCAAATCTAACGGTCCATGTTTCTGGAACAATAAAGGATAGTTTTCTCTTGTGTGCAATTATCTACAGCTGAATCCGCAATTCCCCTTTTAATGCTTCACTTTCCTAAATTCAGTTCCCCACTTTCGGAATTGCTGAGTCCCCCTATAGTTAATGCTGATTTGTCCATCCTCAGATATCTGACACCTCCTTGAGAATGAGGAGAGTTGTAGTTGATCTATGCAACATAGTCACCACACGAGGTGCTCGTCTTGCTGCTGTCGGGATATTCAGCATCCTGAAGAAGCTGGGAAGAGATACCCTTAGGGATGGGGAGAAGCAGAGATCAGTTATAGCATTGGATGGAGGTCTGTTCGAGCACTACACCAAATTCCAGAACTGCGTGGAGGCCACTCTCAGGGAGTTGCTGGGACCTGAAGTAGCTGAGAACACAGTGATTGTGCTTTCAAATGATGGGTCAGGCATTGGAGCTGCCCTTCTCGCGGCCTCTCATTCATAATACCTCGAGACGGAGTGAACCTGAAGTATCTCGGTTTGACATGAGAATCTCAGTTTTCCAAATTTTGTATGCTTCCGCACCCTTTTCTCAGGATATCATTTGGGCCTCTTTGAGGTCTTGTTGTATTGTACTTCGAGGTGGGGTGCCAGTAATAGTCTAGCGAGCAAAGAATCGAGTAACTTTAGTCTAGATAGCTCAAGTATCCGATGAAGAAGAGATGCAAATTTAGTAAGTTCTGAATAAATGAAGGATCAGGCTCCCATTAGGACACTCTTTAGAAAGCTCCTTTTTAGCCCTTTATTACTCCCAACAAAGCAGGAACTATCTTAGCTGAAACTCTCGAGGATTTCTATTTTGTGGATGTTTCATAAGAATTGATCAATAATAGATTGTTCAAGGAGATATTGTCTTGTATCTCAGAGGCCATAATGATGAGTCGGCAAGACATTGTTACAAAGTGCCTGCGTTTCAGTTTACTGAGGGAAATTCTAAAAAATTCCGATAGCTGCTAAATCATTTCGAAGTTACCGATCGCCTTAGTACCGATCCATTATTTTGCATTATTCATGTCACAAGTTGGACAGAAGTTGCTGTAAACAGTTTTGTGCATTCGTTAGATGATGTTGTACTGCTCTTAAAACTCAATCGTATCAAGTAAACGGGTCTCATTTGTTGGTTCCTTTCGTGTCAGCATCATATAATAGGCTTAATAGCAAATGCGGCAAAAGATCAGACATTTCACAGTGATATTCACGGTACAGCAACGTCTTTCGTTGCTGATGTGACCGTCTTCTTTGAAGTCTTAAGTAGCAGGAGTGCTCTTCATCTTCTATCTTTTATTGCCTCAAAATATAGTGTGCTCACAAAGCGCACAACCTCGTTCTCTATCTATCTAGCTCAAATTTACATATCCATCTCTCTTGTATTCTGTATATTCTATCGTATACATTCAGAAACTAATACACAGTTAGACAAAACGTTTGATGCTTATCTTTACTTAGAATAAGTCGAGGAAGTTTCACAGAAATTGGAAGTCCAAATCCCTTCACCTGGCTTCTGCAACTGTTCTGGTGCTAAAAGTCAGTAAGTGTTGCGCTCGAGAACATGATAATCGCTGCGCGGCATTTCCTTGTACTTGGAATTTCCGAGGAGGGGAATGACATCGAACTCGTGTTGGGATTTCTTCTCGACATTGTAAAGCTGATCGCTGCATTTGAGTAGCAATTGCAGTACCTCCTTCATTGTGGGCCTTGTGGAAGGCAGAGTAGCAGTGCAAAAGATCCCGATCTTAAAGACATTGCTAATTTCATCTAGGTACGAGTCGTCCTTGATCCCCTCATCTATCGCATCAGATACCGGCTTGCCATCTTGGACGTGACGCCGTGCCCAATCAGCGAGGCACATGTCTTTGGTCCCATCGTTAGCCTCACTGCCGGTGGTCAGTTCCAAGAGAACGACTCCAAAACTATAAACATCGATCTTCTCATTAACTCTTGTTGTATGGGCATACTCTGTTATTCAACAAAGAAAAGGCAAGACAAAACTAAATATTCTTGCTGGTAAGATATGAGGAAGGTGAACTTGCATAGCTGAAATGAACTCGTGTTAAGTGAATAGACAAACCTGGTGCAAGATAGCCGAAGGAACCGGCAACGGTAGTCATCGTAACGGCTTCTCCGTGCTTGGCCAACATCCTTGCAAGGCCAAAGTCAGCAAGTTTTGCATTGAACTTCGAGTCTAAGAGAATGTTGCTCGATTTCACGTCTCGGTGGATGATGGGCGGTGAACAATCATTGTGCATATAGCAAAGCCCTTGAGCGGCTCCTAGCGCAATCTGTAACCTTTTGGGCCAATCCAAGAACATATTGTTGGCTACACCTGAGACGGGTGATGATCTTTTGGTCTTGTGAAGCCAATGGTCCAAGCTGTGATTTTCCATGTACTCGTACACTATGAGTTTCGAGTTCTCACAAGAAATACAGCACAGCAATTTGACAACGTTCAGATGCCTTATGTTCCCAAGTATCTCCACTTCTGCTAAGAATTGCTTCTCCAGCTTCTCGTCCAATTTTCGGTTATTTGAAATCCTTTTTACTGCGACGGTCTCACCTGAATGATTCACGATAATTCTGTATACTTTCCCTGATCCGCCACTTCCGATCACATTATGCTCCTTCAATCCCGACAGAACATTCGATTCTGTAAAATTCAAACTTTGGAATGGGGTCAATTTCGGAGTTGGATCAGATCTGTCTCTCTTCTTTCCGGAACCTCTGATTGTGAATACCACCGCCAACAAAATGAACATCGCCGCTGTGATGGCCAAGATCACAATCAAGGCGAGATTGGTCGGCGAGCCTTTGCTCGATCTAGGGGATTGGGAATTGCAGACATTGAGCCTCATGAACGAATTGGATGCACAGAGGCCCGGGTTGCCCAGGAAACTGGCGTCATACGCGGGCTTCTCTAACTCGTCTGGGATTTGTCCACTGAGGCGATTGGAGGACAAATTGAGAAGGTTTAGCTTCAGCTGGCCGATTTCAGGAGGAATCAAGCCGGACAGTTGGTTTTCAGACAGGTCCAACTGCGTGAGTACTGGTAGCAGACCGATTTTGCTAGGAATCGGTCCCGACAATCGATTGTGACTTAGATTCAGAGTGTTCAAGGAGTTCCACGAAACAATAGCTGTGGGAAGATTCCCGGAGAGCTCGTTCTGACCTAGCAAAAGCGACGTCAGAGAAGGAAGCTCGGTTAATTCAGTCGGAACGGTGCCACTGAGGAGGTTATGACTGGCATCAAACATAACCAAGTTCCTCCACGAAGACACTGTGCTCGAAATCTTGCCGGAGAATCTGTTGTTGCTCATCTCGATCCGACCGAGCTTTGGGGACAGCTTCTCGGGAAGCTCACCAGTTAATCCATTATTACTCAAGATCAAAGTCGTCAAGTTCGGTGACATCCAGAGTCCACCAGGCACATTGCCGGTGAATCCATTGTTGTTCAATCTCACCATGGACAAAGTACTGCAATTTCCGAGTGACTCTGGCAGCTCCCCGCTGAGATTGTTGTCCAGTGTCGCCAACCCGTACAGCATGCTGCCATGGCACAGTTGTTCCGGCAACGTGCCAGTCAAGTTGTTGAAGGACACTTCAAATCTTAATAGTGCGGAAAACTTGCCAAAGTCTGGGGGGATCGTGCCTGATAAATTGTTGTTGGACAGCCTGACATCAGACAAAGCGGGAAGATGACTGATACCTTCCGGGATTTCACCGGACAATTGATTGAACTCTAAATTCAAGCTGGATAGAGTCTTGAGCTTCCCAAAATCTTCAGGTATGTTCCCCGTCAAATTATTAGCAGACAGATCGATCACGCTCAGGTTCGCGGAGCTCACTACCTGAGGGATCGACCCGGACACATTAGTGTCGTACACGTACAACTCGCTCAAGTTCCTCAGAGCGAAAATGCTGCCCGGGATCTCTCCTGTCAGTAGATTCATCCCCAGATCCAAGTGCTCGAGAGCCTCCATATTCCCAAACGTCTCAGGGATTCCACCAAACAGGTTTGTCTGTGCCATCGAGAAGAACCGCAGCTTCTTCAGGGCGGTGAAGTTCTGCGGTAGCTGCGACGGCACAAACTTGTCGTTGTACTCGAGCCTCAGTTCTTCGAGATCAGAGAGGCCAAAAATCTCGTTAGGGTAAGTGCCATTGTACTTGGACTGGTAAAGGTGAAGGATCCTCAGCCTCCGCAGGCTCGCGATCGATGCTGGTATGTCGAATGAGAAGCTGTTGGCGGCGAGAATCAGGACCTGAAGATTAGCCATGCGGTCGATATCGGATGGAATAGGACCTTCGAAGTAATTCTGGGACAGGTCGAGGTACACGAGCTTGGAACAGTTGTAGAGAGCCGTGGGAAACTCTCCAGGAATATTGTTGTTGGAGACATTGAGCTTGGTCAGATTCTTGAGGTCGCAGATGAATGGGGGGATCGCATAACTTATGTTCAGGTTGAAGAGGTTGAGCTCGGTGATCGAGCCGTCTTGGCAGGTGATCTCGGGCCATGCGCAGTGGGAGGATGAATTGGAGGCGACCCAGTGGGCGAGGGAAGATGGGTCTTGCCAGGATTGCCTGAGCTTCAACAGGACCTGCTGCTCTTGGTATTGGATTTGAGACTCGGCAACATGGAAGAGGGAGCAGAGGAAGACGAGACAGGGGATGCAGAAGAAGAAGAATTGAATGCGAGGAGGTGGTGAGGTTAGTCTCGGCATAATTGAAAGTCGTTCAGAGTCTTTTTCTGGTTAGACACTCTCCGGTGTTCGAGCTAGAGATCGATCAGCTCGACATGAAGCAAAACGTGATAGTTTGCTTTGTTTATTGCTCGGCAGAGCCCCAAGGTTTTTAACCTCGTTTCAAAGTGCTAGAATTTGGCGGGTCCTAAGATATGATGGGTGTGGAATGCATTTGTTCCTTCTTGTTCCTTTCCTTTTCGCTCCCCTAATGTCTCATCTCTGTCGACGGATGAAAGAGGGAAGAGTCAAAGAGACGACGTTATGAATTATGGCAAAGATCGAAATTTGACGGACTTTATTGGGTGGCCAATCTTGGCTTATGCCGATATATATTCCGAGCAACACAGCTTCCACATATCAATTTCTACTCTCCTCAGACCCTTGATAAGGTAAGGTTAGCATTATAGTTACCTCTATCGCATATATGTATGTTCACATTTATGGATGGTGACCTATCTCGGTTCACTCCTTTTCGTTTCAAGAAGGAAAAAGAAAGTGCAAGTACGGAACAGTAATTATTACAACGCATGCTATCGGATCAATAAGAATTATTTAGAGCCATAGATAAATCGAAAAGTTTCGATGTATATCATTCCGTTGAATTTCCACGTTCGTCGGACATTTAGATTTCTCAAGACATTTTGAGGGAAATTATAAGAACCCTCTACTGAATCCCATCGAAAAACTCGTGCTTTCGTGCAATTATTATGCCGTAATTGATTTTACCCGTTGCGATCAATTGTAAGTAAAGTCTATACAATATTTTTATGATAAATACCAGTCTCTCGTCTTGCCCTAAGCACAAGCGTATAACATCGATCACCTATAGAGATAGGTTTGCCACCACGTTATCTGTTGACCCTGCGAAAACCTTCAAAAACGGGGGGGTACGTGGTTACCTGACCTACACACGGCTTAGGAAATTCAAAGGAACAAGTAGAAGCCCTCCAAAGTTGAACGTTGAACGTTGACCGGAGACTTTTTTTTTTTTGGGAGTTGGTTTGAATAAAGAGATTGGAACATGTGAAGCAAGCAAGATGCAGGACGATTTCTGTTGGATTTCGCTACCTCGCACTTTGAATTAGATTTAGCTTACCATGACTTGTAGGATGTGGGCTTTCCAGAGAATCAATCGATTAGGATCGATTTAAGTATAACTATTCATCTCTTACCAATGTATATATATATAAAATTATTCCTCGCCTACTCTTAAAGTTTTAATTTAAGATAAACGAATCGGTATGTTTGCACAAAAAGGTAATTAAGTCGTCGACATGGATGAACACGTGACTTGAGCGTGGAGGATAATTGACCATGTGATGTCGTTGATGACCACATGGATTGTCATCGATGTTAGTGTACATCGGTGACCATTATTGAGTATTTGTCGATATACGGTGGCGAATGGTTAACGATAGTCGATCGCCCTCACTATCGTGGAGCAGTTATAGATTTGAAGTCATCGAAGAGTCAAGGAATGGAGGTCGTGGAGCAAGCAGCGTACGATTTTAAAGGAACAACCGCTTGGGAAGAGTGTGTACAACATTTTTGGAAATAAAAGAGCATGGCTACAACTGCCGGAGAATTGGTCAGAGACGATTATAGCACGACCACTATAAAAATCGCCGTTCATCTATTGGAGACCCCTCCTCCCACACATCATTAAAATATGTCTCGAGTTTAAGTCCATATACGAAATCCGATTCGAGATTAATTATTAATTATGGAGGCTTGAATATTCGGAATTGTATATTTCGTGGACGTTCGAAATCGAGCGAAGCGAAAATACGAATTTCGGAATTTAAAACAACAAAAGAATCCACGACCGAGTTCGGATACTAGCTTTCCTAAGGTGTGTTGAGGTCTTCGGCCACTGAGATTTCGGTCAAATTGGAATTTCCTGCACATTGACTGTAATTGTTCCTTCCTTGTTGATATCTCTTGTTAGACCCCACGTTGGAAACGGAAAGTAGACAGAATAAAAATGTTCTTTCCTATTTTCTATTGGAGTCACGGTCAAATTTGGAAAGTTTATCATTGACTTGGAGTGGAGCATTCTTTGGTCAACTTGAATATATAAATATATATTTGGTTGCTGAGTTTTTTTAGCCGCATGTTGATCAACGCACGCATTGAATACTTGAAGCGCCGCTCGTTTACGAGTGCTTGGTGTGCGAAGACGTGCAAAGGGAGCTCGCGAATTGTATTCATAAGTCAGTATTCGAGTTATAAAATCTTGTGTTAAGATTTATGTGTAATTTTTTCGTGAGATTGAGATATTATTTCGTGAGAAATTATGGGGTTAGACACTATTCGATTTATTGGGTGGAATTGTGGCTTGCGAAATACTTAAAGTGTTGGAGCGATATCCTCTGTATCGCTTGATCTATAGTGGAATTCGTTGCTGCTCTTTCTGTGGACGTAGATCACTATGACCGAATTATGTAAATCTAGTATCCGATTTATTTTCTTATTTGTCTATTTTATTATTTGATGGCTTGCTTCCGCAACACATACGAACAAAATAAATATGTAATATTTCAATTATCTTGACTTTCCTGCATTGTATTTTTAGTTTTCATATTCGCGTTGTTTATTAAATTCCGGCATGTTTCTTAGCTCTAGTCCCTAGATTCATGTCGTCAATTAAATTTTATCGTAGTATCTTCACGTTATCAAGCTTTGTCGACAATTAAATTTCAACATAATTTGTTTGCGCTTTGTTCTATTGAAGTGATTGTATTCTTCAAACCTTATCGTCGATGGCATTACGGCACGGATTATGTTTGTATAGTGTCTTTCAAAGTGAAGTTATTGATTTCCTTATCTACTTTTACAAGACATAGCTTTATTTCAGTCGCCACCAATTATTTTACAAAACGGGTCGAAGTGATCTCTTATAAACATTACTCAAAAACTGTAAAACAGTTCATGGAAATACATACTATACATCAATTCGGCATATCTGAAACTATAACCGCCGATCAAGGAACTGTTTTTACTGGTCGGGAGGTGCTGGACTTCACAAAATCAAGAGGTATTAAAATGATACACTCAACACCCTATTATGCTTAGCAGAACCCAAGATTTCTAACCCTGTTTTTAAAGTCTAAAGTTTGGCGGGTCGTGCGCTCATCTCAGTCAACGGATGAAAGGGGGAAGAGTCAAACAGCCATTGATATTCCATTTATCTTGATATTGCTCCGGAATACGCTTACATAACACCAAGGTACCTTTGATTCCTGTGGTCTATAACCAATGCAAGAAGGAAAAGTCGGAATTTTCAGGACCAGTTTAACAGCCCATCATTTGTTAAGCCAGAAAACTACAAGTTTGTTCCTCCGTAGAAGGCAAAAATCTTACTAGTTTAACATGTTACTCCTTTTAGAAGCGTTCTCGCAAAAATGAAAAATTATAGCGTAAATTTTAATACATATGCTGAATTGAATATGGACCGACAAATTTTATTAGATGACCAATCTTAGCTATGCTGATGTCTAATCCAAGCAACAAATAGTTTCCATGTATCAATTTCGACTCTCCTCAAAGCCTGTGATGATGCTAGCTTTAGAATTACATGTATCGCATATTTGTGTATTTTAAATTATGGATAGTGACCTATATTGGTATAGAAAAAAAATTTGTATAGTTGCGTATCAATAACCAACGGAACCTGTGCTATTAGATCAACACGAGTTTTTTAGAGTCATAGACGAATTTAAGAGTTCGATATATATTATTCAATTGAATATACACAACATTTAGATTTCTTAAAACACATAACAAAAAATCGTGAGAACTCCACACCATGTCCTATTGGAAAAACACAATTTTTCTCAGAATTATTGTTGTTGTGATTGGTTTTGTGGGTCGCAATTACTTACAACTTACAAGTTAAATCTATCCAAAATTAATTTCCAGACACATGCCGGTCATTCACACGACTTCGTGGGAATACAGGAAAACAGCTAGAAGCCCTCCAATGTTTGAACGTAGACTAGTCTCTTTTGTTCCTTCTTTTCAATAGGTTTGGTCGATCGGGTCTTGCCTCATCCCTTTCATGGAAGACCTTGGCTTGCTTTTCCTCCCCTCGCGCTATGAAGTAGGTTAGCTAACAACAGCTTTGCCTTCCATGAAGTACATTTGCACGTCGTGTGCTTTCCATATAATCAACCAATGAAGATTAATGTAAATATGAGTATTCATTGCCTACTCTCATTATGATGTAGAACAGTTAGCCTGTGATTATCAATGATGTAGAACAGTTAGCCTGTGATTATCTTGAACAATATGATCGCTGTAATCACCGAAAATCTTGACAGTTTTTCTGATTTTGGAAAAGTGTTCGAGCTGGACTGTGATGCTTCCGGTGTCGGGATTGGCGCTGTCCTTTCCCAAGAAGGTAAGCCTATAACCTTCTTTAGTGAAAAACTTAATGAAGTTCGCCGGCGTTGGTCAACGTATGAGCAGGAATATTATGCTGTCGTGCGAGCTATAAAGCATTGGCAGTCCTATCTTTATCAGCGGGAATTTGTTCTTTACACCGATCATCAGGCTCTTAAATATATCAAGAGTCAGAAACACTTAAATCAAATGCATGCACGATGGGTTTCTTTTCTGGAGCAATTTAATTTTGTGCTTCGTCATAAAGCATGCCATTTAAATAAAGTGGCAGATTCGCTGAGTCGACGTGCTGCGACACTCGTGACCATGCGCACTGATGTTGTCGGTTTTGATCACCTATGTTCTCTTTATCCTGAGGATGATAATTTTGGTCAGATATGGGAGAAGTGTTATGAAATAAGTTGTTATGGCGATATGATAATTCAAGAAAATTTCTTGTTCTTTGGCAATAGATTATGCATTCCACGTGGCTCCTTACGTGAACAACTCATTCGAGAGCTTCATGGTAGTACTCTCGGCGGACATTTGGGGCGAGATAAAACTATAGCCTTGGTGGAGGAGCGGTACTATTGGCCTCAATTGAAGCGAGACGTGGGGCGATTTGTCAGTAAATGCTACATTTGCTAGACCGCTAAGGGCCACTCTCAAAACACTGGTCTTTATACCCCATTACCTATTCCTTCGGGTTCTTGGGGAGACATATCGATGGACTTCGTGTTGGGACTTCCTCGCACTCAACGGGGTTTAGATTCTGTTTTCGTGGTGGTTGACCGATTTTCAAAGATGGCGCACTTCATCCCTTGTAAGAAAACTTGGATGCTTCGCATGTGGCAAGTTTATTCTTTCGTGAAGTAGTTCGTCTCCATGGTGTGCCGAAGACAATCACTTCCGATCGTGATACGAAATTTTTGAGCCATTTTTGGCGTACTTTATGGCGTTTGTTTAGGACTCATTTACAGTACAGTAGTTCTTTCCATCCCCAAACGGATGATCAGACGGAAGTTGTGAATTGTACTACGGCGGATATCATTCGCTGCCTCTGCAGTGATATTGCCTAAGCAGTGGGACTGGTATCTTGCTCCTGCTGAGTTCGCTTTCAACAACTCGGTTAACCGCTCTACTAGTACATCTCCCTTTCAGGTCGTTTATGGGCGTACACCACAACATACTCTTGACTTGGTTCCCTTGCCCAAGATTCCAGGCTATAGTGTCGCGGCAGAGAATTTGGTGACTAGAATTAATGAAGTCCAAGCTATTGTGGCTAGTCAATTAGCTGCTTCTAATTCAAAGTATAAGGAGGATGCTGACAAACGGCGACGTTCGAAAATTTTTGCGGTAGGCGATGAGGTAATGGTTTTCTTGCGAAATGAGCGTTTTCCTGTAGGTACCTATAATAAACTGAAGCACAAGAAGATTGGTCCTTACTGCATCCTGAAGAAGATCAACGATAATGCCTATGTAATTGACATTCTTGGTGATCTCAACATTTCCCCTACATTTAATGTGGCAGACTTATTTGAGTATCATGCTTCCGATACACCCCTCTATCCTGATCATAACTTGAGGGCGAGTTTTTCCGAAGAGGGAAGGAATGATGTAAAACAGTTAGCCTGTGATTATCTTGAACAATGTGATCGCCGTAATCACCGGAAATCTCGACAGTTTTTCTGATTTTAGGAAAAATAACCATTTAGGCAGTTTCCTATATTACCATTCGGGCAGTTTCCTATATTATCATTCAGGCAGTTTCCTATATTATCATTCAGACAGTTTCCATTAGTATTAGGAGTTCTATCTCTATATATAATATGTCTGTCTTGTAATCAAAATTACAATATTATTGAATAAAAATTTTGAGTTCTTTGGAGTTGTTCCAAATTTACGCTTTCTCTCTGCGTCACATTATCTTCTTCTAAAATTTTAATTTAAAATTTAAGATAAGCAACTTGCAATTTTAAAATTGAAAATAAAATACATTGAGCTGCTCGCGGTTACATTATAGTTAAATGAAATAGCTATAGAAATCAATCCATTATTAGGTAGTAGTATGGGTGAAGATTGAAAACTATTCGTCGGCGCAGGCATAACCCCCTCCATCCATAAAGTTACAATTACGTATTTGATATATTTATTATTTGTTTTTCTGGAGGAAAATTGGAAAATAATACAACAAGATGTACGTAAGTCTACACAAATATAGCTTATCTATCTGCAATCCTGTTGCATGACGTAGCAGGATCTTTAATCACCCATGCACTCAACAATCAGTACAGACTTAATGATGTTCAACAAAATTATCTTGTCTACTCAAACTATCAGTATACTTTATCTGAAAAGTAACAAGATTTCGCATGAACATGATGGTCTAAATTATCGGCAATTACGTGCTTCAATAAATTTGGGCAATACATAAATCTGATCCAAACCACACACATGTGAAGCAAATAGTCTCTGTAGAGAGCCATAGTCCCTGGCCCTACAAATGGACACTTTTAAGAGTTGGGTGGATGATATGAAATTTGACTTGCTTAAAAGAAGGCAAGAGATGGAGGAGTCATTTATCAAAGCAAACAACGGTTTTTGTTGACTTCAAACATAAGAGGCAAGACATGACCTACCGCGCATTTGGGAAAAGTTTTTGCGTAAATGCAAAAGACTTCTAGAGTAGATGGTTTTCACAAATGCAACAAATGCATATTGTGATATTCTTGAATTAACTCACTGAGGTATTATCTGCTTTGACCCGTCCCATACCCATACTGAGCCTTGTGATTTTGTTCTTTTATGTACAGGTGAACATCTTTACTGGAGATTACCTATCTTGATAGTGCTATAATTTGAGCATGCTTAACTTTGGAGTTTCAAAGCAAAAGTCGTCGTTACGTCAAAAGCCATCTTAGTAAGTTAATTTCAGTTTTCACATATATATCTAAAAAATGCTCTATCTCTTATCGGTGTACAGTTTGGTTCATTCCCGCCCTTTTTGCCATCCTAGAAACCTATCAGGAGCTATTCCTTGTCTAGATCCTCTAGCCCCGGCGACTACTCTCCACCCTCATCGAACCAAGTAGTTACAAGTCCACTAGCTTCCGTATGGTTTGTCCCCTAACCACACACCTATTGAAGGGGGTCCCGCTCTGATATCAAAATGTGACATCCTTGGATTAACTAACTAAGGTATTGTCCGCTTTGGTCCGTCCTATATCGAGCCTCATGGTTTTGTCTTTTCGCGTATAGGCTAGCATCTTTCTCCAAGGTCACCCATCCTGACAGTGCTTTAGCATGAAGATGCTTAACTTTGGAGTTCTAAAACAAAGTTTGCCATTACGTCAAAATGTGCCTCCGTGAGTAAATTCCAATTTTTACATATATATATATATATATATATATATATATATCCCAAAATCGCTCTTTCCTTGTTTGATATACAGTTCGATTCATTCTCACCTCTTTGCCATCCTAGAAGCTTGGCAAGAGCAGCTCCTTGTCTAGGCTGTCATGTCCTGACCACTACTCTCTACCCTCGTCGGATTGGAACTACACATATAGTGCTCGGTAAACACATTTTGTAAACTTTGATATTCGATCGAAAAAGTATTTTAAAGAAAAAAAAACAGGCTAGGATGAGCTCGCTTAAGGGCCGACCCAGCTCAATTGAGGGCCGTCGTGAGCCCAACTAAGGGCTCCAAGGTCGAGACACCCCAGGCATGGCCACACTGGGGTCGTGCAACCTCGGTGAGCCTCGCGATGAATAGATCTATAGTGAGCATCGACGGGAGATCTAGTGCCTTGACAAGACTCGTGACCGGCAACACGACCCTTGGCGATTGACAACAGATATGGAGTGAAATAGTACCTGTGAGAGGGAGAGATTATAACTGAGGGCAACACATGCATAAGAGATATTAATGAAGGCAAGATTGGGAAAAAAATTCATTAAACCCCGAAAGCAGAAATTTTGAAATGTTGAAAGCCAATGCTAGTCCCAAGTTGTATTGGGCTTTTTAGCAATTACAAAGCTGAACTTTGGCTTGGAGGCCTTTGCGGTTGTGTCACTTAATGCCTCAACTTTGGGACAAAGACCTTTAGAGGCCCAAAAGACTTTGTGAATGCTCTCTCCAACGCACCCTTAGATGATTTACTTTTGTTTTTCTCCCTCCCCTCCTTTCCTTTTTCTTGGGGAAAATAGTTTTGCTAAGCTTATCTCCCAAATTTTTATGAATTACTTCTATGACATTTGGAATTTTTTAGGTTCAATAATATTATTTGGGATGTAAAGTTAAACATTAATTAACTGGGAGTATTGGATGGCACGCATGGAATCTCAGGTGGATTATTAATTTTGTGACATACGGAAAGTGTGAAGGATGATTTTCGTGACCCTAATTGCCCTGAGTTTGATGCGTTAAGATTGAATTGATAGATATTGACACGTGCGTTGATGGTGTAGAGTGACATAATTGATTTATCACCATATTGATTGTTGAAAGGGACTGATATGCTCCGAATTACATATTTGATGATTTTCAAATTGTAAACTTACCGAGTTGACATTTTCCTAATGGTTGATATCTTTTCGCCATTGGATCAACTGATGAAGTGGAGACAAGACCCACAAAACCATGAAGCAAGTAGGAGTGTATGAAATGATAATCTATTTTAATATGCTTTGTGCACTCATGGAAAAAATCATTATATGCTATTTGGATTGTGATATTGGCCAACAATATCACCTAAAACGGGTGAATCGGTGATTTTAAAGAACTTAACAAATAAATAGGGAATTAGAACTGTCAAGTGAATATGGGTGTGACAGTGAAAAACAGAGTGATATGAAGAGGTTTCGATAACATCTAGGAGTAGGAGTGTAGTAATGAATATGAGCAGGATTAGTGAATAGTGCACTCAAAGTTTAAAGTAATTTGGCTTATTTTAAGCTTATGTCAACTCTCCTAGCTAACGGTCTACTAGATGGATTCCACTAAAAATCTTCTTGAAGTTATACTAGAATGTGCCGTTAAATATGACGTCATAGTGACATCAGCAAGCCGCAGGAGGTTGTCACACAAGAGACACTTGGGTGCGTGGTCTCACACGCAGAAGACTTGGATAGTGCGTGAGGGCACGTGGGGGAAGAACATCAGAAGTACCAAAAGTTGTGTACGGAGCCTACTTTGGTGCCACAAGTTTCATTTGGATTATTTAAGTGCCAAAATTTTTTAAAAACGATCACTTAAGTGCCAACTCCGTTTAGGTTGGCCGGACATCCGACGTGGCATTTTTTTTATTAATTTCTGAAGCCGATGTGACTCGCTGGAGATACAGTCAGCTCGTACAGCCAGCATTTTTTATTTTAAATAAATTTTTTTCTTTTTTTCTTCTTTTCTTTTTTTCTTTTCTTTCTTCTTCCTTTGGTCACCGCCGGTGGCCGGCCACCGGCGGTGACCAAAGGAAGAAGAAAGAAAAGAAAAAAAGAAAAGAAGAAAAAAAAGAAAAAAATTCAGAAAAGCACTTAAAAAATCTAAATATATACGTGGAAATGCCACCTAGACTAATTTTTAAAAAAAAATCCAACTAAGATTAAAAATTTAATTATGAATGCCACGTATTAATTTGGCCGGAATATCTCGCCGTTAGCACCAAAGTGATAATTTTTCCTCCGATTTGGCATTTAAGTGATCCAAATGGAACTTTTGGCATCAAAGTGAGCTCCGTACACAACTTTTGGCACTTCTGCTGTTCTTCACCCGAGGACGCGTGGTAGTGGTTCCGGCGACGGCATTTGCTGGGTTGGACTCGTTGAAGGATGAGGAATCTATTTCTGGTGTTTGTCGTAGAAAATTGCCGACTAATGACTATGGAAAGGCACTTACAGGCGACGACATCAGTGGACCTTGGCGGCGCATGGTGGCATGTGCGGTGGGTTCCGGAATTTGTTGGTGACCAATTTTTTAGGGTCTTGTTTGTCTGAGGATAATGAGTTTGATGATGTTGTTTGTTTTTCGAATTTAGCAGTGAGATCATCTGAACAACAATCAAGGGCAGTGGTTTGGTGACGCACGGATACTCACACGGGTGTGGCAACATTGCTATAATACCATATGACTCAATAGCAGCTTCCTTGGACAAAAGTAGTCCAAGTAGCTCCGATATCAAGTTAAGAATAATGTAAAAAACTGAATCGGAGAATTTTCTGTATATTTTGATGTGTTATAGGCTGTTCTGGATGACTATCTAAAGTAAAAAAATATATTATAACATAAAATACAATCAATTAAAATTAATTAAGGAAGATAATTATATCTCTAATGGACACAATAATTTTCCTCGTTTTAGGAATTTCCGTGGAGGGGCGACGTTGAACTTGTGTCCGGACTTCTTCTCGACATGTTGCTACATTTGAGCAGCACTTGCTGTACCTTGTTCATTGTGGGCCTCATGGAAGGCAGCGTCGCAGTGCAAAAGATACCAAGCTCAAGGACGTTGCTTATTTCACCTAGGTACGAGTCGTCCTTGATCTCCTCATCTATTGCATCAGATATCGGCTTGCCATCTTGGATGTGATGCAATGCCCAATCAGCGAGGCACATGTCTTCGTCCCTGTCGATAGCTTCCCTCCCGGTGGTCAGTTCCAATAGAACGACGCCAAAGCTATAAACGTCAATCTTCTCATTAACTCTTGTTGTATGAGCATACTCTGTTATTCAACAAAGAAAAGGCAAGACAAAACTAAATATTCTTGCTGGTAGGGTGTGAGGAAGTTGAGCTTTTGTAGCTGAAATGAACTCGTGTTAAGTGAATAGACAAACCTGGTGGAAGATAGCCGAAAGAACCGGCAACACCTGTCATCGTTACAGCTTCTCCGTGCTTGGTCAACATCCTTGCAAGGCCGAAGTCAGCAATTTTTGCATTGAACTCGGAGTCTAAGAGAATGTTGCTAGATTTCACGTCTCGGTGGATGATGGGCTGTGAACAATCACTGTGCATATAGCGAAGTCCTTTAGCTGCTCCTACCGCAATCCGCAACCTTTTGGGCCAATCCAAGATCATATTGTTGGCTACACCCGAGACGGGCGACGATCTTTTCGTCTTGTGAAGCCAATGGCCCAGGCTGTGATTTTCCATGTACTCGTACGCTAGGAGTTACGAGTTCTCACAAGAAATACAACATAACAATTTGATAATGTTCATATGCTTTATGTTCCCAAGTATCTCCACTTCTGCTAAGAATTGCTTCTCCATCAATCCTTTTCACGGCGACAGCATCACCAGAATGATTCACAGTAATGCGATATACTTTCCCTGATCCGCCACTTCCAATTACATTATGCTCCTTCAATCCCGGCATAATATTCCGTTCCGTAAAATTCAACCTTTGGTATGGGATCAGTTTTGGAGTTGAATTGAACCCGTCCCTCTTCTTTCTGGAAGCTCTGATAGTGAATAGCACTGCCAACAAAACGAACATCGCTGCGGCGATGGCCAAGATCACGATCATGGCGAAATTGGTACGGGATCGAGAATTGCACATATTGAGCTTCATGAATGAATAGGATGAACAGAGGCCGGGTTTGTTCAGGAAACTGGCCTCAAATGCGGGGTTCTCTAACTCTTCATTCTCTAATTCGAATGGGACTCGTCCGGTGAGACGGTTGCAGGATAAATTCAGAAGGGTCAGCTTCAGCGAGCCGATTTCAGGAGGAATGGAGCCAGACAGTTGGTTTACAGACAGGTCCAGCCGCCCGAGTACCAGTAGGGAACCGAATTCGCTAGGAATGGGTCCCACCAATCGATTGTGACTAAGATTCAGAGTTCTCAAGGATTTCCATGAAACAATAGCTGTGGGAAGATTCCCGGAGAGCTCGTTCCGACCTAGCAAAAGTATCGTTAGAGAAGGAAGCTCGGTCAATTCAGTTGGAACTGTGCCACTGAGGAGGTTATTACTGGCATCAAACACCCCCAAGTTCCTCCACGAGGACACTGTACTCGGAATCTCGCCAAAGAATCTGTTGTTGCTCATCTCGATCCGAGTGAGGTTTGTGGACAGCTCCTTGGGAAGTTCGCTAGTTAAACTATTACGACTCAAGATCAAATACGTCAAGTACGGTGACATCCAGAGTCCTCCAGGCACGGTGCCAGTGAATCCATTGTTGTTCAACATAACGACCAACAAAGTACTGCAATTTCCAAGTGACTCCGGCAACTCCCCGCTGAGATTGTTGTCCATAACCGCCAACCTGATCAGTGTGCTGCCATGGCACGTTTGTTCGGGCAATGTGCCTGTCAAGTTGTTGTAGGCCACTTCGAACCTTTTGAGTGCAGAAAACTTGCCGAAGTCTGGGGGGATCGTGCCTGATAAATTGTTGTTGGACAGCCTGACATTGCTCAAAGCAGGAAGATGCCCAATACCTTCTGGGATTCTACCGGACAATCGATTGAACTCTAAATTCAAGTTGGATAGGTCCTGGAGCTTCCCAAAATCTTCAGGTATGGTCCCCGCCAAATTATTGTCTGACAGATTGATCACGCTCAGGTTTGCTCCGCTCATGGCCTGAGGGATCGACCCGACCACATTAGTCATGTACACGTAGAGCTCCCTCAAATTTCTCAGAGCAAAAATGCTGCCCGGGATCTCTCCCGTCAGTAGATTCATCCCCAAATCCAAATGCTCGAGAGCCTCCATATCACCGACCGTCTCTGGGATTCCACCATACAGGTTCATCTGTGCCATCGAGAAGAACCACAGCTTCTTCAGGGCGGTGAAGTTCTGCGGTAGCTGCGACGGCACGAACTTCTTGTTGTACTCGAGCCTCAGTTCTTCGAGATTGGAGAGGCCAAAAATCTCTTCAGGGTAAGTGCTGTTGTACTCAGACATTTAAAGGTGAAGGATCCTCAGCCTCCGTAGCCTTGCGATCGACACTGGGACGTCGAACGAGAAGCTGGTGGCGGCAAGAATCAGGACCTGAAGATTAGCCATCCGGTCGATGTCGGATGGAATAGGACCTTCGAAGTAATTCTGGGACAGGTCAAGATACACGAGCTCGGAACAGTAGTAGAGAACTGTTGGAAACTCTCCAGGAATATTGTTGTTGGAGACATTGAGCTTGGTCAGATTCTTGAGGTCACAGATGATTGGGGGGATCGAATAATTTATGTTCAGGAATACAAGGTTGAGCTCGGTGATCGAGCCATTTTGGCATGTGATCTCGGGCCATGTGCATTGGGAGGATGAATTGGAGGCGATCCAGTGGGCGAGGGAAGATGGGTCTTGCCAGGATTGCCTCATTTTCAACAGGACTTGCTGTTCTTGATCTTGGATTTGAGACTCTGCAAAATGGAAGAGGGAGCAGAGGAAGACGAGACAGGGAATGCAGACGAAGAAGTGAATAGGAGGAGGTGATGAGGTTAGTCTCGGCATAATTGAAGGTCGTTCAGAGTTTTTTCCTGGTTAGACACTCTCCGGTGTCCGAGGAGGTAGAGATCTATCAGCTCAACGTGAAGCAAAACGTGATAGTTTACTTTTGTTTATTGCTTCGGCAGAACCCAAAGGTTTGTAACCTCGTTTCAAAGTGTGAAATTTGGAGGGTCCTTAGATGATGGATGGGTGTGCATGAAATTGTTCATTTTTTTTTATCTTTTCCATTTTGCTACACTGATGTCTAGTCTCAGTCAACGGATGAAAGAGGGAAGAGTCAAAGAGCCAATGATAATCCCCTTAATATAGTTACAGAACATTAGCCATAAGAAAGAATGCTATAAGATCAATAAGAATTATTTAGAGTCATAAACAAAGTGAAGAGATCAATGTCTATCATTCAATCGAATTTGCACAGCGTAGTTGGACATTCAGATTTCTTACAACAACTGAAAAAGAAATAGTGAGAACTCCACATAGAGTCTTACAGAAAAACACAAGTCTTCGTACAAGTATTATTGTTGTGATTGGTTTTATCCGTCGCATCACTTACAAAATAAGTCTGTTACGTAATCACCTCATTTACACACCTTCGAGGAAATTCAGGGGAACAACTGAAAGCCCTCCAATGTTTGAGTGTAGATCAGTCTCTATTTTTCCTTTCTTGTTGACCGGGTTTTGTTGGGTTTTGCGTTATCCCCTTCTTTGGTTTGGAAACAAAGAATTGGAAAATGCAGCTAAGCAAGCAAGATGGTGCAAGACCTTGACCTGCTTTACGTCCCCTCACGATGTGAAGAAGATTAGCCACAACAATCACGATTTGTACGTTGTGTACTTTCCACATAATGAACCAATGAAGATTAATCGAAATAAGAGTATTCATCGCCAAACCCTCAGCACCTCCTTTAAAATCTCAATTTAAAATTTCAAAATAAGCTGGTTGCAATTTTAAGATTGAAAATAAAATATATCAAGCTATTCACGGTTATAATAGCTTTGGAATCTTGCAAATTAGTCTGTAATTATTTAGCAATACGGGCGAAGATTAAGAGCAACTCGTTGGTACAGGTAAAAATCCCATCCATCCATAAAGTTACAATCGGGTATTTGACACTTCCATTATTTCATTTTTCTGGAAAAATTAGAAAATAATACAACAAGATGTACGTAAGTCTAAAATGAATATAGCTTATCTATTTGCAGTCTTGTTACATGATGTAGCGGGATCTTTAGTCACTCATACGCTCGATAAGTAGTAAAAACTTAATAATGTTTAACAAAAAACACTTGTCCACTCAAACTATCATCATATTTTGTCTGAAAAATGACAAGATTTCGTATGAGCATTAATAGTCTGATTTATCGACAATTACATGCTTCAACAAATTTGGGCAATGCATAAATCTGATCCAAACCACACAAACGTGAAGCAAATAGACTGTGTAGAAAGAGATAATCCCTTGCCCTACAAATGGTCACTTTTAAGAGTAAGGTAGATGATATGAAACTCAACTTACTAATAAGAAGTCAAGAGAAAAAAGAGTCATTTATCGAAGCAAAGAACGATTTTTGGTGACTTCAAACCTCAGAGGCAAGACATGACTTCAGTGCATTTGAGAGAGCGTTTGGTAAAAAGCCTTCGCATAAATACAAAAGATTTTAGAGTAAATGGTTTTTACAAAATGCAAATAGTGTTTAGTACACACTTATTCTACAAACTTTGATATCCAATCTGAAAAAAAAAAAACATAATCTGGATGAGCTCGCTTAAGGGCCGACCCGGCTCAATCGAGGGCCACTGCAAGCCCAGGCAAGGGCTTCAAGGTTGCGCAACTCTAGGCACAGTAACGCTGGGGTCACTCAACCTCAACAAGCCTTGCGACGAGCAGATCCGGAGCCTTGGTGAGCCTCGCGACCCTTGACAAACAAATCTGGAGCCTCGATGAGCCTCACGACTGACGATAGACCAACAGATCTGAAGTGGAAAACAATACCTGTTTTTTTGCTAAAACAAGCGGAAAACAATACCTGTTGGAAGAGGGAGAGAGACTGTAACTGAGGGCATTACATGAATGCGAGATATTAATGAAGGCAAGATTGGAAATAAAAACTTCTCTAAACTCTAAAAGCAACATTTTTCCAAATGCTGAAAGTCAATACTAGTCCCAAGTTACATTGGGCTTTCAGCATTTACAAAGCTTAACTTTGGCCTAAAGGCTTTTGTGATTGTGTTACTTAATGCCTCAACTTTGGTACAAGAGCCTTTAGAGAGCTAAAGAACTTTGGGAATGCTCTCCCAAATGCGCCATTAGATGTTTTAGTTGAGTTTTTCTCCCTTTATCCCTTTTTCTTGGGCGCATCAAGATTGATGCCATCCTAGCTATACAGTTTCATAGGGACGTCTCCCAGATGTTTGTGTAAAATGTCACTAAACCCTAAAAGCAACATTTTCCAAATGCTGAAAGCCAATACTAGTCCCAAGTTACATTGGGCTTTTAGCATTTACAAAGCTGAACTTTGGCCTAAAGGCTTTTGTGATTGTATTACTTAATGCCTCAACTTTGGTACAAGAGCCTTTAGAGAGCTAAAGAACTTTGGGAATGCTCTCCCAAATGCGCCCTTAGATGTTTTAGTTGAGTTTTTCTCCTTTTATCCCTTTTTCTTGGGCGCATCAAGATTGATGCCATCCTAGCTATACAGTTTCATAGGGATGTCTCCCAGATGTTTGTGTATTACTTTCTCATGATTAGGTCTTGCATTAAAACTTATTGATATTAGAGATTCTTAAGAATGGCTTTCTTATGATTAAGTCTTACTGTGAAATTTATGCTGGGATGTTGATTTTTTCCGATGCGTTGAGTTCTGATTCTGTCCACCAACTCAGGTAGCTCAACTTTTGGAATTGGAGCTGAGCAATGCCATCCAATAGGGCTAAAACCAGGTCACGAGTTGCAAGGTAGGAAAACGAGTTTGTTTTGGTTAATGAAATATGTGGATTATCAAACCCACTGAGAGACAAAGAAAGTTTACAAAACCAGACAACTTCACCGGAGAGCTTCTACTGTCTCGTTTTGGCGGCCGTAATTATGAAAGATTAGATCTCAACCGTTCATTATGATTATTTTAAGAATCAATGAGCAGAAACTTTTTAGACCATAATTCTGGTAAAATATATCTCATTAATGCTCCACTCTAATCAAAGAATGATTCCTTCAGGGTTTTTATTGGGAATCTTAAAGAAATAAAAAGACACTTGTTTAATTGGATTAGCAAGATATCTACCTCTAAAAGCACTTGTTTAGGCAAGTATAAGATCGAGTATAAGGACTTTTCTTTAAAAAATGATCGGCCCTCGGCAAACCAAGCTAGGGGTCGAGGTCGGAAAATCATGCCTAAATATCCTTTATCATATCAAGCATATTATTTAGGATATGTTTAATTTTCTTCATAAAAAAAATTAGACTAGATAAGCTTGGTTGGGCAGGCTGGGACTCGAAAGAAAATGGAAAAATTATTAGGTACCTTTGGCATATGCTAGCCCGTTTTGCAAGAACTATTAGGTCATGTGGGACCCACGTAGGACCCACATGATCTAACGACTCGTGTAGAGTGGGCTAATGTATGTCGAGAGTACCAAAAGGATAATGAAGAAAAAGTTTGTCCAAATCTGCCCGATCTATACGTTAGGGATATAATAGATCTAGGTCACGATTAACTTTATTTTCTGCTTAATACATCGCATTGTGTTATGTATTATTATTAAGGTGAAACGGCTTGATACGTACCTCTAGAATGCAAATTATAATGGAATTAACGATTAAATGCACTAAAAGTCCTATAAACTTGTCAAGTTTGTGCAATTAAGTCCCTTCGTTAGTTTCGTTCAATTTAACTTACAGAAAAATGTTGATGTGACATTTTTTTTTATTAATTTCTCTCTTCTACGTGGCATTTTGCTACGAAGGTCATGAGAGAAGTGGAAGTGTTGATAATATTTCCTGTTATAACATATACCATCCTTACAATTTGTAGTGATGTGAATGTAGGCAGTTTTAGGAATCCACAGTTCTCTGTTTTGATGTGAATCTAAGCAGTCTTATTTGAATAAAATCAATGAAGCTTTGAGAGGAATTCACTTTCGAGACGAGATTTAACGGGGAAGAGGTGGGCATTTGGTTCGATTATTCAGGGGTGAACTACTGGTGGATTTCGGAACAATCTGCATAGATATTATATCACATACTAGCATGATCTGCATAAATTTTTCACAGGTTATCAGCAGGTGAAAATCATTCGTATAAAAGTCGATCCTGCACATTAGGGCCTATGGATCACAAAAGACTTGCTTATTTATTTTTTATTTTTTTTAATCAAAAAAAGACTTGCTTACTTGAAGGTATAGAGAACTGAAATTTTACTCCTAGAATCATCTTTCACATTCAACAGATTCCTGAATTCAATGTGCATAGTGCAAACCAGCACCATGAGTCATAGCTTGAAGCCTTGTTCAGGTCAAGAGCAAACCACTCAACACATAGCACCGAGCTTCACTTCCAAAAATCATCTTTTTTCTCGGTGGGTTTCAACTGATGAGCAGAGCTGATGGCGCAAAACATTAAAATACAAATGAATGCAGACACGGGCGATTATTAAGAAAAGATAAATCTACTTAACAAATACTAATCATGCCATCTCACAGTTATCTCCGAAAGTTCTAATCACCAAAAACAAAAGCAAAAGAAAGAAAGAAATGAACGAACTGACAAATTTCCTATTTAAGTTGCAGAAAAGTTCGACAATAAAAAGAACTCACTAACAAACAATCCAGAGTTCCAGCAGCTACAGATCCATGACTCCACCGAGTACATTTTGTTAACTTCATAATAAGAAAAAAAGAATATAAGAGCACTAAAGATATGTTTGTTTGAGTGGAAGAATTTTCTGTGAATTAGTTTTCTGGACTTTAATGCGTTTGGTTTGCTAAAAATGATCAGTTAATGAAAAACCATTTGTGGTAGGCAAAATGCATTCATAAACTTAGGAAAATGAATTCCTAACTTGAAATGGGGAAATATTTTTCTGTAACAGGATTTCTCGGAAAACAATTTTCTTTGTCGTTGTTAGAAATATGATAAAGAGGGAAGAATTCTAATATTATTTTTAGAGGGTTTTACATTATGTTAAGCATATATATTGTAATTCCTACATTGAAAAACATAATATAAACAATTCATTATCCTCTCAAACATGGTATTAGAGCTCGGCTCTCAATAGGTGATGGGCTCTTCAGCTCCCACTGCAACTCTAGCATAGACTTCCCAAGGTAGTTCATCTTGTTTAATGTCTACATTGTCAGACTCTTGGGGCATAGACTCTGGAGCCACTCATCATATTACGGGTAACCCTAAGCTACTGTCTTCTTTTCATTCTACAACTCCTGGTGTGTCTAATTCTGTTACATTAGCCAATGGTTCCCAATCTCATGTTAATGGTACTGGAGTTGCTCAATTAAGTCCTCTCTCTCTATCATCTGTCTTACACCTCAAATCTCCATATAATTTGATTTCTATTAGCTCATTGACTAAAGTATTGAATCAATATAATATCTCTATTAAAACTTTAAGATCAGATAATGCAAAAGAATATCTTGCCTCCACTACTGTTTTTAAATCCTTCCTTGATTCTCATGGTATTATGTGTCAAACATCATGTTCATACACTCCACAGCAAAATGGTGTAGCCAAACGCAAAAATTGTCATCTCCTTGATGTTGCTCGTTGTCTTATGTTTCATATGCATCTCCCTAAACATTTTTGGGGCCATGATGTACTTACAACTTGTTACTTAATTAACTGCCTTCCAACTTTTGTTTTTCAAGGGGAGACACCATTTTCTATCTTACATCCAGATCATCCCCCCTTTGCATTACCTTTGCTTGTCTTTGGTTGTGTTTGCTTTGTTCATCGTCTTACTCCTGGCTTGGATAAGCTAGATTCTCGTGCCGAGAAATGTGTCTTTGTAGGATATTCTCATACTCAAAAGGGCTATAAATGTTATAGTCCTACTCGTCGTCGTCTTTTTGTGTCAGCTAATGAAACTTTCTTTGAGGATCAGGCTTATTATGATACCAAGTCTACACCTGCGATAGCTACTAAGGGTAGTGAGTGTGTCCTCCCTGTACTTCCTCCACTATTTGTACCTCTAGCACCATCGACAGGATTTCAGTTTGCTGAGCGCACATATCATGTGACATCCTGAAAAATAGTCCATTTGGGATTTATAAAATACTGAGTTTTATGAATGTACTCGTAGTTAGTTCTCGCCCGGAACTGATCATTCCGGGGATGCTAACCATTAGGGAAAGGCTAATTGGGGAATTAAATTCGTACGACTAAATGAAAATTCGATCGTGAATTGACTTTCGACCATAAAATCGTCGAGGTGATATTTTGAGCCACTGTTGGCCGATCCAAGGATAATCAGGGATCGATTCGCCACTGTCACAGTAGTGGATCGCGGGTGATACCGCCGGATCACAAAATGAATTGACGAATGATCCCGAACCTATACCGAACGATCGTGGCCCACGGATTTAGTAATTGATCCTCGCGATTTTATTGACAATCGAAATCGTTACGGTCTGAATAAATTGCACGTGACTCGATTTAGTATCAGTCACGGGTCGAATATGCGAATTTTCCCAACGAGCCACCCGTTAGCCTGAAAAACGCTCGAGTTGCGCTTAATAAAATTTGATTATTAAATTAAGCCCAAATTGGACGTCGTAAAATTTGGAAGTCACAACGGGACGTTAGGACGACGTTACGGATGGAACGTGCAAATTTGGGTGTGCTCAATTTCTTCAGAAAAATTCAATTTCGACGAGAAATGGAGAAAGTGACCATTTTGCCCTTGGGAATTAATAAAGGGTTAGTTTTATGGGCAAATGACATTTTGGTAATTTTACCCTAAAATTTGAAAAAGATAATTTTGCCTTTGGACTTTTTGAGAAATTACAAGATTACCCTTGGATATTTTGGGTGAGATTCAATCTGAGCCGTTGGTTTTAAGATAAGATCGAATCTGGACCGTTGGATCAAAAATGTGAGAGAGGGGTATTTTGGTCAATTGCCGTTTTGATCAAAAGTCACTATTTTAGTCTAGACCCACTCTCTCTCTCTCTCCTCATTCCCCCTCTCCACCGTGAAGCCCCCCCAACCGTGAGCTCTCTCTCTCTCTCTCTCTCTCTCTCTCTCTCTCTCTCTCTCTCTCTCTCTCTCTCTCTCTCTCTCTCTCTCTCCCTCCCTCTCCCTCTCTCCCCTTGGCCGATCGTCGCCAAGCCGCGCCGCCGTTCGCCGCCGTCCCTGCCGATTGCCGCCGCTATTCCGCTCTAGCCGCGCTAGTCTAGAGTCCGGTAAGTCGCAATCTAACCCTTGCCTAGGACATCGGGTATTAACGGGTTCATTTAGACACGGTTTAGAGTTAGATTAGGGGCTGATTGTGATGGATTTAAGTGCCGGATTTGTGAACGGATCATGGCTGAGAAGTGGGTTGGATTATGGTGATCTAGAGACCAATTTAGAGGCAAGTTAAGGCTGATTTGTGAGCTGGGTTAGAGCTGGAACTTGAATTTTTGAAGTTCGGTGTGAATCGCGGATTCGCGGTCACTGTACGTCTTCGATTTGCTTTTCTTGTAGAGAATTTTGTAGGCCGAATTTGAGAAAGTTTTCTTCATGAAAGTTGCTCCCAACATCTTGAGGTATAACATATTTTAAATTTGGAATTTTTGGAGGTCATTTGGGTAGCACGAAAACCCATTTTCGGACCGTATTGAAGCTGCCCGGAACACTGCTCATCCCGACCTCCGGGTCTGTTCGAATTTTTATAAATTTTTCCAGGCCCATTTTCAAAATACTTCCTTCACAAAACGTGTTGGGGACATTTGTGACTATGACATATAAAAATTTCAAGGCTTTTCAAGGTAATTTGGGCATTGAAAGAAATGTATTTCGAGTACAAAATGGTCTATTAGAGCGAGTTGATTTTCATCTGACTTCAAGTGACCAAAAGAGGTGTTTACAGTTGGAACTGGATTTCGAGTTCTACACAGAAAATGTTTATCAAGATGTTTTACGCAACATATCCAAATTTCAGAATTTTTGGAGCCCGTTTACTATTTATTTGAATGGGATTTCGGTCACTGTATAAACTGCCCAATTTCACCCCGATTCTTTGGATGTTTGTTTTTATGAGCGGAATGGTGGGGGTGTCGGGGTTGAATAGTTGCTGCCTCGTGACCAGAATTTAGGCTTGAATGTGTGTTATATGAGTTGATTTGAGGATGAAATGAGGATGTTTCGAGGCTGGAGTGAGACTGAATAGAGTGTCGGATGTTGTGGGATGGAATTGGTGAGCTTAGGGCTTGATTAAGGACAAATGGTATCGGTTTGGTGTGTGGTAGTATGGCTAGATTGTGATGTTTAATATGCTTGGAAATGTCGAATTTATGCCTATGAACGTGGCTATGTTTGTGTGCCCATGAGTGGCCTTATGTGTTTATTGAACCGTGATTTGATGGATTGAAATATGCTTGATTACGTGCACGTGTGGGCCGGACTGAATTTAGTTGTTAAATTGGCCATGTCAAATGCTTAGTGAGCATGATTTGTGTGTGAATTGATGTGTGCACGGGCCACGTGTGATTGGCCAATTGAATGTGGCAAATGATGGCTGAGCATGTGCATTTGCGAAGTGAGCATGAGGCGTGAGATTGTGTGTGGCCGTGTGATACGTGTGAAATGAGCGGAATGAAGGTACAGGAATGTAGGATTGATTGGAAAAGTGATACCCTGAGGCGTGTTCGTTTACGCGGGGTAATTTTCGTCCTGAGGCATGTTCGTTTACGCGGGACGATGCTGTCCCTGACGAGGTGACGATGCCCGTCCCTGATGAGGTGACGATGCCTGATGAGGTTAGAAGACCGTTGGCCTGATGCGTTTTACGCAGGCACGGTAGAGAAGGAAAGTTGAGAATGTAGGATTCCGTCCTTAGGCGTGCTCGTTTACGCGGGACGATGTCGTCCCCGATGAGGTGACGATGCCCGGCCTGACGCGGTGACAATGCCTGATGAGGTCAGAAGACCGTTGGCCTGATGCATTTTACGCGGGCGCGGTAGTGGTGGAAAAGTTGAGAGTGGGCCGGATTTGGTTTGACGCGTGAGGTTTGTGAAAGTCGATGCATGGCATGAGTTAGTGTACGAGTGTGGTTTGCCTCGCGTGATATGGTGCTGGATGAGTATGGATATAAATGAATTGGCTGTATTATTGTTTGATATGCATGGATGTGCATGATGGATCCCAGGTAGGATCGCATGTGATTGTTAATACGATTGTGTGGACGTTGTTTGTATGTTGCTTGATTCGGTGTTTGGACTTGTTTGGAATACGTGGTAGCCTAGGTAAGGTTTAGGTTGTGAACTTATTGAGAAGTGTCTCATGATTATTTCAACCAAATCATTTCAGAGCACCTGCCCGAGTCTTGAACCTTCCGCCACTGTCACAGCGTTTTGGGGCTGTTATGCACTCTGATCATGATGTTGTAGGATAACCCGATCGAGATTGAGGCCGAATCGGAGCTGTCGGATGAGCATGTGCCTGATGAGGATTCCGAAGAGAGTGAGTTAGAGTGGACTCTTTTTGTGATATCGGTGGTTTGAAGTTTAGTAGTCCAGTATGCATATTTTGCTTTGTGGTTTGTAAATGGCGGTTGTGGCGTAAGTTTATATTGTAAATGGATATTGTACGTAATTTGAGGTATAGTATATGACTTAGTGGTTTGGCAATTTATTCTCCCTAGCACCCCAGGTAAATTATGGTTTGGGTGTTTGATGTTTCTGCCGCGATTAAACTCTGATGGGTTCGTTTGGGTTGGCGACGTTTCCTGGAATGTCGCACTAATTTGACCGAAGAGGGATGTCACGTGCTCGATGGGGTTCGGAACGTGACATCCTAGTTGAATTGGTATCAGAGCGAGGATAGCTCGATCTAAGTCGGTCGAAGCCTGGAGTGATAAGGAGTGGGAACCCTGGGGTAGCCATCTAGGGTAGCTGTAGTTGGCTAGGGAAACCTTAGTGAGCCATAGGTGTGTCTAGCGCTACACGTATTTCCATACTGTTGTGGTGATTGTTGATTGAATTGAGTGTTGTAATGATTGAAGTGCAGGTGCGTCCGGACCTGAGGTATGTGCTCGAACCTCATTGATTGTGATTTGGTGTTGTGATGGTAAATTGCCTACTAAGTGAATTATTGATGTAAATCACTGCCTAGGATTAGACTGGTATAGTTGGCCTAGATTTCTAATTCCTGTATGGAATTATAGCAGGTAGGAGAGTGATAGAAATTGGGATAATGAGTAACGAAGAAAGAGGTGTCGGAAGAGGAATAGGAAGAAGTATAGGAAGGGGTGTAAGAAAATGAGTAAGGAGTCGAAGTGGTGCTCGAGCTAGAACTGTAAAGGACCCTAGAGTTGATATTAGAGCTGTAGAGGATCTCGGAGTTAACGCTAGAGTTGCAATAGACCCCAGAGTCGATGGAATTTTAAGGACCATTGAGGAAGTTGGGACTTTGATGGGCAGGCAGACTCAGGAGCGATATGCCACTATTGCCCAAGCGGTTGAGGCCATTGTAGCTGTTGTCATTAATGGCAATAATGGAAATCAAGGACAGGGGCAGGTAAATGAGAATCAACTAAATGCATCAGCTAGTCGAGCAGTTTCTGAAGTTGAAGCCCCTTAAATTTGATGGTCGAGGCGATCTTGAGGTTGCATCACTTTGGATAGAAGAATTAGAAAAAGCCTTCGAGGTATGAGGGTATACGGATGAGGAGAAAGTAACGTTAGCAGTGTATCAGTTACAAGGAAATGTAAATGACTAGTGGAAAGCCACCAGAGGAAGAGTGTTCCCGGTTGATACCGCCCCGACTTGGGCGATGTTTGTGGAAACCTTTAATGGTAAGTATGCCTCTGAGAGTGCCCAGGAACAGAAGTTGGCGGAGTTCATGAGGCTTCGTCATGAAAGTTGCTCCTAACATCTTGAAGTATAACATATTTTAAATTTGGAATTTTTGGAGGTCATTTGGATAGCACGAAAACCCATTTTCGGACCGTATTGAAGCTGCCCGGAACACTGCTCATCCCGACTTTCGGGTCTGTTCGAATTTTTATAAATTTTTTTAGACCCATTTTCAAAATACTTCCTTCACAAAACTTATTGGGGACATTTGTGACTATGACATATAAAAATTTCAAAGCTTTTCAAGGTAATTTGAGTATTGAAAGAAATGTATTTCGAGGACAAAACGGTCTGTTAGAGCGAGTTGATTTTCATCTGACTTCAAGTGACCAAAAGAGGTGCTTACAGTTGGAACTGGGTTTCGAGTTCTTCACAGAAAATGTTTATCAAGATGTTTTATGCAACATATTCAAATTTCAGAATTTTTGGAGTCCGTTTACTATTTATTTGAATGGGATTTCGGTCACTGTGTAAACTGTCTAATTTCACCCCGATTCTTTGGATGTTTGTTTTTATGAGCGGAATGGTGGGGGTGTCGAGGTTGAATAGTTGCTGCCTCGTGACCAGAATTTAGGCTTGAATGTGTGTTATATGAGTTGATTTGAGGATGAAATGAGGATGTTTCGAGGCTGGAGTGAGACTGAATAGAGTGTCGAATGTTGTGGGATGGAATTGGTGAGCTTAGGGCTTGATTAAGGACAAATGGTATTGATTTGGTGTGTGGTAGTATGGCTAGATTGTGATGTTTAATATGCTTGGAAATGTCGAATTTATGCCTATGAACGTGGCTATGTTTGTGTGCCCATGAGTGGCCTTGTGTGTTCATTGAACCGTGATTTGATGGATTGAAATGTGTTTGATTATGTGCACGTGTGGGCCGGACTGAATTTAGTTGTTAAATTGGCCATGTCAAATGTTTAGTGAGCATGATTTGTGTGTGAATTGATGCGTGTACGGGCCATGTGTGATTGACCAATTGAATGTGGCAAATGATGGTTGAGCATGTGCATTTGCGAAGTGAGCATGAGGCGTGAGATTGTGTGTGGCCGTGTGTAGGTGTGGACATGTGATACGTGTGAAATGAGCGGAATGAAGGTACGGGAATGTAGGATTGGTTGGAAAAGTGATACCCTGAGACGTGTTCGTTTACGCGGGATAAGTTCCGTCCTGAGGGGTGTTCATTTACGCGGGACGATGCCGTCCCTGATGAGGTAACGATGCCCGTCCCTGACAAGGTGATGATGTCTGACGAGGTCAGAAGACCGTTGGCCTGATGCGTTTTACGTGGGCACGGTAGAGAAGGAAAGTTGAGAATGTAGGATTCCATCTTGAGGCGTGTTCGTTTATGCGGGACGATGCCGTTCCTAACGAGGTGACGATGCCCGGCCCGACGCGGTGATGATGCCTGACGAGATCAGAAGACTATTGACCTGATGCGTTTTACGCGGGCGCGGTAGTGGTGGAAAAGTCGAGAGTGAGTCGGATTTGGTTTGACGCGTGAGGTTTGTGAAAGTCGACGCATGGCGTGAGTTAGTGTGCGAGTGTGGTTTGCCTCGCGTGATATGGTGCTGGATGAGTATGGATATAAATGAATTGGCTGTATTATTGTTTGATATGCATGGATGTGCATGATGGATCCCAGGTAGGATCGCATGTGATTGTTAATACGATTGTGTGGACGTTGTTTATATGTTGCTTGATTTGGTGTTTGGACTTGTCTGGAATACGTGGTAGCCTAGGTAAGGTTTAGGTTGAGAACTTATTGAGAAGTGTTTCATGATTATTTCAACCAAATCATTTCAGAGCACCTGCCCGAGCCTTGAACCTTCCGCCACCATCACAGCGTTTTGGGGCTGTTATGCACTCTGATTATGATGTTGTAGGATAACCCAATCGAGATTGAGGACGAATCGGAGCTGTCGGATGAGCATATGCCTGATGAGGATTCCGAAGAGAGTGAGTTAGAGTGGACTCTTTTTGTGATATCAGTGGTTTGAAGTTTAGTAGTCCAGTATGCATATTTTGATTTGTGGTTTGTAAATGGCGGTTGTGGCATAAGTTTATATTGTAAATGGACATTGTACGTAATTTGAGGTATAGTATATGACTTAGTGGTTTGGCAATTTATTCTCCCTAGCACCCTAGGTAAATTATGGTTTGGGTGTTTGATGTTGCTGCCGCGATTAAACTCTGATGGGTCCATTTGGGTCGGTGACGTTTCCTGGGATGTCGCACTAATTCGACCGAAGAGGGATGTCGCGTGCTCGATGGGGTTCGGGACGTGACATATCATCAGTGTAATGCAGTTCCTACCACGATGGTACAGGTCCCATAGACGTTTGATTCATCTATTCCTTCACCAGTTGTCGCACCATTCTTCGATCTTGATCAACCCATTGCTCTTCGAAAAGGTACAAGATCTTGTGTTGGTCGTCCTAGGGATCACTAGCTCATTATTCTGATCTTTCTTCTTGTCTTTGTACTCATCATCCCATGTCCAATTTCATATCATATGATCGTTTGTCTCCTATCTTTTCTACCTTTGTCTCTTCTTTGTCCTTTATCTCTGTGCCTAGCAATGTTATTGAAGCTCTTGCTCATCCTGAATGGCGGCACGCCATGGAAGATGAAATGAAGATACTTCTTGAGAATCGTACTTGGCAACTCACTCACTTACCTAATGGGAAACAACCTATTGGTTGGTGTTGGGTTTTTACCGTTAAGATTCACCCTGATAGTACCCTTGATCGATTGAAAGCTAAGTTGGTTACCAAAGGATATACTCAAACATATGGTATTGATTATGATGACATTTTCTCACCTGTTGACAAAATTCCATCTGTTCGTGTTTTTATTTCCATAGTAGCACACTTTGGCTGGCATCTTCATCAATTGGACGTAAAAAATGCCTTTTTACATGGAGATTTAGCTAAAGAAGTCTATATGGAGCAACTACTTGGGTTTGTTGCTTAGGGGGAGAATCTGGTATGTTGTTTACATAAGGCCTTATATGGACTTAAACAATCTCTTCATGTTTGGTTTGGTAAGTTTACTGATGTAGTTACCAAGTTTGGGTTAAAACAATGTCAAGTCGATCATTCAGTATTCAGTTTTGTATCCTCAGCTGGTTGTGTACTTCTAGTGGTATATGTGGATGATATTATTATCACCGGTAGTGATTCGGATGATATCTAACGACTTAAACAGTTTCTACATACAGAATTCGATACTAACGATTTGGGACGTCTACGATATTTTCTTGGGATTGAAGTTGCGTATTCACAGGCAGGTATTAATTTATCACAACGAAAATATGTAATTGATATTCTTAATGAGGTTGGATTTCTTGGAGCAAAACCAATTGAAGCACCTATGTAGCCTAATGTGAAGCTTGATGCAGAACATGGAGAACTGTTACATGATCCAGTGAAATATTGAAGGTTAGTGGGTAAATTCAACTATCTCACTGTCACAAGACCTGATATATCCTTTGCCGTCAGTGTAGTGACTCAGTTTATGAGTTCTTCTCACACTACTCATCGGGATGTTGTACCGCGAATTATTAAGTACTTGAAGGGAACACTAGGTAAAGGATTACTTTTTAAGAGTTATGGTCATTTGAACACTATAGGATACTCTGATGTAGATTGGGTTGGATGCCCTACTGATAGAAGATCTACATCAGGGTATTGCGTATTTTTGGAGGCAATTTAGTTGCTTAGAAAAGTAAGAAACAACATGTGGTTTCTCGATCAAGTGCTGAAGCAGAATATAGAGCTATGGCACATGCGACAGGTGAATTACTCTAGCTAAGGATGTTATTGTTAGAAATTGGTGTGTCAATATCAGATCCATCAATATTATATTGTGATAATCAATCAGCTATCCATATTGCGAACAATATTATTTTCCATAAGCGAACCAAACATATTGAGGTTGACTGTCACTATATACGAGAGAAGGTCCAGAAAGGGGAAATTACTCTTCAACATGCAAGGACAGAGGATCAACTAGCGGATATTTTTACTAAATCTCTACGGGGGAATAGAGTGAGTTTCCTGTATAACAAGTTGGGACTATTTGATATCTACGTCCCAACTTGAGGGGGAGTATTAGAAATATGATAAAGAGGGTAGAATTACAATATTGTGTTTAGAGGGTTTTACGTTATGTTAAGCATATATATTGTAATTCCTTCATTGAAAAACATAATAGAAATAATTCATTATCCTCTCAAACAGTCATGAAATTTTCCTCGAAACCAAACACATCCTAAAATATTATTATAGAGAGGCAAACTGAATGCCCAAAGCTTGAAATACTTCACTAGTCTCAACAACACATGAGAATAAGGGATGCACACAGCAAACTGGATTCACATTCATCAGGTGTAGTGTTGCTAAAACCTACCATGTTCACCTTCATGCTTGGTAATAAAACTAGCAGTGATCCGTCTCAGTTGTCAGGCATTGTCAAATTTCTTTTCCATCTTCAGCAATCAAAGTCACCAGTACTTAGATTTTGAGCACTTAATCTTCAGTGTTAACAAACAGAGCCTACTTCATGTCTGTCGTTATCATGACTTTGCGCAGCCTGTTCTATCCCCTTTTGCAAATCACAGTGAAAATGATCCAGTGTTTTTACTGTGGTCTTCTGGAATCAACTTATCAAACTTAATTTTGTCTCATTTTCTGGATTGTTCTGTTATACTGCTGGATTTATTTATTAAATTTTCGAGATTTAAAATGCTTTTCTTGAAAGAAGCTGTATTGAACTTACTGAGTATGGCAGATGTATGGTGGGCGATCAAACATATTTGTCCTCGTAGGTTGTCGACACAGACTGGGGCAATTTCTAGTCGTCACACCTTCCACTGACAGTTTATGATCAAACCCTGGATGACGAGAGTTTGAATCCGGGAGAGAAGGTCGCTTCACTCCTTTTTTCTATCTCATGTGCCTGATGAGTATGAGTAACATCATTTTGTTGTTATCGGTAGACTTACGAGAAGCTGATTTCGGGCATGTACCTCAGAGAAATAGTCTGGATAGCTTTGTTGAAAATGGCTGAGGAGTCAGCATTTTTTGGTGATATCGTTCCAATGAAGCTGGAAATTCATTTCATACTAAGGTACGGTTATAAATTTAATCCTCGCTACTGCGACATATGAACACGAGATGGTACGGTTTCCATAAACTTCTGTCCCAAATTTGCAGGACTCCTGACATGTCTGCTATGCATGGCGTCTTCTGATCTTACAGTCGCAGGGAAACAACTATGGGATATCTTGGAGTTATCAACCCATCTGCAGCTTAATATTATACCTGTGGGGTATCTAATGGCATGGCTTTTTTACTTCCGTTCTGTCTAGCACTAATGAAAAAGTAATCTCTTATTGAATCAGTCGTGAAGTAAATTCTACTTTTACAGCGCGGATTGATTGTGACGACTGGATATTCAGGGAGTTAAAATGCAAATCTAATGGCCCATGTTTCTGGAACAATGAAAGACGGTTCTTTTTTCTCTTTTCCACAATTATCTACAGCTGAATCCACGAATGCGTATTTTACGCTTCACTTTCCTAAATTCAGTTCCCCACTTTAGGAATTGCTGAGTCCCACTATATATAATGATGATTTGTCCATCCTCAGAAATCCGACATCTTCTTGAGAATGAGTAAAGTTGTAGTTGATCTATGCGACATAGTCACCACACGAGGTGCTCGTCTTGCTGCTGCGGGGATATTCTACATGCTGAAGAAGCTGGGAAGAGATACCCTTAGGAGGACGGGGAGAAGTGGAGATCAGTTACAGCATTAAATGGAGGTCTGATCGAGCACTGCACCAAATTCCGGAACTGCCTGGAGGCCACTCTCGGGGAGTTGCTGGGACCTGAAGTTGCTGAGAACACGGTGATTCTCAGGCAATGGAGCTGCCCTTCTCACGGCCTCTCATTCACAATACCTCAAGGCAGAGTGACCCTGGAGTATCACAGTTTGACATGACAATCTCAGTTTTCCAAATTTTGTATGCTTCCCCATCCTGTTCTCAGGATATCATCTGGGTCTCTTTGAGGTCTCGTTGTATCATACTACGAGGTGAGAGGCCAGTAATAGTCCTTTTTTCGGGTCGAAGGGGGCCACTAAAAGTCTAGCGAGCAAAAAATCGAGTAACTTTTAGCCAAGATAACTCAAGTATCCGAGGAAGAAGAGATGCAAATTGTATTGAGTCGTGAATAAATGAAGGATCAGGTTCACGTTAGGACTCTTTAGAAGAAAGCTCCTTTAAAGCCATTTATTACTCCCAGTAAAGCGGGAACTATTTTAGCTGAAACCTATGTGGCACCGACACGCGACACGATACACCGACACGTCATTCGTCAAAAAGTGGAGAATTCCGACACGTTGGGACACGCTGTATATTAAGTGTATATTTTTATATATACATGATAAATTATCATTTTTACGATTATTTTAATCAAATTAATTTGATTCAAATCTACAAAAAAAATAAATAAATAAATAATTTAATTTGATAAATTACTCATGACATATTTTATTATGCCATATGATATAGTAAAGTTCCTTTGATCGTGTATTTTTTGCTCTTGACCATTTTCGTTTTTTTCCCACAAAAGATTACAAATATAAGCCTAAACGCAGTCGTACCTAACCCCCCTTTTCTCTCTCTCTCTCTCTCTCTCTCTCTCTCACAGAGTCAGACGAAACCCTACCGCTCCCCCGAAATCGCAAATTCCTCCCCCGATCCCGACCGAGCTCCCTCTCCTCTTCCATGGCCGCTCCTCTCCCTCACTTCGCGACCTGCCCTTCCTCCTCTCTCTCTCCTCATAGGCTCTTTTCCCCCTACCGCCGCCGCCGCCGCCGCCGCCGCCTCCTCCTCCAATGTCGCCGGGAGCTTCGCTTCCTCTCTCGGGACTGCTCTCCTCGTCGGCGCTCCACCGTCTGCGTCGCTTCCGTCAGGAAGTCAGGTTCGTCTCGCCCGATTCTCTTCGGTCGCTTTTCTTTCTTCTCTCTCCCTATTGCTTTTTCCGGACTCGCGTGTCGGCGGCGTGTCCGGCGCGTTGACCGCGTGTCGGATTTCCCACGCTTGTTGACCGCGTGTCCGAGCGTGTCGGACGCGCGCGGCCTCTGGAACGTGTCGGTGCTACATAGGCGGGAACCTCAAACTAGAAATGATCAGTAATAGATGGTCCAAGGAAATATTGTCTTATATTATAGAGGCAATAATGGTGAGTCAGCAAGTCATTCTTACGAACCGTCTTGTGTTTCGATTTACTGAGGGAGGGAAATTCTGAAAAATCCCTCAAGCTGCTAAATCATTTTGAAGTTTACCGATCGCCTTAGTACCAATCCATTTTTTTCGCATTATTCGTGTCACAAGTTGGACAAAAGTTGCTGTATGCGGTGTTGCACATGCGTGAGATGAAGTTGTACTATTCTTAAAACTCGATTGTATCAAGAAAACGGGTCTCATTCCTTGGTTCCGCTTGTGTCAGCGTCATATGATAGCAATTCTAAAAGCTGTCTTGAGTTAAGGAATTGCCAACTTTACTGAGATGCGAATGTGGCAGAAGATCAGACATTCAACGGTGATAGTCATCGTACAGCAACACCTTTCGTTGCTGACATGACTATCTTCTTTGAAGTCTAAGTAGCATAAGTGCTCGTCGATCTTTTATTGCCTCGATATATTGAGGTTTGCTCGACACCCTCCGCACAAAGTGCCCATCCTTGTTCTCTATCTATCTAGCACAAATTGAGATATCCATCTCTCTTCTATTCTGTATATTCTATAGTATACATTCAGAAACTAGTCTTAGGTATGGATCACTAATACACAGTCAGACAAATCGTTTGACGCTTGCCTTTCCGTAGGATAAGATGAGGAAGTTTCACAGAAGTTGGGAGTCCACAGCCCTTCACTCTTCGACTGTTTTAGTGCTAACAGTCAGTAAGTGTTGCACTCAAGAACATGAAAATCGCTGCGCGGCATTTCCTTGTATTCAGAATTTCCAAGGAGTGGGACAACGTCAAACTTGTGACGGGATTTCTTCTCGACATTGTAAAGCGGATCGCTACATTTGAGCAGCACTTGCAGTACCTCCTTCATTGTGGGCCTCGTGGAAGGCAGAGTAGCAGTGCAAAAGATCCCGAGCTTAAAGACATTGCTTATTTCATCTACGTACGAGTCATCCTTGATGTCCTCATCTATCGCATCAGATATTGGCTTGCCATCTTGGATGTGACGCCATGCCCAATCAGCGAGGCACATGTCTTCGTCACCATCGTTAGCCTCCCTCCCGGTGGTCAGTTCCAAGAGAACAACCCCGAAGCTATAAACGTCGATCTTCTCATTAACTCTTGTCGTACGAGCATACTCTGTTGTTCAACAAAATAAATGGCAAGACAAATCTAAGCATTCCTGCTGGTAGGATATGTAGGATATGAGGAAGGCGAACTGGCATAGCTGAAATGAACTAATGTTAAGTGAATAAACAAACCTGGTGCCAAATAGCCGAAAGAACCAGCAACACCTGTCATCGTAGCAGCTTCTCCATGCTTGGCCAACATCCTTGCAAGGCCAAAGTCAGCGATTTTTGCGTTGAACTCTGAGTCCAAGAGAATGTTGCTCGATTTCACGTCTCGGTGGATGATGGGCGGTGAACAATCATTATGCATATAGCAAAGTCCTTTAGCTGCTCCTAGCGCAATCTGCAACCTTTTGGGCCAATCCAAGATCACATTGTTGGCGACACCCGAGACAGGCGACAATCTTTTCTTCTTGTGAAGCCAATGGTCCAAGCTGCAATTTTCCATGTACTCGTACACTAGGAGTTTCGAGTTCTCGCAAGAAATACAGCACAATAATTTGATAATGTGCAGATGCCTAATGTTCCCAAGTATCTCCACTTCTGCTACGAATTGCTTCTCCAGCTTCCCATCTAATTTTCGGTTATTCGAAATCCTTTTCACAGCGACGGCGTCACCAGAAGGATTCACGATAATGCGATACACTTTTCCTGATCCACCACTTCCAATCACATTATGCTCCTTCAATCCCAACAGAATATTCGATTCCGTAAAATTCAACCTTTGGAATGAAGTCAGTTTCGGAGATGAATCGAGCCCGTCCCTATTCTTTCTGAAAGCTCTGATCGTGAATAGCACCGCCAACAAAACGAACATTGCCGCTGCGATGGCCAAGATCACGATCAAGGTGAGATTGGTCTTGCTCAATCTACCGGGTTGGGAATTGCAGACATTGAGTCTCATGAATGATTTGGATGCACAGAGGCCGGGGTTGTTCAGGAAACTGGCGCCGTATGCGGCGTTCTCTAACTGGTCTGGGATTTGTCCGCTGAGGCGATTGGAGGATAAATTCAGAAAGTTCAGCTTCAGCTGGCCCATTTCCGGAGGAATCAAGCCGGACAGTTGGTTTTCTGACAGGTCCAACTGCGTGAGTCTTAGAAAACCAATTTCGCTAGGAATCGGGCCCGAGATCTTATTGTGACTAAGATTCAGAGCTGTCAAGGAGTTCCACGAAATGATATCTTTGGGAAGATTTCCAGAGAGCTCGTTCTGACCTAGCCAAAGCGTCGTCAGAGAAGGCAGCTCAGTCAATTCAGTTGGAACCGTGCCACGGAGGAGGTTATTACTGGCATCAAACACCTGCAAGTGCCTCCACGAAGACACTGTACTTGGAATCTCGCCAGAGAATCTGTTGTTGTTCATCTGGATCCGAGTGAGGTTTGGGGACAGCTCCTTGGGAAGTTCGCCAGTTAATCCATTACGACTCAAGATCAAAGCCATTAAGTACGGCGACATCCAGAGTCCTCCAGGCACAGTGCCAGTGAATCCATTGTTGTTCAACATAACGACCAACAGAGTACTGCAATTTCCAAGTGACTCCGGCAACTCCCCGCTGAGATTGTTGTACATAACCGCCAACCCGGTCATTGTGCCGCCATGGCACAGTTGTTCCGGCAATGTGCCGGTCAAGTTGTTGTAGGCCACTTCGAACCTTCTGAGTGCAGAAAACTTGCCGAAGTCCGGGGGGATCGTGCCTGATAAATTGTTGTTGGACAGCCTGACATCAGACAAAGCAGGAAGACGCCCAATACCTTCCGGGATTCTACCGGACAATTGATTGAACTCTAAATTCAAGTTGAACAGATTCTTGAGCTTC
This sequence comes from Syzygium malaccense, assembly GCA_031216405.1. Classification (NCBI taxonomy): domain Eukaryota; kingdom Viridiplantae; phylum Streptophyta; class Magnoliopsida; order Myrtales; family Myrtaceae; genus Syzygium; species Syzygium malaccense. Next base: position 7,003,690 of record CM062255.1, read on the forward strand.
CCAAAATCTTCAGGTATGTTCCCCGTCAAATTATTAACGGACAGATCGATCACGCTCAGGTTCATGGTGCTCACTGCCTGAGGGATCGACCCGGACACATTGGTCATGTACACGTACAACTCCCTTAAGTTCCTCAGAGCGAAAATGCTGCCCGGGATCTCTCCGGTCAACAGATTTTGTCCCAAATCCAAATGCTCGAGAGCCTCCATATCACTGACCGTCTCTGGGATTCCACCAAACAGGTTCGTCTGTGCCATCGAGAAGAACCGCAGCTTCTTCAGGGCGGTGAAGTTCCGCGGTAGCTGCGACGGCACGAATTTGGTGTTGTACTCGAGCCTCAGTTCTTCGAGATCGGAGAGGCCAAAAATCTCTTCAGGGTAAGTGCCGTTGTACTCGGACTGGTAAAGGTGAAGGATCCTCAGCCTCCGTAGCCTCGCGATCGACGCTGGGATGTCGAATGAGAAGCTGGTGGCGGCAAGGATCAGGACCTGAAGATTAGCCATCTGGTCGATGTCGGATGGAATAGGACCTTCGAAGTAATTCTGGGACAGGTCGAGGTACACGAGCTTGGAACAGTTGTAGAGAACTGTTGGAAACTTTCCAGGAATGTTGTTGTAGGAGACGTCGAGCTTGGTCAGATTCTTGAGGTCGCAGATGAATGGGGGGATCGAATAATTTATGGTCAGGTTGACAAGATTGAGCTCGGTGACCGAGCCATCTTGGCATGTGATCTCGTGCCATGTACAGTGAGAGGATGAATTGGAGGCGACCCAGTGGGAGAGGGAAGATGGGTCTTGCCAGGATTGCCTCAGCTTCAACAGGACTTGCAGTTCTTGATCTTGGATTTGAGACTCTGCAACATGGGAGAGAAAGCAGAGGAAGACGAGACAGGGGATGTAGAAGAAGAAGAGGAAGAAGAAGTGAATACGAGGAGGTGATGAGGTTAGTCTCGGCATAATTGGAGGTGTTTCAGAGTCTTTTTCTGGTTAGAGAGACTCTCCGGTGTTGGAGGTTGAGATATATCAGCTCAACATGAAGCGAAACGTGATAGTTTGCTTTTGTTTATTGCTCGGCAGAACACCAAGGTATTTAACCTCGTTAAAGTGCTAGAATTTGGTGCGTCCTAAGATGAGGACGTTTGTGGATGAATTTGTTCCTTTTTGTTCTTTTCCATTTCGCTCCACGAGTGTCCCATCTCAGTCAACACGTGAAAGAGTGAAGAGTCAATGAGCCAATGATTTTCCCCTAATCTTAACATTGCTCTGGAGTACATTTCAGAGAGCACCCAGACACCTTTGATTCCTGTGGTTTATTAGAACCAGTAAAAGCCGGCAAAAACTAGATTTGCCAGATCAGTTAAACGGCTAGGGCTGAAAACAGACAAGTTGTTCCTCTGCAGAAGGAAAAAAAATGTTGTTGATTTTACATGTTCCCCATCAGCATAAGCAGAGCAAGCAGGGGAGAAGGAAATGCATGTTATGAACTAGGGCAAAGGTGGAAATTTGACAGACCTTTTTTTTGGTCGGAGAAATTTGACAGACTTTAGTAGCTGACCAATCTTGGCTATGCAATTTCAACTCTCCACGAACCTTTGGTTGGGTTAGCATTATGATTACAAGAATCGAATATCCGTGCGTTCACATTCTTGGATCGTGACTTATCTCGGCTCATTCTTTTTCATTTCAAGAAGGGAAAATAAAGTATTGTTAAGTAACAGTAACCATAACAACATATACTATCAGACCAACAACAATTATTTAGGGCGCGAATAATAACTATTTTATTTCTTTATTTTCTATTTTTTGATTGCTAGGAACAGGTTGAGAACAGAAATTCGTTTGGCAATGTAATTTCATTTTTTTTTATTTTCGGGATAAATTTTTTGCCCAGAGATGGGTTTGGAAGATAAATAAGAAGTAGATTTTTTTTACTTTTCTATCAAAAATAACAACTCTCTTTATTACTAGCCCTTATCGCCCGCTGCTGCCCCCCATTGCGACGCTTGCCGTCGCCTGCCGTTCGCCTGAACAGAAATTTAAGAATAACTTATCAAACGAATTTATATTTCGGAACAAAAATTTTGCGTCGTTATCAAACACTACTTTTTGCTCAGAAACTCGTTTAAGGAATAGAAATAAATCTAGCCATAAATAGGACTAGGGAAGAAAATGGTTATCATTCGCGCCTCTGGAGCCAGAGACAAATTGAAAAGTATAATGGATGAATTTTCATAGTGTCGTCAGACATTCTAATTTCTTAGAACACTTAAGAGAAATTGTGAAAATCCTACACCGAATTCCGCTGAAAGCACAAATTTCCATATGATCAGTTACGTCGTGGTTGTGAGTTGAGTCTATACAATATTTTCACTATAAATATCGGTCTCCCGTCCTGCCGTAGTTATGATCGATGTGCTTGTCACGTCAACCACCGCAAATATAGGTGTAAATACATCCACGTGAGCTGTTGCCCGCGTGATTACACGCACATCACCTTCGAGGAAATCCACGAAAGCAGCTAGAAGCCCTCCAACTTTGAACGTTGACCGGAGACTTTTTGCTTTTTTAAAGTGGGGTCGTTGTCGGCTTTTGCCCTACCCCTTTCTTTGGTGGGGAAGCGAAGACTTGGGAAGTTGCCGCAAAAGCAAGCAAGCTTGTGGAAGACCTTGACTTTTTAGGCCCCTCGCTTCACGCTATGATCTAGATTGGCGGCTAACCACCGTGATTTGTAGTTTGTGCTGTTTCCGGGACAATCAACTCATCAGGACGAAATTCTACTTTGGAATTTAAGATAAGCGAGTCGACAATGGAATATATCAAGCTGCACGATATGACATCATCATCAATTAGTTGGGTAATAGTATGGGCGAAAATTGACAACCGTCCATTTAACTCGTTGAAGAAAGTTACGTGTAACACGCGAGATCTCATTCATCGGTGGGGTTTTGGTTAGGTACTTGGCACTTTTACTATTTGTTTTTGGCGGAGGAAATTAGAAAATTGAGACAACAACTTGTAAGCCGGTCTAACCAAATATAGTTAATCTACTTGCGGTCCCATTATATGATGTAGCAAGATTTTTGATCCCACGTGCACTCAAAAAGAAGTAATGACTTAGTAATGTCTAACAAAAGACTCTTTTCAGTCAATTTTTAACCATCTTCTTAGATCACCATGACCGACTAAATGATGAGATTCCAAGTTAACACGATAATCTAAATTATTGGAATTTTCACGCTTCAAAAACTTGGGGCGAACACATATATCCAATCTGAAACACACGTGCTTCTAGAGAGTGTAGAAAGAGATGATCCCTGGCCCTACAAATGGACACTTTTTAAAAAATAAGGTGGACGATATGAAACTTGACCTGCTAAAAAGAAACTACTAAGAGAAATAAGAGTTGATCATCAAAGCAGAGAGCCGTTTTAATGGAGTTAAACCTAACATCCACTACAGGAGTTCCTATGTTTTGGTTATGTTTTTCTCCCTCCCGCCCTTTTCCTTGGGTGAGTCATGATCAGTGGCTTTGCTAAGGATGACATTAGCTAAGGATGACAGTGAGATACTTACAAATATCTAGAAACTGCTTTCTTCTGATTAGGTTCTGCATTGAAATTAATTGACACTAAAGATTCTTAAAAATTGCTTCCTTATGATTATGTCTTGCTGTGAAATTTATATTGAGATGCTGATGTTTTCCGAGGGGTGAACTTCCAATTCCTTCACGGGCTAATACCATTGAAAATCTCAAACCGGTACTTTCATGACACGTTGACCCCAAACTAATTTTCGTCCCACAAAAATCCTTAAATAGAACCTTCATGACATATTTATTCAAACTAATTTTCGCCTCATGAAAAATTCCAAATCGGTACCCTTGACCCAAATCTACCTTCTATTAAAATACATACATGTCAACATACATGGATTTTCCACTTTGATTCTGTCATTTTCCACGTCGGATCTGTCTTATATTCGTCCGCCATATGGGATCCATCTTACAGTCATCTGTGATGTGTATTGACATGTATTTATTGTAACGAGATATTAAATAGAATATTCACCGATGGTAGATTTGGGTCAGGGTACCAGTTTAGATTTTTTTTTTGTGTAACGAAAAATTAATTTAAGGTAAATATGCCACGGGTTCCAATTTAGGAGTTTTTGTGAAACGGAATTTAGTTTAAAGTAAATGTGTCGTAAGGTATCAGCTTAGAATTTTTAATGGTATTAACCCTTCCTTCACCAACTCAAGTTAGCTCACTTGCGGAATTAATGCTGAGCAAGACTGTCTAATAAAATCCTATATACAAGGACCTTCTCAGAGCCAAAAGGAATGTTTAGCAAAGAAGAAAAGAAAAGATAAAATACACCAAAAATCATAAAATTTATTAAATGAGATGTAGTTGGGCTGCAAAAATTGTTGCATAATGCAATGAAGCTCTAAAATTTCTGAAATTTATGTAGTCAAGAGTGTCCATTAAGTCCGTTTGTTCTGAGCGATCGCAACAACCATTTTGTACTCAATTCTGATTTGACTATTATTTTCACTCAAGGAGAAAAAACAAGTCTTTGTTTCTTAGTCTTCATGAAAAAGAAGTCTGTTGCAACCCACCAACGTTTGTGCTTGTAGTTGTTGCAAGCCACTAAAGTTTCTTGCGTTCCCTGAATTGGCAAGACAACAACCTGAATGATTCCGATTGATCCTGTTGGCTAACCTTTGAATCTTCGCCATGCCCTCCTATTCTCCAATGTCACAGCTTTCAATTTGCTTCCTGAATTTTGCCTTCTGGATGATGAGCAAATTGGTCTTTGGTGGAGCCGAGTGCAAGCGCAAATTTTCCACAGCGTGATCCGGCAATGACGGGTCCAGCATTCTAGATGAGTAAGGAAGATAAAACTTGGTTCCATTGAGCCCCACACGATTGAACTGAACCAATCCTCATTGCTAGGAATCTTGCCAGCGCATATTACGCAAGTTACCATCATCCAGACACTTAGACATGCTTAGTTAAACATGTAAATGTGTTACCCGTGTCAACATGACACGCTTAAATGCATTTCGAGACGGTAATATATGACAGATAATGAGCATCTAGCGTAAACTAAAGCAGAAAAGCCCGGCAAAGATCAAAGGGCGGTTCTTCTCGCTTACATGCAGTATCAATTAACGTGCTCGTCTTCCAAGCATGCGTAATGGAGCCTCAACAATCACGCTCTTGTATTAGTCAAGATAGTTGGAATTCTACTGTCCAATCGCAGTAAAGTCACAGAGAACACGAGTGTTGAACTACCCATTTCAAACACGGCAGCAACAAATTCATTGCTAAACCTGGGTGATCATACTATTGTTCGTCTAAGATTCCCATTAATCTGACAAGAACAATCCATCTCTGGCTAAAGTTTCCAGTGGTATCTGAACTAATTCCAGATTCTAGACTGGATACTCTGTCTCAACTAACAGCAGTTACGTGTCCCACTATCGGTATTCAGCAATTTACTTTAGTTCAGTCGCTAGTGGAGGTTGAAACGATAAGTAATTCCACTAAGAAGAGTGCTTTCTGCACATTAGAATATAAACTCCTACGAGAGTTTGCACTAAAGAACGAGTCTGAAAAAATTGATTTGAGTATTGAAGATTGCAAATAGCACGGTCAAATAGAGTCGAAACAAATCATTAACCAGAAAAGATAAGATTCCACTTACTCATTGATGTGTGTGTGTGTGTGTGTGTGTGTGTGCGTGTGTGTGTGTGTGTGTGAGAGAGAGAGAGAGAGAGAGAGAGAGAGAGAGAGAGAATATCATCATAGACTATGGAGAAGATTATCACAGATCTCAACAACAGACAAAAACAAAGCCTATGGCGTGCTTCAAGCACCTGTGGACACACGAGACGGAGGGACTTTTGTTTACTACTGTTGAGGAAAATCCCTAATTAGTTTTGAAGAAAGACAAAACAATTATTTTCTGACCACAATTACACTTAAGTTATTTGATGCAGACAAATACTGAGTCATCAGACTTAGTCAACGAAAGGACTTTGTTATCAGACTCAAAATTACTCGTTAGATTCAATAAGTGTTATTTTTGGTAAGTTTATGCAGAATAATCAAATTGATTTTATAATTGATATCTCAAGATATCCTAATTGGCAATCACGAGATCATTCCTTAAACACGAAGAACTACACTTATGGAAACCTTGATTTGATTGTATGGAAAATCAAATCACCTAGAGATAATGGTTCTTCTTCTAACGGCTATGCATCTTCTTTTGGAAAGATTCTTCAACAGGTTGATTTGGAGATCAATCCTCTTAAGATTGTCCAACGGATAGATTGAAAATAAAGGAGTATGAAAGGAGTGCAAACGTCGCACAAAAAAAAAAGAACAAGAATCGAAAATTCCAAAGTTTGAATAGAGCTTTGATCTTATACACTTGTGATTACTGTATTCCACGTTGTTACTTTAGAAAGAAAATTACTTGAGTGAAGAGTGCACGTGATAGTGCAATCTATCATTTGAGAAGCACTGCTCTTGTAATCTCTTAGTGATTCAATAGTGAAACATAGCCAACAGGCTGCTAACATGGAGAGTAGACGTAGGCTTGATAAAGCCGAACCTATAAAGATCTGTGTGCAGTATTCTTTATCCCTAAAATTTCATTTATTATTATTGACATTATACTGCATACATATATGTCAGACAAGTTCGTTAAAATATCATCATAATCATTAGACGCAATCATCCGATGACAACTTATATACAAGTTTGTCATACGTATCCATTTGATATTGATTATACGAGTTATTGACCTCGACTATATTCATTCCACACGTTTAAATCATCCAATTTGGTAAAATTACCTATTCACCCCCTCTAGGTGATACCACTAATTGTAACAATTGGTATCAGAGCCTAGTGCTCATTTTTCTTTGAAGTATTATTTTACTTTTGAGCTAACGATTTTTGATGACTAGTAATTCCGAGTCAAGTCACAACAATAGACCGCCATATTTCAATAGAACTGAGTACATTGTCTAGGAAAAATAAGATGAAAACATTCATCTTAGGAATAGATCAGGATATATGGGACATCGTTGAACATGGAATCATTCCAAACGTTTCAATCAAAACAAAACCCCTAGAAACTTCATATGGGACATCTTCTGACGAAGGAATTAAAGAGCAAACCCAACCTCAAGCTCCACCTCTCTCGGCCAAGGAAATTTCCAAAAGGATCTATCTGGATGCAAAGATCAGAACGGCCATATACAATGGTCTAGCACGTGGTGAATATAAACGAATTGCAAATCTCAAAACTGCAAAAGAAATATTGGATCATCTCAAGCTTGTTCATGAAGGAACAGAGAGAGTCAAGGAGACAAATCTCAACATTCTCCTTGGGCAGTACGAGTCCTTCACTCAGAAACCAAATGAAACAATTTTCGAGATGCAAAGCAGATTCACTGAGATCGTAAATGGGCTTGAATTCCAAAACAATCCCATCTCAGAACCTATGAAGGTGAATAAGTTGCTGATAGCTCTCTTAAAAGAGTGGAACAACATCAAAGTTTCTATCCGAGAAACTCAGGGGATCAGACCACTTAGAGTGAACGAACTTATCGGAACTCTTCAATCCTATGAAACTGAAAAGTTTTTAGAAATTGAAGAACCCAAAGGTAAAAAATCCATAGCTTTAAAAACTAACATTGATTCTGAAGACATGGATTCAGATGAAGATGAGGATGAAGATAAAGAGTTGGCTCTAATGGTCAAGAAACTGAGAAAGATGGCTAAAAAGGTGAAGATGAATAAGTCAAAGAAGCAATTCAAGAATTCGGAGCCATAAAAAAGCCAAGAAGCTAAACCTTCAAAAGAAATCGAGTGCCGAAGATGAAGAAAACAAAGACGTGATATGTTTCCACTGCAAAAAGAACAGACACATAAAACTCAAATGTCCTCTTCTTAAAAAGAAAAAAGGAAAGTATGAATGATATAAGAAGGCTTTCAAAGCTGAAATGTGGAGTGACTCAGATGATGATGAATGCAAACAAGAGTATGCTAATATTTGCTTGATGGCAAATTCAAACTCAGAATCAAGTTCTGATGAAGAAGACGAAGTAAGTAATTTCAAAATTCTTAAAGCTGTTGCAAATTACATTGATAAGTTAGTCTCTGTTTTTTTTTTTTAGGTAAAGATAAGTTAGTCTTTGTTAATAATACTGCTTTCAAAAAATTTCTATATTGAAGGAGATTTTGACTTTAAAAAGTGCGACTCAAAATAAGGAAATTGAAGAGTCAATTGCATATGAAAATGAATGTTTAAAAAGGGAAAATAATTTTTTAAAAAAACAAGATATTTTGCAAAAGGATAAGATTGATTTTTTGCAAAAAGAATTTAATCTTATCAAGGAGAATAAAGAATTCCTTGAAAAGAAAAATGATTTATTAAAAAAAGGAAATTTCTGATCTGAAAAATATTTCTAAGGAAAGTTCTGATCGTATCTCTAACAAAAAAGAACTTCTGAAAAATGAAATTTCAAATATAACTAAGAAATTCTCAATGGGTTTGAAAAATCTTCAACATATTTTGTCAATTCAAGTTCCCTATTATAATAAATCAGGTTTGGCTTTTAAGAAAAATACTAAACTGAAAAATGCTTTTCCCAACATCAAAGAAAGACTAAAGAAAAGACCCTCCAGATTTATGTATCAAAATCACCTTCAAAAGTAGTTTATGAAATTCAATGGTCAAACTTTCCTTAAATGCTCAAATTGCAGTGATACAAATCACTTTAAGAATGACTGTCCTAAGGTCTGGAGATCTGTTCGGAGAAACATTCTAATAATGATTGATCCTAACCAAAATGGACCCAAGAAAATATGGATACCAAAGAAAAAGTGAGTTACTTATCTTTTGCAGGTACCAAAGAAAAGAAAGAACAAGTGATACCTTGACAGTGATTGCTCAAGACACATGACCGGGGATCCTTTGAAATTCATCTAGTTAGAAAGAATTAAAGGAGGAAGCAATCTGATCAGTGGCACAGGAAGCTTGGACACATAAGTGTCCAGTTGATTTTCAAAGTAGCTTCAAAGAAACTCTTTAAAGGACTATTGGAACGAAAATTCAAAAGCCCTAAATTATGTTCGGCTTGCTCTAAAGGTAAACAGGTAAGAAGTTCATTTAAATCAATAAACTATATCAGTACTAACCGAGCTTTGCAGCTACTTTATATGGATATTTTCTAACCTACTCAAACTTTAAGTCTTGGAGGTAAGAAATACTGTTTAGTTATTGTAGATAATTATTCAAGATTTACTTAGGTATTCTTTTTGGCTCATAAAAGTGAAACATTTGAATATTTTTCAAAATTTGCCAAAAAGGTACAAAATGAAAAGGGTTATACTATTTCGAGCATTAAATCTGATCATAGTAGAGAATTTGAAAATCAAATTTTTTCTAATTTCTGTGATGAAAATGGTATTCAATATACTTTTTCCTCTCCCTATACTCCCGAACAAAATGGAGTAGTTAAAAAAAAGAATAGAACTTTGCAAGAAATAGCTAGAACTCTTATATTTGAAAACAAAACTCCAACACATTTTTGGGCTGAAATTATTTCAACAGCTTGTTATATTTCAAATCGAATTTTTCCAAGACAAATTCTTGAAAGGACCCCTTATGAATTGTTCAAAGGTAAAATTCATAATATCTCTTACTTTTGAATATTTGGATGTAAATATTTTATTCTCAAAAATCCTAATAATCGTGTTGGTAAGTTTGATGAAAAGTCAAATGAAAGAATTTTTCTTGGATACTCAACTACAAGCAAAGCTTACAGAATATACAACAAAAATACTCAAAAAGTGGAAGAATCATTGAATGTCAAGTTTGAAGATTCAATTCAGACTCAATAAGATGACTCTAACACTAAAAATCCAATATTTGAAGAATCTAACAAAGTATCTGATGAATTGACGGTAAGTGGAAGTGATCGGAATCAAAGATCTAATGAAGCTCCGGAATCATCAAACCAACAAAATAATAAAGAATCATCAAATTCCAATGATGAAATCGATGAAAGATTCAACAAAAACCGGAAGCATAAATCCAGTCATCCCAAAGACCTCATCATTGGAAATTTAGATGAAGGAATCAAAATTAGAGCAAAGGTAAAAGAAGTTATAAATACATTGGCTCTCATATCTGAAGTCGAACCAAAGAATGTTGAAGAAGCCTTGAAAGATGAAAGCTGGATTGAAGCCATGCAAGATGAACTATTACAATTTAAGATTAATCAAGTATGGGAACTCGTTCCTAGATCCAAGAATCACTCAGTTATTGGAACAAAATGAGTATTTCGAAATAAAATGGATGATTAAGGAAAAGTCGTCAGGAATAAAGCAAGACTTGTGGCCAAAGGATATTCATAAGAAGAAGGAATATTTTACGATGAAACGTATGCTCCGGTGGCTACGTTAGAAGTAATAAGAATTTTACTAGCTTATGCTTGTTTCTGTGATTTTAAATTATTTCAAAAGGATGTCAAAAGCACATTCTTGAATGGCTACATCAAAGAGGAAGTATATGTAGAACAACCTTCAAATTTTGAAGATCCTCACAAGCCTGATCAAGTATATATTCTCAAGAAAGCATTATACGGTCTCAAACAAGCACCACGTGTTTGATACGAAAGATTGAGTAGCTTTCTGGAGCAAAATGAATTCACAAAAAAGGAAAACCAATAGACAAAAAATTATATAGAAACATGATTGGCTCACTTTTTTATATTTAACTGTTTCAAGACCAGATATTCTGTTCAGCATTTGTTTGTGTGCAAGATTTTAGTTAGAACCAAAAGAATCTCATTTTACTGTAGTAAAACGAATGATCAAATATGTTGGCACCAATCCTACACTTGGGTTGTGGTATCCAAAGGGAGCAAATTTTACTCTCATTGGATATTCTAATGCCAATTATGCTAGTTACAAGATAAACAGGAAGAGTGCTTTCGGACGTGTCAATTGTTAGGACACATGCTTGTTTCATGGTATTTAAAGAAGTAACAAACCGTAGCTATTTCTTCAGCAAAAGCAGGATATGTCTCACTTAGAAGTTGCTGTGCTCAAATCCTTTGGATGAAGCAACAATTGAGAGACTTCAACGTCAAAGACTCAATTGTGGAGATCAAGTGTGACAATAGCAGTGCCATTAATCTGACTAAGAATCCTATTCTGCATTCAAGAGCTAAGCATATCGATATTAAGCATCATTTTATCCGTGATCATGTTCTAAAAGGAGATATTAATGTTCAATTCATAGACACTAAACATCAATTAGCTGACATTTTTACAAAACCTCTAAAAAAGAAAAGTTTCGAGCTTATCATAGATAAATTAAATATTATTAACCCATTTTATCGAGCTATGCAGTATAAACTTACATTGCATCTGATGACTTATTTGATCAAGCACATATTTGAAGCGTCTGGTTTTGACGCGTAACTCATCTTATAAAAGGTATATATCTCTCATATATTTGAATGATATGATTGTTTAAAATAAGTTGTCTTGAATGATACCATTTGGGAATTAAAATCCTAAAATTTTCGGAATACAATTTCCGAAATTTCCATTAACTGTCAATTGATAGTTTCCAAAAAGGGTTTTATAAGAGCCGAAATGTTGCATCTCTTGGTTTAAGCCCTTCTTTTTCTTTCTCGTTTTCACTCTCTCACGAACACACAATTTCCTCACTTAAACCCTAAAATCTCATCTTTCTCCTCCAAAACCTAAAATTTCTTCAATGGCGCCTAAGTTGACCTCTGAATCGAAGAAAGGAACAAAGGGCTCTAGAAGATCAAATCGTCTCACTAGAATGATCACTAGGATAAAACATGATGGAGAACCAGAGAAGATCAATATCTCCGACACGAGTTCTGACAAGGAGTCGTCTGAAGGTAAGAAATCTCCGAGAATCCCTGTCCATGAGCATGATCGTTTTGGTAGAGCAAGGCAACTGATAAAGGCCATCAAAATACTTCGAGAAAATCAAAGTGATCAGAGTACTGTCAATGCGGTATGTAAGACACTAGGTTTTTTGTCTGAACGAGAGGTTATGGAAGAATATGAAAGAGGTATGAGGATTGAAAAAACACATGTTGCTGAAAATGATGTTGTACTTAAAGAGACATCTATTATGAAGGGAACCTCTACGATAGAGAAGAAAGAGATCTCTAGAAAAGGAAAAGAGAAAATAGAAGAACAATTGAATTTTGGTGCAAATGAATTTGTTAGTGAGGAGGAACTCTAGACTGGAGAGAAAAGCAAGAACATTGACTCTAGAAAGGAGGACAATGATGAGAAATTATACACTGAGTTCGTGCCTATTTCTGGTATTCCCCTCGATGATAAAAAAAAAAAAGACAGTTTGTTCAGAAACAAAACCCATCAGATTGCTTACAACTCTCTCTCTGAGTCAGAGGAGTCATGAATAATAGGGTAGTAGACTTCAATTTCTTCGAAAACTTTAATATTAAGATTCAAAAATTGATTGAGAATCTTGATTTTAAGAGAATTTGTTCTCTCTCACACAAGGTTTACCCTGAACTTACTGCCTACTTATATTCCAATTTATCTTTCAATTCTCTTGTTGAGATCAAGTTCTCTGTTTTTCAAAATGATTATAAGTTAACAACCTTTGATCTTTCTCCCATCCTATGAGTAACACATACTGAATGTTCTTTCATTCCGACTACTTCTGATTCGGCATACCGGTCTTTATCTAGTAACTCATCTTTTATTAGAGGTTCAATATCTCACGTAGCTCATATTTTTTTTCCTCTAAACTCCATTGTATTGCACAAAATAATTATAAACTATCTCAGACCCAAAAGATCCTCTAAAACTGATGCCTCTATATATGAGGCAAAGCTGATCTGGGCAATTCAAAACACATTTCCTATTTCTTTGTCCCATTTGATCATTCTACAATTGTATAGATCTATCAAGAAGAGTAGGTCAACTTTCTTATAAAGCTCTGATCACTGCTATTTTTGAGTATTTAAAAATTCCCATTCTTGTGAAACTCAAAGGCAAACCTCTTCAAACCATGACTGTAGAGGAACTTAGGATGACCAAAATGGGATGTAGGTTTGATGGAGAAAGTTGGAAGAATAATAAGAGTGAAATTGTTCTAGTAGAGCTGATGAGTAAACAGAATAAGGGCTCTGTTAATATATTGCTTGAACCTGATGAGGAGGAGTCGATCAAACCCCTAGTAAGAAAGACGAAAGTGAAGAAGACTACCTCAAAATCAAACAGACCAGCAAAAAGAAGACAAGTTGTGGCCAGTGATTATGATGAAATGGAGATATCAGATGAAAAATCTGATGAGCAATCTCAAGCTGATGGCAGAAGCCTTGAGGAAATAAGGTTTACGCAATGGCTACTTAATAAAGAAGCCAAGCATAAAGCTCATGCAGACAGGCATGTTGTTACTCAGCTAGAAATTCAAAGGCTGAGAGATGAGAATGAAAGCTTGATGCAATCACTTAGTGACCTCATCAACAAAATTGTGATGGAGAATTAGCAAGAGCAAATAGTCACTACACAAAAAGAAACTAAAGATATTCAATTCTTCGAAGGAGTCTCTAGGAGATAGGAGAAGCTTGAGCATGAAAATGCTATAGAGGCTGAAAGGCAAGAGGAGTATGGGCAAGATAATGCTTAAAATGTCGAGGAAACTAGTTTTGAACCGACCAACATTTAGTAGGAGCAAATTCAAAGTGCATAAGAGGTAAGCCCTTTAGAAGCAACATCTGCAAATTTCCCTCTTGGAGGAGATGAACATGAAAATGTTCCATCTGAAACTCAACAGAAAGGAAAGCAGAAGCAAGTAGAATTTGCTGACATTCAAACTACCAACACTCACTCTACAAATAATATCTCATCATCTATGTCAAATCATGCATCTATTACAGATATGAGGTGGAGGCAAGCAGACATTCAGAATGAAGTCAGGGAACTTAAAAATGAACTTAAAAAATGAATTCAGGAGCTGAAGAACTTGATGGAGGTAAGAATAAACAATCTAAAGATACAATTAAGAACGGATGAACAAATTGCAGCAATCCATACTGTAAATATTGAAGGAAAGATTAATCAGCTCTCATTAAGTATTGAGCAATGATTGAACCAACTATCTTGCTTTAGTCTAGTACAAGTGCCTTTTCCACCTGCACCTTTTGGACCTTCATCATCTGAACCTTCTGGACCATCAGCCTATCTGGCAAATTAGCCAAATTGATCAAATATCTTCCAATCGACTAGTCTTTCTGAGGTATTTATTTCCGTGTTTGATATTTGCTTTTGATATGTTGTGATTTGGTGTGCATTTTGATATTTTGATGTGGAACTGTGATTCAAAATTGGTTGTTGCACTCTTATATTGAACTCTTATTGATTATGTTATTATTTGATACTAATCCTTTTTGCTGATGTCAAAATGGGGGAGAAGTATTATACAGATTATGAATACAAATGTTGGCGTGAGCGGCATAATGAATTGTAATGTTGATATTAGAAATTAACACTGCTTTCTGCGCTTTGAACGTTATATCCTCTGAATAGAGTATTTTGTTCATATAAATATTTTTTAAAGTATATGGATAGTTTTGTCATTATCAAAAAGGGGGAGAATGTTAAGGAAAATCCCTAATTAGTTTTGAAGAAAGACAAAACAATCTTTTTTCTGACCACAATTACACTTAAGTTATTTGATGCAGGTAAATACTAAGTCATTAGACTTAGTCAATAAAAGGATTCTGTTATCAAACTCAAAATTCCTCGTCAGATTCAATAAGTATTACTTTTGGCAAGTTTAATCAGGATAATCAAATTGATTTTATAATTGATATCTCAAGATATCCTAATTGGCAATCACAAGATCGTTCCTTAAACACAAAGAACTACACTTATGGAAACCTTGATTTGATTGCATGGCAGATCAAATCACCTCGAGATAATGGTTCTTCTTCTAACGGTTATGCATCTTCTTTTGGGAAGATTCTCCAACGGGTTGATTTTGAGATTAATCCTCTGAAGACTGTCCAACATATAGATTGGAAATAGAGGAGTATAAAAGGAGTGCAAACGTCACACAAGAAAAAAGAACAAGAATCGAGAATTCCAAAGTCTGAATAGAGTTTCGATGTTACACACTTGTGATTACTATATTTCACGTTGTTACTTTAGAAAGAAAATTACTTGAATGAAGAGTATACGTGATAGTGCAATCTATTATCTAAGAAGCATTGCTCTTGTAATCTCTTGGTGATTTAATAGTAAAACACAGTCAATAGGCTACCAGCGTGGAGAGTGGACATAGGCTTGATAAAGCCGAACCACTATAAAGATGTGTATGCAGTATTCTCTATCTCTAAATTTTTATTTATTATTGTTGACATTATACTGCATACATATCTGTCAAACAAGTTTGTTAAAACATCATCATAGTCATTAGACGCAATCATCTGACGACAATTTATATACAAGTTTGTCGGGAAAATTACCAAAAAAGTCCTAAACCTTTTACAATTGTGACAATTCAGTCATAAACCTTTTTTTTGCCAATTCAGTCCTAAACCTTTTGAAAATAAGCCAATTCAACCTTTTGGCCGGTCGGCATTGACGTGGCCACCGGCCAACTGATGTAGCACCGGCCGGCGTCCACATGGCAATATTTTAATTTTTTTTATTATTTTTATTATTTTTTTTCCTTTTTTTTATTTTCTTTCTCCCCCTGGCCTGTCCGGCCAGGGGGGAGGCTCGCCGGCAGCTCCGGCGAGGCAAGCTGGGCCCTTGTCGGAGCTAGGCAAGCTCGCCCAGCCACGGCGAGCTTCGCCTCGCCAGATCTGGGTGAGCTCGCCATGGCAGGGCGAGCTCCGCCTCGCCGGAGCTAGGCGAGGCTCGCCCAGGGGTTGCGAGGGCGGAGCTTGCCCAGGGGTCGCGAGGGCTGCCTCACCGGAGCTGGGTGAGGCTCGCCCAGCGGCGGCGAGGGCCCAACTTGCCGTGGTTGGGTGAGCTCCGCCCTCGCCACCCCTAGGCGAGCCTCGCCCAGCTTCGGCGAGGCGGAGCTTGCCATGGCTAGGCGAGCTTGCCCAGTTATGGCGAGGGCCTAGCTCGCCTCGCCGAAGCTGGGCCCTCACCGGCAAGCCTCCCTCCTGGCTGGACAGGCCAAGGGGGAGAAGGAAAAGAAAAAAGGAAAAAAAATTCGAAAATATATTAAAATATTGCCACGTGGACGCCGGTCGATGCCACGTCAGCTGGCCGGCGTCCACGTCAGCGCTAGCTAGTCAAAAGGACTGAATTGACTGGTTTACAAAAGGTTTAGGGCTTAATTGGCAAAAAAAAAGTTTAAGACTGAATTGACATAATTGCAAAAGGTTTAGGACTTTTTTTGTAATTTTCCCCAAGTTTGTCATACGCATCCATCTAATATTGATTATATAAGTTGTTGACCTCGACTATATTCATTCCGCACGTTTAAATCATCCAATTTGGTAAAATCACATATTCACCATCTCTAGGTGATAGCACTAGCCGTAACAACTACTTCTAATGTTTACGTGGCAAACTTATTTTAACAAACCAAAGAATTATATCAAAAGACATATCAAATACTTGACCTACATGAATTAAAGCATTTGCTTTGGAAGTCCACATATGCTTAATACTTTGATTCAAGTGACTCTAATTGGAGCTTTTTTGTGAGTGACAAAGAACTAGATATAGAAGAAGCTGTTAGAAGGAAAAGCACACGTGTAGTGTGATGAAACCACGAGTGTCGCGATCAATTTTGGACAAATCCCGCAATACGCAGAGCAGCTCGAAGAATTGGATAAGATGGGCAAGACATGAATGGTTGACTTGACGAGGATTGCTCCGAAATATTGGTGCAAGGCTTACTTTAAAATTACATGCAAGTCAAATATTGTGGACAATAACTTGTCATAAGCATATAATGGATCGAGAATGGAAGCTCGACACATGTCTATCCTATCTGTGTTTTAGGATATCAGGGAGAAGATATTGACAAGAGGGGGTGAAAAAAGGAGATGGATGTCAAAGATGGAAAAGCTACATTGCGCCAAGGATATTAAGGAAGATAGAAGGCAATAAAAAGGGAAAGTGCCTTTTGTCATGTGCTTTGGAATGGAGAAGATGGATTTGAAATGCTGCACCATAGGAACGATTAACTAGTAGTTGACACAAGAAACAACTCATGCCCTTGTAGGGCATGGGATTTAAGTGGGATTCCATGCCCTCATGTAACCTGTGTCATTTTATTCAAAGGGAAGGAGATGGAAACTTTTGTCACCCATTGGTATAAGATAGATATCTATTTAAAGACACATAGTCACTAGTTGGAAGCAATGAATGGCGTACATATGGACACCTTCTCAAGAGTCACCTATCTTGGTAGTGCTCCTACCTAAGTATGCTTAACTTTGGAGATCCGAAACTAAGCATTGCCGTTTCGTTAAACAGCGCCTCTATGAATTAATTTCAGTTTTCATATATATATATATATATATATATATATATATATCCCAAGCACACTCTCTCCTTATTTGGTGTGCAATTCGGTTCATTCTTACCTTCTATTTTCATTCTAGAAGCCCGCCAAAATCGCTCCATGTTCGAGCCCTTAAGCCCTAACGACCCCTCCCCGCCCTCGTCGGGCTAGGTAATTAGGCCCACCAACTTCCACTTTGTCCTTGAACTACACACCTATCGGAGGAGATTCTGCTCTGATACCATATTGTGACGCCTTGGATTTAACTCATCTGACGTATTGTTCGTTTTGGCCCATCCCATATCGAGCCTCATGGTTTTGTTCTTTGACATATAGGTGGACACTTTCCCAAGAGGTTACCCATCCTGGTATTGCTCCCACATGAGCACACTTAACTTTGGAGTTTCAAAACTAAGCATTGCTATTACATCAAAAGGCACCTTCGTGAGTTAATTCCGCTTTTGACATATATATCACAAGCGCGCTCTCTCCCTGTTCGGCATATAATTTGGTTTATTTCTACCCTCTTCATCATTTTATAAGCTTGCCAGGAGCTATTCCTTATCTGAGCCCTTTGGCCCCAACAACCACTCTCCACCCTCGTTGGACCTAGTCATTACGAATAACCTTTACCCATCTAGTGATAGAAAACCTTTGGTGGCACCAGCACCTCAGATTATGCTTAGTAAGTCCAAAGAGAAAATGATAAGAGAGGAAGAAGAATCTAAAAAATGTATTCAAAGTGTCAAGACAAGGCACAAAAATCACATGCCATTTGTGCTTCAAGCAAGGCCACAACTCAAGAAATTGTCCATTGAAACAAAAGAAAAAGGTAAGGTTTATTCATGCTGTGTCTCTAGTCTTTGTTTGTATCCATATTTTATTACTCCATTTGTAATGAACGGGATAAAGAGATAGTCGAATAGAGAGAGCCAACCAACTTGTCATGAAGGTAAATCGTAACAATGCCACAACTCAAAAGGTACTCTTGACCTCACTTTTGAGTAAGTGACTATGTACTTAAATAATAAGTGCCATTTTAACTAGAATGTTGTTTTGTTCTCAATAGCCTGGACTGGAAGGTAGCCGAGCCATTTCTCTCCAAGAAATACCAATCATGTCGTGGTTAATGCTAAGAAGGTAGAGAGAGCATCTCGCAAATTTTTCAACACAATGGGATTAGAGGTACAGGTTTATGGTAGTAAACTAGTTGTTATGTTATTTTGAATTAGGCCATTCTTATTTAGGAAAATTCCAAATAAGGGCCTGAAGTGAACTTTGTGTCAAATAAGAACTTGAAGTGGCGTATCAATCTCAAATAAGGGTCTGAAGTGGTCATGAGAGTTTCAAATAAGGGTCTGACTTCACCGAATGGCGAAATATTCCAACTGGCTACCGGTGAGGTTAAGGGCATTTTCGTCCAAAAAATAATTTTAATTTTTTTCTATTTTCCTTTCCTTTCTTTTTTTCTTTTCTTTTCTTTTTTCCTTTTCTAATCTACTCTTTGTTTTGCCGGTGGTCGGGCCGACCACCAGCGAAGCTTAGGAAGGGCTGGGCGAGGGTTGCCCTCGCTCGATCTGGCGAGGCCGCCCTTGCCAGATTTGGGCGATATCAACCTCGCTAGCTGCCAACGAGGGATGGTCTCGCCAAATTTGGGCGAGGCCGCCTTCGAAAGCCAAAGGCAAGGGCTGGCCTTGCCTGGGCGACAAGTGGCCAGTGAGACCCTCACCCAAGCGAGGTCGGCCCTCGCCTGTGGCTTTCGAGGGTGGCCTCGCACAGAGCGAGGGTCGCCTTGCTGAGGCAAGGTTGCCCTCGCCAACCATGGGCGAGCCAAATTTGGGTGAGTGCCACCCTTGCCCAGCCCTTCCCGGGCTTCATCGGTGGCCCGCTAGAAAAAGAAAAAAGAAGAAAGGAAAAAAAGAAAAGAAAGGAAAAGAATTAAAAAAAAGTTAAAAACGTAAATGCCCCCACCATTTAGAAAGTTAGGCCCTTCGTTAAAACATAAATAGCCACTTTAGGCTCTTATTTGACACAAAATCCACTTTGGGTCTTTATTTGAGAAAATGATGGCACTTCAAGTACTTATTTGACATAAAGTCTACTTTAGGCCCTTATTTGAAAAAACAATGGCACTTCAGGCCCTTATTTGGAATTTTCCCTTCTTATCTCATGTAATTACTGTAACAGCTAGTAGATAAACTTTATAAATACTATTAAAAATATGTCTCGAGTTTGAGCCCATGAACAAAACTCAACTTGAGATTAATTATTACTTGTGAAGGTTAAATATTCTGAGCTAGATATTATGGACATCCGAAGTTGAGCAATATATAATGAGGAGATTGCATCGGTAACGAATTCACGATCAAGTTTTTCTTTCCTTCTACAAGTTGGACTCGGTGAAAAAAGAAGACAAAATAGGAAATTCAAAAGGTGGATTTTGTTCACTAAAATATGCACTTTCTTGGGGGTGGGTATTTGTACATAATTAAGGGTTTATTTCTTTTTTTGTTGTGGCCACATACATATCTTCTGCTTGTGGGAGTAAAAAGATATGGTCTTGAAGCGCCACTTTTTGTGTGAGTGCTTGGTGCAGCTGTTGAAATGCAGAGGACTTCATCATGGCTGTGTAGGTGTCCTGGAAGCGCTGCTTTTTTATGCGAGCACTTGTCATTCATTTTCATTCGTGCAATTACATCCAAGAAGAATTAGTGTTCAAGCGAAAATCTTGTGTTAAGATTTATGTGTAATTCCTTTGCGAAATTGAGAGATTATTTCGTGAGAAATTATGGAGCTAAACATTGTGTGAATTATTGGGTGTAATTGGGGTTTGTAAAATACTAAAAGTATTTGAGTGACTCGAGTGTGGTTGTATCGCTTTATCTATAGTGAAATTCCGTGCTGCTCTCTCCGTGGACGTAAGTCACTACGATCGAATCATGTAAATTTGGTGTTCGGTTTATTTTCTTGTTATGTCATATTATTGTTCGATCGCTCGGCTTCCGTAACAAATAAAAACGCTATTCTAGAGTTAAAAGAATAAGCAAAACTCAAGCTCAAACTTAGAGTCTAACTCTTATACTCCCATAAGTGAGAGTGCGAGAGTGTGCTTAGCACACAAGTGTTTGTGTAAGAGTTTCTCCAACAAACATTGTAAGAAAGCGCCTCCACTAATAAGAGTGTTTTCTTGAAGCGAGCCTTGCATGTCTTCCTCAATAATTTGATATTTGAGTCACGCTTCCACAACTCAACATTTGATATTAGAGTTACACCTCTGAAGTTCAACAAGATAGCATTGGTGACTTTAGCTCATATCTTTCCTTCTAAATGTTTTTATTCAGGATGACTATTTTGGAGAACATCAATTGCAGTTTGTTCTTGATTGACTTGTTGGAAACCATGTTCTTCATTGATCTGCTGAAATTTAATTGACTATAGGTGTTTGATTAACAAAGAGCTTATAAATGATAGAGAGACCTTGCTTTCTCAATCATTCATAGAGGAAAGTCAAAATGGGACGAGCTTGGACTATGGTTCACTGTCTTTGTAGTCTATGGCTCCATTTGAATTTCGGGTGGTCATGGTGCTGAAAGGGAAGACAAGCATTGCCGTATTTAGTCAGTTTGAATTTATTTCTTTATGGTTCAAATGATTCCTAGTCCTTTCATGGCGTGAGAAAATTAATTGTCAAGGCAGTTTTGTGCATTTGTCGACTGAAACCCAATTTGTGCTTGAGTCTGAGAAGTGACATGGCATTCTGGACTGTTTAGACTCATTCTGGTGCATTGATGATAATCGACGAAAGAAGCTGATATCAGCCTCAAGCGTTTGATGCTTCCCCTGCAAAACTATGTATGACATCTCTGGGATTTGAAACAACACTCAGGGTCGAGGGCCTTTTTGAATTTTGGAATAAAAGTTTGGTCTTCAAGGGGGGTCCTCGAGAACCTAGTGACTGATGAGTATCAAATGGAAACTCACTTACAATAAACACTCACTTTTATTATAGGGAGATCACTCAACACCACTCAATACGGGAAAATATCAAATAAGGACCTAAAGTGGGTCTCTTTTCTCAAATAAGGACCCCAAGTGGAAAATGTTTCAATTGAGGACCTAAAGTGCCCAAACTAGTCTCAAATAAGGACCCAGCTCGCCGGCCAGCCAAATGTTCACCTGCTGGCGACCGTCAGACATTTTCCGTCGTCGGAATAGGGGCATTTTGTCCTTTTTTTTCCCTTTTTTCTTTTCTCTCTTCCCTCTTGTGGCCATCGTCGGCAATGTCCGCTGGCCTCAGGTGAGGGCGGCTGTCACGTCCCGAACCCCATTAAGCACACGACACACTTCTTTGGTCAAATAATGTGACGTCCCAGAATATCGCCGACCCAACTAGACTTATCGGAGATTTATATCAATCTGTGAAAGCCACAAATATCCGGACAATAACAACTGAGGTAAAAAGGAGAGATTTAACACATCCATTATTGATTCAAGCTTATACAATATCCATTATTTACAAAACCACAATATATACAAGCACACCGAACTACCACACTATATACCACCGATATTAAAAAAGATCAGCAGCCCGGGTATACCCTATCTCCAAAAATGGGACATATCAAAAGGCCTACTCCCAACCCCTACACTAGCCCCTACGCCCTTTAGATGGCGTCCACTCAGAGTATAATTCTTCAGGTCCTGAATATGAATCCCCTGAATTGTCTACTCCTCTAAGGACTCCGGCTTGGCCTCGATCTCAATCGGGTTGTTTATATCACCCGACTCTGCTGGAACCTTGACCCACTCCTCCTCAACTGGCTCCTCATTTGACTTGTCCTCTGGCATAAACTCAGGATCGCACATTAGCTCATACTCTGGCTCGTACACGGGTGCGTCCTCCGATTCTTCTTCAGGCTCATCTTAAGGATCTACTTCTGGGGCCTCTTCAGGTTCTGCTTCAGGGTCTTCTTCTTCGGGTTCTTCCTCTAGTATCACCTCGAGATCTACATCCATCGGATCATACCCCGCCTGGAATTCTTCCGGCTCTGAGTCATGCTCGGCCCTTGGGGGCTCAGGTGCTGCGGGCGCAGGCTGAACTCCGGACTGCTCTAGACTAGTCTCCAAACTAGTCATCTCACCATCAAGAGGAGGTATGCCTAATGGGTCCTAATCCCCGACTCTATCAAAGGGGACATCAAAGCCACGGACGGAGCCAAATTCATCTATCCCGTCTCTGAACATCCAGGCAGTGTATGTGTGGGCCTGCCAGAGGGGTAGTCCTATATCTACCCAAACTACCGTGGTATGCTTAACCCAGGTCATGTGGTCATCTATAGGGTACTCTACAACATTGTGATCAGTGTGCATTGAAATCCCAAAACGCTACGGCGGCGGTGGCGGAAGATTCATGGCGCAGGCCGGGGTTTTTGAAATTTTTGGTTGAAATAACTATGAGATCACATCTCAATAAGTACGCACCTAAACCTCACCTAGGCCATCACGTACCTCCAGACAATCACAAACACAATCACACTCAGCCATCACATAGCAGGCACACAATTTATACTTACCTGGGCCTTTCCTGCGTGCAACCTGCACGTTAGCCATAATAGCACAATTTCCAACCACATGCACATTCTAATTACATTTTATGCACTCGTTCCTGCCTCATCACCTTCCTTTCACTCAACTCGCTAGTGACCCGCGTAATGGTACTGCCTTAGGTTCACTACGACCAACTCATGTTTTCCATTCAACTAGCCAGTGACCTGCGTAATGGTACCGCCTCAGGTTCACCGCGACCAACTCATGTTTTCGTCTCAACTTGCCAGTGACCCGTGTAATGATACCGCCTCAGGTTCACTGTGACTAACTCATAATAACAACACTTTGTGGCCCGTGTAATGGTACCGCCTCAGGCTCAACACCCACCACCTACGACACAATTCGCGTAATGGTACCGCCTCAGGTTGGCCGTCCTCTGGTAATACCGGGTATCGTCCCACGTAATAGTGTCGCCTTAGGACGGATCAATTTCCCATGTAATGGTACCGCCTCAGGGATTTCCGTAACCACACATACCACACTACACACGATTTCTCACTCGTTCACTTACTCGACACCCACATGCCAATATATTGGCCAATCACACTTGGCCCGTGCACGCACCAAGCCACACACATTTCTCATGCTCAATCAACACTCGATCGTGGCCAATTACCAATCAAATCAATTCAGACCATGCGTGCACATAACGACCCACATTTCAATCAATCAAATCACGATTCAACAAACATACAAGGCCACTAACGGGCCCACAATCATAGCCAATATCGTGAGCATAAATTTGGCACTTCTAAACTCATTTCATGTCATAACAAGCATCACAATCCAGCCACCATACAACGCACCAAACCGACAACCTTTTGCCCTTAAATCGAACCATATGCTCGTCAATACGAGTCCCAATTTTCAGCATTCAATTCGGCATCAATTCAGCCCCGAAACATCACAAATTCAACCTCAACTCAGCCAATGCCAATTAGTCCTCAAACAGCCACGAATTAATCCTCGAAACAACACCTAATAAACCCGATTTAACCCCTAATCGCGTCTATCGATACCCGACATCCTAAATAGGGTTTAGGGGGCGACTTACACGAACTTTAGGCTAGCTCGGCTAGAGTGAAATGGTGCGGCAGGCCGGTGGCCTCACGGCGGCGTGTGGCGGCGGTGGCGAGCGGCTCGGTGGCGGCGACGGTGAGCGGCGGTTTGCTGGCTGGACGGTGGCTGAACAGGATAAGATGGGGATGATGGTGGTTTGGTAAGGTAGAACAGGGGAGAGAGAGATGGTGAGTTGAGCGGCGGCTCCGGCGAGCGGTTGCTCCGGCCAGGTGGTGGACGGCTGGCTTGCTCGGCCGGTTGCTCACAGCCATGGAAAGGAGAGAGAGACGGCGACGAGAGGGTGGTGAGGGCACAGCTCGTGACTGGACGGGCAGCGATGGGCGAACAGTGGCCAGCACGGCGGCGGTACGGCCAAGGGGGAGGAGAGGTGGTCGGTGGGGGGGGGGTTCTTGGCCGAGAGAGAGAGAGTGAGGAGAGAGAGAAGTAATTTGGACTAAATAGTCCAAGGCCAATAATTAAGATGCCAAAAGACCATGATGCTTTCCTCTCTAAAATCCAATCAACGGTCAAGATTCGATCTTATCCTAAGATCGACGGTCCGGATCGAATTTTTTCCAAAATATCCCAAGGCAATTTAGGAATTTCACAAAAATCCAAGGGCAAAATTGGGCGAAATGACCAAAATGCCCTTCCCCAATACACTTGACCTTAACAAACCTCTAGGGGTAAAACGGTCATTTTTCATTTCTCACCGAATTTCGATTTTTCTGAAAGATTCGAGCAAATCCGAGGCTATCCAAGCAAATGACGACATCATCCAAATGATCTGTCGTGACTTTCTAAATTTTCAATACCCAACTTGATCTCTAATTAATGACTAAGTTCTAAATAACGTAACTTGTGCATATCTCATACTAACGGGTGGCTTTTGGGGAAATTCGCATTATTGACCCGTGACCGATACTAAATCAAATTACATTCAAGTTCACTCGGATCGTGACGATCTCGGTTATCACTTAATCGCGAGGATCGATCATTAGATCTGACGGGCACGATCGTTTGACATAGATTCGGGTCATTCGTCAATTCATTTCATGGTCAAGCGGAATCACTCGCGATCCACTCATATGACAATGGCGAACTGATCCTTAATTATCCTTGGATCGGCCTACATTAGCTCAAAATGTCACCTCGACGATTTTCATGGTCGAAAGTCGGTTCACGATCGAGTTCTTTGGTCGCGCGAATTTAAATCCCTAATTAGCCTTTCTCTAACAGTTAGTATTCCCAAAGTGATCAATTCCGGATGAGATCTAAATACAAGCATGTCCATAAACTATTCATTTTATAAATCCTAAGTGGGTCGGATTTCAGAATGTCACAGCAGCCTTCGTCTGTGTCGGGCGACAACTGCCCTTGCCTAGGTGGACGAGGGTGGCCCTCGCCTGGGTGGGCGAGGGTGGCCTTCACCTGGGCGGGCAAGACTCGCCCTCGCCCTCGCTAGATCCGACAAGGGCAAGGGCTGCCCTCATCGGATCTAGCGAGGGTGACCGTCGCCTAACGCCAGCGAAGGCCGCCCTCGCCTGGGTGAGCTCCGGCGAGGGCGGGTCTTGCCTGCTTAGGCGAAGGCCACCCTCGCTCACCCAGGCGAGACCCACCCTCGCCCTCGCCCTCGCCCTTGCTAGATCTGGCGAGGGTGGGTCTTGCCTGCCCAGGCGAGGGCGGCCGTTGCACGACGTTGGCGAAGGGCGCCCTCGCCTGAGGCCGACGGATGTAGCCGACGATGGCAACAGGAGGGAAGAGAGAAAAAAAAAAAGAAAAAAGAAAAAGACAAAATTGCCCCTATTTTGGCGTCGGAAAAAGTCTGACAGTCACCGGCCGGTGAACATTTGGCCGGCCGGCGAGCTAGGTCCCTATTTAAGACTAGTTTAGGAACTTTGGGTTCTTAATTGAAGCATTGTCTACTTGGGATCCTTATTTGAGAAAATAGCCCACTTTGGGTCCTTATTTGACATTTTCCCACTCAATATTTTGTTTGCGAACTTCACAAGATACTCTCTTACAATGCTCACACAAGAGTGTTTGCCTCACTCTTTCCTTTCCTCTCTGCACACCAACGCTCTCTCTACTTACACCACTCACTAGACAGCACCACACTCTCTACAATACTCTACACTCACGCCCAAGGAGCAAGTGCTCCTATTTATAGGCTTTAAAGTCGGTGCATTAACTGACTTTGCCAACATTCTACACACTTCTATTATAATTTTATATAGCAACTTGCCAACTTGCATAAAAGTCTGCTCAAAGAAAAAGACTGGAGCATTCTGGAGAGAGTAGAGAAGCTGGAGTTCTCTAGAAAGATGAGGACAAATCTAGAGAGAGAGAGGCGGTGTTCTTCTCAACAGTGACCGTCCTAGTTTTTAGCTTGCTGTCTTTCTTTCCATGAATGATGAATTTAATACCAATTCTTGTCTTTCTTAAGGATGAGAAAGGGTTGTATTATGCCTTGGATCTTGGTTGCACAAGTTTCCGCGTCCTCTGTGTACATCTAGGTGGAAAGCAGAAAGGCGCCACCAGCGAGAATTTGAAGAAGTTTCGGTACCACCCCATTTGATGACTAGAAGTTCAAACGTGAGTCTATGTCCATCTGGATAATTCCTAATTCGTGTTCCTGTACTAATGTTATATTCTATGCCCTAAGGCTATTCTTTTATATACTTCCGATTGTTTATAGGAATTGTTTAATTTCATCGCCATGGCATTAGCAAAATTTGTTGCTACAGAAGGTGAAGATTCAGATCCTTTCCCTGGTAGACAAAGGGAGCTTGGTTTTACCTTCATTTTCGGTTAGGCGCAATCATTGATCGCATCCGGGACTCTAATTAAATGGATGAAACGATACTCAATAGAAGATGCGATGATAATAACTATCTTAACTTGTCTTCTACAGCCTGTCACATTCACCCCATCCCTATGTTTAGTGATTAACTGCTGTTATGCCTATTTCTTACATCCTGG
Organism: Syzygium malaccense; assembly: GCA_031216405.1. Classification (NCBI taxonomy): domain Eukaryota; kingdom Viridiplantae; phylum Streptophyta; class Magnoliopsida; order Myrtales; family Myrtaceae; genus Syzygium; species Syzygium malaccense. Next base: position 7,030,923 of record CM062255.1, read on the forward strand.
TATCCACAATGGATGCATGCTAGCAGATCCATCCACCACCATCCACTATTGCATGTGGATCCACTTTCAATCGAAACTCATGTCAAGCTTGTTTGTAAATCTTCACCTTCTATTACATTCACCCCAGCATTTGGGTAACTTTGAGCTCTCTTTGTATCATACTTCAAGGTGGTATGCCGGTCTTAGTCCAGCGGACCAAAGAATCTGGTAACTTTAGTTTAGATGGCTCAAGTTTCTGAGGAAGAAGAGATGCAAACGTATTAAGTTCATTTCTCTAGCAGTATGAATAACTAAGGGATCAGGCTCACATAAGGACTCTTTAGAAAGCCCCTTTAAGCCCTTTATTACGCCAATAAAACGGGTTACTATCTTAGATGGAACTATTCAAGGATAACTGTTTTGTGCATGTTTCCATCAGAGATAAACAATGGATAGTGCAAGGAAAAATGGGTTGTGCTTTTTCCACTCCCACTATGGCTAAAACACTCCTTAATATGGGTCTCATCTGTTTTAAGCATTCTTCATTTGCTTTTCTTCTTTCTCTTTTCTCGCAAGTTCACTTTTCTTTTTCTCATTTATATCTCTTTCTTCTCTCTTTCTAAAACATCCATTTCATGTCAATCATCTGTATTGAAGCTGAAATTTGCAAAAACCTCGTCCTCACCCAACTAGTCATCTTCCATCTCCATTTTTTTAACTCAAAGCTCAACCATAAGTTCAAAAACCCATCTCCTATCTTTTCACTCCCATTCCATCCCTTTCGCTTTGTGTTACTTGTTATCCCATTTCACATCAAACTCTTCGATTGATTGATTACGGAAACAAGAAAAAAACCCCATTAAAGAGTCAAATCCAAAAGTTGAAGCTCTACCCAAAACCTCATCGAGCTCATCAGAAATATTTGCTTCTTCATCATTGTCTTCTTGGTCCTAATTGTCACATTTATTGCCGATTCACCATCACTTACCATCCCCCATATATATGGCTCGAATCTTCTCCCCTCACTAAGTTGTTTACGCAAACCGAAAAATGCGACCGGCAAGGATTTGCCCATTCTTGCCCTCACGGTCTCTCCTACTTTTGCACCCATCTCAATTACCGAGCTGCCGCCACCGGTGATTGAGAGCACTGAACAGGTGATTGTGAACTCAACTCTCAAGTCCGAGCCCTTATGCGATAAGCCACCATCAATTGTTCAAATCCTCGTGTTCCGATAGGCGTTGAGTTCAATGCAAGAGCTTTTAGGCCTATTTTGTTCATGAGTATCAAATTTTGGTTAATGATTGAAAAACCGATGAGTGCGATGTGGCCTGGACAACAAGTGATAGAGACAAACCACAAAAGAGAGTGTTCTTTTTTTTTTTTTTTTGACAAATACCACCAAGGCTTGAACATGATCTAAATTAAGATGGAATGCGGAGAAGTAAAGAAGAATGAGGAAAATGGGACCCACTAGAAAAAATAAAGACGAAAATAAATGAGACATCACAACCAAGCAAAATAGAAGCTTAAAAAAGATGGAATCACAAAGGTTAAAATTGTCAAAATATTGTGATATGAAGTGTTTTAGCCATGGTAGGAATGAAAAAAGAGTGACCCGAAAAAATTTCCTTACATCTCAGAGGCACTATTGGTGCATGGGCAAAAGTCACTGTTGTGAATTGTCTGCATTTCAGTTTACCGATGAATATCCTTAAAATCCCTTTCTCTGCTAAATCATTTCAATGTTTCCGATTGCATAGTATCAATTCATGATTTTTCCTTATCTATGTCACAATTTGGACAGAAGTTGCTATAAACAATGTTGCGGACGCGTGAGATGATGTGGTGCTGTTCTTAAAAATCAATGCTATCCAGAAAATGGGTCTCATTTCTTGGGGTCTTTGTTTTTAGCATCAAATAATAGCAATTCCAGAAAATGTCTTGAGTTAAAATTTACTTACTTCCAAGCAATCAATGGATTTGCAAACTTCACTGAGATGTGAATGTGGCAAAAGATCAGACACTCAATGGTGATATTCACAGACATTCCACGGCGACATCTTTCATTACTGACGTGACTATTTTCTTTGAAGTCTAAATAGCAGGAGTGCGTGCTCTTCGTCTTTGATCTTATAACTTCAATAGATAAAGGTTGTTCAACACCTTCTCCACCAAGTGCACAACCTTGTTCTCCATCAATCTAGCTCAAATTTACATGTCCATCTCTCATATATTCTGTATATTCTATAGTATATTGAAAACTAGTCTTAGGTGTGGGCCACTAATACACAGTTCGACAAACATATGATGCGCCTCTCTCTGTAGGATAAGTGGAGGAAGTTTTACAGAAGTTAGGAGTCCAAATCTCTTCCCGAAGCTTCTGCAACTGTTTTACTGCTCAGAATCAGTACGCATTACACTCAAGAACACAGTAATCGCTGCGCGGCATTACCTCGTACTTAGAATTTCCGAGCAGTGGGGCGACATCGAACTTGTGTCGGGATTTCTTCTCAACATTGTAAAGCCGATTGCTACATTTGAGCAGCACTTGCAGTACCTCCTTCATTGTAGGCCTCATGGAAGGCAGCGTCGCAGTGCAAAAGACGCCAAGCTTAAAGACATTGATTATTTCACCTAGGTTCAAGTCGTTGTTGATCCCCTCGTCTATGGCAACGGACATCGGCTTGCCATCTTGGATGTGATGCCATGCCCAATCAGCGAGGCACATGTCTTCGGTCCCATCATTAGCCTCCCTCCCAGTCGTCAGTTCCAAGAGAACGACTCCAAAGCTATAAACATCGATCTTCTCATTAACTCTTGTTGTATGAGCATACTCTGTTATTCAACAACAAAAAGGCAAGACATACTAAATATTCTTGCTCGTAGGATATGAGGAAGGTGAACTTGCATAGCTGAAATGAGCTCGTGTTAATTGAGTAGACAAACCTGGTGCAAGATAGCCAAAAGACCCGGCAACACCTGTCATCGTAACAGCTTCTCCGGGCTTGACCAACATCCTTGCAAGGCCAAAATCAGCAATTTTTGCATTGAATTCGGAGTCTAAGAGAATGTTGCTTGATTTCACGTCTCGGTGGATGATCGGCGGAGAACAATCATTGTGCATATAGCAAAGTCCTTTAGCAGCTCCTAGCGCAATCTGTAACCTTTTGGGCCAATCCAAGAACATATTGTTGGCTACACCTGAGACCGGTGACGGTCTTTTCATCCTGTGAAGCCAATGGTCCAAGCTGTGATTTTCCATGTACTCGTACACTATGAGTTTCGAGTTCTCGCAAGAAATACAGCACAGCAATTTGATAATGTTCAGATGCCTTATGTTCCCAAGTATCTCCACTTCTGCTAAGAATTGCTTCTCTAGCATCTCGTCCAATTTTCGGTTATTTAAAATCCGTTTTACCGCGACGGCATCACCAGAACGATTCACAATAATTCTGTATACTTTTCCTGATCCACCACTTCCAATCACATTATGCTCCTTCAATCCCGACAAAACATCCGATTCTGTAAAATTCAAACTTTGGAATGGGGTCAGTTTCAGAGTTGAATCAAATCCGTCTCTCTTCTTTCTGGAAGCTCTGATAGTGAATACCGCCGCCAACAAAATGAACATCGCCGCAGTGATGGCCAAGATCACAATCAAGGTGAGATTGGTCGGCGAGCTTTTGCTCGATCTACGGGATTGGGAATTGCAGACATTGAGCCTCATGAACGAATTGGATGCACAGAGGCCCGGGTTGTTCAGGAAACTGGAGTCATACGCAGTGTTCTCTAACTCGTCTGGGATTTGTCCACTGAGGCGATTGGAGGATAAATTAAGAAGGTTCAGCTTCAGCTGGCCGATTTCAGGAGGAATCGAGCCGGACAGTTGGTTTTCAGACAGGTCCAACTGCGTGAGTACCGGTAGAAGACCAATTTTGCTGGGAATCGGTCCCACCAATCGATTGTGACTAACATTCAGAGTGCTCAAGGAATTCCACGAAACAATAGCTGTGGGAAGATTCCCAGAGAGATCGTTCTGACCTAGCAAAAGAGTTGTCAAAGAAGGGAGCTCGGTTAATTCAGTCGGAACGATGCCACTGAGGAGGTTATTACTGGCATCAAACACCACCAAGTTCCTCCATGATGACACTATGCTAGGGATCTTGCCGGAGAATTTGTTGTTGCTCATCTCAATCCGAGTGAGGTTCGGGGACAGCTCCTCGGGAAGCATGCCAATTAATCCGTTACCACTCAAAATCAAAGTCCTCAAGTTCGGTGACGTCCAGAGTCCTCCAGGCACACTGCCGGTGAATCCATTGTTGTTCAATCTAACGGCAGACAAAGAACTGCAATTTCCAAGTGACTCTGGCAACTCCCCACTGAGATTGTTGTCCATAGCCGCCAACCCAAACAGCATGCTGCTGCGGCACAGTTGTTCCGGCAACGTACCAGTCAAGTTGTTGAAGGCCACTTCGAACCTTGTGAGTGCAGAAAACTTGCCGAAGTCCGGGGGGATCAGTCCTGATAAACTGTTGTTGGAAAGCCTGACATCGCTCAAAGCGGGAAGACGCCCAATTCCTTCCGGGATTCCACCAGACAATTGATTGAACTGTAAATTCAAGCTGGATAGATTCTTGAGCTTCCCAAAATCTTCAGGTATGTTACCCGTCAAATTATTATCTGACAGATCGATCACCCTCAGGTTGTCTGCGCTGACTGCCTGAGGGATCGACCCAGACACATTGGTCGTGTACACGTACAACTTCCTTAAGTTCCTCAGAGTGAAAATACTGCCCGGGATCTCTCCGGTCAAGCGATTCATCCCCAAATCCAAGTGCTCAAGAGCCTCCATATCGCCGACCGTCTCCAGGATTCCACCAAACAGGTTCGTCTGCGCCATCGAGAAGAACCGCAGCTTCTTCAAGGCAGTGAAGTTCTGCGGTAGCTGCGATGGCGCGAACTTGTCGTTGTATTCAAGCCTCAGTTCTTCAAGATCAGTGAGGCTAAAAATCTCTTTAGGGTAAGTGCCGTTGTACTCAGACTGGTAAAGGTGAAGGATCCTCAGCCTCCGCAGCCTCGCGATCGACGCTGGGACGTCAAATGAGAAGCTGTTGGCGGCAAGAATCAGGACCTGAAGATCGGCCATGCGGTCAATATCGGTTGGAATAGGACCTTCGAAGTAATTCTGGGACAGGTCGAGGTACACGAGCTTGGAACAGTCGTAGAGAACTGTTGGAAACTCTCCAGGAATATTGTTGTTGGAGACATTGAGCATGGTCAGATTCTTGAGGTCGCAGATGAATGGGGGGATCGAATAATTTATGTTCAGGAATGCAAGATTGAGCTCGGTGATCGAGCCATTTTGGCATGTGATCTCGGGCCATGTGCAGTGGGAGGATGAATTGGAGGCGACCCAGTGGGCGAGGGAAGATGGGTCTTGCCAGGATTGCCTCAGCTTCAACAGGACTTGCTGTTCTTGATCTTGGATTTGAGACTCTGCAACATGGAAGAGGGAGCAGAAGAAGACGAGACAAGGAATGCATAAGAGGAAGAAGATGGGAATATGAAGCAGCGATGAGGTTAGTCTCGGCATAATTGAAGGTCATTCAGTCTTTTTCCGGTTAGAGAGACTCTCCGGTGTTGGAAATAGAGATCTATCAGCTCAACATGAAGCAAAACGTTTTAGTTTGCTTTTGTTTGTTGCTCGTAAGGAACCCCCAGGTTTTTAACCTTGTTTCAAAGTGCTAGAATTTGGTGGATCCTCAGATGATGGGTGTGAACGAATTTGTTCCCTTTCCTTCTTTTCGATTTTGCTCTGCTCATGTACATCTCAGTCAACGGATGAAAGAGGGAAGAATCAAAGAGCCAATGATATTTTCCTTATCTCAACATTCCTCTGGAATACACTTCCGAGAGCACCCAGATACCTCTGATTACTGTGGTTTTATAACCAATAAAAGCCGGCAAAACGAGATTTTCCAGATCAGTTTAACGGTAAACCAGAGCACGACAAGTTTGTTCCTCTGCAGAAGGCAAAAATGTTGCTAGGTTTACATGTTCCTCCTTTCAACATCAGCCTAAGCAGAGCAAGTAGGGGAGAAGAAAATGCATGTTATGAATTAGGGCAAAGATCGAAATTTGACGGACTTTATTAGGTGGCCACTTTTCTGATGTTTATTCCAAGCAACACACAGCTTTCACATATCAATTTCAACTCCCCTCGAACCCTTGGTAGGATTAGTATTATAATTGCATGTACCGAGTATCTGTGTGTTCACATCCATGGATCGTGACCTATCTCAACTCACTCTTTTTCATTCCAAGAAGGGAAAAGAAATTATAGTTACTTAAGAGTAACCACTACAACATATGCTATCAGATCAACATCAGTTATTTAGATTCACAAAATAAATTGAAAAGTATAATGTATATCATTCGGGTGAAGTAGAGAAACATTGAGAACCCTATACCGAATCCCACTGAAAACACAAGTTTCCGTGTAACCATTATATCATTGCTGGTTTTGACCGTCGCATCACTTGTAAGTTAAGTCTGTATGATATTTTCACGATATATACCAGTCTCTCGTCTCACGGGAATCATAATCCATGTGCTTGTAACCTCAATCACCAGTAGAGATAGGTATACCTCCACGTGAGCTCTTGACCCTACCAAAATCATTAAAAACGGGGAGTACGTGATTCCCTGCACTACACACACCATTGAGGATATTAACGGGAACAACTAGAAGCCCTCCAACTTTGAGCGTTGACCGGAAAATTCTTTGGTTTGGAAACAAAGAATTGGAAAATGCTGCTAAAGCCAGCATGACGGTGGAGGACTTTGACTTTGCTTGCCCATCCCTTCACGCTAAGATGTAGATTAGCTAACAACAATGATTTCTACTTTGTGCTCTTCCCAGACAGTCAACCAATCAGGAGTAAATCTAATTTAAAATAAAGATAAGCAAGGCAGAATTATAAAATTTTGGCATGAAATATATCAAGTTGCTCGATATGATCGTAGTTTTTATCGAGAATTTTGCAAATCGATCCATCGTTAGATAGTAGTGTGTGTGAAAATTGAGAACTCTTCTTGAGACTCGTTGAAGATAGTTATAAGTAACACACAAAATCCCATTCGTCCATGGAGTTATGATTAGATATTTGACACTTTTTACTATTTGTTTTTGGTGGAGGAAATTAGAAATTAAGACAACAACATGTGAGTAGGTCTAACCAAATGTAGCTAATCTATCGTCTATCCCTTCATATGACATAGCGAGAACTTCAATCACGCGTACACTCAACATGTAGTAATGACTTAATAATGTCTAGCGAAGGTCTCTTTTCGGGTTTTTTGTAATATTAAGCCTAATATGAAACTTGACTTGCTAAAAAGAAGGTAAGAGAAAAAAGAGTCAATCATCAAAGGAGAGAACCGTTTTAATTGAGTTAAACCTAACACATACGACAGGACTTAGTATATTTTGGTTATGTTTTTCTCCCTCCCTTCCTTTTTCTTAGGTGCGTCATGCTCAATGTCATCCTTGGACCTTAGCTAATAGGGTATGCTAAGGATGACAGAGAGATATTTACAAATATCTTGAAATTGCTTTCTTATGATTAGGTTTTACATTGAAATTAATTGAGATTAAAGATTCTTTAAAATTGTTTTCCTATGATCAAGTCTTGCTAAGAAAGTGATAATGAGATGCTGATGTTTTTCGAGGCATGAAGTTCTAATTCCTTCACGGGCTAATACCATTGAAAATCTCAGACTGATACTCCATGACGCATTCATCTCAAACTAGTTTTCGTACCATAAAAAACTCTTGAGCAGGACCTCTATGATACATTTACCCCCAAATTAATTTTTACCTTGTGAAAAATCCCAAATCGGTACCCTTGACCCAAATCTACCTTCCGTTAAAAAACATACATGTCAACACACATGGATTTCCCACGTCGGATCTATCTTACAATCGTCTACCACGCATGATCCGTCTTACAGTCGTCTAACGTGTGTTGACATATATGCAATTTAACGGGATTATTGAACAAAATATCAATCGATGGTACATTTGGGTCAGGATACCAATTTGAGATTTTTAATGATAACTCAAGGTAGCTCACTTTTGGAATTGCAACTGAGGAAGACTGTCTAATAAAATCCTGTATACGAGGACATTCTCGGAGCCAGAAGGAATGTTAAGCAAAAATTGATATAATTCATAAAAAGAGTTGTAATTGGGTTGCAGAAATTGTTGCATAACATAATGAAGCTCTAAAACTTCTGAAAAATATGTAGTCAAGGGGTGTCTATGAAGTCCGTTTGTTCTGAGCGATCGCATGAACAATTTGTACTCATTTCTGATTTGACTATTATTTTTACTCGAGCAGAAAAAAACAAGTCTTTGTTCGTTAGTCTTTAATGAAAAACAAGTCTTTGTTGTTTAGATTATCGTATGGTGCTTGGAGTTGTTGCAACCCACTAACGTTTCTTGCGTTCCCTAGATCGGCAAGACAACGACCTGAATGATTCTGATTGATTCCTGTTGGTCATAATGATTCTTTGTAATGTCCGAGTCAAATGGCCAACCTTCGAATCTTAGTCATGCCCTCCTATTCTCCAATGTCACAGCTTTTGATTAGTTTCCTGATGTTCGCCTTCTGGATGATGAGCAAATTGGCCTTTGGTGGAGCTGAGTGCAAGCGCAAATTTTCCACAGCGTGATCTGGCGACGACGGGTCGAGCCTTCTAGATGAACGAAGGAAGATAAAACTTGGTTAGGTCGAGCCCACATGATGGAACTGAACCAATCCTCATTGCTAGTTCCAGCACATCCTGAGGTCCGTGATTGATGGTCCTAATGAGCCCAACGCAAGGAAGGAATTCATCTATGACCATATCAGATGCTTGGCTTCTATGTTCTGGAAACTTACTAACTCGATAGCAGGGAGTTATTGGCACAAAGTTGCCGACACTTCTAGGAATCTGCCAGCATGTATTACATATGTAAATATCATCGACACACTTGGACATGCTTAGTTAAACATGTAAATGTATTACCCGTGTCAACACAACACGCTTAAATGTATTTCGAGACATTAATATATGACAGATACTGAGCATCTAGTGTAAACTAAAGTTAAAAAACTCAGCAAAGATCAAAGAACGTAACTACTCTATTACATGCAGTATCAATTTTTTTTTTTTTTTTTTTTGGTAAGGAACATGCAGTATCAATTAATGCGCTCGTCATCCAAGAATGCGTTTTGGAGCCCCAGCAATCATGCTTTCGTACTAGTCAAGGTAGTTGGGATTCCAATGTCCAACCGCAGTAGAGTCGCAGAGAACAGGAGTGTTGGATTACGCATTTCAGATACGGCAGCAACAAATTCATTGCTAAAGCTGGGTGATCATAATATCGTTCGTCTAAGATTACCATTAATCTGACATGATTCATATAACGAATCCTTCTCTGGCTAAAGTTACCAGTGGTATCTGAACTAATTTCAGATTCGAGAGTTGATATTCTGTCTCAACTAACAGCAGTTATGTATCCAACTATCGGTATTCAGCAATTTACTTTAATTCAGTCGCAAGTGGAGGTTGAAACGATAAGTAATTCCACTAAGAGAGTTCTTTCTGGACATTAGAATATAAATTCCTACGAGAGGTTGCACTAAAGAACGAGTCTGAAAAAATTGATTTGAGTATCGAAGATTGTATATAGCACGGTCAAATACAGTCAAAACAAATCATTAACCAGAAAAGATAAGATTCCACTAGCTCATTGATGTGAGAGGGAGAGAGAGGATATCATCATAGACTATGGAGAAGATTATCACAGACATCAACAACAGACAGAAACAAAGCCTATGGCGTGCTTCAAGCACCTGTGGACACACGTAGCAGAGGGACTCTTGTTTACTACTCCTAATGCTTCTGTGGCAAACTTATTTTGACAAACCAAAAAGTTATATCAAAAGACATATCAAATACTTCATCTACATGACTAAAAGCATTTGCCTTAGAGTTCCACAGATGTTGAATACTTCGATTCAAGCAACTCTAATTGGAGCTTTGTCACGAGCAACGAAGAAGAATTAGATATAGAAGAGGCTGTTAGTAGGGAAAGCACTGTGCAGTATGATGAAACCACAGAGATACATCATTTTGCATTAAATATGGTAGTAGATGGCCCTAAACAATTTAAGGAAGCTATCAACAAATATGCAACCACCAGAAGAGTTAATATTGATTTTATTAAGAATGACAAGGTGAGACTAAAGACAAAACGTAAGGCTATATATGCAGCTAGAGATGACAAGACAGGCTGGTTTCCAGTAAAAACTTTCAAGAATGGGCACATATATGCACTTGGTCTTTCCAAGTGAGGAGCTTTACATCTAAGTACAGGCAAAACATTATCTAAGCTTGTGGAGGATAGTTCCTTCAATGAAGTCATTGAAGGAATTCCAGAAAATTGTGCGAGAGCATACGAGCTTAGATGTAGCCAGTGCAGAAGGACTAAGCTGATGGTAATCAAAAAACTAAATGGGATGTACTCCGATGAGTTCAACATGTCGTGGAATTATTGTGAAGAAATTATCTATAAGAACTGATCAATATTTATAGAAATCCTTGAAATACCATGAAGGTAAATTTTATGAGAGAATAACCAAATTCAACATGCATCTTCCAACGGTTTTATGTTTGCTTTGATGTTGTGAGAAAAGAAATTCCTTGAAGGTTGGAATCCTATGATAGGATTGGATAGATGTTTTAAAAGGAATGATGAAGGATTAGCTATTGACTATTGTTGGGAGGAATGCAAATAATCAAATGTATCCTATCGCATGGCCGTTGTTGAGGTTGAAAATAAGGATTCATGGGGCTAGTTTGTAGAGGCTTTGAAGTATGATCTTGGGACAAAGGACGGTGCATGATCCACAATGTTCTCATATCAGCAAAAGGTAATGTGACTACTCTTCCTTCACTATGTATTTTTCCATGTGTGCCATTTTGTTACCTCACTATATATGCTGAGATCATGTATTTGTTGTGGGGGCTTGTGCAAGTACCGGAGGAGATGTCGTCAGCTGAGCACCAATAATGTGCCAGGCATATTTATGGAAATTGGTGCAAGAAGAATGGGGAACGAGTGTCGCAATTAATTTTGGATATATGCAAAGTCAACTCTAATCTCACACTTCGAAAAGCAGCTTCAGGAATCGGATAAGATGAGCAAGACAAGAAAGGCTGGCTTGATGAGGATTGCTCCGAAATATTGGTGCAAGACTTACTTTAAAACTATATGCAAGTCAGATATTGTGGGCAATAACTTGTCAAAAGTATTTAATGGATCAATAATGGAAGCTAGACACATGTCTATCCTATCTTTGCTTGAGGATATTAGGGAGAAGATATTGACAAGAATGCGTGAAAAAGAGAGATGCATGTCAAAGATGAAAAAGCGACATTGCGCCAAGGATATTAGAGAAGATAGAAGGCAATAAAAAAAGAAAGTGCCTTCGGCAGGTGCTTTGAAATGGAGAAGATGGATTGAAGTTCGCCACAGAAACGATTAACTTGTAGTTGACATAAGAAACAACCCATGCCCTTGCTGGCCGTGGGACTCAAGTGGATTTCATGCCCTCATGCAATTTGTGTCATTCTATTCAAAGGGGAGGAGATAGAAACTTTTGTCGCTCATTGGTACAAGAACGATATCTATTTAAAGACACGGTCACTACTCATGCAATTTGTGCAAATGGGCACTTTACTAGGAGATCGCCCATCTTGGTAGTACTCTCATTTGAGTATACTTAACTTTGGAGTTCCAAAGCGAGGTATTGTCTATTTTGGCCCGTCCTATACTGAGCTCCGCGGCTTTGTCCTTTGTTGTATAGATGGCCACTTTCCCAAAAGGTCATCCGTCTTGGTAGTGCTCCTACCTGAATATGCTGAACTTTGAGTTTCAAAGAATCAATAGGCACATCTATGAGTTAATTCCAGTTTTCACACATACATATATCCTAGGCACGCTTTCTCTCCGTTCAGTGTGCAATTCGGCTCATTTTTACCCCCTTTGCCATCCTATAAGCCTACTAGAAGTCACTACTTATCCGAGCCCTTTAGCCTAGGCGACCCGCCCTCCTCAGATCGGGTCATTATGGACCCGCTAGCTTTCACGTGATTCGTCCTCAAACCACACACCTACTAGAGGGGATCCTGCTTTGATACTATATTGTGATGCCTTAAATTTAACTCACTCGAAGTGTTGTCCATTTTGGCCCGTTTCATACTAAGCCTTACAGTTTTGTTCTTTGGCTACAGGTGAGCACTTTCCCAGGAGGTTATCCATCCTAATGGTGCTCCTACCTGAACACACTTAACTTGTGCATGTTTGCGTCATAGATAAACAATGGTTCAAGGAAAAATTACCTTACATCTCAAAGGCATTAATGGTGCATCAGCGAGTCATCGTTGCGAACTGTCTTCCTTCGGTTTGCTGAGGAATATCCTTAAAATTCATTTACCGATCACATAGTACCAGTTCGTGATTTTGCCTTATCCATGTCACAATTTGGACGGAAATTGCTGTAAACAATGTTGTGGATGTTTGAGATGATGTTGTGCTGTTCTCAAAAATCAATGCTGTAAAGAAAATGGGTCTCATTTCTTGGGGTCTTTTGGGTCAGCATCAAATAATAGCAAATCCAGAAAGTGTCTTCGTTAAAATTTACTTACTTCCAAGCAATCAATGGATCTGCCAACTTCACTGAGATGTAAATGCGGCAAAAGATCAGACACTCAACGGTGACATTCACAGACATTCCAGGGCGACATCTTTCGTTGCTGACGTGACTATTTTCTTTGAAGTCTAAGTGGCAGGAGTGCGTGCTCTTCATCTTTGATTTTTTATTGCTTCAATAGATAAAGGTTGTTCAGCACCTACTCCACCAAGTGCACAACCTTGTTCTCTATCTATCAAGCTCAAATATACATATCCATCTCTCAAAATTCTGTATATTCTATAGTATACATTTGGAAACTAGTCTTACGTATGGGCCACTAATACACAGTTCGACAAACATATGATGCTTGTCTGTCTGTAGGATAAGTAGAGGAAGTTTTACAGAAGTTGGGAGTCCAAATACCTCCCCAAAGCTTCTGCAACTGTTTTTATTGCTAAGGATCAGTAAGTATTACACTCAAGAACACAGTAATCGCTGCGCAGCATTTCCTCGTACTTAGAATTTCCAAGGAGGGGGGCAACATCAAACTTGTGTCGGGATTTCTTCTCCAAATCATAAAGCGGATCGCTACATTTGAGCAGCACTTGCAGTACCTCCTTCATTGTAGGCCTCGTGGAAGGCAGAGTAGCAGTGCAAAAGATCCCGAGCTTAAAGACATTGCTAATTTCATCTTGGTGCAAGTCGTCCTTGATCTCCTTGTCTATCGCATCAGACATCGGCTTGCCATCTTGGACATGATGCCATGCCCAATCAGCGAGGCACATCGGCTGATTGCAAGTCACAAAGGACAAAAAAAATGGCCCACATAGCATGAATCCGAAGAAAGGCTATGAGTCAGGCCCAGAAGATTTGGAGCAGTTATCGACAGGACACGTCATAAAAGTGTCAACGGGTTGAAAAGTCCAAAATCACAAGCCTTGCACATGACGTCAACAAGTCCAAGATCACAAGCCTTACACGTGACGTCGACAAGTTCAAGATCACGAGCTTTCCATGTGATGTCGATGAATTAAGCACGCGGTGTTACATGGTAAAGAAATTCATTTCCACGTGTCGAAAGGTAAAGACATCACCGTGGGCGTGAAGATCAAGGAAGCTAAAGAGTGAAATGTGGGAAACAGCAAGAAATAAGGAGACACGTGGAAGAAAATCAGCTATTACATGATGCCTAAGGGGCGTAAGCAATATCGACAAGTCAGGAAGTGGTTAAAGTACAAAATGTAAGGAAGTGGAAAACAACTTTCAAGGAGAAGTAGCTTATCGACAGTTATCAAGCTGCTTTATAAATACTCAAGGATTTCCGACGTAGAGGAGATCTCCGCACAACACAACACATCTTTTATTTATCTTTACATTTCGCACACTAGGAGTAGTCGTAGTTATAGCTTTCAGATTCCACGTCCTAGATTCAATTCCGGCGAGAGTCTTTCTCAAGGCCAACATTGTTGATTAAATTCGAGTGTTGTGTTATCAGTTCAGCGTCATCGATTAAATTCCGGCATTGTACTTAGAATATAGCTGTTGATTAGATTCCAGCCATATTCTCTCAAGTCACGTCATTGATTAGATTCTGGCATACCTTAAATTGCAATGTCATATATTAATTGTGTCGTTGATCAGATTCCGACATAGCTTGGTCCCGACATTTGCAAGTTGTCATCTCATTGTTAGTATTGTTGAGTTTGGTGTATTACCATACTAAATTGTAAGGCATAAGTTGGGCTTAATAAACGTATTTGACATTTTCTATCCGAGCTTGATTCAAGACCCTAATCTCCTTTAATAAAATCTGAAATGCAGCGTTCAGTGAAAGATTTTCGACGGGATAAAACTGGTGAAACATCTTTTTGGCACGCCTGCTAAGACGACTATTGAGTTAAGTGGAGAGAGTGCTATGCCACGCACCAAAAGTCGCACCAACTTGGATAATACTACTGACGAGCCAACTGCATCGATGGCGGAAGATAATACCCATGTTGAGACATCATCCGCTCAACTTCTTCATAACGAGGTTGCTAATCAATCTCGAGAGGAGGTCATAGATATGTCGAGGCAGCGCGTTGAAGATAGAAGGCAAGCTGAGCTCACACCAGTTGTACTTTCTTCTATGAGGCGAACTATTGAGAAAACTCAGAATGAGTTCGCTGATTATGTGGTGAGGCGTATGACTGAGGTGGTTAGGCCTTTGATCATCAACATTTATCATGAATGTACTCAAGGTCAATATGACGGGTCCATCATGCCGACCCAATAGAGAATAGGATCTCCATCAACATTGGGAGGTTCTACAATATAGTTTGGGACGATGACCCAAGGTACATCGACGATCCCGCCCATTCGAATATTACCAAAGGGAGAAACCTTGTCAGTAGCACCTGGTGAGAGGTTTCCTCAAGCTAACATGGGCCCAAATGGAGGGGTTGCTCGACAAACGATGATCGATGAGAACTTCCAGGGAAGACATCAAGTTACTCAAGTGGAAGGTTCTCCTATGATCCAGGTAAATCCTCCACTTGTAGTCTTGGATATTCAAAATCCTGTAACGCTTTTGCCTAGGGGGCAAGAACAGTTCCAACAAATAAACAATCAACCACAACGTCAGGCACCTCAGCCTATAGTGCCTAACGTAAATCAGCATTTTCCACCCCCTATGGGTCCGAATGTTCAAGTCTAGCTACCATTACCATCACAGTTAAACCCACCAATTAATCCCCATATGATTGCTCATAACATACCACAAATCATCCAGCCACAACCTCAATAACAGCCACAGTTACCACAGCAGCCATTTTACCAATTACCTAATCAAAATCTAAATCAGCCATTACCACCTAATTATGTTGTAGCTCCTGCGCCCGTCGTGGGTCAAGTAAGAAATCAGTTGGTAATGGATCCTCTAATGAGGGGATATGGTCAAGATATGGGATACTTCCCGAATGTCTATAGAAAACCATATACTAACTGGATAGATACTATATCATATCCAAGGGGTTTTAAAATGTTAGAGTTTACATTGTTCACTGGAGAGGAAGATCAGTCCACTTTTGAGCATGTTAATCGTTTTCTGGTATAATGTGGCGATGCGGCTCATGCTGATTATTGGAAATTGAGGTTATTTCCCTTATCTTTGTCGAAAATCGCATTTACCTGGTATACTGCTTTACCTGCAAATTCAGTTACATCATGGGAACAAATGGAAAGATTATTTCATTGTCAATTTCAAAAAGCTGTGTCAGATTTGTCGATAGCTAATCTCTCGACTATGAAACAGTTAGCCAATGAATTTGTCGATCAGTTCATTTCCAATTTTAAAAGGGCAAGGAATAAATGTCTAATCCCTTTACCTGAGAAGACTTTTGCGGACCTCACTTTTAATGTACTAAAGTTTGAAATCCGAGAAAGAATGATTGGACAACCTTATTCAGATCTGTTTCAGTTGTCAACTATAGCCACTAAGCACGAAAGTCTCCTTTAGGAAAAAGACAAAAGATATGGTCGACGAAGTGAAGTTCGTTGGGCTAATGCTATCGAGAGCGAAGATGAAACTGAATCAGCAAATATAGCAAATGTGGCTCTTGCTAAAATGGTGATTGATAAGCCATATATCTACTAAGCATTAAAGCCGACAAGAGTTAAAGAGAAATCCAACCTCATGACCAAAGCCAAAGAACCCATTTTATATTCTTTCGATATTAATAAGACGGAAGAAATATTTGACTTGTTGTTAGCTGATGGACAGATCAGACTCACGGAGGGTACCCACCAAAGAGGAATTGGCAGTAAAAAAGTATTGTAAATGGCATCATTCATGGAGCCATGCCACCAACGACTGCCTGGTATTTAAAAGAAATATCCACGAAGCTATTAAGCAAGGAAAGATAAAATTCTCGGAGGACAAAGGTAAGTCCTCAATGTAAGTTGATGTCGATCATTTTCCTGTAATGACAGGGATGGTTTCATTAAAGACAAAGATCAAGGGGCATCAGTCGTATCGTTTTTGCGAAAAGTGTAAACGATCGTTGGAACAAGAGAAATATTATTCCAACAGTCGAAGACGTTTGCCCAGTGAAGTTGTTGACGAATTCCGCGACTTCTTCCTCACTAATTCATATGATGAACAGACTCCCTCTAGGGGTGTTAATCGTCATAAGGGCCATCAAAGCCATAATAAAGCCACTAAATCATTCAAGCAAAGGTACGAAGAAGGTGATCCGACCATTGGTATTTTGGGAGAGCCTAGTGGTAAATTTGATTATTATGTTAGTTATGCTCCACCACCTTCATACAATAGAAAGATTGAGCCAAGTGGATGGGGTTCTAACTTCTCTGATCAAGAAGATCTCCACACTGACCCTCATCCATCACGTCGACAAACTCTCAAAGTACCGAGAGACCCACTTGTGGTCAATAGTATGAGGCCTGCAGAACTCAGAATCGCAGCTCAAATCTAACGCGGACTCAAAAAAGGAGAATGCAGAGGAAAAGAAAAGAGTATCAACTCAAGTGAGTCAAGTTCACACCAACTAGATTAAACCAACCCTGATCGCAGAACAAGAGGTCAAGCCAAAGTACCCTAAGCGTAGGAACTTAGTCTGGAAAAGAAAACCAGGAATTCAAGCCTCGACATATGGCCGACCTCAACAACTTTCACCAAAGCAAGACGTTAAGCCTGCGCGGTGTGAACCACAACAATTGTCAAGATCAATCTCGTCATTAAGTTCTTGCATGGTTCGAGTATGCATTCCATCAAACCTCTGGGTTATGATGGTGGAGCCAGATCATCTTGTAGAAGTCACAATGGACGAGGAAGAAAGAGCAGAATTTCACTTTGATATTCAGGAAGTGGTTGAATTTGAGAAACCTCCACCTAAGGTTCCAACCACTTAAGGGTTCTGAATATTAATGCAAAGATTAATGGCCGACCTGTGTCTCAAGTGCTAGTGGATGGCGGATCTACACTTAATCTCATCCCGTATCGTTTTTATAAGAAACTGGGAAGGCGTGACGAGGAGATTATCCCATTGAACATCCAATTGTTTGATTTTACTGGAGAAGTCTCAAAGGTTTAAGGAATTTTTGTTGTTGACCTAACAGTTGGTACTAAAACTTCTAGGACGTCTTTTTGTGTGGTTGATGCAGATGGGTCTTACAATTTACTGTTAGCCCGAGATTAGATCCATGATAATCAGTGCGTAACATCAACTCTTCATCAGATGCTAGCATTTTAGAATGGGGATAAGATAAAATACGTCAAAGCAAATACCAAGTCACAGGCAACCTATGCGCATGCATGTCTAACTTACCAATTGGTACTGAAAGATAATATATCCATTAGTAAGCCATCTCTCGTTGACCCCAATAGTATTACATTCTGCCGTTTCGACAAAAGGATCGTTGAGTGGGTCCCAAAAATTCAACTGGTGGCACAATTAAATAAGGTTGTCCATGGAGAACCTTACATTGCCAAAAGACCTCATTAAGAGGTACTCAGCCTATCGAGCCGAGCTCGCAGAACAATTCACAAAAGCTGTCGATGGAATCCTTGAATTCGAAGAGTCACCCATAAAAGAGATTAAAAAGTCAATTAAAGCTCAAGACCCGTTACAAGAGATCAACCTTAGGCTAGGTAATGAAAATCGACCTATTTACGTAAGTTCGTTGATCGATGATGACTTCAAAGCCCAATTGGTAAGACTCTTGAGGAAGTATAGGGATTGTTTTATCTGGAACTATAGAGAAATGCCAGAATTAAGCTGAGACGTCGTCAAACATCGACTGCCCATAAAAAAAAAAAGGGTTCAGGTCTCATAAACAGCCGCCTAGACGATTCGCCCCGGAAGTTATCCTTAAAGTAAAAGAAGAAATGGAGCGATTGCTAGCAGCGGGATTTATCAGGACGACGTGGTACGTCGAGTGGTTATCTAACATAGTCCCGATAAAGAAAAAGAATGGGAGGTTACATGTCTGCATCAATTTCCGAGACTTAAACGTAGCCACACCCAAAGATGAATACCAGATGCCAATGACGGATATGTTAGTTGATTCGGCTTCTGGAAATGAAATTATGTCATTCAGGCTACAACCAAATATTCATCGCTAAAGAAGATGTCCATAAAACTGCATTCAGGTGCCCTGGGGCTATTGGCACCTTTGAATGGCTCGTCATGCCATTTGAATTAAAGAATGCGGAGGCAACTTGCCAGAGAGCCATGAACTTCATCTTTCATGACATGATTGGAGACTTTATGGAAGTCTACATTGATGACATTATTGTCAAATTAGATCAGTTGAAGAGTCAGGAAGAGTTCGTATGGGAAAACAAACAACAAAATGCTTTTGACCAGGTCAAGCAGTACTTAGTTAATCCACTAGTATTGATGTCGTCAAGAGCGGGTCAACCATTGAAATTGTACCTAACCGCTATCGATACTACCATCGGATGTATGCTAGCGCAGGAGAATAATAAAGGCAAAGAGCAAGTAGTGTATTATTTGAGTCGGATGTTGAATGATCTTGAAACAAGATACACTGCGATTGAGAAGCTATGCTTGTCATTATTTTATGCATGTACAAAATTACGTCATTATATACTGCCGACTACGGTACATGTGATATGTAAAACAGACGTGATTAAATACATGTTGACTCAGCCTATTATTCAAGGCTGAATTACCAAGTGGGCGTTTACTTTAACCGAAATAAATTTAGTCTATGTCTCGCTTAAAGCAATAAAAGGACAAGCCATAGCAGACTTCATTACGGAATATGCTGGAGCACGAGATGAAAATAGTGAGGGATACGTTCACGTGGTCTCATGGCAGCTTTACTTCAATGGATCCAGTACCCCTGGGTCTTCTGGGGATGGGATCATGATAATATCCCCTCATAGACAGAAAACGAAACTTATGTTCAAGATGAATTTCGAGTGCTCTAATAATCAGGCTAATATGAGACCTTAATTGTTGGCCTAAACATCATGACCAACATGAAAATACGTTTCGTCAAAGTCATAAGAGATTCTCAATTGGTGATAAAATAATTATCTGGGGAGTATCAGTGTCTTAATGAGAATATTATATCTTATTATTCACTAGCCAAAGAGCTCCTAGATCACTTTGACAACTTTGAGTTGGTCCATATTAAAAGAGAGCATAACGCGAAGGCCAATGACTTAGCATAAATGGCTTCCGGTTACAAAATATCAAAAGAGCTTGTTGACCATATTATTACCCAGACCAAGGTTCTACCGTCGATAAACAATAGAATTATGTTTACACAATTGATAGAAACTCTTGTCGACAAGACGACTATCGACAAAATAGCAACCCAAGATTGGAGAACTACATTGATAGAGTATCTCAACAACCCAATCTCTAGTAATAAAAATTTCAAAAGAAAAGCCTTTAACTATTTGATGATTGGAGACGAGTTATATAGCAAGACTGTGGATGGGCTATTGCTCAAATGTTTGGGACAGCAAGAGTCTATGATAGCAATGGCCGAGGTTCGTGAAGGCATATGCGGAGCTCATCAATCAGGGATAAAAATGAAGTGTTTGCTTCGTCGACACGGTTATTTCTGGCCAACTATCACTCGAGACTGCATAAGTTATGCTAAAGGATGCAAAGCTTGTCAAAGGCACAGGCCCATTCAGCATGTTCCTGCGACAGTAATGAAACCTATCATCAAACCTTGGCCATTTAGAGGCTGGGTGATGGATATAATAGGAAAAATTTATCCCCCTTCGTCGAGGAAACATAGCGTCATTTTGATTGCCACCGACTATTTTACCAAGTGGATTGAAGCGACCTCGTACAAGAATATAACACAAAAGACAGTAAAGGAGTTCATCGAGGAGCGTATTATCCATCGATTTGGCATCCTAGAATCTATAACTATGGATCAAGCTACAGCCTTTACTAGACAAGAGGTGATTGGTTTCGCCAAGGCTAGAGGCATTAAGATGATTCATTTAATTCCTTATTATGCCCAAGCCAATGGTCAGGCTGAAACCTCTAATAAAGCCATCATCGTGCTGATTAAACGACACTTGGAGGATAATCCCAGAGAATAGGATGCGTTGTTGTCGACTGTATTATGGGCTTATAGAACATCTAAAAAGATTGCTACAGGAACTAACCCATATATGCTCACTTATGGACAAGAGGCAGTTCTCCCTGTTGAAGTACGGTTCAATCCCTACGAGTCAAACTCCAAAACAACTTGACCAAGGAGGAATATGATGAGTTAATGTATACCAACGTTGATGAATTAGGAGAAAACAGAGCGATTGCCTTGGAAAAGTTGATCCTCCAGAATGATAGAGTTGCCAAAGCATATAATAAACATGTAAAGTATAAGCAGTTTGAAATTGACGACCTGGTCTGGAAGACCATTTTATCGACAAGTTTGGACAGTGAAAAGTTTGGTAAATGGTCACTAACATGGGAAGGACCATTTGTGGTAACCGAGGCATTCGTCGGGAATGCTTATTGATTAATGGATATCGAGGGAAAGGAATTTTCCCATGCTATCAATGGCAAATATTTAAAGAGCTACTATCCTACTATGTGGGAGATGCGAGAAATGGAGGAAGAAGAGACTGAAGATTCCGAATAAGTCCAATTTCATTTACAAACAAAAGACAGTTTACTAAAAAAAATAAAAATAAAAATCTTTTTGATTTTCTCTTCCTTCTTTCCTCTCCCTCCCTCCCTCTCTCTCTCTCTCTCTCTCTCTCTCTCTCTCTCTCTCTCTCTCTCTCTCTCTCTCTCTCTCTCTCTCTCTTCTTGTTCTTCTTCGTCCTTCCTTCCTTCCTTTCTTCCTTCCTTTCTTCCGAGCCTAGACTCGCCAGCCGCCTTCACCCCCCAGGCCACAACCAGTATGTTCCCTAAAGATGGCTACGAAGTGCTGCATCCGGTCCTCCAAGCACTAGTTCTCCATCTTAGCCTATTCCTTAGCTTCTTCGAGGTCGGAGACTGTCTCTTCCAGGTTCGATATCCACTTCTCAAGCCGTTGGATGAGCTCAAGGTGGGATCGCACCAGTTCATCCAACTGCTTGGCAATGGTGCCCAAGGATTAGAAAGCAGAGTTGACAAAAATTTCACAATGGAAGTCCATCAAGAGTCCAATCTCGACTTCATCCCGTTCGAGGCAGGAAACTCCTCGCCTCAGTCTCTTCTCTGCTCCCCAGATCCTTTCAGTAATCGGCTCCCGATACCTATTGAGATGCTCTTAGGAGGAGTGGAGTTGGCCCTGCATGTCAGAAAAATGTGTTGTACACTATATTTGCATGCTTAATCTCTTCCTTAAAGCTCTCAAGCATGCATTACGCAACAAAGTGCGCAGCGATGGTTCTTTCATTGGCTCGGAACTGGGACACCCCATGTTCAAAAACGGTCGTGAATTCCTCGTAGTCAACAAAGAAAGGGTGATCAAAAGGCAGGTCCTTAGGCTTCCCTTCGTGAATCAGCTTCTCAACCTTAGCCACTGCCTGAGGCTTGGTGACCAGGACGGCGTAGGTCAGGCTCAGGTAGGAGATAATCTTCTTCCACAAGACCTTAAACTGGCGAGCGCTCGGAGCCGGGGATGAGGCACTAGATTCCATTGTTGTTGGGTAGGGTAAAAGAAGGAAATTTCTATGCAAGATGCAATTTAAAAATCAAAGTCGAGCGGTGAAATCTTGATCGCAATAAGCCCATTATTTATAACCCGTGACTGGAGTCCTAACTCTTCACAAATCGATACGAGAAGATCAGCCGATGTCACGAATATCTCGAACGGCACAATTGTATCCGTTTGATCAGTCCAAGATACAAGGATTGGAACGTTGCGAGTAAATGGTCATTTATTCCTTGAAGGTCACAAAATAAGATTCGAGGAAAAACGTGTCGATAGTTACTCCCAGCCGTTCAATGAGTTACACGTGTACTAATGAGATTCAATTACTACTCAGGCGTATATCCATGCGATGGCAAAGTTGAATTGCACCGGTACAAATTGATTACGTTTCGTACTGATTCACTGAATGCAAGTGCAGGAGATTGTACACAGACGTCTTTTCAAGAGCATAAAGAAAGGGTAGTTTGGTCAGTAACACTGAACAGGTCATCAAAGTAGACGCGGACTATGATTATTCGAATAATACTCAAGGAAAAAGAAAAGCTGAGTAACAAAAATATTTACAGCAGTACCATCCTTGGCATTAATGACATGGAAAAAGAGAGAAGAGATGATGTTAGATGTAAATTAAATAAAATGTTGTTCACGGCCTAAGATGAAGCTGTGAAGCTGGATTTCTCGATTATAGTTTTATTCCAGAATTTTGTCCTTTTCGACCTGGCTGTCCCCCACCTCAGTGCTTAGTTGCTTCGCAATTGCTTCAAGGTCTAATATGACTTTGCTTTGATCAAAGAGCATCGACAAAGAAACGCTTTTATTGACGCGAAATGCCTCAAAGACCTTAGAGGCCTCACCAAGCTCTTCTTCTTTGAGGCTCAGGATCCTCTCTTTGTCCTCAATGGCATTGACATATTCAAGCCCTGCCTTCAAAGCCTTCACAGTTACATCGAATGAATTAGAGAATTCATGAAGAGTAAAGTCTAAAGCTCGACAAGGCAAGGGGTAAGGTAAACTGGTCAGATAGTCTAGCAAGAACCTGACTTTGCTTTCGAACTTTGGAACGTCACAAATAACGTCGTACCCTTCTTTTAAGAGCTTACAAAGTTGAGTTCCTTTGGTACGAATTTCATTGCGATTAATAGAAGGAAAAAAGATGCCTATCGAAGGACGTTTACCTCCAAAGGCTCAAATGATGTTAACCTGAGGAGTTTTAAGGAGGGGGGGGGGGATAATCCATGATAGAGCTCACTTCATCCATTGATTCGTCCCTACCGAAGAACAATAATGATGGCGTACTTAGAGATAAGGGTACATCAGACATAGGAAATCTTCTAAAAGGATGTAATAATCCCATTGGGAGCAGAGTTATCCTCGACAAGATTGAATCCAAGTCTTCGGGAAAAATCAAGACTTTATAGTCATCCCACCATTGATTAAATAACATTGAACCATACGGGGTGCTAAAATTGTCAACAAGCTTGAACCGTCCCAGGATATATTTAGCAACCTCATTATAACACGATAAAGCATCATTCCTTGGAGACAAAGAAGGAGGGAAGTTCACTGAGTAGACGATTGGTATGAGAATACCTTGGACCAACCCAAATTGACGAGCACAGTAATGAGGATTGTATGCCTTGAAACCAATAGAAAACCTTCCTCCAAAAGTAAATTTCAGTGGAAGATCGATGGGGATGAGGACGCTTCCCCAAAATATTGAGGTGTCAACTGAGCAGTCGATGGGTCACACACGAAGTTTACACCGAACTTATGAAAAACGAAGTCCTTCAGGGTAAGAAGAACACCCAGGAAGTACTCCAAGATAGGAAGTCCTCCGATTGGCTGGAGGAAAATGCTATAAAATTTCCAGGGGTCAAAAGCAGTCTCATAGGCTGCTTATGTGCAGCATACTAGTCAACAGGTGTAGAACCATAAGACGTGAACAATTGAGGGAAGTATGACCGAATCCAACCATGCAATATCCACAGCGAGCCAATGAAAGGGTCAGGATGTACACTAAACAATAAAGATTGTGCATCGATAAGGCCTTTATATAAAGCAAACAAGGCCATTCGACCTAATCCTACGTCAACACCCTGAGTAAGGGCATATACGATGTCCACAAGCCCACATGATATGGAAGTAGTATAAAAGATATATCGACAAAACCAACAAAGCAAGAATGCAACATGTTCTTGAGGAGTTATTGGTCTATTTGATTTGCTAAACTCTTTGATGAAGTCATGGAATGAGAGATCAACGAAAGAAGTACCATAAAAATCTAAACATAACAACAATTTCTAATTATAGAATTCTACAAAAGGCGATAGGCCAGTCAGTGATCACATATCAAGCAAGATAATGGTTATTGGACCAGGGGGCAGAAAAAAGCAATTCGTTGATGGTGACCAGAGACAGCAGAGAGCTCTGATGAGCTCATGTTCAATAGGATCTATAGAAAGATAGCTTAGTGATAAAGCCTCCTCTATTTTCGCCGCCTTCCATATGACCGACATCTCTTGCTTCATCCTTTGGTACCACCGAGAGAATTGTTCATCATAGCATGAATACGAGTTGAAACGAGAGTTCAGTGACACCTAAGTCGAGATGCTAAGTCGAGTTTGACTTATGGGAAGAATCTTCTTATAATAATGTGGAAAGTGCTCGGTAAAAATGGATGGCGGAGGGGTTAATTTGAGATGCGGGCCTAAGGTCACATGACGAGCTTCCGCATCATAATCCATAAAGGATAGGGAGAGGCGCCCTTATCGTTCAAAATTCCAAAGGTTCTCAAAATAATTCAGGCGAAGAAGAGCTTCAGTATTGATTGGGGAAAAAGAAAAGTTAGCCATTATGATGGGCCAAATGAAGAAGCTCGACTATGGCTACCAGGTATTTATACTAGTCTATTTAGTCGATTAGTTAGGCCCACTAACTGGCAATGTGCACATAAACGAAGGCGCAAGGCTCGGGCTCCATTATCAAAGTTGGTTATGAGTAATCGCGGCATACATGGACATCCAAAGAAAATAAAAGTATTTTATTAAGGAGAAGGAGGTATGCCAAACAAAAAATCGTGAACCCCTCGTTGGAGCAAGAGTAGTTAAGAATCTAATCTACTCATTTCAGAAATACATGCATTTTTGTTCTGACGCTATTCCACTGCAAGGTTCAACACTCGCACATGCTCTTTTTGTTTCAAGCCCTTCAAAACGTCGACGTGATGACGCAATTCTTGTTCGACCTCCACCTGACTTCATCTCCCGCCGTCGACGAGTCTATTCAAGGGTTGCAACAAAACGTTTCTCTTTTTTGACAAGGACACCTATTTCGTCTGTAATAACTCGAAGAGACTCACGACGGGTATTTACCTCCTCACTAGCCTCCTTCACAGTGTTAGCTAGCTCCTCGTGTATTTCTACAGGAATGGCTGTCTCTTGTATTTGGCCCAGGAGTTGTTGGTATTTATTAAACATAGGTTGGAATTCCTAGGAGAAAGTCTCGAGTTGCTCCCTGAGTGCTGGAGGAAGAATAGACCCAACTTTATCATTATCATTTCCAAGGCGATTGATGAGGAGTTTGAATTGCTCCAAGGCTGTAGCATCATACAACATCCTCGCAAGTCCTCCTATAGAGAAGTCTAAAAAGCGCGTCGGCTCCATTTTCTTCTTGATTATAACTAGTTTTGATTGGCCAGAGTGAGGCGACAAGTCATATGGATTAAAAGCCAAAATAAATTCAGCTTCGTCTATGGCGTGCATTGCCTTGCCCAGATATGCGACAGATGAAGTGGCTGACTGATGGTCAAGCAAAGGAGTTGATAAGATAGGTGTCGATGATAAGGCCTCGGTAGGATTAGTTGTGGAAGTCGAGACTATGAGCATTGGAGTGGACGTCGATGGTGAAGCTATGGAAGGATTGATCACAGTGACTAGAGTAGTGGATTGTTGGACCATGACACTTGTCGATGGACCACATGCTATAAAAATGGAATGATATCTCAATATCAGGGTTAAATAAGAATTGAAAACAAAGTAACGTTTGAAAGACATGTACCTATCTCAGGCATAGCTGTATCACATCCAGCCGGATTAAGAGCAACGGTGGTTTCTATAGTGGAATCAAGGATTGGAAAAGTTCGAACAAGTGGAGCAATAGGAACAATTGCTGGTTCAAATGAAAAGAAAAGGAGAATAAACAAAACAAATAAACTAGACAAGCAGTAATGTTTCTTAGCCCTAAACTAATTTAGCCTGTCTTGCAAGAAAAATCTAGACAAAATTGCCATCGTATTATATTACAGTGATGCCCACGACATCGAAATTTCATTATGAAATGGAAATAAGAACCACACATATCACCTTCAATATATCGTTCAAACCAGAGCCCTCGGAAGCCCCATCTTAGGATCATCCCTCCTGACAACATCTACTTAAAAACTTCAGCTTCCATTTTTATGGAACCTAAAATGTTTACTTGTACTCAAATGATAAACTGCACAAGGAACTTTCATCCACTTTCATTCCCATGGAACTTACTCTTGCTGCTATATTTTCCAGTTCAGTGACATGCTCGTGCATGGTACGAGAACCATCGAACTTTGGAGTCGTTAACGTACCCATTAATGTCCAAGCAAATGACTTATCAGTAGAATCCGACTTGAGGGAATGTTAGTGATATTATGATATTTACTAGACTCTGCATATTGATAGTGCATATACTTGATTGATTATATTTGATATTGTGTTTATCTTATCATCTTAAATAGTTATCTAATGAAGCCTATAACTGGCTCTTCGTGTACTCTTTTCTACACGTCAAAATATACAAAAAAAATTCCTCAATCCTCTTTCCACTTTATTCTTAACTGAAGCCAAAAAAAAAGTTCATTGAAGTTTTCATCTTTCTCAGTTTTCATGTTTGGGTTTTTACTAGTGCTAGTAAATGCTTTTGTTGCAGAGCATGTCTACTGTGGAACACTGATGATGAAAGAGGGAATTCGAACGTGGAATAATTTTTAATGCTCGCTGAATCTCATCTTGAAAATGGTCTTTGCTTCAGTATGTGTTTGCCCTTTGGTCTATTAGAACACCCTTGAAGACGAAGTAAATAGCCCACTTTGCGTAAATCCATGGTTTCTGAACACTCATGTTGAAGACCAAACTGTAGGAATTAACTCTGTTAAAAGTCCTTGCTGGAAACAAATGCTGCTTAAATCAATAAAAGCCGGCGAAACCAGATTTTCCATATCAGTTTAACCGTAAGCCAGAAAACGACAAGTTTGTTCTTCCGCAGAAGGCAAAAATGTTACTAGTTCCTCCTTTCAACATCAGCATAAGCAGAGCAAGTAGGTGAGGAGAAAATAAATGCTATGAATTAGGGCTAAGATGGAAATTTGATGGACTTTATTTGGTGGCAAACTCTCCTCCAACCCTTGATAGGGTTAGAGTCATACTTACCCTTATCGAATATATGTGTGTTCACATTTGTAGCTCCTGAACTATATCAGCTCCCTTCTTTCATTTCAAGAAGGAAAAAGAAAGTATAGTTACGTAACAGTAACCATTACAACAAATGCTATCAGCTCAACGACAATTATTTAGAGTCGCAGACAAATTGAAAAGTATAATATATGTGATCCAGGTGAATTTCCACAATATCACATCAAATATTTAAATTTATCAAGACACAAAAGAGAAACTCTGAGAACCCATCACCAAATCCCACTGAAAAACACAAGTCTCCATACGATCATTATGTCGTGATTGATTTTGACTGTCGCATCATCTATAAGTTATGTATGTGCAATATTCTCACGATAAATACTGATCTCTCATCTCACCCAAATCGTAATTCATATGCTGTTGGGGTATGGTTCATACTCCCCATCAACAGAAAGGCACAGGGGTCCCGCTCTTGAGCCACCTGAACTTTTACAGTTTGAGTCCATATTTTATTGGTAATTTGAGTTTTGGTTCATAAATAGTTATTGAGTATATAAAAAATGTAACATAGTGGTGCGATATGTTAATAATAGTAAAATTCTCTATTGGACCTGGCCCTAATTTAAGGGTGACTCGGAATGAAAACATTGTGTCCTGAATTTTTTTTTCTCGCTTTTACACTCTACTCTTTATGATTGTACGTCGAATTATAACATGTGCCGAAACCGTTAGAAACGGAGAGTAGATAATTACCTGACCTACACGCACCTTCGAGGAAATTCACGAAAACAGCTAGCCCTCCAACGTTGAACGTTGACAGGAGACTTTTTGGTTTTTAAAGTAGGTTTTTTTGTCGGCTTTTGCCTTGTCCCTTCTTTCTTTGGTTGGGACCAAAGAAATGGAGAATGCAAGCAAGCAAGATGGCTGAAGACTCTTACTTTGCTTGCCCGTCCCTTCACGCTATGATTTAGACTAGCTAACAACCATGATTTGTACTCTGTGCTCTTCCCAGACAAAGGAACCGATCAGGATATATTCTAGTCTTAATTCAAGATAAGTGAGTCGGAATTATAAAATTTCGGAATGAAATATAGCAAGATGCACAATATGACATCACGATCGGATGAAGTAGTTTTTATCGAGAATTTTGCAGACCGGTCCATTATTGGATAGCAATATTGGCAAAAATATAGAACTCTTCATTAGACTCGTTGAAGAGAGTTATATGTAACACGCGAAATCCCGTTCGTCCATGGAATTACAATTAGGTTTTTGACAATCTTTCCATTTGTTGTTGGTGGAGGAAATTAGAACATTGAGACAACAACTAACGTGTAAGTCGGTCTAACCAAATGTAGCTAATCTATCAGCGATCCCGTTATATGATGTAGCAAGAACTTTAATTAGGCATACACTCAACAAATAGTAAAGACTTGATAATAGCTAACGACGTGCCATGTAGGATGGCCGGCATCCACGTCAACGATTTCCGGTCAAAGTTGGCCGGATGGACTCAATTGGTAAAACGTGAAAAGGTTTATGACTCAATTGACACAATTAAAATGTCGTAATTGAATTAGCAAAAGTGCAATAGATTGAAGACTTTTTGGACAATTTTCTCCTGAAAATTATATAATCAAGAGTGTCTAAAGTTCCCTGGGCAAATACAAATATCGTTTAGTAAATTTTTTGAAGAGCTTGGGAAGTTGCAATTGCATTTAGGCCTTTGGCCCAAGGTAGGTTTGAAAGTGTTTTGAGTTTTGAGCATTCCCCGAATGCAAATACAATTCTTTTCTCCCAATTTTGCCCTCGCTCAACTTTCATAATTTGGAAAATGTCCCCATCTTAGGTGATGTCACCGGCGAGGATAGATTTGGCTATCGGCAAGATAGTCTGGTGCCGGCCAGCCTCGCTTGAGGTCATGCAACCTCAAGCGGCATTGCCTGAGTCGTGCGACCTTATGCGACCTCAGGTAAAGCTGGCCAACGGCTGATTTGGCTCGTCGGCGGCTGAGTTCCACTTGTGCCGGCAAATGGTTTGAGCTTTTAAAAAAAAGGGAAAAAGCCACAAAAAACCCCAAACTTTACCACTTGTGACACATTTACCCCGAACTTTTTTTGTGACACCAAAAACCCCAAACTTTATTATTTGTGACACATTTACCCTAACGTACATTGTCTATGGGCATTTTCGTTTTTTTGCTTTTTTCTTTTTTTTTATTTTTTTCCTTTCCGGCGAGGGCTCCCTCGCCGGATCCGGCGAGGGCGAGCCTCGCCGGCGCCGGGCGAGGCTCGCCCTCGCCTGGGCGAGCGAGGGCGCGGGTCGCCCGACGCCGGCGAGGCTCGCCCTCGCCGGATCTGGCGAGGGCGAGCCTCGCCGGCGTCGGGCGACCCTCGCCCTCGCCTGGGCGAGCGAGGGCGAGGGTCGCCCGACGCCGGCGAGGCTCGCCCTCGCTCGCCCAGGCGAGGGCGAGGGTCGCCCGACGCCGGCGAGGCTCGCCCGACGCCGGCGAGGCTCGCCCTCGCCAGATCCGGCGAGGGCGAGCCTCGCCGGCGTCGGGCGACCCTCGCCCTCGCTCGCCCAGGCGAGGGCGAGCCTCGCCGGCGTCGGGCGACCCGCGCCCTCGCTCGCCCAGGCGAGGGCGAGCCTCGCCCGACGCCGGCGAGGCTCGCCCTCGCTTGCCCAGGCGAGGGCGACCCTCGCCCGACGCCGGCGAGGCTCGCCCGGCGCCGGCGAGGGAGCCCTCGCCGGAAAGGAAAAAAATAAAAATAAAAAAGAAAAAAGCAAAAAGACGAAAATGCCCATAGACAATGTACGTTAGGGTAAATGTGTCACAGATAATAAAGTTTGGGGTTTTTGGTGTCACAAAAAAAGTTCGGGGTAAATGTGTCACAAGTGGTAAAGTTTGGGGTTTTTTGTGGCTTTTTCCCTAAAAAAAAAGTAAAAATCCTTTAAAAAATATAGTTTTTTCCAAAGTCTTTCCCTCCAAAGTAACAGTGAGAATTATTTCGGTGTCAATGGGCCTTATTAGATGATCATATGTGCCCTTTGCCACACGATCGTGGTCACAAATGTGAGATCACATTAGTACCTGCTTATCCTGTAGCAGATTACATGTTATTCTAATTGGAGTCCCCACTGAGCCCTAATGCGACATGATTTGCTCACTTTCAAATCCTGTTCCTTGAGAACCATTGACACAAACTTGTACTGGCTTTTGTGAACAGAGATGATACGGGGAAGCTGTTGAAGAAAGGAACTAAGCTAATTCAACCATGATCACCTGACGTTGCTATTCTCATGATTTTGTTACGGTATCAGAGAGAAATTGTGTTGGAGATGATCATAGATGCCATCAATGATACAAAAGTTGGCAGCTAGAAGGAAGGTAGTATCATCAAACACATAATAAAACTCTTGCACGCAAAGGTATCCACGATTAGATCCAATTGGGTTAGAAGGAACTAAATTCCTGATTTATTGGCCCAATGCGGCAGCCGCAAATTAAGTGATAAATTGGAGATATCGGTCCTGAAAACCATGGCCACTTTGATACTGTAAGTTGCTTTTAGTCAGTGAATGAACTAACAATTTTTCTAGGAATAAGAAGAAATATATATACCTTGGGTGCATTACTAGAATGGAAGAGTTTCTCACAGAAAATGCTCTCATCTCAAATCCTGAATGTGAATACCACAATCTATTTCCCTTCCTATCCAAACAAATCAGTACCTACTTTGGTCCGTAGACAGTAAAACAAGTCTAGCTACAGCAACCAAATGTGAAAACCAAGAGCTCATCAGCAGGTCCATCATAGTTATACAACTCTCCTTTCCATGCATTGCTATACAACTCATAAGCTGTTATGAGTCCAGAGAGTTACCATGGTGACCATCAAATTGCAGTAAAAAGTGAGGACAATGTCCAAGCTGACAAATCATTTGACAAATACTTCGCTTCGTCTCACGAATCCTGATTAACATGTTAATCCCAACCTTTCCCTAGTCGGTCTATCATACATTCGAAAGATAGAAGCACGTAATTCTCCATTCAATAGCCAACCATAGATATCCACTCCTCTTAACACACCAATACAACAGCGGGCAAATATTACTGTCGGTACATAGCAAATGACGATCTGTCCATCTATACCAATATAAGTACACAATAAGAACACTAAGCAGAGGTCATACTCATACATCGGAGGAGCCCGCATTCTAGAGCGAAACATTGTTAAGCCGCTCGAGAGCCAGAATGAGTGCTTGAGTGCCCAAATTCCCCTCCCCGTGAGCCTTGAGCGACAAGTAAAGCTGCTGGGCGAGCGCCAAGCCGGGCAATGCGAGCCCCATCCTCTCACATTCCTTCAAGCATATCCCCAAATCCTTCACAAAGTGGTTCACATAGAACCCGGCCTCGAAATCCCTCTGCAATATCCTGTTCCCATACAAATCCAGCGACTTGGAGCCCGCGGCCCCGGTCGATATCGCGCTCATGAACAACCCGACATCGAGCCCTGCCTTATGGGCATAAACCATGCCCTCCACCAGCCCCACCATTGTCGAAGCGATGGTGATTTGATTCGCCAATTTCGCGAACTGCCCCTTCCCGGGGCCTCCCATGTAATTGACCTTCCCCATCATGGCGAACAGGGGCTCCAGCCTGTGGACCGTCGCGGGGTCGCCGCCCGCGAAGATCGCGAGGGCGGCGTTGCGGGCGCCGCGGTCGCCGCCCGAGACGGGGGCGTCGATGGCGTGGCAGCCCTTGGCGGAGGCGGCTGCGGAGATCTCCTCGGCCAGGGTGGGGTCGGAGGTGGTCAAGTCCACGAGGACGCCGCCGGGGCGGAGGGAGGCGAGGGCGCCGGAGGAGGGATCGAGGAGGACGGAGCGGACGTCGGAGGGGTAGCCGACGATGGAGAAGACGACGTCGGAGAGGGCGGCCAGGGAGCGCGGGGAGTCGGCGAGGCGGGCGCCCATGTCGACGAGGGGCTGGGCCTTGGCGACGGTGCGGTTGAAGACGGTGAGGGCGTAGCCGGCGCGGATGAGGTGGCCGCACATGGAGCGGCCCATGACGCCGGTGCCGATCCAGCCCACGCGGGTGCTGGAGGCAGTGATGGGGTCGGCTTCGGCGGCGGACGACATAACGCGGCGGCGGCGGAGGGAGAGGGCGGCGGAGGAGGGAGGACAGGGTGGGCGGAGGAGCTTAGGCAGTGGCAGTGACGAAGAAGCCATTGGCTTGGCATCCATCGTCTCGAGGGTTAGAGGAGGAGAATTTGGCCAAAATGAAATCTCCTCTTTCTTTAAATTCACCTAAAAATATATGACTAAATCCACCAACTTTTCACCAAAAAGATTAAAAAAATCATCCTCCATTATTCAATTACAATTTAAAGTGGTGATCTCGAATTACTTTCATTGTTTTTTAGTTTTTCTACATCTAGTTTTTGTTTCTGGTAAATTACCCACGTGTATTAAAGGCATTATGTTTTTTTTTCTATTGTTAAATATTACTTCCATTAAAGTTCGTTTCTTCATAGAGATAAATTTTAAATTTATGGTCCCAAATTCATTTACTTTACTTATTTTTTTTCTGGCTTTCCTTTAAATACGTAGGATTTACTTACTATACTGAAAAATATCACACGATTTGATTTTTGTTTCCAGTAGATTTCCCTTGTATAGTAAAGGCACTATAATTTTTTTTCTATTGTTAGATATTACTTCCATAAAATTTAGTTTCTTCGAAAAGATAATTTTCCAAGAAACCTAGTTTTTCGCAACTTTATGGCATTTGTGGTGTTCATATTCTGCAGAATACTCGAGACAAGAAATGCTTACCAAACTTCCGCAAGCATCTCAGGCTCAACTCGATGAACACGAAAACTTGATTCCACTTATTTTTATTCGAGTTAGTCAATTGGCGACAAAGACATTTAATATTTGTGATACTAGATCAAACTTGAATACAAGAATATGTGAATCGACTCAACCGAAATTCGAAACTTGGCATTCTAACTCGTCTTGGTTTTGAACTCGGCCACATATAATCTCCGATTCTGTCTGCATTTGGATAAAAGAACGAAATTTGACCTGAAATTGCCATGAGAGATTGGCTCAAGTACAACAATCAGACCCTGACATCGAAATTAAACACGACAACAATACACAGACCACAGCTTTAGTTTCTCATTTTTTTCACTTCTGACGTGTATTTTCGCGATACATGACTCTGATTTTTCACTCGACTCCTCACTTGTTTTGGTTGCAATGTTTTTTGATATTCTTGTTTGATTTCTTTCCAGCCATCCGGAGGACATAGATTGTTCCACTTCGAACACTAATAGAAAGCACGAAATATTACAACCAAAATAATCGCGAGCCGAGTACATTGAGCAAGAGCAATGCAATTCGAATGATCTCAAACTACCGAAATTTTTTACCTGCAAAAACATCTACTATTGAGCTGAGGCGCCGTTCAAAATGGTAATCAGATGGATTTCTAGTCGCTTTTGACAAAAACACGTTTTTTCCAGGCCATGGCCAACAATTGCGGACAAGTGTGGCAATTGTTAAAACAACCCAAGCATTGACAAGGACGAACAAAACTATGTCCCAGATCAGTACAATTCACTGTAAGTAAACCCAGTGACAGGAAAATAGTACTCCAAGATTTAACCAGCCAGACATGAAATGACTAGGACAAACCGAAGACAAACTTCATGAATTAAAACTCAAGGTATGGGAATATTAAATTTCTCCCGCAATAAGAGAAGCGACATCTAGATTACTCAAGACATGATGAAGCAAGACCAGCAGAACCTTAGAAGAGAATCATACAGCACATGGCTTCAACTCGTTCTTTCTGGACATCATTAAACCAGTAAGAACACACTCAGATGTGTGCCAATCAGTAGCATCATCATATCCAGACAGCAAGAAAAGTAAAGTAAATTGTAACTGCTGAATTGAGGAGGAGGGGGTTGGGGGTGGAGAAATGGGAGCACAAAGAACCTCAACATCCCTCGATTGCCCTCCTCAGCAACTAGGACCTACTTAAACATAGTATGACGATATAAAGACGAAGAACGTGCAACACAATACATCCCACTTCAAAAAGAAAATCCAAAGGGAATACTGCTATAAATGATGCAACCTCAAGGCCTAGTCCCGTTGTTCCTAAGATAGCTTAATATGATGTGCTATAAGAATCCATAACAATTCAACCCTCTCGTTTCTGCAACTTTGGACACATGAGGGAGACAACATCATAGGTGAACATCAAACGAGAAGGACACAGCAAACGAAAAATTTTAACTCACCAAATACGAAAATCCCATTGAGCCTGAAACCACATAACAGTGCCAACTGCTAAATTCATCCATAATATAGGTGATTAGCCTGCTGGACTTATGTTTGCATTAACTCCTTCCGAAATCAATCTTTTCCCCCAATCAGGTGGAGGCACCATCATAGGTGAACATCAAAAAGAAGAACACGGCAAAAGAAAAATATTAACTTACCAAATATGAAAATCCCATCAAGCCAGAAACCAGATAACTGAGTGAAGTTCTAAATTCGTCCTTTTAGCCTGCTTAACTCGCACAACACAAGTGACTAAGTGCATTAACTCCTTAGATCAACCTTTCCCCCTATCAAAAGGCAGATCACGGGAATGAGTGAGCACAATCGAATTAATAAGCTATTGGGCCCCAATCACTAAAAGGGCAAGCTGCAATGGCTGCATCTCGAGCAAATTCAAAAAATTAAAATCTGAAATGTATTTTGCACCACACTTGGTGATGAATATAATATATATACTAGAAGCAACAACAAAACAGGAACTCCATAGCTTCGTATCAGTAGCATGTTCCGTGATTAAATAAAGGAAAAGGATGAAATGTGCATATCAGTTGACCATTTTGCTATGCCGCCAAGATCTAGAACAGATTTAACCTAGGGCTTATGTTAGCATACTACAACAAGCAAGCAACTCCTTGCACACATGTGCCTATAAGGACAGCAGGAGCGCCATACTTCATACATCTCATTCTTATGGGTGCCAATAGAACTTGCCACTGCTTGCCTTGGCCGAAGAAGCGGTCAGATGCCAGAAGTCAGAGGCAAAGTGATCTAGCGCAGCAAAGAAACTTTCTTCGATAAGTACATCACAAGCATGGGGTGCCAATCAAGTCATATAGACAGACTCAAGCCAAAGAGCTAGATGTACGTTCGCCCATCATGATATATATACAATAACTTTTACCATAAGAAGACCATTAGGAATAATCGCCAACCCGTGGGCTCAGGTAAAATCGAGTTCACAAACAAATAAGGTCATATCATATAATCTACTTGTCAGTGTCCACCCAGGAACAACTCATGAACATAGATACGAATCATTCAGGCCAATTAATGTTTATTAGCCCTAAACTAATTTAGCCTGTCTTGCAAGAAAAATTCAGACAAAATTGCCATCGCATTATATTATAGTGATGCCCACGACATCGAAATTTCATTATGAAATGGAAATAAGAACCACACATATCACCTTCAATACATCGTTCAAACCAGAGCCCCCGGAAGCCCCATCTTAGGATCATCCCTCCTGACAACATCTAATTAAAAACTTCAGCTTCAATTTTTATGGAACCTAAAATGTTTACTTGTACTCAATTGATATACTGCACAAGGAAACTTTCATCCACTTTCATTCCCATGGAACTTAATCTTGCTACTATATTTTCCATTTCAATGACATGCTCATGCATGGTACGAGAACCATCGAACTTTAGAGTGGTTAACGTACCCATTAATGTCCAAGCAAATGACTTATCAGTAGAATCAGACTTGAGGGAATATTAGTGATATTATGATATTTACTAGACTCTGCATATTGATAGTGCATATACTTGATTGATTATATTTGATATTGTGTTTATCTTATCATCTTAAATAGTTATCTAATAAAGCCTATAAACGGGCTCTTCGTGTACTCTTTTCTACACGTCGAAATATACAAAAAAAATTCCTCAATCCTCTTTTCCACTTTATTCTTAACTGAAGCCGAAAATAAAAATTTCATTGAAGTTTTCATCTTTCTCAGTTTTCATCTTTGGGTTTTTACTAGTGCTAGTAAATGCTTTTGTTGCAGAGCATGTCTACTGTGGGACACTGATGATGCAAGAGGGAATTCGAACGTGGAATAATTTTTAATGCTCGCTGAATCTCATCTTGAAAATGGTCTTTGCTTCAGTATGTGTTTGCCCTTTGGTCTATTAGAACACCCTTGAAGACGAAGTAATTAGCCCACTTTGCGTAAATCCATGGTTTCTGAACACTCATGTTGAAGACCAAACTGTAGGAATTAACTCTGTTAAAAGTCCTTGCTGGAAACAAATGCTGCTTAAATCAATAAAAGCCGGCGAAACCAGATTTTCCATATCAGTTTAACCGTCAGCCAGAAAACGACAAGTTTGTTCTTCCGCAGAAGGCGAAAATGTTACTAGGTTTACATGTTCCTCCTTTCAACATCAGCATAAGCAGAGCAAGTAGGTGAGGAGAAAATAAATGCTATGAATTAGGGCTAAGATGGAAATTTGATGGACTTTATTTGGTGGCAAACTCTCCTCCAACCCTTGATAGAGTTAGAGTTATACTTACCCTTATCGAATATATGTGTTCACATTTGTAGCTCCTGAACTATATCAGCCCTCTTCTTTCATTTCAAGAAGGAAAAAGAAAGTATAGTTACGTAACAGTAACCATTACAACAAATGCTATCAGATCAACGACAATTATTTAGAGTCGCAAACAAATTGAAAAGTATAACATATATGATCCAGGTGAATTTCCAAAGTATCACATCAAATATTTAAATTTATCAAGACACAAAAGAGAAACTCTGAGAACCCAACACCGAATCCCACCGAAAAACACAAGTCTCCATACGATCATTATGTCGTGATTGATTTTGACTGTCGCATCATCTATAAGTTATGTATGTGCAATATTCTCATGATAAATACCGATCTCTCATCTCACCCAAATCATAATTCATGTGCTGTTGGGGTATGGTTCATACACCCCATCAATAGAAAGGCACGGAGATCCTGCTCCCGAGCCACCTGAGCTTTTACAGTTTGAATCCATATTATATTGATAGTTTGGGTTTTTGTTCATAAATAGTTATTGAGTATATAAAAAATGTAACATAGTGGTGCAATATGTTAATAATAGTAAAATTCTCTATTGGACCTGACCCTAATTTAAGGGTGACTCGGAATGAAAATATTGTGTCCTGAATTTTTTTTCTCGCTTTTACACTTTACTCTTTATGATTGTACGTCGAATTATAACATGTGCCGAAACCGTTAGAAACGGAGAGTAGGTAATTACCTGACCTACACGCACCTTCGAGGAAATTCACGAAAACAACCAGCCCTCCAACGTTGAACGTTGGCAGGAGACTTTTTGGTTTTTAAAGTAGGTTTTTTTGTCGGCTTTTGCCTTGTCCCTTCTTTCTTTGGTTGGGACCAAAGAAATGGAGAATGCAAGCAAGCAAGATGGCTGAAGACTCTTACTTTGCTTGCCCGTCCCTTAACGCTATGATTTAGACTAGCTAACAACCATGATTTGTACTCTGTGCTCTTCCCAGACAAATGAACCGATCAGGATATATTCTAGTCTTAATTCAAGATAAGTGAATCAGAATTATAAAATTTCGGAATGAAATATAGCAAGATGCACAATATGATATCACGATCGGATGAAATAGTTTTTATCGAGAATTTTGCAGACCGGTCCATTATTGGATAGTAGTATGGGCAAAAATATAGAACTCTTCATTAGACTCGTTGAAGAGAGTTATATGTAACATGCGAAATCCCGTTCGTCCATGGAATTACAATTAGGTATTTGACAATCTTTCCATTTGTTGTTGGTGGAGGAAATTAGAACATTGAGACAACAACCAACATGTAAGTCGGTCTAACCAAATGTAGCTAATCTATCGGCGATCCCGTTATATAATGTAGCGAGAACTTTA
Source organism: Syzygium malaccense (assembly GCA_031216405.1). Lineage (NCBI taxonomy): Eukaryota > Viridiplantae > Streptophyta > Magnoliopsida > Myrtales > Myrtaceae > Syzygium > Syzygium malaccense. Next base: position 7,069,777 of record CM062255.1, read on the forward strand.
ATTAGGCATACACTCAACAAGTAGTAAAGACTTTATAATAGCTAACGACGTGCCACATAGGATGGCCGGCATCTACGTCAACGATTTCCGGCCAAAATTGGCCGAATGGACTCAATTGGTAAAACGTGAAAAGGTTTATAACTCAATTGACACAATTAAAATGTCATAATTGAATTAGCAAAAGTGCAATAGATTTAAGACTTTTTGGACAATTTTCTCTTGAAAATTATGTAATCAAGGGTATCTAAAGTCCCTTGGGCAAATACAAATATCGTTTTGTAAATTTTTTGAAGAGCTTGGGAAGTTGCAATTGCATTTAGGCCTTTGGCCCATGGTAGGTTTGAAAGTGTTTTGAGTTTTGAGCATTCCCGGAATGCAAATACAATTCTTTTCTCCCAACTTTGCCCTCGCTCAACTTTCATAATTTGGGAAATGTCCCCACCTCAAGTGATGTCACCGGTGAGGATAGATTTGGCTATCGGCAAGATAGTCTGGTGCCGGCCAGCCTAGCTCGAGTCATGCAACCTCAAGCGGCGTTGCCCGAGTCATGCGACCTTAGGTGACCTCAGGTAAAGCTGGCCAACGGCTAATTTGGCTCGTCGGCGGCTAAGTTTCACTTGTGCCGGCAAATGGTTTGAGCTTTTAAAAACAAAAAAAAAAGTAAAAATCCTTTACAAAATATAGTTTTTTCCAAAGTCTTTCCCTCCAAAGTATTTCCAAACGCACCCGACATCCTCTCTCTCAAATTTTTTTTAGGCCAAACTCTCTCTCTCTCTCTCTCTCTTCCTGAACTAAATCTGTAGAGGGTTTGGACAAGCCCATAAGAAAGACAACACTCTTAAAGAAAATTCCCCAAAGTATCTCTGAGAATGCACAAGAAAAGGGACTGTTGACGAGAGTACAATATTCGGAACATTAGAAAGTGAGAATTATTTCGGTGTCAATGGGCCTTATTAGATGCTCATATGTGCCCTTTGCCACACGATCGTGGTCACAAATGTGAGATCACATTAGTACCTGCTTATCCTGTAGCAGATTACATGTTATTCTAATTGGAGTCACCACTGAGCATTAATGCGACATGATTTGCTCACTTTCAAATCCTGTTCCTTGAGAACCATTGACACAAACTTGTACTGGCTTTTGTGGACAGAGATGATACAGGGAAGCTGTTGAAGAAAGGAACTAAGCTAATTCAACCATGATCACCTGACGCTGCTATTCTCATGATTTTGTTACGGTATCAGAGAGAAATTGTGTTGGAGATGATCATATATGCCATCAATGATACAAAAGTTGGCAGCTAGAAGGAAGGTAGTATCATCAAACACATAATAAAACTCTTGCACGCAAAGGTATCCACGATTAGATCCAATTGGGTTAGAAGGAACTAAATTCCTGATTTATTGGCCCAATGCGGCAGCCGCAAATTAAGTGATAAATTGGAGATATCAGTCCTGAAAATCATGGCCACTTTGATACTGTAAGTTGCTTTTAGTCAGTGAATGAACTAACAATTTTTCTAGGAATAAGAAGAAATATATATACCTTGGGTGCATTACTAGAATGGAAGAGTTTCTCACAGAAAATGCTCTCATCTCAAATTCTGAATGTGAATACCACAATCTATTTCCCTTCCTACCCAAACAAATCAGTACCTACTTTGGTCCGTAGACAGTAAACAAGTCTAGCTACCGCAACCAAAAGTGAAAACCAAGAGCTCATCAGCAGGCCCATAACAGTTATACTATTCTCCTTTCCATGTATTGCTACACAACTCATAAACTGTTGTGAATCCAGAGAGTTACCATGGTGACCATCAAATTGCAATAAAAAGTGAGGACAATGTCCAAGCTGACAAATCATTTGATGAACACTCCGTTTCGTCTCATGAATCCTGATTAACATATTAATCCCAACCTTTGTGTACGCAGTCTATCATACATTCCAAAGATAGAAGCACATAATTATACATTCAATAGCCTCCCATAGTAATCCACTCCTCTTAAAACACCAATACAACAGAGGGCAAATGTTACTGTTGGTATATAGCAAATGATGATCCATCCATGCATACCAATATAACTACACAATAAGAACACTAAGCAGAGGTCATACTCATATTTTGGAGGAGCCCGCATTCTCGAGCGAAACATTGTTAAGCCGCTCGAGAGCCAGAATGAGTGCCTGAGTGCCCAAATTCCCCTCCCCGTGAGCCTTGAGCGACAAGTAAAGCTGCTGAGCGAGCGCCAAGCCGGGCAATGCGAGCCCCATCCTCTCACATTCCTTCAAGCATATCCCCAAATCCTTCACAAAGTGGTTCACATAGAACCCGGCCTCGAAATCCCTCTGCAGTATCCTGTTCCCATACAAATCCAGCGACTTGGAGCCCGCGGCCCCGGTCGATATCGCGCTTATGAACAACCCGACATCGAGCCCTGCCTTATGGGCATAAACCATGCCCTCCACCAGCCCCACCATTGTCGAAGCGATGGTGATTTGATTCGCCAATTTCGCGAACTGCCCCTTCCCGGGGCCTCCCATGTAATTGACCTTCCCCATCACGGCGAACAGGGGCTCCAGCCTGCGGACCGTCGCGGGGTCGCCGCCCGCGAAGATCGCGAGGGCGGCGTTGCGGGCGCCGCGGTCGCCGCCCGAGACGGGGGCGTCGACGGCGTGGCAGCCCTTGGCGGAGGCGGCTGCGGAGATCTCCTCGGCGAGGGAAGGGTCGGAGGTGGTCATGTCCACGAGGACGCCGCCGGGGCGGAGGGAGGCGAGGGCGCCGGAGGAGGGATCGAGGAGGACGGAGCGGACGTCGGAGGGGTAGCCGACGATGGAGAAGACGACGTCGGAGAGGGCGGCGAGGGAGCGCGGGGAGTCGGCGAGGCGGGCGCCCATGTCGACGAGGGGCTGGGCCTTGGCGACGGTGCGGTTGAAGACGGTGAGGGCGTAGCCGGCGCGGATGAGGTGGCCGCACATGGAGCGGCCCATGACGCCGGTGCCGATCCATCCCACGCGGGTGCTGGAGGTAGTGATGGAGTCGGCTGCGGCGGCGGACGACATGGCGCGGCGGCGGAGGAGGGAGAGGGCAGCGGAGGAGGGAGGACAGGCTGAGCGGAGGAGCTTAGTGAGTGGCAGTGACGAAGAAGGCATTGCCATCCATCGTTTCGAGGGTTAGAGGCGGAGAATTTAGCCAAAAAGGAAAAGTTACAAAAATGAAATTTCCTTTTTCTTTAAATTCACATAAAAATATATGACTAAATCCACCAACTTTTCACCAAAAAGACAAAAAAATCATCCTCAATTATTCAATTGTAATTTAAAGTGGTGGTCTCGAATTACTTTCATTGTTTTTTAGTTTTTCTATATCTAGTTTTTGTTTCTTGTAAATTTCCCACGTGTATTAAAGGCATTATGTTTTTTTTCTATTGTTAAATATTACTTCCATTAAACTTCGTTTCTTCCGAAAGATAAATTTTAAATTTATGGTCCCAAATTCATTTACTTTACTTATTTTTTTCTAGCTTTTCTTTAAATATGCAGGATTTACTTACCGTACTAAAAAATATCACATGATTTGACTTTTGTTTCCGGTAGATTTCCCTTGTATAGTAAAGGCACTATAATTTTTTTTATTGTTAGATATTACTTCCATAAAATTTAGTTTCTTCGAAAAGATAATTTTCCAAAAAACCTAGTTTTTCGCAAGTTTATGACATTTGTGGCATTCATATTCTGCAGAATACTCGAGACAAGAAATGCTGACCAAACTTCCACAAGCATCTCAGGCTCGACTCGATGAACACGAAAACTTGATTCCACTTATTTTTATTCGAGTTAGTCAATTGGCGACAAAGACATTTAATATTGATGATATTAGATCAAACTTGAATACAAGAACATGTGAATTGAGTCAACCGAAATTTGAAACTTGGCAATCTAACTCGTTTCGGTTTGAACTCGGCCACATATAACCTTCGGTTCTATCTGCATTTAGATAAAAGAATGAAATTTGACCTGAAATTGCCATGAGAGATTGACTCAAGTACGACAGTCCGTGACACCGAAATTAAACACGACAACAATACACAGACCACAGCTTTAGTCTCTCATTTTTTTTCACTTCTGATACATGGATTTTTGCGATACATGACTCTGATTTTTCACTCGACTCCTCACTTGTTTTGGTTGCAATGTTTTTTGATGTTCTTGTTTGATTTCTTTCCAGCCATCCAGAGGACATAGATTGTTCCACTTCGAACACTAATGATACGCACGAAATATTACAACAATAATAATCGCGAGCCGAGTACATTGAGCAAGAGCAATGCAATTCGAATGATCTCAAACTACTGAAATTTTTTTTCCTGCGAAAACAACTACTATTGAGCTAAGGCGCCGTTGAAAATGGTCATCAGATAGATTTCTAGTCGCTTTTGACAAAAACACGTTTTTTCCACGCCATGGCCAACGATTACGGACAAGTGTGGCAATTGTTAAAACAACCCAAGCATTGACAAGGACGAACAAACCTATGTTCCAGATCAGTACAATTCAATGTAAGTAAACCTAGTAACAGAGAAAAATAATACTCCAAGACGTAACCAGCCAGACATGAAATGACTAGAACAAACCACAGACAAACTTCATGAATTAAAACTCAAGGTGTGAGAATATTAAATTTCTCCCGCAATAAGAGAAGCGACATCTAGATTACTCAAGACATGATGAAGCAAGACCAGCAGAACCTTAGAAGAGAATCATACAGCACGTGGCTTCAACTCGTTCTATCTGGACATCATTAAACCAGTAAGAACACACTCAGATGTGTGCCAATCAGTAGCATCATCATATCCAGACAGCAAGAAAAGTAAAGTAAATTGAGGAGGAGGGGGTTGGGGGTGGAGAAATGGGAGCACAAAGAACCTCAACATCCCTCGATTGCCCTCCTCAGCAACTAGGACCTACTTAAACATAGTATGACGATATAAAGACGAAGAACGTGCAACACAACACATCCCACTTCAAAAAGAAAATCCAAAGGGAATACTGCTATAAATGATGCAACCTCAAGGCCTAGTCCCGTTGTTCCTAAGATAGCTTAATATGATGTGCTATAAGAATCCATAACAATTCAACGCTCTCGTTTCTACAACTTTGGACACATGAAGGGGACAACATCATAGGTGAACAAACAAGAAGAACACGGCAAATGAAAAATTTAACTCACCAAATACGAAAATCCCATTAAGCCTGAAACCACATAACAGTGCCAACTGCTAAATTCATCCATAATATAGGTGATTAGCCTGCTGGACTTATGTTTGCATTAACTCCTTCCGAAATCAATATTTTCCCCCAATCAAGTGGAGGCACCATCATAGGTGAACATCAAAAAGAAGAATACGGCAAAAGAAGAATATTAACTTACCAAATATGAAAATCCCATCAAGCCTGAAACCAGATAACTGAGTGAAGTTCTAAATTCGTCTTTTTAGCCTGCTTGACTCACACAACACAAGTGACTAAGTGCATTAACTCCTTAAATCAACCTTTCCCCCGATCAAAAGGCAGATCACGGGAATGAGTGAGCACAATCGAATTAATAAGCTATTGGGTCCCAATCACTAAAAGGACAAGCTGCAATGGCCGCATCTCGAGCAAATTCAAAAAATTAAAATCTGAAATGTATTTTGCACCACACTTGGTGATGAATATAATATATATACTAGAAGCAACAACAAAACAGGAACTCCATAGCTTCGTATCAGTGGCATGTTCCGTGATTAAATAAAGGAAAAGGATGAAATGTGCATATCAGTTGACCATTTTGCTATGCCGCCAAGATCTAGAACAGATTTAACCCAGGGCTCATGTTAGCATACTACAACAAGCAAGCAACTCCTTGCACACGTGTGCCTATAAGGACAGCAGGAGCGCCATACTTCATACATCTCATTCTTATGGGTGCCAATAGAACTTGCCACTGCTTGCCTTGGCCGAAGAAGCGGTCAGATGCCAGAAGTCAGAGGCAAAGTGATCTAGCGCAGCAAAGAAACTTTCTTCGATAAGTACATCACAAGCATGGGGTGCCAATCAAGTCATATAGACAGACTCAAGCCAAAGAGCTAGATGTACGTTCGCCCATCATGATATATATACAATAACTTTTACCATAAGAAGACCATTAGGAATAATCGCTAACCCGTGGGCTCAGGTAAAATCGAGTTCACAAACAAATAAGCTCATATCATATAATCTACTGGTCAGTGTCCACCCAGGAACAACTCATGAACATAGATACGAATCATTCAGGCCAATTAATGTTTATTAGCCCTAAACTAATTTAGCCTGTCTTGCAAGCAAAATTCAGACAAAATTGCCATCGCATTATATTATAGTGATGCCCACGACATCGAAATTTCATTATGAAATGGAAATAAGAACCACACATATCACCTTCAATACATCGTTCAAACCAGAGCCCCCGGAAGCCCCATCTTAGGATCATCCCTCCTGACAACCTCTAATTAAAAACTTCAGCTTCAATTTTTATGGAACCTAAAATGTTTACTTGTACTCAATTGATATACTGCACAAGGAAACTTTCATCCACTTTCATTCCCATGGAACTTAATCTTGCTGCTATATTTTCCATTTCAGTGACATGCTCATGCATGGTACGACAACCATCGAACTTTAGAGTGGTTAACGTACCCATTAATGTCCAAGCAAATGACTTATCAGTAGAATCAAACTTGAGGGAATATTAGTGATATTATGATATTTACTAGACTCTAAATATTGATAGTGCATATACTTGATTGATTATATTTGATAGTGTGTTTATCTTATCATCTTAAATAGTTATCTAATAAAGCCTATAAATAGGCTCTTCGTGTACTCTTTTCTACACGTCAAAATATACAAAAAAATTCCTCAATCCTCTTTTCCACTTTATTCTTAACTGAAGCCGAAAAAAAAAAGTTCATTGAAGTTTTCATCTTTCTCAGTTTTCATCTTTGGGTTTAATTTTACTAGTGCTAGTAAATGCTTTTGTTGCAGAGCATGTCTACTGTGGGACACTGACGATGAAAGAGGGAATTCGAACATGGAATAATTTTTAATGCTCGCTGAATCTCATCTTGAAAATGGTCTTTGCTTCAGTATGTGTTTGCCCTTTGGTCTATTAGAACACCCTTGAAGACGAAGTAATTAGCCCACTTTGCGTAAATCCATGGTTTCTGAACACTCATGTTGAAGACCAAACTGTAGGAATTAACTCTGTTAAAAGTCCTTGCTGGAAACAAATGCTGCTTAAATCAATAAAAGCCGGCTAAACCAGATTTTCCAGATCAGTTTAACCGTAAGCCAGAAAACGACAAGTTTGTTCTTCCGCAGAAGGCAAAAATGTTACTAGTTCCTCCTTTCAACATCAGCATAAGCAGAGCAAGTAGGTGAGGAGAAAATAAATGCTATGAATTAGGGCTAAGATGGAAATTTGATGGACTTTATTTGGTGGCAAACTCTCCTCCAACCCTTGATAGGGTTAGAGTCATACTTACCCTTATCGAATATATGTGTGTTCACATTTGTAGCTCCCGAACTATATCAGCTCCCTTCTTTCATTTCAAGAAGGAAAAAGAAAGTATAGTTACGTAACAGTAACCATTACAACAAATGCTATCAGCTCAACGACAATTATTTAGAGTCGCAAACAAATTGAAAAGTATAATATATGTGATCCAGGTGAATTTCCACAATATCACATCAAATATTTAAATTTATCAAGACACAAAAGAGAAACTCTGAGAACCCATCACCAAATCCCACTGAAAAACACAAGTCTCCATACGATCATTATGTCGTGATTGATTTTGACTGTCGCATCACCTATAAGTTATGTATGTGCAATATTCTCACGATAAATACTGATCTCTCATCTCACCCAAATCGTAATTCATATGCTGTTGGGGTATGGTTCATACTCCCCATCAACAGAAAGGCACGGGGGTCCCGCTCTTGAGCCACCTGAACTTTTACAGTTTGAGTCCATATTTTATTGGTAATTTGAGTTTTGGTTCATAAATAGTTATTGAGTATATAAAAAATGTAACATAGTGGTGCGATATGTTAAAAATAGTAAAATTCTCTATTGGACCTGGCCCTAATTTAAGGGTGACTCAGAATGAAAATATTGTGTCCTGAATTTTTTTTCTCGCTTTTACACTCTACTCTTTATGATTGTACGTCGAATTATAACATGTGCCGAAACCGTTAGAAACGGAGAGTAGATAATTACCTGACCTACACGCACCTTCGAGGAAATTCACGAAAACAGCTAGCCCTCCAACGTTGAACGTTGACAGGAGACTTTTTGGTTTTTAAAGTAGGTTTTTTTGTCGGCTTTTGCCTTGTCCCTTCTTTCTTTGGTTGGGACCAAAGAAATGGAGAATGCAAGCAAGCAAGATGGCTGAAGACTCTTACTTTGCTTGCCCGTCCCTTCACGCTATGATTTAGACTAGCTAACAACCATGATCTGTACTCTGTGCTCTTCCCAGACAAACAAACCGATCAGGATATATTCTAGTCTTAATTCAAGATAAGTGAGTCGGAATTATAAAATTTCGGAATGAAATATAGCAAGATGCACAATATGACATCACGATCGGATGAAGTAGTTTTTATCGAGAATTTTGCAGACCGGTCCATTATTGGATAGCAATATTGGCAAAAATATAGAACTCTTCATTAGACTCGTTGAAGAGAGTTATATGTAACACGCGAAATCCCGTTCATCCATGGAATTACAATTAGGTATTTGACAATCTTTCCATTTGTTGTTGGTGGAGGAAATTAGAACATTGAGACAACAACTAACGTGTAAGTCGGTCTAACCAAATGTAGCTAATCTATCAGCGATCCCGTTATATGATGTAGCAAGAACTTTAATTAGGCATACACTCAACAAGTAGTAAAGACTTGATAATAGCTAATGACGTGCCATGTAGGATGGCCGGCATCCACGTCAACGATTTTCGGCCAAAGTTAGCCGGATGGACTCAATTGGTAAAATGTGAAAAGGTTTATAACTCAATTGACATAATTAAAAGGTCATGATTGAATTAGCAAAAGTGCAATAGATTTAGGATTTTTTGGATAATTTTCTCCTGAAAATTATGTAGTCAAGGGTGTCTAAAGTCCCATAGGCAAATACAAATATCGTTCGGTAAATTTTTTGAAGAGCTTGGGAAGTTGCAATTGCATTTAGGCCTTTGGCCCAAGGTAGGTTTGAAAGTGTTTTGAGTTTTGAGGATTTCCGGAATGCAAATACAATTCTTTTCTCCCAACTTTGCCCTCGCTCAACTTTCATAATTTCAGAAAATGTCCCCATCTCATGTGACGTCACTGGCGAGGATAGATTTGGCTATCGGCAAGCTAGTCTGGTGCCAACTAGCCTCGCTTGAGGTCACGCAACCTCAAGCGGCGTTGCCTGGGTTGCGTGACCTTAGGCGACCTCAAGTAAAGCTGGCCGACGGCTGATTTGGTTCATCAACAACTGAGTTCCACCGATGCCGGCAAATGGTTTGAGCTTTTTTTAAAAAAAAGTAAAAATACTTTACAAAATATAATTTTTTCCAAAGTCTTTCCCTCCAAAGTATTTCCAAACGCACCCGACATCCTCTCTCTCAAATTTTTTTTAGGTCAAACTCTCTCTCTCTCTCTCTCTCTCTCTCTCTCTCTCTCTCTCTCTCTCTCTCTCTCTCTCTCTCTCTCTCTCTCTCTCTCTCTCTCTCTCTCTCTCTCTCTCTCTCTCTCTCTCTCTCTCTCAATGAGTTAGTGGAATCTTATCTTTTCTGGTTAATGATTTGTTTTTACTCAGTCAATTCATACACGGACTCTATCTTCAGTGCAACCTCTCATAGGAGTTCATATTCAAATGTCAGGAAAGCACTCTCTTAGGGAATTATATATGGTTTCAACATTCACTTGTGACTAAACTGTTTGTTAATTGCTGAATACCGATAGTTGGATACGTAACTGCTGTTAATTGAGACAGAGTATCCCGCCTCAGAATCCGGAATTAGGCCAGATACCGCTGGTAACTATAGCCAGAGATGGATTCTTTATAGGAATCGTGTCAGATTAACCAACAATAGTATGGTCAGCCAGCTTTAGACATGAATTTTTTGCTGCCGTGTTTGAAATGGGTAGTCCAACACTCCTGTTCTCTGTTTTACTGTGATTGGACAGTAGAATTCCAACAATCGTGACTAATACAAGAGCATGATTGTTGAGGCTCCATTATGCATGCTTGGATGGTGAGCGCATTAGTTGATACTGTGTGCAAGTGACTAGGTACTTTCTTTGATTTTCTCTGGGTTACTCTAGATGTTCATTATCTGTTATATATTATTAACGGCTTGAAATGTATTTAAATGTGCTGTGTTGACGGGTAACACATTTACATATTTAACTAAGCATGTCTAAGCGTGTTGATGATAGTAACCTGTGTAATACGCGCTGGCAGATTCCTAGAAGTGTTGGCAACTTTGCGCCAATCTCCTACTATCGAGTTAGTTAAGTTTTAAGAAACATAGAGGCTAAGCGTCTGATATGGTCCGAGATGAATTCCTTCCATGCGTTGGGCTCATTAGGACCATCAATCACAGACTTTAGGATGTGCTGGAACTAGCAACGAGTATTGGTTCAGGTCAATCACGCGGGCTCGATGTAACCAAGTTTTATCTTCCTTACTCATCTAGAAGACTCGACCAGTCATCGCCGGATCACGCTGTGGAAAATTTGCACGTGCACTCAGCTCCACCGAAGACCAACTTGCTCATCATCCAGAAGGCGAACATCAGGAAACTAATCAAAAGCTTTGACATTGGAGAATAGGAGGGCATAGCGAAGATTCAAAACTTGGCCATTTGACTTGTACATTACAAAGAATCGCCAGGACCAACGGGGATCAATCAGAACCATTCAGGTCGTTGTCTTGCCGATCTAGGAGAGATCGCAAGCAAGAAGCGTTAGTGGGTTGCAACTACAACCACAAACATTAGTGGGTTGAAAGTTGCAACAAGTACAAGCACTTTGGATGCGTTTGGTTCAGCATTTTCAAAGGGCTCTGGGGAAATGCAAGGCAGTTTAGCCTAAAGGACTTTAGGAAAATGCAAAGACTGTTTGGTAAATTCTGTTTTGAAAAGCAACTTTGAGAGGAAAAACTATTTGGTGGAAACACATTTCAAAAGTCCCATTGGATGATTAACTTAAGCTTTTTAATTTTAAATTGGTTTAAAATTGGAAAAAAAGTCTGCAGATTTAAATATTGACAACAATTCATGTTAAAAAAATTATTAAAAAATAAAATTTCATTTTCTTGCTAGACAAATTCAAATGGAAAAAATTCACCTCAAAGTGGTCTCTTTCTCAAATTAAAAAAAAAAGAATACTTTCATTCCAATAAACGTGGTAAAATATGCTCCAACGAAATAAATTCATTATCCTTAAAAATTACGAACAGTCTTGTATATTTCTTACACTTATAGTTATTTGATCATGAAAATGTACCATATAAGAAGTAGAATCATCATTTGAAGCACTACCCTCCTCATTTACAGCATTGATATATAAATTGGGATCCAATAGGAGTACTTTCATTGTAATAAACGCGGTAACATATGCCCAGACGAAAGAAATTCATTATCCTTAAAAATTACAAACATCCCTAAATATTTAATAAACTTATAACTATTTGATCACGTAAACGTGTCATGTCAGAAGCAGAGTCATCATTTGAAATACTACCCTCATCATTTACATCATCAGTATATAAATTGGGATCTAAATCTACTTCTGCAAAGTGTGATTCATTCACGACATTTCTTCATATATAATTGTACAAAGTCATTACCGCTATAACAATTTTCACTTGCTTTTTGTATAGATAACTTGGCATACTCTTTAGAATCTTTCACTTCTTCTTCAATACACCAAAAGGAAGCTTAATTTCTGATCATAGTGAGGAGTGGACACGGTTGAAAACTTCTTTATAGCCTGTAGGTGCCGGACCTCGTTAAAACTCATGCAAAAGATACCTATCTTCTTTGGATGGACCCAAGTAACTCGTGGGATTTGGATATCCAGAATCTACTAAATAGTATTTACCTACACAAAAATATTGTAAATTTAATCAACATACACCACATGGATATATTAATGTATAAAAATCACTAATTAACGAACCTTTCGGACGATGAGGAAATTGTATATCACGTCTCCTAATGGCTTCATAAAAGATACGAGTATCATGAGTTGTTCCCTCCCAATCGACCCAAACATAAGTAAATTCCATGTTGAAATTGCATACGGCCAATACATTTTGCGTTGGTGTTCCTTTTCGACAAATAAAACGAAGTTGGTCGCTCGTAGGTACCACGGCTGAGATATGTGTACTATCTATAATTCCAATGTAATCCTAAAACAAGTACTCAAATATTACTTGATTTATTTTTAGTTTATCTTTTCTATTGTATAATCATAACCTTAAAATGTAGATAAAATATTTTATTGTTCGTTATCTTCCTTGGAACTTTCCTAAATTGTCGATTGGATGGTTGGATCAAATCTGCTCCCATTTCAAATATTTTATCCAAAACTAAGCTAAATAGCCTGCACATGGTTTCCCCAAATTGCTAAAAGTGCTCTTGTGCTAATCTATTACTTATATCATGTCCTAAAATATGGAAAAACATTCCTAGCATTTCTACAACATCAATATTCCTAGATCCTTAGAGACCATATCGTGTCACTAAATCATGCCTTAAATTATTAAATACAGTCATATCAATTCTAAACATTTGAAAATACCTTATTGGATTAGCATCAATGTCCATCAACTCTCTTAATCATGTATTTCCTATGTATGATGAGGTCATGCTTGGTGTTTTGTGATGGTATGTTGCCTGATAAACACCTTTTGTATGTGCGGCTACATAGAGTAGCCAATATTCCTCTTTATCCTTTTCATAGTTTTCCCTTTAAGGAGAATCATCCATAATCGGTTAAAGTAACAAAATAGAATTAAAATAATAACGTAACAAATTATCTAGATCATCCATCAATAGAACACTTATCAACCATCATATATATGAAAATTACACTTGATAAAGGGAATACCAATTAGAAACAGGCCTCACAATAGAACATAAACGTGTCTCACCAACTAGTACAAATAAGTAGTGCAAATAGGTCTCACATTACAATAATGTAGCATATGAAAGAATTCAAATAAGTAGCTACCATTCCTCTAATGACTACGTTGTACAAACTTATACTTGATCCACTTGACTTTTTCTTGATCGCCATTCATGTTTACGAAGATTTGCCTATTATCTTTATTTTCTACAAAATGATCTAGTGCAAAAAAGTATAACTCTTTGTCTTGCTTAATCTCAGATATGGCTTTCAACATCTCTATGATTTCCTTATAAGGATCAAACTCCCTCGCATGGCTTCTACTTTCAATAGCTGAACAAATTCTTTCCATTTGCGTTGCTATCTTAGTAGTTGTGGTCATTTTCTTTTGTTTCTTTCTTTGAGATTGTCTCACCGAACTCTGCAACGTTCTTTTATGGCTTTGAGCCTGTTCAACAATCTTTTCACCTACATTAGACTCTATATCATTGTCACATCCCGATTTTTGGGCCTGGGAAGCCGCAGGTAAATTGTACTTTCCTCAATTTCAGTCCCTAAAAAATGGCTATGGTTTCAGTTCAGTGGTTTTCCAATCAGAACTAAATTGTTTTCTCTTGTTTTGGAAAACCCAGTTTCGGATCTTTTGTACCCCTTCATTTTGTTATTTTTGGGAAGAATTTTGTGATCCAAGTTTCCAAACACTTTCTTCTTGAAAGTTTCTCCAAACATCATTAAGGTTTACATACTTTAATTTCAGAATTTTTGGAGTTGATATAAGTGGTACGATGGCCCGATTTTCGGACCGTGTGAAACTGCCCAGAATTGGTATTTCGGTGATGTTTACACCGTCTTTATTTTCTACAAGCTTTTCTGGGCCTATTTTGGAAAAATTTCCTTCACAAAAATTGTTGAGAACATCCTTTTCTATAACGTACATTAATTTGGGAATTTTCCAAGATGATTTGGATTCTAGACAGAGCTTAATTTAAGAAACAAGAATGCTGTTCCAATGAACTGTTTTTAGTCTGTCTTTGAGCTACTAAAAATGGTGTTTACAGAAAGATTCCGAATTTGTGTTCTTCATGAAAAATGTTTGTTAAGGCCTTGTTTATGACATATCCGAAATTGAGAATTTTCGGAGTCCATTTACTATATTTTCAAGTCCAATTTCGTGAACAGTGCAAAACTATTCGGTTTTGTCAGATTTCAAAGATTTATCAGTTTCTATGTGAAAACGTTGGAATCTCGACTTGATGTCTTTTGGTAATATTTGAGGCATATTTAGAGGATTTTCCACACCGAACCTCGGGTTGGATGGAATTATTATGCGTGTTTATCGCGGAAAACCTTAAGAAAATCTTGTGATTAAGTATGGTTCGGGTTGTGATTTTTGTGTCAATTGGTATATTTCATGTGACCCGATTGACCCGAGTCATTTACATGAGAATTCAGTAAATCCAGAAAACTCTAGGAAGTCCACGGTCTGGAAATGGATAGAAAATCCTAGAAAGTTTGACAAAGTCAAACCTTATCCAGTTTATCATTTCATGTAATTAATGCTTGGTCTTTTTTTTCAACAAGCCATTATGAAGCCATTAATTGAAGTCTTGGCCATCAAGTATTGACCAAGAAAGGGAGAGGAAGCCACGGCAAAGAGGGGGAGAGAGAGAGAGACCCACGGCCACGCTTGAGGAGAGAGAGAGAGAGAGAGAGAGAGAGAGAGAGAGAGAGAGAGAGTGATTTATGGGCCATTATAAATTTTTGACCTATGCTATTAATGATTGGATGATGCGTGCGCTTACCTCACACCCCCAAATGACACGTGCGCTTACCTCATTGACTTCCTAACCAAGCCAATTCCTCTATTAATAGAGGCCATTAGGAAGAAAATGACACACCCACTCTCACACACACAAATTGGCCAAGAGAGAAAAGAGAGAGAGAACCGTGAGAGAGAGAGAGAAAATCGAGAGAGAAAGAAAGCCGTGGGAGAGAAAAGAAAGGGCAACTGCCGTAAGTTGACGAGATCCCGAGGCCATCGTCTTTCCCGTCCATTTTCTACTCTCTAGTTCTGGTTTCGTTGATGTGTAAGTGAATTCCTTAATATCGGGAAAGGATGTTGAGATGCGTTGTGACGTGGTTTGCTTGGACCATTTCTCGATCGTTTGGTTGGTCGTAGTTGGTTCATTTCCTTGGTTTGATCATGTTTCATGTTTGATGTTGTTTTGAGAAAGAACCGAGCCTTGATTGGTAAAGTATACATTAGATAGAAACGAGCCTTGGTTGGTAACCGAGAATTGGCTGGTAAAGTGCACATGTTATAGCCGTGCGTGATGATCTCTTGTATGAACTTTGCTATTGATCTGCCATCGATGTGGGTGCAGTAAAAGCCGACTTGTGTTAACAGCGATCGATATATCCCCGCTTGATATTAGTGTTTTCACTTGCTGAGTCTCCCCGACTCATCCCCCGTTTTTCCCACCCTCAGGTCCATAGGACGGTCGAACGGACAGCGGCAACAGGGGGAGTTTGAGCCATGTTGGAGTTCGGAGAAAGTTAGGAGCGATGAATCCGAAATAGTGGGCTTAGGACACCCAAGCCACTTGTTATTGTTGTGCAAATGGCTAAAATCGAATAAGTTGGCTTGTAAAATATGTTTGCGTGTCATGTAAATACAAGGTTTACTTATGATGCTGATTGTCTTAATCCCGCTGTTTGTTTTAAATGTGATTGTCCCGAGATATGCTTCCGCTTGTGTTTAAATAAAGATAATAATGAACAGGACGTCACGTTAATGACCTCGAGATCGGAGCGTCACAATCATTATCAATAGATCCTGTACAATCATCAATATCAAGTTGTGTAGCGATAATATCCTCATCAATACATAAATCTTGTGTAAGATTCCACATAATATTTCCAGTACAAACTGTATCTCTAAACATTTTATCTAACAAAACTTGAAGATTCGGATGTATGCCTTTCGTTCTAAAAACTCTAACCTTAGGATTTTCCTGTTATGATAAATTTGTTCGTGAGTTGTATCATAAAAGATTGACTTTAAAAAAAGTAACAAAAGAATGGGAAAAAACCTGAATTTTTCTCTCCCACTAATCATCACTTGCTTCAATGGTATTCTTTTTTGGATTCCCATCCTAATCATGTTTCCTTTGGAACCAATATCCTCCATCTTTTCCATTCTTCTTTAAGATTATCCCACTTACTCTTCATTTGGCTTTTATCTTACCTTTTGCTCCTTAGATCCTCAAACCTCTTAATTATGACTGTCTATCCATCCCTTTTATTGTTTGCAAGACGATTTTCATTATCAATTTGTTTAACGCACAACTTATAAAAGGTTTCTACATCTTTTTGGCTCTAAAATGCCTTTTCTTTTGATGAACTTGCCATCTGCTAGTAACAAGAACTAAAATCAATATCGATACGAGTGCATTTGACATTATTAAAAGTGTTTATGAGTACACATGCCATCAATCATTATATGTGAAATTTCACAAGTAAAATCAATATCAATACGAGTGCATTTTACATTCACAACTAGAATCAATAAACATTGTAGTATATTACTAGTATTATAATTATTAAAGTTGAAGATTATTGTAAAGATACTAAGATGTGAAGCAGACTCTAAATTTTCTTTGATCTAAGAGATTTGTGGCATGAAAGAACAAATTAAGTTTCAGAGATGAACTAAGAAAATCAAGAATTTGACAAGAAAAAAAAAACCTATATTTTTAGATTGAGCAAAGGCGAAGCAAGAACTTGAATTAAGTCTAGCCTCAAGTCTTATCGTACATTTTTCTGGTCTAAAGGTACAGTGTGCTATTTTTTTAATGTTTATGATGATTCACAATATGTGAATCATTTTTCTGGTCTAAAGGTACAGGGGAAGACGACGTTGAAGCTACACACTCCGAGCTCTAACGGCTTCTATGGTGGTAAAAATCGTCGAACATTATGTTCATAATCGTTGAAGTTACCTTTAAATATGTTCGATTCTACCGTTAGAAGTGTGGAAAAGGGGCGACACTAAGGCTCCGTTCGTTTGGCGAAAAATATTCTTCCGGAAAATATTTTCCGGGTTTTTTGGTGTTCGGGGGGTGGAAAATGTTTTCCGTGGGAAAATATTTTCCTTCCGCCCTCACAAAATAGCCTAAGTCTATGGAAAATGACTTCCGCTTCTTCAAAAGCAGAAATCATTTTCCGGAGCTTCTTCTTCTTCTTTTTTACTAAGGTCGCCGGCCGCCGCCGCCCGCCTCTGCCGCTTGCCGCCGCCCCCCGACGCCGGCGAAAAATATTTTCCGAAACTTTTTCATATTGGCCGCCGAACACCGGAAAATTATGTTCCGGGAAAACATTTTCCAAGAAAATGACTTCCGGAAAAATATTTTCCAAAAGGAGAATATTTTCCGCCAAACGAACGGAGCCTAAGTTCACAAAAACTTTTTAGTTCAATCGGACTAGTTAGGATAGAAGTATCATATAAATTGTGAATATACAATTAGGCGGTCCTGTCCAAAAATAAGTACTTGCTATAGGAGAGGCCATCTAGTTAAGCTTCCGCGGTCGTGTTTCTTCCTTTTCCTTTTCCATTTTTGAAAACTCAAAATCTTCCTAGAAAAAAAAAAGATAAAATCTGAAAGCCTCCCTGGCCATTGTGTTTTCGACAAAATTGCTCAGGTTGGGAGGCCACAATTTTCTAACATGCCGATTCTCTATTTTCTAATTCAAGCAATTGACTAGGGAATTTCATTTCTTTTAATTAAGCTTGCTTTTGACTGTTGATATGGTTGTGCTCCCATTTTACAGCAGCTCATAGATACCAGACAACAGAATTTTTTCAAAAAGACATCTTAATTTTTTTTTTTCAGATAAAAGACATCCTGATTGGTAAGCCTGTGTACGTATATATTTGGGCAATCGATTTATTTTATAGAGCATTCATTGTCTAAAGAGTTTGAGAGTGTTCTTCAAGCTCTTATAGAGCAACCAAACTAAGTTTCCAACTAATTCACCATTGTATGGTGTCATCTCTGAGGTAAAATGTCAAACAGGTGCTGAGCATGATGGGTGAGGTGTAATACAAACAGGAATTCCTATCAATCGGTGAGGAATAAAACATGAGAAACCCAACTAAAAATTGCTAGAGTGGAATCGACAAATCTGAGACCAAATAATAGACAACAATTGAGATAATAATTTGAAGCTTTAGCAAAAGGCAACACAGAACAATCATATGATTGAGTCTCAATGAATCGACGTTTCCCACCTTGGGGAGATCCAAATGGTTACCTGCTAACAAATGAAGACACTGAAAGACTTGGAGAATCTCATGAAGATGAAATTGCTCGACAAAGATATTCAGCTGCGACTGGCTTCGACTGCAGGCACAGACACTAGATTTGGTCCAGAGAGTGTGTTCTTGCTTCACTTGGTTCCTCCGGCTCTCACGCGCGCTCTTTCAGCGCAAGAGCGAAGTGCAGGAGCAGGGTGAAAGAGCCAAAGAGCAAAGCGAAAAAACGAACTAGATCTGGGGTTTTACTTTTTAAAAGGGCTAAAATTGGATTTTTATTAAGTTTTTGAGAGCATAATAGGCAACTGACTAATTTTCATTAATTGAGGCCTTTAGCATTCCAAAAATACTGAAATCTCAAAGCTACTCCTTACTAGCCTCGAGCTTTCAGCCTTTCAGTGCCAGCTTTCACCTCAAAGCCCCTTGGGAATGGTTGCCAAACACCTCAAATTTTACTCAAGGGGCTTTCAAAATGCTGAACCAAACGCACCCTTTGAGCAGTTCCCAAACCGAGTCATCATAGACTAAGGAGAAGGTTATCATAGATCTCAACAACAGACATAAACAATGCCTAGGCATGCTTCAAGCACCTGTGTACACACGAAACAGAGGGACTCTCGTTTACTACTCCTAATGCTTCTGTGGCAAAATTATTTTGACAAACCAAAGAATTGTATCAAAAGACATCAAATAATTCATGTACATGAATCAAAGCACTTGCTTTGAAAGTCCAGAAAAACTACTCACTTTCTGATTATTACTTAATAGGAATACATTATCTGTTCTGCATAGTCAACAAACTTTCTAGACCAGATTTACATAATCATTAAGCTTTTCATCAAAGAGATTAGGCACAGCAACATTTGCTTAAAAATATGAGCAGTTCAGAACTCTCTCTCTCTCTCTCTCTCTCTCTCTCTCTCTCTCTCTCTCTCTCTCTCTCTGAACTAAATCTGTAGACGGTTTGGACAAGCCCAAAAGAAAGACAACATTCTTAAAGAAAATTCCCTAAAGTATCTCTGAGACTGCACAAAAAAAGGGACTGTTGACGAGAGTACAATATACAGCAACATTTGCTTAAAAATATGAGCAGTTCAGAACTCTCTCTCTCTCTGTGAACTAAATCTGTAGAGGGTTTGGACAAGCCCATAAGAAAGACAACATTCTTAAAGAAAATTCCCTAAAGAATCTCTGAGAATGCACAAAAAAAGGGACTGTTGACGAGAGTACAATATTCGGAACATTAGACAGTGAGAATTATTTCGGTGTCAATGGGCCTTATTAGATGCTCATATGTGCCCTTTGCCACACGATCGTGGTCACAAATGTGAGATCACATTAGTACCTGCTTATCCTGTAGCAGATTACATGTTATTCTAATTGGAGTCACCACTGAGCCCTAATGCGACATGATTTGCTCACTTTCAAATCCTGTTCCTTGAGAACCATTGACACAAACTTGTACTGGCTTTTGTGGACAGATATGATACAGCGAAGCTGTTGAAGAAAGGAACTAAGCTAATTCAACCATGATCACCTGACGTTGCTATTCTCATGGTTTTGTTACCGTATCAGAGAGAAATTGTGCTGGAGATGATCATAGATGCCATCAATGATACAAAAGTTGGCAGCTAGAAGGAAGGTAGTATCATCAAACACATAATAAAACTCTTGCACGCAAAGGTATCCACGATTAGATCCAATTGGGTTAGAAGGAACTAAATTCCTGATTTATTGGCCCAATGCAGCAGCCGCAAATTAAGTGATAAATTGGAGATATCGGTCCTGAAAATCATGGCCACTTTGATACTGTAAGTTGCTTTTAGTCAGTGAATGAACTGACAATTTTTCTAGGAATAAGAAGAAATATATATACCTTGGGTGCATTACTAGAATGGAAGAGTTTCTCACAGAAAATGCTCTCATCTCAAATTCTGAATGTGAATACCACAATCTATTTCCCTTCCTACCCAAACAAATCAGTACCTACTTTGGTCCGTAGACAGTAAACAAGTCTAGCTACAGCAACCAAATGTGAAAACCAAGAGCTCATCAGCAGGCCCATAATAGTTATACTATTCTCCTTTCCATGTATTGCTACACAACTCATAAACTGTTATGAATCCAGAGAGTTACAATGGTGACCATCAAATTGCAATAAAAAGTGAGGAAAATGTCCAAGCTGACAAATCATTTGATGAACGCTCCGTTTCGTCTCACGAATCCTGATTAACATATTAATCCCAACCTTTACGTAGTCAGTCTATCATACATTCCAAAGATAGAAGCACATAATTATACATTCAATAGCCAACCATAGTAATCCACTCCTCTTAAAACGCCAATACAACAGAGGGCGGCAAATGTTACTGTCGGTACATAGCAAATGACGATCTGTCCATCTATACCAATATAAGTACACAATAAGAACACTAAGCAGAGGTCATACTCATACATCGGAGGAGCCCGCATTCTAGAGCGAAACATTGTTAAGCCGCTCGAGAGCCAGAATGAGTGCCTGAGTGCCCAAATTCCCCTCCCCGTGAGCCTTGAGCGACAAGTAAAGCTGCTGAGCGAGCGCCAAGCCGGGCAATGCGAGCCCCATCCTCTCACATTCCTTCAAGCATATCCCCAAATCCTTCACAAAGTGGTTCACATAGAACCTGGCCTCGAAATCCCTCTGCAGTATCCTGTTCCCATGAGCATCCAGCAACTTGGAGCCCGCAGCCCCGGTTGATATCGCGCTTATGAACAACCCGACATCGAGCCCTGCCTTATGGGCATAAACCATGCCCTCCACCAGCCCCACCATCGTCGAAGCGATCGTGATTTGATTCCCCAATTTCGCGAATTGCCCCTTCCCGGGGCCTCCCATGTGATTGACCTTCCCCATCACGGCGAGCAGGGGCTCCAGCCTGCGGACCGTCGCGGGGTCGCCGCCCACGAAGATGGCGAGGGCGGCGTTGCGGGCGCCGCGGTCGCCGCCCGAGACGGGGGCGTCGACGGCGTGGCAGCCCTTGGCGGAGGCGGCAGCGGAGATCTCCTCGGCGAGGGAGGGGTCGGAGGTGGTCATGTCCACGAGGACGCCGCCGGGGCGGAGGGAGGCGAGGGCGCCGGACGAGGGGTCGAGGAGGACGGAGCGGACGTCGGAGGGGTAGCCGACGATGGAGAAGACGACGTCGGAGAGGGCGGCGAGGGAGCGCGGGGAGTCGGCGAGGCGGGCGCCCATGTCGACGAGGGGCTGGGCCTTGGCGACGGTGCGGTTGAAGACGGTGAGGGCGTAGCCGGCGCGGATGAGGTGGCCGCACATAGAGTGGCCCATGACGCCGGTGCCGATCCAGCCCACTCGGGTGCTGGAGGGAGTGATGGGGTAGGCGGCGGCGGCGGACGACATGAGGAGGGAGAGAGCGGCGGAGGAGGGAGGAGAGGGTTAGTGGAGGAGTTTAGTGAGTGGCAGTGTGTCGCGACCTACCTCCACCAAAGAGATATTTGTCGATGCATATGAATAACATAGGTTCGTTTGAAGGGTAAATCAAATCATTTATTAATCCAATGATCGAGGCACTCTCATTGGCTAAAAATTCTAATCAAGACGCGAGAATATTGTCTCAATACATGCGAAAACTAGAGATTCCAAAATTTTGAGACTTGATTACACTAACGATCTAACTAGTACTCTTTCGGTACCTAAACTTGAAATTCCGCAAACTAACGTATCGGGCAGTCTATCGAAAAAAGCTGAGATTCCGTCTAACCGTTCTAAAAATAAAAAACAACAATCAATATATTAAAAGTACGCAACCAAATAATCATGAAGAAAATAAACAACCAGTGACCTAACATCGTTTTAAAAAAAAAAAAAAAAGCAATCAAAAGCCCTAAAGTAAAACTCTAATGCCTTATTTGATTTTTGAGAATTTTTTGGAGGGTTTTACTCATTTTTCATTTGAGTTTTTAACCTAAAATCTAGTGAAATTAAGCCCAAAACTGATTTCCGAACATTTCCTAATTTTCTGATTTTTTTTTGGAATTTTTCCGAATTTTTCTGAATTTTTTTAATTTTCTGAATTTTTTGAATTTTTTAATAAATTAATTTTTTTGGGATTTTTAAACATTTTCGATTTTTTTGAATTTTTAATATTTAAAAAAATTGAATTTTTAAATTTTTGAATATTTTTATTAATAAAATAAAGATTCCGGACCGGGTCTCTTGACCCGATCCGCCCGACTGCCCGACCCGGGTTTTCGACCCGCCCGAATTTTCAAATTTTGATTTTTTCTCTCCTTTTCTTTTTTCTCTCTTTTCCTTTTCTTTTCTCTTTTTTTTTGTTTCTTTTTCTTTTTCTATTTTTTCTTTCTCTTCTTCATCCCCTTCTGGGCGTCTTCTTCTCTTCTCAAGACGTTTGCCCTAGCTTCAACGCGTCGAACTCCTCTGGTCCTGTACGCTCGCGTCTCCTCTGGTCCCCCCTGCCGAGAAATGCTAAAGGGAAAAGAAAAGGGGTCGCGGGCCGGGCCTATGGGAAAGGTGACTGGGCCGGCCCGCGCCAGAAAGCTAAAAGGAGAGCAAGACCAGGCCGGGCTGATCTGGTCTGGTCAAACCGGGTCAGGGCGGCCCCGATTTTTTTTTTTGAAATTTTTTTAATTAATTTTTTTAACAAGAAAAATATGTCTAATAGACTCCATTAATGCAAATGCGCCTAATGTCTATATGCCATGTAATTTAATGAAAATATTTTTGTTTAGGGGTTAAAAATTAACCTCTAATTTTATATGTAATTAAACCCTAAATGAATAGTCAAAATTTATGTGTCAACACAGTGACGAAGAATGCATTGGCATCCATCATTTCAAGGGGCAGAGGAGGAGGATTTAGCGAAAAAGGAAAAATTATGAAATGAAATTTCCTTTTTTTTTGTTTTTTACACTATTTCCACACTTATATGATTATATCAACCTCATTAGGGATGGACATGGTTTCAAGTTCTACCCTAGAACCTGAGAACTTGACCCATGGGAACCTGTACGTTCCAGATTTCAAGATATGCAGGACAGGTTCTAAGTTTAAAAATTTGAAGAACCTATTTCGACTGGTAGGTTCTAAGTTATAGGTAGGTGGAACCTAGAACCTGAAACCTAAATAAGTTTTTTATATTTTAACTTAGATGATAAGTATATAATTTAGAACCACTAGTCCAAGCTTTCATTTTATAACTTGTTAATATTTCATATTATTCGTGTATTTAAATATAAGTTGTAATTAGTATATCATAACAGCAAGTGGTAGTCATTAAAAGTGATGATTCACTATAATTATTTCAATTGATCGTGCAAGTGGAACCTGAATAGACCTTGGAACCAACTCTCGAACTTGTGATAGGATAAGTTCCAAGTTCAAAAAATAAAGAACTTATTATCATAGATGGAACTTATACGGAACATAGAACCGCTTGCCCATGGTATCGATTCACACAATTACTCATCATTTTAATTATATTAATTTGAATCGTAATACCAGAAAAACTAATCTTTTATATTCTCTTTGGCGAATGACAAGTTTTTTCAATATTATTGTGTTCATTTTCGAAATGAAATAAATAAATAAATAAATAAAAAGAACTTGTTAGACCCTAGAACCTGTGACAGGATAGATTTCAGGTTCCAAATTCCGATGGGTAGGTTTCAGTTTTCAAAAAAAAAGGAACCTATAACCGAGGGTAGGTTCCAGGTTCCATATAAAACTTATAAGAATCTTGGAACCGCTCACCCCTAAACCTCATAATAAAAAAAAGGGAAAAAGCCACCAAAAACCCCAAACTTTCTCACTTGTGACACATTTACCCCAAATTTTTTTTTGTGACACCAAAAACCCCAAATTTTGTTATTTGTGACACATTTACCCCAATGTATTTAGTCTATAGGCATTTTCGTTTTTTTTGTATTTTCTTTTTTTTCCCTTTTTTTTCCTTTCCGGCGAGGGGGGCCTCGCCGGCTCACCGGAAAGAAAAAAAAAGGAAAAGAAAAAGAAAAATAAAAAGAAAATGTAAAAAAGACGAAAATGCCCATGGACTAAATACATTGGGGTAAATGTGTCACAAATAGCAAATTTTGGGGTTTTTGGTGTCACAAAAAAAAGTTCGGGGTAAATGTGTCACAGGTGGAAAAGTTTGGGGTTTTTTGTGGCTTTTTCCCTAAAAAAATGACTAAATCTACCAAGTTTTCATCAAAAAGATTAAATCATCCCAATTATTCAATTGCAATTCAAAGTGATGGTCTCGAATTACTTTCATTATTTTTTAGTTTTTCTATATCTAGTTTTTGTTTCTTGTAGATTTAACATGTCTATTAAAGGCAATAGGTTTTTTTTTGTTTGATATTACTTCCATATAAGTTCGTTTCTTCCGAAAGATAAATTTCAAATTTATGGTCCCAAATTTATTTACTTTACTTTTTTTTTGGCTTTTTCTTTTAATTATATAGGATTTACTTGCCATAATTAAGAATTTCACATGATTTGGTTTATGTTTTCGATAGATTTCCCATGCATAGTAAAGGCACTATAGTTTTTCTCTATTGTTAGATATTACTTCCATAAAACTTCCATCTCTTCGAAAAGATAAATTTCCAAGAGACCTAATTTCTCTCAAATTTATGGCACTTTTGATTTTCTTATTCCGTGAAATACTCGAGAAAAGAAATGCCGACCAAACTTCCACCATGCATCTTAGGCTCGACTCGATGAACACGCGAAATCGATTCCACTTATTTTTATTCTGAGTTAGTCATTTGGACGTCGAGTCGAGTTTTAGATAACTTATGGTCGTGATTGATAGATTTAAGAGCTTTATCAAGTACTCGACAAAGACTTTTAATACTTGTGATATTAGATCGAGCTTCGGTACAAGAATATGTGAATTAAGTTAACCTAACTCGTTTCAGTTTGAACTTGGCCATGTATATAATCTCCGGTTCCATCTGCATTGGAATAAAAGCAAGAAATTTGACCTGAAATTGCCACGAGAGATTAGCTCCAGTACGACAGTCGCGAAATATGACCCTGACACCAAAATTAAACACGACAACAGAATTGAACACGACAACGATACACAGACCATAGTTTTAGTTTCTCATCTTTTTCACTTCTGACGTAAGGTCATAATTTGCACAAATGAGACTTCCTGATGTTGGATTTTTGCCAGAAATAACTCTGATTTTTCGCAATCCTCCTCAATTGTTTTTCCACGTTCTTGGTTGATTTTTTCCAGCCATCCAGAGGACATAGATTGTTCCACTTCGAACACTAATAGAAAGCACGAAATAATACAACCAGAACTTTATACACCTGATAAAACACTCAAATACAGAGCTGGAATGACCCGGCTTGCTAAAGATCCAAAATAATTGCGAGCTGAGTACATTGAGCAAGAGCACTGCAAATTGAATGATCTCAAACTACTGAAAATTTCTACCTGCGAAAAACAACTACTATTGAGCTGAGGCACCATTCAAAATGGTGATCAGATTTCTAGTAGCTTTTGGCACGTAGTTTCCAGGCCATGGTCGACCATTGCGGACAAGTGTAGCAATTGTTAAGACAACCCAAGCATTAACAAAGACGAAAAAAACTATGTTCCAGATCAGTACAATTCACTGTAAGTGAACCCAGTAACAGAGAAAAATAATACTCCAAGACTCAACCAGCCAGACATGAAATGACTAGAACAAACCACAGACAAACTTCATGAATTAAAACTCAAGGTATGAGAACATTAAATTTCTCCCGCAATAAGAGAAGCAACAGCTAGATTACTCAAGACATGCTGAAGCAAGACCAGCAGAACCTTAGAAGATAATCATATAGCACATGGCTTCAACTCGTTCTATCGGGACATCATTAAACCAGTAAGAACGCACTCAGATGTGTGCCAATCAGTAGCATCACCATATCCGGACAGCAAGAAAAGAAAAGTAAAGTAGAGGGGGATTCATCCATAATATAGGTGATTAGCCTGCTGGACTTATGTTTGTATTAACTCCTTCCTAAATCAATATTTTCCCCCAATCAAGGGGAGGCACCATCATAGGTGAACATCGAAAAGAAGAACACGGCAAAAGAAAAATATTTACTTACCAAATATGAAAATCCCATTAAGCCTGAAACCAGATAACTGTGTGAAGTTCTAAATTCATCCTTTTAGCATTGCTTGACTCACACAACACAAGTGACTCAAGTGCGTTAACTCCTTAAATCAACCTTTCCCCCAATCAAAAGGCAGATCAAAGGAATGAGTGAGCACAATTGAATTAATAAGCTATTGGGCCCCAATCACTAAAAGGACTAGCCGCAGTGGCTGCATCTCGAGCAAATTCAAAAAATTAAAATCTGAAATGTATTTTGCACCACACTTGGTAAGGAATATAATATAGTTACTAGAAGCAACAACAAAACAGGAACTCCATTGCTTTATATCAGCAGCATGTTCCATGATTAAATAAAGGAAAAGGATGACATGTGCATGTCAGTTGACCATTTTGCTATGCCGCCAAAATCTAGAACAGATTTAACCCAGTGCTCATGTTAGCATACTACAACAAGCAAGTAACTCCTTGCACACAGGTGTCTAGAAGGACAGGAGGAACGCCATACTTCATACATCACATTCTTATGGGTGCCAATAGAACTTACCACTGCTTGCCTTGGCCGAAGAAGCGGTCAAATGCCAGAAGTCAGAGGCAATGTCATTTAGTGCAGCAAAGAAACTTTCTTCCACAAGTACAGAGTGAAAACAAAAACCATCACAAGCACGGGATGCCAATCGAGTCATATAGACAAATTCAAGCCAAAGAGCTAGGTGTACTTTCGCCCATCATGATATATATACAAAATAGCTTTTACCATAAGAAGACCATTATGAATAATCGCCATTGCGTGGGCTCAAGTAAAATCAAGTTCACAAACAAATAAGCTCATATCACATAATCTACTTGTCAGTTTCCACTCATGGACAGCTCTCGAACATAGAAACAAATCATTCTGACCAATTAATGTTTATTAGCCCTAAACTAATTTAGCCTGTCTTGCAAGCAAAATCCAGACAAAATTGCCATCGCATTATATTACAGTGATGCCCACGACATCGAAATTTCATTGCGAAATGGAAACAAGAACCACACATATCACCTTCAATACATCGTTCAAACCAGAGCCCTCGGAAGCCCCATCTTAGGATCATCCCTCCTGACAACGTCTAATTAAAAACTTCAGCTTCAATTTTTATGGAACCTAAAATGTTTACTTGTACTCAAATGAAGGCATCGGGGTATCGTAACTCTCCAAAATCTCCGTCTTCGCGCCGCCGCCGCCACTGCTCGCTGCAGTCTCATGCTTGTTCCCTCCGAACCACCCTCCGAGCCACGAGCCCGAATCCGATCCCGAGGTAGACGCTCCATCACCGGTGGACGCCATCTGCGCGGGGATCTGCCCGGGCAGCTGCCCCGGCATCCCGACCATGCCCGGGACGGGCTCGTCGATGATGATGGGGGGGCCGGGAGGCGCGCTGAGGAGCTTGTTGATCATGATCCCGGCGCCCTCGATGAGGGCCAGGAGGACGCCGCCGAAGACGGCGGAGCGGGCGGAGGCGGCGGCGCCCTGGCGCATCTGGAGGAACCCGCCGGTGGCGGCGCCGGCGATGATGGAGTTCCAGGGGTCCTCCTTCTGGCGGGCGTAGACCATGGTGCAGTCGAAGGCGGAGAAGAGGCCGCCCCACACGGCGAAGCTGCCGCCGACGCGGGGGGCGTTCATGCGGACGGCCTGGGTGCCGCCGAGGACGCGGGCGCCGGCAGGGGAGTTGTAGAGGCCCTTGATGAAGTGGAAGGCGGAGCCCCCCACGGCGCCCATGCCGAAGGCGCCGCCGATGTCGTCGAGGATGCGGTCGGGGCAGGGCTCCCGCGAGGTCTCCGGCGTCCCCATGGGCGGCGGCGGCGGCGATGCTGCTGCACCACCTGGTTCTAGAGAGAGAGAGAGAGAGAGAGAGAGAGAGAGAGGGGCTTCTAGGGTTTGCTCAGCTTGTGGCGAGAGGAAGGGAGGGTGGGCTTCTCGCCAGCCGAGCTTATCGAAGAGAGAGAGAGGAGCAAGGAAGGGTTCAACTTTTCTTCTTAAGTTTTGCGTGTACGGTACACCACCGATCCTCGCCCCCTTCCCCCCTTTTTTTTGGACGGACGGAAAAGCCCTTCGCCACTCGAGGAAACTACGGATCTGACCCTCCGCTCCACGACATCAGGAAATTAGTTTTCGGAACGCGTGAAACCTGTTTATCCGAATTTCGAAAGCCCTACGGAAATTAAACTTGCGAATCCAAGCGCGATATCGGTACGTCGTAAAGGTTTTAGGATGTTTTCCGAGTTAAGGGAAAATCGTCGAAGTACGACCGCCGAAAGTTTTAAAACTTGTCATTACGGTGTAATAGAGTTTTAAATCTTTCAAAAAGTGTAATCAAATTCTAAAACTTATCTAGTTGGTGCAATCAAGTTTTAAAAATTATCAAGATAATGCAATCGAGTTCTGAAACTTATTAAAGTTTATGCAATCAAGTCTTTCCATTTACGGTATATTTATTCATGTACTGTCTATATGTTCCCAAGATACCTTCGGTAATTTAACCTTGACTCTGAAGGGTGTTTTCGGCAACATGGGTCCATGTCGGTCCCCTTCCACGCGCCTTTCCCCCCATTTGCACGTGCGCGTGCAACGCCGTAACTCCATCAGGATTTTTCCGACCTCGCGGCGTCGTTTCGGCAGACCTCGCTCCCGCAAATCGAATCTCGCACATCGCAGCAGCTTGTAGCTCGGGCTCGCGGCGGAACGGCACGACGGGATAGAACCCAGGACACGGCTCGCTGATCGCTCGAACCTCGTCGCCGCGCCTGGTGATGACATTGGAGACGGCGCGCAATCGCTGAGCAAAACGATTCCAGGTTCCGTTCCTCCTGCTCGCCGTGCAAATTTTGAGGTTCGTGTTCTTGGTGCTCCTGGGCATACGATGAACACTGGTTTTGCCAAGTGCCCGGCATTTTCTTTCACCGTCAGAGTTTGCCTGAGACCGACGTGCTTCAGTCAGTATCGCCCGTCGAGTCCCCGAAACTTTTGGGGTTCTGGGTCCCTCCCGAAACCTCGCCAGAACCCCATTTCCACACGCATCGGTGGTGTCTCTGTTGGGTTTTGTCGGGGATCCCATGAGAAATCTTGCTTTTCGAAGAGGAACGGTGGATCTGCAGCTGGGTTTGCCGGACCAAAGAGTGTGTTGAGTGGGTCGAGAGTGGAGAGTTCCATTCGATGTTGTTCTTTGAGAGAAGGCAGAAACTTTTCGAGTGTGGACTCTCCAAGGGTCGGGCATGGGAGTGGTGCGATAGGAGCTGGGAAAGTGCTTCCCTGGTTGGCAACAAAGGAGACCGTGGAAGTGGAAAGGTCTGTGAAAGTGTATAACAGACGGGCTGGTCGTTCTTCGGGAGAATCCACGAGAAAGTTGCATAAGAGACCAGCTATTTTGAACTCTCGGAGGGTCGGTGACGCGAGTCGTGCAACAAGAGCTGGGAAAGCCATGCCCTGGTTAGCATCAAAGAAAACCAAGGAAGTGGTTAGGGAACAGACTAGTCATTCTTCTTGGGAAGAATCGGCAAGAAAGTTGCAGAAGGGAGCAGAGAGTAGTGGTTCTTCTTGGGTACAATCAACCAAACAGTTTGATGGGGAGAAACGTTCATTCAGGATGAATGTGGCGGATAAGATAGCGGGGACTGATTTATTGGTCGATAAACATACTGATCACACGTGGAGGCGTGATGATTTTGGTAAGTTAGAGGATGGAGAAGATGTAGAAGATGAAGTTGAAGAGGCAGAGACAATTGAAGATCCTAGGTGGGATGCAATTAAGACGCGGGTGAGAGGAGTAGTGGATGTGAAACCGCGGACAGAGAATCCGAGACTCACAAGGTGGAATAAGCAGGAAGATTGGGGAAGAAAGACGTGGAATGAAGCAAGTGAATCGAGTCTGCCAAAGCTAGTAAGTGAAGGCGTTTATGGCGTCGGTCCAGTGTTGGCAGCACTGTCGGCAGGAAGGCGAGAATTTTACACATTGTATGTCCAAGAAGGGCTGGATTTGAGTAGTAACAACAGAAAGAAGAAGGATAAGAAGGGATTCGAGAAAGTCTTGAGAATGGCGGGGAAGATTGGGCTAAGCATTAAGGAAGCATCGAAGCACGATCTCAACATGGTTGTTGACAACCGTCCTCACCAGGGTCTCGTTTTAGATGCTTCTGCATTGGAAATGGTTAAGGTAATGGAACTTGATCCTGTATCCCTTGAGGATGAGGGTTCTCTGTGGGTAGCTTTGGATGAGGTCACAGATCCTCAGAATTTGGGGGCAATCATTAGGTCTGCCTATTTCTTTGGAGCTTCAGGGGTGGTCTTGTGTGCCAAAAATTCAGCTCCATTAAGTGGTGTGGTTAGCAAAGCAAGTGCTGGTTCTCTGGAGTTGATGGAGCTCAGATATTGCAAGAACATGATGCAATTCCTCACATCCTCAGCAGAAAATGGTTGGAGAGTCCTTGGAGGATCGGTATCTTCTAAATCTGTCCCTCTGAATGACATTTCACCTGGTGTACCCACCATTCTTGTTCTTGGGAGTGAGGGCACTGGACTGAGGCCTTTGGTGGAGAGATCGTGCACTCAGTTGATCAGGATCCCAGGAAACATCTCTTCAGACGTAACTGCTGGAGAAGCCAATAATGCGGAAGAGGGCATGGAAACAAATAACTTGGCCGAGGAGTTCCGGTCCTTTTTGGCTGTTGAGAGCTTAAACGTCAGTGTTGCAGCTGGTGTGCTTCTCCATCACCTGATAGGCGGCAATTACAGTAAGGAACCTTGCGTAGCCAATGACTTGACTGATTGATAAAATTGCAGGGCCAGGGAGTTCAAGTTCGTTTTTCAAGTGTAAAATTGCTTGTATGTGTATAAGCTAGAGAATCCATGTCAGCAGGTCACCCTTCCTCTCCTGCATTGGCTCTATGGGCCTCCTTTCCCGTTAGGCATTTCCTTGGGATTTTCTTTTCTTTTGAGAAGGCATGTCTTCTGGAATTGTGGTTTTGGTTTTCATTTGGATGGAGGTAATGGCAAGGAAGACTACATAGAAGCATCTTGCATTCTTAAATGAAGTTGCCAGATTTTGGCCATATGTTGGAGAGTGAGGGTAATGCAGTTGATTTACAATAGGTTTTACTTTTTGCTCCTTTTTCAAATGTGAGATTTTGTAGACATACTGTTGCGTCTACAAACTCAGCAGAAAAGTGATACGGGTGAACTATAGATGCAGATTTGCTTATGTTTTAGCAGTGGAAGAATGTGAGATCTTGTTTGTGTATTTTCGATGCATAACCTTTACTTAATTTTACTTAGTTGCTTGATTCTTATGGAATTTGAGGTTGAGCCAAATTCTTAAGTTTTAACCCCTCCTGTTTGATAAGTTATGCAATCAGCTGATGTCAAAGCTTGACGGAAATTCCAGTTTTTTCCCTAATGAAGTTGAAGAAAGTATGTGATGCTTTTCTTCCCTCCTGCCCGAGCTTCCTCATGCAACCTCTCTCGAGCAGTTCGTTGTTTTGGGCAGTTGATATGTTGTCTTTTTATGGGTGAAATGAATTCCAGATTCGTGCTGTTCTTTTCCTAAAGAGAACATGCACATTTTGTCAAGCAGGTTACAATTTTGTCCCGGTTGCTGGATTCCATGTCCCTATTGCTGCAGTAAACTAGCAATCGGAATTAATTTGGGATTATTGCTATATTTTCGGGTACTATAATGCAAATTCAGTGATGGGGACTACGCCTTGTTACGCTAATTACTTGAAAAGAGAGGACGAATCCATGAACAGAACACAGAATGGCCTTTGCAGTTTTCGCGGTCATGTTCACAGATGATAGCGTTTGGCACTCCTTGTACCCTTAACTTTCCCTCTATCTCTGTCTTTCCCAAAAAGAGGAAACATCCCCTGGAAGTTTTATATCTCGGTGATCTCGAGATCCGGATGAGAATCGAAATGAAACCTTTTAAAGACTTGCTTAAGTCTGTTGAGGCATACATAGACGCTTGGGTTTTTTTTTTTTTTCTCTCGAAGAGTATTTATCTTAGGATCAATCAACTCGAACGGGTATAGATCTTGAGCTTTGGGACTGTTTCAATATCCCAGATAAGG
Source organism: Syzygium malaccense (assembly GCA_031216405.1). Taxonomy (NCBI): domain Eukaryota; kingdom Viridiplantae; phylum Streptophyta; class Magnoliopsida; order Myrtales; family Myrtaceae; genus Syzygium; species Syzygium malaccense. The sequence continues at coordinate 7,102,532 of CM062255.1, forward strand.
TGAAATTGTCCGAGTCGTCGACAGATTTATGCGTACTCCATCCCGTGAATCAAATTCGAGGGTGGTGTGATCTAGGCTAGGGCCTTCTCATCGCGGTCATCAACTACGGTCGATTCCACCTGGTGGATAAACCACGTGAAGATGTCGCCTAAGCGGGCGCTCGCAACTGCCCGGAAGAGAAAATCACACGGAAGAGCTTTGTTCAAAAATTCAAATGGATTGACAAGAGTGTGTCATGTGCAGACAATCGAACTAGGATGGCATCTCTTTTCATGCTAAGCGTGGAAAGTTCAAGCCCCGAAAAAGCTAGTGTCTTCCTTGTCCTTCGCAAAATTTAAGCTGGAAAGTAGATTTCTGTTTCCCACTGCCTCTGTAAATGTGTCCTCTTTCTCAAATTCGCGAAATGCTACCATTGCCAACAATATCTTAACACATGGAGAAATTACGCGAACCTCAACATTAACGTGCAATATTTTTCTCGTCGAATTTGGTTTCATTTATCTCAGTTATGATTAACTTTATTCGTCACGTCAACCATGAAAGGTGAAGTGAATTTTTGCATAATTTTTTGGTTTCCAATAGACCAAACCGATTTGTCATGCTCTTATTTATTTACTTCCACCGAAAGGCAGGTCATGTCATCTTTTCAACTTAAAAATCGTCCAACAGGGACGGAATAAAGCTAACTAAAGCTGCGGAATCGATCACAGCACAACTTCCTCTGTACACCATTCCCTTTCAACTTCATTTCCCATCTCCATCTTCTTTCTTGTGCCCGAACAATACCTATATTCTTCTTCTTCCTTCCTCTTCAAAACAAAGCAACCAAGAAAACACCAGAGATGGGCTGCTTCAGGTGTGGAACCTCCAAAGCTTCCATGAGAACATCTTCATCGTCTGAACCTGCTCTTTCGTCGAACCAAGAGCACCCATATCCACAGCCACAAGCCAGAGCCCTGAGGCAAGAAGCCCTCCTCACAATCCCATCATGCACAGTCCACTTGATGGAAGAAGGGGAGGCCCTGGAGCTCCTTCCGAGCGGCGAGTTCACGCTCCTCCGGATCTCGGACGAGAACGTCCCGCTCGCCACGATAGTGAAAGTCGGGGATGATCTTCAGTGGCCTCTCACCAAGGACGAGCCCGTGGTGAAGCTGGACCCTCTGCACTACTTGTTCACTTTGCCTGTGAAAGATGGTGACCCTCTGAGCTACGGAGTGACTTTCGCGGAGACTTACGGTGGCGGTCTGAGCTCACTCGACGCGTTTCTTCAGGAGCATTCTTGCTTCTCTGCTTCCACGACTTCCTCTCGGAACAAGAACATTAATTGGAAGGAGTTCGCTCCTAAGGTTGGGGATTATAACAATGTGTTGGCCAGGGCAATTGCAGGAGGCACCGGTCAGATTGTTAAAGGGATATTCAAATGCAGTAATGCTTACACTAACCAGGTTGTACTTAACCCGCTCTTCTTTTATATTGGTTGAAGCTAAGTTCCTCTGCAATCACTGGGGATAGTTTAGTACTACTGATTTACATTCTATGAGGATTTTGGTTTTGTCATAGTTTAAACCAATGATCAAGAACATAAATGTTAGCTTCTGCAAAACTTTAGGTTCAGCAAGACTGGCATGAGCAGGACTGAAGTATCTAGCAGCACATACATTGTATTCTGCAAGGTTGAAACCAAAAATCATTGTCAGTTGTCAACTCAATGTATGGAAACAATACCATTTGGTCATGCATCAGGACTGCTATCAAATGAGGTTCTTGCCCTCGAACTTTGATAATGAGTTTGACCACTTCGTTCTCAACAACTTCATTATAATTGGGTCAAATTCTTGTAATCTTTTGGCTATCTATCTTTGGTTAACACAGTGCTTTCTTTTGTTCCATTTGGCTTCAAATCATTACCTTCATTGCCAAAGCATGATTTGTTTTACTGCTATTTAGGGTGATCTAAGAGATTATGGTGAAAAACCAGGTTCATCAGGGAGGCGAGATGATTATCACCCGTGCAGCGGAGAATAGTAACATCACCTATCCAGAGTACACTACCAACGGAAGTTCGACCACCAAAAAGAAAAGCGCAATCAACAGAAACTTGAAACGGTATGTTTAACCCGAAAGCTATGATCATCAGTACATTCATTCATAAGAAGTCCATTTCTATATAACGAGCAAAAGACATATTCCTTCCGTCATAAGCTTCTCATCTTTCTTGTCGCTCCCCACCCTTTTTCCTTGGAAGCGTGAGAAAGGTGTCCAAGATGACGGAGAAGATGAGCAAAACGATGCTCGACGGGGTTCAATTTGCCACTGGCTCAGTGATGGCGCCGGTGGTTAAGTCCCAAGCCGGGAAGGCATTTCTGGCAATGGTTCCTGGAGAGGTCCTTTTGGCTTCACTCGATGCCGTCAGTGAGTGTCATTATCAGCAGTACCCAGTAAAAATCGAAGTGCATGTTCTAGGAAAAATCAATGGTGTATGGCCATGATAACTAATTACATTCTCCATTTTGCCAATCAATTACAGACAAAGTTCTAGATGCAGCTGAAGCTGCTGAGAAGCAAGCGTTCTCAGCTACCTCCAAAGCAGCGACAAGGATGGTCAGCCGGAGGTAAAAACATTTTCATGAAGCTTCATACTATTCTCAGCCCTTTGCCCATTCATCTGTATTGCCTTTAATTGTTCATCCATATCGTCCCCGAAAGCTTTATAACAGACACGAGCCGGGGTTGTACCTCAGATCCTTTGATCTTCTGGTTTCTTTTTGGGTTTTACTTGGTTTTTTCCATCGAGCTTGTTAAGGTTCTATAATCATCACGAGAGGGCCTATTGCGAGACGCCCATTGTGGCTCATAACCATACACAATGTTATTTTGAAGATTGGCCATCAACAATTTTCAGAATTTGACAGACTGTCTTTTCTTGATGACATCAGATTCGGAGAGAACGCGGGAGAGGCGACAGAAGACGCGCTGGCGACTGCAGGCCACTGCGCTAGCACCGCTTGGAACATCTTCAAGATCAGAAAGACCATCAACCCGGCATCATCGGTCTCATCCGGAGTGCTGAGAAATGTGGCTAAGGTCAGGAGTGCAAAGTCTTCCTAGCTTTACGAAGTGTAATTAGTCACTGAACAGGTTGACTGGTCCCAGGATTTGTTGAAGAAGTTGTATTTATGTACAAGTCGTGATATTATATCCCCTAATCGGTGCTAACAATTAACGGCTGATTGTTGAGCCTGGCAAGGTTACCGTTAGGGGTGATCGATTCCAGTATGGATAGGTTTCAAAACTAAAACTTGAAACTTACCTTGATAGAACCGGTTCCCGGTTTTTGGAACTTGGTATTTACCATGTTTTCCCTGTAATCAATTCTGGAACCTACTTTGTTTTTTTCTGGTCTGTTTCCAAGGTCTACTTGAGAACTTTTTTTTTTTTGTTCCTTTTTTATTTCATTTTTTATGGTAAAATAATATAAGCAACAAAACAATTCAAAGTAAAAGATAAACAACAAGAATCCCTTATTCGTCAAAAGCAACAATTCATAAGATGAATACGTAGTCACATACAATTATAAATGATAAAATGTTCAAAACCCACAAGAACGAGTGAGGGTTGCGAGGTTCAAACAAACAACGGCAAGTCGCAAGTGAGCGAGGAGGAGGGTGAGTTGCGAGAAAGAGAGAGTCGTGAAGCGTCTAAGTGAGGTAGGAGTCTTGGAAAGAACCGGAGAAAAAGATATCAAGAGAAAAATTATGATTGTTAGGCTTTATGAAATCGATTCCAAAATCGGCTCGGTTCCTAGATTGTTCTTCACCTGAAATAGGGAAACAGACCAATTCCCACCAATTCCAAAAATTTGGAACAAGGAACTACACTGATTCCAATGAGAATTTGGAACCGGATTGAATTTCAGAGTAGTCCGATCTTGTTGCACAGCCCTAACTACCACAACCCAGTCCAAGAAGGGCTATAATCGGCTCGGACTTATTTTTTTATACTAGGCTGTGTTTGGCCGACGTTATTATATCTGGCGTATGATAACCATTATCCGATTGGACAAACATAAATACAAAACATGTATCGGCCAGACACGAAATAAAAATTTCCTCATAAATCCTGTAGGCTTCTAGCCTTCAAAAGTTATCTTCACCCTCAAAGTCCCACCTAAAGTGTTTCCTTTGCTACAATCAAAAGATATGAGCAACAATGTTGATTCATATTCCATATGTCCTTACCACAAGGCTAGGCTACAACCAAAGGAAGAAAAAACATCAACTTTGATTCCGGTTCTCATTCCATTTCCTTTAGCTCTGGCATTCCACTGAGAGCATTATTTGTCCAGCTGTCAAGCCCATTTGCATGTCAGCAACTTCGGACTTCTTTCTACATATAAATTATCTCTTCCAAATCTCAAAAAAAAAAAAGATACATAATATCTAATTTTTGAAAAACTATGAAAAAATTACATAAGATCGCACCCGTCGATATTTTTTATATTAAAAATTGGTTCAAATATTTCGCGTTAAATAGAAGTTAAAGGTTGAGTTCCTAAATTTTGTGAAAATAAAAAAAAAACAATAGGAAAATCTCCTATACATTATAAGTTTTTCTCTATCATTTTCGCCTTCACGCTCCTCTCACAAATTATCACCCTATGATAAGCTCTCAAAAGTCCGACTTTCTAACAAATATACGATTCCCTCGCTATTTCAATGGTGCAATGCACCTTAACCGCTATCCAACCTACTTTCCAGATGGTGAGTCCATACCTCTAGACTAGTAGTGGCGTTTCGATTCCTTCACTATCGTATTTTATTAGTAATCATATGTGCTTTACATATCGTGAATTCCCAATTTGTTTTTCATATTTGAAAATCTTATAGTGTGTTGATTTTGTGCAAATCTCGTTGCGAAAATTAAATAAATTAGGTGTAAATCAGATTGGAATTCCCATTATTTTGCTTAATTGTTTGGATTAAAAAAAATCGATTTTATAAGTTGAGAAAATAATATCAAATTAAAATTAAAAAAAAACCTGTTCGGGCCTGGCACGCACGTGGGCCGGCACGGCCTTCATAAGGCGTGGGCAACTCAGCCTGATAAGCAATCGCCGCCCGTCTCGCTGTCGGAAAAACCTCGCGCAATCCTACGCCGCCGCCGCCGGAGATGGAGGACGACGGCGACGCCGCGAGGCAGCTGAGGAAGCTGAGCATATACAGCGCGGCGAGGATCATCAAGCGGAGGGACAACAGCCTCTACAACGCCCTGAGGTCCATCTACGAGGACTCCATCTTCGTCGCCGAGATCGCCCAGCTCTGGCCGGCCCTCCCCCTGGTCGCCAACCTCCGGTGCGGCCTCTGGTACTCCACCGCCTTCCACACCGCCTGCTACTTCAAGTCCACCGACGGCCACACCAACAACCTGTCCTTCAACACTTCGCGGCTCAACCTCCACGTCGCCCTCCTCGCCGGTAATACTCTCTCTCTCGGAGAATTTGACCGTGGTTTTAATTATATTTGAGACGGCAGTTTTTACAGTTGTTGGTTGGTAGAGGTTGATCGAGGCCATCGCTTTTTGTTCTCTTGGGTTGATCAAGGGGCTCGAAAGTTCAAGTCTTGAAGAGTGAAAAAGAAGAAGTCATGTAGCTTGAGTATCAAGTTTGGTTTTACCATTCTTGTACTTGGGTGGCCCATGGGTTTTCTTTGATCTTCATCGTACGAGTTTTGTTTATGCTTCCTTGTCGGCGATACCGTTTTGATTCTGGTTTTCTGTCTGTCTGTTGTGTGATGGGTAGGACAGAAAGGAGGGTGTATCATCGTCGATTCGACTCGGAAAGGGAAGAGGTTTCCCGACAGCATGTCGAAGACGATACCCATTTGGACGTGCGTCATGAATAGAGCTATCGTCAATTACAGGAGGAAAATGGGCAGTGATGGCCTAATTTCAAAAGGGGTAAGTGAGTATGAGTGCTAGTCTTGGTAGTTTTGAGCTGCAGATCAATCTGTAGCATTGTTTCTGCCTCTTGCTACAAATTTTTCCTATTGGTATTGTTTGTGTTCTGCTAGTGCATTTCATGACATGGTCAGTTGGAGGAAGCTATGATTAGTTTATTATGGAACTTCTTCTCTGTTAGTGCTTACTTGGGCAACCTTAGGTTCAGCAAGAACTGCAAAGTTTGTTTTCACTACTAGCTTTGTAGTGTATGCTTTCCCTTGTATTACTATCTTATAAAAATGTGCTTTTGCTTTAATCTATTGGAAATGCTGATGAGCATATTTCCTATAAGTAAACCATCTAAAATTTGCACCCATGCAGGGTGGAGATAAAACTAATCAACATGAAAGTAGCGAAGGACAGGCTCCACTGGATTGGGATTGTTCCTTGCATCTTCCTTTGTGGGTTTCTGAGACAGAACGGGCAACTATAGAGAATCACTTGGAAAGTTGGACTCATCAGTTGGAAGCCAGTGGGGCTGATATTTGTTCAATTGCCTCATGCTTGAAGAAGCCGCTGTGTCCATTATGGATTTCACAGAGAACTGTCATTTGGTTGAATGAAGTGCCTGATCACGATTCTTGGGACTTTACACCAATCATACTTGTTTCTGCTTCTTGCTCAAGTGGAACTCTTCAACATAAGACTACTTCAGAGTTCAGCTGGAACTACATAGCAGGGGCTGGAGATGATGAGGAAAGCTGGGCAAGGGGTTTATCACCATCTCTTTTCTGGAAAAATGTATATGATATCATAGAAAGTGGTCCTGATTTATGCAATCGGAAGGTAGCTGATATAGTAGAGAAGCATAGAGTTTACCTAGCTCATAGGGGACATACTGTCCCTCAGGTCAAAGTCAAGGGTCCAAAATTGCCTGGGAGTGCATGCAATCTTTCTTGTGACGAATTACCCCTAGCTTCAGAGATGGCTAATGCTGAAGTTGATCCTAAGTCTTCCCATGAAAATTGCCCCATAACTTGGCTGGGTTTGACAAATCTTGCTGTGGGCTCAACACAATACTGTATGTATTTTTGTGTTTCTCCATTAATCGATTAACTTTGTTTGTTTGGTCAAGTGATATACATGCAGCCCTTTCAGTAGTCTTCACATGCCAAAATTGAGTTGAGACTCTTCCTCTTTTTCCATGTCTTGGATCTAGAAATACTTACTTACTCCAAATTGGGCTATTAACTGTTTTGTCATCGCCCATTACACACAGGATTTCTGATTCTTTTTGCTTGATCCTGGAAGTGGGAATTTTGAAGTTTGAGGGTGGGGAGTTCTTCCAATCAAAGCACTATACTTTATCATTGCCTTGACACATAGGAACAGCATGGTGTCTTTTCATACCTCTCTTCAAGTAAAGTAGGTTACTGCCTTCAATTTTTAAAAAGTGAAAAGGGGTCATTCTCTATATAGATGGTCATAATAGTGCTTTTTCTATTAACATTACCGGCACCACTTTTTGTCCTGCTTTTTTCTTCTGGCTCACTGTTCTGCCTCGATTTTTCTTTTGGTGCAGCTGCAGAAGCATCTGGTGTTGATTGTGTGTTGAATTGTTCTCAGGAGTTTATTTCTGTCTCTTTACAAAGTACTGAGGCATATCTCCATCTTCCAATGCTGGTGCGTACAAATGAAAGCTGAAGAACACTTATGAGGTGTAATTAATACGAAGAAACATCTTGCTCATCTACTATAGCAATAGATTAAAAGAGATTTAACTTTTAGTGTCATGGATTTAGTAGTCCACCAGTCCACCAATGCTTCTCTAAAACCTTACTTTTGGTGTCCAGAACTCAAAACATGATCGGTTCTCTGTATTAAGCAATCTTTGGACTGCTGTAAACTTCGCAAGGTCAAATCTTAGCAAAGGGAAGACTCTTCTCATTTGTTGTCAGAATGGTAAGAATGTTTTTGAAGGATAAAGAACTACTTTCAATTTCTTATAGATATTAATTCATTCAATATCATATGTTGTATGCATGAAAGATCATTACTCGAATGTGTTTTTGAGGATTGACGTAGTCAGCATTCTTCGGTCGTTTTACTGATTGAGAGAGATTGCTTATGTATTACTTCACAGGGGAGGACATCAGTATATGCACTTGTCTTGCAATTCTAATGTCATTATTTGATGACCAAGGTATATGTCCTTTTATTTTGGTCTGGATTCTAGGTTTTTTTATTCCCCTTTTCTTTTATTTTCCTTATAATTTGGGCTGTTAATTAGGAACCTACGATGATGGAAAGTGCTTTAGCGAGACAACTGTTACTAAATGGGACATTCGGCGGCGACTCGTTTATATCTGCAAGTTTGCAACAAATGCACGGCCTTCCAGAGGAAATCTAAAGCAGGTGTTCAATTTTCTTACTGGCGGAGGAAGAGCGAGTTCGGATTCTTAAGATTATGTACATTGCTGCTTCCGTGAATGCTAATCGGGTAGGGACAGATTCTGTCTTCCTTTTTATTCGACGATGTTTCTACAAAGATCTGGGCAAATCTAGAGGTTAGATTCAACGCCTTGCAAGTCAGCTTCTACTGGTAGTTTGATAGATGATTTATTTAGATTAGCATTGATAACGAAGTTTTGTAAAGTTGTGTGGGAGACTACATTATATTGTTGAGTTGCTTTAAAAGGAGGATGTCTGTTTGTCCAGCTATATTGTACTCGTCATCAATTATCAGTATTATCGCAATCACTCACCATGTGGTTCCTTTTATATGTGTGCAATTTGTGGGAAGCACAAATTATACAGGATGGTCCCCTGAACTCTGTTTCTCGATCTTCTTCTTAAGGGTTTTCAAGCGTGTCGCTCTCGGTGCATCTAAGTCCTTGGATCAGAATGATTTAATAGGACTTACACATCCAATGACTGAGATATAGGGGTAGTAGTACGGTCGGAGGATCTAAAAGTTCTTTGTTATTCACTTCAGATCACACGAATCCTTGACACAAGATACAGACAGAATTTGAATGGGTTTGTATGAGCTATCCGATATATCTGGGCTTCACAATGGGTTGGTTCCACATGGAATGCGACTGCATGTCTTGAATGGCTGAAATGGCTTACAAGACCACCTTTAGCGACCACTGGGAGCCTGAACACACATTTGTGAGCATGCAAAAGCATTGTCGTGCACGTATTGGGATGCCGTTCCATACCCTCGAAATCAGTCTGTCACCGTTCGATTAATGGGGTCTGGACGGATAAAATGAATTGGACATTGACCACGGCCCGGTAGTGCTGCGGGGTACCTAGAACCAGATCCGAGCAATTTTTTGACCTCATGGGTTGAACATTGATGCACCCTTCAGGTTAATTTCGGGCTGCTTCATTGAGGTAACGACCTAAATCTCAGTTCGAAGTCGAACGGCTCTTTAGCATACTTGACTTCTTAAATTAAGTCAAACGTATTTACATAGTTTCACATAAAACTACTTAGTTTTATGTTGAAGGCGCTTTTTTTATGTCGAGATTGTTCGAATTTCATCACGGAGTTTGTGAATCGTGAAATAAAGGAAGCCTCTTAAGCAAGACTCGATGAATCGACTTATTTTGTCGAGGGCTAAAGTCATTGCCTTGCTTCAGTTTGTTAACCAAACTCGAGCCTTTTTCCATGAGATCTTTCGGTTTTATTCCTTGAGATCATGACAACATCTTCATAGTTGGATGCATTTTTTTCAGATTCTGCGTGAAGATCACCAGGGATAGAATCAAGTCAAGTAAACGCAAAAGAGACCAATCAGGTGTAAAAGTTGAATGTTGGAAGATAAACTTTGCAATTTGCTTTATAGTAGAGAGATACTACAGGCGTGCCTCGAAACCCATTGCTCATACCCAGGACGCATGTTTCGAAAACCAAGGAGATAAGGGTCTTGAAAATGCATCTTTTATGTTCACGTAACAATTTATCAACAATTGAGTAATGCCAGACTTGCTAAGATTAATTGATCAAATCGATTTATAAAGTGATGTGTTAGACTGTTATTGATTCTTGAAAATGGTCCACTTATTCAAAAGGCGATTCACAGCCCGACACATCACTTGGTAAACCGATTCTGCAAATCAGTCTTCATAAGTCTAGCAATCCTCGAGTTCTGTGGTCCGGGTATGAATCACAAAGTATATACTTTGGCAAATTGGCATCATGTCCTAGCAAATTAGCTTTATAGCGTGCTCGTGCTTTTTTAATGGCCCCATAACATGCACGACCATACAAGATTTCCGGCTTTTTTCTCTGTGTGAAGCGACCCTTCACTTTGGTTAGCACATCCTTCGCGATAATTGCGAAACGGTCACAAGCAACTAAAAATAGTGGCTGGGGACAAAAGCAGCCGTGGATTCATATCTGATCAAGTCCTAGTTTAGCTTGAACTAGAGTAGTGATCATGACCATCACCATCGAAGCAAATCTAGATCTTAGATTCGCTCCAAGAACAAAAAGACAGTTAAATTAACAGTCTTAGCAAGCAGAATGCATGCAGAGTTCTAAAAGACGAAGAAAAGCTTTGGCCTGTGTGATATCGTGACTACAGTTGTGAGCTATGGTTTCAGCGATTCTTTAGATTTTACAATGAGGTTGAATTTTCTCATAGTAGAAAGAAAAAAAAATCTCCTCTATATATGTGTGTGTTTTATAATAATGTGTCAATTTAAAGCAAGAATGGATCATAGGGTGAAGTATTTTTAACTCATTCATGACATTGGCTCATTGGTCACTCAAGGGACATATGTATTTTGAAAAAAAACTACATAATCCATCGTAAACCTATTATACGAATACCGATTGAGTTCTAAACTGTTCAATTTTGCCAATTCAATCCTAAAATTTGTGTGAAATTTCAAAGTATTTTTGCTTAATGTGGCAATATGCCATGTAGGATGGCTGTTAATATCTAGACTATCATGTCAGCAATTTTTTATGAAAATTGGCCGGAAGGACTACATTGAAATTTCATGCAAAATTTTGCTATTAATTTGACAAAATTGAAAAGTTTAGGATTGAATTGGCCATCATACAATATATTTAAAACTTTTTGGACAATTTTTTCGGATTTTGAAAATCAACCATACAATGCAGTTTCGACACCACCAAATACAAAGATGTCAATCTTTCGATAACCCACTTGAGTTTTGACTCGTGCGTTATCTTTTCTACAAGGTCAATACTTTATAAGCTTGAGATATGTTTCTCACTCAAAGCGGCTTTTTCTCATCAAAGAAAATGATTCATACTCGATTAGATTCTAAAGAGAGATAGAGACACCCTAGTTCAAAAGCTCAATTGCATAGATCCTTGTCCCAAAGCCTTTGCTAACTTTAGGTTCCATTTAACGAGATAACACCATCATTTTGCAAGCCACCCACTAATCTGTAATTAACCAAACTGGCCCCCCCAAAAACTAAAGTAAGCCTCATCATTATTGTGCTCTCACAAGCGCTCAAGATCGAGTTTCTTTAAAGTTCCCACCCATGTCTTTTACATTTGATTTCTAATCTCACTATTTGTTGAAACAGTATAAAAACGTGATTTCACGTCTCCAAATCACCTCAAAAATATTCTTTTGTATCGCTTTATATATTCTAATCGAAACCCCACAATGTTTTTTTCTTCATTTTCAAACTCTTTTTCAAAAATGTCCCTACATCCAATCACTTAATTACTCGAAGACAGCACTTGGTTCTTCCAATCCGTCATCAAATGAATTTTCTCATCATTGTTCATCATTGCCTTTCGTGCAACATTTGCTTTTACGAAACTTACACATCAGTTCGGTTTGATTTAGTCGATTTAACCGTAGCTTTTCATTGTGAATTGTACCTCTATAATAATCACAGCTGCGCACTTAAAATCCCACGTTATCATCCTGCGTATGTCATATGTTTATGTTTCCGTGTTCACCGAGGGGAACAGAAATAATTCCTTGATTCCAACAATAATGTATGCAACCACTAATAATTAAATGAAACCAACATATGCTTTGAATCTAACATGAATTCAACCAAGAAAAAAAATGTTGGTTCCATTCCCTATGCTTTATGGAGCAAGACAGAAATTTCTCAAAAAGATAAACGCTTTTGATTACGGGAAGCGATCGATGGGATTCTCTCGAAAAGCATTAGAACACGTGCGGAAGAGGGATGAGAGATGGCGAATGGCTAAGCCAGTTAGTCGGACTATGCACGAAGAATGTCATAGCAAATGGAACTCCAAACTAACTAGTTGTTACAACTTTAGGCAGAATGAAGTAAGCCAACTTGGCCTTTGATCCACCGACCATGCTTCCAAATTAACATCACCCAATTGTCCTAAATTAATACAAAAGCAACCCACAATCAAGAGGAAATAAATTTGGAAATGGGATTTATGGAACCTTCGCAGTCGTTGAATCGAGCCTCTTTAACCAATCCCACTTCGTACCAAAGTTCCACTAGAGCAACACTGGCTATGGCCGATGGTCGGAGCTTTGTCCATTTATGCGACATTTTCTCGTGGTCCTTCCATTTTCTCCCTTTGTTTTTGTCCTTTTTTTTCTAAATATTGGGCGAATTTCGATACTAGTACTAGGTTAGGTTTGTTGCCATCAATTGCTGAAATTTGGCACATGTTGCTTAAGAATACGAGAAGCCACACACCATTCAAACATATTCATATAAAACATATTAGTTATAAAACATATTCATATTCATATACTCTGACAGAAAAAAAAACATATTCATATATTTCGACCACAAAAATATATTCATATAATACGCCAACATTAAAAATGTTAAACACAGCACGATGGGGTTTTTAGTTATATGGGTTAATCATGAAAAAATATTTTATGCATTCGAAATGCACAACGGATATGGCATAATAAACCACTGCGATGTTCGTAAAATAGGTGTCTTGACTGATTTTGCCTTCAAATCATCGTTTGCTTACTTCTCCATGTATCCGTCTTGGCGCAATGAAATCATCAATGTGCCAAAATGTTCTCTTTTTTTTCTTTTTGAACACATGACTACTAAGTGCTTAGTAGATCAAGTAGAAATAGTCCAAGTTGTCTCTGGCTCTGGCGCTCTTGCTAGGGTTTACCTTTGATTCTTGTGAGGTGATAATGTTTACCTATATGTCTAGGCTGCATCGAAGGCTGCATTATTCGAATCTTCCTGGCTTTGGGGCGTGAAAATCGGAGGTCAAGCAATTACACGACATTAGAAAAACAAACAATGACGTGCCCTGATTGTTAAGTTCAACTTGCTGGTTGCATTTTATCAATATCTTGATCTTCTTTGCTCCGAAAAGAAAACGAAAACGAAAAGAAACAGCTAGTGCTCGCACATTAAATCCTGAGATTGCCTAGCATCATGAAGGGGAAGAATTCTCAAATCTTTTACATAAATAAAAGTTTTACACCTCGAGAATTCAAATGATTGCATGAACTCTAATCCCGTTAAATCAACTTCTTCTCGAAAAAAATCTTTTACATTTCAAGAGCATGTAGCATGCAATGATTGATTATACAAACCTAGCGATTTATGACATGCGTGTAGGATAAGGACACCAAAAACATCATTATTTTTGTGCGGCTCTCGCTAGAGTGTTGTAACTTTTCAATCGATCACTTAACTGTAATAACTTGTAAAACATGTTCACCACAAGTGTCGAAAATTTGATGTAGCATGGCACTTGTTATGAACGTGTTTTTACAAGTTATGACACTCGGTTAATCGATCGAAAAATTATGGTATTTAAGGGAACGTTTTTTGAAAGCCATAGTGCTCAACTAATCGATTGAAAAGTTACAGCACTCAAGTAAATATTGTATGAAAGTAATGGTATTTACTGTTAGTGGTCTGCCCTAGGAATCAATCAAGGTTGATACTCTAATATTAATTGTGGATTAGGTTGTGTCGGAAAATCGACCTTCACTATACTTAGGTAGTCATAATGTCTTGCTAGAGACCGCTTATGACTTGTGGGCCAAAAAGGGTTTTGAGCACACTGCTAATGTTTAGTAAACCTACAAAGTCACACACAAAAGCGAACTGAGTTAATATTTTCTATGCGTCGGGATCTACTTAAAATTAGAAGTAGATTTTAATTTATTCTCCTATTCAACTTATCTACACGGTCGTGCGCGATATGAGATAACGATTAAATGTACGATTGAAGGTGGACGGTTTGGCGGGTCCAAATCGCCTGGCCCACTTCTTTTAATTCCGTTGGATAATGAGGCTGTATAAATAAATAGAAAATTGTTCTCTGTCTAGGGTTTTTCGACAGAGTATCGAAAATCAAAAAGCGTTGAAAAAAAGGAACTTAAGATCTTTAGCTAGCACTTGGATCGTTGGAGACTTCTGTTCACGTGTGTGGATACTGGTAGAGGCGCAACACTTGAAGCGCTAATCTAAACACAATCAATTGTCAATTTACGTTCGATTTGCAAAAGGTACGTATCGAACTTCTATCTCGATTTCAATATACACATGGATCCTGTCTAGGGTTCTAGGGTTTCGATTTACAAGTATATTCTGCTACGTTTTAACAACTGTGAAATCTTACGTCAAGCCCTACATTGACTGCGTCTTTTTTTCATACGTGTGATGTGCAGCAGTTATCAATAGTAAAACATGCCCATTGCGAATGAATTCCTTTTTACTAAGCCCAATTCCAATGCAGTATTTTGAGCTACTCAAAGCAAAACACAGGTCTCTTATCTTATTCCAGCCGCCCATGAGGAGGAACTTTAGATAGATTTTGACGCTTCCAAAGGACCACAAAAAAAGTGATGGAAAATGTTAGCTATGGGCATTTAATTGTGAACTAAAGTAGAGTCTCATAATCATGTTCTCGAAGTTGAAGCCATCTTCCTTATTCCTCTAACCAAATCTCTAAACGACGAGTTATGCCATACATAGACGTTGCTCGAGTTTTTTTTTTTTTTGGTTATAACGTCGCTCCAGTTTATTTGCAATGTTTGCATGTGAGTAATTTCCATAATCAACCGATCAAGAGACTGATCATAGCCGGAAGTTTGCTCCAACCGGGGCTTTTCCTAGTTCTCTAATTTGTAATTTCCTTGTAACCCTCAACAAGCCCCCCCGATTTAAAAAAAAATCACGATTTTTCAGTACTCCGTGGTATGAAAAGATGCAAATAATTATTGATTTTTGGTTAGAGAGAGGTACAAACCATTTGGTGCTGCTAATATAATATAATAAAGGGCAACGACTATAGTCGTTTAGGAAATGCGGATGTACTATACCATCTGATGGCGCAATAGATAAGAGGATTGAGGAACAACGTGACCAAAATATTATTAATTAATTAATTAATTAATTAATCAAGACCTTCATAATTGCCATAATCATTAGGGTTTCTTCCTGTAAAACCATGGGTGCCGAGTTGCTAGTCAAACTAAGCGTGCTGATCATCATCCGCACATTCTTCCAATTAATGGATGCATTGGATGTACTAAGTCATTCGTCACTTATGTGAAAAAAAAAACATTAAAGTATAATCTCAGGGATCCTCTTGTCTTTGGAGATAAAAGATGGGAGTTGTTGGAAATGTTGTGGAATGATTGCCAATAATTACTCCCTTTGTCGATGTCAACGCATCCATTGGCTATCTGATGATGTGTATATTTGACTTATATTTTGATTATATTTAGTGATATTTTGGGCAAATATTCGAATAAATAGAGTGGAATTTATTTGGTTTTATGCATTGTGATTAGGTGATGGTGAATGATGCAATCGCAAAGATTTTGGACGCTTTTGATGTGTTTTTGAGCTGTTGGTTGGGATTCTGCATATAAAAGATCCAATTTCCAGAGATCCGTACTCACGGCTTAAGATCGCGCAGATGCAAAGCTGGCGCAGAATTTGGGGACGTGATTTGGCCATTAATTTCCATATTTTCCAGATCTGATTGAGATGGATTTTTGTACTTAAATAGAACTCTTAATTAGGGACATTAGGGAGAAGTTTTTGCCTTTTATTTTCTCTTTCCATGTTGGATAGAATTTCTTTTTCTAGAGTTTCTCTTTTTTATTTAAGAGGTTAAACGCAAGAGGAGAGGACAGACTTGACTCCAGAAAATTCAGAAACATATTATTTTCTCTTTTGCGCATTTTGTAGCCATGTGTGGCTAACTCCTTTTTAATCTAGCAAAGGATTATCAAAGTTCAAGTTCATTCAAGTTGTGAGATCTAAACTTAATCCTCCTTCTTAATTTCTGCAGTACTTATATATTTTCTGTTTTATTGTTTACCATTGCTTTGTTGGTTGTTACAATAAGAGCTCGTTGTGCAATTGACAGGGTGATAGTTTGCCAATTGAAATACCTAAACCCGTAATTGTTTAGGTGTTTTAATAATAATGGCAAATAATATGACTTGATTAAAATCAGATTTTCAAGTTGTATTATGAGAATATATGATCTAGCTTGAATAAGTTACGCGTGTGATTTATTGGCTAGGGTTGGGTTTTTCTCGCTTTTCATGCTATTAGCGAATTGAATCCTTGGCGCACGTCGGGGTTATTCGTTAATAAGGGATTAATCACAGGCGCGTGTCCGCTTAATCTAATATTAAGGAAAAATTAGGTTGTTAGAAGCATTTCAACAACCATAACCAGTCTATTGTAGTGTTTGAGATTATTCGTGTGACTCAATGATCAACTTTCGAACTTGAATGAGATTACCTTTGCTAGATGTTGCATAATCTGATTTTCTTTAATTTCTGTTTGCTTATTTTATTTAAGTCTTTTCTGCATAAACCACCTTTTTAATTTCGCTTTTATTGTTTACTTGGTTTTCAAAGGATTAACAATTTGTCAGTCTCTGTGGATTCGACTCTGCTCACCCTAAGTACAATTTATTTGTGATTTAGAGAGTAGGAATTATTTTTGGTGAATTCGACCACCACCAAATTTTGGCGCCGTTGCCGGGGACTGATTTTAATTGATTTTATTCTTTGATGACCAGGTCTGATCGTACAGGTGAACTCCAGTACGATACTGAGATAGAGAAGACAGCCAAGAGGTTAAGAAAAGAAGCAAAATTAAGAAAACAAGCGTCTTCATCTACAATTTCAGCGCCTAAAGACGAAGCATCCCCTGAACCGCCTTATTCTTCCAGCGAATCTGATCAAGAAGAAAAGATGGCTGAAGAAAATAGGACTTTAAGAGAATTAGCGGCCCCTCCAGTCAATCAACAGCCTTTGTGCATCACTTACCCAAATATGGAGGCTCCATTTGAGTTGAAATCAGGTTTAATCCACTTGCTGCCCACTTTTCGTGGATTAGAGAATGAAGATCCTCATAAACATCTCAAAGAATTTCATATAGTTTGTTCCACCATGAAACCACAAGGAGTAACGGAAGAGCAAATTAAGCTGAGAGCCTTTCCATTTTCTCTAGCTGATGCAGCCAAGGAATGGCTATTTTATCTACCTCCTGGGACTATTACTTCATGGACAGACATGATAAATATTTTTCTTGACAAGTTCTTTCCTGCCTCCCGAGCCGCTGGAATAAGAAGAGGAATTTGTGGGATTAAGCAACGGGATACGGAGACTCTCCATGAATATTGGGAGAGATTTAAAAGATTGTGTGCAAGCTGTCCCCAACATGGAATTCCAGATCAGACCCTTATTCAGTATTTTTATGAAGGATTATTATCCATGGAGAGAAAGATGATGGATGCAGCAAGTGGAGGAGCTATTGTCAACAAGACACCCCAAGCCGCCCGTGATTTAATTACTACCATGGCTGCCAATTCCCAGCAATTTGGGTCTCACCAAGAACCCTCAAGAAGGGTTAATGAGGTAAACGCATCTTCCATTGAGAGCAAAATCAATCAACTAACCTCTTTGGTTCAAAATTTGGTTGCAGGGAATACACAACAAGCCAAAGTGTGTGGGATTTATGCTTATACTGGTCATTCTACGGATATGTGCCCTACTTTGCAAGATGATACCCTTGAACAAGCAAATGCCGTTGGGAATTTTCCTAGCCTACCACAAAGGAAGTATGATCCATACTCAAATACATACAATCCGGGATGGAGAGATCACCCAAACTTTAGTTATGGATCTAGAGCGCAAAATTTCCAACAATTTCAGCAAAGACCATCAGCCCCACCGCAGCAAAATTCTTCAGCACCAGGTATGTCTCTTGAAGAGATAGTTAAATCTCTTGCAACTAACACTCAACAATTTCAACAGGAGACAAGGGCGAGCATACAAAATTTGGAGAATCAAGTTAGTCAATTGGCAACGTCCCTAAGCAAGCTGGAGTTTCAAGGAAAATTGCCTTCTCAAACAATAGTGAACCCAAAAGAAAATGCGAGTGCAATTACCTTGAGAAGTGGAAAAGAGCTGGAACCTATTGCTGGAAAAAGACGTGAGTACGGCTTGCAATCAGAGAAAGAAACAGAGGTGATAGTTAAGAAACAGATGGAGCAGCCTGAGAAGTCTGTACCTGAGAAGCCCAAAATTTTGGAGACCAAACCTCCTTTTCCAGAAAGATTAGCCAAATCAAAGAAGGAAAAGGAAAAGGAAGAAATTCTTGAAACATTCCGAAAGGTGGAGGTGAATATACCCTTGCTTGATGTAATTAAGCAAATACCCAGGTATGCAAAATTTCTTAAAGAGTTGTGCACTAATAAGAAAAAGTTGACTGGGTATGAGAAGGTAAGTGTGGGGGAAAATGTATCTGCTGTTCTTCAAAAAAAATTACTACCCCCCAAATGCAAAGACCAAGGTATGTTTGCTATATCTTGCACTATTGGGAATGTGGGAATAAAAAGGGCTATGTGTGATTTGGGAGCTTCAATTAATGTGATGCCATGGTCCATTTATTCTTCTTTAAATGCTGGTCCATTAAAAGAAACTGGAGTAGTAATTCAACTTGCCGATAGGTCAATTATTTACCCCAAAGGTGTGTTAGAGGATGTGTTAGTTCAGGTCAATGGTTTGATTTTTCCAGCAGACTTCTTTATTTTAGATATGGAGGATGACAAATCCTCAAACTCATCTGATATTCTGCTAGGAAGACCTTTCCTTAGTACTGCTAGAACAAAGATCGATGTGCATAATGGTACATTAACTATGGAATTTGATGGTGATGTGATTAAATTTAATGTTTATGATGCCATGAAATATCCTGATGATGTATCTTGTGTTTTCAGCATTGACATTATTGAGCCATTAACTCAAAAGACATTTGAGTTAAGTGAGGATGACAAGTTGATGGTTGCGCTTTGCAAAAGTATAAGTTTGGACAGCATTGGTAAGGTTGAAAGAAAGTTTTTAATTGATGATGAATTGCAAGAAGTAGTGTACGAATTGGAGGCACTTAAGCCTAAGGTAAGATCTAGTCCTTCTATGGACTTGCCCACATCTCACACCATTCTTTTACCTTCTGTTTTGCAGCCTCCTAAATTGGAATTAAAGCCGCTGCCCAACCATTTGAAGTATGCATTTTTAGGTGAAGGGGATACTCTCCCAGTGATCATCTCAAGTAAACTCAGCAAGGAAGAAGAGGAAGAGTTGATTGAAGTGTTAAAAGAACATAAAAGGGCTGTAGGATGGACAATTGCAGATATCAAAGGAATAAGTCCTTCTACATGCATGCATAGGATCCTATTGGAAGAAAATAGCAAGCCTATTAGGGAGGCTCAAAGGCGTTTGAATCCGCCTATGATGGAAGTTGTAAAAAAGGAAATTTTGAAATTGTTAGATGCTGGTACGATTTATCCAATTTCTGATAGCAAATGGGTAAGCCCAGCTCAGGTAGTACCCAAGAAAACAGGTATAACAGTGATTGAGAATACAGATGGTGAGTTAGTGCCCACTCGAGTTCAAAACGGGTGGCGGGTTTGTATAGATTACAGAAAATTAAATGCATCAACTAGAAAAGATCATTTTCCTCTTCCATTTATTGATCAAATGCTTGAACGGTTGGCTGGTAGAACTCATTATTGTTGTCTTGATGGATATTCAGGTTTCTACCAAATTCCGGTTGCACCCGAAGATCAAGAAAAGACAACATTCACCTGCCCGTTTGGAACTTTTGCTTACCGGAGGATGCCGTTTGGGCTTTGTAACGCCCCAGCCACTTTCCAAAGGTGTATGGTTAGCATATTTTCTGATTATATTGAAAAAATCATAGAGGTATTTATGGATGATTTCACTGTTTATGGTAATTCTTTTGATGAGTGCCTGGCTAACCTTACAAAAGTTTTGAAGAGGTGTTTGGAGTCTAATCTTGTGTTGAATTATGAAAAATGTCACTTTATGGTCGATCAAGGGTTAATTTTGGGACATATTGTGTCTGCTAAAGGAATTGAAGTAGATAAAGCTAAAATAGACGTTATTAAATCCTTGCCTTACCCCGCGAGTATGCGGGAGGTGCGTTCTTTTCTTGGGCATGCAGGTTTTTATAGGCGCTTCATCAAGGATTTTTCCAAGATCACTCAACCCTTGTGTCAATTATTGCAAAAAGATATCCCATTTGAGTTCGATGAAAAGTGCAAGGCAGCTTTTGATACTCTTAAAGGAATGTTGGTTTCTGCACCAATTATCCAGCCACCAAACTGGAATTACCCTTTCGAGATCATGTGTGACGCAAGCAACAAAGCCGTGGGCGCGGTTCTAGGACAGCGAATTGAGAAGGATCCACATGTCATATACTATGCCTCAAGGACACTGGATAGTGCTCAGTACAATTACTCCACGACGGAAAAAGAACTTTTAGCTATTGTATTTGCTTTAGAAAAATTCCGTTCTTATTTATTGGGCACTAAAGTGATTGTTTATTCTGATCATGCAGCGTTGAAATTCTTACTCAAGAAGAAGGAGGCAAAACCGAGGCTGATCAGATGGATTCTCTTGTTACAAGAATTCGATTTGGAGATAAGAGACAAAAAGGGGTCTGAAAATCTGGTTGCTGATCATCTTAGTCGATTACCTATCGCTGAAGAAGCACAACCTTTGCAAGATGACTTTCCCGATGAGTATTTATTTTCTGTGCAAAGTACAGCTCCTTGGTATGCTGATATTGTAAATTACCTAGTAGCCGGTACCTTCCCTAATGAATTAACTAGGTCTGAAAAAGATAGGATAAAAAGGGATGCTAAGTATTATGTATGGGATGATCCTTATTTGTGGAAACATTGTTCTGACCAAGTTATTAGGAGATGTGTTTCTGAGGTAGAGGTTGAGTCAATTCTGAAATTTTGTCATTCTTATGCTTGTGGAGGTCATTTTGGACCCAAGAGAACAGCACGCAAAGTATTAGAGTGTGGGTTGTATTGGCCTTCTTTATTTCGTGATGCTTATATGTTCTGTAAGTCCTGTGCTAATTGTCAAAGAACTGGTAATTTAGGACACAGAGATCAAATGCCACTCACTCCTATACTTGTTTGTGAAATATTTGATGTATGGGGTATTGATTTTATGGGTCCTTTTCCATCTTCATTTGGGCATACTTATATTCTGCTTGCTGTAGATTATGTTTCTAAATGGGTGGAAGCCAAGGCTACACGAACCGACAATGCTAAGACTGTAGTAGATTTTGTCAAAACTCACATCTTTGCTAGGTTCGGAACGCCAAGGGCAATTATCAGTGATAGAGGAACTCATTTCTGCAATCGCATCATGGAAGCACTCTTCACCAAATATGCCGTAACTCATCGCACCTCCACTGCCTACCATCCACAGACGAATGGACAAGCCGAAGTGTCGAACAGAGAAATTAAGTCCATACTTGAAAAGACAATCAATCCAAATAGAAAAGACTGGAGCTTACGGTTGGATGATGCACTCTGGGCTTATCGTACAGCTTACAAGACTCCTATAGGCATGTCTCCATATCGTCTTGTTTTTGGTAAGCCTTGTCACCTCCCTGTGGAGTTAGAGCACCGCGCTTATTGGGCTATCAAGCAATGCAACATGAAGATGGATCAGGCTGGTGAACATAGGAAATTACAATTGCAGGAGCTGGAGGAGATTAGAATTGATGCATATGAGAGCTCCAGAATTTACAAGGAAAAGACAAAGAATTTTCATGACCAAATAATTTCTAGGAAACAATTTTTAATTGGACAAAAAGTTCTACTTTATCATTCCCGTTTGAAATTATTTCCTAGAAAACTAAGGTCCAAGTGGATTGGTCCTTTTATTGTTACTAATGTATTTTCTCATGGTGCAGTGGAGATACAGAGCCTAGAGACAAACAAGGTTTTTAAAGTAAATGGATATCGTCTCAAGCCATTTTATGAAGGGTTTCAGGCTCATAGGAAAAAGGAAATAACCCTGGACGGGGTTAATGAGGGGGAATGAAAATGCAGGTCGTCTAGCCTAGGACGTTAAACAAGGGCGCTTGAGGGAGGCAACCCAAGTTTAAGGCGTGCCCACGCCTTATTTCTAGTTCATTTTCAGTTCATTTTATTTATTGTCATCTTCTCCAATAATTTACCCTAATTTTCTGTTCTTTTATTTACCCTCATACATGTCTACTCATGCTTCTCCATCAACACCACCACAAGCGCTTCAAAATACCTTGCGATTTGAAGGTGCAGCCCACCAGGCCAGGTATAAAACTCTTCAAAGATAGCCCATCGTGCCTTGTCCGATTTTCCCACAGGAACAGTGCACTACTCGAGCTCCCGACGCGAGCACGGTTTCACTGTCCACTTCAGCTGCCCATCTTAAATTACCGTGATTCCATATCCTCGACCATTCAGGGAAGTTAAACTCCTCTTTCTTTTCCATTTGTGCTTTTCTTTTTCCTACACATCGAGGACAATGTGTGTATTAAGTGTGGGGGAGGAACTTGCTTATCACTTTATTTGTCCCTGACCATAGCTTTTATCTAGTTAAATCATTAACTTCTAGTTTGAATTTGTGCAACTCTTCTTGTCTTGAATTGATAAAATATGCTAGATTATGTAATAAACTTAATATAGCCAGATTTATTCTTAATTTTTCGCGAAATAAATGGTTGATTTTGGTCGTTCTTCTTATCATAAAATATGAGGCTTGAATTAATGAGGTGAAATATGCTTAACTTGCTTGATTTAAATCTACGTCATATGCATATAGAATTTTCACTAAACTTGCCTAGTCACATAATTATTCACATGTGAAAGTGTGATGGAAATGAGGTTGTTGCAAAAAAAAAAAAAAAAAAGAGAAAAGTATTATGTTTGATTATGTTTGCTCCGCTGTTCTGCTCTATCTGAGTAACCAGGGGTCTTCATGCGCCCCATGTTGACACTCAGGCCAAAAAAAAAAAATTAGCAGAATATGAGCAGTGCTAATAGCCACTTAGGATTGTGATGGGCTGAGTAACCGGGGGTAACCACCACAACTGGTCTACTTTCGCGTCAAAAGGTCTATGACACCCTAGGCAAGCCTAAAAGTGTTGCAATAATTTAAAAGCACCTCAATTTCTTGTTTATTGCTTGAATTTGTGAGAGATTTGTGACTTGGCAGGTTCAGGGATGATTCTTTATGCATTAACTTATATGAAGCTCATTTGTGTGAATATTCTAAAAATGTTCGAGCCTTGTGTTTTATGATGATAAGAATTATTAAAATCAGTTATTTATTACTTGAGAAATTGTGACTTGTTGGTTATATTGAGTTTATTATTTTTTTTAGTATGTTGAATCATGGATTAATGAGGGATTGGTGCGAGTGATGGCTGGACGTTGTTGGTTGACAGATTTGGGTTATGCTTGAGGACAAGCATTGGATAAGTGTGGGGGAATTTGATGATGTGTATATTTGACTTATATTTTGATTATATTTGGTGATATTTTGGGCAAATATTCGAATAAATAGAGAGGAATTTATTTGGTTTTATGCATTGTGATTAGGTGATGGTGAATGATGCAATCGCAAAGATTTTGGACGCTTTTGATGTGTTTTTGAGCTGTTGGTTGGGATTCTGCATATAAAAGATCCAATTTCCAGAGATCCGTACTCACGGCTTAAGATCGCGCAGATGCAAAGCTGGCGCAGAATTTGGGGACGTGATTTGGCCATTAATTTCCATATTTTCCAGATCTGATTGAGATGGATTTTTGTACTTAAATAGAACTCTTAATTAGGGACATTAGGGAGAAGTTTTTGCCTTTTATTTTCTCTTTCCATGTTGGATAGAATTTCTTTTTCTAGAGTTTCTCTTTTTTATTTAAGAGGTTAAACGCAAGAGGAGAGGACAGACTTGACTCCAGAAAATTCAGAAACATATTATTTTCTCTTTTGCGCATTTTGTAGCCATGTGTGGCTAACTCCTTTTTAATCTAGCAAAGGATTATCAAAGTTCAAGTTCATTCAAGTTGTGAGATCTAAACTTAATCCTCCTTCTTAATTTCTACAGTACTTATATATTTTCTGTTTTATTGTTTACCATTGCTTTGTTGGTTGTTACAATAAGAGCTCGTTGTGCAATTGACAGGGTGATAGTTTGCCAATTGAAATACCTAAACCCGTAATTGTTTAGGTGTTTTAATAATAATGGCAAATAATATGACTTGATTAAAATCAGATTTTCAAGTTGTATTATGAGAATATATGATCTAGCTTGAATAAGTTACGCGTGTGATTTATTGGCTAGGGTTGGGTTTTTCTCGCTTTTCATGCTATTAGCGAATTGAATCCTTGGCGCACGTCGGGGTTATTCGTTAATAAGGGATTAATCACAGGCGCGTGTCCGCTTAATCTAATATTAAGGAAAAATTAGGTTGTTAGAAGCATTTCAACAACCATAACCAGTCTATTGTAGTGTTTGAGATTATTCGTGTGACTCAATGATCAACTTTCGAACTTGAATGAGATTACCTTTGCTAGATGTTGCATAATCTGATTTTCTTTAATTTCTGTTTGCTTATTTTATTTAAGTCTTTTCTGCATAAACCACCTTTTTAATTTCGCTTTTATTGTTTACTTGATTTTCAAAGGATTAACAATTTGTCAGTCTCTGTGGATTCGACTCTGCTCACCCTAAGTACAATTTATTTGTGATTTAGAGAGTAGGAATTATTTTTGGTGAATTCGACCACCACCACTATCCTCGATGTACAGTTCAATCCCAAACTATTATTTCTTATTACCTGTTCAGTAGGTTTTGAATTCTGTTTCAAGTTTTCAACCCAAATTGAATTTTGATATTCAGATAGAAATTTGTGGCGATCCGATTTACAAAATACAAATGGAAGTTTTGTGTTGGTAGTGGAGGTCCATGCCCGTAGCCCAAAACTAATCCCCGGTGGGGATGCGGGGATACAACCCCTCAGTATGGAGCAGTATTAAAATTGTTTTTATCGAGTTATTTGATTTTAAGTTGAATTTCTTGCACATACGCAACACATGTACATTTGCTAATTTAACATTATATTCTCTTAGAACTTACTTTATGTGTATTGACAATTCTCTTCCATTCTCTTTTATGATTTTTTATGGATGTTATATATACGCTTTTGTACGTATGGTAATCTATCTTGTTTAGGTAGATTCTTAATCAATGACATATGTATTGTATATATATCTTCACATTTTTCAGTGTTTTGGATTAAGATTAATTTTCTTCAGTAAATCAATTTTGGATTATTGACATTTAAATTCCAATTTGGAATTTGAGAGACTTAAGATATTGGCGTAAATACTTGGTAATATGTTGAGCATGCTACACAGCCCCTACACAAAAATCTCCATATGCTCTAATACATGGGCAAGACCTAAAAAATAGCACTTAAATGTTATGTTTCATGTACATAAGTTTCTCCTTCATATCCTATGTGGTATATCCTAACAAATGACAAATTGGTGCGTAAAGTTGATATGGTGTTTGGCCAATAAGACTATATATTCGTCTTGACTCCCTTTACTTGAATTGCCTTAGCGAAAAAGAGACAAAGGGAAAATTCTTTTGACAACTATATGTGACCTCAAGTTTCTTTCAAAGAAAAACTTCAGAAATGAAAGCGCATACAAGTAGTGGAATGTACAAGGTTATGATCTCAGTCAATAAGGACTTGAAAATGGACTTAAGTAAGCCAAGCACTACCCCATACAAATTTGCAGACTTGGAGAAAAAAGAGGTTTAAAATTGGGAAACAATATCCAAGTAGCGTTAATACCACGAAAAATCTCAAATCGGTATACTTGTAACAAATTTATTCCAAATTAATCTTCTGGCCACCAAAAACTCCAAATTGGTCATTGACAAATTTATCCCAAGCTAATTTTTTGAGCACCAAAAACCCTCAAACTGGTATATTTATGATAAATTTACCCTCCGTTAATTTCTATTAAATTGGATTAATAGCAGGAAAAACTATAAATCAGTACACCTGTGATAAACATAGGTAAAAACCCCAAACTAATATACCCGTCAACTGTCATGTGTTATACAACTTTAATAGTGAAATTTAACATAAATTAACAAATGATAAATTTATCACAGGCGTATCAGTTTGGGGTTTTTTGTAGTTAAGATATTAGTTTGTGGTAAATTTATTACATGTGTATTAATTTGTGGTTTTTTTTTTGTATTAACCCATACAAGTACTTTCTATGTTAATTTAGGGTTTTTCCTTGTGAATATAAATATCGCATAAGAGTAAATTTGATAAAAGGGTCATCATCTTTTAGGGTGTCTAGTTGTGTGGTTGGGGAGCTTCCACACATGGTCCAACTGAGATTCTAATGAAAAGAGGTGATTAAGAAAAAAGTAGTAACCTGTTGCATGGCCATAAATCCGTAACTAGGAAAAGCCACGAGACACTGAACGAGTTAGCAGGTTTGAACCGGACCTCATGATGGTTCTAGCAAACTCAATCCGAGTATTGTTGTTCTCTTGTTGCTTTGGGACAGGAAGTTGCCTGAACTATTCATGGAAAAAGAAGACAAGAGGGGTCGTAAATGCAAAAGAGACCAATCAGGTGTAAAAGTTTAATGTTGAAAGATAAACTTTACAATTTGCTTTGTAGTTGAGAGATAAAACAGGCGGGCCTCGAAACCCATTACTCATACCCAGTAGGCAGTTTCGAAAACGACGGAGAAAAGGGCCTTGAAAATGTATCTTTATATTCGGGTAATTATATATCAAAGGTTGAGTAATGCCATACGTGCTAAAACCGGTTAAGAAAATCGATTTACAAAGTAATATGTTAGATTGTTATTGATTCTTGAAGATGACGCACTTGTTCAAAAAGTCATTTACAATCCGACACATCACTTCATAAATCGATTATATAAATTAATCTTGATACGTCTAGCAATCCTCGAATTTCGTGGTCCTGGTCTGAATCACAAAGTAAGCACTTTGGGAACTCGGGCATCTCCTAGCAATCAGCTTTATTGCGTGTTGTGCTTTTAATGGGCCCATAACATGCACGACCATACAAGATTTTCGGCTTTTTCTCTTTGTCTCAAGCGACCCTCCACTTTCGTAGCACATCACTCACGATAATTGCGAAACGGTCACAAGCAACTAAAAATAGTGGGTGGGGACAAAAGCAGCCACGGATTCATATCTGATCGCGTCCTAGTTTAGCTTGAACCATAGAAGTGATGTTGACCATCATCATCAAAGTAAATCTTCATCCAAGATTCGATCCTTGGACAATAGATAGTTAAAAGTTAAATTAACAGTGTACTGAGCAGAGGGTATGCTAGTTCACTAAAGGCAAAAGGAAAAGGTTTTGGCTTTTACGATACAGATAAATTGTCGAATCAGTCTTAAACCTAATATGTGAATATCAATTCGATCCTAAACTTTTCAACTTTATCAATTTAGTCCTAAAACTTTACGTGAAATTCCAATATAACCCTTATGGTCAATTTTCAGTTGAAATTAATTGCTAATCTGGCGATAGGCCATGTAGTGATAATGACCACCATCATCAAAGTAAATCTTGACTCGGGATTCAGTTTTTGGACAAAAGATAGTTAAAAGTTAAATAAACAGTGTAGTGAGCAGAATGTATGCATAGTTCACTAAAGGCAAAAGGAAAAGGCTTTGGCCTCTATGATACGGATAGATTGTTCAATCAGTCCTAAATCTATTGTGTGGATGCCAATTCGATCATAAATATTTTAATTTTGCCAATTTAGCTCTAAAACTTTGTGTGAAGTTCCAATGTAACCGTTTTGGTCAATTTTCGATTGAAATTGTTAACCTGACAATGGGCCACGTAGTGATGATGACCATCATCATCAAAGTAAATCTTGATCCGAGATTCGCTCCTTGGAGATAGTTACAAGTTAAAATAACAGTCTTAACGAGCAGAATGTGTGCAGTGTTCACTAAAGGTGAAAGGAAAAGGCTTTGGTCTTTGCGATATGGAGAAATTGTCTAACCAGTTATAAACTTATTATGCGGATGCTAATTTAGTCATAAATTTTTCAGCTTTGTCAATTTAGTCGTAAATCTTTATGCGAAATTCCAATATAGCCTTTTCGATCAATATTTGTTGGAAATCACTAGTTTGGTGATGCGACACATAGGACGACTAGCGATGATTGGACTGCCACGACAATAATTCCAACCGAAAATTGACCAGAAAGATTATATTGAAATTTCATGCAAAGTATTACAACTAAATTGACAAAATTAAAAAAATTTAGAAATAAATTAGCATATGTACAATAGGTTTAGAATCGATTGGGTAATTTTTCCATGCGATACTATGGCTACAATTGAGAGCTATAGTTTCGCCGATTCTTTAGATTTCGTAATGAGGTTAATTTTTCTAAGGGAAAAAGCCACAAAATCCCTAAACTATGCCCACTTTAAGACATTTACCATAAAAAAAATTTGTGACATAAAAACCCCCAAACTATGCCCACTGTGACACATTTACCCTAAACTTTTTCATATGACACAAAAAACCCCCAAACTTGTACCTATGTGGCATATTTACTCTTCGTCAAGGTTTTGCTAGATAATTTTTTAGTCAAAACAACGTTGTTTTTATTTTGGTTAAGTCACATGGACGCTATGTCAACACTATTTGCTTTCCGATGTTCATATAGGCAAATTTTAACAGTTTTTATCGACAGAATTTTGACTGATGGTCAATGTGTCACACAGATACAAGTTTGAGATGTTTTGTATCACAAAAAAAAGTTTAAGATAAATAAGTCACGGCGAATATAGTTTAGGGTTTTTGGTAATTTTTGCCATTTTCCTAATAACAAAAGGAGAAAAAGCTCCTTTATATTTGCGTCACAATAATCACTTTATTTAATGCACGAATAGGTCATAGGGTGAACTATTTTCAATTCATCCATGAGATTGGCTGATTAATCAATTAACGTTAATGTGTATTATGTATGAGAAGCAGCCATATGACGTAGTTTCAACACCTCATACCTCCAATTGCTAAAATGTCAATCTTTCAACATCCCACTCAAGTTTTGGCTCGTGTGTTATCTTTTCTACAAGGTCCTTTCCATCATTATAATCTGTCCTTGAATCCTAGAGGCAAAGATTTAGAGCATTTTAGGGCGCGCATGTTAACATTTCTATTCTGGAAATAGATTTTTCTATTTCTATTCCGTGGACGAATTTTTAAGCAAATATGTGTGTTTGATAACGACATAAAATTTCTATTTCCGAAATAGAAATTCGTTTGATAACAACATAAATTTTTCCTTTTCGGGCAGCCGGCGGAGGACGGCGGGTGGCGGTGGGGGGCGAAGGACGATGGCCGGTGGTGGGAGGAGGCTGGTCGGTGGCGACGAATGACGGCGGCTGGTGGCGGGAGGCTGCCAACGGTGGGAGACGATCGGCGGCGGCCAGTGGTCGGTGTTGGGTGGTGGAGCACAACGGCCAATGGCGAATAGCAGCAGCAGTTGCCGGGGGCGGAGGGCAGTCGGCGTCTGGCAGTGGAGCACGGCGGCTGGCGATGGAGGACGGCAGTCGGTGGTGGGCGGCCGGCGATAAGAGGCAGCCAGTGGCGGAGGGCGGCCAGCGTTAGGCGGTGGAGCACGGCGGCCAGTTGTGGAGGACGGCGGCCAATGGCGGGTGACAGGCAATGTCAGGCGGCGAAGCACAGTGGTCGGAGGCAAGAGGAGGCCGTTAGGCGGGAGGCGATCAGCATAGGGCAGCGGAGGATGGTGGTCGGCGGCAAGAGGCGGCCAATGGGTGGGAGGCAGCCGACGGCAGTGAAGGACGGCGGGAGGCGACGATGGGTGAGTTGCGACCGACATTGGACGGTGGCGAATGACGGAGGATGACGATGGGAGGAGGCGGTCGGCGAAGGACGCTAGCGGTAGGCGACCAATGGTGGGAGGCGGCCGGTAGTGGCGGGAGGCGGCCGGTAGTGGCGGGAGGCGGCTGGCGGCAATAGCGAGTGGTAAGGGGGTAGCCGGCTAGTAGCGAGGGCAAGTAATAATAAGAGCTTTTATTTCTCATTTCTTTTTCATAAATAGAAAAGTAATTTTTTTTTTACTTCTGATTTCTGTTCCACACCTATTTCTGGAATAGAAATTTGTTCCAGAAATAGAAAAATGAAATTGCGTTATCAAACGGATTTCTATTCCAAATCTATTTCCGAGAATAGAAAAATAAAAAAACAGAGAAATAGAAATGTTACCATGCGCACCCCTAGCTTTCGAGAGTCAAACTTCCAGATATTTATAACCAAGCAAACAACCCTCAAGAGTCCTTTTACTTTGTTTTCTTCTGCTGGGGAAAGACTCAACCAGTTATATCAGCAAAACGATATAAAAATTTCGACATTTCTCTTTATCAGGCAACACCGAAGTTTGAACTAGGGAAAAATGGATTTGCAGGCCCCGCATTACTGCTCAGCCTCGCCGCCAAAATGTATGGCACCATACAGAATAGATGAAAAAAGTCTCCCTTTGTGTCGGATGGGCGATTACTAAACTTCTTTTTTTTGGACTTGCATCTGGAATTTTGTTTTCTTAAATTTGACCCTTGCCCGAATGCCCAAAAGGAAAAAAAAAACTTTATGAGCTCGATATATGTTCTAACTCGAAGCGGCTTTTCTCATCAAAGAAAATGATTCAAACTAGATTAGGTTCCAAAGAGAGATAAGAGACATCATGGTTCTAAGCTTCTAAGCTCAATTGCATTGATCATTTTCCCAAAGCTTTTGCTAACTTTAGGTTCTATTTAATGATATAACACCATCCTTTCATGACCACCCATTAATTCATTATCAACCAACTTGCCCCCAAAAGTAAAGTAACGTAAACCTCATCATTATCGTGCTCCGACCAATGTTTGAAATTCCTAACTATGATCTAAGCTCTCGAGATCATGTTTCCTTAAAGTTCCATCTCACCCGTTTATTCTATATTAGATTCCTAATCTCAACACTAAACATAATTAATCGGATTATGTCGAAAGAATGTCATAGCAAAAGGAACTCTAGCTAACTTAGTTGTCAAGCACACTTTAAGCAAAAATAAATTAGCCAACTCGGCATTATATCCACCGACCACGGTACCACAATGAATCACGTTTTTTGTTAACATAAGAACACCTATCGTGCTAGATTTATATGATAGCAACTTACAATTAATAGAAATAATTCGAAGATAGGATTCATGGAACCTTCGCAGTCGTCGAATTGGACCTTTTTAACCAATCCCACTTCGTATAGAAGTTCCACTTGGTCGGAGCTTTGTCCGTTTCTGCGACATCTTCTCGTGGCCCCTTCCATATTCTCATTTTGCGTTTTTCGTTTTTCCCAAAACGTGGGTGAATTTCGATACTGGTACTAGGTTAGGCTTGTTGCCATCGGCTGCTGAAATTTGGCACATGTTGCCTAAGAAAACGAGAAGCCACCCGACACCATTCGAAAATGTTCATATAATACGCCAACTTTAAATATAATTGTACTCTCAAACACAGCATGTTGGGGGGTTTAGCTTCATGGGTTAATCTAAATGCATTATTGGCCAATAATAGAAAAATTACATGACGTGTCGAATTATACGATTGACATGACATGATGAACCGTCAGGATGTTCGCAAAACATGTATCTCGACTAATTTCGCCTGTGAATTTTGAGAAATTCTAATTTTGATTTGCTTGCTTGTTCGTTTGTCTGTCTTGATGTGATAAAAAAAAACCATTAATGTGCCAATTTATTCTTTCTTGAACATATGACTATGGCTAGTAGAATAAAGGAAAAATTCTCAGTTCTCTCTCTTGCGCTATTGCTAGGGTTTACCTTGATTCTTGTGAGGGGGTAGTTACCTATATCTCTAGCCTACACCTATAGGTTTCTTTATAGATGCTAATATAATTAAAGTCGGGCGCAATTCAAGGTTTTAGTTGGCACAAAAGTCACAATACTCCAAATATATCAATTGTGACGCATTTATTATGAAATTTTTTCATGACACAAAAAATCACAAATTTGTATAATACATTTATCATTCTTCAAAATTCTACTAATGAAAACCGTTAAAAATCTACTTACATAAATGCTAGAAAGCAAATAGTATTAACAAGGCATCCACGTAGTTTAAGTGAAATAAAAATGACGTTATCTTGACTGAAAAATCATCCAATGAAACCTTAATGAAAGATAAATGTGTCGCATTAAGAAAAAGTTTAGGGTAAATGTGTCATAATTTGAGGTTTTTGATATTACAAAAAAATATTGACTAAATGTGTCAAAGTAGACATAATTTGAAATTTTTCGTGACTTTTTTCCCTTTTAGTTATGTGTAAAGGCTGCATTATTTGAATCGTGATAACTTTGAGGGGAGAGAATTGGAGTTCAAACAATTGCACGAGATAAGCAAATAAACGACCCGAATGATAAGGTTTACTTGCTGGTTGCATTCTATCAATATCTGAATTTTCTCTGCTCCAAGGGGCGCCAAAATTAAGGGATTTATTTAGCGATTTAAGATCAACCATTGCTCTTAGCCAAAAAAAAAAGAAATAAAAAAAGAGACAGATAGTGTTGGCACATTAAATCCTCAGATTCCCTACCATCATGAAGGTGACAAGGTCTCTCAAATCTTTCATATAACAATAATTTTGCATGTCGAAAATTTCAAATGGTTGCATGAATTCTAATCCTGTTAAATGAACTTCTCGAAAAACTTTTTTCGCATTTCAAGAGCATATAGTGTGCAAAAGTCAATTACACAAACCTAGCGATTTATGACGTGCGTTTGGGGATGAGGACACAAAAAGTGTCATAACTTTCTTACAGCATTCTTTAGATTGCTATGACTTTTCAATCGATCAATTGAGTGTCATAATTTTTGTATTGATTTCATTTAAGTGTCATAACTTTTCAAGTAATCACTTAACTGTCATAACTTATAAAAACACGTTCATCACAAGTGTCGAAAATCTGAACATGTTTTACAAATGATGACACTCAATTAATCAATTGAAAAATTATAGTCCTTAAGTAAAAGTTTTTTAAAAGTCATGACATTTAAGTCATTAATTGAAAAGTCATGACAATCAAATAAACGTCATACGAAAATTATAATATCCTTTTTCTATGCGTGTGATCCGCAACAATTATCAATTGTAAAACACGCCCATGCCCATTGTGAAAGAACTCTTTTACTAAGCCAAATTCCAATGCAAATGTTTTGAGCCACTCAAAGCAAAACACAGGTCTGTCGTCTTACTCCAGCTGCCCATGAGGAGGGACTTTCCATAGATTTTGACGCCTCCAAAGGACCGCTAAAAAAGTTTATGGAAAATAAGTACAAAGAATCATGTTGGCTTTGTGTATTTAATCATGCAATAAAGTAGAATCTGATTATCATGTTCTCGAAGTTGAAGCCATCTTTCTTGTTCCTCCAACCAAATCTCTGAACGATGAGTTAGACCATACACCAACGTTGCTTGAGTTTATTTGTAATGTTTGCATGTGAGTAATTTTCATAATCAACTGATCAATAGATTGATTGGAGCTGGAAGTTTGCCCCAACCGGGGCTTTTTCGAATTCTCTAATTTATAATTTCCTTGCGACCTCGACAAGCACCTCCGGTTTTAAAAAGAAAAGAATCGAGATTTTTCAGCACTCGTGGTATGAAAAGATACAAATATTTATTAATTTTTAGTTAGAGAGAGGTACAAACCATTTGGTGCTGCTACTATAGTATAATAAAGGGCGACGACTACAGTCGTTTAGCTGATGCGGATGTACTATACCATATGATGGTGAGATAGATAAAAGGATTGAGGAACAACGTGACCAAAATATAATCCGAAGGAGTCCTTGTCCTTGGAGATAAAATGATGGGGAGTTTATGGTAACATTGTGGACTAATTGCCCGGATTGGCCGTGAATTATTTGTCCTTTTAACATATCCAAGAAGATGAGCAAGTCGAGATGAAGTTGGGTCGGATAGCAGCCAATAGCTACTTGCTCATGGATGTCAACTCATCGACTGGTTCTTTTCAATGTGTAATACTCAACCGCAAAATATTAATTTTACTATTAAAGAAAAATCTAAACCTTCTCTCTCTCTCTCTTTCTCATATCACCGCCATGAGGTCAAGAAAAAGGCTATAAACATGACCATGGACGGTAGAGAGAGAGAGAGAAGGTATTGGTGACGATAGATGGCGGTCATGACCATGGACGATAGTGCCATGTGCATACAAGAGAGAAGCTTTTGAGAAAGAAGTGATTGGTATAAAGAAGAGGCTGAGTGAGAGGGAAGTGAGAGTATTTGTAAGGATATCTTACTTAAGTTTTCTTTGGTGCCGATAATTAAATAATCACTTGTACTTTAGGTAAAAAAATTTAGGGCCTAATACCCTAAAAAACTCCCAACTTTAGTTTCAATCCCATTTCTATCCTCAACTTTTTTTTTGTTTAATAAAAATCCCCCAACTTTTGATCAAATTCAAATTCTACTCTAATTTTTTGTTTCATAAAAAACCACCAGCTTTAAGTTCAATCCCAATTTTACCCTGAACTTTTTTTTATTTCATAAAAATCACAAAACTTTTACTTGAGTCCCATATCTATCTCCACCCTCCATCCAAAATCACCCTTAGTGATTTGGCATTTCCACATCATTGTTCTAGTTTTTTTTTTCCAAATTTCATGTTCAAGAAGATGTCTTTTGGAGATGAATTTCCATATAAGTGCAAACGACGTCTTATTGGATTTGAAATTTGAGTAAAAACTAAACCAATTAGGGCTGTCTTTCTTCAATTGCTTTCTCTTAAGAGAGTCATCTTTCCATCTCGCTTGGGGATCTTTGATTTTGCGCTCTTCGATCTCTCGTGCTCGGGAATCTTCCATTTCTCATGGTCGGAGAGCTTGTGCTTTAGACACACAACTTGGGACGCTAAAACAGCTCTCGCTCAGGAGTTTTATATCTCTTAGTTGTCAAGAGAAATTTTGGATGGAAATTTAATGGGGGGCAAATATGAGACTCAAGTAAAAGTTGGTAGTTATTTATGAGACAAAAAAAAGTTTTAAGGTAGAATTGGGACTAAACTTAAATTTTGGGCTTTTTTATGGGACAAAAAAAGTTTAGGGTAGAATTGAAAATGAACTTAAACTTGGGGGTTCTTTAGGGTATTAGGCCAAAAATTTGGTCTTATCGAATCAATCAATAAGAGATTGTTTCAAAAAATTACCCAGTCAGTCCTAAACCTATTATACAAAAGCCAATTCAGTCCTACACTTTTCAATTTTGTTAATTTAGTCCTAACCAATTGCGTGAAATTCCAACATAGTCCTTTCGGTCAATTTTCACCGGAAATCACTAACATGTCGATCTAGTCATCGTCAGTTGTCTTACGTGGTACGCCGCCATGTTAGCAATTTTCGGCGAAATTATCCGGAAGACTACATTGGAATTTTGCGCTAAAATTTAGGACTAAATTAGTAAAATTGAAAATTTTAGAACTAAATTGACATCTCTATAATATGTTTAGGACTGATCGAACAATTCCCGACTGTTACCCTGTCACTAGTCACACTCAGTCCATTTGTAAAATGTTTTTGTACATTTATCATTACTCTTGAAGGCTACTGATACATTGAATTTTACTCTTGATGGCCACTGATACCTTGAATTTTACTAAAAGAATATGTCAAAATCGGAAAAATAATAGATGGACTTGTTCTATTGATGATGTGGTTAATAAAGTCAATTAAATCCCCGAGAAAAAATTTATGCCTTTTAGTGAGGTCTAATGTGACTTTCATTATTTCTTAATATGTGATTGGGTTAATCCAATAGATTAAGCTGCAAAAATCTATTCACATTAAATTCATATTGAGAGTTAAACTAGTCAACCATTAAATTCATCGATCCATTTGTTTAAACACTTAACAAAGATAAACCCTTCTTGTTTTTTTTTTTGGAAATACAGATTGCTAAAAGTTCTTTGCACCTCTACTATTAGTCCAAGACTATAGACGTGAACGATCCAACTTCTGGCAAAAGAGGCCAAAAAGAAAAAAGATAAAGCCAAGGATTCAACTTGAGCGATGTCTAGCAATGCATCATGCAATCTATATCAGCATGCATTACGTCGAAGCAGAAATGAAAAACAACAAACAAGTTGGAACATTTTAAAGTGGTCGGTTGCTTCTGAAGCTAGTTCGAAACTATACTCTCTCGCGTAAAAGGTCTTTATATAATATTTTTTCTATATTGCATTTGGCCATGACATGTATTTTTAAATTTAATAAAATAAGGTTACATGCCTTTCACGTCCAACCGAAATAAATATTTAAAGAAAGGTAGTACATACGACAATCAAATTAAAGGAGAAAGAGTAGAGTACACGGTTTTAGAGCATTTCAAGCATATTTTCCACTAAATAGATGCACAGGTTCTTTTATTTCATTATTGAACAATTATTATTATGTTAAACTTATATAGGAATTTATCAGCAACGACAAAACATTTTTGTTTTAATTTAAAAGATGAAAATCAAATAATAAATTCTAATTGTAATCATTTGTACTATCTATATAAAACAAAGAGAATTTCCTATTTTTGAGAGACGTCAACTGTTTTATTTTTCTTCCCTAAATACTATTAGTTACTTATTTTACAAAAAAACACGTCCATGGGTGAATGCGTAGATTCATTATTTTATATTATCTCTCATGTTCTTCAATATTATAATTGGGATGTCTTTTGCCCTGCAAAAACTTTCTTAAAATGATTAATCTCGAAATTTTTTCTCTTTCCATGAGTACAATATTCTTTGAATAGTGTATTTTCATCAATAGTTTATTTCATTATTTAAAGATTCAAATGTATCCTAACAAACTTAGAATTTTAAATATCAATTTCTTTCACACACGCAACACATGTACATTTGCTAATTTAACATTATATTCTCTTAGATCTTACTTTGTATGTATTGACAATTCCCCACCATTATCCTTTCTGATTTTTTTATGAATTTATATAAATGGCAATCTATCTTGTTTAGGTAGATTCTCAAACAATGACATATGTATGCATGTATATATGTCTTCACATTTTCAGTGTTTTGGATTAAGATTAATTTTCTTTAGTAAATCAATTTAGGATGATTGACATTTAAATTCTAATTTGGAATTTGAGAGACTTAAGATATTGGCGTAAATGCTTGGCAATACGTGGAGCATGCTACATAGCCTCTGCACAAAAATCTCCATATGCTCTAGTACATGGGCAAGACCCTAAAAAATAGCAAGTGTTATATTTCATGTACATCAGTTTCTCCTTCATATCCTATGTGTGTGTGTATGTATGTATATGTATATATATATATATATATATATATATATACTGCCTTTACTTGTATTGCGTAAGCGAAAAAGAGACAAAGGGAAAATTCTTCTGACAACTCTATGTGACCTCAATTTTCTTTCAAAGAAGAACTTGAGAATTGAAAACAATCGAGTAGTGGAATATACAATGATATGTCACTCATTAAGGACTTGAGAATGGAATTAAGTTAGCCAAACATGATCCCATAGGAATTTGCAAACTTGGAGAAGAAACGGGTTATAACTTGAAAACAATACACAAGTGCTTTATATTCTAATCGAGGGCTATCCCTTGTGAACAGGTAAGGGTCATCATCTTTTGGGTGTCTACATATGTGGTTGGGGAGCTTCCACACATGGTCAAACTTAGATTCTAGCAAAAAAGAGGTGATCAAGAAAAAAACAAGAGAAAATTAGTTTACAAAGAAAAAGAGCAGAGAAAGAGACAAAGCCTGAGTAAGAGGTCCGGAGAGGTTGAGGGTCCAAATCGAACAGCTAAGGTTCTAGTGGGATGTAGCAATAGCACCAGGAGATGCAGGTGACCCAACCAAGATTTGAAGGAATATGCCCCAAAAGAGAAAAGGGTCCCCATCTTTCATCACCTTTTTTTTTTCTTTTATTAGTTTTCGTTCTTCATTTCTCCTTTACATGCGCTGTCCTTCCATTTCTTTCTCGGGGTTGATTAATATGCAGCTGTGCTTTGGGCAAAACCACCCCAAAAACTCAAAATTATGTCCACTGCGATATGTTTACTTTAAAACTTTTTCTGTGACACAAAAAATTCTAAACTTGTACCTCTGACACATATACCCTCTATCAAAACTCCATCAATAAGGACCTCTAAAAATCTACCTATATTGTGATGCTGAAAAGTAAATGTTGCCGACATGGCACTCATGTGACTTGAGTTCAATAAAAACAACGTTGTTTTGATTGAAAAATCATCTGACGGAATATTGATGAAGAGTAAATGTCATATAGGTACGAGTTTGGGATTTTTCATATCGCAGGAAAAAAATTTAAGATAAATGTGTTATAGTGGGCGTAGTTTGAGGTTTATTGTGGCCTTTTCCCTTGTGCTTTTCTAGGAATCTTCAAGTTCTGTATAGTAACCCTGTTCATATGTTAAATCATTGGAATATTATGAGCCAACAAGTAACACGTGACAGTCATTCATGAGTATCCTTTGTCTTAAAATGTGACTTTACCTAAAACATGCATTATACAAAAATTGGTGGGTCTAAGGCTAGCAAATGATTGGGCTCAGCTACGAGATGATAGAGTGATAAGGATCTCCTCATAGTGAGCTAAAATAATCTAAACATGTAATCATGGTGGGAGGGAGTTGCCTCCT
Source organism: Syzygium malaccense (assembly GCA_031216405.1). Lineage (NCBI taxonomy): Eukaryota > Viridiplantae > Streptophyta > Magnoliopsida > Myrtales > Myrtaceae > Syzygium > Syzygium malaccense. The sequence continues at coordinate 7,141,653 of CM062255.1, forward strand.
CTGACCTGGTTTGAAGAAAACATGGCCCCTCACAAGTTTTATACCTATTTAGCTGGCCGCTATTGGATTCACTTGGAGTGAATTTTCTTGACACTTTAAAAGAAAAGGCAACATCAGTTCTAGAAAAGGTTAATTCCTTGATTCACTCAAAAACCTTCTTGGGGCCCGATGATAATTACATCATTATCTTTGTTGTCGATCGTTTCTGGGAAAATGGATGCAAACATTTGATCCTTAGTCATCTTCCTCATACTATCATGAAAGATCCAACGTTTCACAAAACTTGTAATTTCCACATTTTCTCGGGGCTTGCGTGAGACAATGCATATGTGTGCAGCCACGGCCAATCAGACCAGAGCACCATGACATATTATAATGCGAAACCAATCCTCCTTTCCATATAATAACAAAAGGCAAAGAGGGAGACTTTAAGCAACATGCTCTTAAAGCAAACCCTCATCGTATCAACTAAACTCGCCCAAAAAGCAAAAGGAAATGGGACAAGGACAAGAAGGAAAACATTATATTTGTCCAATACCACACACGGTGGTCTCAGTCATCTTTCTTTGACACTCTACCAAAATGAGGGTGGCCAAGTCCTTCCTATGTGGCAACCAAAAAAAAAGGTCCTTCCTTTGACAGACCAAAAAAAAAGTCCTTCCTCTGATGCTGCCCGAAAGTAACAACCACCAAACACACATGATTGTGCATTATTATTCAATTTTTTTTTCCTTATAAACTCATTCATCAATGAGATTATGGTGAGGCTGCTTCATGGAAAAATCCACCTAATAATCATTCTGATGCCTCACGACTCCCTCTCTATATAGAGGTGAGCAGCTCAGGTGTTTACTTTTATTCGTACCCTTCTCTCTCTCTCTCTCTCTCTCTCTCTCTCTCTCTCTCTCTCTCTCTCTCTCTAATTTCTTAAAGGGTTACATCAAACGGTCTTCAGTTGCTGAAGGCCAAATGGGTTCTCCAGGAGAGGATGAGATAGAGAAAGGAGATCAAATGAGAAACAGAAATAAGGGCACAAAAAAGTCAGTGGCAATAATTTTCAGATATGCTGATCGGATTGATGTTGTGCTCATGCTGTTGGGAACATTTGGAGCTGTTGGAGATGGCATGTCCACCAACTGCTTGCTGCTTTTTGCAAGCCGTCTCATGAATAGCTTAGGGTTTGGTCAGACCCAACAAAACAGTGGCCGCTTCATGGATGAAGTAGAACAGGTAAATACAGTCACCATATGTAGAGACACACACCAGTCTCTCTCTCTCTCTCTCTCTCTCTCTCTCCCCGAGTCACTCACAGATTTCTATTTTTGGGTTTTGTGTTCACAGTGCAGCTTAAACTTTGTGTACTTGGGATTAGCAGTAATGATCGTGGCTTTTTTGGGTAAATTTTCTAACCTTTCCTTTTGCTTTGCTTTCCAACGACACGAGGAGTTTTGATTCAAAATGTGCCTGTAGAATTATTCTCCTATGACTACACAATCTAGGAGTTCATCAAAGTTTTGCACTCAAATTGGGAGACACCATGGTCACCAGAGTGGACACGCAAGTATAATTTAAAGAAAAGAAAGAGACTACTTTGGAGGCAGTCTTTGGTGGGTTTTCTTGGGAAACCCTAGAAGGCCTAAAAATTTTCTAGAACTCAAGTTACACATTCAGTAAATTTACACATGCTTCGAAGAATCTTGAAAAAAGGATCAATCTAACTGATGAGAAGTTGCAGAAGGATATTGTTGGAGTAAAACGAGCGAGCGACAGGTACTAAAGATCCGGTACAAGTATTTGGAGGCCATTCTCAGACAAGAGGTTGGCTTCTTTGATTCACAAGAGGCCACTACATCGGAAATCATCAATAGCATTTCAAAGGATACTTGTCTGATTGGTGAAGTCCTTAGTGAAAAGGTACTATATCGATTGACCTAACATAAGGAAAAGATGGGAGCGTTTGCTTTTATAAAAGTTTTCCTCTTTTGATCACTACAATACCTCATGACTATTTTCTGATTCTACATTTTACCCTTTCTAGAAAACGTCTTCGTAGATAGATAATTTCAGTCTTATAGTTCGTATTTCTTTGCATCAGGTTTCAATTCTCTTTTGTTGTTGTCATAAAATGATTACATTTCTATGAAATTTCACTCTTCTTGAAGTATATCTAGTTAGGAATCAAGGGAACGTTTTCTCGGTTTAGGAGAATCGCCTTTTGCGTTGTGTGAAGAAACTGAACAACAAAATAGACCAAAAACTGAAAAGAATTCATGAAAGCTTAGACTTCTGATTCTTTAGTTACAAGGAAATATTTTACAAAAAAATTACATCATCAATAGAAGCAGCTCATTCCTTACCAAAAAAAAAAATAGAAGCAGCTCATTTATTTTATTTCTTTTACCATTTTTCTTCAGATGATAATCTGTCAAATCTTATTGTGCTTTTGTACCAAGAACATACCAACCTTCTTGGCGTGTTTCATGTTAATCCTTTGCTTCAATTTTCTTCAGGTTCCGATATTTCTGATGCATGCGTCGGTTTTCTTCTCGGGCCTCGCATTTTCCACTTACTTCTCTTGGAGGCTGTCCCTGGTGGCCTTCCCGCTGTTGCTTCTATTGATAATTCCGGGAATGATATACGGCAAGTACCTTCTCTTTCTGTCGAAGAAGTGTCAAAAGGAATACGGTCAAGCCAACACTATCATAGAGCAGGCCTTGAGCTCCATCAAAACAGTCTATTCCTTCACTGCCGAGAGACGTATTCTTGAGAGGTACTCTTCCATTTTGGAGAGAACAACAAAGCTAGGAATCAAACAAGGCATAGCCAAAGGTCTGGCTGTGGGAAGTACCGGCCTTTCTTTTGCCATTTGGGCTTTCTTAGCTTGGTACGGAAGCCGCCTGGTCATGTACAAAGGCGAGAGTGGTGGCAGGATTTACGCAGCAGGCATTTCCTTCGTACTTAGTGGATTGTAAGTTAATTTCCTCAGTTACTCACCCAAAATACACTTGCCCAATATATGCATACACTCACAAGTAAAAAGTAAAGTAAGTGCATGTGTGCCTATATCTGTCGGTATGTCTATAATTGATAGTTGTTACACAATCTAGAATCTAGTAGAAAATGGTATCTTTAATTTGTACAGATTGTACCCCAAATAGAATAGAATAGCAAACACATGAATACCTAGATTGTGATAATAAATGAGTTAGAGAATATTCTTTTCATTTTCTCACCTATGACTTTACTGAACTATCATCTCCACAAAACTGATAATTACATAAAAAAAAACCACTTTTCTATTTGATCAATGCTTCCAGCAATTGTTTTTTACTTCACTTAGTTCACTATGCTGCTTGCTTCTTTATCTCAGCATACGCCCGACCACCTTTTAAATTTCACTGAATTGTGAATGCATGAGCCAGTTTAAGTGAAATTTGATCTTGACAAAGCAAAGGATATACATGTACCACTTATCAGATTATAATTTTTTTTTCTGACAAAAAAAACGATTATAATTTTTTTGTGCATTTTTTACAGTATCTCCAAATGTTCTCCACTTTAGCCTGCTTTTATTGCACTTAAAAGCTTTTTCTTGATGAGGTTAGCTAAAGATGAGCATAGAATAATCGTTTGCAAGAGCTTTGTAAATATAGACTAATACAGAATCATGAATAATATGTACTTTTCAACCAAAAAAGAAAGAATAATATGTATTTTAATTTGGACGAAACTCTGTTGATGTTTGCCTTTTATCCTTCATATAGTGAAGCTCCCAAATCTAATATTGCATTAGAAAGCTTAAGCACTTTTAATTTCTTAAAAGGAGTTACTACAGCTACAGCTACAGCTTAAAGGAAATTAAACATATATTACAACATATGTAGAGCCAAATGTGACGTGCCTGTCCTTACTTAACCTGCTTGCCATTAGCTATGCTTTTCAAGTTAAGTCATGAACGACAAAATTTCTTCATTTCAGTTTTGATTACATTGCTAGAGAATCTTTATCTTACATCATCAATTGCCAGAATTGTCGAGTTCAAAAGTATTCGAACTAATGTTTCGGCATCAATGATTTTTCATGAAAGGGGACCCAATGCTTGGCTAATAATGGCAAGCAATATTCTCTCCTTTTAGGGCTGCTTGTTGACAAACTCACTTTAAAGGTCACTCTTTGGAAAAGGCATATATATAAAGACGCTCTAGATGAAACCCTATTTAATGTTTGGACTACAAATCATGCACAATTTGGAAAAAATGACAAAATTTATATCATATCAACTAACGGTTCAAATTTGGATGTTTCTGATCCTTATGATTCAGTGGATAGTATTTCGGAGTACCTATTGCTTTGCCACCGTAAAGGCTAAAGATGATATCATTTTAAGTTTTTACTTGGTTGGATCGATGTAAGCCGTATTGTGCACTCTGGAGTCCCAAATTTTGGCTAAACTAGTAGCAACAATTATTGACTACTGATTTGTTCACACTCGAGAATACTGACGCACGCATAATTTGCAGAACCCTTGTATGCATATCTGCCTATATTGGTTACAAATCTGAAATGGTATATCTTGATGTAGATCCCTCGGGATGGCGCTTCCTGACGTGAAGTACTTCACTGAAGCATCAGTTGCGGCAGCACGAATATTTGAAAGAATAGATCGGGTTCCAGAGATAGACGGTGAAAGTCATAAAGGATGTGTCTTAGATAACATGTCAGGGGAAATAGTCTTTGACCATGTGAAGTTCACATATCCTTCTAGGCCAGACTCAGTCGTCCTTAAGGATTTCAACCTGAAAGTTGAAGCAGGAAAAACCGTCGCCCTTGTCGGAGCGAGCGGGAGTGGCAAGTCCACCGCAATCGCATTGCTGCAGCGGTTCTACGATCCTGATGGAGGAGTCGTGCGTATAGATGGAGCCGATATAAAGACGCTACAGCTAAAATGTATAAGACAGAAGATGGGACTGGTTAGCCAGGAACACGCTTTGTTCGGGGCATCGATAAAGGAGAATATAATGTTTGGGAAGCTGGATGCCACGATGGAAGAAGTCACTACCGCGGCAATCGCTGCGAATGCTCATGACTTCATAAGGCAGCTTCCGGATGGATATGAGACCAAGGTAACTTGAGTGCGTTTTCCAAATAATGCATCATTTTGGTATGCAGTGTAATCATACGAATAGACTAAATCGCATTGAAAATCTACCGTGTTTAAGTTGGTTAGTTCTAGATTTAGCCTACGCAATCAAGAGAGTTTTTTCACGGGGATTAAACTTACAGGTTGGTGAAAGAGGAGCATTCTTATCAGGTGGACAAAAGCAGAGAATTGCCATTGCGAGGGCCATCATAAAGAACCCAGTGATTCTCCTACTAGACGAAGCAACTAGTGCACTCGACTTGGAATCAGAAGGGCTTGTTCAAAATGCCCTTGATCAAGCCTCTTTGGGAAGAACCACACTGGTACTATATTGTTTTTAGTTTTTTGTTCTTGGCTCAATAGGAAATGAATTCGAATCCAGATCATACTGTAGTTGTTTTTATATCTAGATTCACATATCTAAAGATTATATCTCTGTTAATCTTAACACGTGGAGAAGTCATACATGATAACTCTCACTCACTTTATAATTAAGTTAATCATACTGTTCACGATATGATGTGATTCACAACTGGAGTTTCAAATGAAAACGATGAGTTAAAATCGGTTTGTTTCTATGTCACAAATGAGCCCTGATCAGCTGCCAATTTGGCATCCTCAGGTGGTTGCACACAAGCTATCGACTGTGAAAAATGCGGACCTCATTGCCGTGGTCAATGGCGGTCGTATCGTTGAGATAGGCTCCCACAACGATCTGATCGGGAAAAAAGATGGCCACTATGCAAAACTGGCGGAACTACAGAGCCAGTTCAACTGTGATGAACAAGAGCAAGGATCTGATATTCGCATATCCTCTGTCGCGAGAAGCAGCGCGGGCAGGCTGAGCACTTCGAAGTTGAGCCCGGGTATATTTGCTTCGCCTCTACCAGTGTTGGATAGCCCGCAGCCAGTCTCTCACCCTCCGCCGTCCTTTTCTCGGCTCTTATCATATAGTAGTCCAGAATGGAAGCAAAGCCTTACAGGAAGTCTTTCAGCCATGGCCTTTGGGGCAGTCCAACCTGTCTATGCCTTAACCATTGGTGGCATGATATCCGCTTTCTTTGTACAAGATCACGGCGAAATGCGAGAGAGAATCCGAACATACACCTTGATTTTCTCCTCTCTTTCCTTAATTTCGATCTCTGTCAATCTCTTGCAGCACTACAATTTCGCTTACATGGGAGAGCACCTCACAAGGAGAATCCGGTTGCGAATGCTCGAGAAAATCTTAACTTTTGAGCCTGCTTGGTTCGATGAGGAGGAGAACTCGAGTGGAGCATTGTGCTCCAGGCTGAGCAATGAAGCTTCCACGGTCAAGTCTCTCGTAGCCGACAGAGTCTCTCTCCTGGTCCAAACCACTTCCGCAGTCACGATCGCGATGATCATGGGTCTTGTGGTGGCTTGGAAGCTCGCGCTTGTCATGATAGCAGTGCAGCCCCTCACGATCCTATGTTTCTACACCCGCAAAGTCCTGTTATCAAGCTTTTCAGCTAAGTTCGTTAAGGCTCAAAACCAAAGTACTCAAATAGCCGTGGAGGCAGTTTACAATCACAAGATAGTAACTTCCTTTGGGAGCATCCAGAAAGTTCTTGAACTGTTTGATAAAGCTCAAGACGAGCCCCGGAAGGAAGCCAGGAAGAAGTCATGGCTGGCCGGGATTGGCATGGGGTCAGCGCAGTGCCTAACGTTCATGTCGTGGGCTTTAGATTTTTGGTACGGTGGTACATTAGTAGAGAAGGGACAGATATCAGCAGGGGATGTATTCAAGACATTTTTCGTGTTGGTCAGCACCGGCAAAGTCATAGCCGAAGCTGGAAGCATGACATCCGATTTGGCCAAAGGGTCTGCCGCGGTTGCATCAGTGTTCCAAATTCTTGATCGCCAATCGCTTATCCCATGGTCCCGCCAAGTGAGTACATGTTTATCATATCATATGACCCATACTTTCAAATTCAAACAATGAGAAAACACCAAACATTTGACAATGTTTTGATGAAAAAACTTCGTTATCTTTTGTTGGCTGAAACATGATCAGGCAGAGGACGGTGGTAGCGGAACCATACTGCAGCAAGTAACTGGAAAGATAGACCTGAGGAGTGTTGATTTTGCATATCCAAGCAGGCCCAAGAGTCTGATACTGAGGCAATTCTCACTGGAAGCGAAACCGGGCACAAGTGTTGGGCTTGTGGGGAAAAGCGGGTGTGGGAAATCGACCGTGATCGGCTTGATTCAGAGGTTTTACGACGTTGAGAGGGGGTCAGTGAGAGTCGATGGCGTGGACATAAGAGAGGTCGACATCCACTGGTACAGGAAGTACACGGCACTTGTCAGCCAAGAACCGGTCATTTACTCGGGCAGCATACGCGACAACATCGTCTTTGGCAAGCTCGATGCCACCGAAAACGAAGTGGTGGAGGCTGCAAGGGCAGCCAACGCTCACGGATTCATCTCGTGAGCTTTCCCTTCTTCTGTCATGCCCTATTGATAATGACCAAAAACACGGCACTCAATTTGAGCACGTCCAAACCTAATGAAATTAAGATGCTAACAGCTAGATTACATAGGTCAAGCCACTAATTTGACATGCATGCTAATTTGTGGATTAATCGTACCTATCATGCTGGCAATTGTGCAATTTTTGACTAAGTTGGTAATCTAATTGTTCAGGTCTTTGAAGGATGGATATGAGACAGAATGCGGCGAGAGAGGGGTGCAACTATCAGGAGGCCAAAAGCAGAGAATAGCAATTGCAAGGGCCATCATACGGAACCCGACCGTGCTGTTGCTCGATGAGGCGACCAGTGCGCTCGATGTGCAGTCGGAGCAAGTGGTGCAAGAGGCGCTGGACCGGATCATGGTTGGGCGGACCACGATCGTGGTGGCCCACAGGATCAACACGATCAAGGATCTCGACTCGATCGCACTCGTCGCCGACGGCAAGGTGGTTGAGCGGGGGACCTACGCGCAGCTTGTGAACAAGCGAGGCGCTTTCTTCAATCTTGCCAACCGTCAGATTTAGGCATTTGGGTCGTGCTAAAGATGGGGTATATGCAATAACCTAGTGTGTGAGGTTAGTGCCCAGACATATTTTGTATTGCATAAGAGGTGGTGTGTACTAGGCCTTCTGCATGTGAGGAATCTTCAGGCCTTGTGGCAAGTGAGGAGGGGCTGGTGTAGAGGTTACATCGACGACTACAACATAGTCGGATCAGGATCAAAAAGACCGGACTCATCGCAAATAACCGTTGTAATGACGCTTTTAGCGACTGTAATTGAATGATGTGCATATATATATATGTGTGTGTGTGTGTGTGTGTGTGTGTGAAAGCCAGTATAAGCAAGATTTTGAGGTTAGGCATGTGAAGATCCGTGCATTTCGACTGCTAATCTAACCTACCCACGCGGTAAACTGTTGGATATGTAACATAATAATGTGATGTGCGATCTTGGTCGAGGACAAGCTGATGTAAGAAATGGTTACCATCCTAACTTTGTAACTTGTCTTCCTTGCAAAAGATAAGAGAGCAACACCAGGACAAAAGCATATGTCAATGACCCTGAACGAATTGGCGATCTTTGTGGGCAGTGCTTCTCACTCTTGTGAGATTTCTTCTCAGATTCGATGTTCTTGACGTCAAATGAATCCATCAGAAACAGTGATTTTGGAAAGACTAGTGATCTCTAAATTACCTACGGAATTTAAACTGAAAAGGCTCTCACTCGTGAAGGAAGTGATATACAAGGAAAGAGTGGCCTTTTCAGTGATCAAAGAAAACAGAGAGAACATGATCTTGTGTTCATAGAGAAGGTTACTAATTGTAGCTACGCAGAATTCTATCATTCCGTGTCAAAAGGACATGATGTTTTTGCGGTACTGGTGAATGTCAGTAAGTATCGTTTATATTGGTCGAAGGAAAATTTCATTCCTTTATCATAATTAAATATAAGAGGAATATAAAAACCTTTTAAGCAAAGCAAACCCCCAAAAAAATGCAAAATAAAACAAAATCCAAAAAACAAAAGAGTACAACTAGGGATGGGAATGTCCGGGTTGGGCCCGTCCAACACCTAACCCAAGAACTAATCCGCACAGTGTTGGTTCTCAATTTTTGAGATCGAGGACCAACCCTGTTGAGCTTGGACCGAGGACTGAACCAACCCTATGGGTCTGGTCTGGTTCCAAAGTCAACCCGGGACCAATCAATTATTTTTTTTTTCATTTTTTGTATAAGACAAGGTAACAACATAAAATTCACACTTGCTAAAAGCAACGGACCAATTAAACCATAAGAAGTTCAAAATACGTAATATAAACTATGAATTATACAACTTCATATCTTGTTCATTCTTAAATGATTGCTTCAACTTCCGAACACCTAAAAACAAAATAAACAACACACATAATTAAAACTTAACAAGGTATGTTTGTGCAGCTAAGCTGCACTCATGAGGCGAGCAATGAGGCGAGTGAATAGAGGTGAGCGACAAGGCGAGTGAGGCAAGCAAAGAGAGGCGAGCAGTGAGGCAAGCAAACATAGGCAAGCCGGGTGAGGTGAGAGGCCGAGGCGAGCGAGCGAGGCAAAGATGAGAGAAAAGAGTTTCTATTTTTTTTTTGTCGAAGTAGGGCTGGGTTTCTTTATACTTTCTACTTACACGGCAAATTAAACTACTTAAGAAAGAAGAGAACATAAGAAGAGGCACTAGGGTTTAGAGTAGACAAAAGTATATAATATATAAATTATATTATATATAATTATATAATATATACAGGGTTTATCCGGGTTGGACTAATCCTTTGAACTCCCAAGACCAAGGACCAACCCGTTTGGTGCAGGGTTCAGGGATTCTAGGACCAAAGACTGATCCAGACCCCCTGGGAAGCAAACCAGGACCGACCGAATTGGTCTAGTCCAGGGTCAATCTAGGGTTGACCCGGAACCAATGCTCACCCTAAGTACAATTTTCAATTATAAGCATGTTCTCATCCCAAAAGACTATGTCTATCACAGTATCAAAAAATAATTGGCAGCTCATCACCGGAATTGTCAATGATGGGCACACGCTAAGATCTTTTCCTCCAAAAACTCATTACAGGTATGATATGTTTTTCTTTATGATTTGTTTTCTTAAGGTAAATTTTTATTGTCGAAAGCATGAGTTATATAAACATCATAAAGAAAAAGAGTTCCGGTTTGAGCGGTTCCCAGTTCGAGTGGTCCGATTTGTACACTCCTAGAAATAGGAGCTTCTTCAAAGGTTCCGTTTGTTTCACAGAAAATAAATGATTTGGAAAACATTTTCCTAAAGATAATCAACTATATTGCTTAAAATAACAAGTCAACAAAAGATGATTTCAATACTAATAGCAATTTATATTTAAATATTTTCATAGACAATAAAAATATTTTTCGTCTATTCATTTTTATAAGCAACACAAGATATCACTTTTAGAAAAATATTTTCCAAGTCATTTATTTTTTACGAAACAAACACACCATTTCTTTCCCTTTTTTTTATATTTTTTTGTGCTTTTGCCTTTTTCGGAACTTGCCTATATTGTTTGTCTCGCCCTAGCATTCTCTTTCTCACTATCCCGCTTCCATAGGAATTTTTGTGCTGCTATTAAAGGATACAAATTCAATGGCAATTTCAGCTAAATAACAAGAAGAGTGGAAGAGAATATGAGATATTTTTGACAATCTAAGTTAACAAGTTTAATAATTTTTAGGGCTAATATCATCAAAAATCTCAAATTGATATATTCATGCCACATTTATCCTAAATTAATTTTTGTATAACAAAAAATCTCAAACCGGTATATCCGTGATCAAAATCTTAACGTAAAATTAGGCCAAATGTGGCACAAGTGATGAGTGTAACGATTTGGGATTTTTTGTAATACAAAAATTAATTTTGGATAAATATCAATTTGTGTTGATGACATGAATCTCTAATCGCGCCGAACTCGGTTAATATTATATTTGTATGCATTTATTATGACATATTCTCGCTAGAGTGGCACTTAATTGTCACATCAACAATTCTATTTAGAATACTTTTACAAGAAAAACCAATTTAAATAAATAAAATATAATTTAATGGCACGATCGCGTAAAATAAAATCCAAAAATGACGTTGAATGAGTGCGAAAAATTCAAGGACCTCCATGCCAATGTCCCAAATATGAGTCTACATTTCAATCATCTCTTGCAAATGATTACGTTGCAAGAGTTGCATTTTCATAATGGCATTCCAAAAATTAGACGTATCTTTTCAGAAACTATATAAATGAATTCCCAACCATATCATGGGGCTCCAAAAAATTAAAGAATTCTTAATTATCCCCATAATATTGGCGGATACGAAGAAATAAAAGAAAATACGTCTAATGATGATTCAGGATTGAGAACTAGTTGCCGTCCAAACATGTATATCTAAAATAGGGAAAAAAAATAGAACTATGGCACATGGCAAAATTCGTGACACGTGGCACGTCTACTGTCTAATTTTTTTAAGGGACTACTGCAAGAAACTCTCCCTCGACTTTACTCTCCATATCAAATGGAGCAATGCTAGGGTGACTGCTCCGTCATTCTTTTCCCTAAGTAACGGTGCTCTCTTGATCACAGATATTTCGTGGAACTGGACTACTTACTGAACCGATTTTCAGAGAAAATTAAGAGAAATTTCACTTGGTATATATTGTTTTGACGCAACAATAAAGAGAAAAAGAAAGAAACGATGCAGATGCAACCAATACTTTAATTCTTGTAATATTGAGGATGTATTTTCCAACGTAGAAACACTATAAAAAAAACATGTAATTTGCGACGGAAATTTTCCGTCGGAAATTTACGACGAAATTTGCGACGGATTATATTTTCCGTCACAAATTTGCGACGGAATTTGCGACGAATCAAAAATCCGTCGGAAATCAAAAACTGTCGCAAAATCCGTCGCAAATTTGCGACGGAAAAAAGTTCGTCGCTAATTTTCGATGGAATAAAAATCAGTCGCAAAATCCGTCGCAAATTTGCGACGGAAAAAAGTTCGTCGCAAATTTCCGACGGAAAAAAAAAAACCGTCGCTAAATCCGTCGCAAATTTGCAACGAAAAGAACGTCCGTTGCAAATTTGTAATTTATCAGCCCCTGATATTCCAACTCTATCTCTCTCTCGCTCTCTCTCGCTTTTCTCCCTCTTTCATATGTCTGAAATCAGCAAAATCCGCACACGCACATATTAATCTCGATGAAGCTTTTGTACCGGTAAGTATCATAGCTAGCTTCGTGACTATTTATCGTTGGATTGTAATTTCTTTTTTTTATATATGTTTATGTTTGTTTTTTTTTCGTATCTGCATTACCGGTTTAACGACCGGCGATCGGCGACACCTCACCGGCCTTAGGATGAGGCCGAACGGCCACGCCGTTTTGCGACGGAAATAGTTTCCGTCGCAAATTTGGGACGAATAAATGAAAATTCCGTCGCAAATTGGGCTTCCGTCGCAAATTTACGACGGATTCAAGGATCCGTCGCAAATTTGCGACGAATGAATTCTGTTTCCATCGCATATTAAAAATTATTAAAAAATGATTCTTAAGTGATTATTCTTTTTGGGTATGTGTCTAATTGAAGGTCTCGCAATCCAAGTGGACGTTGCAATTCTCATCAAATTGACCAATTTCTCCTACCAATATTTCAATCAAATATTTGGGAAAGTCTTCTTTACATAGCAATTTTTTCTATTTTTGCAATTTCATATTAATTGTTGCGTGAATAACAAAAATTATAATTTCCAAAAATTTATGGTTTTAATTAAGAACAATAGATATGATATTTTAAATATTTTACCATAATTTTTTATTTTAATACAGACACAATGCAAAGAGAAAGGGCTTGGATGTATAATAAGAACTTACCTGGACATCAAGGATTGACAGATGAGTTTTGTACTGGGTTGGAACTATTTTTAAACTTTGCTAGTAGCAAATATGAATTCATGGATAGAAATAAGTTAAGGTGTCCGTGTAAAAAGTGCGGTAATGGTAAATTTCTTGTATGTGATCAAGTTAGAGAACACCTTACTAGATTTGGGTTTACTCCGAACTATTATAATTGGACTTCTCATGGTGAGCCATTTATATCTGATGAAGGATATGGAAGAATTGACCAATTTTCAGTTAGGGAAGAATGTGGCTATTATGAGCAATTGAACCCATACGAGAGGATGGTAATTGATACAGCTAGTTATAATTTTGTCACAGAATCAAATCATGCAAGTACTAGTTTTACTCCTACAAGTGAACAAGTGAGTACTAGTCATGCTTCACAATTGGAAGATATAGGAGTAACGAATTTTGATGAGAATGTCTATAATGAAACTTTTCAATCTAATCAGTTCTGGGATGTGTTGAAAGCAGCAGATGAACCTTTATGGGCAGGTTGTGAGGACCACACTAAGTTATCGGTGACAGCCCGACTATTAAATATCAAGACAAAGCATAATGTGTCTGCGGATTGCTTCAACTCTTTTGTTGAAGTAATGCGGGAATCATTGCCTCGTAATAACATCATGCCAAGTAATTTTTATGATATGAAAAAGCTAGTGAATAACTTAGGTCTTCCGGTTGTAAGGATTGATGTATGTAGTAGGGGTTGTATAATATATTGGAGAGATGATGAAAATGCAGAATCTTGCAAATTCTGTAGCCAACCTAGGTACAAGATTAACAGGAGGCTGGGTCGTAATCAGAAACGTAGACCATGCAAGCAAATGTTTTATCTGCCCTTAATCCCCAGATTACAAAGGCTTTATGCGTCTAAAGCCACTACTGAACACATGACTTGGCATGCAAATCATGAAACAGAAGAGGGTCTAATGTGTCATCCTTCAGATGCAGAGGCATGGCAACATTTTGATAGAACATACCCTGAGTTTGCGATGGAGCCTCGGAACATCAGGTTAGGTATCTGTGCCGATGGATTTGCTCCATTTGAGAAAACAGGAAAAAGTTATTCATGTTGGCTAGTTATCTTAACGCCGTACAATCTTTCACCTGGTATGTGCATGAAGACACCTTATATGTTTTTGACATTGATCGTGACAAGGCCGCAAAATCCGAAAAAGTTGATAGATGTTTATATGCAACCATTGATTGAGGAGTTATGATGGCTATGGGTTGAAGGTATCCCTACGTATGACGTTTGTACCGATCAAACATTGTAATGAAGGCTACCCTTCTTTGGACGATAAATGACTTTCCAGCTTACGGAATGTTATCTAGATGGAGTACAGCTGGGATCTTAGGATGTCTGATATGTTTGGAGAGGTCAAAGTCATTTAGATTAAAACATGGAAAGAAGCCCAGCTATTTTGACTGTCACAGACAATTTTTACCGCCAAGTCATCCTTTCAGAAGGAATAAGAAAGAGTTCATCAAGAATAGGACTGAAAGAATGCGTCCACCATTGAGGTTGACCGGCGATCAAATTTGGGAGTGTGTGCAGGACTTTCCAACTGTTGTTGAGAACCCGCACGGCACGACTTTTGCGTACGGAAGTACACATAAGTGGACAAAACGCAGTATATTTTGGGATCTACCATATTGGAAGGCCCATCTTATTCATCATAATCTTGACGTCATGCACATAGAAAAGAATGTTTTCGACAATGTCATAAATACTGTGATGGATGTCGCCGGAAAAATAAAAGATAATTTGAACGTAAGAAAAGATATGAGAGATATTTGCGATCGGTCAATACTAGCTGTGGATGCAAGCAGCAGGGGACCAAAATCGAAAACAGTTTATAAATTGGATAAGGAGCAGAGGCAAGTTGTTTGTCAATGGTTGAAATCTGTGCGGTTTCCTAATGGATATGCTTTGAACATCGGGAGATGTGCTGATTTGAATGAATGCAAGTTCACAAGTTTGAAGAGTTATAATTGTCACATCCTGATGAAAAGACTAATTCCAATAGCTTTGAAGGAAGTTCTACCGAACTTTATATGGGACGCCATTACAGAGTTAAGCAATTTCCTCCATGATATTTGCTCGACAGTGTTAAAAGTATCGCACATTGAAAAACTAGAGAAAGATATTCCAATTATTCTTTACAACTTAGAAAAGATATTTCCTCCAGCGTTTTTTGATTCGATGGAGCATCTCTTAGTTCACTTGCCTTATGAGGCCAAAGTTGCAGGTCTCGTCCAATTTCGATAGATGTATCCATTTGAGAGGTAATATTTTTTTTTAAATACAGTTCAAATTAGTTTATCATATAATATGTTCCGATAAGCTTCTTTCTATTTCAACTAGATTCTTATATCATTTGAAGAAAAAAGGGAAGAATAAGGCACGTGTTGAAGCTTCAATTTGTAATGTATATATTGTAGAAGAAGTGACAACATTTGCATCATACTATTTTGAGCCGCACGTTCAGTGCAAGAGGCGGAGAGCAGGCAGAAATGATGAGGGCCCCATTGATCCCAATTGTACAGTATTCTCTATTTTCAATTATCTGGGTCGACCAAGCGGCGCATGTCAGTTTTGTTACTTATCAGGTGAAGAATTTCATGCAGCCCATACTTATATTTTACTGAACTGCCCAGAAGTCGAGCCATACTTCAAGTAAGTATAAATTTGCAAATATATGTTTTGTGTGTCAAATATTTGCTAATATTTAAATGGTTTTTAATATTAGGATTTTCCAAACTTCAATGTTTGGACTACAACCGAATGAGTTTGACCGTTTGTGCGATGAACAATTTGCAGCATGGTTCAAGACATATGTAAGTTGCCTATGGACCAAACCAAGTTATTAAAATTATATACATCATTTAGTAAAATATATATTATTGACTTTGCATGTGTAACCTTAGGTTCACAGTAATTATGATGAAATTGGAGGGCAAGGATTGCTATATCATCTGTCATGGAGTCCACAGTTAAGAGTTCGAAGTTAGCCAGCATATTTCATAAATGGATATAATTTTCATACTCAAGAATATGGAATAGGAAAATCCACAATGAATAGCGGTGTGTCTATTCGGTCATCCAATGGTGGCAGTTCAGAAGATGATTTTTATGGCTTGTTGGATGAAATCATAGAGATAGAGTACCCTGGACCATTAATGATACGGGTTGTGTTATTTAAGTGCACGTGATTCGACCCCGTCAAAGGAATGAAGGTGCATACGAAGTTTAATTTGGTTGAAATAAATCACAAGAAAAGGTATATGAAGTATGAACCATTTGTCTTGGCACAACAAGCAATTCAAGTATGTTATGCATCATATCTTAGTTTAAAACGTGATAAAACTGATTGGTGGGCTGTATGTAAAATCAAAGCACGAAGGAAAATCGAGGAACACCGGAAGAATAGAGCCTACCAACAAGAGGAAGTGTGTAACACGGTTGAAATTGAGGAATATAACATACCAACTTTATGAGATCCGTGTGGAGCAATGATAGATGTGGATCCAACTGAAATTTGCGAATTAAATGTACAAGAATGTTCAGAATCTGATTTTCAGACGGATGACGAAGACAAGGACGAAGACTAGGACGAAGACGAAGACGAAGACGAAGAAGAAGACGAGAATGAGGACGAAGACGAAGACGAAGACGAAGACGAAGATTAAAATTTTTGTCACAAAACATTATAGATGTGTAATTATTAATGCGACAAGTGCTATTTTGGTTGTTATCATTATTATTCTTGTTATTATTGTTATTGTGCTTTTTTATTATTGTTATTGTCGATTATTCTTTTTATTTTAATTGATCGTTCGAAATTTTATCCCTAAATGCCTACAAGTCAAATATTATTAACGTGCCCTAACATTTCCGATATTCTAATTTCCATTGCAAAATTTGAGATGCCAAAATTTTAGACTGAAAAAAAGACGTAGTAAATTTAGGACCTAAATAAATGAGATACTAAATTTTAAGGCGAAAAAAAGATGTCACAAATTTACAACGATCATTTAGTATGTGTATATTTGCGATGGACATATTGAGTCCGTCGCAAATTTGCGACGGACTATACTAGTCAGTCGCAAATTTTGCGAGTGAATTTTTACCGTTCGAAATTTACGACGGATAATTTAATCCGTCACAAATTTGTGATGGATATTTATTTCCGTCGCAAATTTGTAGCGGATTTTTTTTTACGTCGCAAATTTGCAACGGATTTTAATTTCCGTTGCGAATTTTTTGATACATGTGGAAAATTTGCGACGAACATAGAAAGTCCGTCGCAAATTTTCCACAGGTATCAAAAAATTTCCGGTCCAAAAATTTGCGACGGATAGGTTGAGTCCGTCGCAAATTTGCGACGGAACTCCGCTGTTCGTCGCAAATTTTGGACCGACAAAAAATTTTCGACAAATTTTCGACAGGAAAAATTCCATCGCAAAATTTGCGACGGACTAAAATGGTCCGTCGCAAATTTGCGACGGACTTTCTATATCCATCGCAAATTTTCGACCGATAAAAAATTTCTGACAAATTTTCGATCGGGAAAATTCCCTCGCAAAATTTGCGACAGACTAAAATGGTCTGTTGCAAATTTGCGACGGACTCAAACTGTCCGTCGTAAATTTGCGACGGACTTTCTATGTCTGTCGCAAATTTTGGAACAACAAAAAATTTCCGACAAATTTTCGACCGGAAAAATTCCCTCGCAAAATTTGCGACAGACTAAAATGGTCCGTCGCAAATTTGCGATAGACCTGTCCATCGCAAATTTGAGACAGACCTCTCCGTCGCAAATTGTCGACTGACAAAAAATTTCCGACAAATTTTCGACCGGGAAAATTTCCTCGCAAAATTTGCGACGGACTCAACCTGTCCGTCGCAAATTTGCGACGGACTTTCTATGTCCGTTGTAAATTTTGGACCGACAAAAAATTTCGGATAAATTTTCGACGGGGAAAATTCCCTCGCAAAATTTGCGACGGACTAAAATGGTCCGTCGCAAATTTGCGATGGAATTTAAAGTGTCCGTCGCAAATTTTCAACCGGAAAAAAATTTCCGACGGATTTTTTTTACGTCACAAATTTGCGACGGATTTTAATTTTCGTCGGAAATTTTTTGTCTGTTGAAAATTTGCGACAGATATAGAAAGTCCGTCGCAAATTTGCGACGAACCTAATTTCCATCGCAAATTTGCGACATTTGTACTATCCCTCCCCCTCCCCCTCCTCCTCCTCCCCCTTCCCCGACGCCGCCCAAGCCCGATCTCTGCAGATCTGCGCAGCTCCCCCGCCGCCGTCGCCGTCGCAGCCATCGCCGTCGCCGCCCAGCCTCGCAGCCGCCCCGCAGCTCCCTCGCCCGTCGCCCGTCGCCCCTCAGCCCCCCAGCTCGTCGCCGGTCACGGGTCAGCCGCCCCGCAGCCCCCGACCTGTGACCGCCCCCCCTCGCCGGTCGCGGGCCAGCCGCCCCGTAGCCCCCCCGCCTATCGCCCGCCCCCTGCCGGTCGCGCCCTCACCCCCGCCCTGCCTCGCCGCATCCGAGCAGCGGCCCGAAGCCTCGCCGCCGCCGACCAGCAGACCGACGCCATCGCCGCCCAGCCTCACCGCCCTCGCCCGCCCGCCAGGAGCCGCCCCACGCCGTCGGCCCACAGCCGCTGCCGTCGCCGTCGCCGCCCACCATCAGCCAGCCGAGGCTCTCGCTGGAGTAGCCCCTGCCCGTTGCCGCCCTCGCCGGAGCATAGCCACCGTCGCCATCCGCCAGCCACCGTCGCCCCGCCGCCGGCGCCGCCGTGCCGCTGCAGCCCAGCCGGCCACCCGCCTCCCAGTTGCCGACCGACGCCGTTGCCGCCGCCCGATGCCGTCGCCGCCGACCGACACCGTCGCCGCCGAGCTCCGCCGTCGTTCGCCCAGTCGTGGCCGGGCACTTGGCCGACTAGTCACCATTTGGGCCCACACCCGCGCCGGGACCGCCACTGTCCGATCGGCCGATTTTTGTTGTCCTTGAACTAAGTAAGCAACTCCCTAAACTCTAGTTAGTATAATTAGGTAATTAGTCAGACTTGTTTAGGGATTATTTAGGATCACTTTTCGTTGACTAAGTTACGGGTCGATTTCAGGATTGCATGTGGCTTTGATCGATGGTCGACCGATTAATTTGTCTATTATGTGGATGATTAAGCGTTAAATGACGATAGGGTGATTGATTAAGCGTTTTCACAGAAAATGCATGAAAATTGAACAATTCTATAAAAAATCATGAAAAATGACGAAAAATTAAAAAAACGGTATATGTTGGCAACAAATATGAAATTTGACCGTAAAAGTTTTTAAAAATTTTTACGAAACTAAAATTTCATAATATCACAAAATAGCAAAAATTAATAGTGACCACCCATTTTGGGTGAAATTTAGATTTTTTAACGTTCCGGGAAAAAAATATTAAAAAATTAAAAATTTTCATAACCTTATAAAATTGCTTAAAATAAATGTGGCCACCCATTGTGAGGGAAATTTTTATTTTTTTGGGTGAAAAAAAAATTTAAAATATAAAATTTCAAAACTGCACAAAATTGCCTAGAAAACATGTGGCCATCAACTTGCAGTGAAATTTAAATTTTTTTAGGTGGCCAAAAAAATTAGAATTTAAAAATTTTCAAAACTTAACGGAATGGCTTATAATACCTATGGTCACCCACTTTTAGTTATATTTAAATTTTTTAACGTGCCCTAAAAATTATTAAAATAAAGAAGGACAAAAATTTTGGAAACTTCCTTACCAAAATTTTTTTTTTTTGGAAACTTCATCTAATAGCTTAGATTACCTGTGGCCACCCAATTTTAGGACTGAAAATTTTTTTTATTTCACGGAAACAATTTTATATTAAAAAATAATAATTTAAATTTCAAAACTTTACGTAATGTCTTAGAATATCGGTGGCCACCAACTTTTAGTGAAATTTTTTTTAGATCCCAAAAAAATTTAACAATAATAACAATTTTTCTCTTACAAAACTTTACAAAATGACTTAGAATACCTGTGGCCACCCACTTTCAATGAAATTTAAATTTTTGTATGTGGTCAAAAAAAATTTAATCAAAATGAATGCGATTCATATAGTGATGTTTGATACCTGTGACCACCCATATCGTGCTCATATATTGATGTTTCATATCAAAATGAATGGGATTCATAGTATATTTGTTCGTAGGAAATTACACGTCATAAACACTCGACATTGGCTCATTTCAAGGAAATATTTTCTCAGTCTTTCCATCAAAATGGTAAGTTTCGTCATGTACATCATTATGTGTCCGTAATACGTGTCAATAGTTCTTTACATATTCGCATAACCTTCCTACTTGTCAGTATAAACGTGGAGGTCACATGCATAGAAGACAAACCTCTTCCTCATCCTCGTCCCTGGCCGTTTCCTCTTCCCTTGTCCCGTCATCTAACCCTCAACTACAATATGGTCTGTCACAATATGGATACGTTGGCCCTTCCTCCAACACTCAACAACATGTTACGGGACTTGGCCACATGCGAATTGAATATCCTCCAGTTCAATCTCCTTTAGCTCCCTCTCCTTCCGTTCCACCGCATTATTCGGCGGAACAATCGAATAATGACGGAAACACAGGTCAAGAAGATAATCGATTCTTCATATGCCCATTTGGAGATTCGTAAGTACTTCATTTTTTTTAGTATATGTAATATTTAGGGCTTTAGATATTGATGTCAACTGAATTATCGATGTTGCACAATATCCGTATGATTGCAGATTCACGGATGCTCCGTCTGTTGTAAGGGAATTGAATAAAATAGTAAGAAACTTTTGGATGGGAGAGTATATTACTTACATAAGTGTTCCACAAGAAGTGAAAGAAATGTGGTGGAATGAGTTCAAGATAAGTTTTATATATTTTATTTTCTCACCAATTAAGTTTGGTGTAGTATATTGATAGTCAAGAATGATGTAAAGGGACCATAACAACTCTGTAGTTTTCGATACCCAAGGGACCAGATATTTTCCCCGACATGAACTTTACAAAATCTATCTATATTTGTCTGGTGCATGGTTATGGATATGTGATCATCATAATAACTTTCAATTTGTGTTTTTATTCATTGCAGCGGAAGTTCAAGTGGGAGGAAACGGAAGACAATGAAGTGAGAAGAATTTTCGATAAGAAAATCGGTGATTTTATGCGAAATGTCATTAATAGAGCGAAGACCAAGTAAGCGAAGCCGTCTTTCATTACAGCTGACAATTGGGCGGCAATTAACAGATTTTGGGCATCTGAACAGAGTCGGCAACTTTGTGAGCAGAATAAGAAGAATCGATCTTCTAGTTCTAGTGATGGGTCAGCCGCATATGCTGGGGGCTCTATCAATATTGCGGAGCATCGCAAACGACTGGTAAGTCTGTTAAATGAGTTATAAGTTAATTTAATTCGATTACTCATGTTTACATTTTGTAGGCACATGAATTGGGGACGGAACCGACATTTGCAGCTACATTTGAACGCACATTTCAAAAGAAAGATAAGACATGGACTGGCGATCGAGCAAAAATTGTTAAGGTATGTAAGGTTATACTTTGGCTTATATGTAAACTATAATGAAAACCGTGAATGCTTTCAATATTTATGGTAGATATATATATAGTGATTTTATTTTCATCTACATTGTTAATGTAGGAAAAATATGATGAACTTTTAATGAGCAGTGCTAGTGGTAGTGATGATTGTCCTGAGTCCAGGCCATCAGGTGATAATATGGCATTATGGATGGAGGCAACGGGTGGGGTGAAAAAAGGAAAAATATTTAGGATGGGATCGTTGTCAAAGATGTACATGCCGAATAATCCTGGAAGTTCATCATCTACTGCGACTGATCGAAGGAGGTCACGACAAGACGAGCAATTGACCCAAGAAGTGGATCGTTTGAAAAATGTACTTGTTCAGAAGGACGAACGAATAAATCACTTGGAACAACAAATGACACTCGTTATGCAACACCTTAACCTCAATCGCTATAACGATCCTCCTGTACCTCCAGCCAATCTAATAGGTCATGGGCACAATGATGACCAACACATTGATGCCGAGAATGCTGATGATGATGATGATGATTTTCTCTAGACTTTCTAGTTAAAATTCTCAAAATCGGAGGTAAGCTTGCTTCATAATCTTGGTTTTTCATAATTTCACTCATATTCATATGTAAGAACATTTATGTTCGTCCTGAAACATTTTTTTGTTAACTCTCCTGTTATTTTATACCTAGTTCCACATCCATGCATAAACGCTTCTTTTATATTCTGGACTGATTTATGTATCGACATTTCCTCAGGTCTCGACAAAAGTGACTACTTTTGGTGTCCTGCCATCGTACCAAAGCTGCGTCTTCTTGTGTATGGTTTTTCTGCGTCTTATATGATTATCTCGCCTCTTAGTTCATGTTTTGAATGTATTGTAAGATTGGATATCAAATAGCATCATGTCAGACTCTGCAACTTTCCTTCAGTTATTTGTTTCAATTATATGTCATTGTGGCTGGTTTGTCAGAATCTATGATTTGTTCGTTTTTCTGTTTTAATTATATGTCATTGTCTCCTTTGTTTGATATGAACAATAATTTATGGCTGAAATGATATAAAAATAGCGACGAATATTTTAAGTCGAATTTTGTGATCATTACAGTTCGTCGCTAATTTGCGACGAATACATTTTGTAACGAATTTTGCGACGAAATTTCCGACCAATTTTGCGACGAATTTTCCGACGAAATTTGCGACGGATTGCGATTGTCGCAAATTTGCAACGGATTGTATTCATGGCTAATTTGCGACGAATTTAGCGACAAATTTATTTTCGTCGCAATTTTGCGATGAACTTTTAAATTTTCCGTCGCAAAAATTTGCGACGACCTAGTAGCGACGGAATTTTTTCCGTCGCAAAATTCATCGCAAATTCGATTTGCGACGGATTTTTCTAAATTTTCTGTCGCAAATTTCGTCGCTAATCCGATGTCTTTTTGTAGTGAAAGAATGATATTTCTTACATTTCGCTTTTCTTTTATTGTTGCATCGGCATCAGAACCATCAATGGCGGGTAAAAGATTTTACTTTTCTCGTGAAAACCGGTGAAGTAAAGTAGGCCTCAACTCTCTTTTCTTGTCATTTTTCTCTCCTCGCACACAGTAGCGTAGCACGATAAGAGCGAGAGCCACCCGAATGACCGAGCCATCGTTCAACGCCACAGCCCGACCTGACGTCGACGCCGACACCCTCGCCCTCACCTCACCACCGTGCCCCCCTCCCCGCATCCCTATCTCTACTTGTGTCGAGATCGTTTGTGACTCGCGATTGGCAGAGGCTGTGTGAGGTCGGCCTCGAGCCCCCTCGAGCTCACAATGGCCTCGGCGGATCCGCAAGCCGGCAAGCTCCGCCGCGGAGCTTGGACATGGCCACATGGAGCTCTCAATTCGCCCTTTGACCCGGCACGGAGATTGCCGCCGGCCTCGAATCTGAGGTCAACGACGGCCTTAGAAGGAGTAACAGCTGCTAGCCTGGCGGAACGGGGGGAAATGTGGTGGGGGGTACGTCGGACTAAGCAAGTCTCGCATGTTGGGCGATGGTGGAATTTTTAAAATGAGGATAGTTTGGTAAATAAAACGACAGTTTGGTCAATTACGTAGTGTGGATTGATAAATGTAGGTTTTATAATGCGACTAAAGTATTTGATATGGAGAGCAAATGCGAAATTTTTTAATTTTGGAAATCTTTTATTTTTTTAAAAAAAATTGTACGAATGGAATGTTAATTAGCCCTAGTTGAGTAAGATAATGCACAACCAAACAATTCTGGCAACTATATATGTGCATCGTCCACGTCATTTCTATATACATAAATCATGTTGGCCTCTCTGTGGCCGAAGACCAAGAACTAGTCGTCGACCTTCAGGTCGTATAGTATTCAGTGAGCTTAGGCAGAAAATATTAGACTTTGCGTATATATACACACAAGTTTAATATTTTACTCTTTTGTTCCCCGTTATCTTGGGCTCTTGCAATTATTGAAATTATTTTTCTTTATTCAAATCGCTCGCAACCTCTCTGGCGTTCTAATTATCTTCTGAATCCTTTTTTGAAAGAACATAAAATCTCAAGTATCTTTCATGAATTTGTAGTGATCTTCTAAGAGTCGTTTTCACTCAATGAATTACGTACGTTTTGATCCTGTCTTTTCGTCCGTATTGCGTTTTACCTTATGCTAGTCTTAACGAAGAATCAGTTGACCCCCAACGTTTTACCACCTGTCCAACTTGTTATATATTTTCGACCAAAAAAAAACTTGTTATATATAATCTTTAGCACAAATGAAATGGTCATGAAGAATTAGTTGACCGCCCACGTTTTTCCACCTATCCAACTAGTTATATATAATCGGGAAAATAACACAAATGATCCTTGAACTTTGGTTTAATGTGCAATATGATTCCTGAACTTTGAGTACGTGATCAAATTAGTTACTGGACTATATGAAAATGTTCAACGTTATCTTTCCATTAAGTTTAGGAATAATATGGAATATTTTCATATAGTTCAGGGATTAATTTGAATATGTACCAAAAGCTCATGAACCACATCGAACAAATTAAAAGTTCAGGGACTACATTGCCAATTTGGGCTAAAGTTCATGGACTCCCTTGCTCATTTTTAATATTTTACTCTTGTTTTCCAGTTATCTTGGGGCTCTCGTAATTACTAAATTATTTTTCTCTATTTTACTCGCTCACAACCTCTCTCACGTTCTAATTATATTCTAAATCCTTTTGTGAAAGAACATAAAATCTCAAGTATCTTTCATGAATTTGTAGTGATCTTGTAAAAGTCATTTTCACCGGATAAATTACATATGTTTTGTCCTTTTCTTTTAGTCCGTATTGCATTTTACCTTATGCTAGTCTTAATGAAGAATTAGTTTTTTTAAGGATTAGTACCACAAAAAATTCCAACATGCGATAAATTTACCAAAAACTAATGTTTTTACCATAAAAAATCTCAAATTGATACACCATTTACACTCCGTTAAATTTTACCGTCAAATTGATGAGTTGGATAATGCATAGCAATTGGCAGGTGTACCAGTTTAGGATTTTACCCCTCTATTTGTCACCGATTTACCAATTTATGCTTTTTCATAGTATTGACCCAATTTAACGGATGATAAATTTGTTACAAATATACTAGTTTGAGATTTTTTATGGTCAAAAAACTAATTTAGGGTAAATTTATTATATGTGTACCAGTTTGAAGTTTTTTGTAGTATTAACCTTGTTTTTTTTAATCAAGAATTAGTTGACTGCCAACATTTTTCCACCTAGCCAACTTCTTGTCATCAAGAATTAGTTGACCTCCCACGTTTTTCCACCTATCCAACTTGTTATGTATAATCTCTAGCACAAAAGAAATCGTCATACATAATCTCTCTCTCTCTCTCTCTCTCACTCAGAGCATGGCCGCAATCTCTTCGGAACCCATCTCCTTGTCGAAGTACCCACCATTACCGATCGACCTCCAGTTCGACCTCGACGAGGTCTTGACCGATCTGGCATGCTGTTCCAGCCTCCAACACAACATGGACGTATCGGACTCGTCGCTCTCGGCCATGCCAACGGCGACCTCCGCAACCGGAGCCTGCCCGATTTGCATGGAGGCCTTCTGTGGCGACGACAAGCAAGCCTCCTGCGGCCACGTCTACCACGAACCCTGCATCGCCACGTGGCTCTCGCTCGGTGGCTCCTGCCCTTTGTGCCGCTGCGACATTATCTCCTCCACCTCCGAAACCTAAAATGTGAGGTCGGCATACTTTTTGACTCCCGTTTCGAACACCGATCTTCTGTTTTTTAAAGTTTTTCTTCCGGAACACCAGTTTCCAAATTTATGTATTTATTTTGATATCAATTGATGGTCCTTAGGTGAGTTTTGTGGGCTTGGCCAATTTGCTATGATGATAAAACTGTCGACAAGAGAAAACTACCGATTACTCAAAATAGGAAAAATTACTCAAACTCATTTAAGAAACGCACGTGGAGCCGCTCGAGTGCTTTTTCTCAAATGAGAACGTGCACAGGAGAAATTGCTCGATGAGTCATAAACCTATTGTTATATTCCCTACCTTGAAACGTTGTGCGCTTCTTTAGGCCCTTTAATTTAATTAAGGTCCCTGACAAAAGTTCCTCTATGGTGTCATATAAAACTATCTCAAAGCACCAGAGAAGGGGCCTAGGCCATATGTATCGTCATTGAACTTTTCCTCCTTCCAATTCATGGCAGTCCCTTCATGCTCTCATCCTGATGTAGTCTCAAGTAAAATGCTGCCAATTCAGTTATAAATTTTTATACGAAATTTCAATACAGCCATTCTGACAAATTTTTCCAAAAATTATTGATGTAGCGTTATGTCATGTAGGACAATTGGCGATGACATGATCGCCACATCAGCGATTAATTTCTCGTAAAAGCTTAGGATTAAATTAGCAAACTTGAAAAGTTTAGGACTAATTGGGTAATTCTCCATCTTCATGAATGTTTAGTATTTGTAGCATTTTCTCAGCTTGTCCTTCATAGATTTACATCTTTAGGCATTCAAGAGAGGCGATTATGGGCAAGTCGCCGGCTTGGCCGAGCTTGAAAATTATTGTGTATTAAGTTCAATAATTTTAGCAAATAAAGAAGAAGTTTCATGGAATCTTTCTGCCGTGGATTTTGAACTGTCTTGGTCTTCTTTCTTATCAACTTCCAATAATACATGGCTGAAAATTTATGATGAAGACTCGGATAAGGCACAAGTTGGATGCGAACTTCTCTCCATCACTATCAAAATTAAACACGTAGAGATGGTCCATGCTTATCACGACGTATCGGAATCTACATATAAAGGAGAGCCTCATGAGGCATAATATTTGAGTAAAATATTAGATACTCTTACTTGTTAATCACTGTAATTAAAGAAAATTTGGCACTTTCAATGTCGCGTGTCATGCATAATCAGTATTGAAAATAAAAATATTTCTTTAACAGATATAATTAATAAATATTCGAAAATACTCGTTAACAAGATTCATTTTAGAAAAAAAGAAAGTAATTAAGACCCATCACTTCCGCCAACGCAAACCAACTATGATTTCGCTAGCCAGCTGCCGTTTAGTCGAATGCTTGATAGCGCAACTAGATAGCGCTCGATAATTATTGGAGACTTGCCATAGTCAACATTCAGAACACGACAAAGGGTGTGCATTAAAGTCAAATTGCAAGTTGCCATCTAATCCAAAAACATACTTAATTTCGCGAATAAAAACACTAAAAATATTATAACTTTCATACGACACTCATTTAATAATCGTAATTTTTTTTTCGCTCCCTTGATTATATGAAAAAATCATTCATTTGAGTATTGCTTCTAGCAAATCGATCTACGATGATTTTTTAATTAATTTTTTAGGAAAAATTTCAAATAAGAATCCGAAGTGTCCTCACTTTCTCAAATAAGGACCTGAAATGAATATTATTTCAAAATAAGGGCATGAAGTGGTCAAGTGAGTCTCAAAAAAGGACTTGACCTCACCAGCTAGTAAGGGCATTTTCGTCTTTTATTTTTTTCCTTTTTTTGCTTTCTTTTTTTCCTTTTCTATTTGTTTCCATAAAAAACAAACTCAAAAAAGAAAAAAAAGGCTAAAGTTAAAATTACAAAAAGAAGAAGAAGAAAGAAACACAAGGCTGCCGGCCATCACCGCCACTCCACCGATGATGGCCGGCACCAAAAAATACAAGCGGAAGGGCTAGTAATTTTTCTTTTTTCCTTTTAAAAAAAACTTTTATTTTTTTAATTTTTAATCTAGTTTAATTAAAATTTAGGTTAGAATTGTTTTTCGATGAAAATGCCCTTGATCGGTTGGAATAGTTGGCCAGTCGGCAAAGTTAGGCCCTTATTTGAAACTATTATAGCCACTTCATACTCTTATTTGAGAAATTAAAGACACTTCATATCATTATTGAGAATATTTTCAATTTTTTATTCCGAAATGGATTTTTTAAAAATAATTTACGTCCAACATGGGAATTTTTGTCCAGCATGGCTAAACTTCGTTCCCTCTTTTTCTCTCTTTCTCTCTCTCAACTCTTCCTCTTTGAAACTTATAGACCCATAGAATTGCAAGAATAAACAAGTCGAAGTGAGTTCTCTCTCTCTAAAAAATTAACGCTTTGTCTTCTCCTTTACTCTCGAACACGCGCGCGCTCTCTCTTTACCATGGTAGTCGAAAGAGTTATGGCACAACAAAGTTTGTCGCGCAAGTGGCAGCTTGTTGTGCAAGTGGTTGTTCTTCGCTTTAGTGGTTTTTCGTCGCAATTGGCCATTCTTGAGGTCTTCTGTCAACCTGTAGTGAACTTTTTGGCTACAAAATAGTGTAGTTTAGTTGAGTCGTTAGTTAAAGTAGTGTTTTACTTGATTTTGACGTCGATCCTCATTTAATTAATAGTATTATGAGATTGTCGACTTGTATAGCTATGTTGTTTATTTTGGGCATTCCCATGCAAGTGATGCAATCTTTTTTTCGAGTTTGTAAACTCATATTTCGAAAGCAAAATGGATTATATATAGTATGAATTATAAAATGGCAATTTTGTTGCATAAAAGTCTTAATTGGGCATGTACTACCTTTCGATTATTTATAAATGGTTAGAGAAACATTTTATGAAAGGCATTACGAAGTTATACATATCGATTTGTGAATTTGGTTTATGACTCATGAAATGTCTTCCGTTTGTTGAACAGGCTGAAAGATTAT
Organism: Syzygium malaccense; assembly: GCA_031216405.1. Lineage (NCBI taxonomy): Eukaryota > Viridiplantae > Streptophyta > Magnoliopsida > Myrtales > Myrtaceae > Syzygium > Syzygium malaccense. Next base: position 7,170,627 of record CM062255.1, read on the forward strand.
ATTATTTGGTTTGTTACACCAATTGTAATATGGACTAGTTAAGAACTAAGTGCTACATGGCGATGCAAGTCTCGTGAAAGCCATCTCTAGGGCCTTGTAGTCAAGGGCTAAGTGCTACATGGTGACACGAGTCTCGTGAAAGCCACTTCCTCTAGGGCCTTATACTATTGATATGTGTTAGTCAACGACTAAGTGTTACACGGTAATGCAAGTCTCGTGGGAGCCACCACTAGGGCATTATATTGATATAGGTTGGTCAATGAATAAGTGGTGCACGATAAAATAAGTTTCATGGGAGCCAACTCTATAGCCTTGATTTGGATATTGAACATGGAATTGATTGGTGATATGCGATTTGAGATTGGTCAATGAAATGGACCATTAACTTGTAATTTGATGAGATTGATCAACGGACTTAACCATTGATATTTGAATTGTGGTGGTAGATTAGATGAGTTTTTCTAATTTGTATAAACTTTGTTAAAATGATACAACTCATATTTGATTTGATATGTATATTATATCTTGGGTTTAGAGTATGAGTTGCTGGTATTGGTTTATTTATATGCATAGTGATTGTTTGATTTGCTTAGAAGAAATGTACTATTAACTGAGCCGTCGATACTCACACCATTCGTCTTGAATGCTTTTCAAGTTCTTCAATTAGCAGCAAATAAAACGAAAGCGTTTGCGCTATTGCCAAGGCATTTTGATAGACAAATTTTTTTTGGCTAGGAGCTTAGTTAGTTGTATATTTCTGAGCTGCATATGATTAAGATGAGTTTGCTGGGTTTAATTATTAGTTAGAGATGTACATATTCTTTTGATGGATTATAGAAAGTCTGATGTTATAACAAACATGCTAATTTATTAGATATATATTTTGATAATAGCTTGTTGATTTTTGTTTGAGGTTGCGTCCTTCGAGTGGAATGACGGCCTTGTCATTCCCCATTCTTGTTAGTTTCGGGGTGTGACACATCAACCTCAAGTGGACACCATTAATTGGAGCGTTGGGGAACTTCCATCATAAGAACCCAAAGTATTTCAAACCTCACAAAATCATGCAAACCGGTTTGGGCCAAGGCCGCCAGCACAGGCTAGAGGCCCAAATCGAACCGATCGACATAGCTTGCAAGGCTTTTCACGAACCATCAAGTAGTCTGACCTCCGTAATCATGTTCGGGGTTATCAAAAGAAGTTATCTTCTCTATGCTTATTCGATTTCGATTTTGGTTTAACTTATTCGCGTTACAACTCTCATAAAGTCTGGCGCTACAGATGTACTGAGAAATGAGTGAATGTCTCTTCACAATCGCCAGATGGGCAGGCCCCATCCAAGCTAACCAGGCTCGAATTCGATCTGTTTGAGAACGGGCACTTCTTCCGACTGCCATGGTAATTAAAGAATCTTGTCTTACGTTGACGATTAGCGATGACCAATGTTAATAATTTGAGGTGATGCGATTGTCGGAGACTTTCAGGGGCCATCAGAATGCAGAAGTCCAGCAAGCGGGGCGGTAGGAATTTGCCCTTTCCGTCGTTTACGAGCACTCCATCACTTTAAATCCGCGGAGAGCTATGCGGCGTGGATCCTCCGTGCGGTACACTGAATCACGAATCTCTCTCTAATTCTCATTTTATCTTCCACTCCAAGCTCCCTCGACTGCGAAATAACTGTGAGTCGAGGGCGGCTCCATTTTCATCTAACTTTTTTTGCTTTTTTCTTAGCTCATTGCCGATGCTCTTCTTCGCTCGCTCGGCACATTTTCCGCTTTCGTCAGTAGGAATCGAACCCGCTTCTTCAGATCCTCCAAATTAGAAAGTTCGACAGAATCAAGGAAGACTACGGTGCGTTCCTACTGTCCTGGAAACGATGATACGACTTCTGAACTTTGGAAGCTCTCATCTTCCGATCTGAATCTAGATCCGAAAGCTCTCATCTCTCGATTTAAATCTAGATCTGGGAGTTCCTTAAAAGTATTTATGTGCTTGCCCAACTTCTCTTGATATAGATTTAGATCCGGGAGCTTGTTCAACCTATTTTGGTGTCTCTTACGATGATGGTATCGAGGACGCTAAACTTAGGCACGCACCATTCGCTAGGCAAACCGCAACTATTGGATAAGGAAATCGCGGTGTGTGCTTATCATTAATAACGATGTGAGAATCGGTGATCGGCCGTCGTTTGTTTAGTTTCGATGTTGAGACAGTCCATTCCCGCAGGACGAAAGCATGCTTATTACAGCGGTTTGTGCTTTGTTGTTCTATTTTATCGTTTGAGATTTGTTTTATTTTAAACATCTCATTAATCATCTTGAGGTACGAATAAAATATCTACTTTCGACCAAAAAGAAAAAAAAAATATCACAGCATCGAATCACGATGGATCATCCCTCGTGCGAAATAAATGATGGTAATGTCATTCTTATGCGTATCCGGTCCCTCTTCTCACCCCATTCGACGTCCGACAACAAAACCTGATCACGTACCAGTCGACCATCGACCATCAACCATACCGACCCGGCTCGCACGCTTGATCGCGAATTCCCACGCGTCGAAAGAGCGAAAACCCCTCATCCCGACGCCGAGACCGAGCCCGACAGACGGCTCGAACACGTCAAAAAGCCTCCCGAGCAAGAACAGGAACAAAAAAGCGGAATCCGACATATTCTCTGATCATGTTCCCTCGAGGTAGGAAAGAACCAGGAAAGGAAACGTGCGCGCTCATGTTGATCGATCCGTCTTTGGCTCTTCCGCCAACGCAAAGGTCGGATTGCCGCTACGTTTGCCTGTCGCGAAGCCGGGGCCCGCGACGGCTACTGGGCGACTCTCGAAACAGGAAGTCTCGCCTCGTGCAAGAAAAAGCAGCCGGGACGGACGGGCGGACGAGCGCACGGGTCGTCAGTGGCGGCGGGATCTTTGTCAAAAAAGGGTCGTCACGTTGCTGAATATATTTCTATTAGGGTTGCTCTTTTTAGCGAAACACGAATGACTTGAAAGGACTTTATTTCGCGCTTTTCCAGATTTGAGGTGCTCGACGGTAGATAATAATCCGATCTCAAGCTCTAAAAACTCGAGGAAAACGGAATTAAACGTTAAAAATAAGAGGGAAAAAAATCATCAAGATGCTTAAATTATACCCGTTGTAACGTGTTTACTCTGAACTTTTTGCTATGTTGATTGCTACACATTTATCCTAAAAATTTTATTGCGACGTAAAAAATCCTAAACTTATATCTATGTAGCACGATTACACTCCATCAAGGTTCCGTGAGCTGATTTTTCAATTAAAATAACGTCATTTTTATTTCACTTAAATCACATGAATGTCATATCAACACCGTTTGTCTTTCGACATCCGTGTAGGTAGATTTTTAACAGTACTCGTTGAATGAACCTTAAAAGAGGGTAATTGTGTCACACAGGTACAAGTTTTGGATTCTTTATGTCACAGAAAAAGGTTTGAGGTAAGTATGTCATGGTAGACATAATTTGAAGTCTTTGGTATGCCTTTCGAGACAATACTGAATGAAGTATCACTATGCACTATTTTGTGTTATAGATTTGGGTGGTATTATAGTAGAGTGGACATTTTGATAGCATTAAACTACATTTGTTACATGATACTGCTAAAATAAGAGTGACGTTCAAACCAGTCCCTTCTGAATTCGAAATTTTGGAACTCACGAGGTCGAATGTTTGATAAAATCTTCTTTTTGTAGACGTATGTGACAATAAGTTGGGGTTGGCACCGCAGACAACCCCAACTCGTTGAGGAACATCAAACAACTTATCCGTACCTACAACGAAACCACAAATGCAATGTGAGAATCGATGTGAGGCACATTACTATTGGACATGATTGCAATGGACTTGATCGCTTGAATCACGTTGCGGTTGGCGTTGGCACCACGACCCTGCCACTTATCGGGCGACGAGTTGAGGAACTCGCCGAAGGCGCCGTTCGGCTTGGAGATGACAGTGGAGAGGCTGTCGTTGATGAGGAGGATTTTGTAAGACCTGCTGACGCGGACGAGGCCGTTGTCGTTGAATCCTAAGACTTATTACGAAAGTGCAATTGAATTCTAAAACTTAAAAAAAAAAGCAATAAAGTTTTTTCCTAAAACTTGTTAAATTGATCTAATAAAGTCGTTCAGTTGATTATACTATTTGAGAATTTTAGGACTCGATTGCACTTTCACGATAAATTTTAAGACTGGATTATACTTTTTGAAAGTTTTAAGACTCATATGCATTTTTTTGATAAGTTTTAGGACTTTCAATACATTTATCCTAAAAATTTGTTACTCGCTATACTTTATGCTCAATGGATAACTAACCCCAAACATTATCCAAGCAAAGCGCTGGCCAAGTAATTACCCCATCAATTTGTCATGAATTTTTTATAAAAGAATAATTTTACATCTTTTAAAAGAGAAATAGTCATCATTTAAAATAATGGAAAATAGCGGAGCCACAGGTGGCACGAGCGCAACCGCTATATACCCCATTCCCCCCCACGCAAAGAACCAGAACCGCCCACAAACGACGTCGCTCCATCTCCCTCCGTTTTGCACCTATAAATACGAAGCCACCGATTCCCCTGGCCTTTCGCCAACTGGGTGCCACGAGAGCGAACGTTTGATCCGAAAAAGCTCCCCGAGTCCGAACGACAATGGCGAAGCAGAGCGGCAATGGCGCCTTCGAGGTCGCCAAGGTCTCCACCCTCAACTGCATCGACGTCTCCTCCTCCGACGTCCGCCAGTCCGTCGCCCTCCTCAAGCAGGTCCTCCTCGATGACTCGCGGCGGCTCTCGTCGAGGCGTCGCCGGTTTCGATTTCGATTTCGACTTCGACGGACTGATTCCGAGCTCGGCGTGTCTCTTTTGTGTGTTTGCGCGCAGGCGTGCTTGGATTGTGGATTCTTCTACGTGACGAACCACGGGATGAGCCGCGAGTTCATGGAGGAGGTCTTCGAGCAGAGCAGGCGGTTCTTCGATCTGCCGGCGGCGGAGAAGATGAAGCTCCTGAGGAACGAGAAGCACCGGGGCTACACTCCGCTGCTCGACGAGCTCCTGGATCCTGGAAATCAGCTCCACGGTTCGGTCCTCTCTCCAAACGTCTGTTCGTTCAGTATTTCCCTGCGTGCGTGTCGCGCGGGCGGGCGGTACATGTGTTCGCGCGCTGTAGCGCACGCGCGTCGCTGTCTGTGATCTGTACCGGGAAAGAATTCTTCAGGTGTGTTAGAGAATCGGTTTTAGCGAGGTCTGCTGCCGGAACCGAAATCTTGTTACTGAAAAATTGATAGGAGAAAAGATCGGTATCGAGAAAATCTAGACGCGAGCTTTTCAGAGCTAGAAAGGCCATGAGTCGTTTATGAAGAGCTTGTTCAGTGAATAAGAACACAGATAGATGTGAGTCGTGACTGAAAGCGGAAATTAGACGAAAGCATGTGGGCAAAAGTGTATTTATGGTTGTTTCTTTAAAAACATGTCCCTGCACATCGATTAGTGGAGGGTTGACTTGTAGCATTGTCCTGATTTTTCGGGCAGATGTTAACCGATAACTTTGATGTCCTGTTATATGTCAGTAGGAGATTACAAAGAGGGGTATTATATTGGTGTGGAAGTTCCCGAGGATGATCCTGAAGCACAAAAACCCTTTTACGGGCCGAATGTTTGGCCTGCTTCTGGTGAGAGATCAATAGGATGGATTATTGGTTATCAGGTACTGCAGACATGTCAGTTATGCTTCAACAGATATTCTTCTTCCTTTCTTTGCTAGAAATATTGCCTGGATGGAGACAAACTATGGAGAAGTATCACCAAAAGGCATTGTAAGTCTTACAAACTTATAATACCCACAATATAGATAATTTGCATCTTCTTTATTCTGTTGTTTTGTTGTAAAATCAGCCACTTATATTTTCTAATGTTTGATGTGCATTTAGGGAGGTAGCAAAGTCAGTGGCAAGGATCATAGCACTTGCACTTGATCTGGAAGTTGATTTCTTTGATAAGCCAGAAATGCTGGGCAAGCCTATTGCCACATTGCGTTTACTACACTATGGAGGTGAAATTTCATTTTATGGTCTCTGCAGCTGAACAAGATAATTTTCGTTTAAGTTATACTGAAATTTAAATTGTAATGTAGGAGAAGTTTCTAATCCCTCACAAGGAATCTACGGAGCAGGAGCTCATTCTGACTATGGTTTAATTACCCTATTGGCAACAGATGATGTGTTAGGTCTACAAGTATGAAGCATGCTAAAAGATATTATATTAATCATGTTCTGTGCTCCAACTATCTCATTTGCTTATTTTCAGTGGATCCTATCGTGTTTTGTAGATATGCAGGGATAAGGATGCAAGTCCTCGTGTTTGGGAATATGTAGCACCAGTCAAAGGGTAGGTCATTGTAAACTCTGCTGAAAAAGATTGAGGTTCCAGTTTTTCCGTGTTTTCAGTTATATTCTCTTTATGATACATTGATTTTACCAATTCCTTTTCTGTGAATAAGATAGGAGATCTTCCAGTTGTGTATGTAATACGTCGTCATGCCATATTTTTATCAACTCTTCCTCTTTTTCATACCAAGCAATTTCAGTGTTTGCCCATATTGTCTACAATCTCATCAAAGGTTCTTTATGTCTTGGTAAAATTAGGTCATGGTATTGGCTTGAAGTCATACAAATCCCAAATAAACCTCGACATATGCATTTTCTAAAATCACATGGTTCTTGATGAACCATAAGTCAAAGTTTTCCTGCTTGTATTGGTGTTTATTCCTTTCAAGGAAACTTCTTTGCATGGCATCGGAGCCTGCTAAGCTCAATAAGGTTAATTGACCTTGAAGTTTAGGTATGGAAGAGATCGCAGAAAAGCGCTTATTATTTTCTATGAAAAATGACAAGTTTGGTCATTGACTTGTTGCTGGCAGAGCTTTCATTGTAAATCTTGGTGATATGCTGGAGCGGTGGAGCAACTGTATCTTCAAGTAAGGACATCTCTCATCTTTAAAATTAACTTAAAATGCATTTGCATGTCAGGTGTGGCATAAGTATACTGCTAGGAGCTAGGAGCGGCTCAAGACTGAGTGAGTGCCACATTTAGCTGGTCTAAAATCATACGTCTTGTCTGGGTTCTGAAAAATCACTTTCATCTTCCTGGTGTGCAAATATATATAGGTGCACTGTATACTTGATTAAGATAGAGGTTGGTCTCGAGAAAAAAAATGCTATGCCCTTATCTTTGGCCATGTTTTCTCCTATATGCCAGTTTTACAGATATAGCTAGTTTTATAAAACCCAATGTGTGGATAGTCTTTTTTTCATGTGTTTGTGATCTGAGTAAAGCAGTTGTCTACCTGTATTTTTTTTCCCACCAACGTTCTCTGTGTTCAAGGAAGTAAAGACGGTAGTCAAGTCAGATTCAAAACCATCTAGAGGTTTCTAAGAACATTCTATTTTCTCCATGCTTATTTCATGGCCATATCATAATTCATGAAATGAGCATGAGACCCACCACCAGAAAGCTTCACAGAAAATTGGGTTTTACCGAATGCTTATCTCATGACCGTGTCATATTTCCTCCAGTGAACATGTTCAGAACTCTTTCCTCAACTTGCTTTTATGTTCTTTCTACATGTTTTATTTCCTTTACTGATGCCCTTTACTTTTGCTTTTGTCAGGTCCACGTTGCACAGAGTACTAGGAAATGGCCAGCAGAGATATTCCGTAAATCTCCTGCCTTATCTCAGGCTTTGAAGGCCTCTTTAAGCGTTTAACAATTTCCTCCAGAGAGTGAATCTTGCTGTTTATCTGATTTTGGAATAAGTTATTTACAAAGATTTCTTAAATAACTCACCTTTTTCCCCCTGCTGAAAGCAAACAATGGGTTGTTGTCATATTGGGAAAAACTAAGTGGTAAAGATCCTGTTTCTATAACACTTTGATAAGTCAGTTTGAGCTCAACTCACTGTCATTGTTCAACCTATATATAGCAATTATCACTTCCTTGTAAAGGCCATGTTCTTTGACTTCATATTCGTTACCATTACTTGGCAGTCTGCTGTACTTTTCTGTGCAATAGAAGATTTGTGCTTCTTTGTTTTTTTTTTTTTTTTTTTTTGTGGGGGGGGGGGGGGGGGGGGTTGTGTTGATGCGGAGATCCAATGTTTTCTCAAAAATCAGGGGTCGCCCATTTCTTAATAACTCTGTTCTTTATGCAGATCGCGTATTTTGTAGAACCTAGTCATGAATGTCTTGTGGAGTGCCTGCCATCCTGCAAGTCAGACGAAAATCCTCCCAAGTAAGTCAGAACACCATGATCCGAGTAAGAACCTGGTTGGGCTGATAATAACTGAGTATTTATGCTGTTGATTCTAACCTTAACCAAACATGAGGCCCATTTAGTCAGTGCTAGTGGATAATTTGTGTTAGAAGTCAAGTGTATGAGCATATAAATGGTGTTTTTCTCCGTTTCTACTTTTCTAGTCTAGGATAGAATATACTTCGTGCTTCATATTTTGGGAAATGATTTTCCCAATTCCACCATATACTTCCCTACTGATCTCAGTGAGAAATTTTCATTCCTGTGACATTAGGTACGCTCATGCACATGCCCTAGCCTCCATAAGTTGCGATTTTCAATTATATCTTGATTGAAGTCTTAGTGTCAGGCCTGCCAGTTCATAAGCCGCTGGGCAAGATAGATTAGGCCATTCTTGCTTAAATGCTGCATTAGTTGGCAAGTACATTGTGGAAAATTCCTTGTTCTGGCCATTCTCTTTTGCTTTTCTCGGATGCCACAAATCTGGTGTGCTTTTGGTGTATTTTTGTGGAACGGCTGTGGCTCTTGAACTAAGTATGCTCTCTCTGTTGCCAGGTTTCCTCCTATCAAATGTGCGACTTACCTGAGCCAGCGCTACAGCGATACTCACACCGACCTTAATACATACAGAGCGGAACAGACTTGAGTGGACCTCGTCTGGTAGCCTTGGCAATCAGCGCCGGTTGTTCTAAATAGGATCAGTATCATTCATTGTATCATTTAGGCGTCACGGGCACGTATCCCATAAAAAGTCTTGATATCCCTCCGCCATTCATTTTTTATCTCTCTCATGTAATGATGACTACTATCCTGATAATTATGGTGCATCACTAATAGCGAGCCGTCGTCTGAAATACAACCAAACCAAGGCAATTTACGCATGCCATTGCCAGGTAATTTTCGCCCTTTGTTTTTGACAATGCGAAATACGACTCGTGGCTTTTGCTTGTAGAGACCTCGACATTGCCGATAAAGAAGCAGTACCATTCAGAGACGGTTCTATTCAGACTCCAGGAGCTCACCGCAAGTCGGAGAAGGATTAATTTAGGTATAGTTTCTTCAATACCTAAGTCAAAGTCGATCGAGTTGAGAGAAGCAAGAGTCCCGCTCACGAATTTCGTCACGGTCTGAGCGCGAACTACAGAAAAATAATGTTCAGGCCCATGTCGAATATCAAGTGGACACTTGTCAGGTTGTTCGACTACGAAAAGGCGTTCACCAAGGAACTTCCCTTGGAAGCGCAATGTCGGGGTTCGGACTCCGGGACAGGGGGAAGGGGCGAAGGGAAAACCTTTGAGATGGATGAACAGAACTGCTCCAAAGCCGAAGCACTCGTATTTAGAAAGATGCGGTGTCCGTGACAACATAAGGCATTTATAATCTGGATTTATATGCTGGATATACAAAAAAACTCGACAAGACTTAGCATAACGAAAGTGGGGAGAATAGTTCGCGATAGATTTATTGTTACAAGCACTTCGAGAACGAGGCTCACGTAACCACATACTGGTCGCAGACGTCCAATTTACTCTAGCGATAGTTTCGGTACACTGGGCTGTACATGCAGCCCTCGGCAAACTTGACGAGATTCTCGGGGCGAGGAAGATGCGATGCCAAGCCTGTCGAACGAGAACAGTAAGCAAGATAGCATGTCGAATCGCACATCTAGAGAGGAAGTAGAAAGTGAACATGTAAGGCTCACCAAGTTCATATGCCTTGGCAGCGACTTTCGCAGCTATGTTGGCAGAGATTTTCCTAATATTGGAGAACGGCGGGTAAATCAGTCCCTTCTCAAAGTTCTCCTGCGTCACTTGCCCGGCCAACGCTTCCGCTGTATTGTAGACAGACAGTGAGGGGTTGAGCTAGAGAATGTGCTACCATGGCAGGTAACTTGCACCTATAATTACGCAGCGACAATGCACTTACAGGCTGCCAGAAGCATTTCATCATGGACTCGGATCGCCCCACACATGACCACGCCGAGACCAAATCCAGGGAAAATGTAAGCATTGTTGGCCTATATTGACAGATGTAACCAGATCTAAGTGTCGGATAACTGACTATTTGGCTTGACATGCCGAAAAGTAAAACTTGTGAAAGCCACTATAGAAGACGAGGATAACCTGGCCGGGAACAAAGACTTTGCCCTCCAACTCCACCGGATCGAAAGGACTTCCACTGGCAAATATCGCATGACCCTGCAATTCCAGAACAGCGTTAAGTAGGAATATGGTAGAATTGGCAATACGTAACCACTTATCTGGAGCGGACAGCTTCATCAAGTCGTGGAGGATAGATATTCAAAATGCCAAAGTACCTTACTCCAGGTATAAGCTTCTTCAGCAGTACACTCAGATTGCGATGTTGGGTTGGATAGAGCCATGATAAGAGGTTTCTGGATCAAATTACATTGCAGAGATGTTAGAGTTGTTATCGTACACGCCAAACTCAAGGTCGGCATGCCACGTCAAATCTACTGAAGGATGTTCTTTGGACATAAAACTTACCTGCGATTGAAAGCGAAAAAAGAAAAAAGTTTACCTCGTTAAAGGAGCACAGTGCCTCAATGACCTCCTTCGTAAATGTCCTTCCTACTCCGGAGGATCCAATCAGAATTGTCGGCTTGATTGCCTGAGGAAGTAATCACGTATGCATAGTTAGTGGCTCGTGTAATAAAGCATCAAAATCCATGGACGTTCAGAAACGGGATGCGGATTAATTTAACACACCTTGACAGCACCTAAGAGATCCTTGACAGGTTCGTGTTCATGAGCCCATGGCTTCTTAAAGTGTTGCAGCGATTCTTTCCTAGAACCAACAATCAACCCCTGCAATAACATTTCATCAAGATAGAAGTCAAAGTTGTCTTCATTCTGAACTTCACCATCGAACAGCCAAGTCGTATCAAACCGAATGCTACCTTAGAGTCAACCAGCCAGATCTTCTTACGAGTCTCCTCCACAGAAGCTTTCACCTACAATGTATCAATAAAAGCTACTAAAAGGGAAAAAGTAAAGTCGAACTTTGCACAATTAGGAGAACACTAGTCTGCATAAATCCATCAGTCAATTACCTGCTTTGACATCTCAAGAGCTATAAGCTCAGCTATGCCCGTTCCAGCCTGCATTGGCCAACCACGTTTGAGTTAAGCAAAGAAGCAATGTTAAGAACAGCCATTATGAACATCCTGGGCGCATAATCAAAATGAAGCCTAAACTTTACCGAAAGATGAAACGAGGGAGACAAGAAAGAGCATAATAAGCAAGGAAATTCATCATGTTTCAATAAGATACTCCATGTCAAAATGAAAATGCAAGTTTGGGTCCATCTCCTGATACGATGCTAAGAAAGAGGAAGTGGCAAATGCAAATTAACTCGCCTCCCCAGCACCAAGGAACAAGAAAGTGTGATCTGCCAGGGTGCCGCCTAGTAATTTCAGTGCAGCAACAACTCCTGCGAGAACAACAGCTGCCGTTCCCTGCCAAAAAAAGAATGAAACAGCTAAATGCTGAGGAATACATCTGCATGCCGCCATTGAGAGTACTTAAAAAAAGATACCTGTATATCATCATTGAAGACGAGATGAGTTGCGCGATATTTTGTAAGCAGTTCAAAGGCATTGTGGTTTGCAAAATCCTCAAACTGCAGATTTCAGGAAACAATGAATCTGCACCGAATAAAGTATGAAACAGCTCTGAGAAATCCATGGGCTCGAGAATGTGAACGCCTGACCTGCACAAGGACTTTTTCTCCATAGTTCTGCTTGACAGCACTCATAAACTCATTAAGAAAATCAGCATATTCCTGCAAATTTGCAAAACCTACATCAATTAAGTGGAATACATAACAGGATTACCAAAAATGAGAAGTAAAGGAACCTGTCCAGTGGCTCTTTTCTGTCTGAGACCAATGTAAAACTCATTCTGTAACAACTGCTCATTGTTTGTTCCCACATCTATTGTTATCGGCAAGCACTAGAAAACAAGTAAAAATAAGATCAGAGTCTTATAATGCATGCATCTGTAGCTACAAACAGATGCCTCATTCCAAACCTTCGATTTGTAGAACGTGGCAACGTTCTGATTTTAAAAGAACTTTCGGAAATGCAATTTGGAGGAGAATAACAAACGTCAGCAAGAATACACCATTGAAAATTACTTACTGCTGAAGGACGAACTCCTCCAAGAGCTGTGTACAGCGATAATTTCCCAACAGGGATGCCCATACCCTAGAAAAGTACTATTTTGTCAGGTACCACAGCTTGTCACGCATACAATGTAATGTCTACATCTTCATGTCCCTTAAAACTAAAAGAGCTTAAAATCACCTGGCATCCGAGATCACCAAGTCCTAAGATCCTCTCTCCATCAGTCACGACTATCACTTGGATACTCCGCTCTGGCCAGTTCTTCAACACTTCCAAAATTTTACCCCTGGAAAAGCCAACAAGATTTCATAGGTTGACATGGTTACATTTACTTGGGGAAAGTCAAAGCTCATAGAACCAGTGCATACTTCTCTTTTAAGCTTATAAATAAACCCTGAGGTCGCCGGAAGATACTTCCATATTTTTGGCAAGCCTCACCCACGGTTGGAGTATAGACAATTGGAAGCAACTCCTCGACATTATCAATAAGAAGCTTGTAGAAAAGCCGTTCATTTCTCTCCTGTAGATAATGAACAGATGGATTTGAAAGCCAAAAAAAAAAAAAAAGATTGGGAAGACAATCATTCTTGTCTTGATCTTCTATGAGCACAAAATGTCTCCTTCGTCATTTGTTGTCATATTTCTTCCTTAAGATGATTGAAGTAAACTCAACACATCACTTTGACTTAGCTACAATGAACCAAATGAACAACTGAAGATCGCGACAACAAAAATGATTGTTTGCAAAACTTATACCTCCAGGTCCATCAGGGCCATATACTTCTGCAATGGAACTTGATATTGCCGAAGATTTTTCATCAGTTTCTTCTCCTATTATTACAAATTCATGATAAACAGAATAGTCAGACCAATTATACAAAATCATGGAGTTCAGGCGTGCAGAAATAGGATGGAGACTCAGGATACTGCACTTATCCAACCTGAACTTGCTGAGACACAACAGTAGGAGGCAACAGGCCACACAAGTAGTGGGCATCTCTCTCTTTCTCAGTGAAAGCGAGCCCCTTGTTATGGCGAGGATCTCTCAATAAAGAGTACCCACTGCATCAGATGTCCACAGAAAGGAGTAGTCAGATCAGGAAATTGTGGAGGGTAAACAAGGGAAGCGATCAGAAATCTTATAATCTTGAACCGTTGATTTTCCGTATAAAAGCTGTAACCATCCATCTTCAGTTTTTTTACTCGGACCATGGCAATTGTCATTACATTGGAGGTAACAAATCAACACTTTGTGACGAATTATCTTTGTTTGACACAAGGTCAACTGCCGCATTCCTATACGACAATAACATGAAGAACTGCACAGTACTTACTTTGTGTATATGTTTGTGTACTCATACGCAAAAATAAAGTTTCACATTCGATATATCTACATAATGACGATATGCACATGCAGAGAGAGGGAACACAGACGACTCCACGCGAAGATCCTTACGATCTACGGGGAAAAGGATCCGGCCATTACTTTTCCTAGGATCGCATCGAGATCTCAGGGATGACTTGACCACCTAAAACTCGGGACAGCCATGTCCGAAGTCAACGTAATCACTGTGTCGGACCAGTGCCGGCGTGGCTTTGGATCGGAACTATCGAATAACAAGATCCAACCAAAAGCAGAACACGCAGCTGAAAAGACCGATCAAATCGAACTCCTGAAACTGAGCAACAGAAACCGAAGCACATGCAAATCTAAAGCCAGAAGCTACAGCCAAAGCTTACAGAATCCAAACAGGTCGAAGATCATCATCGTCGTCGTCATCATCATCATCGGTGTCGAAGGAGGAGCTGACCTGGCGACGGATAAGGTCCAGGGAGTGACGAGCTGGTCCTCGGTGGCGCGATCCTCGCCGTACGCGTCCTCGACGCCGCCTCCGACGGCGGCCTTGGTGTCCAGCACGCTCGCTCCGTCCCTCGCGTCCTTCGTCGCGCTCTCCATCGCCGCCGCGAAAGCCTCTCTCCGCCTCCTGCTGCTGCTCCTCCTCCTCCTCCTAACTTCTTCGAAGCTCGAAGGTCAAACGACGAGTGTGCTTCGAACTAAGAAGAGAAAGCCAGAGAAGCCCGAGACAGAGGCCGAGATTCTCGACCCCAGCTTTTTAACCAGATCGCCAGTCTGTCAGCGACGAGTGTGCTTCGGACACGTGGCCTTGGGGCGCGCGCGCGCTCTCTCTCCACCAATCCAGTAGCGACGCCGACGACGATGGATGATGATGTCGGTGCGAAAAAGTCCGAATCGGACAAAAGTCAAGAAACAGGGATATGCTGTCAACTAAAAATATCCTTACACGCTGTCGCCGTCGCCGTCGGATCGGAGGCTCAAGCCGTGGCCATCAGGGAACTGTTTCGAGAGAGATAAGGATTGATGATTTCTCGTTAAAGTGGAGTGGAGGAGGAGGTGGTGGTGGTGGTGGTGGTGGTGGTGGTAGTGAGCTGATGGTGATTTCGATGGAGATCATTGGGGCGGGCAAAAAGGAAAACTGTTCGAGGGATTGAGAGATTGAGAGAGAGAGAAGGGGTGGGGGAGGAAGAAGGTGGACAAGTGTCATCACCTTTGTCAGTACGGACTGTTCTGGTTCCGCGGTGGGAAAGCACGATCTTTCCCTGTCCTGGCTACTTTCGCGGGGATCTCTCCTCATTTCATTTTTTTTTTGTTTTTTGTTTGGCACGAGACGCGCACCGCAGTTACTGTCACGACATCATTGTAAAAGGGTGCACGGTCGCGGACGAAAGTTCTATTTTAGCTATGGTTTATTCAGTCTTACCCCGAATTTTAAATGGTTGAGATTGACGAATCGGCCGAGGTGTGCCAAATATTTTAGAGAGAGACGGACAGAGTGGTGGAGTGGTCGTCTTGTGTGGTGGCGTAGTGGTAGCAGTGGCAGTGGTGCTTGAAATTGGTGATGACGACAGCTAAGTCTGATGGCGGCACCAGTGTGGTGTTTTACTACTGTGGCTTCGCTTGCTGAGGTGGTGCTTTTGTTCGGGCCGGACCTTCTGATGAGGATGGCCTATTTGCCGGCGGCGCTGGTGCTCAATTTGCAACGGTTGCCACGAAGGGGATCTTGTGACCAACAAAGTTTAGGTGTCATCTACGACAGAGGATGGAGAGATCTAGAGAGAGATGACCAGGAAGCAACTCAGCCCTGGTGTGGTGACTTGGCAGCCACTTTTAAAGACACGTCGGCAGCCTACATATACAACTTCACAGCAAATCCGACCACGTCATCCAATGCCATTAATCTTTTTAAGGAGAAATCTGGATCTTTAATTGAATTAAGGAAAGAAAAGAAAAGAAAGGTGCTTGAACAGGCTAGCATTTGCCACCGTAGGGCAAAACAAGCCACCCTGAGAAAAGGGGCGGGATTGGCTGGCCCGCATTCACAAAGATGCGTCCATGGCAACACTGTTCCTAATATTCGAGGTAATCGTCGGCATTTTGTGGAAACTAAGAAAATCATCACCGAGCATCATGAGATATTTGGCACGCTTGATTGCCAACAATAGTTTATCAACTTCTATTCCCATTATCAGCAGATATATTCACCGACTAGAACCACACAGACATTGTATATAAATAAAATGCATGATTTGATGACGTCAATAACCCTCTGAAGAAGTTACCAGAGTCCTGCAACTGAGATCCTCCTTCAGTCCTTTCCACAGCTCAAGAGATCGCATGCTCGAAAACGAGTTCAAAGCTGAGATTATCACTTGCATCAGCACTCATAAAAAATCATTCCAGCCCACCAGCAGCAACCGAAAAACAGAGCAGAAGCCGGACAAAACTAAAATCTGATTGATTGGGAACCCATCTGTCCTTACAAGATATGCAGTCAGTGGAAGCAACATTTATCCAAGGATATGATGATGATGATGATGGGTCAAATTTAGCAATTCGACATTTGCATCCCATTCAACAAGCGAGTTCATTTACATCCTCAAGAAAATCTTTGAACTGCCTTATATGTACACATTATATCACTGTCAAGTCAGATAGTACAGATTAAACAAAGATGAATCACGACCCGCTAATAAGTTCAAAGTAAAATAAGGGGTTAGCAAAAAAAAACTTGACTGGAACTAGGGACCTGGCCCTGTTCAGTTCAGAACAATGAAAATGCTTCATATTTCTGGAGCAACCGAAAAAACAATATTTGCATTTCAAGGAATATGACTATGACTTCAAAGAATGCTGGACCAATGATTACGTTAGAGTGTGAAGGGCTTCCTCCAATAACGTTTCTTGATCACCTGACTTGTTGTCTGGAGTCTAGGTGGACACTTTCTTATATATATGCCTTCTTTCAAGCCACTCTGAGTATGTAAAGGGTAAAGGAGATAGATCGAGCTTAAGGACCTTTCCTACATGAGCTTTTGCGCTGACAAGTCCAGACAATCACGGTAACGTGGGGGTGGCAAGTCCCATGGACTGTGCGACTTCACTGGCAGAAAATTTGTCCACTTGCTCCTGTTAAAAAGGCAAAAAAAAAAAAACAAGCAATAAAGTTGCAGGATTGGGCAGATCAAGTATATGCGGAAGTTGATGTGGCTTGTTTATCTACATCCTCATTCTACGATCAATCTAGCATGGTTTCTCACTCAACTCTTATCTCATCATTCATCTGACCATCTAAATTAGAAGATCAAAGAGTCTGGAAAATATCTGATCCAATCAGTTAATCAAAAATGCTACATGCTTATTAAATATGGCCACATAGAAGTACCTGAAGGTGATGCAGAAGATACATCAAGAAGAGATGTACAAATACCTGCAAAATTTCAACAGCTATCATAAGAATAACTATTCAACAAAACTGTCCCCATCATGAATCCATGTACTAGAGTCAACTAGTTACCAGGTAAAAAAGTAGGAGCAACCGAGCTGTTGGATATCTCCAAAGAAATCTAGTTGCCCTAGCAGCGCCGGAATCTAACAATTTAGCCGCCTTTTGCAACTGCATTGGACATGTTAACACAATTCAAAACAAAAATAAAATTAAAAAAGAAGAAAGCTGGATGAAAGTGAGAGGAATCACTTGTATGCTTGCCCCAACCATATGACGGTGATACAAGGGAAGAGGCCTGCAGATTAAAGTATTAAGAGCAAGTCAAATTAAACTTGTTCCCAAGTGGATTAACACTTTGTAAGGCTCTCTCACTCTCTCTCTAACAATGACCAAAATCATATTGCCAACTTCATAAGAAAGACATGACGAATCAACATACTCAAGTGCTTTCATTTCAGAGTCCTCTTCCCATGACGACGAAGCTCTGCGCGAGACCCTAGTTCTTTCTGCTTCTGCCTGGTCAGTCAAACAGTTCAAAAGCAAAAAAAAAAAAAACAAAATGATGTTATAGGTTCTACGAAGATTCCAAGTACAGGTAACTGTCATCAATTAAAGGAAATAAACCATTATATCCTACCTGTGCTTCTTGAGTACGCTTCAGTTCCTTTTCCAATTGAAATTCTGCCGCAGCCTTTTCACTAGCCATGGCTTCTAGTTGTGTTTGCTTGTAATACTGTTATAACAATGAACAAGTCAATCATATATGTGAGTTGTACGTGGTAACCAGACAATTTGAAACTAAGAGTTTAGATTACCAATAGATCAGTGAGCTCACGATACCGCTTCTCAAGCTCCATATGCTCCTGCAAGAAAGAAGCAGACAAAGAAAAAACTATTCACCAACAGCAAAAATTATTTACATAAGATGGAACAAGACATCCAGGCAAAATCAAGAAACAAAGCAAAGACAAGAAAAGTTGGTGAAGGAAAATTTTAATAGCTATTTCATCTTATCTCGGCAACATTAAGAAATCAGCATCCAGAAGATAGCCGGAAATTGTCAAGGAACATTAGCAGGATGATAACTTTAAGGAAAGATTTGGTGAAGTGAATGATGGTTCTAAGAGACAATTAAAGGAAGGTATAACATCTAATATGACCTGCAGACTACATGTGGAACTATTGTCAACTGAGAGGAAGGTATGGCCTATCATCTAACGAGACCTGCAGTACTATATGTATAAAACGTCGCATCAATTTCACATTTTGAAAAGGAGATGGTTTAAACCTCATCTGTCAAATGAATTTCCCTTTCAATCCCGGGACTGTTGCCATTTGCTTCCAATGTCAACCACATTGAGGATAGATTCGCAAAGTAATTGTTATTTTTTACAATTATGCCAGTTCAAGTAAGAGAATCAAATACAATGCTTGGTGTCGGACCACATTCAACCCGAACCTACTGCCAATCGGAAGGTACAACTTCACCAACAGGGCCCTAGATTCACCTTTTCCTTTGATATTGAACCCTAACATTCTTCCACACCTATATATACTTCCACTGAGCCACTGGACAATACTGTCCAACCAACTCTTGAAACATCAGACTTGATCAAGCAAGCGGTACGAGTAGAAATTTGGAAGGCCATGCTAATCTACTCATAAAGTCTGTGTCACCGGACACTAGGCATGGGCCATGTATAGAGTTAGCTTAGCAGTTCCTACAAATTTTCATGGTTTGGTCTCCAACCCAAGAAACAGAACACTGCATGAAGGTATTACATGACCCAAATAGCCTCCCCATCAAATGTGCTTTAAGTGAAACTTTAGCTCTATTTCACAGGTACGAAAAAGAGAAGAAGGACGCCACCATTATCTACAGACATTAGAATAAAGATCACCTGACGAGAATAGTGCTCAGCATCCCTCTTCATGGCAGCCATTTCAACCTTCATCTTTTGCAATTCAGCCTATAAATAAACCAGGAGCCATGGTATCAATTAATAACACGTGCAAAATGGTCAAGTACATTTTACTGCAGTTCCAAGCTCTAAGATTTATCTTAGATATTCCAATTACAGTGAAATCAAAAGTGGGAGTCTCTCCAGTTCTCTTTTACAAGAAGAATAGCGAGAGGCAAGGGGCAAAGAACACCTGCCTCCATAGTGGAAACCTTGTTCTCTGCATCTCTCTGGCCTTGACGAGCAGATGCAACTTCTTCCTGCCACGCCTGCATCTTCATTTTTTAGGGTTTACATGAATGTACTGGAGTCATGACAAAATGCAAAATCTACACGCATTAGAAATTCTAGCAATTTTCATCTCCAGCCACATTCAAGCTGAGAATGGCAGGAGCAGAAGTTTAAAGAAGCATGTAGATATATTCATGTCTACAGCATGTATTGAAAAAATAGCAAAGCCAATCTGTATTGATCATTCATGTTCCTTAGCAGCAAAAATTATTCATGAAAACTTGGGTAGACTTATGTTTTCACATTGACTTCTGAAATACACCTCCAATCAGCACCAACTATACCGGAGATCGCACAACAAAGATCAGATCATTCTAAAAGGATATGCAAGGACCCTTAAGGATAGGCAAAACTATCACAATAGTGCACCTTCAGGAGGCAGTGGATTTTACAGAAAATAAGTCGTTCCATCAGTGATTGTCCTCATGAAGTCCAGCAACAACCAGGTTTGTATGTGCATGCGCAAGAGAAGCTACTATTGATGGCATAGAGTAACGAGCAAAACTCAGGATGTAACTTATGCATTAAACAAGTAGACAAAAACCAAGCCTAGATTAATAAACGAGAAGCAATTTCTCATTGACCAAATCTTCTAAAGTGAAGAATAGACATTCCAACTGCACATTAATTGACCCTGTTCTGCATTTTTCCGAAGGACATGTCTTTGCACGAGAGAGTAGATAATTCAAAAGAATCTGCCACAGACTCACATTTGTACCTGAATCAGTTTATTTGTCTCTTCTGGGGACTTCTTTTGTTCACGTCGAATACGGGCTTCCATATCGTGCAATTCTTGATTTAAGGATGAATTTTCAACCTAATGTATTTAAGCTGATAAACTGTTAGCTAAAGCTGCATTTAACTCGCACACAAGCCAAGTGTCCATGATGAAAGAGAAAACAAGCAGGTTGAATATTAATATTACCTCCAGAAGCGCCTTT
This sequence comes from Syzygium malaccense, assembly GCA_031216405.1. Taxonomy (NCBI): domain Eukaryota; kingdom Viridiplantae; phylum Streptophyta; class Magnoliopsida; order Myrtales; family Myrtaceae; genus Syzygium; species Syzygium malaccense. The sequence goes on from CM062255.1 coordinate 7,191,104, forward strand.
TGCTGCTCAAGTTCGGCTATCTTTGCAGTTCTCTCGTCTATGGTCCGCTGAATAATCAAGCAAATATGCCATGCAATAAGTTAGCACAGCTTTACACTCATTTCAAGGCAGAAAACCGGAGTCTGGAGATTTTAGAGACTACCAAAGCACTGCACCATAGATGATAATATACAAGACAAGGGAAAAAATATGAGTGCTCGCATTACCTGGATTCTTGCAAGTGCTGTGGATGATTCAACAGCTCTATGTTCTAATTCTACTTCCCTTTCCATGGCAGCCTATAAACAAAAGTTATCTGCCATTGAACAAATGAATAAGAGAGACAGAAGGTAAGCAAACAAATCCAGTTCAAACCTTTTTGCTAGCATTATGTGCTGCACGCTCTTCTTCTGCCCTCCTTTCTGCAGAAGCCAGCTCCTCACGAAGGGCCTATAAAGGAATTGCATGCACAAGGAATCAAATTATCAAAGCAATAAAAACTCGTCCATGCTCTCAATCAGCGCACATGACTAATTATACTTTTCGGTTCCAAGTAGAAAAGGCAAGAACCAAGAGGGCCAACTTACTTGCATCATCCTCGTCTCAGTCAATTCTCGATTTCTCATGATAGAGTCCATATTCACCTGGTAAGAGAAAGAGTAAAAACAATTAAAGTCTCAGATAATATTCACAAGTCCAGGAGAAGACATATGGGGAACAGCTGAAGATTCCAAGGCAAAATAATCGCAGAGAAGCATTCTATCTAATGCAAGTGTAAGGTAGAGGATCAATATGCAGGATTGGTGTGTCTGCTCAGGCAATCTCTTTAATATAATAACTTTGTCAGGAAAAGTCTACTGGACTTGACTGAGATAATTAGATGCAAAGTCGAAGCTGATTAACTAAAATTTTACGATCTCTCCAGTTACATTCAAGTTAAGTATTATAAGCACTCACGTAAATCTATGGGCAGACAGATCAACCCAGCATTGCTTAAGAGAAACATGAATGTTTCCAGAGGGAACTTAACATGATTGCAGGAAAAAAAGGAAATCTGGTGGAGTCGAGAAAGTTTATTCAAAGCCAAAGAAATTTGTTGAAGTAAATTTTACCAAGAAATTACTAGAAATTCTCACTCAGCCTTAACCTAATTCTCCAATATTCCTCCTCAGGGACTGTAATAGCAACAGGATGTTGTAAAAGGTATCATCTCAGAATCTAATTGCACACAATCTTTTCTCGAGATCATTTACAATATCCCAGTGGAAGTCGCATTTATGATACAGGACTTCACAATACTGCTTCTGATATCAAATCATAGAGATTTTCCCTCTTGAATTAAAAAAAACCACTACCTCTTAGAGAGGAGAATGACTGAAAGATAATTGGTGCAATTGCTTAGTCAGCCATGCTCCAGTGTATAAAAGACTTGATGCATCAGTGAACCAAGATTAAGATTCAAACTGAGGGACCACAATCAACAAAAGGTGCATAATGTAAATAATCGCAGCCACACCATGGAGCAGCAAAGAAAAATATAAAGCTATGCTGCACTCCAAACAACATTTCAGCAAAAAAGGAATGACCACAGCAGACCCATAATACTCCTGCACCACATACTAAGCCTTATTGATGATTGCCAAAATTTTGCAAAAAAATGAGAGATTGCAAGCCGATCATTTCACATTGTGCAAAATTCATGTGTATGTAATTGCTAAAGATGTCTTGAACCTGCAGTGAAGCCAGATTTCCTTCAGATAAAGCAAGTTGTGTCTTCAGGGAATCTACTGACTTGAGAAGTGCTTCAATTTCAGAGTTTTTTGCCGTAAGGGCTTCGGCCATACTTGACTCTACTCTTGTGGCTTCATTCTTAGCTGCAGATAAATCTTGCTGGAGCTGCTTTATGTGAGCCTCATATGATTTACTGAGCTCTCTCTGTTGGACATTAAGTTAAGTTTCCACATTAGTTGCTCAACGTCATCGCAACCTAAAGGAAGAATTGCTTCATAGCAACTTAAAGTTTACCTCCGAAGTAAGAAGTTCCTCGAGCTGTTGGTTTTCCGATTTGTATTCCTGAAGACGGGATTGAAGTCCAGTACAAACCTGAACAATTGAGTAAGCATCGTCAAGTTACAACTTGGGTACCATCTCAGTAATTTTATTGTGGAATAAATCCTTCTAAAGTAGTCTTGACTGAAAAGATGGCCTGTATATCAAGTAGCTACTTGGGGACCATCTCATTTTTATTGCTGAATAAATCCATCTGAACGGTCTTGAGTGAAAAGAGGGCTTGTGTCTCAATTTAAAGCTCTGTCGCATTATAATTGAGGTCTGTAATCAGAATTAGTGAGGATCTCTCATTTACGGTTTCAAAAGCCTCTTTTTTCAGTGCACTTAAGAGGTTGAACATATTATAGTTGTACTAGGTCTACTTGGAGCAGTACAAGCAAACAGATTCAGTAATTAAGTCTGTCTCATCAGCAAAATGTCTATGATAGTTTCCACAATTCCATCATATGAATGCCAACTGACAAAAAAAATCAGTAAAAGAAAATGTCCATAAACCTAATTTCAACCCTGTAGAAAAAACGTCATGTGTTATCAGAACTATACTCTTTCTTCTTTTGTCGATAAAACCTTAAGGAAAATAATATCAGTTACAAGTACAACTTACATAATTATATGCTTTCCAGAAGCGAAATATCATAACAACCACATTCTATGTCTAATCTAAGATGACTATCCTAAGATTAGAACTTACCCTAGCTAACCTGGCCTCTTTAGACTGACCACTGGAAGTTGCTGTTTTGAGAAGACCTTGAGCCTGCACAGCAACCAAATGGATTATTTAATAAGAACTCACAAATATTAAGAACTTAAGGAATTATGCAAAATCTGCTCGCTGAATTACAACTAGCTTGCCTCATCAAGCTGCTCCTGTAATTTCATTGAAGCTTGCTCTTTGTGTTCTGAGTCCTCCTCTCTCTTGGGTGAAGATACAACAATTTCATCAGCGGTTTTCATTTCGCCTCCGTTGCTACTGGAAACTTCATTGATTGCAGATTGAGATCTTTCCTGTTCAATTTTTGTAGGAGCATTTGTAGCTTCCACTTCAATATTTTTCCGTTTATCAACCGAAAAATCTTCATCAGCAACCTCAACTACTTTAGTAGACAGGGGTGAGGCAGAGCGCTCCTCACGAGCATCGGGAGCATTTTTATTGACGATGTCACCACTTAGACTTGACACAGGAGTCTCAACAATTGGTTCAGCTGCTGGAACTTCATCATTACGCAGATAATGGTTGATCATGTCATTTGCCTGCTTCTCTGGAGGCGGTGCATTGCCTTCGACAGGTATATCTTTGTTGAGGTCATTAAAATGTTCATCATCTGTTGAAGTAAGTGACTTATGCAAATGGCTGCCCTCATTTTCAACTAAACCAGCAGAGGTGTCTCCGTCAGGTTTGGCATCTATCTGTGGACTTCGGATAGTACTATGCTCCTCTGCAGTATCAATTTCTCTAGGAGATTCAGTTGTAGAAGGTTGCTTAACAGCCTGCCAAAAGCATGTACCAAAATGTGCTCTAAGTCGTTTTTCCTGAAGAGAAGGATACTTCTTTAGGAACAGAGACAGAGAGCAAAGTACCTTTTTCCGTTGCTTTGTCCTCTTGGCTTGTGATCCTTGCCCATTAGAAGCTTCAGATTTTCAAAAGGAAAGTAGATAATTAATTAGAGACGTGAACTTAACATGTAGCAAAAGGGACCTTCATGATTCACAGTAAGACCCCATGAGAGTGCTTACTTTATAGCACCGGCCCTGGTTCATCACCTACACTAGCAGCATCTTAAACTTTTGGTATTTACTCAATGTTCTACTAGAATTTCTGGTGATAGTCTTGAACAGTAGAAGACAACAGTTTTCGCAGATATACAGTAAGAAAAAATCCATATGAAAGGTCTTTACCGGTCCAAATTTAGCAACTTGAGGGGTAACTAAGAGGAAATATTCTAGTCAAACATGAAATTTAGCTTCAAAGCCTCAAAAATATCAAATCTGATCAGTTTGCTTCATTACCCTTCAAGGTCTCTTTTAGCATTTAGGGAAATTTCGAACTTCAAAAGCATGTCCAAAGAAAGTCAATATCTACCTCAGCTGCGACAATCCTACCTTCCAGGAGTCCCAAACTACTAAAGCTTGTCTTTCATGAAAAGTCTTGATAAATTGTAGTATCACCAAAACGAGTGACTGGCAAGGAACTAATTCACTGGGGAAGGGAAGCTGCCTCCAGACACGGGAATTGAAATGCATGTGTTCTAAGCAAATAGCAGTCATCCAAAATCACTGTTTTAACAGCTACAGGATTAAAATCTAAGAGCATGCCATTAAATATTGAAGTATGAAAATACATCCAATGAAACCAGTAATATCCACCTGGTGAATTCTTCTGCTCCTCTGCCAATTCATTCACGACCAGCTTTGCCCTTCGATCAACAACTTCAAACAAATCTGTACAAGAAGAATTCACAATTCTCGGTATCCCATTGTTATTAATAAGCTTAAAGCACTCAAAAGAATGTCTGGCTTCATATCATGCTTTTATATGTGGATTCTCTACCACCCTTTAGCAAGTGGCAACAAAAAGTTCAAATTGGATAATTCTCTAAACACATGCACAGTGAGAAGGAGCCTAATTCAATTTCTTCAACAAGTCCTGTCTACTTTCATGGAAAGAACTTGGGCATTTATTTGTAATACAGGCCTGGATAGAACAATTAGCTAGTGCGACTCTATGACTTGACATTAATGTAAATGGTGATCTTCCAACTAAGGATTCGTGACAAACATTCTACTCTGAAGCTAGGTGAGAAAAAATGAGCGTCCCCTCTCTAAATTCCGATTAGATTTTTGTTGTGTCGGAAGGCTTGTGACATCTAGTATCATGAGGCACCTTCGAAATCAAGAAGTCACAAACTTAGCAAAAATTTCAAGACAGAGGTCAAAAAAAAAAAGCAACCTTGTGTAAACATTTCAGATTCTAAAGATGAAAGACATAAAAGTAGATCACCGACTCATGTTTTTGGGCAGTGCAACAGGTGCTAAACTCATGTTATCTCATCCATCCGTAAATTCATCGGCAAATTTGAAAGAAAGATCCGGTGAACACTACCAGTTAATGCCGGAACATTCCAAATGTCTTGTTCGATCCTGAATGACAATCTAATGTAAGGACAATATCAATTAGCATATCCAAAGGCAATGCCCCGATGCGCGTAGCAAATAGTTCGAAATACAGAGCTCATGGCAATCCTAACTCTCCACCTGCTTCCACCAATCCAAACATATATCGACAGCCTCATTTCGATGCGGATCATCGAACGGAACAATCTTAAAACTAATTTCTAACAGAGAACAATCCGAGCACCAAAAGCAGACTCCACCTCCCGCGAAGCACACTGAAAGCACCAAATCGGCGCTCGATCCAAGCGCGAGAGACTCTTCAAAAAAAAAAAAAAAGCGCCTCGGATCGGACGTCACGAACGTCGGCGATGCCGGGAAATGGACGCGAACCGACGAATCCGACGGCGGAATCAAAAAACACAACAGAGAGAGATTTCCGATGCGCACCTTCGGCTGCTTTGAGCCAGGAAGCCATTATCGGCGGGGCTCGCACCGATCAGCCGGCGGGCGGGCCGCGCCTCAGCGATCGAGCAATGGAGCTTCCATGAATGCGGAATCGACGCCTGCAGCGGACGGACCTCGGGGATCGGGATCAGCTGAAGATCGGTGCTCCGGTGCAGCTTCGAGGATTCGAATCCAGCAGCGAATCGAATTCGCGGCAGCTTGGATTTGAAGCCCTCTGCGCGCATGCGCTCTTCTTCTTCTTCTTCTTCTTCTTCGCACGAAAAATTTGGTTTTTCTTCTCCGGGAGTTATTGGAGGGGTGCGCCACAAGCGAAACGGCAGAGAATGGGAGGGGCTAGCTCCTCGGTGAATCCGGTGCCGTCGAGACTACCAAACGAGGGTGTGGCGACCAATGGGCCGGTTCCACGCGGCGGGAGCACATCGTGGCGCCATTCCGTTTCCTGTGGGCCGCGGTTACGGCTACTGTTGGTGGGCTTGGCGGTTGAGGGGTCAGCATCGAGTCCATGGGCCTAGCCAGTTTGGGCCTTCATGGATGATGATTAGAAATCGGAAGAAACTTAATTTCGTAAATATATATTTATATATTATATAGGGATAAGTGTATGAAAATCCTAAAACTTGTCGCAAAAGTGTAATCGAGTCCTAAAGGACTATATTGGACCAATTTGTCTAGTTGAAAAACTTGCAATACACTTATCCTTATTAATATATATATGTATTAATATAAAAGACCTCGGATTAAAGAAGCCCACTAAGATAAATTGTAAAAGTTGTAAGTCCTTATATGAATATATGTACTGCTAATTATTTTAAGTTTTACACAATCTATTTATAGAATATCAATTTTAAATTCAATACATCAATTTCTCTCCCATCAAAAAGGGACAAAAATAAAAAAAAATAAAAATAAGATGGTTCTAATATTTAGGTCACTTCATCGGTTTTCTCTTGGTGAATTCACAGTATTTTGAAAAAATGTAAAGGACTAGTAGAATATTGACCAAGACTCAACGAATGTCCTTTTAAAATTATATACATATATATATATATATATATATATATTATATATATCCAAATGCCAAAAAATACTCCACAAACTCATACTCGATATTCCCACTTTTCAAACAATCCAAAATATGCATCGACGATTACTTGAGGGACAAAAATACTTACAATTAAATCATCTATTTATGAAGTACAAATTTTCGATTTGGGCTAGAAAGAGCTCACTTAAAAAGCCTTGCTCTTTTAATTTTGGACAACTGATTTTTTTCTCTATTTTTTCTTGTTAAAACAGCCAATTTCTTTTAATAAGAAGACCAAATTTGCAAGAATGACCTTATTCCACCTTGCTTGTGTGTCTACCATGACCCGTCGATGCCGTTAGCCATGTCAAATCCTGGATGAACTTATATGGATTGAAAGTTTGGTATTTTTGTCCTTCAAGTAAAAGTTTGTGCTATTTTTTGGCTATTTGTAAAATGGGGATATTTGCAAGTATAAGTCAATATATTTTTTTAGCACTTGGCCTATATATGTGTGTATGTGTCTAAAACTCAAGGACAAATGTGGGTGTATTCTTTTTGTAAGACTAATTATCGTGGATTTGTTTGGCATTTAAAAAAAACGAATAAATGTACTGAAAATCTTAAAATTTATCATGAAAATATAATTAAGTCCTACAACTTTCAAAAAATACAATCAAGTCCTAAAACTTGTCAAGTTTGTGCAATTAAATCCTTCCGTTAATTCTGTCTAACTCGACAAATGTAAAATGCTAATAAGTTGAAAGCTTAATTACACCAACTAAACAAGTTTTAGAACTTGATTATACAAACTTGACAAGTTTTAGAACTTGATTATACTTTTTGAAAGTTTTAGATATCAATTGCACTTTCGAGACATGTTTTAGGATTTGATTGCAATTTTGAAAGTTTTAGGACTGAACTGTATTCGTGAAAAGTTTTTGGATTTTCAGTACATTTGTTCTTTAAAAAAACCACAGAAAATTTGTAATTACAATAATATAGTTGAGCCTAATTAGCCAATTGGGCTTACACGCATTGACATTGGATTTACTTGGGCCTTATGTTTTCATGGGTATACTTCGTTTGCTTAGGCTCAGACAGGAAAATGCATTATCTAGGAAACATCGTGAAAATGTTTCTAAGATTTAACTAATAACCTTTTAAAGCTAAATGGATTGTAAATGCATCTGTCTTTGAACTCATTTAAACTTAAGGCTTTCAACTCAAACCCATTAATAATCCATTTATTAAAACTTGACTAACCCATATATGACCAAACTTATTGAATATGGGTTAAAAGTCGGTTGAAACATCTATCGGTGATCCACTTCAATTGGCCAACTCTAACTAAATCACCAAGTCAGCAATTTTCGATCAAAATTGATTGGACGGATTATATTGGAACCTCATGGTAAGGTTTAAGACTATATTGGCCAGATTGAAAATTTTAGGACTGAATTGACGATTGTAGAACGAGCTTAAAACTTTTTAAACAATTTCTCCCTAATTTATACATCTTAAATCATCCCTAAATTCAACTCGAGCTACAAAAGTCCAAGTTAACTCTGAAATCAAAATCATGATCATCTTCTGACTAGCCAAAAAAGAAATTTACTTAAAAATTTATAATATATTGGATTTTATTGATCATATGTTTTGCCTCACTCTATTTCTTTTTGTACAACCCTATTTTTATTGATTAATTGAATCGATTTTTGCACCTGTGGAATTTCCTTCCAAGATTTGATTGTTCTAAAAATGTGGCTCGATTTAAAAAAAGTTTTGGGATCTTGTATTCCAAAAATCGAATCAAATAAACGACCATGTTATTATTATCGTGAAAAATTCAATCACTTTGATGGATCCTAAGTACATGATTAGAAAGCTCTAAAGTTCGACAACTCAAACATTTCAAGTTATCTAATTGAGAAAAATTTTGAAAAATGACCTTCATATATTTTTTTACCCAAATTTGGCCAAAATTTAATCGAATATACCTTTTTTATCCGACGTCCATTGACTCGATTTTTTTACCTACGGAAAGCCTGTGAGCTGATTATTCCAAAAACATGGTTCGAATTTCAAAAATCAAAAGTATCGAGATGGTGAATTTTTAAGAAAGTGTGTTGATGGAGAATCACGGTGGTCATACTTTTTATGTTCATCGGGCTAACGGAAAGTGCTCCCTAAAAGAAAAGATCAATGGTAAAAAATAACATATATTGGCCTAACCTATTGAGACCGAGCATGTGCATCGAGCATATATGTGGAGTTCAAATATAATAATAAGATATGATCCGAAAAAAAGAAACTTTTCTATAAGCAATGAGGGAAATCAATTAGAAAGGCAGTAGAATACTTGCGTGTAGCACATATTGTTATTGAGCATTTAAAATCGTATACTTCGAAAAATTATGAAAAATTTTGTTAACATATTTTTACCAAAAATTTGGCCAGCAAAACTTTTCCGTCCAATGTCCGAAAAAGGAATGCTCTGCGTCACTTCATTGGTGAAGGAGGAAGCTGCTGAAATTGTGACTAAGTGAAAGAGAAAAAGATAATGAAATATGCCTTTGGAAAATGCGCAAATCCAACAAGAAAGGAAAGGAAAAAGCTAGTTAAAAATTACACCATGCCGCTTCAACCAATATTCTTGTGATCACCCAAAACTTTTTACTGCATTTTCAATCACAAAATGAAACTAAACAAATGTGCAATGTGGAATAAAAGAGCCAAAAACAATCTAAGGAGCCTAATTGTCCAAACACTTGTAAAATATTTTGTCATCTCCACAATAAAATCTATTCTGATCTCTTCAAACTTGGCCGTACCTTTGCAAGAGAGGGGAAGTTTTGGTCAGAATCCCACGTAAAGAAGCGTGCACACATCCATAATGAAAAAAAATAAACCATAATTTTTTTTCAAAAAACAATTCTGCAACTCAATTCTATTAACTAAAAGACAGGCCGAAAAAGTTATTGAAAAGCCCACCTTCTAATTTCGAATTCACCGAGAACGAGTTGGGAGTGGGGGATTTCACAAACAATTTCACCCGTAGCTTTAGTGAGAAGAACCTCCAAAGTGTACCTGGACAATGGAAACTATGGCTCAAGTCAAATTTTGAAATAGATAGGTTCAAAACAATCGAGAGGAACTTACTCGCCGTATTCGTTTCTTGCTCTTCATAAAGTCTTATCGTCGTAATCAAATGTTGTTTTCGGAGATTCTACGAGTGTCTGCTTCTGAAAGTTTCAAGCATTGTTGCTGTAGTTTACCTAGAGTGTTCTCAAGTGTGTATGGTTTCCTTTCCGTACTAAAAGGATACAGGGCAAAGAAAAAATATTAACTGACGGTTAATTGCAATGATAAGTTGATGCAATTTTTCACTTTAGTCCATGATAAGTAGATTTTTGACATTTTAATCATCTGAACTATTCCGCGTGTTTCGCAATGATTCGCCTTGTTCATTTTGCAGGGATGCATTTGTTTTGTAAAAATGAATGATTTTAAAAATATTTTTTTAAAGATGATTGCTTATATCGCTTATAAAAATAAATGAACAAAAAATAATTTTATCATCCACAAATAAGTTTCGTCCTTCTCTTGGGAGCTCACCCCGTCTCTCCTTTCCTTCAAGAACCACCGCTCTTCCTTCCTCTCTTCCTTGATTCTCAATTTTTGCTGTTTGGATGATTCCGAAACCAGACACCAAAGCAACTTTGGTCACGGCGCCTCTCTCAGCCTCATGGTGGCGGCCATCGCTGCTATTGTGGCCACTGAGGCGCAGGTGACCAAGGAAGGTGCGGAGGAATCCAAAGAAGGTGTTGCTGTAGCCACCATTGCTCCGGCCAACCCAAAAATGTATCCTAGTACGTTAGGGAAGTACACATGTTATGTGAGATGTGATGATATACTAGATATTCAAGTTTCAAAGTATACACACGACATCTAAAATAGGTTATTAAGTGTGTGCTCACAATGTAAGTGAAAATTAATACAAAATATTTAATAGTTCCCTAATTGATCTATAAAGGATCAAGATGGCTCCAGGGCAGCGGAATGGGGGAGTAGGCCATGGTTGAGAGAAAGAAAAAAAAATCTAGGCAAGGCCACGAGTTTAGGTCCGCTATGTTCGCCTCTCAAATGGATTCCTTCAAAAATAAATAATTTCTTAGTATAACATATATAGGGAAAATGACATTAAAAGTGGTATAACTTTCGTACAAGCTCATTTCAGTGCTAAAATTTTTCAAACGATTACTTGAGTACTATATTAATGAAAAATCAATAATGTAAATATCTATTATGGCAATTCATCTTATATGGCTTTTTGAATTGATTTTGACTTTGATCTGGATTTTTTTAAAAGAAACTCAAGTTCAACATGGACAACCTTCGACGGACGCAGCAAAAAAGGGCCAATACGACCTCATTTGACTTTTGTTTCCCAAATTGACTTGAATATGAAACCCTAATTCTTAAGTTTTTTTCTTGGAGCTTGACCACATATGAAGAAGATTGAGGAACATGGCTCAATCATGGGAGAAGAGAGAGAAATTGAAGATTCGGTTATGAGGTTAGGATTTGAAAATGATAATTAATTAACTCACAAATCTACCTTCTCTTCTCATTCATCTTTTCTTCACCTTCGTCTGTCATCTACTTCATTTGCGTCTTCATTTTCATCCGAAAAAACTCAATTGCAATAACCAATTCGTACAAGTACTTATGTTGCTCCCTCTTTGTTCATAGCTCTTATTTGTTCGATTCTTGACTGTAACATGCTCAATTTTTGGTAATGTCCATCCAGCTCTCGTTCTCCATTGCAACTTTCAGCATATAATTTTGTCCCAATTTCTCAGATGAAGGACAAATCGAAATTAGAGTTTGAAGAAGAGAACGAATTTAGCCCCAATTCGCAAATTTGATGCAAATAACACATTGATAATGTAGTTTAAAGTAATTAATGTTGACTCACCTTGTTGGCAAGCCACGTTGGTCGAAAAAATATTAAACTATTGTCATATTTGATATTTTAGAAATCCAAATCAACGAAGGCACCTAAGTAATAGCTCGAAAAGTTTTGGTATTGATATGAGCGCCTTAAGAAAATTATAATACTTCTAGTATCGTTATCCAAATATTTCAAGTTACTGAAGCCAAAGATTTGAAGAAAAACTGTAATTTTCATTTTGCCACATAACCTCGATAGGCTCCCTCTCCACTCTCAATTTTGGTCTTCCTCCTGTCACTATCATTTGTCTTCTTCGAGCCACCATCATCATTAATGCAATTAAGTCATACCAAGCAACCTATCGAGCTACTGCGAACTCCCGTACGCATCTGCTAAGTGTAAATAAGTGGATAGATGTTTGGAGAAGGAATGGATAAAAACTTGATGATATTTGATGAAAAATTTGTCCAAAAAAATCTTAAACTTATTGTACGGCCGCCAATTTAGTTTTACACTTTTTTAATTTGATCAATTAATTCTAAATTTTTTGACGAATTTTCAATATAGTCCTTTCGGTCAATTTTAGTCGAAAATCGCTGATGTTGCAATCCAATCAATATCGGCTCTCCACCCAACGTGGCATAGCTAGATCCGACGTGTCTAATGAGGCTCAAAATGACGTCATTTTGCAATTTTTTTTAATTTTCTGTATTTGTTTTTTCTTCTTTCTTTCATTCTTCTTTTTTTTTCCTCTTTTTTCCCCTTTACACATCGTCTGGGAAGATTTACAGTGAGTAACGGGGAAAAAAGAAAAAAATTTAAAAAATTTAAAAGTTTATATAAAATTTCAAAACGACTTCGTTTCGATCATTGATAGCACACATCAGTACCGTCTATATCATGTAGGATTGCCAACATTGCCTGGACCACCACATCACTGTTTCAGACCTAAATTGGAATTTTGCGCAAAAATTTAGGACTAAATTGGCCAAATTGAAAAATTTAGGATTGAATTGGTGATCGTACAATAATGGAGTATTTTTGTCTCTCAAGTAAAATTTCATGCAATTTTTTTTGGCTATTTGTAAAGTGGGGATCCTTTTGTCTTTCGCACATAAGTTCATGTATTCTTATGACATTTGGCAAATGGCCAAAAAAATTGAAATGTGAGAGGGAGAGAGGGAGTGTAAGGATAATGTACAGATTGTTCTCGCAAGATATTCTTCTTTTTTGGTCAAATAGAAATGTGTACTTACAAGAGCCCGATTAACCAATTGGGCTCACGGGCCTTGTCATTGGAGATAACTTGAGCCACAAATCTGCAAAATGCTCATGCCCAAAATCTACATACATACCTTACTTGGGCCTGATCTTTCATTCACAGGCTTCATTTGTTTCGGCTCAGACAGGAACTCCATCTTCAAGGGAACATCATGAAAATGATTTCAAGATTTCGACAACATGAAGAAGGAAAGTTACAAAAAAGGAACGTATTATTTCTACAAAACCTTTCATAGAACTTAGAAATTTTATAAAATTTACCTAATCTCATCTGCTTCTCTTAAGTAGAATCACTAACGCTTGTCATGGTTATTGATTCAATTCAATTCATATGCATTAAAGGTTTGTTTAGCATGATTATGATGGAATTAAGGTTGTACTACATGATAATTGCGTTGAGTTGTAGCTATGTCATGAAGCGATATAATTGGTGTGTTTTGGGCAATCCATAAATTAAAGACGGGACACTTTAAGATTGAATATGACGGCTTTCCAAGAATTATCGTAAGCACTCTTGTTGTAAATATGCCCATCAAACAGCCTACAAAAATTACAACACTGCTCTTCATAGTAACAGTCCGTACCAAACAATCTCTAAGAACACTGTAAGGACAAACCTTGCTACTGAAACCACGGTCGTCCGGTGTCTTCCGACGAACATCGAAGGCAACTCTCGATGAGCACAATCACGAAACCTGAGTTTAACAATGTGCTCAAACTCTTAAACACACCCTTTTCCTCCCACCTGAAATAAAGCAACAAATATAATATTGAGCCCTATGAAAACAAGTTACTTAGGAACACCACTCCGAGTTCATGTCCATGCACCAAAGGCCCGCGACTTTTGGCCTTGGCACCTCATCCGCTCTTGACTTTTTAAGCCACGAAGCTCATCGATTTTCGCTTCAATTGCGGGTCTACACCACGCCCCCACAACTAAAAGCACATTCATCACTTTACCCTTTAATTTATTTTTTTATCCTTGTTCCTCCTTTATTCTTTGTCAGAATACTTATTTTTAACCATGAGCCCCGACAGCCAATTTGCCCTAAAGTAGTGCTCGGGATGGTTCGTGCTTTTTGGAATCTCGAGCAGCAGCAGCATATATTGCAAGACTTGATTTATTGCAAAAGCGAAAGCGAGCGAGACGTATCTCCCCACAGATTGCTTGCTTTTTCTGCTTTTTATTGTGCTTTCGCATGTCTGTGATCCTGTGGGAAGGAAAACCAAACCACGGCCTTGCTAAAATAATGATTGTGTTGCGATTTACGGAATGTAATGTCAATCTAATTACACATTAGCTTCCTTTAATTTATGCACTCTGTTCGGCGTCGTCATCGGGGAAAAAAATAGGAAAAAAAATCGATGTTCTTTGGATTGTTGGAAGCAAACTATCCCGCAAGCAATGGTCGATTTTCTTACCCAAATCAGCTAAAATGATTCACGTACTCATCATCCCCTCCATCCACTCTCCTATTCTTTCTTTTCATTTTGGCCTTATGTCTGGTGACTTTGTCTGCATTTCTATTATCTCTACGAAACAGTTTCTTCTTCGAGTGTCAATAACGTTAAAAGCACTGATAGTTACCAGTGCAACCATAGAATTAGACTAACATGAGAAAGCAGCACTTATGATTGAGAGAGAGAACAACACCAACGTTTATCTCACGATGCAAATTGCAAAGCATGCATGATTAAACCGATGCCATGGAATCGCCAAGTGCGACCCTCCATCGTTATCGACGTATCAATTTGGTGGCTAATAATGGCCAGTGCAGATCTAGGGTTGTGAAGAGTGTGCTTCAAGAAGACTGACTCAGTCGAGCATTGTCGACCCGAAAATATCGTCTTTAGAACTGAAACGTCGCTTCATCAAAACCAGCTTGGAACAATCTTAGGAATTAGGATTGTCCCTAACGAAAGAGAGGACAAAAGATTTCCCAAAAAGAATCACATTTAAGTGGGGATCAATTCATTGGAGTCACGGAAACATGAACACTTGGTTAGGGTCAACATCATTCAACTTCGACGTATGCAACCGAGTCAAAAGCTTGATGTAGCTGATTGATGACGGCAGATTATAAACTCCATTTTACAACTAAGAGTGCGTCTATTTTACTGAAAACTTCATGATAAGTGAAAATATTTTCCAAGACAATTATATTTTTCTTAGTTTTCATTTATTTGGCAGTTTAGGAAACAAAAGGAAAAGCCGTTTTCTCTCAATCAGGCTTGTTGTTCTCAATCCCCTAAAAATATTTTTCATAAATCGATTAGTTTTCCGTCGTCCAAATACCGAAAAGTCGAAAAATGATTTTTTTTAAAATATTTTTTTAAGACAAACGGATCCTAAAATATTGTAATCACCCGATTAACAAAATTAAGAAAAAAAAGATGATCGAATTTCAACCAATAAGAGAAGAGGAGCTGGTCTAATGGGGGAAACCGAAAACCTCAATGATTGAAGGAGCCACACATGAGACACGGCCCCGCTGTCGGAATCGGACGGTCGGTATCAAGCGGTCACTCGCGGCACGTGTCTCTTTGCTGATTCTAACATTTTTTTCATATTTTTTTTCATTAATTGTTTTCCATAGCCATAAAATTGTGGAAAAAGCAAAAATGCGTTGAGTATTATTGTCAAGGATAAGCATTGGCTCAAAGCTTCAATTTGCTTTGGTTATATGTTCGATGACTTTTTGTCTCCATTTCTCTTATATCTAGCAAACAGTTTATCAAGTGTCAGTAACGTTAAATGCACTATAGTTACAAGTGTGACTATAGAATTAGACTAATATGAGAAAGCGGCACTTATGATTGAGAGACAGAACAACACCGACGTTTATCTCACGGTGCAAATCATAAAGCATGCATGATTAAACCGATGCCCTGGAATCGCCAAGTGCGACCCTCCATCATCATTGACGTATCAATTTGGTGGCTAATAATGGCCGGCGCAGATCTAGGGTTGTGAAGAGTGTGCATCGAGAAGACCGACTCGGTCGAGCACTATCGATCCAAAACTATCATCTTTAGAACCGAAACTTTGCTTCATCAAAACCGGCTTGGAACAATCGTAGGAATTGTCCCTAATGAAAGAGAGGACAAAAGATTTCCCAACAAGAGTCTCATTTAAGTGGGGATCAATTCATTGGAGTCACCGAAACATGAATACTTGGTTAAGTTCAACATCATTCAACTTCGACGTATGTGACCAAGTCAAAAGCTTGTTGTAGCTGATTGATGACGGCAGATTCTAAACTCCATTTTACTAAAAACTTCATGATAAGAGAAAATGATTTCCTTCTTACCAGCAAGAGAAGTCATTTTTTCTCAATCTAAACTTATAGGTTTCGGTCCATGAAATTTTTTTTCATAAATCGATTAGTTTTCTATCGTCCAAACACTAAAAAGTCGAAAAATAATTTTCTTGAAACAGTTTTTCTTCAAACAATCATAATCACCCAATTAACAAGATTAAGAAAAAAATGAGAAGAGGAGCAGGTTTAAGGGGCCAAAAACCTCAATGATTGAGGTGGAGCCAGACATGAGACACGCCCCCGTTGTCGAAATCAAACGGTCAGCGTCGAGAGATCACGCGCGGCACGTGTCTCTTTGCTGATTCTAACATTTTTTTCGTATTTTTTTTCCGTTAATTGTTTTCCATAGCCACAAAATTGTGGAAAAAGCAAAAATGCGTTTGAGTATTATTGTCAAAGATAAGCATTGGCTCAAAGCTTCAATTTGCTTTGGTGAGGGGACCTCCGTCTTTATGTGCTTTGAGAGAGACGAGTCCAGTCATGGAGCACCAATCGCATCACACAAGTTTTTCAACCTTTCACACCTACTCTTTCGATTTTGAGTCCTTTTCTCCAAGACTCCATGCTGATTTTCGCAATTTTTTTTTGCCTCTATGGGATGTAGATCTAAAGAGGATTTTAACCTTTTAACTTTTGTGTCAAACATTTCACTAAACGGAAAATTATCTAGGTAGTTTTAAACTTATCGTACGATATCAATTCAGTCATAAACTTTTAAATTTTGTCAATTTAGTCGTAAACATTTCCATGAAATTTTAATGTAGTCATTTAGGCCAATTTTCGCTAAAATTTGCTAATGCGGTGGTGCACTACGTAGGACGATCGGTAATGATTGGACCGTCACACTAGTGATTTTTTCGGCGAAAATTGGCTGGATATCACTGCATTGGAATTTCAGGCAAAGATTTATGACTAAATTGGCAAAATTGAAAAGTTTATTATTGAATTGACATTTGTACAATTGGTTTATGACTGATCGAGTAATTTTCCCTTCTAAAAGATATCCATGTTTTCCCAAAGGCGTATTGTAATAGGAATACGTAAAATGGATGAAGTAATACTTTAGTAACCAGGATAATTGTCACACAAACTTTAAGAGCAATCGACATCCGTCTCGCTAAATTTTACAAACAATGGCATGATGCTATTTAAAACATAACGCATAAAGAGATGCATGCAGCACGGAAAGCATTGAGAAATACTATACACTCACATCACTTAGCAAATTAAATTGTCCAATACCCTAAATGACCAAAAAAAAAGAACGATCCACTAAAACCAATTTGTTTAGGGTTTTGTTTACAAGAATAATTATAAAAAAGCAAAATAAATAGTGAAAAAACTCATTATGGCGCGAATGATAACAATTCTATGTTCCAGAAATCAATTTTTGGCCAGAAATAGATTTTTTTTTATATATTTCTATTCCCTCTTTCTAAGTTAAAATACGCGTTTGATAACGACACAAAATTTATGTTCCCGAAATAGAAATTTATTTGATAATGACATAAAATTTCTCCCTCCCAGACAACAGTGGGAGGCAGCCAACAGCAATGGACGGTGGCAGGAGGCAGTCGACCATAGGTGGTGGTTGGTGTCGAGCGGCGGCAAAGGATGGCAGATGGCGGCGGAGGACGGTAGATGACGGCCAGCGAACGGAGGGCAACGGGTGGGTGGCCGGCTAATAGCGAGGGCGAATGATGAGTAAAGTTTTTACTTCTCATTTCTATTTCAAACTTATTTCTGAAATCAAAATTAGTTCCAAAAATAGAAAAATAAAATTCTCTTACCAAATGGATTTTCTTTCCAAATCTACTCCTGGGAACCGGAAAAATAGAGAAACAAAATAATTATCATGTGCACCCTCGTATTGCCGGCAGCACAAAATCATCTTGTCCAACTTTAGGGCTAATAATTCATTTCCTTCCCAAAGTCAGTGGAACCCTTCAACGCTGCCGATCACGATCCCCCGCAATAATTGATGCGATTATTAATGGAATTGATGGCAACACCTAGATATTTCCCTTTGAACAACTACTGATTCCCCTGTAGATTTAGCAAGAATCTTTGCTAAGAACCTCCATGTCTGTTCTCAAAATGTCCGCTGATTTAAAAAATGTAAGCACTTGTTATTAATATGTCGTGGTTCCACGCGCAACATTAATTTAACCCTAAACAGCACCGAAATCAGCAGCATGCCAGCTGTCGCATCTCTAAACCCTAATTTCCTATGCATGTATCCAAAAACATAACTTTAATATTACCGCGTAACACCCATCTTTCGATTTTGATGATATGAATATACACGAATGCCTTTTCGCACATGATCTGTATGTAATGTGATCCACAAAAATTTGTACAAGCTGTTTAAGAACCGATGCCAACCATCGTGATCTACAATGATTGAGCCTGAGTTATTAATGCTTGATTATAAAAAAAAATTCAGTCGTGCCATTAATGTAAAAAGCAATGTGATGAATTTTCAGTAGATTTTGAAATGAGCGAGGCATGCTCAAACATGCTTCATTTTTTTTTTTTTAGGTCGCGTGGCACGGTGGCTAAGCGAGACATGCTTAGACCAACAGCCTTGTTGGAGTAACACATGACCCACAACCATGGTGCCCACAGAAAGTTCTACAATAATTTTTCGGAACCTAATTCGTCGTCTCACATCATAATTTCGAGCCAAAAAATAAAGAATAAAGAATAAAGAAAATACATCTCACTTCATAATTGAGGTAGATCTGCTGCTTAGGGTTTAGCTAGAGTGGTAAATGCTTTCGCCCAACTACCGCTATTTGCTTGCGGTTCACTTCACCCAATCCTTAACATAATTTTCGTGGGATGATATTGTCTTTGATTCAATTTTTAGACCACCACAATCATACCTAAAAGAAAAGAGAAGAAGCAAAACAAATGCCGGGTTTCGCTTAAGAATATATAATGTAGAATCGATTTCTTCCACCATGGTAGCAATGTCACAAGCTTATCTAACTCGAACTTCGTATTTCAGACATCAGAGTGGTCGCCGCAACCAGCGAGATGGTCCATAACCGTGTGAAGGCAATATTTTTCGTAACATAAGTGCTGATATTGTCATATGAATGTCATCAATGGAAATTCATAAAATGCTGGTGAGATTTGTAGCATTATGCAATTGTAGATGTTTTATAGGTCTATTATTAAATCATCTTTTCTTTTCTTTTCTTTTCTTTTTTTGTGCTTGCTCTAGAAATGATGCACACCCGGAATTATGTATTCCTACTGCTACCTATTTAGACTCCTAATTAATTTCTCATGCAAAACTCGATAAAAAAAGGGTTAATTCCACGAAAAATCTAAAATTTGTATATCTGTGACAAATTTACCAAAACCTAATATTTTGACTATAAAAAACTCCAAACTGGTACATCTGTGACAAATTTATCACAAACTAATTTTTTGACCACTTAAAACCCCAATTACCCTCATCTAAATTGGATTAATACTACAGAAAATCACAAATTGGTAAACTTCCGACAAACATAAGGGTTAAACCCCAAACTGGTACACTCATCAACTGCCATGTGTCATCAAACTCAGCAATTTGACGATAAAATTTAACAAAAACTGACAGAGGATAAATTTGTCATAGATGTATCGATTTTGAGGTTTTAAATTAGTTTTATGAGTATTAATTTGGAGTTTTTCGTATTTAGTAATATTAACCCATAAAATAAAACAAAAAAAGTCCCTCGCACCAAAATAGATGATACATAGTACAGAGATCTTTCCCTGCAAATTCTGATCCGGAAACATCATTCCGACCAAACCCAGATTCTCTGTTCCTGAATTATCCACGGAAGTGGGGCGCAGAACTCGCAGGACTCGCCACCGCCGATGAACGACGTCGTCGTATCCGTGCATGCTTCCATCCCTCCCTTATTTAATTTTTCAGTGCCACTTCCCGAAGTGACCTCCCAACTAGGCAGCCGAATTTCGACCACTAGAGTTACGCAACCTCGACCACCTCTTCTTTTCCTCACCAACCTCTATATAGGCTACTACCGCACCCGACGCCGATGCTGACGCCGACGCCGTCGCCTTCGCCGTCCCCGGCCGCCCTGCGGGACTTGCCTCGTTGCTGTCCGGTGCCGGATTGCGATCGGGCTTCTCTCGAAATAAGCATGGTACGTGCGGTTTCGCTCGGTATGATCACGTCCGTTATCGAACCCGACATTTCCGGCATCGCCAGAAGGAAATAAGGCTTAAGATTCGAGAGGGGAAAATCCACGTCTCTCCGGTTCCTTTTCCTTTTATTATCGACAGTGGGCAACAAGGGAGGAATTGCCAAAAATAAAAGACAGAAAAGAAGAAAAAGCCTAGAAAGAAAAAAAAAAAAACCCACTCCTCCAAGCTTGTCGCAATTTAGAGAGTGCTAGCTCCATGCCATAGCCCAATTTTTTTTTGTTTTTTTTTTCACATAAGCAAAGCAGCCTCGCCGGTAAGATCCGGGGTCGCGTTTCTCCCCCGTCATAAACCAATTTGGTAATCCGATCTTCGTATGTTTCGGCATTTTTGCCGCATCAGGGCTTGTGGAAATGCATCCGAATCATGCTTGATGCCCTCCCCGCCCGGCCGACGGCGACCCTTATGAAAGAACATTCGTGGAGATCGACGGCCGTTAGGAAGAAAAACTAGCACCATGTCGGAAAACGACGCCGCCGCCGCCGCCGCCGCCGGCGGTTCAGCCCCACATGCCATAATGATACGGGGACTCCACCGGGGCCATGGTTTTCTGCAGCTTCAGGTCCTTGTAGAACTTCCTGATGAACTCCTCCGCCGCCACGTCGACCTCGCCGCCGTCCCCGTCGTCGTCCTTCAGCGGGAACGGCGAGTCCGTGATCCGCAGCTGCCGCACCGCGGGGCTCTTCCCGAACCCGGGCAGCAGCATGGGCGACGCCTCCACGACGTCGGCGCTGTTCAGCATCTCCAGCACCTTCTGGACGGCGCTGATCGCCCCCGCGTCGTTGTAGCGCGGCGCGAGTTGGTGGCGGTGGCCGCTGCGGCGGCCGTGGTGGTGGCGGTGGTGCTTGCCGCGCTTGGGGAAGAAGGGGTTGTTGGCGGGGGTGTTGCTGCAGCTGAACTCGTACTCGCGGGGGGCGAAGGAGGAGTAGGCGGAGGCGGAGGCGATGCAGGCGACGTCGTCGTCGGAGCGGCAGGTGAAGGAGGAGTAGTAGTGGTGGAGCATGAGGTTGCCGATGGCCTTGCCGGCGAGCTTGCCGCGGTTGAGCATGACGTGGAGGTCCACCATGAGCTTGCTCTTGGAGAACAAGCCCTTCCTCATCATGAACGCCACCGCCCGTACGACGCTCCACAGCTTCTTCGCCACCTCCGGCGTCCTCGGCTCCATCTCCATTAACGACGACTCGCGCAGAGAGAGAGAGAAGGAGGGAGGGAGAGAGGGGCTTTTTGGTCTTTTCAGGTTTCTGGTTTTGGTTTGGGGAGGAGGGAGATAGGGGGAGGGAGATATTTAAAGGGGGAGGAAAATAATTTAATTTTTCTTTTTTTCGTGATATAAGATTTTAGGGAATTTTTTTAAATGAAATTAATGTCTGCCACGCGCCACCGCGGCGCGTTGTCTTCGCTCTAAAGTGAAAAGGAAATTTTTTTTTTTGCCCTTTTGGCCATGACTTGGAATTTCGAGTGTGTGGGATGGTGCCCCTCGAAAATAATAACTCCTACGTGCAAATTTTTTATTATTTTTTATTTTTCATAGTTCAAGGGCACGAGCGCATACACTCGGTACATCGAAGGCTCGCAGAATACTATGCTTACCCATTAAACCTGTCAAATGAATGGGTCGGATCGAAAATGATCTGACTCAAGTAGATCCATTTCCAGGGAAAAGTGCCATAAAAGTCTTAAACCTTTTACATTAATGCCAATTTAGTCCTAAACCTTTTTTTGATGCCAATTTAGTCCTAAACTTTTTGCATTGGTGCCAATTTAGTCCTAAACCTTTGTTTGGTGCCAATTCAGTCCTAAACCTTTTAAATTGGTGCCAATTCAGTCATAAACCTTTTGTTTTTGTGTCAATTTAGTCTTTCCGGCCAATTTTGACTTAAATTTGCCGACGTGGACGCCTGCCAGCTAGCAACCGGTCACTGGCGACGACGTTGACAAATGAAATAATATTTTAATATTTTTTTGAATTTTTATTTTTTTCCTTTTTTCCTTTTTTTTCCACTTTTTTTTTGTTTCTCCTTCCTCTGGCCGGTCGCCGGTCCAGCGATCGGCCAGAGGCCGGCGAGCTTGACCTCGCTGGCCATTGGGGAGGGCGGCCTCGCCCGGCAAGGCCAAGTCTCGCCTTGGTCGAACGAGGCTCGACCTCGCCAGATCCGGCGAGGTCGGGCCTCCCTCGACCATGGCGAGGCTCGAGCCCTCGCCGGAGGCCGCGGCGAGGGCGAGCCTCACCATGGTCGGGCGAGGCCCGACCTCGCTAGATCCGGCGAGGTCGGGCCTCGCCTGACCATGGCAAGGCTCGACCTCGCCGCCGCCTCCGGTGAGGGCTCGAGCCTCGCCATGGTCGGGCGAGGCCCGACCTTGCCGGATCTGGTGAAGTCGGGCCTCGCCGGCAGCTGTGCGAGGCTCGACCTCGCCAAATTCGGCTCGGCGAGGCTGCCCTCCCCAGTGGCCGGCGAGGTGGAGCTCGCCGGTCTTTGGCCTATGGCCGGTCGCCGGACCGGCAACCGGCCAGAGGAAGGAGAAACCAAAAAAAAAAGTGGAAAAAAAAAAGAAAAAAAGGAAAAAAAATAAAAATTCAAAAAAATATTAAAATATTATTTAATTTGTCCACGTCGGTACCGGTGACCGGTCGTCGGCCGGCAGGCATCTACGTCGGCAAATTCCAGTCAAAATTGACCGGAAGGACTAAATTGGCAAAAAAACAAAAGGTTTAGGACTGAATTGACGCCAATTTAAAAGGTTTAGGACTGAATTGGCACCAAAAAAAGGTTTAGGACTAAATTTACACCAATGCAAAAGGTTTAGGATTGAATTGGCATCAAAAAAAGGTTTAGGACTAAATTGGCATTAATGCAAAAGGTTTAGGACTTTTATGGCACTTTTCCCCCCATTTCCATATAACGCAATTCTAATCACCCATATCCGACTCAATCCATACTCGACCTCACACGTATTGATAAAACACTTCTATATTTAACTAAATATAATAAAACTTATACCTAAATTGATATAAGAGTGCGGGGTGAGTGAATGCAAAATTAAGTGAGGGCAAGAGAGAGGAGTTGGATTTAAATAAGTTATAAATCCATTTATGACCCATTTACGACCCATTTAACATCCATATTATACTTATACCCATTTATGACCCATTGACTAAATATAACTAATTTATTTATGATCAATTTACTGATATATGGGTCAAGAAATGGGTTTATAACCCATTTTTACATGTCCAATGCCCACGAACCTATTAAGTCTATGGTTTAACCTACTGAGGTGATTCTCTGATCGAGAGTAGTTTGCACGCAATTTATAAGATTTAAATAGGCAGCATCTGATACTTTAGATAGAAATTATCGGACGCCCCAACTGACTGCACCAGCCCATATAACTATTGTGCATACAATTACCATCTCTTTTGTTGCAGCTAGTTATATGTGGTGAAAGTAAAGTACGGATTTATTTACACATATTGGTACCTACATTCATTTTCATCTTATTTACCTCTTTGCTGTGCCGGGAGCAATTTGCATTAGAAAAGTAATTGTACCCATCGGTATTTGGTAATTTCCAACATGCTTACTAATGTTCTTAGAAAAGAGTAATTAACCTATGGAAAATTAGTAAGTATTCACGATGAAAACTAGTTTTTAACCTATATCAAATCAAGAGTTAATCCTTTTGATTAGTAATCTTTCATATTGAAAAAAAATTTCGATATCTCTATGATTATGAAAGTAACTCTTTCTATGCGATAATTAAGTCTTTAAATTGGAAAAAGCATCTCAATAATAGTAATTTCTTTTACGGCATGACAGTAATCAGTGTATAAAACTACTTAATAATTGCCTTAATCAGCTTTGTACACGCGCGCGCGCATATATATATTATTTTGCTTAATTCGATCCAATGATTTACATTATTTTAATTAAACGCTGATGGTTTAAATTGCAGTTGCATAATATTTATTTTTAAGCTCAATGCTGCATGGAATCCACTGCACGTGTCAATTTGCTATTCAATCTTGTTGAATGATACATAAAAGAGTAACCTCCCATGCATTGGTAGATGATTGTCTAAAGCCAATTGCTAGCTGACTGTCTCACCTTCTATCCGAGTTTCAACTTGCTCAACTTTCTTAAGATGCTTGATAAACAATCCAAATTACGTTAGAGTTAAACTTATGATACTTGTGTAACAGTACAACAATGTCAATATTAGATCTGTTAAAATAGGTCATAGATCAATTTCTTAATCCATAATTGATGGACTGAGGTATTACATGTATTAGTTATATAATGTATATGAGTCATAAATAAGTTTAGAATAGTAAAGTCAAAAATAATATGTGTGTCAAATGAATTCACAATTTACTTAGACACAATCTATATTTATGAGTCTCTTTTCACTCTCTCTCGACTTTACTCGATCTCGCGCATACTCACTCGATGCTTTTACCTAAATTTGAGTCGGATTGAGTATGGATTGCGTATCAGTCGAGTCTCAATATATGTCATTAGATTGGTATTGAATGGAAATGGCTCAATTTGGATTAAATGGGTCAAATTTGAGTTGGAGTATTTTTTATCCGATTCACCCATTTGATGGGTTTGGTCGATATAATGTCTTGAGATTAGGTCTCTTTTCACAAAACCGAAGCTCAACAACACGCCTAAGGCTAGGATTTAGGACTGAACTGGGAGCAAGCTGTCGCTGCACTGTACAAGTTGAGATTTTCGAGCGATCAAGACGGCGTAGAGATTTGACCCCAAAAAAATAAAGACGGTGCCGATAATATTTTTCGGATTCATTAATAAAAGTACAAATTGGTGGCTGTTAGGCTCTTCAAGCGGCGGTCTACACTACACATTTTAGACCGTTGGATATTTCGGAGATGACTGATTATGAAAATGATTTTTTTTTTGGGAGATTACTGAGAGGTCCCTCTTTGGGAGCAATTATTACCAAAGTGACACGGGGACTTGATGGATTGATTGGAGGCTTGCTCTTCCTTTACTTTCGTCCTCCAATGTCAAAACAAATCAAATTGCCGTGCTGAGGAGGGGGGGCTGCCAAAAAGCAATTTGATTGGTGGGACTTAACGTGGAATGGAAGGTATCAATGTAAAGTAAACCATCACATATTGACCAACTTTGATCTCGGAACAAGTGCATGATAGATAGTTAAGGGGGTTGGTTTTGACTTGGGAAAAGTAACTTTTGCTTAATTTCCTTCCAAATTGTAAAAATGAGAGATATATATTTAAAAAAATATATAAAGATTGCAAAAAATTGTACGTGAACAGTTTTGTTACATTTTTTTTAGGGTTTTGGATATTCTAGATTGAATAATAGGACTCCACAAATGTTGAATTAAAAGTTAAAAATACGGGTCACTGCAAAATCTAAATCGGGCGTTATTTTCCACCTCCGATTGGACTTTCGGTTGCTGGCACAGGTATATATATTATAGAAGAAGAGGTTTGTGTTTTTTTTCACTATCGAGTTTTGAGGATCGTTCCTCCAATCGATCGATTAGTTGAAGTCAAGTACATGGCAATATATTCACCGCCCATCGAACGTATGATTCGGAGGAAAAACACATGGTCGATTGGTTTTTGACGAGTGTTGCCGCGGTCCAGGACTAGCGGAGCACAGAGATGCAAAAGGCCACTTCTTTGCTCGTCATACGTAACTAATGTCGGTACAAACTTCGAGAAGAAAATCAAGGTACGGAATTGGAACTGTGAGATGGGTACGGACAATGCATCCCGCGAATCCTGTTTTTTACCACGTTAGTCGAAGAATCGCGACGCACCGAACATTCATGATTGGTCACCTTGAGGTCTATAAATCGTGGATTGCGACATATGCTAGCAAGTTCAAACTCTGGTCACGAAATCAAAATGAACCTCAGGTCCATAGACAACCAGGCGCTCGCTAACAAAGCACAAACGCTGCTGCTCTCCTCTCACATTTAATAGTGACCATGAATCGATGCCAGCCATTGCCCAGGTGGTTGCATATTAATTCAACTACCAAGTCTCGGCACGTGGTGGTCGATAACCAGAAGACCAAAAATCAATGTGAACATGTGGCTGCACGGGCGCATGTCTATACTCGTAAAATAAATGATTTAAAAAATATTTAAAAAAACGATATTTTGTATCGCTCGATAGAATTAGTCGATGAAAAATGTCTCACGTCCACATAAATTTATGTTTAAATATTTTCATGAACGACGTAAATGTTTTTCGTTCGTTCTTTTTTGGTAAGCAATATAAGATATCGGTTTTAGGAAAATATTTTTTAAATCATTCATTTTCCTCGAAACAAATAGGGCCTTAAGGTAAAAGCTCACCTGTGCACCATGATCGTCTGCCCCTATCTCACATCCTGTCCATCGGATATTGATGTGTCGATTCCGTTGTTGCCCTCGACTCACCGTTGCCGTCGGCCACCGCCGCCGCCGCCGTCGGCCACCGCCGCCGCCGCCGTCGGCCACCGCCGCCGCCGCCGTCCTAATCGGCACAGCCGGCTTGGTCTAGACAAAAGTTAAGCTTAAGGCATGCGATTTTAATTAGTAAACTCAAGTATCCCTCGATATATCCTGTTGACATCATCTGAAATAGATATGAATTGTCAGAATGTGACTAATTTGAGAGCCTTTTTGATTTGATATCAGGGTTAATATCACGAAAAATTTTAAATTAATATATTTTTGATAAATTTATCTTAAATTAATTTTTTGATCACGAAAAACTTTAAACTGGTACACTTATGATAAATTTACCCCAAATAATTTTTTGACCATAAAAAAACCTCAAGTTGATACATTTATGACAAATTTATCATTCTTTAAATTGAATTAACACCGCGAAAAATCACAAACCAGTACACCCGTGGCAAACGAAAGGTAAAATCCTAACTGGTACACTCCTTAATTGCCATGTGTCATTTAACGAAATAATTTCACGGTAAAATTTAATGTAAACTAACGGAAGGTAAAATTATCACATGTGTATTAGTTTGGGGTTTTTGGTAATTAAAAAATTAATTTAAAGTAAATTTATTATAAATGTACTAATTTATGATTTTTTGTGGTATTAACCCTTGATATTATTTCGAATCACCTTTTTAATGCACTCTATTATGATAGATTTGCTTGGCACTGGTCCACCGTTTGTTGTAGAATTTCCGGGAGCTAAAATCCTGAAATTGAAAATAAAATAAGATTTTGCCAGGTGTTCAATTAGAGAAGAGAAAGATCTGGCTCGACAACCCACATGTCACTTTTTAAGACCATGTCAAATCACTATTCTACATACAAGAAAGAAAGGGAACGTGGATGCCACATTAAAAAACAGTGACTTTCTAAGCAACCCAACTTTTACAAAGCAAGCACCCAAGTAAGCTCAATCCCTCAAGCTCTCCAAGAGCTTTCTTCTTCAACTCATTATCAATTGAAAATGACGTGTCCATGGCTCTCTAAGCTTTTTTTTTTATCCAAATAATTCCATAGCTAGCCAACAAAATTAAAAAAAAAAGAAAAAGAAAATAAGAGAAAAAGTGTTGAATTGCTTGTAGATCCACCTCGAGGAACTTATCTTGAGGGGTGGATGATCCACCATTACCCTTAAGCTTCCCTCTTTTCCCATACTTTTGTTTTCTTGTCTCTCTGTTTGCTTTCTCCCAGTGGCCGCGGCCTCTTTGGGGCAGCTTGATCGATGATGAATCTTTTTGTTTTCTCCCAGTGGCCACGGCCTCTTTGGGGCAGCTTGATTGATGATGAATCTTTTTGTTTTCTCATCAATTTAGGTGGGTCGACAGTTTTGTTCTAAGCAAAGTGAAAGGAGGATCCAATGTCATGGAGCCCCCTCCCCTGGGCCACCTGTCGCGAGACTACTCGTCGATGATTTGGACCCCCGTTCGTATATAGTAAGCTCTACTTGAGATATTGGATAGACTCGATCGATGGATCGTGCTTTGAGAAAAAGCAAATTCAAAATATGAGAGATAAACTCAGAGTATTTTCTCAATTTCGGTTCAAACATTTATATGATTCATAATCCGCATTTTTAAGTGAGACTTGAGTTATCGGCAATAGGTGTTAGAAAATGCAATAGGAAAGATGAGGAAAGGAGATACGTGAATATAAGACCAATTTATACTTTGCAAACAGATGATACGGAATACTTTAACAATAAAGATGCGAGAATGTGAAAGAGTGGACGACCCCTTTTCCTGCCTTTAGCTAGAGAGTGAATTACAATATTTTGGGTTGACATATTCAATTCCAATAGTGTAGATCATCATTTACACATGCACAACAACTCATAATTTAAACGGACCAGTTCTTTTGCGTATTTAGCTCTATATGTTACTGCTCTAGAAAAAAAAATGAGTTTCATATTGTGCACACAATTAGCATTTAACCACCCGTCATTCATTGATGATATTTCCTTTAACCCTAAGTTTATCTAGCATTCTCTTTGTTTCTTTTTAAATTCTTCGTTCACTCTCTTACCATTGTAGTACACAGAATGAAGAGCTATAGTTCAAATTGAATTGAGGGCCTTTGAATTCACTATGATTGTGTGTACATCTCCTGAATCTCTTTGCCTTCTCAAGGAAGGAAAACAGAAAAAAAAAATCAAATAGAAGTAGAATCAGTTACATACTGAACGGCATGTGGTTAAGATACATTATTTGAGTTGATTCAATTGATAGATTCCCTTTTCTAGGGTTTCCTTAGTAAAGCTGTCCGACACAAGGAAAGCAAACCCATCATTATTGGGAGGGGCACCACCCATGTCTTTTCTTCTTTTGATGAAAAAACGTGTGTAAGAGGCTTGCTTTTTGGTGTTTACTTTGACAAGTTTATGTCTGTGTCTGTGTGTGGGACTTTGTTGGATGGAATCCATTGGACTTTTGTACATAGTAGACCCGGCAAACGATGCTTTTAGGATTTTGGTAGGAGAAAAAGGGGGGAGGAAAATAAAATAACCACTAAAGATGTAAGTAATGATTCACAAAACATTCAGATCATAGGCATTCCAGTAGGATATATCTTCTCAAGTATACAACGCGCATTTTATCATATTATTTTATACATGGATTTTAGGAGTCGGTCTTTATATCTCGAGCATTATTCAAAAAGAAAACCTAGGCATCATTTCTTGTGTGCCCCGCCCCGCCGTTATTAAATTATGTCCTTATGTAACACTTTAAAACTTCAAGTGATAGTCAATAGCGATCTAAGTAAGTTCTTTAAATCCTGTAAAATCGATTACTTGATGTGTGAATTGCGTTAAGTCAAAAGTCAATCATCGTTCTGGACTTGATTGGTGAGAAAAAGCTAATTATTTTGTTTAGCGAAAGCTAATCTGAAACATTATACGACAACCTGTACATAACAATCCCTCTTAAGAAAGGCATTAATTATGTTTTTTTTCCATTTTCCCCAAACAGTAATTAAAAGAGATGATTAATCAATCATGAGGGAGAAGAAGCTAAGCGTGGTTGAACATCTCCGGAGCTTCTCCCACAAGAAAAGTTGGGAGGAGGAGACGAAGTCAAAGGAAACTGTAGATTTCGTTGTCATGAAAGATATTTCTGCCTTTGAAAAGTTAATCGACTAAAGTAAACTAGGAGTGAACTGCTTTCACTATGACAGTTTTATATCAGGGGTCTACTTTTTTTTTTCCCAAGAGAAATGGGCATTTGCTCGTAATATTAGGTTTATTTTTACTCTGATTTATGATATATATACTTAATGATGTAGCGGAGTGTGAATAAAGCATTTTGATAAGTAAGTCGTATTCTCACAAATTTTCATTTTTTCTTTAGGGTGGGGCTATTTTCACTCTTTTTTGTGAAATAAAACACGCTTTTTTAAGTTAACTGACCATATGATTTTCGATCTCGATATTACCCTTTTAGTTAATATAGCAGTTTTTTAGATCGCCAATTCAGGAAAAAAGTCAACTCCAGAAATAATTACAAGGGACAAGCCTAAGAGAATTATTTGAGTATCAATTGCAAGATATCTATAGGTGCAGAAATTTCAGGAGCCAAACCGTATATTCAGATACATCTTTGGAATTTTCCTCTGATTTTTCAGAGATTCTCAAACAAATTAAAATGGAAATGTTGCAAGGGTTCTCTTAAACACTTGGTAAGAGTGATTGTATATGCGCTTTGGGAACACATTATTGTGCTAAAAACTTTGCACTTCTAAATCCACTAGTAAAAAGAATCTATACTAGAATTGTATTTCCATTGAGTATTAAAGTTACAATCGGACGGCTTCAATATTTAAGCAAGATCGTTTTGTTTCTTTCATCATTTCGACTCGGGATCATCTCATCGTTGCCATGACTCAATCAAAAACGACCCCGACGATAGCGAATACCCAACGCATCGTTCCGTGATCTCGCAAACATCGATCGCCTGACTAGCTTCCCTGAAATAATTTCTCGGGGAAATGGACCATCGAACCATTAATGTGGATCGATATTTTGTGCTGATAATTGAGCCTTGAGACTTACAGGCCACCAGAAACTAGAGGGCGGAGGGAGAGACCCCTTCACTTGGGATTTGACCAAAAGAAAGTAAATTGAACAAAATGACAGGCGAGGGTATGAAGGCTTAATTTCGATAGCTACTTTGATAGGGCCGCTTGCATAGCTTGAAAAAGACCGAAGAAGCAACAAATTCACTTAATCACAGAGTGCCTACGATTTTGAACTTTTCTAACCAATCTATTGAGTTTCACATTGCCTGCAAGGCTGTGTCGTTGCAGAAGAAACCCACTACAACGAGCCTCCAGCTCGATCTTCTCAACCACCCTTTGAAGATCTTTCTTCATTTCTTTAAAGAGTCCATGAATGAAATTATTAATCTCTCTTTTTCCTTTTTATCGGGCATTCTTGGTTTGTGATTTATTGGTGGTCCGGCCACAGAAAAGAGAGACGTACTTATAGAACCGTTCATTTCAAGTCATTTTCCTTGTCTCTTGGAAGTCTAAAACTCTGACCCCAATAGTCAGCAGCCGATCGACCCTTCTTTCTTCTCAACGATATGTTGCAGTTTCGATTGATGCGCAACTTGTGCAAGCAATCAAGATGTTTGGCGGTTCGAGAAACAGATCCACGTCGATAGTTCATGTGTACCATATGAATTCGACTTCTCGAATCAAAGGTACAATTAAGCCCATGATTTTAGTGCGCGATATTTCATTGGCCCGGCAACCTCCGCGGGGCTCCTTGTCTTTCCAAAGAAAATCTCAAACGATAAACCAGGTCAAATTAAATGCTTGCCCGTAAACATATACCACTAGCTAGTGGTCGATGGTGGCGAGAATTGACGGAGGTGCCTCCTCTAGATTTTGTAAAAGGCATTGCGTCTTAAAATGAGCAGTAAAAATGCCTGAAAAAAGGTTGAAGCAGATGAATGTAGCGTCTACTACATTTTGACATGGTACAGATGTGCATACATGTGAGTCAGCCTTACCTTTGCTTAGCCGAATCACCCCGTCAATGACCCCAGTAACCTACAAAACTGAGATTGAGGAACCTGCCCACCAGAAGGGGCACTATTTGTTCGATGGATCGAGGACTAATCAATTATGATTGCCATCCCTTGAAAGCGCAAGCAGGCAACTATCGAGGCCAAGCGATCAGAGCCGGATAATGTGCATCATGCTCTCTTCTGAACTTCCCAGCTTTGATTAAAACTATAAGCAATCTTCTACTTCATCTGGGACATGCAACTTTTCTATCTCAGCCTGTCAAAAGATTATAAAGATGAAGAATGAGAAACAGAGCTGACGCTTAGCAGGAAGAGGCAACCGTGAGAATTATCTCAGCTAAAGGAGAAGCAAACTAGAAAGAGGCACATGCATATCCTCATGTAACAGCCAAGAATTGGAGACTATAGCTGATTCAGCAAGCAGCGGAATGGAGAAAAGTTAATCACCTTAATGGTGGCAACATCAGTTGCTGATGGTTTTAAATCCAGAGCAAGGCCAAAATGTAGCATGGCCTGCGCATGCATGTTCCGTGACTTGTAAATCTTGCCCATCAGAGCATATACGCTGCTTTCTCGAGGGGCATATTCTTTAAGCTCCTCTAGGACTTCTAAGGCTTCGTCAAGCTTTTCCAGGCTGATGAGTATATTAGCCTTCTGATACATGGGAAGAGGGTTCTTTCTATCAGCTAAAATAGCTCTCTCCATCATCATCAAAGCTTCCTTGCTTCTCTGTCAGATGAAGGAAATAAATATACAGAAAGACTCAACTAAAACAATAATTTTTTTTTTGGCAAGATCAACTAAAACAATAATTCATTCCTCTTCAATCAAAGAAATAAATGATTCAATGCAACTAGCAATCCAACCTTCAAGGCATGCAAAGCTGTTCCAAGGTATGACATTATAACTGAAGAACATGGATTTATCTCAAAAGCCATGTGGAAGTGATGCTCCGAGAACTCAAACTTCTCTTGGCGAAGATAAATCATTCCAAGCCCATACCAGGCATTATAGTGTCTAGCATCGACTCTAAGGGCAGTCTGATAACTTTTAATCCCGTTTTCAAAATCCTCCAAAGATACATGCCTGTAGATACAATGCAGAGTAAACTTAAGACAACATGATCAAAAATTTGAAACTTAAGCAGCAATTTAGAAGATTTATCCTGCATATGTAACAGATGAAAAGTAAAGGGACAAGAAAAGCAAACAACATACTCATGACCGCAAAGAGTATGGGCATATGCAAATTTTGAATCCAGCTGCACCGCTCGCTGAAAATTCTTCAGAGCAGTTTCATGGTCCTTCTGCAAGCTATAGCAATTACCCATGGCACACCTGCATTTTATTGAATGAAGGCAGAAGTATAAGAACAAAAGGTGCTTGTTATTGACAGCCCACTCCAACCAGAAACCCAACGAGGACTTAAAGCATTATCCCATACAATGCATAGGTTTAGCTTATATTGTACTTCACAATTAATCAACAAAATGAATATTCACCAGTTACAGCAAGCAGGAGATCTATCTAAGTAGTCCAGTTACAGATGCTCAAGGAGAAGATTAGGTTCTGAACTAATTATTAGATAGGGCGAAGGTACCATGATTGAGGAGCTAGACGGTCTGTTGCGATCAGCTCTTGAGCTAGGTAACTTAACTTCATATCTTCCTTCAAATGCTGCAAAGAATGGAGAAACAAAATTAGCAAACGATAAGAAAACTCAAACAAGTAAACAGCTCAATCCACAGGCATCTTGAGAAATGGAGTCACAGATAGAAACCAGACTACTGTTACTTGAACTTGCAAAAGCTGGGCGACAGATTTACATCTCAATCTGACAACATACGAGAGCATCTGAAGAATGGAAATCTTACATAAAGGACAGTTGAGTAAATATCCATTCCTTCTAAACTGTAGGGAGATGTGCGACGAGCGAGATTAAAGGCTTGATCAGCTTCCATATAATTGACCAACTCAAAGTACGCTTTGCCAACCTGCAATTTTGCCATGCTCATTCACATAACGTGTTGTTACTTCACGTACACTAGCATTGCCTAATGAAAATAGACAAGTGCCGTGAATTTTTCTGCTTATTTCAACACCTAGCGGCAAAGAAACTTTCATCTTCTTTTCAAACCACTGAGCCAGCAGAGATAATGAAATGTATTTGCATTTTCAGGATTCCACCGCAATCTATAAGATTGCAGCAGAAAAGAAAGCCAACAAAAATTTCTTGTTTTAGCTTGACATCCTATAGTTTCTGTATTTGTCTAACTGATAGTTACATGCCAAACCAATATGCTCAAAGAGATCATAACATCTCGTGAAGGGGAATTTTCATCAACATTACCTGTGACAACACCCAGCCTGTATTGTAATGCCTGTGTGGAAGTCTTGAGTAAATATCTAATGCATCCTGTGCGGAGAAAAAACATGATCAGAAAAAGGAACATTATAAAGAAGATGAGAACACAATCTTTGGCTATTGCAAAGGCAATTCAGAAGTACCTGACATCTGTACATGCAGGAAAGCCTATAGGCTTCCCCGAATAATCTTAGCAGACCTAATACTTCAGCCGTGCCAGTTAAAACCCTTGCACTAGTCATTACAGACCCAGCAACAGGCATACTTGCTCCTTCTTGATCAAAGGTTCTATTGTCCCCCGAAGGACAAGAGCAATTTGCCAATGTAGGATTGAAACGAGAATCATCAGTAACCTCATTCCGTACTCCTAGAGGATGTGAATAAAGACAATTTCTAGTCATTGAAATCATTAGAACAGAACAAATGAGGACTTCCAGTAAAGTAAAAGCAGCACGATTTTGAGGTTGCGAGAATCCAGGACACGTCTACTGTGAAATTGGCAAAACCCAAAAGAGAAAGCTCTCTGCCCAATTGAAATAGAAACAAGAACAGGAGAAAACTATACTTCTGCACATTCATGCAAATTTTGAACAGAGAATGAGGTATTTCAATGCATCTTCCTTCATGCCGCGAAAACCACTTTAAAACAATAACACCATACAAGCACTTCATTTTGAGCCACAGGTTTTGGCACTCAATGACAGGAACACAAATAGCCGAAAGGGAGATGACCGGTGCTCACTTCCATAAACATTCCAAGTTGTCCAAGAAAACATATGACGTTTACATCCCTCATTAGTTAACTATGCCCTTCACAATCTTAACAAAGCTAAGCAAACAACAAGGACTTCTAAAGATTTCCAACTCAAAGAAATGAGTTTTCGAATTATAATTGTCTATGCGTTTTGAGAGGCAACCATGGGGTCCTAGAGGCTGGATCATGTTCCCATTCTTAAGTGGGCACTTATCCATCTGTTTTCTTTACATGCACGATGCACTGCCATTAAGGAATCGGATTGATCCCTCACTGCTTCAAGCGTGACATCCAAATTTAACAACCACTAATCTATACTTGACAACTTATTATAACAATTTGAGAATATCTGTTCACAGCCCTTCTTAAGTTCCAACTGATTCACATAATATAAAATTCCTCTTAATACACCAAATAAAAGAAATTGAGATTGTTCTTGTTCAGATGCCCAGCAAAACAAGAATCCAATAGGATT
Organism: Syzygium malaccense; assembly: GCA_031216405.1. Classification (NCBI taxonomy): domain Eukaryota; kingdom Viridiplantae; phylum Streptophyta; class Magnoliopsida; order Myrtales; family Myrtaceae; genus Syzygium; species Syzygium malaccense. Next base: position 7,226,662 of record CM062255.1, read on the forward strand.
AACACTGACTTATTTCGGTTCCAGTGAATGCCAAAGCGCACAGTTGAGTGTGCTTCATACTCGCCATGAAAACCTTCTAAATTCAAAACCATCATTAGACCCATGAACATGTGGATCTTCCAAGATCATATTTGCTTACTTGATAAAACTCGAAGCACAACCATGCCCATTCTCTTACCATCAAAGTGATAGAGCATGCCTTCTCTTATACAAATATGATGCAGTAAGATTCTTCTAACTCATCAATTTAAGTAAAATCAGAAAATCATTACTTGATCAGAAAGGTCACCTTCATCAGAATTTTCACCAGCCCATGACTGTCCTTTTCGGACGGTCACTGCACGAATTGCTGCAGAACTCAGTTTTGAACTTCCAAGATACTTAGAGGAGTTGCTAGCACCATTTCCAGCAACTGATGTTGCACTTGTAGTTGCATTTGCCGCTGCATCTCCAGCAAGTCTTGTACTTCGTCGTGGACCAGAATCAGAAAACAATCTTCCCGATATCTGAAAGAGATATGAATTACGAGAAGAAACTTGAATGTCTTTGTTAGTCTGACCAGCTATATTCACCTCAATATCAAGAGCGAAATGGGGCATGAATGCCCTATAACAACATAAAACCATCAACTCACTATTTTATTAGCATAATAAATTCATTCAAATAACTCAAAAGCTGATATACAATAAAATTAGTCTTCTAGATGTCTTCAACTAAGAAAAGTGGTTGGCATAAGCTTCTGCTGAACAAGTGAGAACCCTCTTTATCGGCCTACTTCTTTTCTTTTGTGGGTGGGAAAATTCTCAGCCTATTATTCTGGCGAGGACTCCAGAAAATCTAAGGCCCACCTTGCATACCTAGATTTTCCTGTTAAGCCCAAGAACTGATCGTGTAGGCACTCAACCTAATATATATCTAACAACTGTTTGAACTTGGGTGATGACTCCCATTAAAAAAATGAAACTGCAATTTTCATATTGTCAGCCAATCTAAACCAGCCATTTAATTAGATAGAAAAAAAAATTTATTACCTTTCGCAATTTTCCTTCATCTACAAACTTTCTTCGAGGAGCTTGAATCGTTGAGTTTACAGTTGACCTTGGGGAGCTATCAACGCCAAGTGCACTCAAGTTTGGTCCATTTGGCTGCAAATTTCTACATGGTGGTGGGGGTGCAGCACATGACAACTGCAGAGACTTTAAAAACAGAAACATCCAGATGATCTATACTATAAAAAATATTAGATGTTAAGAGCCAAAATCGGATGAGACATAGTAATATGAGGTTACATTTATTCCAATAAAGCACTCAACACGAGAAAAGAAGTTGCTGTTCCAGTCTTATAAAAACGGAGAGAAGCATCGTTAAAAATTTAGGCTAATAAGTCATCACATCCTTTCAATAGCTTTGAACACAAGGGCATGCAATAGACCACAGCCTCTCGTTAGTCAGAGGGGGGATGGTGAAGCAAAGTAAGAGTTATAAGGTCGTTAAGTTTAATAAGTTTCATAAAAAATTAATCTAACTTTCTATAGCCAAAATGACCCGACTTCTTTCCCAAGTCAAAAATGACTCCTAAGTGTACGGAAATAACTTCCATTGAGACGAAAAACAACATAAAGAATCTAGACTTAAGCAAGGATGATACAAGGAGGGTTTGTGGCTCCAATATGTAGAAAGAAAATGGAAAATTCCTAGCAAAAAATGCAGTAAGATGGGGATAGGCTTCCTTTTCTCATTTAATTGCAAAAAACATCAGTTCTTTTCTTACATTAAAGTTGACACAATGTGATTAAATCATAGTTAACACAATAAGTAACATGCTGAATAAAAGTATCAATAAATATATATTTCCTAACAGAGATTCTTAACATTAGAGATGTAATGTGAAAGTATCAGATAATTTGCATTGAAACGCTCGGAACATTGATTTCCGCGATCCTAATAACTGGCGTATCATAAGACAGAACATGCGTTCCACTCAAAATTACAAACTTCCAGGTGGTAATCCTTAGTTGACATCGTGGACACCAACTCGTAGACCAGTCAACTTTGAAAGAGTTCAATTGGAAATTACAAATCGAGCCAAATAGCAAAGCATAACTCAAGTGAAATTGAGTTATTAGCTTGTCCTGCATTTTACCAGATGACTCATTCAGTTATGTTAGGGATGGCAATTCATGCCGCGTCTCATATTTGTATCAGCTATTTGTGTAATTTCATTCCCTCATTAAAAAATTATGAATTTCAATTTCTCATTAATTTGCTTAAGACTTGCCAATTCGTGTACATTTCGAGTTGTTCATGTCACATTCACGTTTCTCTCAAAAAGTTTGTCTCATGTTTGACTCGTATTCTCCGGTCATTCAAGAATTGGCACCCCTAGCCATGGCAAATAGCAAAGAATATGGAAGTATTAATTATTACCCATTCAGACCAAATTAAACAGTACCTTACCTGTGTAGCAACTGGGGAAGGAGTATTATATTGAGACAACTGAGAAGATCCACTGTTTAGAGGCTGACCAGAACCTCGGGAAGACGCAGTAGTTCCATGGTAGCTTCCGGCAACATCTCTTGCATTATTGCCTAGCATTTGTTTCAGTTGCCTTGAGCTCACATCATCCATTGACCTCCTGGCAGTATTTAAGTTGGGATCCTCACTTGACATATCTGCATTTTGAGGGGAAAACCCATTGGGCAAGTATTGCTTATGAATACAAGCAGCAGCTGCCTCACCAAAAACTGCAGCCGCTTCTTCAGCAGAACCTAAAAAGTCATGGAAAGATGATGAATGAGACTAGTATGTGGAGAAAATCCGTTACATGACCACCCAGTGACAAGGTTAATATTCATGAAGTAGTGGGAACCCAATGTGGCAATATTATGTAAGATTCAAGTAGCTGTCATTAGATAAATGCCACTGTGGAAGAAACGCGATAACCTCAAATTAAATAGACAAATACTTCAAAAAACTCAATCCCAATAGGCACTTCTCTGCATAAATACTTGAATATAGGTTTACAATTGTAATAAAACTAACACAGAATTTCAAACGTGTGCTTGTCGTTGCCATCATACTACAATTACAGTGAAAAAAAACATGGAAAAATCCCCAGAAACAGGGAATAGGCAGAAAAAAGTTACTGCTCTGCGCAGGGAACATTTCCATGTTTTATTCACTGGACAGTGCTCATATAACATTTGCTGAAGAAGTCGACTAGTACTTGAGAAGTGTAGACCAGGTCAATTTAATTCAAATGGTTTTCTACTACTTCCAAGTCCATCTACTAAGCACTTCAAATAAATAACATCAAACAAATCAATTTATTGAAATATGCCCAATTATCATCACCGAAACTCAGAATCACGCAAGAGAATTAAGGATATCTTTAACACAAACCTAAGGCACAGAGCTCCTCATATGCAGCCCACAATAAAGGATCTGTCGACAGAGCTTGCTTGAAGTGATGGATGGCACCTCTCTTTCTATCAGTATATCTATGAGACGCAAACATAGAAAGGTAAGGAACTTTATGTTTATGCGAAAACAGATTAACTAGCAAGAACACCATATTCTCTCACAATACTTTAGTCAGGCAAAGATTATGCCGTGTCTACACTTATAAAGCCAACAATGAAGGATGCAATCTTGAACCATTTCCACACCAATGAAACATGGTTAACCTAGAAAAAAGCACCAGCATTTGCTAATTGGATTACACTGACCATAGATCATATAACAAATCTAGCATTTGCTAAGACTTATAGCTCCCAATCGTGAAAACTATGTAAGCTACATCTAGACATACCGAAGTTGGGCTTTGCCATGCTACAAGCAGTGTAAAGAATTCTGAGAATGGAGCGAAAAATGGGAAATGGAAGAGCTAAAACATCATGCTAAATTGTTCAAGGGTAAAGCTTTTCCTTCCACCACTAGCTTATTTGCGTTAGTACGATTACAATTTTAATTTTGTAGACTGGACAAAATGTGCATGGCTACTTTCTTTTTGTTTTGAGTAAGAGAGTACATCCTCTTACCTTTTCTTCCTTACGGGAAAGCTCCAGTTACTATCTCACTTTCCTCTTAAACGGATGGCTGCATCTTACTGCCCTCTTTTTTGGCCAAATACATTTTACTGTCCTTGAAAATGCAAATTTTTAATCCAGTTCTTTATTCCCTCCCCTCCTTCTTTAAAAAGAAAAGGAAAAACATCATAGGAAAAAAATGATGAAAGTATAGCAGCCTAACCTTATACTACATCTTGCTTCATTTTTAAAAAGAAAACCCGTGACAATAAGTAACAAAAGGGAGAGTAATTCACAACCTTCAAGAATGAAGGAGGCTGTGTGAATCATTTATTGTTGCATGTAATTGAACCAGACTGATCTAGACTATAGTTTTTCAATCTTCCAAGGGGGAGAGAGAGGGAGATGAGGGGTTGCAACGTGAAGTTGGTGCTTGGAGAGATGCCATTAATTCTTCTGTCGGAAAGAAGGAAGTTACTCAGATGGCTCCTCTACTTGTCTTTTAGCTCATTGGAAGAAAAGAAACAAGATGATATTTCAAGGAGTTAATATCATGGTTTTCTTTTATGAATAATTAGTAATATAATAGTCAAATTTGCTATATTGGGGACATTCGATTTCATACTTCTAGTTTGTTGGAAATGTTAGAAACAAACTTTGGCACATAACTTTTGTATTTGGGAGGCTCTTCGTCTGAAGTCGTTTTGTAATGGGTCAGTACCCCTCGGTACCTCTTCAATAGAGTTTTCTTTATCTCTAATGAACATGGTAATTTCAGAGAAAGAGATTCTCAAACTATTTTTGCATATTTCACCTCTGTCCACATTTTAGATATGACATAGCATCCATATCACCAACTACAAAAAAGAGAAATCATTTTAATTACTCCTGATAGACAATGTATACAAAAAGGATGCTATCAGGATGATTCTGCAAAAAATGCAATAACAACCTGTAGATAAGGCCAAGAAGGTAGTGACCAGCAGCACCATTTGGAACCTGCTCGCAGCACAGAACAGCAATTAGCAAATGACGTCATCCATCAAACCAAGACATAAGTAATACGAGTTCTGTCAAACAACATGAGGTTAGACCGATATAAACCACTCGCAATGAGATTTAAACTACTACGAAATAAATCGAGACCACCGGCTTCATTTGCATAGGCAGGTCACATACCTCTGCCCCGGGCTCATTGGCAGGGCATAATGCTGACTCGGCCTCTTTGAGCAGATCCATCTGAAAACACGATATTGCAAACAAGTAGCGTGATTGAGGCATCTGTGTCCCTTCACATAAAGAATACTTCAATCAATCAGGGAAACAAATACCCAAGAAACTTTACAGAAGGAACCCAGTAGAGAAGAAGGGGTGGAGAGGCGTGCCCCCAGGATAAATGAGTAATTCAGCAAAAAGGCAAAATTATCAGCCAAACAGTGAAGACACAGGAGACCAGCCCTACCCTTCAGAATATGGTAAGCACAGTAAGCTTGATTGTTGTGCAGGTAGCAACCAGCTAACAATTGCCGATTCACCTGAAAGCAACCGAACGACCCAGAACTCAACTTCAACATAACATATAAAAAAGGAATACAGAACATGTTAAAAAAAAACAGAAATTCATAAATCCGAAGCTTCATAAACCGATATGTCCGAACCCAACGGCCGCTAAAGCGAAAAACCCACAGAAAACAAAAGCGCCAGGGAAGCGTCCAAATCACCAGCGCACTAAAAGAGGAGCTCCCTGTGCAATCGCATAATCACAACAGTAAAAGTTTCACTCCACTGAGAGCAGAAGCTAGACATCGAATTCGAGAAGCACAGGGGAGTCCAGGGAGCGAGATTGGACACTGATGGAGCGAAAAGAAGCCGCACCCAAATCTACCCGAAGAGAGAGAGATTGGAAACGGACGACGGAATCCTCAGCGCGCATCGCACCACGGCAACCAACGCAAAAAGAGACGCACTCGATTCGACGTTCGAGCTCCTTCGGCGAAACAATTCAGAAGGAGAATCGGTGAAAACTAACCTCGGAAGGGAACTCGGCGCACAGGCGCTCGCACATGAAGATGGCGTTCCGGTACATGAAGTGCCGCAGGCTGTTCTGCACGCAGTCCGCCAGCATCGCTTCCATGGCTGCCTTCGCTTCGCGAGAGAGGGAGGGAGGGAGGGAGGGAGGGATGGCGCTGGGGGCTTCCTGCTTCCTCTCCAGCAGGTTCAAAAATTTGCGCCGCACGTGCCGTCCCCTGTTTCGAGCGACTGCGGTCACGTGACATGGCTTGTTTGTGTTTGTATCGCGGTTCGGTTTCGGGTGGGCGGGCCCCAGATGGGAGTTTCATTCGAAAAAACAAGCTGCGGAGTCTAGAAGGAGAACCCAACGGGTAACCCATTCGATCGAGCCGTTTTATTACCCGTCACGCGGTGCGACAACTAATGTGTCGTTGGGAATTTCGGGACGTTAAAAATCCGACTTTTCTTTTCACTGAAAAAGATCGTTTTAATCTCTGTTTTGCGGCGGTGGCGTCATGGACTGAGCAGCTAGTGGAGGTAGCGTCGTGGACCGATGAAGCTCGTTGTGGGCTCGGGGGTGGCGGTGCGGTGGAGACACGTGTCACTATCAAGAGTCCACCGTGCCCATCTCACCGAGAAAGTTGCCCAAGGTATTCCATAACTTTGGGCATGGTATTCCATAATATTTCTGTATCTAAAGTTTTTTAAGGACTCTAGAATGTTTAAAGGGTATTATGCGAAATATATGCTTGTCGTCGGAGAAAAGTGCCAAAAAAGCTTTAAACTTTTTGTATTAATATCAATTTAGTCCCAAACTTTTTTTGTGCCAATTCAGTCATAAACCTTTTGCGTTTGTGCCAATTCAGTCATAAACCTTTTGTCTTTATGTCAATTCAGTCCTTCCGATTAATTTTGACCGGATTTTGCTGATGTGACACCGGCTGTTTACCAACGCTGATGTGGACAACTTTAATAATATTTTAATATTTTATAATTTTTTTCTTTTTTCTTTTTTTTCCCTCTCTTCCCTCCTTTCTCCAGCTGGTCGTTGGATTGGTGATTGGCCAGAGGCCAGAGGCCGGTGCCGGCGAGGCTCGCCCTAGTCGGCCATTAGTGAGGTCGACCCGCTAGCGGCCGACGAGGGTAAGCCTTGCCATGGCTGAGCGAGGCCTGACCTTCGCCATCGCTGGCGAGGTCAATGTCGGTCCAGCAAACCGGTTGGAGGAAGGAGGGAGGGGAGGAGGAAAAAAGAAAAAGAAAAAGAAAAAGAAAATAAATAAATAAAAATTGAAAAAAAATATTAAAGTTATCCGCGTCGGTGCTGGTGATCGGCCGCTGGCCGGTCGACGTCCACATTAACAAAGTCCGGCCAAAATTGATCGGAATGACTAAATTGACACAAAAACAAAATGTTTAGGACTGAATTGGCACAAATATAAAAAGTTTAGGACTGAACTGACACCATAAAAAAGGTTTAAGACTGAATTGACATCAATACAAAAAGGTTTAGGACTGAATTGGCATGAAAAAATGTTTAGAACTAAATTGGCACTAATACAAAAAGTTTAGGACTTCTTTGTCACTTTTTCCCTTGTTGTTGATAGGTAGGTGTTGGGAATCATTTAAAAATCAGGGTACCATCTCCTCATTTGTATCATATAAGCAAATGAGCAATATGGCTAGGGGTATGGGTTGGGTCAGGTCGAGTTTTGATGATACCCTACTCAACCAAAAACCTATGGGTTATGTTTGACCTGCCCAGACCCATCCCAAGATCCTGTTCAATATACACCCCAAGGGTCAAGCCGAGCTGCGTTGGGTCGGGTCAGAAGTTGGTTGGTTTTTTTTTTTTTTTTCCAGATAGATTGCAAATGACTTAGCATTTCGTTTGTTAATCCCCTCGAGCAACAGGACCTCGCCATCATAATTCTTGTAAAGCTTATGTTTTCTCCCCCTACAGGTTTAATACCTTCCTTTCACTAAAACCTTTTTGTAGGGGCAGAAAATTTTTGATTCATAGAAAAAACCACAAATCAAGCGAATCCCGAGGGAAGAAAATGACATAAGTGCGGGTAAATAGCAAAACATAACACAGTGCAATGGGCTAAGCAAACAAGTTACAAACACTTGATAAAGCATAATGAGGATGAGCAAGCACCGGAGCCTAATAGAGTCCACGGCGTCAAAATAAAATGCTTAGCAACAAGAAATGCAGGTAAATAGCAAAACATAACGCAGTATCAAAGTGGCACAACTAGAAGCCTAGAACCCACGCACTGCTTCAATGTCTAATGCTAAACTGCTCCGATACAGAAACATTGATGGACAAAATCTTCAAAGAATAATGGATACCAAAAGTTTCGACAAACAAAATACAGTCCATGTTTATCCAACTCAAGCCAACTAAACTCGATACAACATTTTTTAAATGCTTTTGATCCCAACACCTAACCAAGACTTCCATGTTCACTTCTTCCCTGTCCATATACGTAAAAGGACACGTGCACAAAATACTATCAATTTCACCACCTTAGGAGCAAGTATCAAAAGATTCAAATGTCCGTATAAGACTTTACAATCACAGACAAACACATGTTGAAGCTAGATTCTGACGTGTAGGCATACATTGACTATTCGTGTACGCTAGATAGTGCTCTTCTCTATCTAGAGATAATTATATGTTGAAGATGATAATGAGATAGCATTCATTGGTAAGCTTAAAGAAAACACTGAAAGCAAAGACAAAATAGCAAAAATATCATTAGTACGAACCAAAGTAAGATTAGTGAGCCCCTGAACAAGAACAGCTTAAGATCTAGGTTGAAGTGACTCAAGTCAACTGGATCAAGGCAGAAGCTATATGGAGCTCTCACTTCTTCTTCCCTAGATACTACAAAACCAACAACTAAATTACAACTCATGAACAAATGAACTTGAAACACATTTAAGACAAAAATGCTCATGATCTAAAAAAAGGAAAAACGACCAACAAATGGCAATCTCCAACTTCATCAATCATCTAGAGAAATCGATATCAACGTTGGCTCCATGGTTATAGTTGGCAACTCTACATTAAATTCTCGATGAAAATGAGAATTAACGTATCGATTGAAATATATAAGGGTATTAATATTCTAAAACCATATTTTTTCACCTAATTCAAAGATTTCGAGTTCTTCTAAGTCCTCTTCAATTGAACATGAAAGTGGCGCGGAACGTAACCAATCTTAAGCACATATAAGAGCCCCCATCATGCTTGGAGTCAGGGAGCTACAAAACACATCAAGCACATGACCTCCTGTGTTAAATGCTGCCTTTAATGCTACAGTTGAGACGGGTACAGTCAAAATATCTCGAATAATGGAAGAGAGGATATGACATCTCAAAGAATTTATTTTCCACCAACTTAAGATGTCAAACTTAGCACTATAACGTTCACATTCTTCCTCTAAATACTTGTCCAATTCAGATTTTTCTTCCAAAAATTGTTGTCCAGTTTGGCTAAAATACATTTCAGTCATAATATCCGCACCAACCACAGGAGACATTGACACGTTTATTGTCCTTGTACCCTTTAACCTTAAGTTGCTTTGGAGGCATATACTAGTGCGGTATTGCTCGAACAATGACGTCAGAAATGTTAATAATTTATCTTGTAAAGTTTCCGTCTCCTTGCTTTCGTAAACATGATTAATCATCCACTTCACATATTCCCACTTATGCCGTGGGTCAAGTATGCAAGCAATGAACAAAGTAAGATTGATGTTGTTCACATTGCCAAAATACTTATTGAATTTAATCTTCATTTTCTTAGCCATTTCTTGCAAACCCTGGTCCCTATTCTCACATCATCTATCAATCATTGTATAAATCCCATACATATCCTTCGCGCATATCATTACTAGTGACATGAGAAGAACCCGAAATTTTTAAAGTCGTATCAAAGGACATCTTTAGGAAAGGAAAAAAGTGACAGGCATACTCCCAATCATCACTAGTGTGAAACCCTTTCGCCTTGGAAAGCTTTTCAACAATTTGTTATCTCGGAATTCAAACGATCTAAAAGTTATTTGAAACTTCAAAGCTGCTTCCAACATCATATATGTCGAGTTCCAACGAGTCTTGACATCCAAACATATAAGACTTTTGGACTCAATTTTCTCTAGCTCAATACAACTCTTAAATTGTCACACCCCAGTCCTATCCACCAAGGCTCAGGCGCGTGACTTCCCTTCTTAGGTCATTTAATTGCAACGTCCCAGGAGGTGTTGTCGACCTATCGTATTATCTAACAAATAAGTATATACGGAAGCGAAATCCAAATCATCCAACCAGCAGCAACAACAACAATAGGGATAGCATGGGAAACATATTCACAAAAGCATGCTTCATATATATATGCATTAACAATCCATATCGGAAGTAAGAATAATTACATGCCCATTACACGGGCCATTTTCCGATTACATCACAAAAAGAAGAGGGGATTAGGGTCTACTTAACTCCTCTATCTATAAGGGCTAACTAAAAAGGAACATAACTTCCTTCACGTTTGAGCATGCTATGGCTTAGGTTCGGGGTCGTAATCCGGATTCGACTCCGGATCATTGACGACACCATCGAGGATGTTTGACACCACAGGGTCTCACGGGATTGCGCTCGGCACACCTGGGAGTCCGTAAAAGCCCCGGAGAGGTCCCCAACGCTCTCCCTCGTACCAAACATATAATGCTTTAAAACGATGAGGAAGCAAGTTGGTAAGCCCCTCGTCAACCCAAACGGTCATTGTATACTTCTCGTACGTCATATCCGTCCCCGATGCTACATACTCAACCACCTCTGCGTCTTGATCTATTGGGATACCAAAACGTACAATCTGAGTGTCCATACTAGGGCTTGAAAAGGGTAAGTAATAACATGAGTATAACTCAATAAGTAAATCCTCTAAGCTCCGTATAGGAGGATACCTCGCCTTAGGAATACGAACGGTAACCTCAACCTCTTGGCATGCCAAAACGCAATCAAATAATCACGCGTGAATACTTACCTCTCGTTGGCACTAATAATTCACACGAATAATCACACGCGAAGTCTCGCTTCCAATTGGCATGTGACAATTGTATATAGTAATCAAGAACACTTCATATCGCATATTCATGCTCAATGCAACCACACGTGTTCCGATTATTACAACCGCTTAGGGCCACGACTAACACTCACGTCGATGGTCATCCGGCGTAACTGGGCATCGTCTCGCCCCATCAAGCATGGCAACGTCTCGACCTCACTCGAAGATAGCATTCAATTAAGAGCATCGTTCCGAACTCTATCGCGAATGGCAACCGAAATTCATCGGGCATCGTCCTCTGCAATCATACGGATACGGAACCATTTATGTGATCACGCAAGCATATCAAGCACTCAAGCCACTTATTATTTTTCGCTTAGGCTAATGCAAGAGTGTTTCATGCTCTTACAGTTAGAACATCTAAAATCTTGCACACATAAGATGCACGAACATTGGAAGCATTTCATGAGCAACCATACAAATTAATACATGGGCTTGCTCTTCCTCGATCAAGCAAAGCAAAACAAGACAAACATTAACATCACCCAACGATGGTTCCAACTAACCTTCCATACCTACACAATCCATCCTTAACCATTCCTAGTCAAGGATAGCCATACATATGATAGAAAAAGTTCAAATAAAACTAAACATAAGTCCGATATGCGTAGAATAATGTCCTATCTATGGATTAGAAGAACTACTTACAAAATCGGTTGGATTACGGACGAACGGTGACGGCGTTGAGCAGACAACATAGCAGCAGCGGCAAACGGACAATGCGACGGCATTGAGGTGGCGCGATAGTGAGGTGATAGGCGGCGGCACAACAAACGGTTGAACGGTGTGGCGACGGTGACAAGCGGCGTCACGGCGATGGACAACGTGACGATGGGCGTGGTAGCAAGCGGTGGCAACAAGTGGATAGCGTGGCGAACTGTGGCGACACAATAGCAAGGATGGTATGGCGCGGTGGTGGACGATGGCAAGAAGTGCATGAGAGAGAGAGTGAGGGAGAGAAAGAGAGAAATGAGAGTAAATAAGAAAGTGGAATGAGAGAAGTGAGAAGCGTTTCCCCATAAGTGATCTTGCAAGAAGATTCCAATAATGTAAGTGTACTAATGACCTAACCACCAAGCCTAGCCAAGCTCCTTAATTTGCTCTCAACCAAGCAATTTCCTAGACAAGAAACCATCTTGGAAGTCTTCTTCAACAAGCCTCTCCCTTAGGTAATCATGGTTAACAAAGTTAACTCAAGTACTAAGTTAGGGACTAACTAGGGGAACCAAACTAGAAACCAACCAAGTTGATCTCTTCCCCCCTCTTCCCCAAAGTGGCACCCAAAGCATTCAAAACAAGTCCCAATTTGGTCTTTCCCCAAACAAAGCTTCTAGAAGTTACATTAGAAGCTAAACTATAAATTGATAAACATAAAACACTAATCATGCACAAAGCACATTAATGTGCAATCATCCAAAAATCAACCAAGGTCAAATGTGGTAAGATGGATTTTACCCTCTTCATTAGTGCCTAATCAAGGCCAAATAAGTCCAATGATACATAATTAAGTGGCGTCAAATTGATGATCATCCACTTCACATATTCCCACTTATGCCGTGGGTCAAGTATGAAAACAATGAACAAAGTAAGATTGATATTATTCACATTACCAAAATACTTAATAAATTTAATCTTCATTCTCTTAGCCATATCCTACAAACTCTAGTCCCTATTCTCACGACATCTATCAATAATTATATAATTCCTATATACATCCTTTGCCATATCATTACTAATGACAAAAGATAAAAATCCGAAATTTTTAAAGTCGTATTAAAGAACATCTTCAGGAAAAGGAAAAAAGTGACAAGCATACTCACAATCATCACTAATGCGAAACCCTTTCGCCTTGGAAAGCTCTTCAACAAATTTGCTATTTCGAAATTTCAACGAGCTAAAAGCATTTGAAACTTCAAAGCTGCTTCCAACATCATATATGTCGAGTTCCAACGAGTCTCGACATCCAAACATACAAGACTTTTGGACTCAATTTTCTCTAGCTTAATACAGCCCTTAAACTGTCTTAACCTCGCAAGAGAAGGCCTCACATAACGCACAATCGAACGTATTATAACAATTGAATCATTTATATCTTTCAACCCCTCTTTCACAATCAAACTCAATATATGAGTACAGCACCTCATGTGGAGTAGCTCACCTCTCAATACCAGAGAATTCCGAGAGTTAAGTCTCTTTTTCAAATATTGAATTCCTAAGTCATTTGAGCTAGCATTATCTACAGTGATAGAAAAAACACTCTGAATCCCCCAATCAATCAAGCATTTCTCAATTGCTTTTCCTATTATCTCGGCAGAATGACCCGGGATTTGACAAAAATTTAATATTTTCATATGCAACTTCCAATCGGCATCAACAAAATGAGCAGTGAGACACATATAGCTCAGATTTTGATAAGAAGTTTATGTGCTTGTTGTAAGACACACTCTTGGAGATGTCCCCAAGAAATATTTCTTCAATTTACTTCTTTTATCCATGTATAAATCATAACATTTGCGCCTCAAAGTGTTGTGCAACGGGATTAAGAAATTTGGCTGGATTTTATTGACAAATCGCCGAAATCCCTCATGCTCTACCAACTTGAAAGGCAATTCATCAAGAATAAACATGATCGTTAATTCTTTTCCACTATCATCTTGGTTAAATTTCCAAGGACCCGAGCCAATTTTTTACCTTTTCTCGACGTTTGCATATCTCTGACATCTATATAAATGACGATGCCTCGAACAGGTCCCTTGACTACTAGCACAACTAATATGGGTGCCACAATACATACATTTAGCCTTTTCTTGATGAAGAATATGTTTAAAGTGTTCCCACACTATAGATCTCGTCTTTCTTTTTGTGACACTAGAAACACTCAATTCAAACATCTAGCAATCCTTCTGTCGATGACACTTAGAACCTGCAAAGTATTATTATAATTCGAAATATAGTCCTCAACATATTCTTAACAAATACAAATGGTAAGCGTTTCACTATATTGGTAGAAACTATATCAATCATCTTTTCTCTTCGTGCTTCTGACTCAGTAGAAAAAGGCATGAAGATTCTCAATTTCAAGCTCAAAATATTATTTATCATGCTCAACTTTAGTCTCGAGCGCACATACACATGTCAATGCAGGACTACACAATCCAAAATTCAATTCTGATCACATTCTGCATCAGCCTCTCACAAAAGATAAACATTACATTCCTGCACCAATCATGATAACTGATACGAACCTTAGAAACAGTGAAAAATAATTCTAACTAGAGAAATTGATTTAAATGAGAGAAAGCGCGTGTAGGTCTCTAGTTTTGCTAGAGAAATGAATCAACATGTCCAAAGAGTATACCTCAATTCAAATCTTTTCTGGGTTTACTCCTTGGCTCCTAGATGTTCAAAAACCCATTATGCAGATTACAAAGAAATGAGGTATAACTGAGAGAAAGCAACCAATTCTTCTTCCTTGAACTTTAGCAACCAATGACTGATGATACAAAGAAATGAGCATAACTGAGAGAAAGCAAAGCAATTTATGAATTTGAGCTCCAGAACAAGTGCCGGTACCAACATTTTCTACTCACAAATAAAGAATACACCAACTAAATTATATATCTTGACAAATGCAAAAACTTCATTTTCTTTTCCTTATATAAACATACCTGTAGGCAATTGGAATTTGGTTTCCCGGGATCACTACAATCACCTTTGACCATGCATCTCAATCCGCTATCTGCCACAACTAAATCATCAACTTAGAGAGTCAAGATTCGAATAAGATTTTCCCGAACCAATAGAAAAAAAACCCATTTTTTCCCCGGAAGAAGGGGAAAATGAAAAACCCAACCAAACATAAGAGACCCAATGAGACCAATGCGAAAAGCCTCTCACACTAATAGAAAACACAAACCTTAGATGAACATTGAAATGATGAAACACAACAAGACAACACCAGAATCGTCGATACGAATTCATAGCACGAACCCAGAATAAGAGAAGCGAAGGAGGATAGCCGAAAAAGCTCCCAATCAAGAGCCGAATGAACCTAGAAAGACAGACCGAAAGTGAAGAAGAGAAGGAGCTTGGATTGAATATGTGTTCTTTGGGAGATTGAACTGGATTTGTGCGAGAGATAGAAGAGAGAGTGATTCAACTAAAAACACAACAAAGTATAACCAAGCAAGACAGAGCTTAGAGAGAGAGTGTGACAATACTGACTCGAGCTGTTACGTCCTAGGCCTTCATAAAAACTATGCTGCATAAGTATCTGATTTGATTAAAAGCGCAATCGAAAAACAAAAATGAAAATCAAAGATAACAGAAGAAACATAATAGATAGCTTTTATTTATCTTTTTTCTTTAGGCAATTAATATATTTACATCACAAAGGAAATGACAATTGGAAAAGCAATGATCTAGTTTACTCCTACTAGCTACAAAACGTTACATCCATGCCTATCTTAAAACTGCCATAGAAAAGCCTTAGGAGACTACCCGCTAACAACTATGATGCAACTCAAACAAAAAGGGGTAGTTGCATCAACACTTGGCCTGATCAACCACCGGCCGCAAACCTCCTCAGACTCTTG
Source organism: Syzygium malaccense (assembly GCA_031216405.1). Lineage (NCBI taxonomy): Eukaryota > Viridiplantae > Streptophyta > Magnoliopsida > Myrtales > Myrtaceae > Syzygium > Syzygium malaccense. The sequence continues at coordinate 7,242,423 of CM062255.1, forward strand.
CAAGGGAAAGGGACGAATCCAAACAAACAACCACCTATGCGGAAGTAGTCTGATACGAAATGAAATGGCATCCGTCCTAAGGGAATGAAACAATCGACCTAAACAATGGTCGAGTAGCGTTCCCACACCACTCCAGGTACAACGGGATCAGGACGCTCAAAGAACGATTTCTTGACATCTAGTATTGAACCACATGTGGAGATAGGTCCAGTGGATGGATGGAACGCCATGCTAACTAAGGGTGTCAACAGTTCAGTTCGGTTAGAAAGAAATCCGAACCGAACCGAACCGTTGGGGTAAGTGCTTGAATCGAACCAAATAGCAAGCAAAACCGAATATGACCCGAATCGAAAACCTGGTTCGGTTCGGTTCAATTCGGATCGGATTGGTTTGGTTTTTCGATTTTCCTTGTCTTCCTTTTTCTTTTTTTTTACCCCAACTTACGAGGTAAATTGTGAGGTCTTCACGTTCTGACATTGAAGGGGCTTCTTTTTCGAAAGAAGCTACACACTCTGCCCACTTGAGAGGAGACGGCCAGACATCCGAGATAGAGAGATGCAATATTGAGTCAAGGATGTTTAAAAAAATCCTTGAGGATCGACACAGGTGTTGTTAAAGGATGACACGGCAACGAGCTTGGAGGTTGCTAGTTGTGGTGGGTCGGTGGTCGGAGATTGAAGGGCTGGAGGGACACGGATGAAGAGCTGAAGCAGGTGCTGTTAAAGGATGACATGGCAACGAACTTCGAGGTTGCTAGTTGCAGTGGGTCGGCGGCCGGAGATTGAAGGGCTGGAGGGACACGGACGAAGAGCTGAAGCAGCGGCATGACTCCAAGAGAAAAAACTGCAACAGTGTTGGGGAAACAAAAGTCCAGAGAGAAAAAACCTTTTACTGCTATTCTTTGGCCTTTCCTCTTTTTGTGTTCTCTCTTCACAAATTTTCTCTGTATGTGCATACTTCTTTTTTTGTAAGAGTGTCCCTCCTCTTTTTCATGCACACCCCTAATGCTAACGGTCTGAAAAACATGAAAAACAACAACAATAAGATAAACTCAACAAGTAAATCAAGCTCTGATTATTCTATTCAAACAGTTATATCACGTTTCAAGAGTCTACCACAAGATTATCGATTTCTATCATGATATGAATAAGGATAATATGTATGTGAGAATGCATATGATATGCCCATGAATTTACCGCAAATTCCACTCTCATTCGTAACCATCGATTTTAAGAACCGATCTTCTGCAGACCACATAGCAGCAGGTGTCTTGCTCCTACTCTAAGGTTATGCGACTTACTTGCGCATCTATCACTGAGACCACATAGCACGATCTTAAGGTATAACGGCCTTAAGCTTCCCGAATTCCCCCGCTGGCTTCCATGCCGGTACTCTAGTAGTTGGTCCTCACCGTAATTCTCACAATGTGATGTATATAGATGTTGATACCTCGTTTTTCGTTAAATAAAAAAAAACACAATTAATAAAAAAAATTGCCGATCCAATTCGGCCCATTCATGCTTAATTGATTCGTTGGTCTAGTTGATCAGTTTTCTCAATTTAGCTAGCCCGGTCTATTACTTTTTCTTTCTCTTTTGGCCTATATCAGCTGCACTTGGCTCAACTGGAGCTTTCCTTCCTCCTTCACACTTGTGTCTGTGACGCAAGAATGAGATAGAGGACATAGGCAAGTGAAGGAGAGGGAGCGATGGTGACGAAATAGTGAGTGACCGGAGCAAATCTACGAGAAACCTTCTAGAACCTAATGAGCTAGCCAATTTGTTAGAATTAACAAACCAAGAGAGAACGGTTGGGAGAGAGGGCGCAAGATAAGAAGGCAGTGAAAAATAGATACAAAAGGGGGGCCGAGGGAGTTCGTAAAGAGAAGGACATCACTGGAAGAGAAGGGTCTAGAGAGGAAAGGGTTCGGTTCCTCCATTCACGTGGAGGATTCTGTGAAGCTAGATTCATGTGGAGGAAAGTGTTCAGTTCCTCCATTTCATAAAATCTATTCGTAGAGTTTCGTTTTACATTCTATTTGTTATGAAATTGTCAAATTGATACTCAATCCATGTTTTTTTCGTGATTTTGTAACATTTATGTATAACGGTTTGACCATGGATAAGTCTTTCGTCAGAGATATATTCCCCTCGTCGGAGCTAAGCCAGTGGTTTGAGGCCGCTCGAGTTGATCTACTCATCTCCGTTTTAGTATGCATATGCTTGTTTGTACACTACATTAGCTGTATGGATTTGTGGAATGAATGTTTTCGGGCTGGAATAGGTGACTGGCAATTTAGAAACCGCCGACCAGCTAGTGGCCGGCAGTGATTTGGTGTCAGTCGACCGACGGGGAGTGGTGGCCGGTGTTGGCAATTGGTGTTGATGGCGGGATCCGTTGACCGGAGGTCTGGTGTGAGGTTCATTGTGAAAATTGGTCTAGGGGAGCTCTTGGTGAAGAAGACGCTTGTGAGGAAGACGACACATATAGAAGGAAAAATAGAAAAAAAACAAAAATAGATAATAAAAGAAATAAAAAAATTAGAAAAAAATAGAAATTTCAGCTATAATGAAAACTAGGTCGAGTTCTTTTCTAGGTCGGAGTAGAGGAGTTGATGGGCTAGAGATTAAGACAGGTAAATAGGCTTAATTTTAGTGTGACTCTATTGAACGTGAAGTTTGGCTAAAATGAATGAAAAAGTTGAAAACTTGGGCTTGAATTGTTCATAGACTATCCGAATTTGGACCGGGCCAAATGACTGGTCCAAATTGTGAGCTTGACTGGACCATTAGGGTTTGGGTCAGATTGGCTAATTGAACCAGGTTTCTTGACCAGTTCGAAGTCTTTTTTCCTGATATAAAAATAAAAATAAAAAATGAAAATTCAAAAATGTGAGAAAAGCTAAAAAATGTAGAATTCACCTAGTTTAGGGCTTTTAATAAAGACCTTAGGTTTGAATAAAATTTGATTCCAAATTGAATAAGCCTTTAGGGCTTTACCTTAGAGATTTTTTATTACTTTTTTCTTTTAGAAACGATGTTAGGTTGTTATTTGTGCATTTTCATTTTTGATTTCATTTGATTGCGCACTTTAAATACATTATTTGTTATTTTCCCTTTAGAATGGTTAGGATGGAATTCAAAATTTTCAACTAGTGAAAGACCGCTTTGACATTTTAGTTAGTAAATAGTTAAGTTTAGGTATCGAAAGGACATTAGTTTAAAAACTAGTGTAATCAAATCTCCGATCCCTAAGAATCTCTGGTTGTATATGTTTTTGAAATGTCACTCCCGTATCTCAATGAGGGTTTCTAGCCGACTCTTAATCGTGACTAGTGGTGACTCCTGTTGACACCTAAATTTTGGAGACCCAATTAGTCATTCATTGCATAAAAATTAGGGATCGATCCTGGTCCCTAGAAAAAAAAATAATTAATTAGTTAAATTGCATATAGATTACGAGCATTTTCATTAATAGTTAATTAGGTCCACATAATTTGCATATTTATCGGACTAGCGGTAGATGGACTCAAGCAAATGGCTTTGAGCTAAATTGAATCAAGCCCATAACCGAAATTGATATGTTTTGCCCATGTGATACTTCAAGAAAAAATCTCCTGCATATATATTCTCGGCCAAATAGAAGACCAAGAAGGAAGGGGGATTTATTATCTTGGGCATCATGACAAAGCAAGGGGAGACGTTCTTCACTGAGGAGGGGTATCGGCCGATTTTGTTTCTTTGAATCTTTTGTGCAAGAGGAAAAAAATATATACACGAAGGATAGAAGGAAAAGGTCAATGTGGGGATATCTATTTTGATGTCATGGGCACAAGCAAAAAGGAAAGAATGCAAAAGCGTAATATGTTTTAAATATTCTTCAAAGGGTCTCTTTCTAAAAAGGGCCTAGGTATTTTCACCTATAAAAGGACCTCTTGCGGACAAAAAAGGGGGAGGGGGGGAAGCTCGAGAATTCCCAGAATAATTTTTAGAAAGACGCGAGTGATACACGTGAGATTTGACGGAGAGAGAAAGACTCGGCCGCGTACATGCCCAACAGCCGCCGTGTCGCCCCGCCGCTGCTCCCGCACCGCCCGTACTTACGCCTTGTTCACTGCTGCCGTTTGCGCCTCCTTGCCGTGCCGTGCTCGTGCTGCTCCTTGGGCCCCATCTTCTTTACGGTCGGACCTGTGGCCATGAGGGTCACATTGCTGCTGCTGTTGCTTTTTGCCTGCGTGGACGACGACGCCGAGCTACCGATCTCTGCTGCTCACGAAGCCACCTCCTACTGCTCTCAGCTCGATCCACCTGCTTCTTTTGCTGTCCTGCCGCGACAACTTCAGCCCGACGTCCCTGCATGACCAGACCGGTCTGGCCATCGAGTTATCTTCCAAGTGACAAGTGAAGACTTTGATTGTTGGGCTTTGAGAATCAAAGTTGAATAATCAAAGAAAATCGTTACGAGAGCAATCAGATGCGGTCAAAGGTTGAGTGGTCATCAAAGCTTGTTATTGGTCAGAGTCAAAGACCGAAGAAAATTCTCTTTGGGATCACTAAATTTCTGCGGAGCTTACGGCCGCTGACTACCACCGTGAGCCATCTCATCGGTGTCCGTCACCGTTCAGTGTCGCCTTAGGTGAGTTGCTGCTGCCACTCCGTCCTGATGCTTAGCACCTGCCGTTGTTGTTTCGTGACACCCAAAGGCTATTCGTCGCTGTCGGTGTTGTCCCGTGCAAGGTCAGTCCTTGCCGCCGCCACATTCGCCGGTCCGTTTGCCGTCGGTCCTCTGATCCGCACTCTCGACCCGCCGGCGATTCGAATTTGGAAAGTTATTTGCGCATTTAGGTAAATATCTCATCCGAATAGATTTGGATATTTTATTGCTTATTCCATGCTTATCGTTATCTAACTTTGCATATTTGAGCAATAGGCACTATTTCAATTAGGATTTATTTCCTAATCCGCAACCGCACACATAGGAATAAGTCTATCTATCAGGCTTTAGATAGAGTTATTTCCATAGCGGGTATTTTGAATTTTTTTAGGGTTAATCTGTCAGGCTTCAGGTCGAAACTTAGTTCGAAAGATATAGCGGTTATAATTTTTCATAAAAAAAAAGAAAATTAAAAAAAAATTTGCACCTTTGAACTTGATATGAATCTGTGCGGAAGATGATCGTTCTACGAAGGTCCGTGAGTTACGAATTGCTGACCTCAACCCCCAATCGAACCTGTGATTGGTAATCTCGGTATGAACGCGACCTGTTGACGAACCTGTGTCAACCAATCCACGCTATAACGCCACGAACAAGAGAATTCGCGATCTTGCTCGATAAGTTGAATTCGATCGCCACAAGAGAGCCTTGATAAGATCTAGTCCTCAAAAGAACTCAAGAAGAAAACTTTTCTATATAAAATTCTACCTCACTTCGCTCGATTTTGCATAGAAATTCTTTTCTCTCTCCTTTTCTCTCGGTTTTTACTACTCTACTCTTATCTTCCTCTCCTTTTACTTGTGTCTCAGAGTTTCCACGCAGGCCCTCAGTTTTATCACTTTTTCTCTCTCTCAGCCTCACGTTGTAGTTTTAATTGATCTTCATACACCTCAGTAGGTGTCATTGGCACCAATGTGTATGTCTTCTGATTCATCACCAATGAATATCGGTTAGTGTACCCGTCATGATGTACCTTTCGATCATACTGCCATGGCCTACCAAGCAAAAGATGCCCTGCTTGCATAGGTATGACATCACACATCACCTCATCCTTATATCGCCCTATCTCAAATGGAACTCGGACCTGCTTCGATACTTTTACTTCACCACTATCATTCAACCACTGCAATCTATATGGTCTCGGATGCTTTGTAGTCTTCAATCCCAACTTCTCCACCATGGTACAACTTGCTACATTTGTACAACTACCTCCATCAACAATCAAGCTACAAATCTTACCATTCACCAAGCATCTTGTATGGAACAAGTTATCGCGTTGCTGGTGATGCTCCTCCTCTTTGACTTGAACACTAAGAGAACGCCTAACCACCATCAATTCACCCTTTGCTGGCATCTCAACATCACTACAATCCTCCAATGGTGGCATGTCATCATCCTCTTCCTCCCTCTCACTTTCTGATTCAACATCGTTATGTCCAGTCATGACCATCACCCTCCTATTAGGGCACTGATTTGCCATATGACCCCTGCCCAAACACTTGAAACATTTAATATCACGAGTCTTAGTGTTAGGGTTTTCAGTTTTACCTGAAGCCGGATTTGAAACAACTTTGCCATCCTTCTCCTTCTCCTTCAAAGTTTCAGTCTTGATGTTGTTTCCCTTCCAATTCGGCTTCTCGTCTTTCTTCCAATTAGACTTCCAATTTGAGCTTGAACTTCCACCACTTTTGTAATTTCGATCCAACTTCAATTGCCGCTCAACTTTGATGGCTTTGTCCACTAATTCCTCCAATTCAACGTAGTGTTGCAGCTCTACCGCCCTTGCTATATCTCGGCTCAAACCACACAAAAATCGTGACATTGTGGCCTCACGGTCTTCCACCACATTAGCACGGATCATAGCAATCTCCATCTCTTTATGGTATTCTTCCACATTCCTGTTACCTTGTGTGAGATTTTGCAGCTTATGAAACAAGTCTCTGTGGTAATGACTAGGTATAAAGCGCCTCCTCATCACTGCTTTCATCGCATCCCACGTTTCTATTGGTCTTTCACCATTGCGTCTCCTGCTAGTCACAAGTTGATTCCACCAAATTATAGCATAATCAGTGAATTCAACAGCTGCAATTTTTACCTTTTTGAGCTCCGAATATCGTTGGCAATCAAATACCATTTCCATCCGTTTCTCCCATTCTAGATACACATCGGGATCATTCTTTCCTTGGAAAGATGGAATCTTCATCTTGATGTTGCCAAGTTCATCGTCTTCTCGATGTCTAAATCCTCGACGTCCGTTTCTCCTCTTAAACCTGCCATCTCGATCATCTTCTGTATCGGACACATATGCATCATCAAATTGCCGCCGTCATCTAGGTTGTGCCCTAGGCTCCTCTCGCTGATTTTGTGGCCTCCCTCGTGGCGGCTCTCGGTCATCTTCAAGTCTCGTCTCACATCTTGTAACTCAATTGCTAAGTGCTTCAATTTGTAAACTCAATTGCTGGATGCCTGCTAGAATCGCATCATCCCTTGGATGAGTGCGATCCTCCCTTTGATTCACACTTCCCTGCCCTGAGCCTGACATTTTTTTTTAAACCTGCAAGAAAATGTTAGAGATAAAAGAAATCTCACTAGTCACTCCCTCACGTTTTCCGCTCAAAGTGTGTATCACTCCTCTCGTGTTTAACTCAATTTCGACTTTTTTTATTTCCTTAATTAAACTTACACACTCTTGCCTTTTATCTCTCGTTTCCTTCTAGCAAGCTCTTTTTTTTTTTCAGACTTGAATCCAATCTCACAAGCTCCTCATAACAATCGATAAACCGCCAAGCAAGATCAAATTCAGCAATATACCGCTCAACTCAGCAATTCAGCAAATTTTCGCGAGATTCTGATTCATATTCAATTTCTGCTACTAAAATCTTTTTTTTTCTATTCGGTCAAACTATCAATGATAAAAAAAAATGAGTCGTCCTCTTGAATTTTTTTTTCTTTGCTTTTTTTTGGCCTTTTTTTTTCTTTGCTTTTTTTTGCTTCTTTTTTTTTGCTTTTTTTTTTCTTTTTTTTGACGAACTCAAGTACAATATATAAAGAAAAAAAACAACTAGGACCGAAAACCCTAAATCAAAATTGAAATCACAGCAAGAACAAATTCAGAACCCTAATTCGATTAATAACGAAACCCTAATTCTATAAACCCTAGATTGATGAATGAAAAGCAGTAAAAGTAGGATAACTAGACCTTGTAGAACCTGCTCTGATACCAGATGATATGAATCTGTGCGGAAGATGATCGTTCTACGAAGGTCCGTGAGTTACGAATTGCTGACCTCGACCCCCAATCGAACCTGTGATTGGTAATCTCGGTATGAACGCGACCTGTTGACGAACCTGTGTCAACCAATCCACGCTATAACGCCACGAACAAGAGAATTCGCGATCTTGCTCGATAAGTTGAATTCGATCGCCACAAGAGAGCCTTGATAAGATCTAGTCCTCATAGAAACCTATAAGCAACCTTATATAGGGTGCTAACCCTAATCATAATCCTACTAGGATTAGAATTACAAAAAATAACCTTAATTACTAAAAATTCGTCCAAAAATAGAAATAGGCCTAAAAGTTCATCTAAACGACTCCAAATCGATAAAAAACGTCATCAATCACTACTAAAGTAGTGAGTATTGATCAGCGGCCCGTTTCCAAGCGTTCATCCAAATTTGAGCCAATTCGGAGTTCGTCAACTCTAAGCTCCTTCGGAATTCGCTGGACCAAAAGTAATCATGTTGCGCCAAGGAGCTTCAGAATCTTTAAGTTTCGAATCCAGATTATCTCCATTCCAAATATCTTGAACCATGATGCCGACAGCTTGTTTGAATTCCTTCGCTCTCGCTCGAGTAATCGGGCCTAGCGGATAGAACAACGGGTCCCTAGCACCTCCTCCTCGATAGGGTTCGATGTCCACATCAGAACTCTAAGTCAGAATTCATCAAAATTGCCGAATTGAGCATTTTTCTTGAGATTGGTACCGAAAGGACGTTAGGATAATCTAGCGTAACCAAGTCCCCGGATTTATAATCTCTGGTTCGTAGAAATAAAATAGTACTCCCGCTTTTTTATTTAGATTTCTAATCAACCTACCTTAAACGATTAGTGGCGGCTTCCATTGAAAATATTTGCATGGTCATAATTGGATCTAAGTTGCGAATTGGTAGAGTTTGGGAGAATTCGAGCTAGGTTAATTAATTTAATTGATCTAGTAATCCATTAGCCTAAGATCGGAAAACGTGATTTTTTTAGGTCGCGACAACTCATATCGAACACATAGATTTAAACAACTAATGTTACTCGAGGTATGGACTTAGGGAGAGTCCAATAAAATACCTCTAAACCTATTCTCCCGAGCGGCCCTCGAGGGTTAGGTCGTGACAACGGATGAAATGATGGAAATGCAACATGTCAACTTCAATACTCGATAATTATTATAGGGAAAATACTATCAAAAACCTCAAATTATGCCACTTGTGATAAATTTATCCTGAACTATTTTTTTGATACGTAAAACCCTAAACTATGCCACTTGTGACAAATTTACCATAAACTTTTTTTTGTGACACAAAAAACTCCAAACTATACCACTTGTGACACATTTATCTCATAATACTTTGGCCCATGGGCATTTTCGTCTTTTTCCTTTTTCTATTTTTTTTTCTTCTCTCTTCCCTTCATTAGCCATGGCGGAGGGAAGCAGACAAGGGCAGCCCTCGCCTGACGCCGAATCCAGCGAGGGTTACTTCACTCGACTCAGGCGAGGGTGACTTCACCCGACTCAGGCAAGGGTGACCCTCCCCAGCGTCGGGCAAGGTTGCCCTTGCCGGATCCGGCGAAGGCAGCCCTTGCCGGCTAGCCAGCGAAGGGAAGAGAGAGAAGAAAAGAAAAGAGAAAAAAGGAAAAAAAATATAAAAAGGAAAAAGACAAAAATGTCCATGGGCCAAAATATGTCACAAGTGATATAATTTGAGATTTTTCGTGTCACAAAAAAAATTCAGGGTAAATTTATCACAGATGGCATAATTTGAGATTTTTCGTGTTACAAAAACATTTTAGGGTAAATTTGTCATAAGCGACATAGTTTGGGGTTTTTGGTGATATTTTCCAATTATAATATCAATATCGTAAAAGGGTTAATACCACGATAAACCCTAAACCGTTAAACCTGTGACAATTTTACTCCAAACTATTTTTTACCATAAAAAATCTCAAACTGGTGCATCTGTGACAATTTTATCCCAAACTAATCTTTTAATATTATTTTTTATTTTTTCAGATTATTTTTTATTTCTTTTCTTTTCTTTTTCCGTTCCTTTGCTTTTCTTTTCTCCTTCATCTTCAACCACTGGCCGACAAGGTCGGCCCCGTCGATTGCTGGCAAGACCGACCTCGCCGGCAACTGGCGAGAGGTCATCCTCGCCGGCGCTGGTGAGGTTGGCCTCGCCTAGAAGCGGCGAGGTTGAGCTCGGCTGACATCGCGAGTTGCCAGTGAGGTCGGCCTCGCTAACGGCCGATGGGGCTGGCCTCACGGCCACAAGTTGAAGATGAAGGAAAAAAAAAAGAAAAGGACAGGAAAAAGAAAAGAAAAAATAAAAAAATTTTGGAAAAATAAAATATAATATTAAAAAATTAGTTTGGGGTAAAATTGTCACAGATGTACCAGTTTGGGGTTTTTTGTCGTAAAAAAAATAGGTCGGAGTAAAATTGTTGTAGGTATACCGATTTGGAATTTTTTGTGATCAAAAAAATAGTTTTGAGTAAATTTATCGCAGGTGTATCAGTTTGGGATTTTTCGTGATATTAACCCTATCGTGAATAAGATACAATCGACAATAATCGAAATAATCATTATTTAGAGCGTCCATGGGTACACCTCCAGCCACACCATTTCAATCTCGTCATCACCAAAATTTTTTTTGTGTTCACCACATCATTGAGTTCATTATAATTAACTTACAAAATATATTGAAAGTTGTAAAAGGCATGTAAGCAATAAAAGCTAGCCATGCAAAGCAAATTATGTTCGTCACTCACGTACGGAAACCACTACATGACTTCATTGTGCCGATTTAACTACGAAACAATGTTTTCACTTCCTCTAAATTAGTATGAGCCGAATCATCAATATGAATGGCTATCATCGGAATTTCCAAATCGACGAAAAATCACATTTTTTCCACTGTCTTTAAAGCAAACAACCTCATGGTCACTAAACCGCTTCATTATGAAGCTTCCACCAATGTTCACAAGTTTCGTGCGACTACCGGTCGACTTTACGTATAATGTACAATCCAAGCTCCACCTCTAATCATAACATAAAGGGTTGAAATGAAGAGAAATTGTGAGAATACTCGCCTTAGAATTGATCATAAAGCTTCGTCTTTCGTCTTTTTCGAGGTAACTTGGAACTCAAGTTTCAACGGAGAGGAAACGAGCGAGATCTCAAGAAGACAAACAATGAAGAAACGAGAGTAAAGAGAGGGCACGATGGAGAGAGGCGGTTTGGTAAGTGGAGGAGAATAAATGAAGGAGAAAGAGAATGAGAAGAAAGATAGAAAGAAGAAATTCATAAAATCAAGACTCATCATCATTCTCAATCAATGCAACTCCAAATATTATCTAATCCAACTTCAACATATGGACTTCAAAAATTATCAATCGAGACAAGACAAAAGAAATGAAGGGGAAGAGGGAGAGAGATCGGCGTGAGAGAGAGAAAGAGAGAAGAAAGAGAATAAAGACCTTAACCCAAAAGTTATCATTGCTCACCCATAATTAGACTCAAAGCTTATTCCAATAAAACAAGATACTTCAATAAAGCAAGATAAGAATCGAAGAAAGAGAAGAGATATAGGGTCCGACCGTGTGAAAGGGAGAGGAGAGAGAAAGACTCTTGGTTATGCAATAATTATAACTCAAATAATTAGACTTCAAATTATATCAAATGAAGATTATAAAGTAATGAGGAGAGAGAGATAACCGGTTGGTCTTGGGTGTGAGAAGAGAGAGAAAGACAAAAAGAATTTTGGTTTTGTCTCCTTGAATTTGACTTATGGAGGAGATGTCAATTAAGAAGCAACAATCAAAGACAAAGAAGAAGGTTAGCGGCGGCAAAGACAAAGAGAGGAAGGACGGTCGGTAGATTCCAAAGGAAAATAAAGTTTGACTTATAAATGGTCTTTTTTCCAAAAATACCCCTGTAATTTCCCAAAAATTATGATATTTCCACCGAGCCATTTTTACTTGCTAATAAACACCATGAGCCAAAAACGCAAGGCGCCACCATCACTAGGCCCTTTAGATTCCACGTCACATCAACAAAAATTATATAAAGCTTGTGCATCTTAAAATCACAATCATTGCAAAATCAATAATTCACAAAAGAAAGATAGATAAAACATGTACCAAAAGATTATTCCTCATTAGCCATTGCGAAAAAACATTTCCAAATGTTATTCTCTACGTATTAAAATAGATGAACCAGAATCAGGATATCACATAGAGAGATTACCGGTAGCACCGTGGGTGATGGCCGGTAGTGATGGACTGATGGCTAAGCTGCTGGTGAATCTAGGGAGGGAGCGAGTGTTGCAGGGAAGGTAGGGTTTCGTCGTGCAGAAAGAAAGAGAGAGCAAAGAGAAGGGAAGAGACACGAGAGAGAGAGAGAGAGAGAGAGAGAGAGAGAGAGAGAGAGAGAGAGAGAGAGAGAGAGAGAGAGAGACGTGTGGACTGTGGCCCATGGGTAGTCTCACAGTGTCAATGGGTCAGACCTGACCCTACCCTAACCTAGTAATACCCAAACTTAGCCTTACCCAAAGAAGACAAGGCCCAATTCCAAAATAACCTAAATTTTAGGGCCGGGCCAAGCCAGCTTGGGTTTTGTTGACACCCCTAAATATGGTATTCTTGAAAGCGTCTTTCTCTTAAAACTCTCTCTCTCTCTCTCTCTCTCTCTCTCTAATTTCTTCCTTGAGTGAGTGTGAGAGTGAGAGCAAGTAAGGCTTACTTGGACCAAGACAATAATTCAATGTTTAAGTGCTACACGGTTCATAATCTAAAGCATCGACTCGTAACAAATGATAACAAAGCAATGTTCTTGTAGCCGTGGCTTCTAACTCTGATGTCGTTGTCTCTGTTGAAAGACAACCGTGGGAAAGTTAAGAGGGCTAGTTTGAAGGACATCATGTATTCCTTCGAGGAAAGGCTCTACAAGGTATTATTGGCTATAGGTGTCATTCGAGGGAGTGAAGCGGATTGACAAGGTGGAAGAGACGCTCTGCGCTGAGTTTTTAAATGCCATGAATCTAGTCACCACCCTCTAGAACGAGAAAAATGAAGTCTTGAAGCGGTGATCAAAGCACTAAAGTTGGAAGTGCAAGAACTCAAGATCAAGCTCGTCTTATGCAAGGCTAGCAGCGTGAAAGTATGGGATCCTTTGAACGGCACCCAAGATGGATGTGCCGAGGTTCAAGGAGTTTAAAGGAAATCAATCCGCTAAAGTTATGGACAGATTTATTTAGAGCGTTAATACTTTGGTGCCATTAACACAAAAGAAGAGGATGCTAAGGTAAGAATCCCTACTATGTTCCTAACCGATGTTGTGATGCTATGGTGGCATCGTAGGGCTAACCAGATAAAGTAAGGTGCCAATTCTGTCTACACTTGAGATGAGTTCGTCAAGGAATTCCAGGAGCAATTCTTTCCTAAGTTTGCCAAGATCAAGGCCTGCCATAAGCTTCGTCGGCTCACATGTAGGGGAGCGGTTTGAGAGTATGTTCAAGGAGCTCACCAAACTTAGACTCAAGATTCTTGACTCTGAGGGATAGCGAAACACTCTTCACTTTCATGACTTAATGCCTTGGGCAAAAACCAAGCTTGAAGGCTCTTAACATAGTTGAATCTTTAGTAAACTTCTCCAGGCCAGATTCTTCCAAATCAAAGAACCAAGGGAAAAGCGGGGGACAGCGGGCAAAGTCGAGAGAGGAAGTTACATCCATGCCCATAAAGTTAAAGAAGCCCAAAGGTGAATCGCACAAAGAAAAGAGAAAAGAAGCTGATCAAATGCTTCTTTTGTGACGGCCCTCATTGGGCTAGGGCTTGTCCCAATTGAGGAAAGCTCTCCACATCGATGGCGAATGATGTCGAAGAAAGAGAGAAAGCTCGCATTGGTTTGTTAAAGATTCTCAATGCAATCAAAGGCCAAACTTTGATGAGGAAGAGAAGCCTAATATTTACCAATGTTTATGTCACTGACGCTTCCCACCTCTTCATTTCCAATATTGCAGCCAAGAAATATGACCTAAAGGTGGAGAAAGCGGGAGGATGGTTAAATACCATCAACTCTAAAAGAAGATTCCCACAGCAAGGTCTTATTTGAAGTGTGGATCTCTACATCAACACACAGCAAGGCAAGGAAACTCTCGAGTTAAATGCCCTAGACCATTATGAGTTTGTTTTATCGATCGTCCAAATGGAAATTACTTATGCATTGCGGATTGTACTTTACAATACTTGATACCCATGTCTCATCAATCGGGAAAGCCACGAAATACCTCTTGTCAATAAAATTTTCCAAAGGGGAAATGAAGAATGAGAAAACTTGTGTCGTAACCCTCAAACGTGAGGAGGACAAGAGAGACAAGGGACAACTCCTGCGACCTTGCTCTAAATCTTTTAAAGAGGTGATGATTGCCTCTAGAGCTACCCAAGAAGTTGCCACCTTTAAGAAAGGTGGATCACAAGATCGAACTTGTACTTGAGGTACATCCCTCGGTAGTGGCTTCTTATTAGATGGCACCACTTGAATTAGAGGAACTTCACCGACAACCTAAAAAGCTACTTAACACAGGATTCATATGACCTTTAAAGGCCCCATTTGGTATTCCCATCCTCTTTCAAAAGAAGCAAGATGGGTCCATTCGTTTATGCATTGATTAATAGACCCTCAATAAGCTAATGATGAAAAAAAAAGTATCCGATCGCACTAAAGCCAACTTGTTTGATAAACTTGGAGGATCCCAATGTTTCTCTAAGCTCGACCTAAAGTTAGGTTACTATCAAGTCCGAACAACTGAAAGAGATGAGCCAAAAACTGCTTGTGTGATGCTGTATGAATCCTACGAGTTTCTCGTGATGTCCTTCAGCCTCACCAATGTACCTGCTATGTTTTGTATTCTCATGAAGAAAGTACTACAACCTTCCTTGATCAATTCATTGTTATTTACCTTGATGACATTGTGGTCTATAGCTGAACATTGGAGGAACATATCGAGCACTTGTGGTGCGACAGGTCTTCGAAGTGTTAAATGAGAGCAAGTTCTTCATCAAGAAGGAGAAATACTCGTTTGTGTTACTTTCTTGGGTCATATCATCGACAATGACACCATTCAGATGGATCAAAGAAAGTGAAGTCCATTCTCGAATGGAAGCCCCCAACCAAGGTCCCCAAGATCCAATCCTTGGGTTGGCCAATTATTATTGACGGTTCATTTGCGAATACTCTCACATCACACCACCCTTGATCAACTTATTGGCCAATCATGGGATTGGCATGCGAGTTGTATTGAAGCCTTTGAGGCCTTAAAGAAGGCCATAGCGGAAGATCCAGTCTTGATGTTACCCAACCATTTCAAGCCATTCAAAGTCCAAAAGGATGCATCGAACTTTGCTATCAGATGGGTCCTCATACAAGAAGCACCCTATCGTTTATGAGTGTCGGATATTGAATAAGACGAAGAGGCGTTACACTATCCGAGAGAAATAAATGACGGACATGTTATATTGCTTAAGGACATGGCGGTCTTCTTGGATCCAAATTTGTGGGACAGATTAATAATATCTCCATGAGTTACTTTCAAACATAAAAGAAATCGTCTTCAAAGCAAGCTCAATGGCAAGACTTCCTTGTCGAGTTCAACTTTCCAGTCAAATACAATGCTGAAAAGACAAATTCGTTGACGAATGCTGTCAAGTGGTCTAACCTCAAATACATGAGTCGGCCACAAATTAACCTTGTGGATTGTATCCGAGAAGTTATGTCTCATGATCTCTCCGCTATGAATCTTATAGAACATGCTAAAGAGGCCAAGACACAAAGAATTGGGAGAAGAATAGCAGAAGTGTCAAAACTTGTGTACGGCATTCATTTTATTGCAAAAAGTTTTTTTTTATCACTTCAGTGCCAAAATTTTTGAAAAACAATCACTTAAGTGCCAATTTCGATCATTTTGATCGGAAATCCGACGTGGCATTCTTTTATTAATTTTTGAAGCTGATGTAGCTCGTCGGAGGTTTAGTTAGCATGTATAGTCAGTATGTACACATCAAAATGACGTAGTTTAGCATGTACACTTGGATTTTTTAAATATTTTTTATGATTTTTTTCCTTCTTTTTTTTTTCTTCTCTTTCTTCTTCTTCTACCTTCGGTCACTGCCGGTGATCGGAGGCCGGCCATGGCCAGCTATTTGGCCTCGCCCGAATGAGGCCACCTTCGCCTGCCATAGGTGAGGCCCGGCCGACCCTGGCCTGGGTGAGGGAGTGAACCCCTGCGAAGGTTAGCCTGGCCTTGCCGGGGCAAGGGCGAGCCCCAGCGAGGCCTAGCCGACCGTCGCCAGATCCGTGAGGCCATCGTGGCCATGGCATCGGCCGACCCTTGCCAGATCCGGCAAGGCCAGATCGACCCTCACAGGGTTCACCAGCCCTCGCCTAGGTGAGAGTCAGCCGGGCCTCGCCTGTGGCGGGTGACGGTGGCCTTGTCCGAGCGAGGACAGGTAGCTGGCCATGGCCGGCCTCGCAGTGCGTCGCCTTCCTTTGGCCGTTGCCAGGGGAAGTCGATGCCCTGTGAGGCTGCTGTGGCCACGGTGACGACTGGCCTCGCTAGATCTGGCGAGGGTCGACCTCACCTCGCCGAGACTTGCCCTCACCCAGGTAAGGGTCGATTAGGCCTCGCCTATGGTGGGTGACGGCGGCCTTGTCCGGGCGAGGCTAGGCAGCTAGCCGTGGCCGACCTCCAATCACTGCCGGTGACTGGAGGAAGAAGAAGAAGAAAGAGAAGAAAAGAAGGAAAAAGGATCAAAAAAATATTTAAAAAATCCAAATGTACGCATGGAAATGCCACGTAAACTTATTTTTTTTAAAAAAAAATCCAACTCAGATTAAAATTTTAATTATAAAAGCCACGTATTAGTTTGGTCGAAATTTCTTGTCATTGGCACTTAAGTAATCATTTTTCCTCCGATTTGGCACTTAAGTGAGCTAGCGAAAATTTTTGATACTAAAGTGAATGCCATACACAAGTTTTGGTACTTCTGCTGTTCTTCTCTCCAAAAATTTTGATATAAGGATGGTCTTCCATATGCCAACGGTCACTGCATTTATGTCTCGTATCCTGACAATCTGCAAAGGGAAGTTATAAATGAGTTTCATGACTTCAAATGGGCAGATCACCCAAAGATGCATAGAATGCTCGCCCTCTTTAAGGAAACTTTCTATTGGCCTCACTTTTGGGAGGATGTGAATGCATACATGAGGGATTGTCTTCTTTGCTAACAAGACAAAGTGGAGCACAAAGCATGAGTGGGTCATTTGGAGCTTCTCCCCCTACCCAAACATTCATTGGAAAGCATCTTCATGGGTTTTGTAGTATGTATGCTCAAATCTGAGGGATTTAATATTATCATGGTAGTCGTGGTCGATTCTCCAAATACACCACATTCATCCCAACTACAAGAGAGTGCCCGTTGAGGAGGCAGCTCGTTCATTGTTGAAGAACATCGTGAAGTATTAAGGCTTGCCAAGAAACATTGTTAGTGATTGGGATGGCTGATTCGTTGGCAAATTCTGGACAAAGTTATTCAAGCTACTTGGAACAGACTTGAACTTCTCCACCAACATGCACCCCAAATTGATGGACAAACAGAGCGGACCAATGTTTTCATCGAGGCGTACTTTGCGGCATTTCCTGAGTACATTTGGTGAATTTGAGTTAAAAGGATTACCTTAAGCTCCTTGATGTGGTGCAATTTTCATTTGACTTAAAGAAAAGCAAGTTTTTTTTTGTTAGAAAAGAAAAGCAAGTTGATTGGCTGAAGTTTGTTGGAAATTGTGATGGGCCATCAACCTCACACTCCAAATGTCATAGCTATGAGCTACAAGGAGGAGTAGTACGAAGGCTTTAAGTTTGTCAAAGAGTGGCAAGAGAAAATCGATCTTCCCCAGTCATATCTTCATAAGGCAACCAAGCAAATGAAGAAATTCGTCGATGAGCATAGGAAACTGTAAATCTTGACTTGTCAAAGACAAGAGGTCAATTTTACAAGGGCCCACTTTGTCGGTTACGAGGGTCCTTACGAAGATCACCTACAAGTTGAAACTTCAATTGAAGCTTGAGTTCCATTCAGTGTTTCATGTGAGCATGCTCAAGCCTTATCAAGAAGGCACAAATGATTTTGAGCTCATGAAATCACAATGAGCACCAATTGGGATTCGAATTATCCATGATCGAGAGGTAGATTACATCATTGCCGAAAAGGTATGTTCAATGATAGAGTCACCCTTGCCTCCATGAATACATGGTAAAGTGGAAAGGGCTACTCGAGAGCAAAGCAAATAAGGACTTGGCGATATCACTATTGCAATTCCCCGAGCAAATCCAACATTTCCATGATGATGCGAGAAGGGCGTTGCCGAATTTAGTGAAGGAGAATGTCACGGACAAAAGTCCACAGGCCCATCTAACCGAGAAAGTAGGCAAAGATAGCTCATGCCCAGTCCTCTAAAACCTTTTTATATCTAAGGTTTTCTAAGAGACTCTATAATGTTCCAAGGATATCTAGGAAATGTATACTTGTCACTAATAAGTAAGTGAGAGGTAAGAAGATTGAATTTTCACTGTTAGATCAAAGAGAAATCAATGGTTGTAAAGATGATGACTTGTGTATAAGTAAGGGCATTCTTCTTCTCATTTGTATCATCAAAATTTGATCAATATAGTATCGTCGAGAGTTTTTCTGTCTAATACTTCTCTTTCTAAAATTCCCTTCTTTGAGTGTGAGAGTGAGAGCTTGAGAGTTAAAGTGAGCATAAGAGGAAAGTAAGGCTCATTTAGGCCAAGAGAGGCATTCAAGGTCTAAGGGTGCATTCGGAAATTGCTGTACCATGGGACTTTGGGCTTTAAAGTCCCTTGGACAAATGCAAGTACCATTTGGCAAATATTTATGAGAGTTTTGGGGAAAAGTAATTGCATCTCCAAAGGCCTCTAAAGGCATTTAGCCCAAGGTAGGTTTGGATGTGCTTTGAGTTTTGAGCATTTTCAGAATATAAATACATTTTTTTCTTCCAACTTTGTTCTTACTAAACTTTCATAATTCTGAAAATGTCCCTACTTGACGTTACTGACGAGGATTCAAGTTGCTAACAAGGGCAAATGTGGCTATCGGTAGCCTTGCTTGAGGTTTGGCAACCTCAGACGACCTTGGACGTCAGTGGTGGCCACTTGGGTTCATGCGATCCAAGTTGACCCAGGCGACAGCCGCTTGGGTTGCACAAGCAATAGTCACCTGGGGTCGGTGACAGCCACATGGGTTGTGCGAACCTAAGTGATGCCGCCTGAGGTTGTCGGTCCGAGATTGTTGGCGCTAGATTTGGCTTTCCGGTAGCTAGATATGGCCTCCCGGAGTCTTGTTGAGTTGAGTTCTTTGCTCGTTTTAAGTTTTTTTTAAAGCAAAAGTGCTATACAAAGTGTGATTTTTCTAAATGTCATTAAAATCAAAGTTGTTACCCAATGCATTTTAAAATTATAATTTACCAAACACTATTTGTATTTTGAAAAAATCCTTTAAACTAAAAGTTATTGTATTTTATTAAATACTTTCCCAAAAAATCGAATCAAATGCACCCTAAATGCCGCACAATTCGCGATCCAAAGTATTGGTATGTGACACATGGTGGAGAGTAGAGGACTACAAAAGACGAAAAGAAAAGGAGAGGCGGAGGAGGAGGCTTCTTTTAGTCCAAAAACAAAGCTTTTATTTCCTTCTTATTTATCAAGAAAATGGTGGCCGGTGAGATTTTTTTTTTTTGGTTTCATTCATGTTTGGATTTATTCGTTGCAGATTACTCTATTGAACCGTGATTTTTGTCATATTAGTTCTTGACCGTGCTATCAAGGTCTGTTAACCACACAAATTTTTATGAATTTTCAACTCATTTTGCGAATCAACAAAAACATTCACCCAATCATCTCATTCAAATAGTCTTTTCTTTCTCTCTTCGCTATTTTCTCCATCTAGTCTCGGGTCAATTATTCCCAACCAAGAAAAAAAAACAAAAATTTCCACGTAACCCGAACAAGTTAGACACGCTCGTCGCCCCGCGCTCCTCCAATGGCCACTCGCAACGCGCCAAGTGGCGATGCCACGCAACGCGAGGCCAATCGGGCGCTCCTCCTACGGAAATGAAAACGCTCGCCAGCTCACCAACCTCTAGGGCTAGTTTCGTCACCGCGGGCAGAAAGCTGGACAGAACGGTCAATCCGACGTGGACAAAAGGGTCAGAACGAACAAAATCCGAAATAAAAAATTAATGCGAAAAAAAGGAAGAAGTTCGTCACAGGCTACTCCCGGTCTCGGTACCTCCCAGCTTACACTGCATACAACTCCAACCCTTCGCGACTTAGAAAGTCTTCCCTCTCTCTCTCTCTCTCT
Organism: Syzygium malaccense; assembly: GCA_031216405.1. Lineage (NCBI taxonomy): Eukaryota > Viridiplantae > Streptophyta > Magnoliopsida > Myrtales > Myrtaceae > Syzygium > Syzygium malaccense. The sequence continues at coordinate 7,262,847 of CM062255.1, forward strand.
CTCTAACCCTCGCAGTGGATCAGAGCTCATCGGCGGCTTCCTTCTCGGCCGTCAATGGCGGCCCCGGAGGCATCGACGGCGGCGGCGGCGGCGACGAGCTTGCGGCACGCCTTCGGCGGCGTCCTCTCCTTCTTCATCCTCCTCCTGATCGGCGTCCTCGCGTTCTCGATCCGCCTCTTCTCCGTAAGTCCCGCCGGACGGCTCGTAGATCGGCCGCCAGCGAGTGCATTGTCGCGCTTTTCCGGTTCCCGTCTGCGTTTCCCTGGGAAGCGAGCTCGAAGCGTTTTGTCAAAGCGGTAGCCTTTCCGGTGGCCCTGAATCGGCCGGTCGGTCGGGTGGATGTTTTGTGTCGTCGCACGGCTTGATTATGCTAGGAGGAAGTGTTTTGTAGCTTTTTCTCTTTGGCATCTGCCGCCGATTGACCGGCGGATGTGTAAATTTGGTTCATTTGACGTCGAGTTGGAAATTGCACTTGTCGATCACTGCCTGCGGAATGATCTTTCCGATGATTGAATTGCAGGTCATCAAGTACGAGAGTGTCATTCACGAGTTCGATCCTTACTTCAACTACAGAGTTACTCAGGTGCGGTGTAGATTTAACCAGTAACGTGAATTTTTCTATTGATATGCCATGTGTAGTCGTACGTAGCAATCTCGCGCGGTTGCTGTATAATTACTTATGAGTGCTCACTTCAATCAAGGCACCGTCTTGTTTGCCCTTGGATTTCATTTTGATAATTTGAATTACCTCTAAGAAGTATAGAGGGTGATGGCGTGTTTGTTGGTTTCAGTTTCTCACAAAAAATGGGATATATGACTTTTGGAACTGGTTTGACGATCGGACATGGTAACTCTTTACTCAATTTATAACCTGTAATGCATCTTTCACATTTCTTTTGATTTAATCTAAAAGTTGAAGTCACGTGATAAAGGTACCCACTAGGACGTGTGATTGGTGGAACTGTGTACCCTGGACTAACGTTGACAGCAGGCACTCTTTGGTGGTGAGTATTCTTTTTTTGTTGTAATTCATCCTCAATGTGGTTATTTTTCATTCTTTCACTGTTTTTTCTTTATCTATCGAAAAAGAGGTCTATAAATACTGATCAGGGTAATCTTGTTCACAAATCTTCATTTTTTATGGAAAAACTGGTACATAGAAAAAGGTTTTCTTTTAGCTGAGAGATTACAGACCACAAGAATGTTTTTCTTGTCTTGTGATCTAGTCTTATACGTGGATATATGATAAAAAGGAGTGTGTACGTTAAATTTTGGGTGGTCTTCTCCTTCTTCTTCTTCTTCTTCTAATCAAGTACTTTCTCATGTCAGGTTCCTGAACTCTTTGAATATTCCTCTATCCGTGGAGACTGTGTGTGTGTTTACTGCACCTATATTCTCTGCCTTTGCTTCATGGGCAACCTACCTTTTGACCAAGGTTTGTCTTCTAGTTCACTCCTGTTTTATTTTCACTTTAAGTTTTTAAAGCTAGAGTCTCCGCGATGTTGATGTTGTTGCCTTTATCTTCTGCAGGAAGTTAAGGGTGCTGGTGCTGGATTGACAGCTGCAGCCCTTTTAGCGATGGTAAGACAGTAGCCGAGTACTGAAAGTAATTGCTTTTTCATTACGGATCTGAACTGAAAGATAGTAAGAGAAAAATTTTAATCATTGTATTGCCTCTTCTTTGTCCAGATTTGTTGTCTCATTTCTATAAAGGGAGACTGCAGATATCATAACTTAAAACTTTTAAAATGAGGTAACAAGTTGCAGTATTAGGGAGAATGTAAACTTTATACGGGTTGTTCTGACCCTTTTAGCTTTGACGTGCACTTAGAATTTGTCACTTTGCTCAATTTGATGAATGGAGAAATCAACTAGAATTGAAGTTCATATGGTTACTGCTCTCATAATTAGCTAAAGCCATCTACAGGCAGGAGGTGAGCTTGAGTAGTTTTACCATTCTGGGTTAAAATTTAAGAAATTTGAGGTTGATGATTATTAATTGTCGCGTTCCCTCTTTCCTTAGATGGATAGGATAAGATCTTCTTTAATGGTTTTGAGATTATATGTGGGAGCCACCTCAACATCATTTTTTTCCCTCTTGATTATTTCTAAAAGTTGGGTGATAAATTGACATTTTCCTGAAAGGTTCTTGTTGATGGACAATGGGGAGGCTATAAAAATGATATGGAAAGGTGGATGCTCCTATTGTAGTCGAGATATTGCAGCTTAAACAGAATCCCATTGAAAAATATAGAGGAATGATTCTACCACTGTATTCTCTATTTCAGAGGACATCGCTGCATTGGTGATTACTAAGTGGGTTTGGGTGAAGCTCATAGATAAATTTGTTGCTCTATTCTTGGTTTGACAATGTGCTATTTCCTAGAATTACTTTTTTCGGGTTTCTTAGTTACACTAATCAGTTTTCATTAAATGCCCATGATTTAAATCAAATAAATTGCAAACCCGTGCAATACTAACTTCAAAATCATTCAAAAGTTGGGCTGTTTTAGTACTATTGAATTGGTCCTGTGAATTGCAACTAAATCCTCAGTTACAGCTATTTAAGCAGTTAGTCAGTCAGTTAAATGAATTACTTGTGCCCTACCCTACCTAGTACTGCGTCCTTGCAGGGATGCTTTATTTTTGAAAATTTCAGTTACAGCTGGATAATTGCATCAATTGTCTGGCGCTGTATATTTCAGGTTCCATCATATATATCTCGATCTGTGGCTGGCAGCTATGACAATGAAGCAGTGGCTATATTTGCGTTAATCTTCACGTTCTTTCTCTACATAAAGGTTAGTTGTTGCTTTACTTATCACACGATTATTTAGATAAGTAAATCAAGGTTAGATGTTGTCCAGATACACAACCAACGATATATTAAATGGTTTTAATTTTAACCCTGAAAGGAATTTCAGTGTTTTTACTTGAGGCTTAAACTTTGTTCTCTTTGTAATTAGTAGTTACTTGTTTGATTTTCTTATATCATGTTTCTATGTTATACAGACACTTAATACTGGATCACTCTTTTATGCCACTTTGAATGCCATCTCCTACTTCTACATGGTAGGTTTTATTTTTTTTTGCAACTTTGTTTTATTTGAGTTTACCTTTTCCATTTTAGGCATCTGATAGTTGACTTTGGTTAATGAACTTCCAGGTTTGCTCATGGGGAGGATACACATTCATCATCAATCTCATTCCCATGCATGTGTTGCTATGCATTGTAACTGGTCGCTATTCCTCTCGGCTGTACATTGCTTATGCTCCCCTTGTAAGTGTGTACATCACTGCAAGATCTTGTTTTACTGAATCTGTGAACAAGCATTGGGAAGTGCTAGGTTTGGAGAATATGAGAGAGAAGCCCCAAAGAGTAAATTTGTCCTTTTAGCTTGAGCATGTCAGCATGCAGATGAGGAGCATCTGGATAAAGGGGCATCAGTAACTATAAACGGGGATTTAAGTTTTTGGTTCTTATGTGTGGCTTGCTTGACATTTTTCTCTTTGGAAAATGGCCAAGAATTCATTTTCTTATGAATTTGTGCTTCGTCCCCAGCAACAATCATGTCCACTTACTATATTGTCAACTTCACATAGGACTTTCTTCACTTTCATTTATATCAAGTTAAATAAAATATTATTGTGCCCTTAGTTTGAGTGAGTTGAAAAAATTTGAGCTGCCGATAATTTTAAATGCCTTGTGTCCAACAATGAGTCTGCGCTCTACTGCCGCAATCTGCTTAGTGTCCTTGAAAGTTTATACAGAGAAGGTTGTCGAAGATCTCATCTTAATTTGTGGCCAACTACTTTCGAGCAGTCCAGTAACATTTATTCACAATGTCACTTGACTTTTAAACTAAGCTCTTTTTTATAGTCAAATGATTGCCTTATCAAATGCAGGTTGTCTTGGGAACATTATTGGCTGCATTGGTGCCTGTTGTTGGATTTAATGCAGTCATGACATCAGAACATTTTGCATCATTTTTGGTTAGTCTTTACCTGTACTTTGCAGTGCTTTTAGTTATGTTTATTAACCTTGTGCGTTTTGAGTTGCTGAGATTCCATTTTCCTAGTGTTATGTACTTAAAACAGATAGTTTTCTTACTTGTGTAATGTATATGATCTGAACAGTCACTATGCTGCACAGTTGTCCGAGTTTTGTATCATTATTTGTGGTGGTGTCTAAGGGTGAAGTTTAATGTTCTAGTACTATAACAAAGACATTGTTCTCTGGATGGAGCATCACACTCATACAGAAAATGTTCGTGTATAAACTGAGATGCTGATAGAAAAGAGTGTATATTACATGAGACAAAGAGTACATCAAACTGGTAAATGTCTTTTATCATCTTGTTGATAGATAAGATTGGCTTGTGATTGGGTAAAAAATCTTAATATGATATATGTACTTGCTTGGTGCTTATACCATCAATACAGTCGTTTTGTTAACAATAGGTGATTGGCAGGTCTTTATCATCATTCATGTGGTTGCTCTTGTCTATTACATCAAAGGGATTCTCTCCCCGAAGATGTTTAAAGTTGCTGTTACCCTGGTTCTCTCTGCAGGCTTGTAAGTTTCCTCTGTATTATTTGGCTGATGCTGGCTGATACTCAATTGAACAAATGTTTAATGTTATACATCTAATTACTATGGTCAAAGCTTTGATGTTTCATGCCAGTTCGGTTCACATTTAGTACTGGAATTTCCTTTTGAGTTTGATTGTATGCATTCTCCTTGAAGCCATACCATATGGAAGTTAATCTCCCTACCTTTTCTTTAACTTAATGTGCAGGATAGTGTGCTTTGCCGTGGTAGCAATACTCATAGCATTGGTTGCTTCCAGCCCAACGAAGGGATGGAGTGGAAGAAGTCTGAGTCTACTTGATCCGTAAGTATTTAGTTTAAGAACTCACGAGGTGTTGGGTTCATCATTAAGATCCTAAAGGTTTTGGATTCTATGTCCTCATTAACCTCCCTCTCTACTTGCCTGTCAAACAACTACTGTGCACATATGTTTTAGCGTGTGAATTTGTAAGTTGTCGCTTGAGTTTGTATCTTCACAAACTCTTATATCATGAAAAGGTGGACAAGAAAAAAGAGAGGAATAGGGTTTCTGTTAGTTGCATCTTTTTCTGAAAGTTAATTTTCTCCCCATTCTTGTTTGTTGCTTTCTCCTTGACAGAACTTATGCAAGCAAGTACATACCAATTATAGCCAGTGTCAGCGAACATCAGCCTCCTACATGGCCATCATATTTTATGGACATTAATGTCTTGGCTTTCTTGGTTCCAGCAGGCATTATTGTGAGCGATATTGTTAAGAGCAATTTTTCCTTTGCCAGCTGCATAATTTTTCTGTAGATTGTAATTTCGTGGTTGATGCTTTCGTTTGCAGGCTTGTTTTCTGCCATTGTCTGATGCAAGTTCCTTCGTTGTTCTCTATATCGTGACATCAGTATATTTTTCGGGAGTCATGGTAAGGGGAATGCTTGTGACACTAATAGTGTCTTTTCTGCTGTGGTGATTCCAGGGGTAATTCTTTTGTTTAACATTACAGGTACGGTTAATGCTGGTCCTTGCTCCAGCAGCTTGTATCATGTCTGGGATTGCTCTCTCTGAAGCTTTTGATACTCTTACACGTTCTATCAAGTTTCAGTTACCTGGAATCTCTGGTGGAAACTCCGAAGCTAACGTAAGAATGTACCTTTTTCTGTATCTTTATACACTCATGCCTATGACATTTATATCAGGGTATGAAAGACTCATAATATCTCTTTGCCAACAAGGCAGGGGATGCTAGTTCTGCTAGTGCCAGTGCACAGAATGATGTAATCAAGGCTGATAAAACTGAAGGGACTGCCAAGGAGAGACCATCAAGGAAGAGCAAGAAGAAGGAAAAGGAGCCAGTGGAAAGGCCTCCAAGAAATCCTCGAAATGCGAAAAAGCTTTTGGTTTTACCTTTTGAAGCGTCTATTGTTGGTATCTTTCTACTTGTCTTGCTGGGTGCCTTCTATGTGGTAATTACACTTTCTTCTCTCATCTTTATTTTTGCCTTTTTGTTGAATCACCGCCAGCTTTCATCTTTAAAGAATGTCTATCCTTTCTCTTATGTTATATGGACAACATTTGTTATATTTTGAGCAATTGATATAATAAGATGTCATCTGAAAGGAGAACGAAAATGTGCTATTTCTTCGACGAAGTTATACTCTCCGAAAAATTCATGCTATTTGAAGTCCATCTACAAGCCGTAGCCACCGCTGAAGTTGCTTATGTGGATAGTGTGAGAGCTGCGTGAGGCATGCGTAATAGTATTCTAGATACAAACACAGAAAACTCATTATCTTTTGTCATATAAGTAGATCTGGTCCTTATTTCTCCTGTCTTTTCCTGTACTGTTTCTCTGGCTTTGTAAAGGCCCTCAAGATACATGATTTCGTCATTGTAGGTCCATTGTGTCTGGGCAGCAGCTGAAGCTTATTCAGCCCCTTCAATTGTTCTGACATCCCATTCTCATGACGGACTGCATGTTTTTGATGATTTTAGAGAAGCTTATGCATGGCTAAGTCACAATACGGAGGTGGATGACAAAGTGAGTTTTTTCCTTCTTATTTCATAGATTTTGATAGTGGACACGAGGCTGTACATTGTTCCTGTTATTTAATCTGGTGATTGTGGCCTCTCTACCCCATTTTCCACACGCTGCAGTTGCCAGAAGCTCCATTGCTCTTTCTTTTCTTTATTTTTACAGTCAGACAATCAGTTCTCAGAAGTATAGGATATCCAAAGCTCTTTAAGGGGAACTGACAATTCTGTGTACAGTTAGGCAAGTGACTGTTTGTCCCCATGTCGAATGCACTGAGGGTGGTTAGGACCTTGTCAGTGGAACTAGATGTTACATTAATTAGAGAAATAGCTAGTCGCATTCATAGCTTAAAACCCCCCAATGCTAGTAGAATGATAAACTCTGATGTCTAGTACAGACTGTTGAGTACTTGTTATATTCCCAATATGCCAATGCAGCATTTTTTAACCCAAAAAATTTTCCTTTTACAGGTTGCATCATGGTGGGACTATGGTTACCAAACAACTGCAATGGCAAATCGCACTGTCATAGTCGACAACAACACCTGGAATAACACGCATATTGCAACTGTTGGTACCGCCATGTCTTCTCCTGAAAAGGCAGCTTGGGAGATTTTCAGCTCTTTGGATGTCAAATATGTTCTTGTTGTCTTTGGAGGTTTGTGGCCTTCTCAAATGCTTCTCTTTTCCCCTGAAGGAGCTGTTCTGACATGTGCTTGTTTAATTCAGGTCTTGTGGGCTATCCTAGTGATGATATCAATAAGTTCTTATGGATGGTACGGATAGGAGGTGGTGTGTTTCCTCATATTAAAGAGCCTGATTACCTAGTAAGTTTCTCCCTTTTCATTGGAAAGAGGACTCCTGGTTTCTGGCTTCTTAAAGCTTACGCAGTTTTACTACAATCCTTGGAATTAGGATTTCTCGCTGTGATAAATATTCATAGTGGCTTTTCGAACTTTCATCACTTATCAATGCGCCATGGCATGATTTTGGGACTGATTTTTTTTGGCTTCCGTTTCTGTTTAAAGCGAGATGGCCAATATCGGATCGACTCTGAGGCCACGCCAACTATGTTAAACTGTCTAATGTACAAGCTCTCATATTACAGGTTCGTTACAGCTTTAAAACGTGATTTTTTTCTCTTTTGTATTCTAAAATTGCTGTCTGAATGTTCAGTGTCTTCTGTGCATGTTTATGCTTCAGGTTTGTTGAGACCGATGGTAAAGCTTTTGATCGAGTTAGGCGGACAGAGATTGGAAAGAAACACTTTAAGCTCACCCATTTCGAAGAGGTAAGATTTCTTTTTCTAATGCAGCACAAAAATTTGGTAGATAATAATTCATGTTTCTATCGCGCCAACAACATATCAGTAAATCTTTATATATCTGGCACTATTTAAGCAGGTTACAGAAAAGTGCAGCAATGAGTAAAAAATGATATACACGGTTCTCGGTCAATAAATTATTTTAGAACAAATAAGCATCATTAAGTTTACTACTTTTTCATTGGAAAGTCATTGATTTGAGGACCGATGCTTTTATGTTCTATATCACGAACGTTGGCCAAGACTTCCAGTCCTCAGTTGTATGTCTGGATGGATATATGAAGTCATAATGTGGTTATAATTGAGGCAAGATGTATAACTTCCAAGTGTTAACTATTTTATCTTCAGACTAGAAGGTGAAAAGGGTTTGAGAGTGAAATTTCAAGGTTTTCCTTTTAATCCTTTAATCTGTTTACCGTTGTTTGAATCTACATATTGATCATCGATTTGGTTCAGGGATGCTATTATGAAAGATACAACTCTCTGGTTGTGCATCAATCTTTCTGGGTTGTCATGAGATCTGTCATATAGATGAGTTGTTTGATTGTGGTTATTCTCTTACTTCATCTTTTTTTCACTTAAATCCTGGTGAAATATCTTAATGGAGAGGAAAAATAAGAAGGTTTGAAATAGTTCCAGCAATTATTGCAAGTCTAATTTTTTGCCGCCCAACATAGTAGGGCCTTTCAGGGGGCTTCATGTCATACGCCATACCATAGTTGTTCTCTGATGTATTCTTTTCTGTCACTATTAGTAACGTCTTAACATGTGTGTGTGTGTGTGTGTGTGTGTAATGACATAGTTATCAGCCGAGATGACATTCTTCCAGTAGTAAGTATACAGCAGTATGAGTGGTCCAAATTCCAAAAGATAATCAGAACTAAGGACTTTTGTTTGGGTGTTGGTTACAGGTGTTTACAACTCATCATTGGATGGTTCGCTTATACAAACTGAAGCCTCCAAAGAACAGGCTCCGTGGTAAAACGAAAAAATCGAAGGCGGTATGTAACACTCTTGGACCTTCCAATTTATATAAGATATCATGTAGATATATCCTCCTAATAACACCTTATCCATTGACTTTGTTCTTGGCAGAAAACAAGCTCCGCTTCAAGCTCAAAAAGGAGTGGGAAAATAACAAGAAATCCTTGGCAATAGAGGTTTTTGAGATTTTACAGTCTATGGGTTGAGGTCGCTACGTGTACTTCATTGTATAATTTATAGGCAAGACACCTCAGAGATAGTTTGCGAGAGATTAGGTGGTCATTGACCTTGCAGAGATGCTAGTTCTCAAAGATTTTGCAGTTTTGCCTGTGAACCAAATCAAAAATGTTTGTGCTTACTGCTTCTCGCCGAGGGGTTCCGATATCTATTTGCTTCCGTTGCTTCCTGCTAAGGGCAAGAGATTGCTCAGTTTGATAGATCAGGAGTTAGCTCGATCTCGTGCTTTTTCACAATGGAGTACCATGTTGCTAACTTTTACTACATTCCCGTGATTTAGAATAGAGCTATTCTTCTTCGTAATGGAAGGAATCCAACTGACGTTCTTCCGTCACTTCCGGACTTGCTTCCGCAAGTTGGACCATCAGCTGCAGTATCTTCTAGTTCAGTTAAAATGAATCACTTTGACCAACCCCTTTGTACATATACCGCGAGTAAAAAGGCTGTAGGAACTAGAATGAAGAGTTCACTGTCCAGGAAAATATTCACTTCTACTTGATTCTTTTTCCGTGCCTTGACGGTAACTCGGGATTTAATCGCGTCGAGATTGTGTTTTCACTTGTACATTCAATGGGAACAATTGCACCTTGGTCATAGTGAATCGAGAGTCCTTTAAGCAGTGATCCCACGTTGTTCACCGGGCATGCGATCCCGTTTTCCGGCTATTATCTGAAGAATTTCGAGAACTAGTACATCAACAATCGCTGTGGCGATGTTGTGACTCTGTTGTGAGGATATCAAAGGCGGTGATACATATATTGCCCCGTTCGATTCTTCCATATGCGGCTGCTCCGATACTTTCTCCTCCAGCGTAAGTTGTAATCGTGAAGATCTAAATTTCGAATATGCCGAGGTCTCGTGACGATAAAGATCCTTCTCTTGTATCATGTTGATGCGGCAAGGACGAACTGAAATAACAAAGCGACTTTAGTCGGCCAAAAAATAATCGAATCTCCCAAGATAGAAGGAACAAGTTTCACTCCATTTAACTATAAGAATTTCCTAATGTAAGCTTCATTAATTGAAATTAACCGAATTAATTTGGTCTAATAAAGGTGAGATATGTAAGTTCTTAATAAATCTAATATGGGGCTGGCTAGTGTGGGCCGAGTACGGCTCGGCCCGTAATGAGAGGACCAGTGGTTGAAAACTCTATAAATAGACCTCAGGTCCCTTTTCTAACTCGATAATGCACAATTTGACTCACATACGGATCTAGAGAGGAATTTCTTTTCATGAGTGGCAATCTCATTAGGCCAGTGTCCAACGAAGGGTATAAGGGAGATGCACTTGAGTTTGTGTTCGAAAACCGTTGCCAATTTCGTGTCAAGTTTGATAGATTCCAAACCAAATATATGAATCGATAATTTCTCCATTTACGTGTTTCGGTTTCTTTTTATGGTAATCTTAGGTGTGCCATTTTTGTGGCCGACATGTGGTACCAGAGCTTGCCATAAATTATAACTGAAACATGCAGATTAAGACCGTTTTCGTTTTGATCGAGAGGATTTTGCCACTTTTCGAAATTTTTGGTTAAGATAAAAGTTATATTTTATTGCATATTTGGAATCTACTCATCAAGACGAGTAGATTGATGGGTGGCATGTCATCGGGGGAGGCCGCACGCGCCTTCATGCACCAACACATGCCGAGAGCGCGGCGGCGCGTGATGGCCATGTGTGGCCATGATGAACCGGCGCGTCTCCTTGCCAATAGCCGCTGACATCACGTTAGCGGGGGCGTGGATCCGGGTTAACTCGGATCCTCACCTGACCCAACTCATGACCCGACCCAACTGTTGACCCGACCCGACCGGTCAACCGGTTGGACTGGTGGTTCAGATCGGTTTGATCGGCTGAACAAGAGCGCACGATCCGCCCTTTTCGGCGGCGCGTGAGGACACATCCAACGTCCGTTTGGGACGTTCTTGGTACCGACGTGCTTGTATCGAGATTCTCTATACTGTGGTGTATTTATTTTACATGGTTGAAGCTTTTAAGGATGTGAAAATACGTATAGAACCCTATATATGCCTATTTTTAGGGTATTTTTGCGTGGCCCAATTCCCTAAAAAACCCCCAACTTTATCCTTTGTCCCAATTATATCCCAAACTTTTTTTTGTCTAAAAAAAAACCCCAAACTTTTACTTTTATCCCAAATCTATCCCGTTTATTATTTATTCAATTTTTTAATATTATTTCGAATTTTTTTCTTTTTTCTTTTCTTTTCTTTTTTTTTGTTTCATCTTCAACCTCCGGCCGATCGCCGGTCCGGCGACCGGCCAGAGGCGGGGGCCGGCGAGGTCGGCCCCGCCGGCTGCTGGCGAGGCTCGGCCTCGCCGTTGCAGGGCGAGGCCGACCTCGCCCGCTGCCGGCGGGGCCGAGCCTCGCCAGATCTGGCGAGGCTCGGCCTCGCCGTTGCTGGGCGAGGCCGACCTCGCCCGCTGCCGGCGGGGCCGAGCCTCGCCAGATCTGGCGAGGCTCGGCCCTGCCGGCCGCCGGCAAGGCCAGCCTCGCCCGCTGCCGACGGGGCCGAGCCTCGCCAGATCTGGCGAGGCTCGGCCCTGCCGGCCGCCGGCGAGGCCGAGCCTCGCCAGCGGCCGGCAGGGCCGACCTCGCCGGCCCCCGCCTTTGGCCGGTCGCCGGACCGGCGACCGGCTGGAGGTTGAAGGTGAAAAAAGAAAAGAAAAGAAAAGAAAAGAAAAAATAAAAAAATTCGAAATAATATAAAATAATATAAAAAAATTGGATAAATAATAAATGGGGTAGATTTGGGACAAAAGTAAAAGTTTGGGGTTTTTTTTTAGACCAAAAAAAGTTTGGGATATAATTGGGACAAAGGATAAAGTTGGGGGTTTTTTAGGGAATTGGGCCATTTTTGCGTAGATTCTTGTATTTCTCTATGGTTTCAGAAATGCATATGGTAGCTCAAATGTATATCACCACATAAGGAATATGTAGAGTGTAATTCATTATCTATCAATGAATGGAACAATATAATTAGCATGACATATAATTTTAGAGATATATGCTCCTATCTTTATGTCTACCATTACATGTATACAGTGAATGTGATACATAAAGCTCATATTCCTGGTATGAGAGATTTTCAAGGATTCAGTTGGGTAGCGACAGCCAAAGTGGCACACCTGACTGGGTTTGAGAAATATCGATCTCATATTGTGGTGGGATGTCTCCTGTTCTAATGAGTGGTCATACTCCCAAAGTAGGTGATTTTGTATTAGTTCATGGAATGATATATGTATAGTATGTGCTTGAGGAATGACTGATCTTAATGGTTCATACACCCAAAGGTGGTGATTTCACGAAAGATTAGAATATGTTCTCACAGCTGCTGTCATGTGGAGAGTGTACAACTACATGTCATATTTTTTGCCCAAAGGTGATTATGTGATGATGTATGTAACTCTCTAGATAAGTACTCACATGATGCTGATTGTATTATTTATTTGTTTTTTTTTTCAATTACCTTTTCTGTAAATGACAATTCAATTTCCATTGAGGTCCTTACTGGGTTGAATTTTAAGAAATAGGAAGAGGATTTTCAATTTAGAATGGAGCTGGCGGATATTTACATTGCTTTTATAAAGAATAAGCTGACATATATCATGGCCACCAGTACTGAAACTAGAAAGCGCACTATGCTGCATGTGAAAAGAGCAATCAGATTTGCTTATTGACAATGAAGAAATCCGTTCAAGAACGCTTGAAAAGTGGTTTGCCAGTTGACTATATTGCTAAGGAAATAATGGCAACCTTAGAGGCTAGAAACTGCATTTCATCTAATACTGATGTTGGTACACTTCTTCAAAGGCTCTTCAATATGAAATATGATGGTACTGCTGGGGTTAGAGATTATGTCCTTAGGATGATAGACCTAAATACGAAGTTTCAAGCTCTTAATGTTTCCATTCGTGATGATTGCATTGTGCATCAAGTCCTGAACACCCTTCCACTTGATTTTAGGATTATAAAGACAAATTATAATTCCTAATATAAGACTTGATCGGTTAATGACTTGATAGCTAAGGTGGTGGCTGAGGAAGAGAAACTTAAAAAGGAAAGAGAACATCTAGCCTTATATACTTCTAGTTCCCACAAAAGGAAGAATAAGAAGTTCAGAAATCGTACTTATAAAGGTACTCATGAAACTACCGGTTAAACTGATAATATGGGTCCAAAGAAAGTATCCTTCAAGAATGATGGTGACCATTGCTTCTTTTGTAAGAAGAAATGTCACATAAAGAAGGATTGTTGAAAGTTCAAGGCTTGGTTCTCTAAACGTGAGCCTACAAATAATGATTCTTTGGCACTTGTTTATGAATCCAACCTATCAGAAGCACCATCCAGTTCTTTGTGGCCAGATAGCGGTGCAACTAATCATGTTGCGTTTACCATACATGGATTCATAAATTAGTAGACGCCAAATCAGGATGAATCAAAACTTACTGTGAGAAACAAGAAGAAAGTCGATGTGGTGTTTGTGGGAGATGTTATCTTAACTCTAGACTATGATTTTAAATTAATGTTAAAAGATACTTTTTATGTACTTTCTTTTAGACGGAACTTAGTTTTTATATCGTATTTGAATATGTGTGGCTACTCTTTTGAAATCAATGACAATTTTATTTCTTTATTTCATGATTCAAATAAGGTTGGATACTATTATATGTCCAATGGATTGTACAAATTGTGTTTGTCTCCTAATGATATATATGTCACTTATATGGCTGAAAATGTTGTTTCCAAAAGACCTCTACCTAACGAACAGTCTTATACATTGTGGCATAAACGGCTCGACCACATCTCTAAGGATAGAGTAGAAAGGTTAATAAAGACTAACATCCTACTTGCTCTTAAAAATAACCTAGAGACATGTGTAGACCGTTGTATGGATAAAATGACTACGATAAGAAATAAAACTGCAGTCCAAAGTTCTGACCTGTTGAAGGTCATTCACACTAACATTAGTGGACTCTATATGGCAACCTTGTATAAAAATTTTTATTTCATCACATTTATTGATGACTATTCTCGATATAGCTATCTGTACTTGATTAAAGAAAAGTCTGAGTCTCTTGACAAGTTCAAGATTTTTTGGACTGAAGTTGATAAACAGTTGGGAAATGTCATAAATGTTATTAGATCTGATCGAGGTGGAGAGTATTATGGCAAGCATAGCGATGCTAGACAGCTTAAAGGGCCATTTGATAAATACTTAGAAGATTATGGGATAATGGCTCAATTTACTATGCCTGGGAGTCATGAGTAGAATGGTGTGGCTGAAAGGCGCAATCGCACCCTTATGGAAATGGTGAGGAGTATGATTAGTAGGGCAAATTTACCTAGATTTCTATGGGGTGAAGCTTTGAAAACATCTTTATACATTCGAAATCGTGTATCTACTAAAACTGTTCCATTAATTTTTTTTGAGTTATGGACTGGACGTAAGCCTAGCTTAAACCATCTTAGGATTTGGGGATGTCCTACAGAAGTAAAATTATATAATTTAACATTGAATAAGTTAGACTCCAGAATCACTCGGTGTTATTTTGTATATTACTTGGATCATTCGAAGGAATATCGATTCTATAATCTCAATGGAGGTACAAGAATTGTGGAATCACATACAGCGAAGTTTTTGGAATTTGATGTGGCCGAAGAAAGTAGCTGCTCATAGATTATTAAGGATAGCGGTACGATGGGTAATGTTATATCTTTTTCTCCTCCTATATAGATAATTGTGGAGACTCCTACATCACAGACTGAACCTGTTGAGGCTTAAGATCCTATTATTGAGACAGCTCCTGATGAAGTTCCTCAAGCCTTTTAGGTGCAGGATGAGGTTATTGCTGCTCTAGTTAGGAAATTCATTAGGGAGAGACGATCAGCTATATCATCGGACTGTTTAATCTATACATGAGAGCAAGACTACGATATCGATTTTGTGGTTGATCTAGTGACTTATGCCGAAGTAGTTTCTTGTCCTCAGTCGAAATTATGGTTGGATGCAATGAGAGATGAAATACAGTCTATGAAACATAATGGTGTTTGGGAACTTGCTGAATTACTTGAAGGTCATAGACCCATTGGCTGCAAATTGGTGTATAAGACTAAAAAGGACTTCAAAGGAAAGATTGAAAAGTTTAAAACCAGACTGGTAGCCAAGGGTTTCACTTAGAGAGAAGGATTAGACTATGTAGCAACATTTTCTCCCGTCTCTTTTAAAGACTCTTTCAGAGTAATCATGGCATCAGTAGCTCATTTCGATATGGAGTTACACCAGATAGATGTTAAAACTATCTTTCTCAATGGAGACCTTAATGAAGAAGTCTATATGGTGCAATCCGAAGGTTTTGTGGCCGATGATTCATGTAAGCTTGTATGTAGACTGAAAAAGTCTATTTATGGTCTCAAACAAGCTTCTAGACAATGATACTTGAAGTTTCATAGTGTTGTCACTTCTTTGGATTTGTTGATAACAAAGTAGATGAATGTATATATTGCAAGATTAGTGGGAGGAAATTCATTTTCCTTGTACTCTATGTGGATATATCCTACTTGCGAGCGATGGCCTTGATTTACTGCATGAGATAAAGCGGATGTTGTCAAAGAACTTTGATATGAAGGATCTTGGTGAGACATCTTTTTTCCTTGGCATTGAGATCCATAGGGATTGTTCTTATCGTACATTAGGTCTATCTTAGAAGACATATGTTGATCGTATCTTACAAAGATTCAACATGCAACAATGCAAGTTAGGATTCGCTCCTATCATTAAGGGTGATAAGTTGAGTCTGTCACAATATCTTCATTTAGATTTTGAGAAAACTCAAATGAAGAATGTGCCTTATGTTAGTGCACTTGGGAGTATTATGCATGCTCAAGTATGCACTAGACCAGATATTGCTTTTGCAACAAGACTTCTAAGCAAATATCAGTCAAATCCGAGACACGATCACTGAGTTGCTACCAAAAAGGTTTTGAGGTACTTAAAGAGGATAAAAGATTATATGTTGATTTACAAACACGTTCAGGACCTACAGCTAGTAGGGTATTCATATGCAGATTTTGCTGGCTGTCAGGATGACAAGAAGTCGACAACATGGTATATCTTTCTGTTAGTGGGAGGTGTAGTATCATGGAAAAGCGAGAAACATAAATCCATTTCATCCTCTACCACACAAACGGAGTTCGTAGCATGCTTTTCGGCCACTACTCAGGCGATTTGATTTCGGAACCTCATTAGAGAATTGATCATATTTGATTTTGTGGATAGGCTCATATAGTTGTATTGCGACAACAAATTGTCAATAATAATAGAGGTCTCAAGGGGTCTTAGTATATTGAGGTCAAGTTCCTGACCATGAAGGAAATAGTTCAGAATGATGATATTGCAGTAGAGCATATTTCGATAGATGATATGATTGCAAATCCACTAACTAAAGGCCTTCGCCCTTGTGTATGTGAGCGACATGTCATTAACATGGACTTAGGAGTATCATGGGATACTGTTAATTAGTAGGAGCCGTTTAGTCTTGTGTTGCTCTTATGAAGTTTGTATATAATTTTATTACATTTTGTAACATTTGTACATGTATCAACTTTTTGCATTCAATGAGGTATTTGTGGATGTAATTTTATCAAGTTGAGTACATACATATATCTGATGAAAATCTCAAGGTATTATGAGTACAGGCTAGGGGCATTCTTGGTATTAGCTTTATCGATATATCTTGTTAGACATAAGTAATAATTAACTATAAGGGTAAGACATATGTAGGCTCGTTGGAACCATGAAGGATATTCTCTGGTGACACAGTAGGTTTTGTGACACTTAAGGAGAGAGAATTTGGACTGACAAAATGAACAACACATGAAGTATCACTCATTATGAGGTATTGTCCATTTGCCATACTACTATATTGAATCTATATCAGTAAAGTTGAAAGCACTCATGACCATAAAAGGCTCTGCGTGAGTACATGCAGTTACCGCAATGATTCGATGTTCGAGACTTTATGTGATTAGATTGATTATTAAAAATAATCTC
This sequence comes from Syzygium malaccense, assembly GCA_031216405.1. Lineage (NCBI taxonomy): Eukaryota > Viridiplantae > Streptophyta > Magnoliopsida > Myrtales > Myrtaceae > Syzygium > Syzygium malaccense. The sequence continues at coordinate 7,280,057 of CM062255.1, forward strand.
TGGACCAACATAATGGTGGACACACAGTTCTATTTCAATTAATATCGCCTAAGTGGGAGAATGTAAGAATTTCTTAATGTGGGCTTCATTAATTAAATTAGTTTGGTTTAATAAAGGTGAGATATGTGGGTTCTTAATAAGTCTAATATGTGGCTGGCTAGTATAAGCCGAGTATGGCCCGGCCCGTAATGAGATGCCAGTGCTCAAAAACTCTATAGAAAGCGCTCAAGTCCCTCCCCTAACTCGATGATACACAATATAACTCACATATGAATCTAGAGAGGAATTTCTTCTCGTGAGTGGCAATCTCATTAGGCCAATATTCGACAAAGGGTACAGGGGAGATGCATTTGAGTTTGTGTTCAGAAACCGTTGCCAATTCCGCGTTAAGTTTGATGGATTCCAAACCAGATATGTAAATCGATAATTTCTCCATTTACGTGTTTCGGTTTTTGTTTGTGGTGATCGTGGATGTGCTATTTTCGTGGCCGACATTAACTACATACAACTCATAAATCAAGATTGATATCTAGAGCAACCTTACTCATTTCCTCGTGTTATTCAGCGTTTAAGTTTCATAATCGCAACTTTGTCCTAAATCCCATTTCTTCGTTGCCTCGTCGCCCAAGTTGTAGTCTCTTGGAACCAGTATCCATCTGCTCGTCATCTGTCTAGTGAAGAGCACTTGTGTGCTGATGTCGTGATCGACGTAGATGCATCCACGCGTTAGAAAAAATCCAAAACCGAACCCACCAAATGAGAGCGGCGAGACACCAGCTCCGCCAAGCCGTTGACTCGCTGTACTCTCGCGGGCGTGCGACCCCTGAGTCCTACACTCGTCTGGTGCTCGAATGCGTTCGTGCCCACGATGTCGATCAAGCCAGGCGATTGCAATCGCACATGGAGCTCCACTCCTTTCGACCTGACGACGCCTACGTACACAATCGCCTCCTCCACTTGTACGCGAGGTCTGGCCAGCTCGACAATGCCCGGAAGCTGTTCGACGAAATGCCCATGACAGACGTTTTCTCGTGGAATGCTATGCTTTCGGTGCACGCTAAATGTGGGTCTGTTGGGGACATGTGGGCAACCTTCGATGAGATGCCTGTACGCGATGGTGTTTCCTATAACACAGTTGTCGCGGGTTTCGCTGGAAATGGACAGCCTGAAAAGGCTCTGCAAGTGTTTGTGAATATGCACGAAAATGGGTTTGCGCCAACTGCATATACTCACGTGAGCGCATTGAATGCCTGTTCACAGTTGCAGGGTTTGAGGCTGGGAAAGCAGATTCATGGCAGGATAGTTGCTGGTAATTTTAGGGGCAGTGCGTTTGTTTGGAATGCGTTGACTGATATGTATGCTAGATGTGGTGAAATTCATTGGGCCAGGTGGTTGTTTGATCGCATGGTTGATAAGAATGTGGTTTCATGGAACACAATGATTTCTGGCTATGTGATTAATGGGAATCCGGATAAATGTGTTGATTTGTTCCGTGAGATGCAATTGACTGGTTGTAAGCCCGATCAGATTACGGTCTCCAATGTCCTCAGAGCCTACTTTCAATGTGGACATGTCGTTGAAGCAGGGAAATTGTTTGATGAGATCAGAGAGAGAGATAAAATTTGTTGGACAACAATGATAGTTGGCTACTCCCAAAGTTCAAGAGAAGAGGATGCATTGCTGCTTTTTTGTTGTATGCTGTCAACAAATGTGCGGCCCGATGGTTTTACGATCTCTAGTGTGGTGAGTTCCTGTGCCAAATTAGCATTTTTGTGTCTTGGTCAGGCTGTGCATGCGAAAGCTATTCTTGTGGGAGTTGATGATGATCTGCTTGTTTCCAGTGCTCTTGTTGACATGTACAGCAGCTGTGGAGTCATTGCAGATGCTCGGTTCATTTTTAATACGATGACTTCTAGGAATGTTGTCTCTTGGAATGCCATGATAGGTGGTTATGCACAAAATGGTCGAGATCTGGAGGCCTTGAGACTATATGAGGAGATGCTGCAAGGGAACATGAAACCTGATATTATCACTTTTATAGCTGTTCTTTCATCCTGTGTTCATGCCAATCTGATGGAACAGGGACAGAAGTATTTTGATTCAATCAGCAAAGTACATGGGATTACGCCAACTTTGGATCATTATGCATTCATGGTCAGCCTCCTTGTTCGATCAGGCCAGGGAGATAAAGCACTGAGTCTCATCAAGCAAATGCCCCATCAACCAAATAGCGTAATTTGGTCCTCTATTTTGTCTTCATGTGCAACAATGGGCGATATTAAACTTGGAAAGATAGCAGCAAGCCATTTATTTGATCTTGATCCATGTAATGCTGGACCATATATTACACTATCTAACATGTATGCAGCTAATGCCAGATGGAAAGATGTTGCATCTGTGAGATCTCTGATGAAGAACAGAAATGTCAGGAAAGTCGCAGCTTACAGCTGGATTGAGTTCGATAGTAAGGTCCACAGATTTGTGTCAGAAGATCGTTCTCATCCAGCGACAGATCAAATTTATGAAGAACTGCACAGATTGATAAAGAAACTACAAGTGGCTGGCTTTATTCCTAATACAAAGTCAGCACTCCATGATGTAGCTGACGATGAGAAGCTTGCATCTATAAGCTACCACAGTGAGAAACTTGCTCTTGCATTCATCTTGCTAAAAAACCCTGATGGTGCAATTCCCATACGAATGATAAAGAATATTCGTGTATGCGGTGACTGCCACATGTTTATGAAATATGCATCTGAACTTATTGGGCGCCATATAATCTTGAGAGATTATAACAGATATCATCATTTTATTGGAGGAAACTGCTCTTGCAACGATTGCTGGTAGTAAGAATTTCTGATTTTCAATTTTCTCAGACTGACGTCAGATGGTTAAGTTGCAGCTTTGCGGTGGATGGTCTGTTTGCAGCAGGAGCCCTTCAACTTGTTGAGATGAACTGAGCCAAGAGCTAGATGCAAGATCCTTTTAATTGGGCTACCAACAATGGATCATCTCGTTGAGGGTTCAGTTGATCATTTCTTTTCTCTTGGAAGCTATAACAAGGTGTTGGCGCTCTTCAAGCACCGGACTGATCTTCACTAGATGAGTCCATCCCCATGTCAATGCGTGCCGACTGATTTCAGGCACACAAGGCTGCTTATGGGAATGATCTGAATAGAATGTGCTAACATCATAATTCAAAACCAAATCTTGAGCAAGAATGACGAACAAGCTTATCAATTGAGGAACCCCAAGCAATTCATTGTTAGTTTATCACATGGTATGTTTGTAGCAAGGTGATAGCATCACTAGTAGCTTTTGAGACACAAATGCAGGCACTGTTAGCTGAAGCAGCTATTGTATGTGATGGGATGCAGAGTGAGGTCACTGGATAGGTCAACATTTCTTCACTCGGTGATTGTAGATTGTTCATGAGTTACGCTTGATGCTTATAAGCTCGGATCTCTGGATATCGTACAGACAATCTTTTGTTAAACAACTTAGATCAAGAGGAGCTAGTGACACAGGTTTGTTCTGATAGGCAATCGAGTAGACACTAAAAATAGATTACTCCTCTTTCTTTGTAATGGTTTATTTCTCTGTATCAGGTCCATTTCAAGCATTTAAATGAGGAGGCGAGGTCCATCTTAGGTGGTAGACTGGTTGGAATAGTTGGTCTGCTGCTTAAGTGGCCTGAAGGCTAATGTGCTGGAGACCCTGTACTGCAGTTATAATTCTTGAATTAGGTAAAAAACCACGAGATCAACTTCCTCGTTGGGTACATTACTTTTTGCTCAACTGGGTCTGAAGTAGCTTTCTTCAAGTTCGGCTCTTTTTCCTATAATTTGGTAGAGTTCTACATTGGAAAAAGTTTGAAATTCTATCCTACTTATTTTCAATCACCTTAGTTTTGAGTTTACCATTCACAGTTAGTGTCATAGAAAACCATTATTCTGTGGTACTAACTAGAGTTGCTCAGAGGGATGGGTCGGGCTGGGTCGGGCTTTGACCTAACTATGTTACCCAAGTCCGCCCATTCACAAAAAAGTGTAAGTTTGTTCAGAGTTCTACAATTTTGTGTTCATTTTTTCCCTTTTTTGAGATGAAACTATTGTTTCCACATCTAATTTATGGTCCTTCCTTTGATATTTCATTCCTGCAAATCCTGTGGGGCAAATTCAAGGGTCGATGGGTGCTTGAGATATTGTTTTTTCTATACACTTTGGAGGATGGAAGCTAAAAGGCTTAACTGTGGCTGCTCAAAGTAGATATGTAAATTCTAAGTGGCAGTGGCAGAAGCATAATATGATGCATATAATGCAATGCAAGCAGTTGTAATTGTGTTGTTGACTGGGCTAGGCCAATTCTAACTCTCATTACTTGGCTATAATATTTCCAGGCATGTACTGCATCATGAACTAGTCTCCAGCACAATGTCTCGTCGCACTAGCAATAAATCATGTTTCTCTTTTTTGGGTACAAAATTTTCTTCACATTGTGGGATAAAAATTTAGATATCAACTTGTTCTTTGATTAATTATTAAATTTGCTTGGGGGACCAATGCATCCGAAGTATAGTTTGCTCCAGCTCATTGTACTATCGCCTGGACAGGAAATAGTAGTAACTCAATTCAGTTAGGAGGTCAGTGTAAGGGCAGGGAAGAAGCAATATCATTTGGGAAGCTGATGTTGAAGGTCACATAGGGTTCGCTTGTCATTTCCTGACCCTCCTCCGCTGTCGACAATTCAAACATCAGTGACACTCTCCCCTTAAGTGTGTGGTCTTGATGGAATTGCCAGTCTAATCCAAATGTCATCAAAAGCTTGTTTTTGCTTATCGTGATCTGCCAGATGCTTTTGCCTGTCCATAACTAGCCATGTCAATCATGCGGTTGCTTGCCTTCGCTATTGTTTCATTTTTCTTCTCTAGTTTGTCGAGGAAATGTTTGAGTAATTTTCGAGATAGCCCTCCTTTTTGAGATGCCAATCCTTTTAATGTCGCTATGATTATTGGACTAAACTTTAGTACGAGGCTATTATTTTCTTTTCCTACACAAGCCATCTCCATCACCGTTGGTATGGACTGTTTATGTTTTTAGGATTTAACTTAACGATCATATCAATGACAACGTGTATAAAATATAGACTGCACGGCTGGTGTGCCATATAGAACTCGATGATTATTTCCTTACTTTGGGTTTCGGGCTTTTGGAATCCCGAATTGGTAGGACTTTTCCTCTTGTTTGTCGATCGGACTAACTCTAATTCCAAGCTTTGGGCGACATCGATCCTTGTTTCGGCAGTCCCGGGTGTCGACCTATTTTGGTTTCCTTAGAAGAGTGGTGCTTAGGGTGTGTTTATTTCGTGGAAAATGAGTTATTTTGGAAATTGCTGTCTTAAAATTGATAATCCGTATCTCTTATAAGAATGAACGAACGAAAAATATTTCATTATTTACGAAATGTTTAGGCATAATTTGTTGTTGACAACAAAAATATTTTTTGTTGACTAATTTTTGTACGTGATATAATCAATCATTTTTATAAAAATAATTTTTAATTATTTATTTTCCATGAAACAACTGGTCTTAATATCTTTATGAGTGATGAGGGAATGGCTCTAGCGTAAATCAAGCTAAATTGGACCTATAAAAGATAGGTAACGTACTAAGATTCGTAGCTTGGGCTTCTTCAAGAAGAATGAAATGTGATGGTTTGATTGGAACTTTTGTAGATAACCTCAATGGACAAGACTAAAATCCCAATTCATCAATTTAGCATACTCGTTCCAATTTGGAAAGATGATAATCGAAATTCGGTTAGGCTTAATGTATATCATTTTAGGCTTTCTACATATTTAGGAAGTTGTATAGTTTTGGGAGAAGAAATGCTCTTCCAAATTAAAACATTTAATAAGGAACATCTCAATAAACCATCCACAACATTTTTTCTCGGTTATGCTTTGCATCTTTCAATATCGGAATTTAAACTTTGTGCCCCACATTTTATAACTAATTTAGGCTCTAAATTTCGAAGTATAAATTTCTTGAAACCTTATGATACAAAGAGGATGTAAGTTATGCTATAACATAAGGAAAACTTGGTGAAGTTCAACGTGATGTTCTCATCAACAAAGAAAAAGAATGAATTCAATTTCAATAATTTGTCACTAAAAATGAACAAGTATGACTAGGCCATGCTTCGAGTTTGAACCCAATCACTATGTGGGCTTACAGAAAATCATAGTCTAGGTAATCGGGCCAAGCTAGGCTCCATAATTTCTGTGGGCTTACATCTTCTAATCTATTGACCCTTTTTTTTTTTGAGAAATATGCGCTCAATAAATTGCTAACTTAACATCCTCTTATCGAACATTCTCGATAAGTGTTGTTAAGACACCTGTTAACATAGATGCATAAAAGCGATGAAATGATCTGTATATCGAGTCAAGCCTTATCATGTGAGGCTTAGTGAGTAGGCCCATCTACTCATGTTATTTTGATCTTTTATAAACTTTGAATAACTCCCGAAGGATTTGGTGCCGAGATGCTTGGGTTTTCCGGCATCATAAGCGGGAGGTCTCGTTTTTGCCGATTCATCGAGGCCAATCCCGGAGCCCACATTTGCGTTAGCGATGCGATTACTCGGTTTCGTCTGGGGCGAGGAAAAATCGTTACCCTCGCCAGCGGGGGGGCTACCGAACTGCTGAACCGGGTGCTGGACATCTTCGACACCATCAAAAAGACAAGCCGATGCTTTGATTTCGCGTGCCGATTTAGCTTTTAGATTTCCCTCTTCAAAAGCGAACTTTTTTTTTGTCGGAAAAAGGCGAAGCAAATGAAAGATCCGAACTTTGTATTAAAGGAAGGAACCAAAAAAAAAAAACAAAAAAAAAAGGGTCCCTCTCTATCGGGTCGGGCCTATAAACTCGCACGTGTGGTGACCACATGGAAAAGTTGTGGTCGCAGATCCTGTGCAGCGCCCGAGAGCCCCAGAGAGAGAGAGAGAGAGAGGCCGCAAATCGTGACCAGATCTCCTGCTGCGCACCCCCACCATGCGACCGCATCATCGCCCCACTTTTCGCTGCCACCTGTGCGGGCCCCCACAGGGTCAAACTTTTGACCATGGTCAACCCCTCAAAGGTGGGGGGGTAGAGAGCGAGGTCTCAACCACCGTTTTCCCGCCCCCATCGGCCCGACGCGCGACGGCGAGGGATCCGACGGCCCCGGCCCGCGTCGCCCCCCCCCCCCTCGGGATCGAACGGCTCGCGTGCCGCTCCCCGCGTCGAGTCGGCAGCGGTCCCCGGTGGGTGGTGGGGGCCCACCGGGGGTTCGGAAAAGTCTCGTATCGGAAGTCCCATTTCGTATCGGGGAGGCGGATCTCGAGCTCCCTTTTTCAGCTTTTCTAAGCCCATGTCGACCGATGAGTAAGATATATATATATATCAAAAAGGAGCATTGCTGTTATGCGACGAGATCCCTTCGATGACAATAATAATAATAAATGTGAGGAAAGGGACACGACACGGACACGGAAATCGACGGGCGTGGGGTGTGGACCGCATCCTTGCATGGTACTAGCCAGATCGGGGGAGATTATTCGGAGACGGACCGATGGACCCGCAAAGTCGGTCGCCTGCTTTGAATCGACCGTAATCACGGAATGTGAAGTGCTCGGAGCAGTGTCAGTTCAAACACTCGGGATCTTCTCCGGGCTCGTTACGATTTGCGTTGAAACTTTTCGAATCCCGACATTTGACAAACCATTAGTTTGATAGTGGGAAGAAACCTGAATTTTTCTTTTTTTTATCGAGGAGGGCTCGAATGGGTTCTCTCGTCACGCCCGCTATCTTGAATTTCTCCCATTTTGAGCTGCCTCGATGCAGCGCCGCCGGAAGTGCGATAGGCATTGCGAATGTGGAAAACGTCTCGAGCTTGAGTTCGTGAAGGAAACCCGACCAAGAAGGAGTACGGGAATCCGGCCCGTGTATGCGAGACTCTCGGATGTCGCATAGTAAAAGAGTCTAGATCTAAATAGGTTTTCAGACAAAACAAGGATATTAACTTTCCTAGTTTAGAGCTAAAGTTGGCCCACGAGGGTTCCGCGATTGTTAGAATATTTAAATATCAAACCATGAATTCAAATAACAATTTAAACCTTCAGAATAATTGATGATGACGTCATAAAATCTTACATGGCATTAAAGCAAGAGATCCCAGTTCAAATCTTTTCAGGCCCCTTACTTGCCTCCCCATTATATGTTTCCATACTTAGTACTAGGCCAAAGTCTAGCCTACGTGTACATGGAAGTGTTATAATATTTAAATATTAATCTACAACTTCTTCTAACAGTCTAAACTTTTTAGAATAGTTGATAGTGATATCACAAAATCTCACAATAATATTGCAATCCTAATGTGGTAGGATTTCGTGTATTCTTTAGTGAGATCGAGAGAAATTCCATGAGAAATCACGAGGCTTAAGCATTGTGCGGGTTATTGGTATAATTTGGTATCTGGTTTATTATCATGTTATCTTTATTATCGTACTCGGTCGCTTGTTTCTGCGACAAAAAATAAATTTGAGAAAGTGTTGTGGGAAACCGATGTATTGCTGACATAGAGAATTAAACCAATCATTTTCCAGTAAAGTGATTATGTGTTATTAATGAGACTGTCGAAATATTAACCAGAATGACTTAAAAACAGAAAAGCAATAGACAAAAAAACGAAGTTACAATCTGAACATAAAAAGAAAATTATCTCCAAGCACTACTAAACCTTTGTGACTTCAGAAACATAACCCTAAACATAATAAACAAGACTTTTTGTTGAACACCAATTACTCAAGAAATTTTCTCTAGTGAAAACAGGGAGAGGTACGACTTTTTTAGGGTTAAAAGGGAGATGTGCGTGCTTTTGCCGTTATTAAACAAACCGCACGTTTTGTCTGCCAAAAGGGGTTAATAATGTCGCCTTTGTCTTGCTTCGTCATCATCTTGCCTGAGGAAAAGGCTTTAAATCATATTTTACACGACTGACATTATTTAATCCTTATTTGTCACAAGCTTTTAGAACGGTTGTCGGAGGTTTCACAAAAATCTCACAATTGTGAGATTTTTCGCGTGGTATCAAAGTTGGAGGTCATAAATTCAAATCTTTCTATGCCCCTATTTGTCTCCCCAATTGCATATTTCCAAAGTCCAGCTTACGTTTAAGGGGAAGTGTTAGAATATTTATATAATAAACCATGTATTCATCGAACAGTTTAAGTTTTTAGAACAATTGATAGTGGTCTCACCAAATTTTGCATGGTATTACAGGTGAGGCCAATTGCATATTTCTAATTGCATATTTTCACGCTTTAGGTTGAGGCCAAAGTCCAGCTTATGCATGAGGTGAAGTAGTAGAATATTTATATAATAAATCACGCCTCTATCTAACAGCTACGCTTTTAGAACAGTTAAAAGTGGTCTCGCCAAATCTCCCATAGTATCAGAGTTGGAGGTCTCAAGTTCAAGTTCAAATCTTTCTAGGCCCCAATTGTCACCCCTATTAAATATGTTCACCCTTAGTGCTATGCTAAAAGACCAGAGAGAGAGAGAGAGAGAGAGAGAAGAGAGAGAGAGAGAGAGAGAGAGAGAAGAGAGAGAGAGAGAGAGAGAGAGAGCAATAGACATCGCATGTTTAATGCAATAATTATTGATTTATTATGCATTTTGATCTCGTATAGCTAAGTGATCATTGCATGCAAATGCATACAAGGCAAGAAATCATTTGACTACAGCTCGGATACGACTTTAGCTCCTCCCGTCAACCTGTGATTAACTTGGGTAAAGTCAAAATCGGAAGGTCAAGTCACACAGAATAGCTTGGTGCAAGAGCTGCCTACCTTATGTCGGTACACGAACCATATAACATTCACATGAATTTTGGTTGTAAGTATAGTTTTGTTGAATACGCGATCCTCGTGCTAAGCCACCATCTCAAATTCGACAGACATACTCATTTCGATCAAAATTCTGCACATGGCTGTCTAAGATCACATCATGAAGCTTTGGTGGTATTTTATATATATATATATATTCCTCCTCCTTATGGCGAAGCACGTGTAAAGCAGCAGTCATCATAGACTACCCAATGAAGTAAGCGTTTCGCATCATTCGTCTATCGTCTCTTGGCTTTGTGCTTTTCCATGGGTTGGCTCCCCTTCACTGTCTACTTTACTACGTAGTGACGTTCAAAATGTAATCATTGTGTGACGGCTGGGTTCGCATTAGTTGGTACATGCATTAAGTTGGTACATGCACGTCGACGTTCTTGTTCTGGGTGAATTTGTTCATGTTTTTTGTTCCTGGTATGGACCAACAGTGATCGACCGACATCGCTAGACTTTTCCCTCTTCAAGCCACGCAAGATAGAAGGGGATGTGGTTGGTGCTGTGGCAAAGCATCTTTCGGCATTGGCCAAATCGAAAGTTGGGAGCGTTTTTAGTCTGGAGATACGACTTTGATTCGTGTCGGGTGAAAAGGACAATGGCTTTTTTCCTTTATTCGCCTCTTGATCTTGTCGTCATTATTGAAAAACCTTTTCATCTGCAATACTACGTAAAACCCCAGAGATCCTCTGGTCATTACATACGAATTCACTCTCGAAAGAGTTTGCTCGTGATAACATGCTGTCATCTTGGCGAGCTGAATTGCATTATTGAGATTTAGAGTGCCGAAACCCTAATATTGCGATCGCGATTCTCTCGGACTAATGTTGTACAGAGTAGTGATCCGTAGATACACATGGTGAGCAATGGAACTATACCCTAAGCGAATCGAGCATCTTTTGTCGATCGATTTGTCCACAAAAGCCTATGTGGGTGACTTTAGCTCCAGCTTTTGCTGTTCAATACCACATAAAAGTCAAATCCAAAATTCTAAAATCAAGAAGTTTCGAAGGTTAAGAGAAAAGTCATCCAGACAGCTACACGGAATGCAATGTTACATCCTGTTGGAGTCTCCCACTTCTATAGTCAATATTTGGGACCTCTTGTTTTGTAGATTTTCTTTGTGTGTATGATCACAAGGAATCAAAGTTAGGTGAGAATACTTTCCAAGTTCTTAAATAATATCTAGTCGGCCTTATATGGTAACGCACAATAAAGTTTGCGAGTACATTTTTTTAACGGTTTATGTATGAGTGTTTATTTTGTAGTACGTGTTTAAGAGAACTTAGAAATATAAGTGTATTTGAGGATAGAGCTTTTGAGAGTTTCTTTTTTAGGGTGTTTGTTTCGCGGAAAATCAATGATTTAGAAAATATTTTTCTAAAATTGATCAATTATATCGCTTGAAATGATTAGTAAATGAAAAATATTTTCATCATTGACAACAATTTATGTCTAAATATTTTTGGGAAAAATGAAGATATTATTATACTCTCAATTTCCATTAGTTAGATTTTGTTCCCCCTTCTATCAAGATCGTACGTCGGTGATTACACCATGTGAGTTTCCTTCTTTGACCTAAAGATGAGTGCACCGATATATATATATAAGTCTTAACTCTACGGAGAAAACAGTCAATTGCTAAAAATATCTGTAGTCAATTTAAGAATGTTATCAACATTGACGAACCCTACATCGTGCTTAGCCTTTTATTTCCTTCCAACCCTTAAATGTACTACTGTTATTGCTGCGAACTGACGTTTGACATCATTATTAAGCTAGTGAATCAACCCACAAGGTGTTGATGTGTTATAAGGGGTAAAAAGCAATAACTCATCCCCAAAAGCTAGTTTGCTACTATAGGGAACTTAACCCATTATAAGCCCCAGAATATCTCCTTAGTTGCCCGACGTGGGAATTTGCCCTATTGGCTGTGCAGGAGAATAATATCATGAATGAGTTAAGGATAGACCACCAAACCTAGAAAAAGCCATATTTAACATGGCTCACTCCGTTTCTACACTCAAAATAGTGAGGGAAAATTTCAATTAAGGACCTCAAGTAGGGTCAAATTCTCAAAAAATGGTCCAAAGTGAACATTGTGTCAAATAAGGGCATGAAGTGCCCAATTAGTTTCAAATAAGGACCCGAAGTGCTCAAAAAGTCTCAAATAAGGACCTGGGTCCCCGGCCGGTCAAAATACCTGCCAGTCGGCGAGAAAGCTACTGTTCCGGTTGCCGGAACAGTAACTTTTTAATTTTTTTATTATTTTATTTCTATTTTTCCTTTTCTATTTTTTTTTATTTTCCTTTTCTTTTTCTTTTTTTTTTCTTCTCTTCCTCCGCCGGCCATAGCCGGGCCGGCGGAGGTCGTCGGCCTCGGGCGAGGCCGCCATCGCCGGCGTCGGGCGAGGGCTGCCCTCGCCGGCGTCGGGCGAGGGTCGCCCTCGCTAGTTGCCGACGAGGTCGCCCTCGCTAGTTGCCGGCGAGGTCGGCCTCGCTAGTTGCCGGCGAGGTCGAGCCTCGCCAGATCTGGCGAGGGCTCGGCCCCGCCGGCGTCGGGCGAGGCCAGCCCTCACTAGTTGCCGGCGAGGCTCGACCCCGCCTGCAACTGGCGAGGCCTGCCTCGCCCGACATCGGCGAGGCTGAGCCTCGCCCGATCGGCGAGGCTCGACCTCGCCGGCAACTGGCGAGGTCGGCCTCGCCTGACGCCGGCGAGGCCGAGCCCTCGCCTAGACGCCAGGCGAGGCCGAGCCCTCGCCAGATCTGGCGAGGGCGGCCTCGCCCGACGCCGGCGAGGGCGGCCCTCGCCCGACGCCGGCGATGGCGGCCTCGCCCGAGGCCGACGACCTCCGCCGGCCCGGCTATGGCCGGCGGAGGAAGAGAAGAAAAAAAAAAGAAAAAGAAAAGGAAAAGAAAAAAAATAGAAAAGGAAAAATAGAAAGAAAATAATAAAAAAATTAAAAAGTTACTGTTCCAGCAACCGGAACAGTAGCTTTCTCGTTGACCGGCAGGTATTTTGGCTGCCCGGGGACTCAGGTCCTTATTTGAGACTTTTTTAGCACTCGGGTCCTTATTTGAAACTGATTTGGCACTTCAGGCCCTTATTTGACACAATGTTCACTTTGGACCATTTTTTGAGAATTTGACCCAACTTGGAGTCCTTAATTGGAATTTTCCCAAATGGTGATAACATACTCTGAATATATTGAGTTGATGAAATAATTTCAACAGAACTAATTGATCGAAATCGCAAGGTGAAAGAGTGAAAAGTTGTTATTTATTAAATATGCAAAAACTGCACATTATCATGAAAATACAAAATTGTTCATTTTAGTCAAAACAATGTTGTTCTAGTCCTTCACTTTTGGGGAAAGTTGCCTAAAAAGTCTTAAATCTATTTCATTTTTGCCAATTTAGTCTTAAACTTTTTATTTTGCCAATTGAGTCCTAAAACTCACTTTTTGCCAATTGCGTCCATCAGGCTAATTTTGGCTGAAAATCACTAGCGTGGCCGCTGGCCGTGTCACATGAGACGGCTAGTGCTGAAGTGGATAATATTTAATAATATTTTAATATATTTTTGAATTTATTTATTATTTAAAATTTTTTTCTTTCTTCTTTTTTTCTTCCCTTCTTCCTCCTCTATCCACTCGCTAGGCGTTGGCGATGGCTGACGATCAGCTAGAGGCAAAGGTTAGTGAGGTCAACCTTCGGCGAGCCTTGCTTGTCCTTGGCGAGGCTCGACCTTGCCGTTGCTGGGCGAGGTCGGCCTCGCCATAGCTGGGCAAGGAAAGACAAAAAAAGAAAGAGAAAGAAAAGAAAACAAGGGAAAATAAAAAAAATTGAAAAAATATTAAAATATTTTTAAAAATTATTCACATTAGCACTGACCATACCATATAAGACGATTGGTTTCCACATCAATGATTTCTAGCTAAAATTGGATAGATCGACTGAATTGACAAATCACGAAATGGTGTAGGACTCACATTGAAAGGTTTATGATTGAATTGGCTAAAGTGCAATATGTTTATGATTTTTTAAACAATTTTCACTCCACTTTTGTAATTTTCTGTTTGTTTCCATACAAACTTCATTTCTTCTCTCATACTTATTAATGTGCTTAAGCTGAATTCTATGAACGGTTTTCAATAATGAGCTTGGAATATATATATATATATAGATATATATATATATATATAGATATATATTTCACAACTTTGACTAGAGAATTTCACTCGAAAGAATTTGGAGCAAAGAATTGTATATGACAGAGAGTTATCAGAAATTGAATTCTAGAGAGATATTGTACAATAAAATTCCATTCAGTAAGTTTATTAAAATATTCGAATCTTGGAGGGCTCTCATTAAAACTATCCAATGTATAAACCCGGTCGATTTGTACACAAAAAAAGAAGAAAGAGCAGTTAAGAAAAGGTGGACAAAAATCACGAGATTGATTGGTTCGAAATAAAGGTATGTTTTTCGTCTTTCATGAATCTTACTATTAATGAGGTCTAATTGAGGGTTATTTTGGACTATTTAAATTTTAGGGTGTAACTAAAGTTATTCAAGGGATGAAAATAGTGTGAAATTAACATGTGTAGACAAAGTGCGAGTATGGATATGCAGATCATCAAATGCGAATAATCTATTAAAAATGTAAAGTAATTCGACACAAGTCTTGACAGGACCACCACAAATCCAACACTAACTCATGTCGCGATTCAAGTTGGGTTCTCATGTCATATGGCGAGATGCCTAAAGTTGTAGCGCATTCACACATTGTCACAGTTAAATATAACAGCATAGAAATCGTATAGAAATATGATCAATAGAAATCAAATTTGCTAAGTCTGTCATTATGTCTGATCGAATAAGAAATATTCACCTAAGCATACGACATAAAAATAACTCTAAATAAATCACTGGGGCTTATCCCACCAGTGGCCACCATTTTCACATGGAAACGGGGAAGTGATGAGTTAGAAACTCCCCTCGGTTTAGGGTTTTATTGGGTTTCCCTAGGTGGGCCCACTAGGGGTCCGCCAAGCTCCTCGCAAAGGAGCTCTAAAGTTCAGGAATACGTCTAGCTGACAAAAAGAGCTCTAAATATATAAAAATGTTATTTTACGTTAACCTAGTTAACTTAAATATATATAGGCCAGTCTTATCAGGATTAAGTCATGTTGTCACATCACGCAACAAAGGGCGTCGGACACGTGTCGTGTTGTGTACCACCAATTCTATCATTCTGTCATTTATTTGTTTCTTTGTTCGTACCACGATATGAGCAAAGGAAAAAGAATAGGGGAAGAAAGAGGACAATAAAGGAGCTTTACATACGTTGGCCCTGCACTCAGACATTCGAAGATATCTTGACAACGTTACTTTAGTGCATTTGTATTGTGAGACTTGTAAGGTTGGAGTAGGTAAATTATCGCCGTGGTAAAAGATAATGATTTGGTTGAAGGAACAACGAATAAAAAATAAGGATTATCCCCAAGCAATGCATCAGAAGTTGCCATGCGTGCCATGTTAAGTTCAAGCTAACTCCGTTCATCAATTCCTAAAGATTAAGATGACTATGAGGCAGCACCTTATAGTTATCAGAATGATCAATGCTGTAACTTTGACCTTATTACATGCATGCAATTATTTGCGACTCTGGATGTGGGGGCGGTGAAGATAGAGAGTGGCCAAGAGGAGTCCGGACAAGACATCATGAGCTCGAAACAGCTGTTGTACTTGGTGAAAGTTTTCACTCTCTCAGTCTCATGTCCGTTGTTTGTTTCCTATTTTCCGTGTCTGAATCTCTCAGGTACTACTGTTGTTTTCGTCGAAAGAGGTGATTCTCTGCGAATCACGTTTGTCATATGCCTTCAACCCCTCAAAGAGGAATTGGATTCGAACATTGGGAGAGAGAGAGAGAGAGAGAGATAGAACTCAGCTGCTGTTTCCATGTACGTACGTAAAACAAAACTAAGCTGCTGTTTCCCTGTACATGCACTCGACAACAATCATGAGTGTTCTAACTAAAGGTCGGATTGAGTATGTTCATGCTTTTCGATTTTTATGTGTCTACAGTTTTATATTTTTAGCAGGCACGACAAATTTCAGTGGAGATCCTGTGAAACTTTACAAGATATAAAACAGGTTTGAAAACCGAACTCCGGTTAAAAATAAAAGCAATCGTGTGAATAATGAAAATCCTTGCGAGTTCAATCTGAGGGCAATAAGGAAATAATTAATGAAAATCCTTTTCAAGAAATAAATAACAGCAGAAAATTCATATTTTATTACTGGTAGAGTCAAATGTATAACCCTTGATTTTCGTCAATTTACTATTTGAGAATAATGCTATATATTATATGTTAACAACATTTTTACACTGGATTCACCGCGTGTAAAAAGGGGAAACCTATAAAATAGCAAAAAGAGATAGAAGGGATTAGAATTCAATATTTTTTCACTTAAATAACTTCATAAAGCTTAACTTGCAACATCTTCTACCCATTGCTTACCTAAAGGTTAATCGTGGCTACGAGTGCGTCACAGAACTTCAACAAAGTCAACACGCGGAAAATCATTCTGCAATCACAGGTCTGATGCAAAAGCGACGTAAAGATGATCCTAAAGAATTCTAGTTTGGCACGAGGCAGCTTGTAATTATGGTGGTGTCCAATAAGATAAATGGCTACTCATCACTTTTTTTGGTAACAGTTTTTGTGTGCATGTCATAATCACAATCATGCAAGCTAGAACACCTCCGTGTCAGCTGGGATCCATTAGTTGATGAAAGGAGGCACGTTTTTCTACCTCTAATGCGTATAAAAGGAGAGGATGACAGCTGCATGCAATTATTTTTTAGAAATAATTAAGTGACTATCCTTAATCCATTTTGAAATTAACAAATGGTTCTAAATCATTAAAAAATAAAAAATAAAAAATTATAAATTATTGTGAGATTAATTTCTTTAAGAATCTGTAGCTCACAACATGCTGTTACGGTTATTAGCTCATACTAAAGCCCTTTACTTTTTACCCCAATTAACAAATTCAGAGAAGCTAGATAGTTTTTGGGAGAGACCAGTCGTCAAAACCTAAAGGATATGCCCTCCTTGTTTGTTTCCATGGAAGATAGTTAGTCGATGGTGCTTCATGCAATGAATGGAATTCTTGATGGAGGTGATTTCATTCGGTAAGGATCAAGATCTCCTAAATTTAGCAGGTCGATACGTAATAATAATTCACTTTTGATGGCCTGGTGGAGTAGCCCGATGTCCTATATGTTAACATCGCAAGATTAGAAAAAAGGATATTGTTTGGCCTAGTAACACGGTTTAAGCAACGTTTTATGAATCAGCGATGCTCATATTGTTGTCTTCATTGCAAGGATGTACGTATTGGAGATATTAAGGGTGCGTTTATTTCGCAAAAAATAAATAATTTAAAAAATATTTTCCTAAAACTGATCGTGTGTATCGATTACAAAATGAATAACCGAAAAAAATTTTCAACGTCCACAATAATATTTAGACAATTGTTGTTGTAATGAAAAATATTTTTATTAACTAATCATTTCAAGTGATATAAGCGATTTTTTTAGGAAAATATTTTCCATGAAACAAACGAAGTCCAAATGAAAGAATCAAATAATCCTTTGTGGAGGATGCAACACTAGTTATAATTGTTGCTTATTGAAATGACTGTTGCCTAATGCTGAAGAAGTATTGCTGGTCTATTTGTGAGCAACACTTCTGAAGGATTATGCGCATTCTGGGCGTTTTATTTGGCCAATTATGTAGTAGTGATTTACATAGGACGTACATATGGATGATTCATATAAGACACCTTCCATCCGCGTAACTACAATGATTATGTGTACAATTTGAATATCAAATCAATATATTAAATGTAATCATGTTTCTTCGAATGTTAAGCTAAATAGGTTTGACAATCAAGTCATGATGATGACAAAATGATAGTTTACATT
This sequence comes from Syzygium malaccense, assembly GCA_031216405.1. NCBI lineage: Eukaryota > Viridiplantae > Streptophyta > Magnoliopsida > Myrtales > Myrtaceae > Syzygium > Syzygium malaccense. The sequence goes on from CM062255.1 coordinate 7,297,990, forward strand.
ACTTGAAATAATTAGTTGATAAAACATGTTTTCATTACCGATAATAATTTATGTTTAAACTCTTGAAAATATGTCTCGAGTTTGAGCCTAGAATGACATTTTCTAATGTGAATACATTTTCTAGTTTGAGTTGGTTTCCTAGTATGAATATGTTTCCTATTCTGGATCCAATTCTTGCACATATATATTAGAAGTGTGACTTCTCGTGAATTGTATCCGAGAGGAGTTTGTGCTTGTGAATTATGTCTTGAGTGTTTGAAGTCATGAAAATCTTGTATTAAGATTTTGTGTAAATCTTTTGTGAGATCGAAAATTTTACCTATTGAAATTGTAGAGCTAAACACTGTATGAGTTATTAGTGTAAGTGGGGGCTGGGAAAAATTTAAAGTGTTTGAGTGACTCGAGTATGGTTGTAATCTCCGTTGTATCGCTTAAATTATAGTGAAATTATTTGTTACTATCCCCATGTACGTAGGTTACACCACCCAAATGACATAAATCTGGTATTTAATTTATTTTCTTTTTTTTTCTACTCCGTGATCACTTGTTTCCGTTACAATTGGTATCAAAGCTATGTTTGGCTGCGTTGAAGTGAATTGATGGCGACAGAAAAAGGAAAAGTGAGAGTTAATAGATTTGATTGGAAGGATTTTAATTTCTAAAAGATATAGATTAGGATTACTTGTACCAGAGGAATATGCACTTACCCCTATCTGGGATGAAGTTCGAGCTGAAGCAAGCTGATTGGAAATTATTGGATAAACAAGCGTTGGGTGTTATTTGACTGACGTTGGCTTGTAATGTTGCGTCTAAAATCATGAAAAAGAAGATCATTGCTGGTTTGATGAAGGCCTTGTAAGACATGTACAAGGAGCTCACTGCGATCAACAAGATCTACTTGATGCAATATTTATTTAACTTAAAGATGGGCAAATGTGCATCAATTGCTAATCATACTAATATATTAAATGCGATTGTTAGTCAATTGAGTTAAGTTGAGATTGACTTTGATGGTGAGGTGCATACTTTGATTCTATTATCCTCATTATCTGATAGTTGGACTTCTATTGTTATTGTTGTTAAAAATTTATGTAGATCAACAAGCTTGACATTTGATGAGGTTCGTAATCTGATTATGAGTGAAGACAACCGCAAGAGAGAATTTGGTGAACCTATGTCTATTGCTTTAGTAGGTGAAAATAGAGGAAGAATTAACACTCTTTTTTAGCAGAAGTAGTATAAACATTAAAAGACATAGTCGGTTTAAGATTGGTGGTGTTGTCTGTTAGAATTGTGGCAAGATAAGGCATCTTAGAATGGATCACCTTAAGCTGAAGAACGAGAAAGGTAAGAGAATTAGAGTTGAGTTTATTGATGAAGTTGCAGCTGTAGTTGACTGTAATTCAAATAGTCTTGATTATGTCTTGTTTGTCACTAAGGATTTGTCATTTGATGGATGAATTATAGATTTTGGTTGTTTATTTCATGCCACACCAAATATGAATTGGTTTACTACTTATTAATGAATGGATTGTAGTAAAGTACAGTTGATAAACGACGCTAAGTGCAACAATATAGGTGTTGGCGATGTCAGAATCATGGTATAGTGAGAATATTGACTTAAGTGAGGCATGTTCCAGAATTGAAGAAGAACCTAATTTACTTGAGTGCCCTAAATTCATCTAGGTATCGGTATTCCTCAAAATATGTAGTTCTGAAGGTTGTTCGATGTGTCTTAGTGATAATGAGAGGAATCAAGCACGGTGGCTTATATAAACTTCATCAGTGACGCATTTCGTTTTAGAGATGTCGAATACATCTATTTGAGAGTTTCAATTGTGATATATTTGTTTGGGGCAATTGGCGAGAGAGGCTTAAAGTTTCTAAGTGAAACCATGGAGATTGCTAGATATGCTGACAATTGCGGATGACTACTTGAGAAAGATTTAGGTATTTTTGTTGAGGTACCAGTTTAATACCGCTATTGAGATCAGGCAGTTAAAAGCTTTGATCGAAAAAGGAGACTGTAAAACAATTAAACATATGTAGGCTAACAGTAGCTTGGAGTTTTGCTTGGAACTGTTAAACCAATTTTGCATGAAGGAAGGCATGGTGAAACACCACACTAAAGTCAATGAACCACAATGAGTTGCAAAGTTAATGAGCAAAACATTATTAGAGATGACCTATAAATGCTCTCTAGCGCTGGTATGGCTAGAAAATTCATGGCAGGTGCGCTTAGTAGGACGAGCTACATGGTGAATAGATTCCCATCGACTGTGATTGGATGTCGGATTCCCTAAGAAGTATGGTCATGTAATGTTGCTTATTATTCTATTATTAGAATATTTGGTTGCCTGTGTTACATTCGAGGAGCTCAATAGGAGGGCAAGAAAGTGCAAGTTCCTATGCTATAGAAAAGTGAGCAAGGTTATCGATTGTAGTGCCCGAATTAAATTCACCTTTTATCAATAGAGAAATTACATTTGATGAATTTCAATATTCAGGATAGGAGTGTTATTATCAATGTTCATGTTGAGAAAACCTCTTATAATATTTTGAAGCTGACAAAACAATCCATGATACTTTGTGAACTTGATAAGTGCCAACATTGTTTATGTTTTAGGTAATATCCACTCTTAAGGAAACTTATATGTACGAAGGAAAAGATTTGTGAAGATTGGATGAACATAAGTGTGAACAAATTTAAATGAATGTGAAAAGACTTGGAGGCACCATGGTGATCAGGACTACATGATCTACATCTCTAACATACTCAAGTTTCCTATTGAAACACAATCGAATATCGCTGGGAAACCTCATATAATCAGGAACAGATATCACTAGGAAGCCAAATATAACTAGGAATTGCTGATATAAGCGGAGTGATTATATTACCTGCACAACTAGTTTAGCACATGCTCAAGAAATCTAAATAAAATATCCCTTGATGATTTTAATCTAAAATATTTATGATAGCTAGTGATCTGGCTTGGATTTTAAGATCGAAGAAATATGTTAATTATCAATCTCAAGAAGTATCTATGCGAAAGATACTAATTATGCATAACATCTTGATTGATTGACAATCATTCTTAAGACTTAATACTTTCCATAGTTCAAGCTACTTTGCTTATGGAAACTGGAAGATTTGATTGTATGGGTGATTGAATCTTTGGAAACTCTGATTAATTGACTTCAATGACTAAATTGATCTGCTCAACAATTGTCCAACGAATAGCTTAAGATTGATTCTCTTAAAGATTGTCCATTGGGAAGATTGGATATCGAGAAGTATAAAAGGAGATCAACAAACGCTGAAGTAGTACAAGAGATCAAGAGTGACAAACAATCCATCTTACAGAGAAAGCTTTACTCATTTAAGTGTGCTGAAAAAAGTAATCTCTTGAGAAGTGTATCAATATTATAGTTTGTGCTTAGGTGTGAGATAGTGGAATCTATTCGCTTGAGTGTACGCAACACCAGCTTCGGGAAGAAGTGCTTGAGTATAGATGGCACAAACTACTGTTATTACTCAAATATTACTAGTGGAATCCAGCTAATAGGTTGTTTGTATGGGATAGTAGGCACAAGCTTACACAAAGCCGAACCACTATAAAGCTCTGAGTGCTTCATTCTCTATCTCTCTACTTATATCTATTACTGTATGATAGAAGTGCACTGCACTAGATAACATTATTTGTTATTGCTCATATCAACTCGATTATGTGATTTCGTTTATATAAAACTTGGCTTTCGTAATTTGCAAAATTTAGTCAAGTTTCTTAGAATTACCAATTCACTCGCTCTAGTTGATATTGTTAGTCATCAGAATTTATACGGATCTAGAATGTGTTTAGCTCAAGGTGGAGTTGCAAGCAGAAACTCTTGAGGTAACGGGTACCAACCAAGTAATTGACACAAATGGTGATTAGAGCGAGTTCGAGCCTGGAGAGCCAACGGTTGTTATAACTACTGAGTTTGACAGTGTGCGTATTCAATCTCCTAACAGGTATGAATGTAACAATGGTTTTGTTTCATTTATGGTTGAAGAGGTTGTGTCAGAAAATTCTTGTGAATTAGATATTAAATAAAGGTGCAAATGGAGTTGGTATTCTATTGTGGTCCATAAAATTCAAGTGAGACATGAACTTGAAATATGTCCGTGGTGAGTGAGCCCATGAGGGGCTATGGGGGATTAGTAGCAAAGTTCAGATTTCAATGAAATGATTGTGACTTGGCTCAAATATTGAGCTATGGTAGAGATTGTTAAAAATAGGGATAAGTGTATTGAAAGTCCTAAAACTTGTCACGAAAGTACAATTGGGTCATAAATTTTTTAAAGGTGCAATTAAGTCCTAAAACTTGTCAGAATGTGCAATTGAGTCCTTAAACTTTCAAAATGTACAATCCAGTTCTAAAACTTGTGAAATTGGTCCAATTAATTCCTTCCGTTGATTACATTTTTTGAAATTTTTAGGACTTAATTGTATTTTCGTGACAAGTCTTAGGATTTGATTGCACTTTTTGATAGTTTTAGAACTCAATTGCACTTTCGTAAAAAGTTTTAGGACTTTCGGTGCACTATCACTTGAAAATATCCCTTAAGTTTGAGCCCAAAAAAGGAAACTTTTCTAATTTGAATAAGTTTACTAGTATGAATAGGTTTCCTATTTTGAATCCAATTTTTGTGTGTGTATACATATACACAAGAGGAACTTGTAATAATCAAATATTTGATTACATTTGATTCTTTTATATATATAATTATATATATAAAGTGCGACTTATTGTGAATTACTAGAGGAACTTGTACTTGTGAATTACATCTCAAGTGTTTGAAGCCATAAAAATCTGGTGTTCAGATTTTGCGTAATTCCTTTATGAGAATAAGAGATTATTTCGTGCGAATTTGTTGGGCTAAACATTATGTGAGTTTGGTGTAAATGGAGGTTGGAAAACACTGAGAGTGTTTGATTAACTCGAATGTGGTTGTAATATCCATCTATAGTGGAACTCTTTTCTACTTTCCTTATTGACATAAGTCACATTGACTGAACTACGTAAATTTGGGATTCGATTATTTTCTTATTATGTCTATTTTACTATTCTGTCGCTTGTTTTTGCAACATAAATATTGTTGTGAATGGTGAAAATATTTTTCATTCATTCATTTTTGGAAACAATATAAGCAATCATTTTTTGAAATATATTATCCAAATCATTCATATTCCGTGAAACAAATGGAGCTTAAGAGTGCAAATGATAACCATTATGTTCCAAAAATCAATTTTTCTATTTCTATTCCATGAACGAGTTTTTTTGCCAAAATATCCATTTGATAATGATACAAAATTTTTATTCCTAAAATATAAATTCGTTTGATAACGATACAAAATTTCTTCCTCCCCAACTGCTGGCGGGTGGTGGACGAAGGCGGCTGGCAATGGCGAGAGGTGGCCGGTGTTAGGTGGCGACAGACAACGATGGGCGGCGACAGAGGACAGTGGTGGGAGGGCTGCAACCGATGGCAGGAGGTGGCCGGCGTCGTGCAACGGCTGTGGACTACAGACGGCGATAGAGGATAGTGGTGAGAGTGGGTCGATGTTGGCTGGTGGCGGATGACGATAGGCGGTGACAGAGGACGGTGGCAGGAGGCGAGCGGCGAAGGACGGTGGTGAGAGGTAGCAAGTAGGTGGCAGCCAACGATGGGGGGTGGCCGGCATCGCCCAACAGCAAATGACTATAGACAGCGGCTAACGGTGAAGGACGGTGATGGGAGTTGGCTCACGGGTAGCGATCGACGGCGGGAGGCGACCAACGATGGCTAATGACGGCTAGTGTCGAGCGGCAACGGAGGACGGGAGGAGGCGACCGGCGAAGGACGGTAGAAGGTGGCTAGCAGGTGGTGTTGAATGGACGTGGACAGCAGCAACCAATGGTGGGAGGCAAACGGCATTGGGAGGTGGTGGAAGGTGGCTAGCGGCAGAGGAAGGCGGCGAACGATAACGGTCGATGGTGGTGGGAGGTGGCTGGCGGTGAAGGTAGGTGACTGGCGATGACGACGGGCGATGGGTGGGCAACCAGCTAGTAGCGAGGGTGAGCGATGAGAAAAGTTTTTATTTCTCATTTTTTTGTTTCAAAAATAGAAAAGTAGATTTTTTTTACTTTTGATTTATGTTCCAAACTTATTTCTAGAGTATAAGTCTGTTCCAGAAATTAAAAAAAATGAAATTACGTTACCAAACGGATTTCTGTTTCAAACTTGTTCTCAGAACATAAAAATAGAAAAATAGAGAAACAGAATGGTTATCATTCGCACCCTAAATTTAAGAGTGATGCGTTACACTATACAACTAGAGCAATTACTTATATACTTGAAGGATGGGAAAAGGACACTAGAAGTGCTAAAAATTATGTACGGAGCTTACTTTAGTGTAAAAAGTTTTCGCCGACTCACTTAAGTATTAAATTGGAGAAAAAATAATCACTTAAGTGCTTTCGGCGAGAATTTCCAACCGAAAATATTACGTGGCATTTATATTAAAAAAGTTAATATGAGTTGGCAATTTTTATTAAAAAAGCAGCCCACGCTGGCTTTTTGGCTGCTATCCCACGAAGAAGAAAAGAAAATATCGGACTTTTTTTTTCTCTTCATCTCTCTCCTCTATTACTCTCTCTAAAAGCTCCCTCTTTGCGACAATGGCGTCGCCTCCTCCCACACCTCCGGTCCCTTTTGCTCGAAAAACTCATATGGTTACCCCCTCCCACCAAATTCGACTTTCACCCCTCCCTCATAGTTGCCACTAGCTAAATCGCCGGTACTAATCGAGCCAACCAAATCTAGGCAAACGACGTCAACGACGGTCATGGACGAGCATGCGTCGCTCGTCTAGATTTGGCCTCGCCCATCTTAATCTTCAAACACCACTTGTTTCTATTTGGATTCCCCTTTCCTTGCCTTCCTCTTTGCCAATCTCAAATTTTGTTCCTGGGAGGAGCAATTACTCGCCGAATTAGGGTTTTTAGAGGTTGATTTCTGCGATTTTATGGACTTTGCTAGTGTTTATAAAATTCTACACGTGTCAACAAACGTGTTAAATAAGTAATACAATAATGAGAAGAGTATCGTCCTACAGGAATTGATAATAATAAATCAATTAAATATTAAAAATAAACTAATTCTAAAATTTATCTAACAAATCAAAATAAAATTGAGAGTAAATAAAAATTGACAATTTTTAAAAAACGAAATTGTAGAAATTAAAGGCAGATAATCAATTAGATAAAATATGTTAGAGCATCCGATTTCACGATAACCACTAGATATGAATTTTAGATTTTATGCATTCAAGAACAATATCAAACATGTGATATCGGAATTTCCTAGTATATTTACTATCATATCTCTAGGTATAGCAAACCTACTCAGTTTATCAATTCACTATATCTCTATGTGAATTTAAATAAACATAAGTGCATAAAAATCTGTGAATATTTCCAGTTTACAATGAATCTTTTGGACCACCTTGTCACCAAAAGCTACATAAATAACATAGGATATTTCTATCCACATTTAATTCATGATTGTATATTACAATGAGCAATTACATATTATCATTTCTCAGTCTCAAACATGCACATCAGATCATTCAAGTGATGACCAGTCACTTAAAGGCATTAAGCACAATAATATATAACTCATATGAATGAAATTACTTACAAAGCATAAAAACCATGAAATTTATATCATCATGGTTAGGCTACGTCGTAACTCTAACAAAGAAAATTAGAACATAATAAAAGAAGAAACGAAAATATAAATTAAACCAAACATCTTGAATCAAAAAACAAGAATTCTGTCACCACTTTTGTCTTCTCTTCAACATATTTGAAAAACTCTCAGAATATTGAAAACAAAACGATCTAAAAAAACTAGCTATTCCCCCAAATTATCCTATTTATATGATAACATTCAAGACTCCTCTCACAAGATAATTGCTTCTTTTTCGCATAAAATTAGGGGATAAATCGCAGAATTCCCAATGTGATATCCACCTTCTAACTTTTCTCTAAGTAGCATATTCCTATCCTTCTTTTTGCCATATTTTCCTTATTTTCTCTATATATCAATATTCTGCATAAACAAGAAAAAATTAAGTAAATAAAAGGAAATTCAAATATATTCTAACAAATATTGCATTATTTATTGCCTAAAGTAGATAAAATAACTCTATATTTGTGGAGTTATCAGCTAGCGCAAGGGAATCGGCCACTTTGGGGATCTTGAAAATCTCTCTTTTTCTTGGTGGTGTCATGGTGGAAATGGATGCGAAGAGGGCACAATGAAGCAAAATCTATTAGCGTCGAGCCTTCATCGTCAGCCACCACCAGATCCATGAGAACAGAGCACATTCGAGAACGTGAAAATTTAGGGTTCTTTCAACAAAAAAAATCGATTTGAGGGTTCCAAACAAAAATAATCGATTAAGGGATTATATTTAGGGGAAAAACAACGTCGTTTCGGGGTTAAATGTTGACTGGGCACGCTGGCAAGCCACATCAGCCTGAAAAATTAATAAAAAATTGTCACGTCGAATTTCCAGCAACTTTGATTAGAATTAACACTTAAGTGATCGTTTTTTTTTAAATTGACGCTTAAGTGATTCGAAAAAAAACTTTCGGTACTAAAATGAGCACCGTATATAACTTTTGATACTTCTAGTATTTTTCTCCTCTAGAAAGATTAAATCGTGAGGCTCAACACGTGCTAACGCAAACAATACATCATGTAAGTTAAGCCAAAATAATAATGTCATGTCTTATTCATCGCTTTTTATGATACTTGATCGACTCAATCCACGATTGCTCCATTCCCATCAGACTCGTACGATATGTAAGAAGTTTGCCTCACGATGGAAAGCCCCTTTACCATTCGAGTTAGTATTTGATTAGGTTGAGACTAATTTCTTTTACTATGGAAGATGTGTACTACTCCTTTTCATAAATTTCCCATTTTCGTTGTGTTGACTGTCATGAATCACGATCCCACCCATTAACCACACTAGACACATGAGCTTGCACGTGGATTCCTCAAATGTTGACCATCAAGCGTCTTTATTGTCGAAAAAATTCCAGAATCAGCTATTCGAAAGGAGAAAAATTATCTGACACGTGCAAGCAATGTCCATGATGATAAATTTTTGCTCTTTAAGGAGAGCAAAAGGTATATGTGCAGATATCTTCTAGGATTCAACAGGCCTTCCAATCAGTATGCACTTCACTATTAAGATAAAGTAAGAACATCGAAAAACGTAAAACCAATAGAAGAATGGAGAAGAAAAGGCTTGTATTTGTAAGAGAAGTAGGCTGTCTGAAAGCTGGAAATGATAAGGATATTAAATTTACAAGTGAGGAGGAACCCTAGACCGGGCCTCGCTCATACGTCGTTCGTGCGCAGGGGTGTGGTGGCGAAACTCAACTTTACACTCACTACAAAAAAACTGATTTTTTCCAACGAAATTTCCAACGAAAAATTTGGAAAAATTCGTTGGAAAATGAATTTCCAACGAATTTTCCAACGAAAAAAAATTCGTTGGTAATAGGTCGTCGGAAATTTTTCCAACGAAAAATTTCAATTTTCGTTAGAAATTTGCGACGAATTTTATTTCGTTGGAAAACTCGTAGCTAAATTCGTTGGAAAAATTACAAAATTTTTTTTTGGTCGAAAAATCGTGGAAAATTTTTTCTTTTTTCCAACGAAAAATTTTTCGTTGGAAAAATTACAAATTTTTTTTGGCAAAAAAATCGTGGAAATTTTTTTTCCAATGAAAAAAATTACAATTTTTTTTGGTTGAAAAATCGTGGAAATTTTTTTTCCAACAAAATTTTTTTTTTTTTCGAAAAATCGCCCTCGCCGCCGGAGAGGGCCGAGCTCGCCCAGATCTGGGCGAGCTCGAGCTCGTCGCCGGCGAGGCCCAGCCTCGTCGCAGGCTGGCGACGAGGAGGCGGTCGAGAAAAGGAGGGGGAGAGGCGGGCGACGAGGGGCTCGGGGGAGCCGAGGAAGGGGTGGCGGCCGGGGAGGGGGCGGAGGCCGGAGGCGCGAGGGACGGGGGAGTCGGGGGCGAGGAGGAGGCGGTCGAGGTGGACGAAGTGGTCGAGCTGGAGGCGGTTGGAGAGGATGAGGTCGGCGTTGCGGTCGGAGAGGGAGATGTAGGTGGAGTGGAGGGTGTCAGAGAGGTAGAGGAAGAAGCCATGGTTGGGCCAGAGGTCATCGGGGGCGGTGAGGGCGGGGACGATGCCGACGACCTGGAGGAGGGCGGAGCAGTGGTCGCCGGCAACGCGAGCGTTGGAGGAGTTCATGGACCGGAGGAGCTTCAGGAGGATGCCCTGCGTGAGGGTCGCCATCTTCCCCGGTCTGCTCTCTCTGCTCTTCTGCTTCTGCTTCTGCTTCTCTGTCTCTGCGTGTGTACGTGTGTGGTGAAGAAGGTGAGGGACGCGACGATAGAAGAGAGAGGAGAGAGAGAGAGAGTGATTCAAATTCAAAATCCCGTGAATATTTCTAATTTTTCAGTATGTACAATTTTCGTTGGAAAATTCATTGAATTCAACGAATTTTCCAACGAAAATTGTACACACGGAAAAAATTCCCCGGAAAATTGAAATTCGTTGGAAATTTCCAACGAATTTTCCAACGAATATCAAAAATGCCGAACAAGACCGATTTTTTTTTGAATTCGTCGCAAAATTCGTTGGAAATTTCCAACAAAAAAAATTCGTTGGAAATTTCCAACGAATTTTCCAACAAAAATAGTAAACAATGAAAAAATTCCCCGGAAAATTGAAATTCGTTGGAAAATTCGTTGGAAATTTCCAACGAATTTTCCAACGAATATCAAAAATGCCGAAAAAGATCGATTTTTTTTTGAATTCGTCGCAAAATTCGTTGGAAATTTCCAACAAAAATAGTACACACGGAAAAAATTCCCGGAAAATTGAAATTCGTTGGAAAATTCGTTGGAAATTTCCAACGAATTTTCTAACGAATATAAAAAATGCCGAACAAGACCATTTTTTTGAATTCGTCGCAAAATTCGTTGGAAATTTTCCAACGAATTTTCCAATGAAAATAGTACACACTAAAAAAATTCCCCGTAAAATTGAAATTTGTTGGAAACTTCGTTGGAAATTTCCAACGAATTTTCCAACGAAAATAGTACACACTAAAAAAATTCCCTGTAAAATTGAAATTTGTTGGAAAATTCGTTGGAAATTTCCAACGAATTTTCCAACGAATATAAAAAATGCCGAACAAGACCGATTTTTTTGAATTAGTTGGAAAATTCGTTGGAAATTTCCAACGAATTTTCCAACGAAAATAGTACACACTAAAAAAATTCCCCTTAAAATTGAAATTCGTTGGAAAATTCGTTGGAAATTTCCAACGAATTTTCCAACGAATATAAAAAATGCCGACTAATACCAGGTTTTTTTGAATTCGTCGCAAAATTCGTTGGAAATTTCCGACGAAAAATTTTTGGTTGGAAATTTCCAAGGAATTTTGCGACGAAAAATTTTTGGTTGGAAATTTCTAACGAATTTTGCGACGAAAAATTTTTCGTTAGGAATTTCCAACGAATTTTACTTTTCGTTAGAAAATTTGTCGTAAATTTGCGACGAAAATTTTTTCGTAGCAAATTTTCGTGGCAAAAATCCGGTTTTTTTGTAGTGACTAGGTTAGACCCAATTCATGTACTGAGTCCCACACCTTTTGCTTGTTGTTATTAAATTTTTATAGTGAACCTATAAATAAAATGAACAAGAGAGAGCTTTGAAGTAACGTCGGACAAATGTAAATAACATGTATAACTCAATTTGGAGTCCTAACTAGGTGTGTCATGAGTCTATATCTGTCTTCTTTTGGGGCTCTGATTGATAACTGCGGGGGTTGTTACATAGGTTGGTGAGGGAAAAGACTTTTACTTATGTTTTAATGCTGCTAGCCATCTCTAGATTTCTTGGAAATTGAACGATTAGATGTCTAGGATTAGTGGATAATCTCGGGCGCAGTCAAACGCTACTCCACGGTGCTATGTATATACCAAACCCTAATGATGATTCGGAGGTTGCAATTTAATTAGTATTGCTGTAGCCTAGCCATTGTTTATTTAAATAGCGTTCTCTTCTTGCAAAAAGAAAGAAAAAGGGGGTGGGGGATAAGAAGAAAGATAAAAGAATTCGGCTCACGTGCCACAGTGCACAACTGCACATGCATCCTTTCACAAGAACTAGGCCTCACATGGTGGACAATTTGGGGAAATGCTAGATTGTAGTTGCATTACATTTCAAGGTGTACAAATTTACATGAGCAACCTAAAGTTCTAGAAAGGATAGAGATTTCACATATTGAATCTCGGTTTACCTTGTCAAATAAATCTTGAACCTTCTAAGATCTTGTAAAAAAGATCTTAAAATCCGTCTCGAAACTCAAAATCCGCAAATCCCACTAGAGTTGGAGCAGGTCGGACCCTAATTAAACTCTAGTCACTCGCATCCTGTCTCTACTCCCATGAAAGGGTCCTTCACAATCACAATGCGAATATTAGCATCATTATGTGAAGACATCAGTACGATATATTTGTGCCCTCGAAGTGAATGCATCTTTGTCCACAACTTAATGTCACAAAATTTAACTCGCAAATCGTATTGTACCACATCTATAACCTCCAAATTAACGGTACTTGGACCGCTTGGACTTTCATATGGTCATATTGTTTGTACAAGTGCATTAAAATGGTCAAAAGTACACAAATTTCAGATCTGTTGGAAGCGTGTATCGGGAGAATCGACTAACCTGTTCGATGCACTCCAAACAAAATTTCCAAGATCGTACGTTGAATCACCAGCAAACGATGAACGATTCTACTACACGTTGGTCTGAATACAATCACAAGAAAAGTATTCTTGTTCCACAGCGTTAATACCGATTGTCTTCTCAAAGTAGATACGGAATCCTAATTCATCGAGAGAGAGTGTTCTGAATTTCTCTTGTCAGTTATTCATGTTCCGAAGAAGTTATCTTAACTTCCATTAAGAAACTCTCCTCGCACCTCTTCAAAAGGTGTCTCTCAGATGCACCTCTTATTAGAGCAAATGATGTCCCTTGGATACACACATCATGGGCGGACCAATGAAATATAACATCTCCCACTCGCACATGATGGGCTTGATGATGTTCTATCAAGAACATAAGACATTCAACATTCATCTACCTTAGAAACAATTCATACTGGCAAGAAAGCCGTACGACCAGTGAGTACACCTGTACTTGAGAGCTCTAATTATGCACCTGTTAGGGACAACATACTGGCTATAACCCAAAAAATAAATAAATAATTGATGTCCCACAGTGCCCCAGACATATTTTGTTACATCAGTCCAAGTATACCTATCCCTTAAAAGCCATACTTGACTTTTCTCAAAAACACCATGTATTTACAATTATTTCCGAAAGCCATTGAAGGCGAAATAATTGGTCGACCAGTAAACACATGTGATTGATGTAAAACAACAATAGTCTTCCTTCGCACTTATGTCTCTCTCCATTTCGGAACAACTACTTTCCTAGACACGTCCCATAAAGCCATATCTATTCATGACTGCCGGTAACATGCTAAAATAGCAACATTGATCTATTATTTTGAGAACATAGTCAGAAGAAACATAGGGCACAAAGTAAGGTAAATTATAAATTACCTTAAGGACTCACACGATGAATAAATAGAGATAATTATACTCATCTCCCTTATTGGTCAAATAAAGCACATGTAGTATGAATTACATGCTATAGTGGATTTCTCTTTTTATAAGAGCGTATGTCATTTATTAATCATATCCACTATACGAATCTTAGCCTAAACATAGTCACATGTTTCTCACGTACTCATGTTTAGCCCGAGTGCTATATCAGCTCGCTTTCCACAACGCCCAATTTAGTACTCGCATCCGGCTACCTTCAGGCATACATGATTGTGGGACTATCATGTTCAGTCTTATCATATACAAATAACAAACCTCATCTTGATTCCGATCAAGGCGACATTAAATTGTTTTATGTACTAAACTGCTCTTCCAGCATTTATAGTACATATCGTCTCATCTCAACCCGCTTACTATAGCGTTTGAGGTGATTACTCGTGTGAGTGAGCCAATCATTGTCTAGTGACATACCTTTCAACAATATATGTATGTTTGTGCTAGTCTCATAACATTGTACTAATTAATAAAACATCAATTCATTAACAAACAAGTACAATACATATACATACATAATCCAGTGATCCTCAATAATATTACATATCATAATCAAATTCTACGTAATCCTAGAGACATCTTGTGGGTCAAGAACACGTCTCTTGAAACAGCCTTCGTAAATGGATCAGCAACCATCCTGTTGATTGAAATATATTACAGGACTACTTCCTTCTGCGCTATTATATCTCTGATGAAGTTATTCTTTATGTCAATGTGCTTCGTCCTACCATGGTACTTGGGATCTTTCACATAGGCAATGGCCGCTTGACTATCACAATATACTGTCACTAGTCTTGAGACATCAGTGACAATGGCTAAATTTTCCAAGAAACGTTTTAGCCATACTGCTTCTTGCACTGCAGCAGAACATGCAATAAATTCTGCCTCCATCGTAGATAAAGTTATGCATGTTTGTTTCTTGCTATTCCAAGAAATTGCCCCATCATTAAGCAAGAACGTATATCCAGACGTCGATTTACGCTGATCTAGGTCTCCTCCCCAATCAGCATCAGAGTATCCTAATAAGCATAGATCACTCCCTTGATAGCAAAGTCGATAGTCCATAATGCCTTTCAAGTATCTCAAAATCCTCTTAACTGCTTTCCAGTGTGCTGGACCGGGATTTGATTGATATCGGCTTACTAACCCCACAGCATGACATATGTCGGGTCGAGTACATATCATAGTATACATCAAACTTCCGACAGCACTAGTGTAAGGAACAGTTACCATTTCTTTCTTTTCTTTTGGAGTCTTAGGACACATCTTAGTACTCAGGCCTTTGCCTTGCATGACAGGGGTATCAATGGGATTACAGTGCTGCATATTGAAGCGTTTAAGAATCTTCATTATATAAGATTCTTGTGACATAGCAAAGAATTTCTTTGATCGATCTCTTTCAATCTTAACTCCCAATATATATACAGTTTCTCCCCGTGTCCTTCATTTCAAAATTAGAAGATAACCATTCTTTTATGGTTATAACCAAACCCTTGTCATTCCCAGTCAACAGAATATCGTCCACATAAAGAGATAAAATCATAAATTTTATCATCGGACCATTTGATATACACACAGTGATCCTCTTCGATCATCGTGAACCCAAAAGAAGTTATGGCTCGATGAAAACGAAAATACCACTATCTAGACGATTGCTTAAGGCCATAAATTGAGCGATGAAGTTTGCAAACTTTACGCTCTTGACCTTCAGCAATGAAACCTATTGGTTGTTTCATATAGATTTCTTCATCTAGTTCTCCATTAAGAAATGCTGTCTTTACATCCATTTGATATAATTCTAGGTCCAAATGTGCAACAATGACTAGGATAAGGCGTATGGAGGCAAACCTTACAACTGGTGAAAAACTTTCCTCATAGTTTACACCCTCTTGTTGAGTATAGCCTTTTTCCACAAGGCAAGCTTTATACTTTTCAATGGATCCATCCGCCCTTCGCTTAATCTTGAAAATCCATTTGTTTCCAATAGCCTAGCCTTGCGATTGGTGGCATATCAATCAAGTCCCAGACGTAGTTTGTTCTCATAGACTCAATTTCGTCTTCCAAAGCTTTTCTCCATTCTTCCTTATCCGGAGATGAGAGAGCCTCTTGAACTGTTTTAGGCTCTGCATCGTCTTATGAAGCAATCATAAATGCTTCCCCTTCAATCTCAAATCGACGATGGGGAATACTTTTACGATTACTTTTACGCAACTGAACTTCTTGAGAATTCAGATCGCCAGGCGATGCTACACTCCCACTAGGTCTTGTATGTTGAGGTAAATCTGTATTTCGCTCAATAACATTAGTGGATGTGTTATCGAGATCGTCCATCTCATATAATTGGAAGTCCTTATCAATCTCACCTCTACTAGGAAAATCGTTCTCCAAGAACGTGACATCTCGTGACTCCATTTCGGTCATACTTCCATCAGCTTGTTCACCTATGAACACGTATCCTTTGGAGTGTTCGGAGTATCTTATAAAGATACACTTCTTCCCTTTAGGGCCTAATTTGCCATATTTATGGGAAGAATCGTGAACATATGCTGCACATCCCCAAGGTCGTAGATTACTTAAGTCTGATTTCCTATCAATCCATAATTCATAGGGGGTGGAAGCAACTGACTTAGAGGGCACACGATTAAGTATATAGGCAGCAGTTAATAACGCATCTCCCCAATATGAGACAGGGAGATTTGCCTACGCCATCATAGACCTAATCATTTCCAAAAGGGTTCTATTCCTTCTTTCTGCAACCCCATTTTGTTGCGGAGTATCAGGAATAGTCAATTGTCTTACAATTCCTTTTTCATCACAAAGAGCTTAAATTGCTCAGATAGATACTCACGTCCGCGATTGATTCTCAATGCCTTTATTGTTTTGTTCAACTGATCCTCTACCAAAGCTATAAACCGCTTAAAGTAATCCAATGTTTCGGACTTATGAGAGATCAGAAAAACATAACCGAAACGTGTGAAGTCATCTATAAAAGTGATGAAATATGAGACTCCATACCTCGCCCTCACATTTAAAGGACCATAAATGTCTGAATGTATAAGTTGCAATGGAAGTTTAGCTCTGGTTCCTTTACCAAATGATTTTCTAGTTATTTTTCCCGCTAGACAATATTCACAAACGGATAGTTCAATATTAGCGAGTGACCCCAAAAGGCCTTCTCTTGCTAATCATTTTATTCTTTGTAACCCAATGTGACCCAGTCTAGCATGTCAAGTATTTGCATCAATCTCCACATTACTAGAAGATGCAATTAAAGAAAAACAACCATCAACATTAACTTTGTACGCATCATAGTCAATGTCTAACACCATAAAACCATTCAATACATAACTAGAACCGTAATAAACTGTTTCAAACAAAATATCAACACAATCACCATAAAAATTAAAAATATAACCTAAGCTAAGAAGAACAACTACAGAGACTAAGTTTCGCCGAATATCTGGAGCATAGAGGACATCATGTAGCAATAGGTTTCGATCACCACGAAAGGTTAATTTACATGTGCCGATACTCTTCACTTCAACTCTTGAGTTATTTCCAATATATATCCATCTTCTTCCAGGCTGGATTCGACGATACTCCACAAATGCTTCTTGGTCTCTAGTTACGTGGTCTGTTGCTCCTGAGTTTACAGTCCACATTGGATAAGATTCAGCAAGCATAACAGTGCTAGAAACAAAAACACTACTCAAAGTAATTGAGTAATGTAGTACCTTTTTCGGCTCAATGCATTCAAGAGCGAAGTGACCCAGTTTGCCACAATTGTAGCACATCATCTTGGCCTTGTCCTTCTTCCCGCCACGCTTCTTGCGTCGGAAGGTCTTGACTCTCTTAGGTGCCTGATCAGTCTCTTTTCTTTTGTTGTTGAATTTATGGTTCCTCTTGCGCTTAAAGCCCGAAACTTTGCCCGAACTTGATTCAGCAACATCAGCATGGGTAGAGGATTTTGCAGCCTCTAGGCGCTCATCTTCTAATTCCAAATGACGCGCAATATCGTCAAAAGTGACGATATTCTCATTGTGCGTCATATTGATTTTCATATGTTCCCAACTATTAGAAAGAAACCTTATAACAGCCTGAACTTGATGTTTGTTAGTTAAGGTATGACCTGCCGACTTCAGCTCACGTATCATGTTTCACATCTCCCGAAGATGCTGCCTCATCAATAGATTTGAGCGCTTTCGGTATGTGTCAAATTTGATGGTGAGCCTCCTCAACTTAGTGGCAGACGTACCTCCAAACTTATCTTTCAAGGCAACCCACATTGCTTGAGCTTTGTCATAACTTTCAAACTCACACATGAGATCATCTTGCATACAAATCAGCAATGTGATGCAAGCAATGCTATTTTTCTTTTTCCAAGCTTGAAAAGCTTCTTGATCTCCTTTGTGTTGAGCAGAAGTTCTATGCTAAGGTTCATCCATGGTGTGATTGAGGGTTTCCAAAACCTCTTGTTCCTCAAGGATGTATTGAACTTTTCGGTACCAAATATTATAATTGTCACCGTTCAACTTCTCACCCTTATTGAGGTCAGCCACAATGGTCTTGGATGCCGAAGTCATAATCACTATCTATCACACATTGACATAATAAACACAAAATCAATACTAGAACATTTTCCACATAAACACACATTTTAATTTACAGCAAAGACAAACTAAATTAATGATAATTCAACAAAAGACACCAAAACGAAAGTTCACGATGTTCCCAATCAGCTTCAGCGTACGATTGTTCTACTATCATTAACTTATTTAATTTGTGCAAATTTTAAGTTCTAGGTGAGAATTTCTTCTAATTCTACCAACCTACGAACTCCCACTGGACTAGATAATTCACAAAAATTATCTAAAATAATGATCACATCCTTTCTAGCAATCATATAGCATGGCATGATGTAAATCAACAAATAAAACATTCATGCAACAAATATAATCAACAGCGGAATTCATGACGTAAGGATCTCCAGCCATTATTTTAATATGCTCAAAATTAGGAAATTGCAAGCACGTTAAACCATATAAACATGCCATCAATGAATCATGCTCTACATAATCTTTATGTGGTCATTTACATGTTAGCCAGCTTCTGTATTTCCAAAACTATAGGAAAATACAAGTAAAATGCAATAATTCCCCAAAAATATACGTATCTAGGGTTCCGTATGCATTTTCATACCTTTAAAAGCTTCAAACATATACAATAACTATACCACAATGTAGAGAATTTCAATACGAACACAACGGTACCAACCACAACTCGAACGGACATCCCACGCGCCCACACGCGCCGCCTAAGTGCGCGGCGCGTGTGGCGCACGCACTTGCCCTATACGGGCTTTTGAGCCGGTTCGACCGGTCCAACCGGTTTGACTGTTGATCGATCCGACCGAATAGACCATTGACCGGTCCGACCGGTTGACCGGTCATGGGTCGGGTCGGGTCATCGTCCGGGTCGGGTCTCCAAGTCGGGTTGGGTTGGTCGCCGGTAGGGTCGGGTCAGGTCGCCGGCTGCCGGAGGTCGCCAGCCGACGATATGACGTCATCAATGACGTCAGCGTGTCGTCACCGACAATTTTGCTGACGTCATCGATGACGTTAGCACGCGCCGGTTGGCGACGCGCACGTGCCATCCACGCGCTAGCAGTGCCAGCGCTTTGGGCGCGTGGCTCCCACGCGTCGCGGCTTCTGGCCCTACGTGGAGGTGCGTCCGGTGGTTTCCGGCGGCGTTCGACCCACCATTCTACTCATCTCGACGAGTTCTTCAATTTTATATAATAGAAAATTATTTTCTCCATAAAAAAGTTTTTAAAAATCATCCGAACAGAACGGTCGCCCGTAACGTTCAAACCCGTTCTTCGTTTCAATTCATGTTCGTCGATTCATCTTGCAATTCCCGAGCAATGAATATGCAGACAGTATGAAGTTCATCATCACGATCTCCATATCAAATAGCAAGCAGAAAAAAATCAACGGGAAAACAAGGTAGAGATCATAACCGAGGCTTTGATACCAATGTTGGAAGCATGTGACGGGAGAATCAACTAACTTGTTCGATGCACTCCAAACAAAATTTCCAGGATCGTACGTTGAATCACCAGCAAACGATGAACGATTCTACTACACGTTGGTCCGAATACAATCACAAGTATTCTTGTTCCACAGCATTAATGCCGATTGTCTTCTCAAAGTAGATATGGAATCCTAATGCGTCGAGAGAGAGTGTTCTGAATTTCTCTTGTCAGTTATTCATGTTCCGAAGAAGTTATCTTAACTTCCATTAAGAAACTCTCCTCGTACCTCTTCAAAATGTATCTCTCAGACGTACCTTTTATTAGAGCAAATGGTGTCCCTTGGACACACACATCATGGGCGGACCAACGAAATATAACAACATCATTTTGCAACCGTTTGCGTGAAGCAATCATAAAAACCTTGCGGACAACGGCCATCACAAGTAATGGTAGATGACTAACTTATTGCTCTTGGTTGCATGCTCTAATGCATAAACTTAACCATGTTTATTACACTCATTTGGCAATGACCAAAACCCAAGTGACATAATCCATTGCCATTGTTCGGCCAATTCATGAATAGATAGCCTATCGAAAGCTCTTGGCTAAGTTGAAGTGGAAATCATCCGATGATGGGTCTTTTCGCACCAGGAATGTTAGAAGTCGATATCAATCGGAAATGGACGCGCGCTCGTCCAAGTTTTGATTGAGACAGTGAACCACCCAATGAAGTTCATCCTCAGGAACTGGGGAAGTATTATTGCGTCGATTTCAATGCGATCCTGGACCACAACATAGAACCGGGTCCGCGGAATCCAAGGTATCGTACTACATGCGAAGCTTGTCATTAGCTGATAAGGCTCCTCCCTCTCTCTGATGAATGGTTTTCGGAACAGCTGAGAGATTGAAACCAGAGCGTTGAGAAGTGACCTAACTATTGCGTGCCAAGGGCGCGCACATTAATTTGTGGAACGCGAATGAGACTAATAACCTTATGTGGGGGGTCTCTGTCTTCTATGTGTCCTAAATAAACAGCCACGGTATGTACGTTGCTCGTCCCGCGAGCATCAATCAAATCAAGCACATGTTGTTGGAAAAATTGTTAGATAACATGAAAAAATAAGAATAATTGTGGAAATTCTATTGAAAAAGATGAGAAAATAATATCGATGTCTGAGGCATGCTAGTGACTGTCCTTAAGGATAATTCCGTTTCTTGGGGTACAAAACTCGGTGCGTAAAGCTCTTGTGGCTATCCTTCCAAGATACAATAGACCTTCTTCTATACTCCGTATTGAATATTAGAAGGAAACGGGAACAACGTTATGTGTATAATCCAGCAAAGAAAGGAAATATAGATAAAATAAAGAACAAAGAATATTCTTTATTTTATATGTATATATATCACTTTTCAATTATGCTCAAAGTAACAATTTTATAGATACAAGAAAGAGTGTCGTTAAGAAACTGTTATAAAGCCGTCGTAAAATAGTGGAGGGTTAAGAACAATTTAATTAAACGTTACAAAGCCCTTAGAAAGCCGTTGCAAAACCGTTGTAAAATAATGGCTTCATGGCAGTCATAAATTATAACAAATATTTCAAAACTGCTGAAATATCCAACACATGTTCTATGCGATTTTAGCGTTCCCAATTTCCCGAGCCGATGTTCTCAAGTAGTGTATGCTTTTTGGCATGTCTTCGTCATTATAAATACGTTATCGGAATAGAGTTCTCGCGTGGGACTACAAAATTGTAGTTGTAGTTGAATAGGTAAAAATAAGTTGGAATCTTCCGGCGCTGCGAATGGTTAATCGGATCGGTAATTAAGGTATCTATGACTTCAGAACTCGGACAGCCAAAAAAGCTCTTTTATATCAGATGCTAGCTAGGGTTTGGCATAGAGTAGAAACCGGTAGTTTAACTTCCTAGTCTCAGTCAACGTACATGACCTGCATTTGACTGGATCAAGAACATGACACTTGATCCGGTGATACCAAAAAGACCGAGGCAGACAAATGTTTCTGACATTTGAACTGTTAGAAGACATGCATTCCATGATTTTCCCCTAGCACTTTTGTCCTATTTTGAACATGAAACACAATGTGTAAGCATCAAATGAAACACGGCAATCATAGTACTTGGATAGGAGAAAGCATCGTATGTGATAGTAACTAACGTAGCAAAGGAAGTCAATCGTTTGTTCAAAGGTATAAGTGCAACAAAAATCCTATAAGTTATCGCAAAAGTGCAATTAATCATCCTAAAACTTTCAAAAAGTACAATAAAAAATTATCAAATTTGTGCAATCAAATCTCTCTCTTTACCCCATCCAATATAGCTAATGAAAAATGCCGACATGAATTTATTTACTACTTATTGTTTCTCTGGGTAGATGCCTCGGATTTCAAGAAAGTACCCGGTGAAGCCGAGGACACTGATGTGCAGAAAATCCTCTTTTAGATTGAAAACCAACATGAGAGTTCCAATATCATCTCTTCAATCACAATTTTGAGTTTCAGCAAGCTCGTGATCTGGAGCAATAAGTATTGCTAGAGTGAATTTCAGTTTTTCCAATGCCAGCATGAATTTTGAACTGAGAAGAGATTTCAGTATTCCGTTCATATACTTTCCTAGTTCATTCAGATCCGAAGGAGCAAAGTGGGAAGCTGCTATACGTGTTCTTCAATATCTCAAGAAAAACCGGGAGGGATTCTGTTTTCAATCCCAACTTCACTTCACTTGACAGCTTTTTGTTACTCCGATTGGGCAAGTTGCCCGATCATTTGGAGTGCGCATGATAACTATTATGTTTAACTCTTTTTCTATTTTTATGTTCTCGGAAATAGGTTTGGAACAAAAATTCATTTAATAACGTAATTTCATTTTTTTATTTTTGAAAGAAATTTTTAGTCTAGAAATAGGTTTGAAACATAAAATGAAAAGTAATTTTTTTTAACTTTTCTATTTCTGGAACAAAAAGAGAAAGAAAAACTTTTCTCATCACTCACCCTAGCCTCCCACCGCACGTGGCCACCTCCCGCCATCGGCCACCGATCGCCGTTGCCACCCATCGCCAGCCGCCCGCCGACCGCTGCTGCTAGCCCCCACCCACCGTCCGTCAATGAATGAAAAAGAGCGTAAGAGGGAGAAATTTTGTTTCGTTATCAACTAAATTTTTGTTTCGAGAAGTGAAACTTTGTGTTATCATTAAACGAGCATCTTTGTTCAAAAATTCGTCAAGGGAACATAAATAGACCAGAAATCTATTTCTGAAACAGACTGATTATCATTCGCGCCCTTGGCAATTAGTTACCAGTTACTTTGTCATGCTTGCTGGTTATCCCGTGTCTTGGATATCCAAGAAGCAGACCACAGTTTCTTAGTCCTCCGTTGACGCTGAATATGGTGTTGTGGCAATTGCCACTGGTGAACTCATTTGGTTATGCACATTACTTGCCTTCCTTGAGGTATTGCGCGGTAAAACAATGGAACCTTAGTGCGACAACCAAGCTGCTTTACAAATCGCGGCAACCCTGGTATTTCACGAACGAACAAAGCACATTGAGATTAACAGCCACTTTATTCGCGAACATATGCAATCGAGTGCCATTAGAACTGAGCAGGTACCCACTAGATTTCAGTGGACATTTTTACCAAGGCTTTGGGTCGATATCGATTTACATTTCTCGTCAGCAAGTTGGGCATTCGAGGCCTTCATGCGCCAACTTAAGGGCGAGTATCACGGAAGATTTGCTAAGATTTACATTCAATTATCTAATATTTGGTGTATCTATTATCATTAGTTAAGATTTACCTTTTGTTTTTAGTTAGCATAATATTTGGTATATCGTTTATAGTTAGTTAGAGATATTTGGTAGATCTTTTCTTTTCCTTTTCTATTAAGCAATACCTTGTACATATATTTGTACTGTACAATGAACAATACAAGCAAGCAATTAAAATTTTTTTCACTCTCAATTTTGAAAACCCAACCCTAATTTGTCCTCTATAAGCGTTCAAGAAAGGTAAGACTACTATATAAGCAGGAGAGACAGGGAGATAGAACTGACTGTCGATTCTCCCCCACCTCATGTGACTGAGCCATCGAGAAACCCTGATCTGCTGGCCGGCGATTGTCAGGGGCCTGTGAGCGCTCGCCGTGATTGAAGCGCGGCTTTGCAAGCCCTCCTCATGTCACGCGGTGGTGGCAATGGTGGCACCACCACCATTTGATTCAGACGAGGGCCCGCAAGTCCTCACCTGCAAGCGATAAGGGTCAATGGCCCTCACTGACCCTCACAGATGCCCCAACAAAGGACACCGAACTACATTTGTGGCCCTCGATGGCGAAGCCTGATAGTCCCACCTTTTCTTTTAAAAAAATCTTTTTGTTTAAATCGCATTCTTTCTTCTATATTTTTTTGTTGTTATTTATTTATTTATTTTTCAAATTTTCAGGTTTTCTTCTGATGTGACACTTGGTGGGCACCACATTGAGGCTTAAGAAATTTATAAAAAAAATCACGTCAATATGTTGCATTTGCCAAACTAGACAAAGTTAACAGAGGGTTTTCATTGCACAAATTTGACAAGTTTTATGATTCGATTGCTATTATTATAAGTTTTGAGGATCAATTAAATTTTCATGGTTAATTTTAGGACTTTTAGTAGACTTATCCTTTATTAGAATGACTAGGTCTAGAGGCAAATTAACCGAGAGACAAATAGTACACTCATAACTATGACCTAACCTTTCGATCCCCTTGTAATGTGCATGTACACTCAGAAAGTAGAACAACACATGAATTAAGTATGTATCATACCTAGTAATGGATCCGATCCGAACAATATTTGGAAGGGAGGTTATGGTTGAAAAACCTAAAATGATTTGAAAAATTATATTTCTCTCATCTGTTTATTTAAAGGAAAACTATTTTCGGGAAAATTTTTTTCCCAACTTTCCAGTATTTGGATGACGAAAAATAAATTGATCTACAAAAAAAATGTTTCTTATGGATTGAAAATAACAAGCTTAGATTGGGAAAACACGACTTCCCCTCTTGACAAGAAGGAAAGCACTTTCCACTAATCACCAAACAAATGAAATATAATTTCAGGGAATATAATTTGATAGAAATATATTCCTTTATCATGAAATTTATAGCGAAATAAACACACCCCTAGATTAAAAGTAAACAACCTTATGGACCTTGGGATGACTTGGGGCGCACCCAACCCCCCTCGAGTTCCATATCCAAGTTTTCATTTGACCCAAATGTTTCTAATTATTTAGGGTCATGTTGCGAGAAGATCTCCTAATCCTTACGATGCTTCCACTTTTGTCTCGAAAAGTCCTAATCGTTAATCAAAACCTCATTTTCATAAATCAACATTTGAGATTTATCGAGACACCAAAAGGAACACCGTCTCAAACAGCGGATCCATGCCGGGTCATATCCCCATGTAAGTCCAATTTATCGATCAAACGACAATCTCTCCTAAGAAATAGAAAACAACAAGACAGTCTATGAGAGCCTCCAACTTAGTAAAACATCCAGCTCACTCGAACCCACACCAGGGTGAATGATTGCAAGAACAATGTCAAATCACAGCGACTATTGAGTCGAGGGTTGGCTTCACAGTTGTTTTCAGTAGGTATGGGTCTGTGCGTGCTGTTGCAGAGAATGGTCAGCGTCTGGAACCAAAGGTGAAATATGGGCAGCACCAAACTTGGGACTTGTCATTGTTTACCTTAAAGAGGGCCCAATGATCTGATCTGTGTAATATCTCAGATGCAAAAGCACTCGTCCACAAGTCCAAGCAATGCGGTATGTTAGAAGAAAATGAGTGGGCGATGATGTTAAGTTTGCTGAGCCAGACAAGGTATTAATAATACGCCCCTAGTTAAGTAGAAGAAGATGTGGTTGGTTGCCCTATTTGTGTAGTCTCCAAGTAGCCCCCCCAAGAAACATCCCAACCACCATGGTAGATGAGCTAAAATAAAATAAAAATTGCATTTTCTGTTGTGTACATTTTAAATGTTCAGTGCCAGCAAAACAAGCAGCACTTCCGAAGTACGCTACTTTAAGGGGTCAATAGGGTTAGCCATACGATCGAAACATTATACTCTGAAAAAATGCGAGGTATTCTGTTCGGTTTTCATTTTGGATAATCTCTTCTTAATCAACACTAGATTTGGAGACTATAACTCCTCTCGATTCTCATATCTCGACATCTGACGGTCTTCGGCGAAATGCGATTCTCTTATCACGCGTCAAGACAATAGAACTGGGGTTTGTGCTAGCTTTGCACTGGTAGTTTGCTTTTCTCCTCAAGAGTCCCCATCAAGTCTTCCTGTACGGTCTACAGTCTATCAAACACACAACAACATATCACGGAAAAAATCAAGTTACGAAGATAGCCCCACAGTGAGATGAAATAGTACGGAATCTTGACTCCTTGTTTATTGAGTCTTAGAAAATAACTCGCTTAATCAAGCTTTACGCTGAGATTTGCAGCAGGGAAGCACGTGACCCCAAGCCCATCAAATTGATTAAACAAAATATTAATTATTTCCGGGTCAAGACTTAAATTGAATGTGAATCGCGACAAAAGCCAAGAAGTTTGTGTCCGAATCAGATCTAGTTCGAGTACGATGTAGGGATAAAATATTCGAGGCAAGAATGATTAGTTGATTGAAATTGACGTGGATTTAGGCGATTAAAGGCGGATTTAGCTTAAACTAATGCGGATGAGGCTCGTATTTTATTGTCGTCGCCTCCAAGTCAGTGCCAAGGAATTTCTATTTGGCATAACCCCATGATATATACGCGGACTATGCAGCTGTCGCGGGAGGAAACATACTTTATAAATAAAATGACGACGACGTAAAATGCAGGCTTTGCGTCCAAGAAGAGCCCAGCTAATTAATGGTTGGTTATTTAGTTAAATTTTAGCTCAAATGGTGTGACCAAAAAGTTATATATATTAGAAGCTCAAATTCCAAAACAAACTCAGGAAGTCAAACCTTCAATCCCCTTGGAGAAAATTATTTTATTTATTGATTAATACGTTACGGGTTATGGAAAATCTAGGTCAATATAGACTTCCTCTTTTGTGCTACAGCGGTCAATGATCTTTCCCCAGGAGAGCACTTATGGACCACCAAAGAAAAGGGGGAAAAGAAAAGGAATTTTCAGTTGATAATTCTCTTTGTCTATGTTAGCATAGACATTTTTATTGCATCAATGAAAGTCACTTTGGAATTACTCCATAAATTACTATCACTTTAATTAATACAATAAACAAAAAAACTAAGGATTGATGCATTTGATCGGGGTGTTGGGCGCTTTCCGATCCACTAGCTAGAAATTATCTCCGTTTGATTATCTCATCAATTGCATATAAACTGTTTCAGGTCAGTGTCCCTTGCACATGGCAAAAATCTAGAATTAATTGATCGATAACCTCACAAGGCATTCCATGGACTCTCAAATAGCCAAGTCCTCACGTCCGTGTCCATGGAAAACGCACCACAAGTCCAAGACGTCACGATTTCTAAGTATTATCACTCAAGAATCACATAAAAGCCTACCCGGTGCAACAATTTTCTTCCTTATTTTGCCATACACTTTGCATAAAAACATTGAAAATTGATTCGATGAAATAGATTTCTATATTGAGGGGTTTTTTTAGGGTTAATTCATTGAGCGCATGTTGATGATCATGACCTGGCGCAGGTCCCTGAATTTTCCTCCGGCTCCCAATTTTTCTACTAATAAACTGAGTTTTCTAACTATATTTTTTGATTTTCACGTTCAGGAATGATGGAACCAGCTATTTCAATTGCAGCAACAGCCCACACTACATCACAGAGAGAGAGTCAGATGGAGAGAGAGAATCACGGCAGATGTTTATGCTGTCGCAGTTCCCACTAAATAGTGCCCGGGAATTAGTTAAATGTCAGCTTTGAGAAATTCAAGTGTGTACGTGAGGCTGTCCTATAACCCAAAATTATTGGCGCAGCAATGTTAATTTTCGCATCTCCCGCCCTAATTTCCCAGTATGTCTCGTCCCTCAAGGCAAAACAATTGGCACCATGCTCCATAGGTTTTCCTTATTTGAGAAAATATCAATTTGACTACCAAGGGTGGTTCAGCTAAAAAATAAATAGTAATTAATCAAGGAAAAGAAAGTGAAGGAGTATAGTCGAATTGAGCTGGGGAAAAGTACAAAAAAAGTCTTAAATCTATTGCATTGGTATTAAGTCTTATCAATTGGAGCTTATTTAGTTCTAAACTTTTTGCATTTATCCTAATTGAGTATATCCGATCAATATTGATCGGAAATCGTCGACGTGGATAATTTTTAATAATTTTTAAACTTTTGAATTATTTTTATTTCTTTTTTCTTTTCTATCATTTTGGCTGCCTACCCTCATTAGCCACTGGCTGGGTGGCCGGCAAGGGCACAAAGGCCCTCCCCCAAGGTCGCGGTTCCGCCTAGATTTGGGCAAGGGCCACCTCGCCTGCATTGAGCAAGGTCGCCCAAGGCCATCACGGCCTCACCGGCAGCGAGTGAGGGTGATGGCCTACATGGCCCCGCCGGCTTTATGCGAGGCGGCCCTTGCCCAAATCTAGTGAGGGCTTGCTGGTCCTCGCCCTCGCCAACCAAAATGAAAGGAAAAAAAGTAAAAAAGAAAAGAACAAAAAATTATAAAATATTTAAAATATTATTAAGAAAATGTTCATATCAATGCCGGCTATGTCACGTAGAACGCCCGACATCCACATTAGCAATTTTCCGTCAAAATTGGCTAAATGGACTTAATTGACATAAATACAAAAGTTTAAAACTAAATTGGTCTAATAACAAGGTTCAAGACTGATTGGTACCAATACAATAAATTTACGACGTTTTTTGTACTTTCCCCAATTGAGCTGTCTAGTAAGAAAGCTATCGAATTCGAGATGGAAACGAATGAATTTTGAGCTAGAAAAAAAATAACATTAAATCCATTGTTATGCCTCTTTTCTAATGCCTGTATGGGGCCTCTGGAATTTAGCTTTGCCATTTTTTTTTTTTTGATAATCGAGGTATCCGCGCAGCCGGCGAGTTAGGGCTCAAACCAGCGGTGATGCCCGACTAGTCCTCGATGGAGGCTAGCGCAGCATCCCACCGCCACGACCCCCCACTTAAATCACCGATGGATGAGTTTGTAGCTTTGCCATTCTTTATCTCTCGATTATCAAAAAAAGAAAAACGTGGTGTTTTATAATTGAATTGATTTTACATACACAATTAGTAGCATCTATCACAATTAAATTGGGACACGTGACAGTCCCGAAACGACGCAACATAAAAATCCTTTATAATTTGGTGTACGAACCATCATTTTATGAGCAGTTGCACTTTCTGATATCTCTCCTTATCAAAAAATTTTAATTTTAATTTTTTTTTGCAATTTCCTTTTGCTAATATTCTAAGACAAATGGTCCTTCTGGATGCTTTCCATTTGTGGACATGCCTAATGGAATCTATATAATGCCATCGCCCGCCCCTATATTTATATATCTTTAGCCTACACTATTTTAACAATTCAGACATTTGCAGTTCTGCTCAGATTTTTTTTTATATTTTTTCCGTTTATATTAACAATATTTTTTTTTCTCTAAAGCACTTGCCCTAAACAGAGGAAACATGAGGAACGCAAAGCAATGGCCAACATAAAACCTCATAAAGGCAACGCACAAAGAACTTTGTAAAAGGGTTTTGCTTGCTCACCAAATGCTCATGGTTTCTTCAAAACCAAGTGTTAGGTTTTAGCTTTACTACACACAAAAGATAATAATAATAAAAATAATGTCACTGCTAGATTTGAGGCCAGCCAATATCCAACCCCAATAAATTTTTAATTTTCTTGAATAGTCAAATAAATAAATCTTAACAAGAAGACAGAGTGGAAAAAGAAGGAGTGGGTCCTTGGTAATTTGACGCGATTTTGCCTTTGCTCACGACACCTTCTGTGGAATGGGCCAATGGAGGTTGACTTCTTTGTAGAGGAAACAATGCATCTCCTTGTGGGGGAAGTAGGCACTGGGCAGTGAGTAATAGATATTAAAAAATAGTTTTTTTGACTAATTAATTGATTTCTGAAGGCTAAAAAGGGTTTTCTTTGTTAGTTCTTTGCTCGGTCCAAGTCCACTCTCCACTCCACCCAAATATTCCTCGCAACCCTTTTCATTAAATTTTCTAAAATTATTTTATTATCTCTTTGATTTTAAACAAGACTAGAGGTGCCATGCTTGCCATAGCTTGTGCAATTATGCCCCTCAATCGATTCTATATTGTTACTCAAGATCTTGACTTAGAAGTCTTGTAATGAGTTGAATCTTTGGTTAAATATCTTCATTGCCGTAACTTAGGGGCTTGAGAAATTATTCCAATCGTGTTTGGACTTGCCATTAGGGCAATGACGGTAGGCTTTGATTTATATCTTCTCTGAGCAAGTTGAACCATGTTGGCCTTAATAAATAGTGCTCTTCCTACTTCATTTATAATAAGATGGGCTGGAATTTTATATGCTCAAAACCGAATAATTAGCGCGACCTTGATTAGGTCATGAAGATATGTAGGACCGAAGCTATCATTCACTTTGTATATACCCCACAGATTCTCTTAGCAAAATCCTTGTACACGCACACACAATCACCTCCTGTTGGGTTTGGGTTTGACAAATAATAATGTGTACGAACTTTTATAACCCAATGAAAAAGGGGAAGAAAGAGAGAAATATGCACAAAGTTCAATCATGGAGTCCACAGTTTTCTTTGATGTAAAGTTTAGTACGTTGGAAAGTCTAATCCCCAGAGGCTCAGCAAAGTTTAGAAATGACATGTGAAATTCGAGAAGCGGGATGGACGCACAATCGATATAAACTGGGACAGAAGCGGACCCTATAATGTAGCGATTTAGGATATTTAAACATCGTATATGGTTTCGTGTTGCCTTTAACTAGTGATTTGACCTTGACGAAGCTTGTTTTTTTTTTCTCCTGTATGGTCTCGCCATACCTATTTATTGCTTCTTCATTAATTTGATTATTGTCTAATTCTCCAATAATTTTTTCCAAGAAAGTGTCAATTATGCATATTTTTGGCTCAAAATTAGAAAGGGGTCGTATATAAATTATAATGACGACTTCTTTATATGCACGCCAATGGCATTGGTCGTCCATCTTTATAATTTAAATTTTTTTGTGCGATAGTAGGCTAAAAGAATATATAAATTCATTGTTAAAATAATTGCCCCCCTCCCACACACACACACACACACACACACACACACACACACACACATATATATATATATATATATATTCACACATGCGCACATATTTATAACAAGTCGGTTCCGGAAAGTTGCAGGTATACGGTGGTTGATATGCCATTGTCAAAGACATGAAAAGACTCATACAACCAAAAAGAAAACAATACGTGCGTATATTATAGATATTATGATGAATGTAATTATTTTTTTAGTTTTTTTTGTGGAGGACAAATGTCGTTGAAACTCGAAAGTCCGTCCGACTTCGCAGCTTAATAATAAATTCTGGGATTCTCTCGATTATTATTATTATTATTTGCAATAAGGCTTGAAGATAATTTGTACTTTTTCTGGATTAAATAAATAAGAAATGCGTACGTCGGTCCGAAAACTGACAAAATTCCTGAGTGTTTGGACCCCATCTAGCAATAATTCACGGTGCTTGCAAGTCTAACAAACCGTCGGGCGATGACGAATAATTGGTGTGCATATTCGGACTAATTGTAATATGCATGAACTATTATTAGATCGTGCACGTAATTCCAAGGTAAATCGGCTTTTTTTTCCGAGCTCTTTGTAGTGCTCTTCTTGAGACGACGTCATGTAACTCGAGACGATTAGGGCTTGCGTCAAAGTCAATTCACTCCGAGGTAAAATCATCCCTGATGTCTATGTTTCATTTCCTAAAATGGCAACTTTTTCGTAACACGGACCTTATCACGTGATAATATTGAAATTACTATTAGATTGTGCACGTAATTCCTAGCAAATCGATCTTTTTTTTTAGCTCTTTGCAATGATCTTCTTGAGATGACAAGTAAACTCGAGTTGATTGGGGCTTTTGTCGAAGTCAATTCGCTCTGAGGTAAAAACACCCCCGACGTCTATCTTTCCTTTCCTAATTTGGAAACTTTTTTCGCAACACGAATCTTTTCACGTGACAATATTGTATTAGATCGTGCACGTAATTCCAAGTAAATTGATCTTTTTTTGTGAGCTCTTTACAGTGATCTTCTTGAGACAACGTTACATAAACTCGAGACGATCAAGGCTTGCATCGAAATCAATTCGCTCCGAGGTAGAAACACCCCTGATGTCTATCATTCGTTTCCTAATTTGGCAACTTTTTCGTACGACGGATTTTTTCGTGTGATGATATTGAAATTATTATTAAATCGTGCATGTAATTCCAAGCAAATTGATCTTTTTTTGCCAAATCTTTTTTAGACATCGTCATGTTAACTCGAGACGATTAGGGCTTGCGTCGAAGTCAATTTGCTCTCGAAGGGAAAAACACCCCCCGATGTGTATCTTTCATTTCCTAATTTGGCAACTTTTTTCGCAACATGGATCTTTTCACATGACGCCATTGAAATGCCGTGTTCCACCATCCGATTCGCCCAACTAATCAATACGTCGACAAAAACGAAGGGCATCAATTGGAAAAGCACTGTTCCTCGACTGATTTTATGCTCAAAATTGGAGAGGCCAAAGATGGTCCCCGGGAAAGCAAACTATTTTCGCCCTTCTTCCCGGTCAGACTTACCAAGTTCGCAAGCGACCCAATTGATTGTATTCGTACGGGCAATTTGATCAAATACCAATTTAATATGGGCGCTGTGGAAATTAGGAGAAACAAGAAGAATATGGAAAAGGAGAGAAAGGGACAGATATTGTCTTTAATCTGTAACATGCAGGGGAGAGCCAAAGAGGCCGTGTTGGGTTTCCTTATCCCTGAGCCAACCCCATCTCAACTTTATCATCTCATCATGTTCATTTCTCCAAAAGGTGAAATCGACCCTCTCTATCACTCTCTCTCTACTGTTCATGAGGAACAAGTGATTGCAAATCTGTATCCATCTGCTTCAGTCACAGGCTCGCAGCGACGACTTTTCATTGCTTTGCTCCTGAATGAAAACTAAGAAGAAGGAGGAGGAAAAGGAGAAGAAGATGCGAGAACTTGAGGAGAAAGGAAGGTATATAGTATCCATTCAAAGTGGGGGTGGGGGGTGAAAATTGGTTATAAACTAGGAAGAGGGCTTAGCTCACATTTGATTTTCTTTATCAAGAAAAGAAAAGGACTTTGAAAACGAAAGTATTCCAAAGGAGGGGGCAGAAAAGAAAGGACGCAAAAAGAAAAGGGGTAAAAAGAAGAAGGAAGAAGTAAGAAGAGAAGACAAGGGTCAAGCACACTAGAACTCACAAACACAAATGACAAACCCGTTTCTTTGCTTTCTGCATTATTAGGCATTAATATTGCCACAACAAGGCGTCGAAACCGCCGGCGATACCGCCCGGCTCAGTCGCCGTCGTCTGGTGGTGGCCGCCGCCGCCGCCGCCGCCGAAGTAGTCGTAATCCTGACCGTACGGTTCCGGAGGGTACGCCCACGCGTCGGCCACGTCCGCGTAGATGAAGTCGTTGATCGCGGTCGGGTCGGTCATCATCATCATCATCGGCTCGAACCCGAAGCTGGCCCCCAGCCGAGGCAGCTCCACTATCTCTCCGAGCTCTTCGGGCGCGGACACATCGTCGTCGCGCGAGGACGACGTCGAGTGGGAGGAGGAGGAGGAGGACGTGGTCGGCGCGGAGCTGGGCGGCGACAATGCGTCCGAGGCCGAGGGCACAGCGGCGTCGGCGGAGGTGGAGGAGGCGGAGGCGGGGGAGGCGCCGGTCATGGAGGCGGCCTTGGCGGCGGCGGCCTGGACGTCGCGGGGGCAGGAGCTGGCGGGGCGGGGGAGGGAGGGGGCGAGGTCGGGGAAGTTGAGGATGGCGGCGCTGCCCTTGATGGCGAGGGCGGCGACGTCGTGGGCACGCGCCGCCATCTCGGCGGTGGAGAAGGTGCCGAGCCAGATCCGGCTCTTCTTCCTTGGCTCGCGGATCTCGGACACCCACTTCCCCCACGTCCGCATCCGCACCCCGCGGTACACCGGGTGCTTGCTGCCGCTGTCCCGCCCCCTCTTGGCCGCCCGGTCCTGCTCGGCCCCCGCGGGCTGCTGCTGGCTCGTCGACGACGCCGACGGCCACGGCGGCGAGCTGGTGCTGGAGGACTCCGGCACCGAGCTCGGCGGCTCAGCCATTCCCCTCAGTTCTTCCTCCAGAAAACTCGGTGATCCAAGCAAAAGCAAGAAGCTGCTCTTTTTCCACCTCTTTTCTTCCTCTCCTCTCTTTCGGTGGGTTCAATGAATTGTGGCTTGCTTTCGTTGCTCTCTAGTTGCTGCGACTCGAGGCTTAAGAGGAGGAGGAGGAGAGAGAGAGAGAGAGAGAGAGAGGAAGAGGGGGTTTTACTAGTGACAGAGAGGGAGAGAGAGAGAGAGGAAAACGTGCAGGTTCTAATGCGACTCCTACACTCGACCGACCTCTAACCCATCATAATAGTCTTAGACGACCAGGCATTTATATGCCCCTTCCCACCCCCATATATATAATAAACCAAACCCTGGGGAGTGCATAAACAATTCGTTTGAGGATGTGCCCCTCGTACTTACGTGGCTCCCATCCATTCAATGGGACTCGCTCTGTATTCATCTCTGGCTCAATTGATGCTCTCTTTATATCTGCTAAGCTCAAGGGCCTTCTCTCTTTCTTTCTCTTTCTATTATATTTCTTGTTTCTTGTTATCGGGACTAGGGAGACCATTTAGTACAGGTTTGGTAGAGTCGGCCTGAGTCGTGTATGAGAGGGTATTTGTGAGATTTAAGTGGGACCACTGCCCATTGCCAACTATTATAAAAACTTAAAATTTGAATTCAGAACCTTCTTCTTTGATACAATGTGGGATTTAGATGGAACTACTATCAACTTTTCTAAAAGTTTAAACCGATAGATGAAAGCGTGATTTAATATTTAATTATTCTAACAGCATTCGTTGAACACACGGATCACGACGCTTCGTGGAATAAACTATTTAGGGTACAACCGCGGCTTTGTCGAAGTGATGCCGATGGAAGTACTCTGTTCTCTTTGTTAGGCTTTCGTTCTACTTCGCGGCTTGTACCAAATGAAGCGCCAATTATAGGACCGTTTAATCATCTCTAGAGGCGTGGCCGCTAGGGCCGGGTCGACCCGAGGAGCAGGGCTCAGCCGATCATTGGAGTTCGGACCGTGAAAGAAAGCGTACATGGACTTAGGACAGCTTCCTGTCTGCATATGTCAGTTTCTTAGCTATTTGTAACATTTCTTTACCGGAGGGTTGGAGTATATCATGCTCGACAATTTTGTCGATATCTCGATTAAATGTCTTTACATTACATGAGTGTAAAGTCATTTTCACTATAGAAATTGTCTTGCTTGTTTTATTTTTGAAAATTATTCTAAAAGTATTGCCGAATGCCTTTTTTTTTTAAGGTATCAAATGCGTTTTCTCTAGGTTGTTTTGGTCCAAGCTCACCCCTTTTTAGCCGACACGTAATGTTGACTAATTTGACAATATTTAAAGTCGAAGAATATGTAAAGACATCATATTTATTCACTGTTGTCCTCTTTTAAACTTGGACCATATGCTCGTTTTCCCTTATATACACGCAAACTTCCATGGCGAGCTCACTTAATATTGAAATTGTTAGATCATCGTTTAATAAACTTCCATGACCGCCTTACCAGGGAGGAGAAAAAATACAATTTTTTTTTTTTGAAATCTATTACACTTATACCGATTAAATCTTAAATTTTTCAATTTGCTATTGTAGTCTAGTCGGCCAATTTTGACTGGAAAACTCTAATATGGACACTCGCCGTCATACATGTAATGATCAACATTGACCTGGACAAATTTTTTTATTACTTTTTTGTTCTTTTCTTTTTTTTTTGCTTTCTTTTTTTCCTAATTGTGGGCTGGGCATTGGGCTCTCACCTAGATCCAAGAGAGGGCCATGACCATTGCCTATTGGCCGCACCTGGTATGGGTGAGGGCTACGGTGTCCTCACCTAGATCTGGGTGAGGGTTGCTGGCCCTTGCAGACCCAAAGTTGTGAAAAAAATACAAACAAAGAAAAGAAAAGAAAAAATATTTAAAAATTGTAAATTTTGTCTATGTCAAGGACAATCGGCATTCATGTTGGGATTTTCCGGTCAAAATTAACTGGATGAATTATATTGACAAATCGTTAACAGGTTTAGGACTCAATTTGTATAATTAAAAGATTTAAAACTACATTAACACGGTATTATATGTTTAGATTTTTTTGGGTACTTTACCCCCATGGAGGGTTGTGACACCCTTCCTGATGGTGGGTAAAGGTCTTGCAACCCTCGCCCTAAAAAAACAAGGTTCTTGGTGAGGGTTGCTTGCACTCGTCCATCGATAAGCTAGGTTCAAAAACCCTTGATAGAGCACGTGATGGCAGGTGGTGACAACTCCATCTCTCTCTCTCTCTCTCTCTCTCTCTCTCTCTCTCTCTCTCTCTCTCTCTCTCTCTAACTATGAGTTAACTCACTCGATATATTGTCTATTTTAACTCGTTCCATATTGAATGTCATTATTTTGTCTTTTGGCAGTTAGGTAGGCATTTCTCCATGAGTTTACCCATTCTGGTAGTGCGCTTATCCTATTTAATGCACGATTCAGTTGATTCATGCCCTGTCCACCACCTAGAAACTTGTTGAGAGCCATTCTTTATCAAGGTCCTCTTGGTCCAGCAATTACTCTCCGCTCTCGTTGAGCTGATTATTATGCCACTTGTGCTTGAAAATAATCCAATATCACCACTAACGAGTGCATTTTTCTTAGCAAACGATTTGGTTTTGAATTATTACTCGAAATCGGAATATTTATCAAGAATAAGTAAAGTTTATTACGAACTTATGCATTCTAGCTACAACGACCGTGGGTTACAGTTGATGTTTGCAATTATTCACTTATAATGAAGATAAATAGTGAAAAGAAATAAGATTTATCATGAAATAAACAAAGTTTGTCATGAAAGGCCTCCCTTGGCTCTCAATGAACGTGTCATACCACACTATGAATGATACCGCCAGCTACTAACAGTCAGCATTTACTGTACACAACCAGAGTTTGCTCTCACTCAGAAAAAAAACCAGTGATTTTACGATTAAATGAAATATAGTGTACGACGGATTCGATTAACAATGAATGAGTTGATGACATATGAGATAAATGAAAGAGGAAAGAATTTACGCCCAGGGGGTCAGAGGGGTACGAGAATCGTCGTCCTTAACTTATGAAAGGGCTCTCGAGAGAACCATAAGCCTGGCGGGACAGACCCGCCTGCAAAAGAATCGTGCATTTCTTCTTTATTTCTCGTAACTCCTGTCAATCTATTATTGTTTCCTTCCATTTTCGACCTGCCTGTGTCTGTACTCGTTGCATCCACGAATTCAATCACAACCTTCGTATCCTCCTCCTCCTTAATTTTCCACCCACCTAATCGAATCATCTTGTTACGTTCCCTTCTGTTGTCCTGAGTTTTTATCCGAATGGATGCACTTATGTTCATGTCTAAGCACCTGCCTGAGTGACTACTTTGATCGATGAGGAGTTAGAGGTGTCACAATCGGGTTAGAGTTTTCATTCCGTCCGTCGACCACCAGATGTGGCGGACAGACCGTTTCCGGGCACTGTGTTAGGGGATACAAATCCGTGCTCAGCTGAAACTCGTTTTGTGTGATGTGGTCGACTGTACATTGGTTGGTGTCTCATGGTGGCAAAACTGTTCCACATCTAAGATTCCAACTCAATCATTCCAAAGTTTAGCTCAAAGTGTTTTGTTCGTGATATGTTTGCTACATGCCTACTTGACGCTTCCTCCCTCGTCTATATTTGATGAATTTCCCAATCTATGCAAACGGGGAATCGCTCGACATGCATTGTACTCATCCCACTCCACTGTGCGAACAAGTTTGGCGCTCAATCCCCGTGAAAGTTTGATTCTTGTTGAACAATCAGGTTTACGTTTTTCATCTTACTAGAACGAATACGAAAACGGTTCATGCGAACGAATCGAGTGGAGAAATTTCCATCTCCGGGGCATTTGCTGAATTGTCTTCAACAAGATCGCTATAATTTCGAACATTTTCCGTGAAAACAAATAGCTGTTCATCTTCGTTTCTGTGTTATCCACAATCACCATGCTATTTATGATACTTGCGTTGCCAAATGTAACACTCCGTCGATCGGGCTGTGTGCCAGCCCATTTTTGGGCTTCGGTTCTTCAGTTAATTCAGGGTTGGAGGTGTTAAAAATTAGGGTTTTTGGGGTAAGTACCTCCATGCTTCATAAAGATACGAGTCGAAGTCTTCAATGACTCGGCCCCAGCAGGCGTGAGAAGAGAGAAGAGCGCAGGGTAAACACTGGACTTTCATTCAATTAATGGTCCAATCCCATGATGACATACTTTAGTCATGCACGGGAAAAGGGATCTACAGGTTTCCCTCATCAGCTCCTGAATTTCCATGTCATAATTCAAATTTTTATCTCAGTTATTACTATAAATTTGAGATCCTGTTCAATCTATTTTTGGTGTCTCCGTACATGATTGTGTTGAGGATGCTAAAACTAGATGTGCATCGCCCATTGAGCAAGTCGTTCTATTTGATGCCGAGACAAATCCATTTTTATGAGATGAGAGTGTGCTTATCATAACAGTTTGTGCTTTATTGTTCTATTTTGTTGTTTGCAATTTACTTTATTTTAAGCCTCGCATGTATTATCTTGCGATATGAATGGAATATTTACTTTCGACAAAATAAAACTCAGCTGTTATTTTTATTTTGGCAGAGAAATCTTTAAGGACCGATGCAATTTTTTCAGAAATTTGCGCAGCCATTTGTGAAAGATAATGAGTGAATTGATGCTTCAAAACTAGGGGTAAGCATGATTCGGATTGGGCCGGTTTTGCACCTAACCTAGGGACCAACCCGCACAATGTTGGTTCTCAATTTTTGGGATTGGGGACCGACCCCTATTAAGCCTAGGATCGATTTGTGAAAGATAATGAGTGAATTGATGCTTCAAAACTAGGGGTAAGCATGATTCGGATTGGGCCGATTTTGCACCTAACCTAGGGACCAACCCGCACAATGTTGGTTCTCAATTTTTGGGATTGGGGACCGACCCTATTAAGCCCAGGATCGAGAATTGGACCAACCCTGTAGGTTTGGTTCCAAGGTCAATCCGGGACTAAGGGTGAGCATATAGAACTACCCGAATTGGGAACCACTCGGATCGGCTAGTTTTGAGCTGTTCTCAGGAGCGCCGGTCTGGTTCCTCATGAAATCGGTGATTTTCGATTCGCTTTTCGATTTCAAGCTGGGAACTAGACTATCTAAACCGTCCGAACCGAACCGGACCGATGTATTTTTTTTTTTTTATTCTTAAAGATCATTAACAGCACTAGCACTAAACCCTAATCGCCTCTCAGCTCCATCGCCTCTTTCCCTCTCATCTCAGCTCTCATAGTCAGTCACACCTCTTTCTCTCTCGCCTTTCACGCTTTGCTCTTTCCTTCTCTTGCCTAAGTCATCATCAATCTCCTCCATGGCGGCCACCAATCACGGTCGGTCTTCTTGCTCTATTCACTTCACGCCCTCGCTACACTCCTCCAAAGCTGAACTCGCCTCTCTCTCTCTCTCTCTCTCTCTCTCTCTCTCTCTCTCTCTCTCTCTCTCTCCATCTGCTCCCAATCTCCCATCTTCTTCCGACCACCCATGATGCTAAACCTATCAAGCCAGATCAGGGCGTCATCATCGCTGATCAGGCGATTACGACTACGACTGCTTAGGCGTTGGCTCGCGAGCCCCACCCAATGCTTTACCACGACCGAGGGGCATCACCCCACCATTGCAAACAAGTGCAGCCTCGACATTCTCCACGATCCTTGGTTAAACAATCTAATCTCTGATTGAGTTCGTTCGGCCTTCATGCTGGAGCGCTTGGGCCAAGATGATTTCGCCGAAGTAGTTGTTGGTAGCGAAGGTGGATTATGTGGAGCTTGGAATTGCTAGAATGTAGAACTGGTGGTGTCCTAATGTTCAGTGTGTACACCAAAGTTGCTCTGACTATCCTTGTTCATGAAGGAATGTTCAGCCAATGATTTCGATCTTGCCCTTTCTCATGGCCTTTTTTCGTTCCTTTGTTTGGTTTTAGTATAGTGTTAGGTTTTCTAGTTAGTTCGGATCTCATTTAACACGTTTGAAGCACAAGAAATATTGTGAATCCATCGGTTCCATTGAACTGCCCGGGTCTGGTTTGGTCCCATGACTAGGTGATCCAATTCTTAGTTCTAGCTCGGAACCGATGCTTTTGGTGGGGTTCCTAATTCTTGGGTGGGACCGGACCAGATCAAGAACCGATCACCTTTACTCGAGACCAACCTATTCTTTTTTTGTTTCATTTTTTGTATATCTAGAAAAGACAAACGTACTTTTTGAAATTACATATCCATTGACAATGCGATTACTGAGCAACAAACCTGTGAACACCATTACAAATTAATAAAAAAAAATCCGAAGTGACACCCCAACAACAGATCCCCTAAGTTGCATAATTTTGTTCCTTAATTAGAAACCCAAGTTGCAAACCAAGAGAATTAGCATAAAAGAGGAGAAAATTGTCCAAAAAGTCATAAACCCATTACAGTTTTGCCAATTCAGTCCTAAACTTTTCAATTTTGCTAATTGAGTTCTAAACCTTTTCACTTCTTGCCAATTAAATCCATCTGGCTAATTTTGGCCAAAAATGACTAAAGTGGACGTTAGGTGGCCTACGTGGAGCTAACGTAGACAAATTTTAATAATATTTAAATATTTTTCAATTTTTTTTACTTTTTTACTCGTTTTCTTTGTGTTTTCTATTCTTTTTCCTTTTTATCTTTTTCTTTTTTTTCCCTCTCTTCTTCCTCCTTTGGCCGGTCATCAGGCGTTGGCAACCGGCTAGAGGGGA
Organism: Syzygium malaccense; assembly: GCA_031216405.1. Taxonomy (NCBI): domain Eukaryota; kingdom Viridiplantae; phylum Streptophyta; class Magnoliopsida; order Myrtales; family Myrtaceae; genus Syzygium; species Syzygium malaccense. The sequence continues at coordinate 7,339,061 of CM062255.1, forward strand.
GGGCCGGCGAGGTCAACCTCGCCCGCCTCCCCCTCACTGGCTATTGCGAGACCGAGCTCGCTCAGCTCGCTAGATCTGGCGAGGTCGAGCCTTGTCGTTTCTTGCGAGGCTCGATCTGGCCGGATTTGGCCAGGCCGACCTCGTCTAGACCTCGCCAAGAACCGGCGAGGCTCGCCCTCGCTAGTGGCCAGCAATGGCGAGGTCGCCTGAGGCTGGCAAGGTAGTTGTTGACGCCCAGTGACTGGCTTGAGGAGGAAGAAGGGGAGGAGGAAAAAAAAGAAAAAAATTGAAAATGAATAGAAAAAAGTATATTAAATTATTATTACAAATTATCTATGTAGGCCGATCGACATCCATGTCAGCACTTTCCAGTCAAAATTGGCCGGACGAACTCAATTGACAAGAAATAAAAAGGTTTAGGACTCAATTGACAAGAAGTGAAAACATTCATGATTTAATTGGCAAAATTAAAAGGTTTAGGACTGAATTGGTAAAAGTGCAATAGATTTATGACTTTTTTGAACAATTTTACCCGTAAAAGAGAGACACCACATGACTTCGGACAACTAAATGAGTAGCAACATATCATAAAAGAGAGTCAGAGTTGTTGAGAATTAGAACAAAATGTGCTCATACTTTACTTAAGGATCAATAAAATGTGGCATTTCTAATTCTTGCATGAGTCTTTAACTCCGCTAGAGTCAAAGTTGCTGAGATTGCCAAATTCATCTTTGTGAGTTGAATTAAGCACCCATAATGCCACATGATTAGATCCACAAATTTATCATCTTTGTTTCGCGCATGAGAAGGGAGATTTCGATATTATAGATTCTAGATTCTGACAAGGACCTTGGTTACATGCCCCGTTTTGTTATTGTTTTTTCAAATGTTAAGATGTCTGTTCAAGTTAATGGTATTTATTTTAAAGTATCAAACATTAATAAAAAGAAATTATAACTATGATTGTCGATGAAGATGCAAAATGAATGTGGCCATTCAAGTTAAGATTCTCAGCCTCTATTTCTCTTAGAACCGAGTATGGAGGTAATTACCTTTGAGATGCAGATATTGACTATGAACGATGATCAATCTGAATTGCTGAGATCCTGGAGTGTTCGTTGTTGATGACCGGTATCAGCGAAGCACCTTAAGTTATGTACTTAGGGTTTGGAAAAGAAAATCTACAGGATTGGTCCTAGACCAACCCCAAAACCTCAAGACCAAGGGTCAATCCGTACAATACAGGTTCAAGCGACCTCAAGACTAGGGACTGGCATAGTCCCCCTAGGAACCGGCCTAGTCCCCCTAGGAACCAGACCAAGATTAGCTCGGTTGGATCGATCTAGGGTTGACCCAGGTTCAACCCTAGACCGATACTCACACCAATTCAAATTACCACACAATTGGAGCTTATGGCTCTAGCTAATCTAGGGCAATTAGATGAAAAAACTCCCGAATCTGTTTCGAGTGGCTCTTACTTTTAACTTTTGATTTTCATGAATCTCGCTGTGTAAATACCTTGATTTTATTTAATGCAAGATACCTTAATGTTTTAGAAGAATATATATATATATATATATATATGTTGGTTTTCACATATAAATTACTTTGTTCATAATTTAAAAAAAACTTAAATAATATTATAAAATTGACAGGTAAGTAAATAAGTAAACTTTTGCTGATTATAAATTGCAACGGGATGGGGCCTGTTTGATTTATATTGCTTTAAGCAAAATGTTAATTGTCTATTTTTCCAAGACTAAAAGAAAATATTTTTTGGCTGAAAAGAATTATAGAAAATGTCAACATAATGACCTTAAAAGTCCTAGGCATGATTTTAATGATTCCGGGATTTCAACATTCAATAAAAGTTAAATTTCAAATATTAACAAGTAAAAGGTCAAGAGAAATGAGTACTGAAGATAAAACAACAAGAGGTACTTATACATGTAGTATCTTTCAATATTTTGCGAGAGGTTAGAATAAAAATATTTTATGTTAAACCAAATTAATAAGAAACCTATATGAGCGAACGGATAATTAAATATTTGACGTTAAATCCTGCACTTTTATATTATCAAATGAAGGAATTCAACCTAAAAAAGCTATATAAGTAAGGTCAAGAGATTAATCTCGTAGTATAGTAACACAGCCTCATATGATAATATAAAGTGCAGGATTTAACTCCAAAACTTGACAAAAACGTACTCAGGATCGAGCTAAAAATATGAAAAGTTATAGAAGAGTCCATTTGTTTCATGAAAAATGAATAATTTGAAAAACATTTTCCTAATAATGATTGTTTATATCCCTTAAAATAATTAGTCAATAAATAATGTTTTCATTATCAACAACGATTTATGTCTAAATTTTTTCGTGCACGATAAATATAATTTTCATTCATTTATTTTTATAAGTGATACAAGCAATCACTTTTAAGACAATGTTGTCTATATCATTCATTTTTCGCAAAATAAACGAAGCTCTAAATGAATCCTTACTTTTTCACATTGAGTGGACAAGAAGAAAATATTGTCTCATTATTGTAAATCTAGCCGGATAATTGTCCAAAAAATCTTAAACTTATTGCATAGCGACCAATTCAGTTGTAAACTTTTCAATTTGACCAATTTATTCATAAATCTCTTAATGATTTGCCAATGTAGTCATTTTGACTAAATTTGACTGGAAATCGCCTAACATGGATGCCGATCGTCCTACATGGCACAATAGCGTGGACATAGAAGATTTTCGTAATTTTTTTTTAAAGTATTTATGAATTTTTTATTTTTCTTTCCTTTTTCTTTTTTTTTCCTATTTCCCTCTGCCGGTCCGGGGCATTGACAATGGCCAGCGGAGGTTGCTAGCCACAAGCAAGGGTCGGGACGCCCTTGCAAGACAGGATCGATCTCCGGAGTGACCATGTTTAGCAGTAGGAGGAGGAGTTGCTCGCTCTCCGCCATCGCAAGTTTCTTTTCCATGTCAATGGCAGCTGATTCGAGTTATGTGACACAAAGATGTTTCATGTTACCTCCCAAATTATTTAAAATGTCATAAATTAATATTCGAACCCCTATTTTATACAAATCTATAACATCTACTGTAATTTGTTCCAATCTATTGAATCAAATGACCGTGATAGAATTTAGAGTTAATAAGGAGAAAAGTTCATTAAAAGTTCTACAACTTGTGTGTAGAACGTAGTAAAATCCCAAACATCTCAACTGGTGCAATTAAATCACAACCTTCTATAAGAAAAATGAAATCAAGTCGCTTCGTTAAAAATTGCTAGTAAAACAACAAAAAATTATATGTGCTGCAACCTTAGATGTCGCCATGTAGGAAAAATTAGATAAGTAACTGCTGGAAAGATCTGATTGCACTTTCGTTTTGTAATGTTGAGGATCCCATTGCACTAACTAAAAAGTTTATAACTTGATTACACGTTGCGGGAAAATAATTAGGACTTCTGACGTAAGTGGAGCCCATAATAAAGGTAGTGCTTTTTATTATGCTTCTCCCACTTTTTTTGTTTACCAAACTTTAATAGGACGGACAAGATCCCCATATTTATTCGATTGGTCCTCTGCATTGATTTTACACGCCTAGATCAAGCCAAAAACCGAACCAAGACAAGTGCCAATTGATGAAATCAAAACTTGTACGTACAATTCGAGATGATTCAATGGGAGCGAATGATTGATATGTACGACATGACTTAGCCCCAACTGATGATAGCGGTCACGATTCCTTCGTGTTTGTTGTTGAGACTCGATCATTCTAGCATGTTCAATTTTTTTCTCGTGTTTGACGAGATTCATTGCACGATAAAAGATGAAACGGTCCTATACCCAATAATAGAAATTATTTAACTGTGCAATTATCTTGTCAGAGTTTTTTGTAACAATATCGACCCCTTTTACCTTGCACAAACATTTGGAAGTTAATTCAAGCTTCGATTTTGAAGATTTTATGATTCTATAGGGACAAGGGCATTGCTGATCTTTCAACTTATGCAGCTGGGTTCTCGAAGTTGTAAATTTTTATTATCTTCCTCTGCAATCAGCTTTTTTTTGTTATTAACAGATTTAATTACGTTCGGTTGACTGGCATCATTATAACTTCTAATATGAAAATAATAGAAAATGCTTATAAAACTCACCTTAAATAAGACAGAAAAAAAACTTAAAAAAGAGAGATGAAAATTAAATGATATGAAGCACAAGTAAAGAAAAGAGAGAGACTCCGGCCATTGACCGCCCGTTGCCGCGGTCGGTATCTTCACTATCTCCGCCACCAACGCCGTCGACTCGCCTCGGTGCCACGGTATCAATATCTTCCCCTCGAGTCAAGCAACCACCACCGTCGCCACCGCGGTTAGCCACGTTGTCACCTCACTCCGCCGCCGCCACACTCGCCCCTCTTTCTCTCTCTCTCCGAGCGTGCGTGTGTGAGGGCGGAGCACGGTGAGGTCGCCGGAACCAATCTACACTCAGCGAGGTTCATATTGGACCCTCATTGGTGTTTAGGCTGGCTCGGCCCTCCATACTTGCCGAAAGCAGTATTCCACACGACGATCATACCACGTGATCGTGACGACACAGCGGAACCAGCCAAAATCACTCTCACCCGTGCTCTACGTGTCCCGTATACTCGGCATCGTGCGGTACGTCACACGTATAGAGGACGACGACAGGCCATGTTAAACCACGCCATCATCGCCACGTGATGGGATCGTAGTACAGAATACTTTCCCTCTGCTCCGCACCTCTTTCGCCCCTCTCTCTATCTCTCTCTCTCTCTCTCTCGTCTCCTCCACCTACGCTTCTGCGCAACAGGGTTCAGATCAAGGGGAGTCACATTCCTCCTCCCCATTCGGTCACATGCCCCCCGGCACGTCCGTCCGTACCTTCCTCGTTGTCTACAGTGATTGCACTGTGCTGCTCAGACTCGGACTCCACGTACGTGTCACTCCAGTCAATTTCATCAACGCCACGTACAAAAGTCATTTACAAAAGAGAAGAAGTCACAAAAAAAAAACGCTTTAAATCATATCAATTGTAATACGTTGATCTTAAACTTTTTTTTTATGATATCAAAATCTCAAATTATGCCCTCTATAATATATTTATCCTAAACATTTTCTCGTGACATAAAAAAAACTCTAAATTTATACCTACGTGACACATTTACCTTCCGTTAAAATTCCGTTATATAATTTTTCAGCGAAAAGAACCGTCTTTTTTATTTACCTAAAAAATGTGGTCAAAACTGTTTGATTTCTGGTATCTATGTAAGCAGATTTTTAACAATTCACATTTATAGAACTTTGATGGAGGGTAAATATGCCACAGAGGTACAAGTTTGGAATTTTTGATATCACAGAAAAAAATTTAGGATAAATGTGTCACAGTAGACATAGTTTATGATTTTTTGTGGCTTTAACCCTTTACAAAATCATAACTTGATGGAAATTGCTAGGTCGATGGAGAATGCATGTATATAAAAAGCATCATGCACTAACGAGTGGACGCACAATGCGAAATAGACTAGGCAATACCCAACTCTAATACTATGTTAGAATGTCCGACTCAAAAGCTTAAATTGGATAGGTATAGAGATGCCACGTGTATAAACCTTAGAGTCGAGCGATGTTGAGATATTTTCGATAACATAATAATGATACACTAAGTGAAAGATCTAAATAAGCAGATTATGTCCCGAGCGCGTGGAATCCGAGTTTCTCCACGTTTCTGTTTCTCTGTTGTTTTGTTTCTTCCTTCTCTTTTCCTTGGATTAATGATGCATGTTCAAGCAAAAGTCAACATTACAATGATCGAAACCGGCCGATTGTCTGGTGATGGAACTGGAATCAAATGATGGAGATGCAAGCGGGACGTGCAACGAACATTCCTGGTCTTTGTTTATTATCATCGTCATTATCACTATCATGTCGGCTAAATCATTACGTAAAGCCACTGCTTTTTCTGTCTGTTGATTTCATGCTTCTTTTGGAAAATTCCCGTATTCAGAAATCTTGAAAGACAGCTTCGCGTTAGTGAAACTAATTCCAGTCTATTTTAGAAATTAATTGATTCCTTTCACTTTACTCGTCGTTGTGATCTAGGGTTTCTTTCTTCTCTTTTCTTTTTTGTGCGTGTGTTTTTTTCTACCATAATATATCTCATTGGAATAGGAAAAGGGAATTCGTTACATGTGAAAGTCATGTTAGGATAAGTTTCTAGTGGGTTTCAATCTGGAATGTCTTATGAGTCCGTGATGGAAATGGGTGGACTTGAAGGAGCAGATGGTAAGAAAATGCTCTATGCTTCTAAATTAATAGCCTGTTTGGTTGAATCGTAGCTGCATTGTGCTGTAACTGCGTTGTGTTGTAACTCCGAGACAAATGTTTAGTAGTACATATCACTAAAGTCGTATCGGTTCAAAATTGAATCAGATAACTTCTCAAAAGTTGATGTAAACTATTGTGACTCTAGATGTGTTTGTCGAACAACTTTAAAAAAACAACGAAACACCCTTTTTCACGATTGAAACTACTATGGTCAAATAGTACCAAACAACCTCTTAGATGGATATGCATCGTTATTTCATGAAATCACCATCGGCTGTTGAATCGTGCAAATGATAAGTACAAAGTTACTTATAACTTGAAAATCACCATCATTGTTTTGAATAGTTTGCTAGATGACGTGTCTCTCAAGTCTTAAAGAGGAATCATCTCCTGTTTTTCCCTGGCTTCTCGGGCCTCAACGCTTGATTGAACCTCTTAATCTCCATCTAAATTGGCGATACTCCACATTCGATTTGAAGCCATGCCATGGGTCCCCTAACCAGTGTCAAGGCCATTATGCCAAGGACAGCCCTGTAGTTGGCAAAAAGTACCGCCAAACCTGCACTTTGCTTTCCTCTGGCTCTAAATGCTCCAACATTGTCCTCCAACGAGACGAGCAGCTTCCATATAAGCAAAGCATTGCAATTTAAGGGCAATCAGTTAATGGGCCAAAGCACTTGCAGTTGCAGGCCCACAAACTATATTGAACCGGCGATTTGATCAGTCTTAGCGATGAGCAATTACCCATCGGGCCCAACTGATGCCACCAGGGCATTGTCCTCTTTTTACCTGAGTTGGGGAGCACGAACGAACAAGCCAGACTGGTGGTCCGATCAGAAACAAAGGGTTTCAAAGTTTGGCTCTTGTTAGCTTTCTAACCTCCTACAAGGGCACCCATCCATGATGCAATAACAAAACATGGCTCATTGAGCGGGCCAAACGCCATTGATGCCTCAAGCTGGGGCCCCAAATTTACCACTCTGTGTCATTACAGCTGCTGAATCTGATTCATCAAGGAAGCTTCATGACATCGTACCTAGCAAGGCCCTCCAGCATACAAGGGTCCAAAACGTGGGCCTTCACAGCCCATTACTCACATCCCAGGAGGGGAAAAAAACAAAAGATCAAGTGGGTAGAGAGAAGAAAACGTGAAGGGCATGGACCAGAGCCCTTCTTGGCCTTTTAACCAATTTAAGAAATGAAAATTCTTTTGATCGTACTATGCCCCTCCAGTTCATATTCTAACATAATCAGCATATGAAAATGACTTCCCACCTAAAGAACACAACTTCCTGAACAACGGTGCGGTTATCTTTACGTTAAAATTCGTTTTGGCTTCAACAGCACGGAATAGAATTTGTTCCAAACTAGTAATGTGCAGTTTCGCTGACAAAATAAAAACAAGAACATAAATCTAGCAATGTGAAGAGTATGGCAAGGTAAAATTTCCTCGCGCTAATTCGCTCAATTTCCGTTGCACAATCAACATCACTTTCACAATGCCTTCGTCTTCAGTCCACTTCAACTGGCAAACCTTAAATCTTTCAGTAAGTACCTCTTTGTGTGCTTAACTCATTTTGGACCTCAATGATATAGAAATACCTCGACAGGATCGTACCTGGACAGTAGGCCTCTGAAGTTTCCCCGAGCTGTTCCGGGGCATTATTGTCCTGTACACGGAAGCAATCTTAGCCGCGGGGGGATTAACCTCCTACAACCATGATAAGAGTACAGCAAACGGAGATATACCCGTCCGAGTGAGCTCGGAATCAAGAAATGGAAGAATGCACCTACTCCGACATGCCAATCGCTACCTCCCATAGCATGCTTGTCTTTCATTGTTCTCGTTCCGCATATCATCTGAGTATCTTGAATCATATCATAATAACCCTACTCCTTATACCACGACCCCACAGTGCAATTATCGGGTAAGGTTTATAATGCCATGACCATATCGAATATATAAATTCGATCCTATCAACGATGTAAGAAAGTAATGGAAATTTGCACAACACAAGAATTTACGTGGTTCAGCAGGGGAGATGTTCCGCCTACCTACGTCCACGGGGAGATGAGGTCTGTTTCACTGATAACGTAGAAAAGTGTACAACCGCTCTTTCTCACTCCCTCCCTCTCTATATAGAGATCTGTTTTGCCCTAAACATATATAGCGAAACCCTACATGGCACAAATTACAAAATTGCCCACATAACATAAAATATTTAGCTTTTCCATATAACAAAATACAAGACATCATCCTCAACAATCTCCACCTTGGCTTGGATTCTGTAAAGCCACTTGTGAAAGAATATGAAATATAGATGTCTTAATCCCCGTACCTCCATAAGAGGTACACTCCCGCACTCATTGAGTGCGTCCCTCACCTTCAACAGCGAGTTATATTAATTGAGCCCAAACAGGACCCAAACTTCTCGCTAGTGACTGGCTTGGTAAAACAATCTGCAGGATTACTATTCGTGTGAATCTTCCTCAAGTGAATGCTGCCATCTGACACAAGCTCCCTGATTTTGTGAAACTTCACATCTATATGCTTTGTTCTTGCATGAAACACTTGATTCTTGGCAAGATGTATGGCACTCTGACTGTCACAATGTAACACCGCACCTCTTTGCTCTAAACCCAACTCACGAACCAACCCAGTCAACCAGAGCCCTTCCTTAGCAGCTTCTATAACTGCCATGTACTCTGCCTCTGTAGTAGACAATGCAATTGTGGACTGGAGCATTGCCCTCCATGAGATAGGTCCACCAGCTAATGTGAAGATATATCATGTAGTAGACCTCCTCCTATCTAGGTCACCAGCAAAGTCTGAATCAACATATCCCGCTAGCTCCTTCGAAGCTCCATCGCGACTGAACATAATACCCAAGTCTGCAGTCCCGCTTAGATATCTAAAGATCCACTTGACTGCATTCCAATGCTCCTTCCCCGGATTACTCATGTATCTGCTAACAACACTGACTGCATGAGATAAATCTGGCCTGCTACACACCATAGCATACATGAGGCTCCCAACTGCGCTAGCATAGGGAACTCGAGTCATCTCCTCAATTTCCTCATGTTTTATGGGGCATTGCTATTCAGATAATCTGAAGTGGCTAGCTAATGGTATCCTCACTGGTTTAGCTTTATTCATGTTGAAATGCTCAAGTACCTTTTCAACATACCTCTTTTGAGATACCCAGAATTTACCTGCACTTCTATCTCTATGAATTTCCATACCAAAGATCCTCTTAGCAGCACCAAGATCCTTCATCTCAAACTCATTATTCAACAAGGACTTTAAAGTGATAATATCATGCATATCCTTAGCAGCAATGAGCATGTCATCAACATAAAGCATCAAAAGAATAATCGAATTATCATCTGACACTTTAAAATAAACACAGCAATCATACTCACTTCTCGAATAGCCAATTTGCACCATAAAAGAGTCAAAACGCTTGTACCACTGTCTTGGAGATTGCTTAAGGCCATAAAGTGATTTCTTAAGCAGACAAACATGATCTTCCTTTCCTGGCACTTTGAACCAGTCAGGTTGCTCCATGAAAATCTGTTCCTCTAAGTCTCCATGAAGAAACGCCGTCTTCACATCAAGTTGCTCCAACTCAAAATCAAACATGGCTACAAAAACAAGTAGAACCCGAATGGAAGTGTGCTTTACTACTGGAGAGAATATTTCATTATAATCCACCCCTTCCTTCTGTGCATACCCTTTAGCTACAAGTCTAGCCTTGTACCTTACCTGCTCATTCTCAAACACTGCCTCTTTCTTGCGAAAGATCCATTTACACCTAATGATCTTTCGCCCTTTAGATTTCTCCACAATCTTCCAAGTCCTGTTTTTCTGTAAGGATTCCATCTCTTCCATCATAGCCGACATCCATTTATCACTATCAGCATCAGATATTGCATCCTGATAGGAAGATGGATCGCTTGTACCTACTGTGAGGGCATAAGCAACCATATCCTCAAACCCGTATCTCACAGGTGCTTTGTGAGTACGTTTTCCTCTACCTTCTGCAATGGTGTAGGTATCTTCCACTGTCTCCTGTGATTCTGGTGAGTTACTGGATGATTCCCTTCCTTTTGCTATTTCTGGTTCACCTGACTCCACCTGCACAGTAGATCCTTCTTCACTTCTGCCATCTGCATGTGAACTGTTATTTGCCTTTACCATGTCAAATTCATTAAAGACAACGTCCCTGCTAACCATGGTCTTCCATGCATTTGGATCCCATAACTTGAATCCTTTCACACCTTTCTCATAGCCAAGAAAGATGCACTACTTAGACTTTGAGTCTAACTTGGAACGATGTCCACTTTGTACATGAACATAGGCTGGACAACCAAATACTCTCAAACCAGAATAGTCAATCGAATTACCTGTCCATACCTCCTCAGGAACTCTGCATTCAATGGCTGTAGATGGAGACCTGTTAATGAGATAGCATGCCATATTAACTGCTTCTGCCTAGAAACTTTTACTCAGCCTGCATTCAGTCTCATACTCCGAGCCCTTTCTAAAAGTGTCCTGTTCATCCTCTCAGCTACACCGTTTTGCTGTGGTGTATCTGATGTTGTGAAGTGACGTGTGATCCCTTCAGCTTTACATAGTTCCAGGAATGGCGTGTACCTGTATTCCCCTCCATTATCTATTCTCAAGCACTTTAGATTCTTTCCTGTCTGCCTTTCTACTTCAGCCTTCCACTCTTTGAATTTGGAGAAGACTTCGTTTTTCTGCTTCATGAAGTAGACCCAGACTTTCCTTAAGTAATCATCAATGAAGGTCACAAAATATTCGGCTCCACCTTTTGATTTGGTCGGTGCAAGACCCCATACATCACTGTGTACATAATCAAGTATATCCTTGCTCGTATGTTTCGCATTTCTGAAACTAACCCTGCTCTGTTTCCCGAAAACGCAGTATTTTCAGAAGTTCAATTTGCAGCTTTTGACACCTTTTAACAGCTTCCTTTTATGAAGCTCCATCATACCCCTTTCACCCATATGCCCCAACCGCATATGCCACAGATGAGTGTCATCTGTATCGGACTCTGCAGTTGTAGTCACAGATGCTCCACCTGTTACTGTACTCCCTATGAGCCTGTATAAACTTCCAGTCAACTCTCCTTTCATGACTACCATAGCTCCCTTGATGACTTTGAGAATTCCACCTGCTGCTGCGTACTTGCAGCCATTCACATCAAGCGCACCCAAAGATATCAAATTTTTCTTTAGATCTGGAACGTGCCTTACATCCACTAAAGTTCTGACTATACCATCAAACATTCTGATTTTAATAGTCCATATTCCAATGGTTTTGCAAACCGCATCATTCCCCATTAGAACAGATCCGCCACTATATGACCGGTATGAATCAAACCAATCCCTATTCGGGCACATGTGATAAGAGCATCCAGGGTCTAAAATCCATAAATCAGCGAATTGATTCTTACCTGATGATATAGAGAGAAGATCTCCATCATCACCGTCTGAACTATCAGCCACACTTGCTTGATTAGAAGTTTTCTCGCGCTTCTTCAAGTCTTCCTTTCTCTTGTAACAGTCTCTTTTCAGATGGCCTTCGTTCTTGCAATAATAACAAGAGAGTTTTGTTTTAGCCCCTCTTGATTTCGATCGACCCTTACTCCCGGATCCCCGCTGAATTGTTCTTCCTCATTCCTGCTTCTTGACTTTTTCGATGAGACCCTCGCCCTGTGCCGTAGCACTGTTAACCCTCTTTCTCGTATCATTAGATAATAGGGCAGCAGTGACCTCATCTGTCTCAAGCGTCTCCTTTCCATACAAGATTGTCGTCACCAGATGATCATAAGATGCTGGTAGCGACGATAGCAGTAATAGGGCTTTGTCTTCATCTTCCATTGAAACCTCCAGACTTGCAAGTTTACTTAGAATCTGATTGAACGTGTTGATGTGTTCTAACAAATCTGAGCCTTCCTCCATTTGTAGAGAGTATAACTGTTTTTTCAGAAACAGTTTGTTCGTTAGGGACTTGGTCATATAGATGCTCTCAAGTTTCGACCACACCTGCGGAGCCGACTTGAGATTACCACATACTGCAGAACCTCATCAGATAGGTTCAATCGAATGGCGCTTACCGCCCTTTCCTCCATCTCCGCCCAATCTTCATCACTCGTTTCTGGTTTCTTCCCTTTCCCCAGCAGCACTTTTGACAGGCCCTGCTGAATCAGAAGATCCATCATTCTTCGTCGCCAGAGAGTGAAGTTGTTCTTTCCATTAAACCTCTTGATGTCATACTTGACACTCGAACCCTTTCCTGCCATCTTGATAGCTTGTCGAACCAAGCTCTGATACCAATTATCGAATATATAAATTCGATCCTATCAACGATGTAAAAAAGTAATGAAAATTTACACAATACAAGAATTTACGTGGTTCAGCAGGGGAGATGTTCCGCCTACCTACATCCACGGGGAGATGAGATATGTTTCACTGATAACGTAGAAAAGTGTACAGCCGCTCTTTCTCACTCACTCCCTCTCTATATAGAGACCTATTTCACCCTAAACATATATAGCGAAACCCTACATGGCACAAATTATAAAATTGCCCACATAGCCTAAAATATTTAGCTTTTCCATATAACAGAATACAAGACATCATCCTCAACAGGCCAATCTTTTCCCACTTTTGGTCCCTCTCTAATAGGGGTGAGCATGGTCCGGATGAGCAATTCCCACCCCGGAATCGTGCATCGCCCGCTAAGGACCGATTCAAAAAAATTGAAACCGAGAACCGCCCATCGGTTCCATGGATCCACCCGAGAACCGGACCACTGGTCCAGTTCGATTTCCGAGTGGATCTATGGAATTGGTCCCACCAAGTTTTCGGAGAAGACTTTTGTTGAGGAAAACTCCTAATGAATTTTGATGCTGACAAAACTTTCTATATTTATCTTATGAATCTGACATTCATTCCATTCCAGATTAATATATTCTGGAAGTTCAGAAGGAAATATCAAACTTTACAAGATTTCAGAACTGAAAGTTCAGACTCAGAATGAGAAGTTCAGACTTTCAGACTTTTTTTAAGTCTTCAAAGAACTTCAGACCCTATGAGAAATATGTTCATATCTTATTAAAAGAATCCCACTAATCTAAGTTCTGAAAGAAATGCAGACGCAGAAGTTATGTAGACGCAGATGCATAAGTTTTTCAGACACAAAAGCAAAACTCATTCAAAATGAATCACAATAGCTAGTGAAAGAGGAATTCGCACGAAACAGAGATGCTACCGAAGCATTGAAACACGCGAAAGAGGAATTCATGTAGCATAACATCCAAAGCCTAGCAAAGTGCGCGCGTTTCTTCGCACATGTAGACCCCCACATTCAGGCAAAACGAAGCCACACCATGTAGAGAATCAAGAGAGCTGCAAATGCAGAGGACAACCGGCTAAGAGAGATAGCAAGAGCGCAGACCTGGCAGTCACAGTGGAAGAGACCGGCGGACCTGATGGAGACGGAGACCGGGAGATGAAGACGGAGACGGTGAGAGTCGGAGAGGAGAGAGTATCGGAGACTGAGAGGCGTCAACCAAGAGTGAGATTGTGAGAGAGAGTATCCTAATTTAGGGTTTTAGATTTTTTTAATTAAAAATTAAATATATTATATTATATATATTATACCGGTCCGATCCAAGTTGGCGGGTAGGCGGTTCCACACCCGGAACCGGGAACCGGACCGGTACCCACCGGTTTCAATTTTTTGGAACCGGGAACCGTACCGAAACCCTTAGGAACCACCGGTTCCTGTCCGGTTCTGGGCGGTCCAGGGCAGTCCGGGTGGGTCCCAGGTTTTTTGCACACCCCTACTCTCTAACAGTTAGCTTGCACGAAAGTTTTTGTCCAGCAATTTCCTTTCTTGAAATCAGATGATCAGTTCTCTGAATTTTGAACCAAATAAACAGATAACAGGCAGGGATAGGCAAACACTCAGCAAACCGGACACGAATTTTGCATGCATTTCTACTTTGGCGATTGTATTACATGGGGGAAAAAACAGTCATCAATCACAAGGAAAATGAATGAATGAACGGTCTTCACGATTGAGCTATTCAATCACTGTTTTCCCTATTGTTACGCTCCACTCCAATTTCCACAAGCAGAGTCAAGATGGCCTCGCACATCTCACTAGCATCGGGCTCACTGGGGTTCTTCTTCCTTGAAGAGTAAACCATCCATGCATGGTCAAGTTTCCGGTCTGTTCTAATCACGACTGATCCGGGAACTTCGGCGTCGCGACACGTCACTACCCCGTTACTTTTCTCACCATACCTTAATTGCAGATGGAGAGCACAAACAGCCATAGCAGCAGAAAGAGGAATGGCAACAAGAACCTGACCTCCTGGCAATACAAGATTGTCCGAGTTCTCACTGCCAAACTTCAGAAGAGGAAGCCACGGAAGCTCTGCATGGGCTATGTGCGTCATTGTCGCGAGTACGCCCGGAGCTATACTTGCTTCAGAGTGGAAAGAAATAAGAGGGATTTCATCTGGAAGCTTGTTTTTTAGGATAAACTCCTTCCTCTTTTCATACGTGAGGTCCTCCAATGCCCGTATATCACCCTAAGATAGGTGACCAATAGATTTATCAAGTTTACAAAACAGAACAAGAACAGGCCAGGAAGGTTATCCTTGATGCAACATAGATTTCATCATAAAAGGAGCAGCGAGAGCGAAAATCTCCTCAAATTAAACTTTCTGAAACTTTATTGGTACAGAAAAGGTTCACAAATTATCAAGGAAAAATTTTTGATGTGAGTTGAAATGCATATCCTAACATTCATGACTGATCACATTTGCATTCCTGCAAATCGTTTAGAAAGCATTCCCAAACTTGCTGGACCAATAATGTAATGAATCTAAATGAGTCATGTTCATAAACAGAACAAAATTAAAAAGCTTTAAACCAGGTAAAGTACTAAATGAATCCTTGACAGTTCTATGTCCTGTGCAGTCAGCTTGTCCTTCTGAACTTCGCTTAGTCCAGCTTATCGTTGGCAAATTTCCAGGGTAATCTTGTCTAGCTTGAATACTCATGAAAGAAGATAAGTTTAAGAATTAATGAAGTTATAGTCCTCTTGCACCAGAATGCCATAGCTCAAAGAATATGATCGTCCAAATGGGACTCTGGAAATACATATGCATATACATGTTTTATGGATATATGCATGTATTGTTATAAATGTTTTATATCCACGTGAATCTACCTATACTGCATATGGATATCCTTATGCTGTTATACAGACTACACTCCATGTGCATTTGACTGTCTACACGCAGGTCAGTTGTATTGTGTGTTACTTGTAGCTAATACATACTGTAAGCACACTCTATTTTCCCAAGTTTGAAGGTTGGATTAAGATGTGATTGGAAGGTATTGCATTGCAGAGAGTATTCTGTCAGTCAATAAATTCTTTTTGGTTTGTTGATGTAACGTCTAGATGAATCTCTTGGCTTTCCATTATTTTTGCTGCTGAAACATTTCGCATGTAATGACAAAATAGATGAGTTGCCATTTCATACAAGATCATCCTAAGCAATTCTTTCAGTGAATATAGTACCTTAATTAGCTTGCAAATTATGAGCTCCATTATCCTCCGGGTTTCTTTGTCAGCAATCTGGCCTTTGCGAAGTATATCAGAAGCTACAGGAGTGCCGCCATATGGACGCTGAACCAGTGCCAATCCAGCAACTTTTCCTTTTTAAGTCGTCCCAGAACATTGACAAGGCGGCTGCACCATCCACCCCGCCTTTGCTGTGCCCTAATAACATTACACGCTTGCCCGATCCCCAGTAGAGCTCTTCAATATATTCCT
The DNA here is from genome assembly GCA_031216405.1 of Syzygium malaccense. Taxonomy (NCBI): domain Eukaryota; kingdom Viridiplantae; phylum Streptophyta; class Magnoliopsida; order Myrtales; family Myrtaceae; genus Syzygium; species Syzygium malaccense. The sequence continues at coordinate 7,355,296 of CM062255.1, forward strand.
TTAGTTCCCATGCATTGTGCTCCACAGACGCCTTCATAGAATAAGATAGAAAAGAACCACAAGTGATTGTCCAACACCATAAGCTATGCCAGAAGATAATAGAATTTGGTGAAAAGAACATACATGCAAAACAACCTACATAATTTGATGAGTAGCAAAGAAAATAAACGCGCTAATGGATTTTTCGGTGAAAAAATTTAGTAACCTCAAAACTTAATTACCTCACTATGGATTTTCGCTATGTGACATGTCAAGCCCATTTTTGAGAAGAACCTCTTGGTGCCAACAAAGTATAAGGGACCATGATTGCTAAAGAGACCTGAAATAAAGTTCATTTTTTTAGTGCCAACTGGGGGGAGTTAAACAAGAATGACTGTTGAAATTGCCTGAAAAACAAAGAACCCTAATGAACCTGGAAGGAGTAGATAAATGAATGAGTTGGGCAGTCTGTGCACCCCATTCCTGAAGAAGTTGAGGATAAAACCATGGTAGTCATCAAACCCATGTACCAATAAACATAGATTAAAGCAACATAATCTAACACCAAAAAACAAAGCAACAAAATCATCAGACAAACATGTTCCAAATCGGCTCGAAGATAGCCAAGCCAAATCAGGTTGCCTGGAGGATCAAACGCTAAGAAGGGACGTAAACTGACTCATTCAAGTACTAATTAAGAATCAGACCTAAAACAAAAGTACTAGTTAAGAACAAAGACATTCAAGTGGAAGTGACCATGATGTCCATTGCAAAGAAGCCCCAATTTTATGCTTGAAGTAAGAACAAGATGAATATTATGAATATCAGATACCTTATAGCTTCAAGAATTTCTAAAAATCTTGAAGTGCCATCCTCAACTGGAGCCATATCAGGATTATATTGCAACCATCCGATATCATCAGAGGAACCATGCAACGTCCTTTGAACTCGAGACATAATACTGAAATACAAGAGTAAATGTACATCCAGAATGAGATGCTGGAGCATAATCACACCATAGATTCTCTAGTGCACACATCTTAGTATTTTACTCATTCAAATGCAAACACTTAGTACCTACTGAGTTGAAGTTGTGTGCATCTGATATAAGAGAGAGAGCCTCCAACAAGCCACAGCAAACTTATAGGCAAGTTTCAGACTATGTAAAGGGAGCATCAACCTAGATACGGACAAAGAAAAATAAGGATAAACAAGGAAGAATACAGAACACAGGAAGACAAACTGACAGGATAATTCCGTTTGCCAACAAGAGAGAATGAGGTTTAGGGAACACGAGCATGACTGGATCAAAATGATCGAGAATATGTAGTGCATGAGTTCTTCAAAGTTACTATGGTAAAATAGATTCTCAACCGTGCGATGAACCATAAAGCGCAAGATAGATTACATAATGGGAGACAAACAGAAACCACAGATAATGTGGTAATAAAAACCCATTGCTTGGAATATGTCATGCCTATCTTTTTTGGAAGTAGGAAGAAAGAAGTCAGAACCGTACCCCTGAAAAATGAAGGGGACACCCCTAAAATTGTCATACATTTCTGCAACTTCAGATCTTGCATGGCCAAGTAGTTCTTCCGCGACAACCACTGATCTTTTTGCATGGATTCCAGGACTTGAAGATGATGGACCATCCTCAAAAGCAGATTTATATATACAGTCCAATGAAGATATTGGGTGGCAACCAGAAAAGGCCACCGAGCCTTCTGAGTATCTATCAACATCTCTTAGGACAAGATTTTCTGGATCATTGAAAACAAAAAGGAAGTATGAACAACCCCAGATACGAAAGAAAACTAAAAGGAAGGATAAAAACTCCTGATACTGAACAACGAGAATTTATGTAGTAACACTGACAGAATTCGCACAGCGGACAAGGAAGCCAGAAAATGAAACTTACCAATAAAGAAAAGAAATTGCTGAGTAATATGAGAGCTCAATGCCAGAATATGAGAGAAAATATCATTCACTGAAGAGCAGAGCCCCAGGTCATCAAGTGGACATGGGATATTTCTCAAGGCATGGCAAGGGGCCTGATAAAAGGGCCATAAATTAGACCTGGAAAAGAAATTTCAAACTTGGAAACAAATAATTTAAGTCCACAGAACAAGATGTGTTGCTTAAACTGGCTGTGATCTAGAAATGCCATTCAACAGATCATTGTAAGATGGCAACTGAACATCTTCCAGCGATGTCTTCGAACAAAGGGGTAAAATAACAAACTAACTGGAAACCTGCGGCAAGCTACTCGAAAATCCTATCCCAATCGATGTTTTAAGCTGAATACTTCAAAAATATCATGAACTCAGGTACATTGAGAATCCAAGAATTTCTGGTGTTCTCATATAAGAATGGCTCATATTGATACACTGCACATCTGGAAGCAAAATCTTGATCTATAAACATATCTCACCGTATTTGCTAGCTGACACCCACGTCCATCAAGAATGCAAGAATTTGGCACATTTCCAACCTGATATGATGCAGTAGAAAAACAAGAAAACAAACATAAGCTTATGAAATTCAACTAAAGAGCTTAGTCCACGCACTTGAGTTATATATGATTAGGCAGATTTCTAAAACTCACGGTGGTATAAATTTCAGATGTCTCATCGTTGTTGTTATAATCGCCCATCAACACATAAGCTCCAGGAAGTGTGCCTTTGTGCATGAAAACATAAACATGCCTTCAGAAGCATAAAGATGATATAGTAAAAGTAGCTACACGCAAAAGAAACATATTATAAATAGCATGAGACGAAGGTAAAGGCCAGCAAGTAATTTCAGGGCTCATGTCTTTTGGACAGATAGAAAGATTAACCAGAGAATATTCAGGAGTCCCATATTCACCTAGCCTCTCTGAACTAGTACATCTAGACATTTAAATCGTCGCCGAGATGAATAGAATCCAGAAGCAAGAATCTTGGCATGAGTTTGCTCATATTGAAGTTCCATATTCTACAATTGGTCATAATCACAACCTTGCTACAAAAACATTGCCCTCATGCACAGTTCACTCCACAGCACAGTCCGCAGTCAACAACAAAAAAACCAAAACCAAACTTAAATTTTTTTTTTTTATAACCCAGGAACCCCGCCCGGCCGACAGCCGGGAGGTAAACCTGGGGGCGACACGTGCTAGCCACCACACACGTGCACCGGTTAAGTCACCCTACGGCACCCGGGATTCAAAAAAACCAAACTTAAATTGCTACACAGCCAGTCCCAAAAACACCAGAAAAACCACGATTCCACATGAGATGGCACAGCTCAAAAGGCACCGGACAGAAAAGTCAGGGCAAATACAGGGAAAACGCGAATCAGATAGAGAAAAAAGAAGGGACAAGTTTACTCTCAGACATTGCAGACAAGGAGGAGGAAAAAAAACACAGCAAAGCAAAGGGTGGAAGCTTACACAAACGAAGTTGCAAGATGCAAGGAGCAGGCTCAAATCTGACGAAGCCGCACAGAGAACGTGGTCACATTAATAGACGCAAAACAATTGCGGCTTTCCCCCAAAAATCTTAGGATGTAGTAAAGAAAGAGAGAGAGAGAGAGACGAACCGAACGAGAAGAAAGTCATGGAAACGGAGTGGGAGCAAATGAATAATTGCCGATCTTTATCCATTTGCTTATTTTTCTTGAATTCCAAGCGTCCCCACCACCTCGTGGTCACCTTTCAGCATTACCCAGATGAAAAAATCAATCAAAAATGGTTTCTTTCTCTCTTGGTTGCGAAGAATCGAAGCAACCGATGCCAGAGACAGAGCACTCCATCTGAACCGGGATAAAAGAGCAGTGTGCCTGTGGCAACTGGAGAGCAATGACCAATACTTTAGCTTTTTTGTTTATAACCGAAAACGAGAACTGGGACAACCGGGTTTCGTGCGCTCGAAGGCAGTGACTGTGTTCGGATGCCTGGACGACAAATGGGGTGGCAAGATCGAACACGCGGCGTGCTCGGGACGATCGAACTATCCATGATCATGCGTCGACGTCGGACCCACGTTTCCTTCTTAAGGATGACGAATCCCACAAGCCGATCCATAAGGTAAGGACATACATAAAACAAGGGACAATTTCGAATGTCACTCGAGGGTGACTCCAGACATTGGTCTGTTTTTTGTCGCAACCTCGTCGTTTACCTTGTCCTAGATTGGTGACCTTACACATATATCTAACATTCGTATTCGTGTCATAAAAAAACCACCCAAATTGATATTTACACGACAAGAAGTTTTCATCCGAGTAAAAAAAATTCTAAATTGGTTCTCCGATTCAAACATATTATTTGTTAGTGTTCTGTCTTACACCCTTTAAAATACAAATTGTTAGCACACGTGGCAAGATGGATCGAACGTGAAAAATCCATGTGTATTGACCCATATGCACTCCATTCAAATGACTTGAATGGAGGGTAAATTTGCGTGAAGGATATTGATTTGGAATTATTTATGAGATGAAAATTTGTTCGGGGTAAATATGTCAAGATACCAATTTGAGAATTTATTTTTGGAAAGAAAATTTACTTTTAATAAATGTATCATGGGATACCGGTTGGGATTTATAGTAGTATTAATCCTAAAAATTATGTTGTCTCAAAGCAAACGCATTTCGACACGAGGACCTGTTCACATAATATGAATAAAAAGGTCGAAGGGCATTATGAATACTATTGAATTTGGTTTACTTTATCCTCAGTCTTTCTTTTTGAGCTGGTTTTGAACTTGTCCTGAACACTTGGTCATGTAGCTCTCTAAAGCAAAATCACTGGTTGCTGCAGAAAAAGCTACAAGATCGAAGATCTAAATTTCTTTTACTAAAGCAAAATGTTTAAGAGTAGGCTTGTACAAGAACACTGCATACACTTTATGCATGACACAACAACAAGAGCCTCTACATATCCCATCTCACAATGACACAAAAATGGAAAGCTCTATTAGATCAGCAAAATGCCAAAATCATGCTCGCTCACCTTTGAGATCCATTTCTATTACCCCTAGGTAGAATCGCCCTCATCTTGATTCTCACTTGGTTTCCTTGATCAAAATGCTCGTCAAGAAAGCTTCCCAAGAACTATCTACGTTTGATCTGAAACACTCTGTTATACCAAATCGAATGAAGCGTCATGTAGAACAGGTCGTACTTTACAGGCTTCGCATGCCACAGAAAATGCCGCTGAACCCTTCTTACTCTGAGCTGCATCTCCTTGTACTTCTCTTCTGGTATTGAAAGCAATATGTTCTTCAGATCAGGAATGTCCTTCTCAGCCAGAATTACGGAGAATGCCCCCCAATCGAGAACCTCGAAAAATGGCGGCACGAAGTTGTCAGATATTATCACCGGCACGCATTCATAAAAGATGGCTTCAACCACACGAGGGCTATTCACCTCATAACCCTTGGGGCATATGCAGTACTTACTATTCTTCATGTGCTGGATGTAGTTCATCTTGCTTGCAACACCAGGTGGCATTGGACCAAAGATCTCCATATCTGGGTCTTTATCTTTCCAATGTTTAAGCAGAATTGGTCGTAGATACCCGTGGTTATTACCAGCATAGAAGGCAAGAATGCGCCTCTGGGATGGAGGTTTCCCACCAAGATCTCTGAGAGGATTTCTTGCGGAACGGATATATGTTTCTGGTAGAGACACATCTCTCCCTATTTTGAAGCCTGCAGTTACATCAGCATTGCATAGTGCTTTGATGCATCGTTCCATATGATGCCTTGTCTCATAAGGAGCCTGAAATGAAGTAACATTGGGCAATAAGACTAGGGTGTGGATAGATTGATAGCACTGACAATCAAAAGAATTGCTATGACACAAACTTTTACATCTCTGTCGATAACATTTTAATGACTGGAGCCCCAGCTCGACACAGAATTTTTTAGTACTTCGAGTTCATCACAAATGGCTCAGCAAGCCACAGAAATAAAGGAAACAAAGAAATGAAAGAAAACATCAATGGCCTACCCAGTCATGACAGGCCGCTAAAAAGTGATCGGCCCCTCCTGTTCTGTTGAAAAATGGATATCTTGCTGATATCTTGTCAGTGTACTGCTTCAGATATTGGCGTAGGTTTGTCCGATTATGAGAGTTTCGAACATAAACTGTGTACTCTAGCATTCGTGAACTGAATGGCATATAGAACAAGTGAGCTTTTCGAGGATCCTTCACCACAAATTGTTTGTTCCCCTCCATTAGCTTCATAAACCAACCTTCTGAAGCATATAAGCCTTTTAGTATTGGTCGATGGAAGACGGGTCTTTCTCCTTCCTTGTAGACATAGACTTTAAGAATGTGTTCCATGAGCTGGTAACTCCTAAAATGCAATTTAAAAATTTTAATTTCAAATGAGAACCACAAGCATCCTTGCCTGTTCTCTATGCACAAATATTGGAAAGTAAGATGTGGATCAGTAACAAACTTAGCAAGACAAGATAATTGTAGCCCGAAGAGAAGGCCTGGACCTGACACTGATATTCTGTGCTTAGCTATCAACTTATACTCAAGCTAAATAAAGTAAGTTCTGATAGGGGTCCAATTCTTGTTGGCTTAGTGAAAAATAACAGCTCTCAACCTGTTGACATTGGAACTACGGATGCATCTCACAGTCGATAGGGAAAGAGCTTGATTTAGCATCTCCATGTTCTGGGAGTAAGTGAATGAGGTGAAAAGCCACATAATTCACTACAGCTGCTCCATGGACAAATTAAAACTAAAGCATCTTAGTCAGGTCAACAAGCCAAAGAATAGCTCCTCATGATCTCACATCACCTAATGCCCCCACAAAGTGCAATTGCAGGCCATGAAATATTGGAACTTCTGGTTAGACAGTTAGTTTATCAAGGAACTACACTGCATGGAAGCAGATAACAGATTATGAAACTTCCTGCAGCAATTACAAACAGCAACTGGCTACTATACATGATTCTTAGATTACAATTCTAACTCAGGAGAGGCAAATCACTATTACTCCGTCCTCTACTGTTGAGGCCTCCATTGACATGACTAGAATAATAATGCTGAAGCAAAAATACGTAATTTGAGCATATCAGCATTCACTAGGCAAGACACCTCAGTCAATTAGCAAAAAGGACTTTTCCTTCTCTCCAAAATTTGCAAGCGAAGTTTCACACTTAATTAAATATCCTCACCTTATGAACATGGAAACATTCCGAAAAAGAGGGGAATAAAGTTCTCGATTGTTGACAGCAACTGGAGCATTCTGAATTTGCACCTTTGCAGCTAAAATTTCCTGATCCCTTATTGAGGACCATCTCGGCCTCTACAAGCACACAAGTCAGTTTAGATTTGCAGAAAAAGTGAAAGAGTTGCAATCTAATTCTTAGTCCTATTAGTGAAATGTTCATACCATCGAACGAGAAGATACTCGGTGCCGCACATACATACGGTTCATCTCCTCTATAGTTGTAACTGATTTAGGTGGCATATTACACCTCATTTTCTTCTTCCCCGGACCGATCGTAGCTGATGATCGATTTTGTGAAGATGTACGAATATTTTGTGCACCAGCAGAATGAAAGGAATCACTTGCATTCCACATCAAGTCTTTCAAATTGTTCGTGTCAGATGGAGCCCTGGCAGATGCGGCAGGTGATGCAAGTGTTGTGGAATGGAACTCAGTTTCCGAATCTCTCAATGTTTCTTGAGGCAAACTCGAAGTTTCTGATTGAATAGCATCTGATGATGTTCTATTGTTTGGTTCCACAGTCTGCTCCAAAGAGGTGCCATGCGTATCACTGGCCATGACTGGGACATAAGTATGATTTTCAAGTTCACTGCCCTGCATTACCAGACTCTTGCTCATCTGCATGATATTATCAGAGGACAAACCACCATCTTTACTTTTAACTGCACCCATTTCAATCACATGATCAATCCTGCCTTCAGGTGCGTTACTTTTCTCTTCTAGTCTGTCCACTCTATTCTGCCCATCATAATGCCCAATGTCCTCTCCCCCATTAAAATTCTTATTGCTTTTAAACACTCCAACAAACATGAGAGCTTCTGCGGATTCTGAAATGTTAACTGTAAGAGGGTAGCGAACCATCACGGATTTAGCAGAGGAATGTGTGTTCAAGAAGGTGGAATCGTCACCGGTCAAAATCTTTCGATCAGGTAATAAAGACTGAAGAGCATTTCCATATGGAAGCAGCAGAGACTGAAATATCAAGTGAGTGGCAGCAACTAATGCCACTAGAAAGAGCCATCTCCTGTTTTTGCTTAGGAAGAGCATTTCAAATTTAACACAGAGCCCCATAGCAGGAAGAGGGGGATCCACACCAACACTTAAGTTCAACGAATCATCTTCCAAGGAAAAATGACACGCTTTTTCTTCAGTTCTGCAGCAAAAGTGGATGTTAAAATAGTCTTATTGACAAGAAACACCAGAAAGGGAAAGGTAAAAGAAGCAAGAATTCTACAGGCAAAGCTTTAGAAAACCAACAATGAGTTATCTAATGCAGGTATCTAGCACAAGTCACCACAAAGAGGCAAAAAGAACTGTAGGTTGAACGCACTTGAAAGTTTGAAATGATCCTAGGCGGCAACTAGAGACAAAAACATATTACCATTTTCCTAAATAGAATGAAATCGACATGCATGTAAATCATAAAGAAGCAATCGAAGCAATCGTTCTCAATGTCAACTGTGCATCACCCAATTACAGATCAACCGCCAATTTACTTGGATAAACACCAAATTACCGAGAACCATTATATGGAGAAATAACTTTAATTGCTTTTCAAACAGGACATCCCCAGATATATACTGATCAAGTGCCCACCAAAATTTAGCCAGGTGATATTGGCAATCAACCCCAAATGAAGAAATCCCTTATGCCTCTGTAGCAGAGAATGTTAAAACACCGATTCGAGCACAACAAAACGAGACGACATTGTGGCATAATTCAACCCAAGCAAGTGCAAAGCAAGAATTTTGAAGCAGACTCTTGAGGAATTTCTGCATTCAAGCAAATTCAGAAGCAAAATGAGAGAAGAACTCTTACTCATCCCCAATCAGCGTGCCAGCCTGAAGCAGTGGCAGTCACGAGCCACCGAGAGACGAAGCAAACCCAGAACTACTCCGCGCTGAGCAAGCAGCTTCAAACCCTAGAAAGATGCTTCTTCACCAAACTTCAAAGCGACCAGAACACTGGAAGAAAAGGAAAATGGCACCATGTCAAACTATTCTGGAAGTGAAAACAACAATCTATGACGCAAAGCCGTGGCTCTTCTCCCTGTCTTGATGAAGCTCAGAGAAACAGAGAATCTTGCATCACGCCCACAAGAATTTTTCGATATAAAATATGGGATTTGCATGTTCAAGATCCAGCAAGCAGTACAGGGGAATCGATTAATTAACTGATAAAACAAACCTAGAAACATTCTGATCCTTCCCACAGTCAATTTATTAATTAATCTTCTCGAACTAATCAAGTGATTAACGATGCTAATTCGACGACTGTGTGGGCCAAAACATCAGTGGAATCAATTCGTGGGTCTTCTTCAGCGACTTGCTTGCTATCCACACTCGCAGTTGTAAATGTGTTTGGTAGCGGTTACTGTTGATGGTTGAATGCTCTCTCTTCAGACAGCATTTAATCGAGGGGGGGCGCCTTAGCCAGGGACATAAATTTGTCTTCTTGCTAATCAATGACTATGCCCATTTCGATTGATTTTCCTTTTTTCAACTTTCTCCCTGTTCAATTACACTCGAGTCGCCATGAATCTAAGCAAGTCTTGCGCCTAGATCTCGAGATTATCAGAATATAAAATTTCCAAAGAATATTATCTTTCCCTACAAAAAATAAAGGTATAAGAAAAATTGGAAGTGTGAAGCATATAGACATCAGCACCGACACCGCATTTGTGAAGCCCACCCCACATAATGGAAACAGACTGTAGAGGAGCTTGTTGGAGCTTCAGCTCTCTTTTTAAGCAAGCTTACCTCTTAACTAAACACTAAAAATCCAAAAGAAGAAGCACCATTTGCGGCTTGCCTTTATTCTTCTTTGTTGGGGATTTTCGGTCTTCCTCCATGTTTTCTCGGAAGTTGTTTCATTATAACAAAAATGTTTGCACCAAAATATCCAACTAGAAAAACAGAATTTTCATGGCACGCTGGTACATTATCCCGAAATGAGTAGGTGGATGGATTAATTAATTGAGCAAATTCGATACAAGTACTAAAGTTGATTTAGACAATCAAATTCGGTAAGTGGCACCCACCTTCTTCAATGTTCCAAATTCAGTTTAGTACATACTACTGTCGAGATACACACTGTAGTTACATGGTTAGGAATTATGTAGTTATCTTATGAAGGGTAGGAAGTTGATAGTTTGAAGGATGCGCTTATTCATATTCTTGTATTTGTTTTCTTATCTTCTGTCTTTGTAATTTAATGTGAAGATAATTAGGGAAGGCCTAATTTGCGAGACTAATCTCACTTTTCTCGCGAGAATATAGAAGATACGAATTTTATGATGTAGTACACTGGGCTCCTATTGTCTGACTAATCCGAATGGCGGTCTCGGTGCCGTTCACATGAAGTAATTATCGATGACACAAATCTGTGTTGTCGAGGGATAAACTTGTTACTTGTCTAAATGCTCACATTGTTCACCAGCAGTTCGGCCAACCTTAATGTAATGGAATTAATGGAACTTGCCGTTAACACAAAAACTCATGATAAGCCTCAGATCTCTTATCTAAGTTGAGATTAAGATGTATTTTGGCTTTTCACTGTAAGGGTAACCTATGAAGAGTCTGATTAGAACGAAACTGCTACCAAATGTTGTCAGCAAATTGAACTACTACTTTTCACATGAAAGACTACTTCATTGCACAGACTGTTAATTGATCTTTGCAGAATAGAAGTCTTCAATTACAGTATCATATTTACAAATCCACGGCCATCAATCATATCGAAAGTAAACGAAGGATTCCGCGATCCAGACAGGAAAAGAGGACAGCTGATCAAATCAGTCACGCCTGCAGATTAATCTAGATCCTGCGAAAGCCATGTCTAATATGGCCATGATTCAAGGCTCACAAGGTCAAGCACAGTGCTTACCTTAAGCGAGGCATGCGACCTCCTGGCACAGACTTCATCTCTGATTACTGATTTTCCAGTCTCTTGAACCACCAAATCTAGCTTCCATGGCTAATTAAGTACTTCTTAGTCTGTTGGTACCCGCTTTGGCTATACCGGAAGGCCGAAAAAGTCGCTGCTTCATCTGGTTTTTAGTTGAAAGATTCTGTTGTGCCATATTGAGTGGAGAACCATGTGAAACAAGTCATATTTCGCAGGCTTTTTGTGCCAAATGAAATGCTTTTGCACCATTCTAACTCCCATCTGCATCCGAAGGTACTCTTCTTCAGGAATGGATAGCAGGATGTCTCTCAACTTTGGAATGTCACTCTCTTTCACAAACAAGGAGAATGCCTCCCAGTTCAAAACCTCGAAGAAAGGAGGCACATAATTGTCCGATATTATAACAGGGACGCACTCGTAGAAAATGGCCTCGACAATACGGGGTGTGTGAACTTCATAACCTCTGGCACAAATGCAGTACCTGCTGCTTTTCATGTATTCCTGATAAGCTCTTTTTCCGTCAATATCACGAGGCATCGGCCCCAAGATTTTCATGTCGGCTTCCTTGTTCTCCCAGTAATGGCGCAGAATTGGCCGGAGATAACCATGCATGCTTCCTGCAAAGAAGGCCAGGATGGCTCGTTCTAAGGGGGGTTTGCCACCGATATCTCTTACAGGATCCTCCACAGAGCGCACATATGTCACTGGCAGAGTAGTGTCCTTGCCAATTATGAATCCTCTGGCGCCATTTGCATTGCAGAGAGCTCGAATGCAATTCCCCATAGGTTGCCTGGTTATTTTGGGCGCCTGAAATGCCAAATATCATGTTAGCTTAAGGATTACCCGGAAAACTTGGCTTTTGCTTAGTTCAAATCAGTTGCGACATTGCACACTAGTTTCTTTTCTATTTGCATTTTCATTTTCTATCCAACCAAGGCAATGAAGGGTTTGAAATGATATTTTTGACTTTTTGGGATCATATTCCTGAAATCTAAAGCCATCCGATGAATGGATAGATAGCTTGTAATTGGTAATGGACCTTCCAAGACGTGATAATCTTGTAGGCCACTGCTATCCTAATAAGCAAGATCAAAAAAGGTACTTCAAAAGCTAAATATTATTCAAAAAGGTTATATTGTTCTGGCTTAAAAACTCTAGTAATAAGCAAAATCAAGAAAGCTACTTTAGAAAGTAAATATTAGAATGGTTACACGTGTACCCAGTCATGACAAGCGACGAGAAAGTGATCCTCTCCTCTGCTTCTATTCCAGAAGCGATATTTACCAGAGATCAGATCGACATAGTTCTTGAGATATCCCTCTAGATCTCTGTGACTCTGCGAGTTGTTATTTTCTAGTGTCTTCCTCAGCATTTGTGAGCTAAAGGGCAGGTAAAACAGGTGTGCCTTTCTCGGGTCCCTCACGACAAATTTCTTGTTTCCCTCCATCAGTTTCATAAACCACCCTTCGGAGGAGTATATTCCCCTCATCTTTGGCAGGTGAAATATGGGTTTCTCTCCTTCCCGGTAGACATAAACTTTAAGCATTTTTTCCATCAATTCGTAGCTCCTGTAAACAAAACAAAGTAGCTGCATAAAATAAACTCAAAAAGGACATTTGCTCCGTTAATGAAGAGTATCCGTAGTCGATAACATGAGCATCAATATAAGGAAACAGTTAATAAAACCCTTAATTGGCAAACAGATAAAGTAGAATCTCCTTGAAAAGATGTGCCATCAAGGCTCCTTACAAAGTAGCTTTAGCCAGAAGTTTTATTCTTGGTAAGGTTGACTATAAAAAATCAATGGCATTCTAGATACTGTTTAGTAATTTAATTAACTGTACACAACTGGATACTCCAGTACAAATTTACCAGTTTAACCCAAGAATTTTTAAAGGATTCATGTTTTCCAACAGTAAATAGAGAGGACATTTCAACGATTGAGACCCTATACATAAGCTGCTCGACTGCCATACATTACAAAATAGCAGAGAGAGTTTAACTACCTTTTAAACTGGGAAATGTTTCTGAAAACATAACCCCCGAGTCCCGCAGTATCAATTATAATAGGAGCCTTCTGGATCTCTAACTTTGCATATAGCAGTTCGCGATCACGGACAGAAGACCATCTTGGTCGCTACTGCCAACAAAAAGCACCAGTCATACTATGACATAATCACATTCACCCCCTTGGCAACTTTCATCTTCAAATTCAAAGTCATACCAAGGTATTTGAAGAACCAGCAGTTTGTCTCAACATAGATACCATTTCTGATATCAACATGGGCTTGACATTTAACCTCTTTAAAGCTCTAGCCACTGTAGACTTGTCATCAAGGGTCGCAGATACAACTCGCAACTTGTTGGCATCTCTCTTCACTTCTCGCTTGGCTGGAATTCTGAAATTGCTTAAATTGGAGAAACCTGTCTGAAACTCCGAGATAGATCTTAAATCTGCATCCTTATCTGCTAAACTCTGTGCAGGAAATTTAGCTGGCGAAAGTGGTAGAGAAGCAAAATCCACAGATGAAACCATGTCTTTTCCTGCGTCTTCTACCTTTCTTGAAATGGCAATCGGGTTAGTAGCCTCCTCCACAGTAGACACAACATTTACATCATCATCGTTTCCAGTCTGCAAATCCTTTCCATGGTGGACACTCATGATAGATATGGGGTTTTCATTCAAGCTGCTACTTTTATGAGGTGAGAAAATGTCGTCTGAGTTCCTATGAGCCTTGTCCAAATCTTTCACTCCAATATTCTGAAAGCCGCTCTCTTCCTCCAAATCAGAGCCGGCAACCTTGTCAGACTCCTCATGCAATACGTAAGAGTCAGGTGATTTTGAGCTGTCCGAGATGGTGGCATTGCTCATTACCACTACCGTCGAACCAACTCCACCCCCAACGACGAATGCAAATCCTGTTCTCCCATGAGGGAGTGTGGAGTATTGAAACACAACTAAAGCTGTGACGAATATGCCGGCGATGAACAGCAGCCTCCTCATATCCACAAAAACAAAGCCTTAGACCATAAGCAGCAATCTCCAAATTTTTTATTTAGTTTCCAAAGTGACAAAGTCGATGAGTTCTTCCGCCTATACTCCTACAACAGAGGTGTCAGAAATCCCACGACCTGAAATTTTAAAGCAATAAGTAACTATCAACAAAGGAAAGACAGCCTCACGAGGCATGAATCTGATGTCAGTAAATTGAAATCAACTCGAACCATACAACAAAAACGACAACTCAGAAGAAGGAAAAAAATTTTACTAATCAACCACCTTCACATAAACACACCCAGTAACCAGTTAATTGTCCATGGTGCTCACTGCTCGTTTAAACTTGAAATTGAAACAGCATCACATCCATAGCATGATCTTGGCACGTATCAAAAAGTACTACACAAAAACCCCAGAACTTGTTAAGAGAGCCGGTCCCTTTTAAACGATGGGCAGCAATTACACATCTTGATCCTCTCAAGCTCAATCCTAAAGGGGCAAGCTTTGGGTGGTACCATATTCAGTCTATCTGAGCAAAACACGAGAAAGTATCTCAACTGAAGCGAACTTGAAGCTACATTTACTTCGATTGACACGACTGACACTCCTCGGAAGGTATCAACTTTTCAAGACAACATCAGTGAATCTTGCGAGCATGAGGACATTGAACCTCTGCAACTAAGAAGCAAGAACTCCGTTGCAGCAATCAGGAGAGGGAGTTTTCGACTCATTGGTTCAGCTTTCATTGTTAGACAAGAAAGGGTACCTGGGAAGCTCGCTGTACTGCATTTTGAGCTCATCTTGACTGTTGTCGGTCACAGTGTGACCATGGCTTCGGTAGCGGAAGCTGTTGAGAGAAGAAGCCCAGATAGAGACACTCTTTAACAACAATTGACCATGTTGAGGAATGTACAGCGTGTTCGAACGGAGGAGTAAAAGTACTTTGCTTAGGCTTTGGCTTCTGCCTGAATCTTCTTGTGAGGTTTGCTTTGCTCTACTTCTGAGACGTGCTAGTTCCAGAAAAAAAAAAATCTGAATTTCTCTTGATAATTCTAGTTCGAACTTTTTTTTTATTTAAATAAAAAATATTAATTTTTATTCGAATCTCAAATTTGACTTCCGTAATGTAAAAGTTTCAAATTATCCGAAATTTAAGTGAAAATTAGTGATTTTTTATGAAAAAAAAATTAAAATTAAAATTTTCACCCAAGATAAATCCTTGCAAAAAAAAATTAGGAAGAACAGACGAAAATTGAGTAAGTCTATATTCTTCATCTCCTTAACTTTTTCTCCAAAAAATTCCTGTCTTAATTCAATATTTCCTGCAATTAGTACATCATAGAACGATAAGTTATTACTATCTTCAAACAGTGTTTTTATTGGATTGAGCTTTATAACTTCTGTTATTATAATATTAGATAATTCCCGAAAAGGGAAATACTAGAGAAAGAGCAAACATGTTGTCCTTGTACAAAAGTGATTTAAAAAATTTCAATTCATAAAATTTGAAAAAGTTAAGTGATATATACTTGGCATTACCTGATAATCTCCAGACTTAGTCTGATCTATTGGTGTCTATCCTAATTAGGAAAATTTAGGATTGTAATGACAAAGCATGAGGTACATCTTTTCAAGTATCCCGAATAAACCCTAGTCCTACTTATTACTCCAAGATTGATACAACTTACATATATTACTGTATATATCACCATGATGACTTTTCAAGTAACTTTCCCATCTGAGTATACTTGAGTTTTATTTTGAAGACTTTAGTTTTGCTTCAGGAAAAGGCAATTTTATAGACCTATATAACTATATATATTCACATACTTGTAATTTCATGAGCTGTGAATTTCAAGGGGTGAAAGAAAGAGAGAAGAAGTCGACATGGAGAGAAGTCCCAATCAAAGCAATCTCTCCTCCAAGAGCGTTGCTTTCCCTGAAGAACCCAAAGCAAGGCTTGGAGCATCATTGTTTCTTTCCATACTGAAGTACATGGAATTGAATAAAGAGGGAGGAGTCCGACCGATGCAGCAACAAGGGCAATCGAAAGACATTCAAGCTAGTTCAAGTTCAAGTTCAAGTCCACCAATTCATAGGCCGCAATGTGAACCACAGGACTCCACGACCCGACCCTACCCACACAAGCCCTACCCTCCGGTAGTCCGGAGCGTGAACACGCTTATCAACTCGATTGGGGAATGCAGCGAGCCGTTCGAGAAGCAATTGACGGCGAGTGACATCATTGGCATTCAAAGCCGGCTGCTCATGAACAAACCGGACTTTGTAAAATCTATCTTGCCCTTGCTCACGAGGGGCGACGACATTGAGGTGGGAATACCAGTGAGGACGTATAATCCAGCGGGGAAGCCGTACCCTATGACGTTCAAAATTTGGTGTGGTCGGTCCCACGTGATCACTAGCGGATGGAATCTATTTGTTAAGGAGAACCAATTGGAGGTCTCGGATATCGTTAGGGTATGGGCGTTTCGGGACGTTCGGACCCGAGAATTATGCCTTCTGATTTCAAGTAGAAGGCCGGAACCGCAGGAGCCGATTGAAAAGGAGAAGAGACATGAACCGAAGGACCAGGTTACTTCAAGTTGAAGCAGGTATTAAAGGTCCTTTTCTTTGGCTAGGGTTGATGGGTTTTTGCTGTACATATTGCCTTTATTTTCAGCAGCTTATTATTATAATTATTATTATTTTCGTGTAAAGAAATTTTAAGTTGCTTAGGCCAATGCGAATTAGCAAGGTGATAGCAATTTGAGTGTATATTAGTTAATTTGGGGAAGCTATTTAATTGGTGCATATGCATATTTTTTGATAATCATGAATCAAAGAGGTGGTGAATTCTCGACGTATCCCGGTTTTCGTACTATATGCATAAGGTAATTTTGATAATTACATGAGATCATGGATATTTTGGTGATGAATTGGTTAATTCTTATAGCTATAGCTATTCATCTTATTGATTGGTGGCGCAAAAAAGTTACGGAGGTTCTGCTGCAATATATAAATCCAATTATTATCATCTTCATAATTTGAGGAAAAGGAAAGCGCAGGAACTTTTGAAAACTTACTTGACTTGTGTGATAAAAAAAGAAGAAGGGGAAACGAACCAAACAAATCATAAACTTATCGCATTTGTTTGAATTCAATCCTAAATATTTCAATCACAGTAATTGAGCTATAAATTTTTTGACGATTTGCCAATATAGTCCACCTAATCAATTTTGGTCGGAAATTGTTGCCGTGTAAGTTGGCTGTCTTAATAGGCACTAATGCAAACAAATTTTACAAAATTTTTATATTTTTTCAAAGTTTTTTATTCTTTTCTTTTTGTTTCTTTCTTTGTTTATTTGCAACTCTAGGCTAGCAAGGTCACTGATTGACTAGTGACCCTCGCTTGGTTTGAGCAACGACATCATGGCCCTCGCCCAGATCCAGGGGAGGGCTGATACCCTCGCCTATTGACCAGTGAGATCTGGGCTAGGGGTAAAGCCCTTGCCTAAGAGCGAGAGCCTCTACATCTAAGATCCAAGTGAGGGCAGTCATGCCCTCACCCAAATCCAAGAGAGGAGAGTGCATCGCGGTCCTCTTTTGGAACTGGGCGAGCGCCCGACGCCTTTAGCTTTGGTCAACGAAGGGCAGAGGCCCTCTTCTATGGCCGACGATGGTTGTTGACCCACAATTGGGAAAAAAATGAAAGGAAAGAGAAAACAATAATAATTCATAAAAATTAAAAAAATTAATATGTCATCCACATCAGAGCCGCCCGTACCACATAGGACGTCCAATGTCCATGTTAGTGATTTTAGGAAAAAATTGATCGAATGGACTATATTGATAATCGTCCAAAAGTTCATGACTCAATTATCATAATTAGAAAATTTAGAATTGATTGGCACAAATATAATAGGTATAAGACTTTTTTGGTACTTTCTCCAAAAAAAAGAAGTCATGCTTCAATGAAATCTATTGATAGAAGGCTAACAAAAGGAAGTTGCCAAAAAGAAAGATGAATATATATATATATATATATCCTTACCAAAAAAAAAAATATATATATATATATATATATATATAGCTTTCTGAATAACCAACACTAACTCATATTGCGAATTTTAGAAGCTATTTTTTTTAAATAATCATATTGTCATCTGCCACTACTTTTGTGAATTTTAGAAGCTGAAAAAATTTTTAAAGAGAAAAGCTAAAACTAGTATGAAAGAGCATCACAGGGAAGAGATGAAATTATAATTAGAAATTTAATGGGATAATTCACTTATTTCAAAATTGTAAAGTTACTTATCAGAACCGTAGATTGTCCTTTCAAGGGTGTAGGTTGGTAAATTTGGTCCATTTGGAAGCATGGTGAGTATCGCGATATCCCTAAACTGGTCTCACCACCACCTAAGGGGTTTGGCTAATGGATTGCTAAATCTAAACCTAAGACTTGACTCAGGCTCTTCCAAGTCTATACCAACTTACAATTTAAAATTTAAGTTATTAACATGCAAATCAATTTCATCAAGGAATCGCCATTAATAAGTTTTTGGTAGATCAATTAGACACTGAAGTAAAGCATGGGAGAATTCCTTTATTTTTATGAACCAGAGATTCAATGAGTACGGGGACTTAGTTATACTAATTGACCAACTAGTGCTCTTTCGATTCCTAATCACCACCTAACGTGTTCACACCAATTGTGAGTATCAAAGTTGTATCCCTAACCATGCTAAGGGAAGCAACAATCAATATGAGAACTTAACATACCTAATCAACTACACGCAAGGTTAAATTAAACACGCAATTCAAAATATGTGAATTAAATAACATGCAATTAAACATTGCACTAATCACAAAGAAATGGCAAGAAAATGCAATTCCAAAGCCCAAATACTATTTTTTGATTTTTTTAAAAAATTTTAACTAAAAAATATTTTTTAAATATTAAAATAATATAAACCGGACCCGGGTCGGATCTCCACATCCGACCCCCGAGTCCACCGCGAGGTGGGCTCCGCGAAGACCCAATTCGGAATACCCTAAAACCCAAATAAAACAATTAAATAAAAAACACCCAAGCCCAGCCCACTAGGAATAAAAGACTAAATAAACCTTCAGCCCAAATTACCAATTCGGCCCACCCACGAATGGCCCAAAACCTAAAAAAATTCTAGTCCTAAACCAAGAAAAGCCCAAAGCCATTCAACCCTAATAGACTTGAAACCGGCCCAAGCACAAGCCCTACCCGGTTGGACCCGCGCGCCCGACCTGGCCACCGCCCGCCGACCCGACTCGCCTGTGCGCCCGACACTTCACCTTCCGCGCCTGCCGCCCTGACTCGCCTGATGCCTCCACGCCCGAGGCTTCCAAGCCGCCTGCCACTGCCGCGCCTACCTCGGCCGGCCGTAGCGCCGACGACCACGAGTGCCGAGCCACCTGCGAGCCGACCAAGCCCCAACGGAGGACTGGCCGGCCGCTTCCCGGACCGCCACCCGACACGGGCCTCCTTCGCCCGTGTCGCCGCCGGCCACGAACCGGTCAAGAACGAGGCATAAAAAGGAAAAAAAAAACAACTCTTTGGGGGCATTTTAACGAACAGTTGGAGTGCGTTGTGAAAAAGAACGATTTCGGCTCGATCAAGACTCAAACTCGCCCGGGGTTCTCGACTCGGGACATACAGGAACGCGGAAGCAAGCATGAGGACGTCACGGGCCGGAACTCGCCCGAGCCGGACGGCCGCGAGCTCCGGCCAGTGTGCCCAAGAACAGAGCAACTGGAACCGAAACAGGGAAGGAGAGGCGGCTATTTGTGGTACTCCCTACCCGGCTCGGCGGCGGCGAATGAGGGCGAACCGATAGGTCGGACTACGTCCAGTCGCGTCGCGCGCCTCCGAGCCGGAATCCTCGGGAAATCGGGCAAAGCCCAAAAAAACAAAAAAGGGCTTACCGGTTCGGCCTGGGAGAATCCGACTAGGAGAGGTCGTCGGCAAGGACCGGCGAGCGGCCGGGGATACCGTTCGCTTACGGTGGTCGCTCGGTTTCTCTCGGTCTCTCTCTCTCTCACGCTCTCGGTCTCACTCTCTCCCTGGCGCTCTCTCCCTACCCGGCTCTTAAGGACCACGGCAGGCGGGCATGGCTTCCTGCCACCGCCAGCTGCCATGGTCTGCCTTCTACCGACCGTCAGCCTCCTCGTCGACGCCTGTGCGCCCCCCCCCCCCCCCCCCCCCGCTGCTGCGTTCTGCTCCTCTGCTTTGTACCAGCCTCTCTGTCTCTGTTCACGTGAGAGGAAGGAGAGGGGGGAAGAGGAAGAGACGCGGGCCTAAGAAAAGAAGAAGTGCCCGGGCTGGGCCGGCCCAAGAGGGAAAAAAAGAAGGGCCTGACACTTTCGCGGCCCGGTCGAGTCGCTCCCGGTCGGACCTGGTCGCGATATTTTTTTTAAATATAAAAGAAAAATATCTTCTAATAGACCCTATTAATGCAAATACATTTAATACCTATATGCCATGCAACTTAATGAAAATATTTTTGTTTAGAGGTTAAAAATTAATCCATAATTTTTTATGCAATTAAATCCTAAATGACTAGGCAAAATTTAGGTATCAACAGTGAGAACCTCCTTTTTAACTAATGCATGCTGTTAATTAGATGTAAATTGATAAATTCTTAACAATTTGCTAATGTCGATTGTAAGATTTTATTTTGAATGTTAAATTCTTTAAACAAACTGATAACTTGCTAATAGTTTTGACTCTAGTAAATTTCTCATATTGTTGGGAACTTACTACTCTAAAAGTGAGCCTAAGCTCGTAAATCAGAAACTTCATTTATCATATTTTCTTTCAAGTTGTTAGGTAAATTTCTAAACAGGATGATAACTTACTATTGTGAATGTGGTCCCTCCGTTGGTAAAATTGCCAAATCCTAATAGAATATAAGGCATGTTCGTAATTGAATACAAATTGTTGAATCCCTTTATGAGTTACTAATTCCACTAGTAATATCCGGTTGGACATGGTAAACTTCTAGATAGATTGATAATTCACTAGCGAACTCGACGTGATAAATTCTTTATATTGTTGGTAAGTTACTAACAGCAAAGAAGGCCAATGAGTTGCTAGTCACGAAAATCTATCGACAAGATTTCGAATTTTTTAGAAAATTTCATGATACTACGATCCAAGGGAGATCATCAAATTTTTTCTCTACACGGGACACTAGACTTGTCCAACATTTTGCGTTCCACCCGATTTCGAGAGGATTTTCTAACGGCATGTGCTAGGAACCGATTGTTACCTAACAAATATTTCTTTCCCTAAGTTAGATCTAGTAAGTTATATCTACAGAGGCACACAAATGTCTAGCCACGATTAAAGTTAAAATTGCACAGTTTCGGCTTCTGTGGCACTTCTTTGATGGGCGCCTCTTTCCAATTTATTGACATAATTACTATAGAAAAGGAAACAACAATTGAACACGATTCAAGATGCCTAGCATGGACAAAACTTTTTATCGTGTGGACCACGCATGTACTGTCTTAATCTCTCGTGCTGGCTGGTGTCACTCTTATCTCCTGCATTTTGACTTTGTCACAGCTATATGATCATCCTGCATGTGCAGCCTCTAAAAACTATGCCGATCCGTATCTGTTTTTGTGTATGTTGCTAACAGATTTGGTCTGTTTTTTCCTCTCTTTTTTTATAGGAGTGAGATGAGATCAGTGCTTTAATGGCGGTTGGATGTCTTGACAAATGTTGCTGACCATGACTTCTGACCTCGTTTGTTCTTTTGCTGGTGTTCTTTGTTGCCTTTGATTGATTGTCACTTCCTTGGCCAAGAAGCTAACAAAGTGTATCGGCTCCTATGATAATTGTACTAGTGCATTAAGTTAATTTGATCATATTGGATCTGTTTTTGTCATTTCGTCCAAATCTCAAATGCCCACTTATCGTTTTCATGGACATGTGCGCAAATTTAAATCTCTTTATGGTCACCACAATTGCTAAAGTTGTGTGCGTAACCATCTACTCTAAAAAATTTAACTACCCTTGTTAGGTTATTGGGAAGACGAGATCTTGAAGGGTGTAGCCCGTTGGGTGAGGATATTTATAAAATTCTACATATAGGAAAAACTGAAAATCCTTGGATGGTTGAGAGATGTGAAACTTAAAGACCTAAACCTTTGTATCAAGTGATATAAAAAGTTGTATGCAAAAATATTCTACAGTTTAAGTTGTTAGAGAATGACACGGATTGTACCTGTATGTCTGGGAAAAGTATCAAAAAAGTCATAAGCCTATTACATTTGTCCAAATTTAATTATAAACCTTTCAATTGGACTAATTTAGTCATAAACCTTTTGTATTTATACCAATTCAGTCCATCCAATCAATTTAAGTCAAAAATTATTGAGGTGGATACTGGCGATTCTACGTGGTATGACCGGCGCTAAGGTGGACATTTTTTTATATATATTTTTGATCATTTTTAAAAATAATTTTTCTATTTTTCCTTTCTTTTTTCTTTTAAACAGTGGCCAGCCACTGGCCACAAACCATGGCAAGTGAGATCTTCCCTCGCAAGATCTGGCAAGGTAGACCTTTGCCGAGCATCACCTGGGCGAGGGCAAGGGCCCCCCAAGCCTAGGTGAGGGCCACTCTCGTCGATCTTGCAAGGGTGGCCCTCGCGGGGCCTCACCAAATCTAGTGAGGGGGGACCTCGCCGAATGTTGGCCATCGGTCACAGGGAAAGAAAAAAAAAAGAAAGAAAGAAAAGAAAAATTATAAAAAAGTAATAAATTATAAAAAATAAAAAATGTCCACATCATTACCGATTATGCTAATGTAGAACTGTCGACATCCATGTTAGCGATTTTTGATCTAAATTAATTGGATGGACTAAATTAGAACAAATACAAAAGGTTTAAGATAAAATTGGTCCAATTAAAAAATTTAGAACTCAATTGATACGCAATAGGTTTAGTTTTTTGGTACCTTTCCCTGCATATCCCATTAGTAATGGATAAAGATCCTTCTTTTGATTTTCCTTCTTAGAACATTTGCGTATCCTCTCGAAAACCCATCTGTTTTTCACCATTTTTAGACTCACTTTAATCGGGTGAGCTAAGCACATGCAATAAGTAATTAAGCTGGCTCTGAAAATGAATTTGCAAGTCACAACCTATGCATTTAAAAGGTACTCTTTAGCTCAATTAGGTCGCTTGACTTTATAATCGCATAGTCGAGTATGGTTTGGGATCAACCGGTTTGGTTTTCAGCTCTCTGTTTACACTGCTTAATCGTATGTTCACACGTACATGTACAGATAAACTCACCAATAATATATGCAAACTATACATAAATATATAGGCATGTCGTGTATGCGGCTGCTTGTGTCTTTGACAAAGTACAGATAACACCTAAATAGGCGTGTTCCAGCATAATCTACTAGTGTTCCGGTAATGCTAAACCGGATGAAGCTCTGACTTTGTGAAGAGAGTTATAATAGAAGAACAGTTCACAGATTCCGATTATTGTTAGAGTCGGTGTTTAAAATGCATACTTCATCTTATCATCTTATCAATTGATTAAGATATTTGATGTGAAAGCGGGCACGTCCTTGTTGATTAGTAGTTGGGGATGGTTGAAGCGAAATATTGAAATCAGAGGAAGGAAAACCGACAAAAAAAGAAGAAAAGGAAACAAGAGGGAGCCACAACATATCAATGCAATGGTAAGGCTTTGACCATGGTTCCGTAAAGAGAAGTGCTCATGTGTCTTGTTACTTCTTCAACAATTTTTTATGAGGAAGTATTTCGATTTTCAAAGTGACGATTCCAGTAGAACATGGGAAATAGTGTATTGAAAAACTATAAAACTTTTAAAATTTGACAACATAATAAATGTCCCGCGAGTATGCGTCGATAAAATGCTTCGATAACCATTGCGACGGTAAATAGCCCTACTCATGGCGTCAGGATAAAAATATAGTTTGGTAGGATGAGATCAAAATGCTTTTAAATCAGTTCTTTATGCAATTTCCTGGAAAATGCCTCCATTTTCCTACCCCTTCTTCAAGTCAGAAGCCAAACTTTTATGCCATCATCAGCCTCACCCACCTCTAGATCACTAACTCTTTTCTAACACCACTTGTTATAAGACACCAAATGGCTTTTTATATTTGGGCAAGACATAGAAACTGCCTGGGAACAAACCCAGAAAATCACAGACCTCAAACCACCCCGTTTAGAAATGCTCAAAAGGCTTATGTATCCAGGCTTTCTTATCAGAATGTCAGGGCAAAAACCATAGAATCCTGGGCAAGAGTTAGAAACTTTCCTTGGCACTCCAAATGAATCAAGTGCATGTCCTCGTTTGGGTCTCGCTTCTTGATCTCCTGTTCTTACAAGTTCAAGGACAATCCTCATATGGCCAGGACAGTCTCTCATCCTCATCACAAGACAAGGTCTCGAAATTCCAGCCGAGCCTCGCCGTCGTCATCAGCATATTCTCTGTAATGTTCTCTGCCACCTTCGTCCTGCTAGTTTATGTGAAGTTCTGCCACCGGGCTGGGCCTACTACTGCTGGCGGCGGTGATCAAGAGAACCCCGCGGCGCTTGCCCTGACGAGGTCGAGGTTCTCAGGCATCGACAAGACTGTGATTGAGTCACTGCCTTTCTTCAGGTTCTCCTCGCTCAAGGGATCGAAAGAAGGGCTAGAGTGCGCGGTGTGCTTGTCCAAGTTCGAAGACATTGAGATTCTCCGGTTGCTCCCCAAGTGCAGGCATGCGTTCCACATTGATTGCATCGATTATTGGCTCGAGAAGCACTCAAGCTGCCCGCTGTGCCGGCACAAGGTCAGTGACGAGGACCTGGCGAACTTCACCTATTCGAATAGCATGAGGCTGATGAGCCAATCTGATAGGAGACAAGATTCCAACTTGGAGCTATCCGTTCAGAGAGAGGCAGAGTTTCAAGGGTCATCATTGCGGTTCAGCATCGGGAGCAGTTTTCGGAAGATTTTTAAGAGCAACAAGGAAGAGGAGATTCAAGAAGAGGCCGAGAATAGGAAGATCCTGCACAAGCTCAACCACAAGATCATAGCATCCGATGTCATCCTCAAGAATCGGTGGAGCAACGTGAGCTCTTCCGATCTAATGTTCCTCAATTCGGAGATGCTAAACGACCTCTCGAGCAATAGATTCTCTTCCCTAGAACTGAAAGGCGCCGGACAAGCCACCACGATGCCGGCGCGGACATTTGAAAGTGGCGAGATAATGAAGATCAAGGAGGAGATGGATAGGAAGAGATTGTTTGAGAGCAAGTTGAGCTCAATTGACAAGAACAGTTTGGTCTCAGATTTGGGGCATCCTTCCACGTCCCCCGTAGATTCAGGTGCAGGTCAGCAATCGAAGATCATGTCGCCAGCAGATAAGAGATCGATGTCGGAGATAACTGGCATGTCGAGGTTCAGAGACTCAAGTAGAAGCAATAGACATAGAGAGATGTCTTCACTTGAGGGTGGTGGTTTTGAGGATGAGAGGATGCGGCAGATTTGGTTGCCAATTGCTAGAAGGACAGTTCAGTGGTTTGCCAATAGAGATGCAAGGTCTCAAGACACCCACGACCCAACACATACTACACTCCCAGATGTGTAATACTTGCTGACCCAATCTTCAAATACTCTTTTTCATTTTCACACATTCTTTCCTTTTAGGAAGCTCTTTCTGGATCTCTTTTCTGCCTCATGATTTTGCCCCTTGTACAATTTGAATACCATGAGAAAATCTTGACTGAATCAACACTTGAAATTGCTCTTGAAGTTAATTGAATCAGTTGTCTGCAGATTTAAGATAACAACTAGTTTGATGCAACCATTTGATGTTGGCCATCAATTATGTCTCCAAAACTATTTTTCTGCTGAGGACAGACGCAAGATACATGCCACTGTCTGAAAACTGAAACCTGTGAGTATTGCAAAGGGAAAAAGACACCCGATACCCAGAAGCCGTTTTCGCCTCTTTCTCCAAAACTCAACTCAAACGGTACGCAACGAGGGAAAAAGAAACCGAAATCCCGAAAATCCATTTTCCGCCCTTTTTCTTTTCGTGGAATTCGAATTTCTCAAAACTTGCTGGTATAACTTCGTCCATGAGTGCACGCAATAAAAAACAAAGCAGCTTAGGGGACAAGAAAGTGTAGTCCTGGTTTTGCGAAGCATGTTCACTCTCAATTTCACAATCATCTTCTCAGTCAGGGGACCATCAGCATCTCATTGTCTTGATCATTAATCACCCCTACAGTTACATTAATTATTTGCAGCTTGAAAGCAAGGGCTAATTAGGAAATTGCTCTCCAGAAACAGTGGAAGATTGCAGGTCACTAACATTTCGAATTAATTTTCAGGTAGCTCAACTTCTTCCGCTAAAGAAACAAGCTTGTAGGCACACCATCTTCACTTCTTGACTAAATCGTTCTGATTTTTCTCAGTGCGCTTGAACTTCTGAGTTACGACGATTATCTGTCAGGTCCGCCCATCGATCTATTCGCAAAGTTACTCTCGACCATCAATCTTGTGTTGGATTGCTAGATCAGCTTGGACGCTCAAAGGTCATGACCTCAGAATGTGTAGGACCTAATTTGCATGATACATTTGTTCAAGGGCATTTACGGTGAAAGTTCGACCGTAAATCATACAGGCCCCCATCGATTTCTTCACGCACACAAGCGCACACTGAAAGATACACGTTAATCATTTCTTCTTTCCCTTAAATTTGTGCTTCATCATGGATCGGACTTCACATACCACTCAGTAAAATGGATTTTGTATCCGGGCCACCTAATTGGGTTTTTTTTTTTCGATTTAATATGATAACCGAGATTAGTCACTACATAAGGTATGGCTCTTATTAAAAACCGGATAAAGAAAGGAGTTGTTGAAGAACTGAAAGCAACGTAAATTGACATAAGAGATGAGGCAACTTTCTTTGTCTCTGCCTGAGGAATTCCCCAACCGATGTTGCATCACCGTGCACGTTTTGCGCCAAGTCCCTTGCGAGTTGTCAGCCCAAAAATAGTGCACTGGAAAGCGTTGTTTATCTGCACTAATCAATTTAATTCAATCTAATCCACTTTAATTTGATTTGATTTGATTTTTATATTCATGGCTTGCGCGAAGACCACAGGAAATGCATTCAAGAAACCCTAAAAATAATGCAAGGGGATTTGATCTGGTCGCTATTTTTTTAATCTGATTTTGGATGATTGCTTATTGTATTTGGCCTTCACTCCTTCGTTTTATATGTTTTTTTTTTCTTTTGTAACATTATATTTATTATATAAATGAGTGATGTTTTTAGCAGGTCTGCTCCCGTCCTTTTCACGCTTGTGTTTATTAAATTCTCTCGATCGACATGGTATGGGGATCTCCTGGTACCATATCCCAGTAATTAATTTGATAGTTTGAGCCGTTTCCTAAGGTGATCCATGTTCTTAATTTGATATTCTAGTCCCTATACTTTTTCGTAATCTTGGAAATAGATTAGCCGTCTAAAGTTATCTTCAAGATTTTCGACGAGACCATCGACAAGCAAATTACGAGGTCTAAAGATGCTTCGATGAGAAAAGATCCATCCATTGAGACTGCGAACCTATATGACGACGGTGAAGCTGGAGCCGTCGAAGTTGTTTCGAAATCAGGATCTTTGATCCACCGTCTCAAACCAGAGAGGCAAGGGGCCAGCAAGGCCATCGGGATGTCAATGATGACAAGGCCAAAGGTCAACGCAATTGTTCTTAAACAATGGAGAGCGAATGCCTTGGATACTTAATGTACGGTTAAAAGTTAACATCATCAAAAAGAGGGAGCTTTCGCCTTTGCAAGGACTTTCGTGGCCTATCCGTTTGATATATAAAAACGACGAGTTCTATGAATGCGTTCTTTATTTTAACGTGCCAATGCCCGCATGCTTTGTACCCTCAATTTCCCCAATATGTTTATCTTCCTTAAGGAGAGGAAATACTTTCTGAAAGTTTTACATCCCGGTGATCCGGAGATTCGAATGAGAACCAAGATGAAGCCTTTTAAGGGTATGGTTAGTTCCAAGAGGAAGAGGGGGAGAGCCATTGCCATTGCTAGTGAGAATGGTAGTTGAAGGTGGCGGGTGTCGGCAGCTGAAGGTTTCTAGGTGTCGAGAGAGGTTGAATATATATATATATATATTTTTTAACTAGAAACTTCAGAGTTATAAATTAATTGAATCAGAGTGTTTTCTGTTGATTCGTGAGATTAGGTGAATTCCCGCTGGTAAACTAAGAGCAATGCTAAGCACAGTGAGAGGTCTCCCTAGAAATCCTTTCCTTAGTGATATGACAATTTTTCTTGAACAGCTACATAAGCTATTCATTCAATGCACTGGTCCATTCATTTCAACACCTATAAGAAATGCACGCATTACTTTATAAAAGAGTTTAAGAGGGGACGGGCGCATCGCCTAATGGAGTCATGGTTGAAAGACGGAGTTAATACAGCAGCGGGCACACGGAGGATGGGGTGACCGACCATGGCGGGTCGGGCTTGCGGAGGTGGAACCAAGCATTTGGCCAGGTCTAGCCAAGTGCCTTGGTGGTGTCCTACATACCATACTGAGAAAGGTGCGTGAATAGGCCTCGTCAAGCATCTAGGATCGAGGTGATAAGTTCTCAGGTGGTTGGTTCCTACCCAAGAATCGGGAACCGGATCAGAGGGGCCGGTTTCTAGTTTATAGAATTAGAAACCGGACCGGTACCCCCTAGAACTAGATTGACCAATCATGTTCCTGGATGGGCTAATGGAACCGGTGGCAGGTCCATTTTTCTTCTTTTGATTTTTTGTTAATGTTCAAAACGAAATTGAAGATGTTCTTGAAAATCAAAACGTTTCTACAATCAGTGAAATTATATGTAACATTGTAGGTTTCACAAAGATTTTTTCAATTTGTGACAAAATTTGGTTGGAATGAGCAACTACAGTTATGTTTTGATTTGTTTTTGTCATTTTACTCGCGTGCATAAATAAACGTAGTTGCTCTAGCCTTCAAGGGCATTCTTTTGTGAAATGAGAGAGCAAACTTTATATGCTCGGACGAGAACCCTCTTTGATTCTTGAATGTATCAAAACCTTTATGTACTTATACTAATTAAAAAATAAAAAATGGATCCGGTCAAGGTAGGCGGTTCCATACTTGGAACTGGAGATCGGACTGAAATTCATCATTCCCAATTTTGTGGAATTGGGAACCGAACTAGTGCCCTTAAGAACCGACCAATCCGGCCCAGTCCGAATGATTTCTTTCGCTCACCCCTAATCTAGGATGGGCCTATAATAAGGTTTTCCCCAATGTCTCTTATACATTTGAGCGCTTTAGGTCTTAATACTAACAAGCCAGTTGGATTTCAATGACAATTAGCCGTTAAGAGGGTTTGAAAGGGTTCTTTGTCAGATTAGAGTGACGATTTTTTCGAGAACTATATAGGGCTCCAAATCAGTGCCTACTCCACTCCCTAAACCCCGTCGGGCATTGCATCGAATCACTAGTTGAAAGCTCGATTACAATGGTAGAAGGATTTTGGAGTCCGAGGCTTCAAACTTTATATGCTCCGCTCTTTGATCCTTGAATGTATCAAACCCTTTTCGTACTTATACGTAATTAAAAAATCAAATACGGGTCCGGTCCGGGTGGGCGATGCCATACATGGAACCGGAAATTGAACTAAAATTCACTGGTCCTAATTTTATGGAATCGGAAACTGGATCGATGCCCTCGAGAACCGGCCGATCCGGCCCGATTTGGGTGGTTCCTTTTGCTTTTGCTCACCCCTAATCTAGGACATGTGTAGAATTAGGATTTCCCCAAAGTCTCTTGTACATTTGAGCGCTTTAGGTCTTAGTACTAACAAGCCAGTTGGATTTCAATGACGGTAAGCCATTAAGAGGGTTTGCAAGGGTTCTTGGTCCTATTAGAGCGACGATTTTTGTGAGAATTGTATAGAGCTCCAAATCAGTGCCTACTCCGCTCTCTGAACCCTGTCAGGCGTTGCATCGAATCACTAGTTGGAAGCTCGATTACAATAGCCAAAGGATTTTGGAGTCCGACACTCCGAAAACTCTTAACATTACGTTAAAGCTCTCTCACAAGTGTATCTCATTGTAATAAGGTAATCGTGACTCAAATATCTCATGGCAAGAATTTTTATAAGGAGTTAGAGTGAATATATATATATATATATATATATATATATATATAGAGGAAAATTATGTAGATAGTCCGTGAACTTTGGCTC
Source organism: Syzygium malaccense (assembly GCA_031216405.1). NCBI lineage: Eukaryota > Viridiplantae > Streptophyta > Magnoliopsida > Myrtales > Myrtaceae > Syzygium > Syzygium malaccense. The sequence goes on from CM062255.1 coordinate 7,385,742, forward strand.
AATATGTAATGTGGTCCCTAAATTTTTAATTTATTCAATATAGTCATTGAACTTTAACCTAATGTTCAATTTGATCCATGAACTTTTAATTTGTTTAGCGTGGTCTATGAACTTTCGGTACATATTCAATGTAGTCCCTGAACTATATGAAAATGCTCAATATAGTCCATGAACTTGAAATAACGGAAGGACTGCATTGACCATTTTCATATAGTTTATGGACTAAATTGAACACGCACCAAAAGTCTAAGGATCACATTGAACAAATTAAAAGTTCATGGACCAAATTAAAAATTAGACTAAAGTTCAGGGACTATATTGAATGAATTAAAAGTTTATGGATCAAATTACGTATTTGGCCAAAGTTTAGGGACTGTTTGTATCATTATCCCATATATATATATACCTAGATGTGTTCGTGGGTCTTCATTCCCCAAGCAATAGAGTGTCCTAATTATACTATAGTACTAATAACGCTTAATTAGACGTCTAAACGGCGTAAATTTTCGAAAGTTTTATACCTTCTAGGCGCCCACACAAGTACCTCCGATTGCTCGAAGCACTAGCAGAATGGATTGGGCTTTTCGCGACAAGCACCCCATGTCTGGTCGAAAGCTATACCCATTTCAAAAATAGTAAAAACCAGGAAACAACAACACTCTGTCTCCACATAATTCAAGGTGGTTCTAGACTCATCAAAACTAATTTGAGATCGATAAAAAATCCAGGCCTAAGAGACATCGAGAGACTTCAGGCAATCGATGTGGTTCTAATCTCCGTTTTGACCATTTTTAATTTGTTCATAATGAAGTTTTCCGCTTCACTTCAAGTAGGCGTACGGCTGAAACACGTAATTCTGAAATCTAATTTCCTCATCTTATGTCTTTTATGAGTTTCAGTTGAAGTGATTCTAGTAATATGAATTGTGCTATTTTGTCGAGTTTCCCTATTTTTGAACTTTCCAATCATTTCCATGGACCTTTATATGACTAAGACTCGGCGCTCGTGCTCCTGAATTATAAATTCGTAGGAAACCAGTCTCGCGACTTAGTTCTATTTTTCTGCAAATGGGCTGTTTCACTCCTTGGCAGTCCGTCTATCTGGGCCTTCAGGTGGCCGTCTGGATAAACATTGCCCCTATCTTCTATTTATCTAAGTATTGGATTATAAATGGCGAAATCTCAATAAGAAATGAATTTAAACTGTTAGAGATATCTAGAATATTTCCTAGAAATATTTATGATACTTTCCTCGATTTTTTTTTCATATTTTTCACAACGGTGCAAATATTTAGGAGATTCTCCATATGTCCCTTCGATTGTGCATATATGTTACTTAAATAGTCAACTCATAAAATTTATGATCAGGCTCATATGTTCTTTTTTTTTTTTATCGAAACACATTGAAATTTACACAAATTTAACATCTCTCTTCTGCATTATTTCTTCTCTTAAATCAAATTTTACAAATTTGACGTATTTAAAACACCATACTCAACATGGTTTGTTAGTTGCAAAGCAGCTACGACAGCCTCCTGTGCAACGACAAGAGGCCTGCACAACAACCACAAACACACATCAAGCCACGGCAGCAATTAGCCGGTTCTCTCTTTAGCCGGTTCTCTCTTCAGCATAGCAAACCGCTTTTTACCACTCACAAAGAGTTATTGGATCCGGTACACTTCAACCATCAAATTATATAGGTCCCTCATTAAATCACAAAATTCGACCACGAATGGTGCTCGTCAGGCATTTGATATTTCCAACTCGGTCGCTAACAATCCATGTCTCGACCCCTATAGTACATCTCCTATTGCACCAAACAACTCCTACCCCTCCGACCCTACACTATCATGCTGCGATGATTAGGGGTGTGCAACCGGACCGGGTTTATCCGGAAATCGGACCGGCCCACCTGAAAAACAGGTTCAGGAACTAGTTCTAACAAGAACCGGTCTAGGAACCGGTTCCATTTTTTGGGAACCGGTTAGGTTTTCAATTCCAAGTAAAAACCGACCTAGACCGGTTTTAGAACCGATTTTGAGATAATGTAAAAAAAAAAGTAAAAACCCTACATCACGTTACCTTACCCGGCTACCCAATCTATCACTATAAGATGCAAAGTGATTAGCTAACTGTCACTATAAGATGCTGCAATGTAAAGATTTATGCGATTGGACTATGTCTTGCCATGAAAATTTCATTATTTCAATAATACTTGGCATCTCCTGTTATTGACCTAAAACTTGGTGTTCTGACTTAAGATCTATTAGGGGTTCATCCCATGGACGCTGCCGACATTCAGTTCTCCAAGGATTCCTTTCATGGTAGTTTTTAGTCTAGTCGTTGTTGGCTCATTTGGAAAAGTTTTATTGTATAAGGCACTTGGAAGACCGGCTAGAATTTCCTATCCTAGAGGGTAATTACCTTTCTCAAAGACTTTGCGACCAAAGATGTCTCTTGCTCTCCATCTTTCTTGATGAGCCCGAATTTGAGAAAACCTTTCCTATATCCTTGTAGTAAATTGCTTGCATGCTCTACCAATAGCCAATACGTGCCTTATGCACTTCTGGAGGAAATTACTTGCTGCTCAATATTGGGATCTGTTTCACAACTATAAGCAAAACAGTACAGCCTTTAAAGTCATCTAAAAATTATGTGATTCAGATGAGATATATAGACATTTCTCTAGTGAGAAAAGATGCTTTACTGCTAAGCCTTTTGATTTTCCTTTTAGGATATTTCATTTGAAAACAGAAGTGAGGAGTTCTCTCGTCATGACGCAAAATAAAGAACTAAACATGTTGAATAGATTCTTTGGAAATGTGACTCTTAAAGATTTATGCGATTGGACTATGTCTTGCCACATAGTGCTTTTGGATTATTGATTTTCATAGATTGTAATTTCAATTGCTCATTTTAGGGATTGTTATTTTTGGCGGATAGCAGTTTTTATTATTCATCTTTTACTTTATATCATTTCATTGCTACCTATATTATTTTGCTGGAAAAAAATGAAACCAGAAAAAGGAAAAAAAAAATAGGTTTTCGGGTAGACCCTGAAATCGGATCAGAAAAACAGAGTCGATTTCAAAACAGGGTCCAGGGAAAACAAGGTAGGTTTCAGGGTCCAAAAATTGAGAACCGGTTATAACAGGGTTGGTTTCAAGTTTTAGGTTTGGACCCAACCCACCCTGGAACCGATCATCCCTAGCGGTGATAGCCTTTTGATTGTAAGTATTCTTGATAGATATGTTACCTAAACGGTGATCAGGCTTGTGTACTCTTTAATAATATACATCGAAAAATACAGAAATTTCATATTTTCTCTCTTTCGTATTTTTTCTTTATCTGCCTACATGCAAGAAAATTGTCCAAAAAGTTTTGAACTTATTGCAATTTTGCCAAAATTCAGTTGTAAATCTTCAATTGAGTCTTAAACCTGCCAATTGAGTCTTTTCGGTTAATTTTAGCTAGAAATCGCTAACGTGGAGAGCCAACCATCCAACTTATCACTGCTGCGCTAATACGGACCATTTTGATAATATTTTTTTGAATTTTTGAATTAATATTTTAAATATTTTTGAATTTTTTTTTCCTTTCTATCTTTTTCTTTTTCTTCTTCCAAGCCAGGTCAGGGCCGCTGGCCAACCCTCACTGGTACGGAAGAGAGCCACAAAGTCCTCGCCCACAACCAGCGAGGGCTTTACAGCCGTCGCCCAATGGCCGACAAAGGTTATTTTATAATTACCATTAGGCAAAAAGAATAGAATTCGGAATTAAATAATAAAAAAAACCGTAACTCTATTGCAAATAGTTACACTATTTCAATAAGACAAAGATTTTTTTTTTATAATTATAAGCCCGAATTTTAATAAATAAAAAATAATAATCATTGATAAGTGCACCTAATAATCGTGCACCCACATGCAAGTATTGTAGAGTCCCGCCCACTAAGCCCATCGTCTTCATTTGTAAGAATATAAGACTTTCACACTTATATATTAGGCCACACGCTCCCCTCTATTCTATGTTGGACAAGGCACTTGCCACACCACCTGCCCAAAGGGTTCTTGGACTGGATAAGAGCGCATGGCATGGGAAGATCGTGCCATGGGCCGCCTAGAGCGAGGTGCTGAGCCAACCGGCATCCATATGGGGTACAACTCGGTATTCGGGAGCACGGCAGGGGGCGTGCCAATGATATGCAAGCCACTCTAGGGGGACAACATGATGAATGGAAGGATGGTGAAGGGATGTTGGAGTGGGAGTGGAGGGAGGGATCGTTACTAAGAGTGGAAGGGTGAATGCATTGGAGTTGGTGTTGAGGAGTGAGGAAGGGAAGGAGATGAGGAAGAGGGTTGGTGAGCTTAGAGAGAGAGATTGGTGGAGGCCACCTCGCCTAGAGGGAGTGTTGAAGCTGATTTCAAGGCCTTTGTGGAGTTGATTTCTACTTCGTGATACGTTTCGTTTCTAATTTGCTTTGTATGCTTTGTATGGAGATGAGATCTTTGCCAAAGACACCGAAGGAGATAAAGGATGCTTATCCTGCGTAGTGGAAGATTTACATTGATCTTGGATTTTGATAGATAACCAAGCTAACTTTTTTGAAATTTATTATTCAACGGCTTGGTTGACTTAGAGAGATGAGTTTTATGCCTTTAGCAAATGCTTCTTTTGTGCAATTGGTACGAGGATATAGAGTGTTAGCGTGAGCTGTCTTCTAGAGCCAAAATAGGAAAGTTCTTATTATTTTATACTCTTTCTATGTATATTTCCTTTTTCTATGTATATCCCCTGTTTTATAGGTCAATTAGGGTTGATTCTTTTCTTTGTATATATATATATATGTACTTATAGCCTTGTAAACGTAAACTGGAATACAGAAATTACAGAAAGTTTTAGAATTCTTTATTTTTCTTCATGGTATCAGAGCCACCGATTAAGGGACTCTATATTCAATCCGATCAATCAAACTCCATTGCTGCGACCTTTGTCGCTACTCCGATCGGATTTCTTAAAGATCACCGCAATCGTGCTGCATCACCCTATGGTGGCAATGTTCTTCCCTTGGTAGCACAAGAGGGAGCTTCGAATACTGATGCTCTTATTGAGCGTTTGACCCAGGTCCTATCCCAACATGTTCCACAATCTCATGTTGAGACTCTGACTCCCTCGATTGCTGTCAAGTTAAATGGAAGTAACTATGGTCTTTGGTCCTAAGTTGTCGAGATGCACATCTCTGGCAAAGACAAGTTGGGATATATTACTGGGGTTCTTCCCCAACCCTCTCCGAATAATCCCGGCTTCCAAAAGTGGAAGATTGATGATTTAACTGTGAAGGGCTGGCTTATCAATTCTGTGGATCTTGCACTAATTGGCAACTTCATATGATACCCTACCGCAAAAGCGGTTTGGGATGTGGTGGCTACAACATCCTTTAATGGCGCCAACGTCTCCCAGGTGTATGATTTAAAGCAACGATTGACCCGATTGAAGCAGGCAAGCGGACCCATTGAAAAATATTATAATGACCTGCAAGGACTTTGGAGAGAAATTGATTTTCGCCGGCCTAATCCTATGACCTGCGCTCATGATATTGACATATACAACACTTTAGTTCAGGAAGATAGTGTTTATTTGTTCTTGGATGACTTGGATGATCGCCTTGACAAGGTTAGGGTTGATGTATTGCAGATGCAAACATTTCCTACGGTTGAACAAGCCTACGCACAAGTAAGAAGAGAAGATGTGCGCTAGGCCGTTATGATGGCACACCCACATACTCCCACTGCTACTGCTATGGCATTGCGTGGCAGCAAAACAAGCTCAAAATTCCAGAATTCGGCTCCAGACATGCTACTTGATAAATGGTTCCTGGTTCTACTCCGCTTGGGGGAGGGTGCTCTAGCTCTGGTCCGAGAGCTAAGTCGCAACCGCTAGCAACAGGGGGTTGCACTCACTGTGGGAATTCTCGACATACAAAGGAGACCTGTTTCAAGTTGCATGGCTATCCTGAGTGGTGGAAAGAATTGCAGGAAAAAAAGAAGGCTAACAATCTGACGGGTAGAGGACAAGCTTCCTTGGCCATACGTGATTCGTTGTTATCTTTGGTGCCGCAGGTAGACTCCACTGCTACACCTGATTCCGATCTCACAGGTAACAATGGGTTTGTGCTTGTCAATACTTCTCAAGCAAGAGGCAAAGATGGATGGATTGTTGATTCAGGCTCTATTGATCACATGATACCCCATCCTGATGATCTTTTACGCCACACTGCTCCGAGGAGACAACATATATATAATGCCAACGGTCGTTGTTTTCCTGTGTTGGGGGCTGGTAGTGTTGAGCTTTCCCCATCTTTATCATTATCTCATACTTTGCTAGTGCCATCTTTATCTAACCGACTGCTCTCTGTTGGACAAATCACTACTGAATTGAATTGCAGTGTTATTATGTATGCCTCCTTTTGTTTATTTCAGGATATCCTCACGAAGAAGATTATTGGACATGGTACTAAGAGGGAGGGACTATACTTTGTTGATGACTTTACTGAAAGCCGAGCATATTACACCCGTAATCAGTCTATTGCTAAGGAGAAAGAAATTTGGTTATGGCACCGTTGCTTAGGACACCCTTCTTTTGGGTATTTAAAGAAATTATTTCCAAATTTGTTCAGTAGTTTATCAGATTCTGAATTTCGTTGTGAGACCTATATCTTGCTGAAGAGCCATCTTGCTTCTTTTCCATTGAGTTTTAATAAGAGCCAAACTCCTTTTTCATTAATACATTCATATGTGTGGGGTGCTTCATCAATTATTACTATGTCCGGCATTCGTTGGTTTGTAACCTTTGTGGATGACTATACAAGGATGACCTAGTTATATTTAATGAAACATAAAGATGAAGTAGGGACAATCTTTTGTGTATTTCACCGCATGGTCATGACTCAATTTGGAGCTCAAATCCGTATCCTTCACAGCGACAACGGCAGCAAATATATTAACCAATACCTCACAGGTTATTTTCAAGACCATGGATTAATTCACGAGACCTCTTGCACTCAGACACCCCAGCAAAATGGTGTTACTGAACGGAAAAACCGTCATATCCTGGAGATAGTAGGGGCACTTCTAGTGGGTGGGCAGGTTCCGAATCGGTTTTGGGATGCGGCTGTGGTTACTGCTGTGCATCTAATGAATCGCATGCCCTCTCGCGTATTGGCATTCCAGACCCCGCTTCAGGCACTTTCAACGTATGTCTCACTTCTTTCAGTCTTGACTTTACCTCCCAAGGTGTTTGGGTGTGTGGCCTACGTCCATCTGCATAAAAATCAGCGAACAAAACTCGACCCATGTGCTGTCAAGTGTGTTTTTCTTGGTTATGGAATCCACCAGAAGGGATATCGCTACTACAATTCGGACACAAAGAAAACTCATGTGACCATGGACGTTACATTTGTTAAATCTGAACTCTTCTTTCCTACAACCAATTGTACTTTTCAAGGGGAGATCCATGGTGAAAGGGTTAATTGGTGGGAAGGTGGCTTGATGGTAGGGGTTAGCAATGCATCTAACTCAAGGCAGCAACTTCTTAATGAAGATGACCAATAGACTATTTTGTTACAAGAGGCACAAGAACAACCTTAAGAGCAGTCCTCTCTTCCTCAAAATATCCCCTCTTTAGTACTCGATCATTCTCCTAAGGATACTCTTGAAGTAAGCTCTCCTATCACACATAATTCTCTTGTTGATACTGATGAGGTTGTTGGTTATAAATTGCTCAACAGACACAATCGAGGCAAGGCTCATAATAGGTACTCACCAGATATGGAGGAACGAAGGTCAAAGTACCCGATTACCAATTATGTTTCGACAAGGAGATTGTCGGAACACTTGAAGGCATTTGTGGCCAATGTCTCCGCAATTCAAGTTCCTAGTGGAGTACAAGAAGCCTTGAGGGATCCTAAGTGGGTTCAAGCAATGAAAGAGGAGATGGAAGCCTTGTAGAAAAATAGACTTGGAGATTGGTAGAGTTGCCGAAGGGGAAGAAGGCAGTGGGGTGCAAGTGGGTCTTCACAGTCAAATACAAAGCAGATGGGTTAGTTAAGAGGTACAAGGCACGATTGGTAGCAAAGGATATACCCATACATATGGTGTGGACTACCAAGCAACATTCTCTCCAGTTGCGAAGCTGAATACCGTACGGGTTTTGATGTCACTTGCTACAAACCTGGACTGGCCTTTGCACCAATTTGATGTGAAGAATACGTTTCTTCACGGAGATCTAGAGCAAGAAATCTACATGTAGAGGTGGCCACGGGCCGGTTTTGGCCCGGAACCGGCCCGGTCAAACCCGGGCCCGGCCCGTTGACCGGGCCCGCGGTTCGGAACCAGAACCGACCCGTGGCATACGGGCTCGGTTCCAGTTCTAGAAAAATTTGAACCGGCTCGGAACCGCCGGTTCCGGGCCGATTCTGCAAAAAAAAAATAAATAAATATTAAAAAAAAAAAAGCTGCAAGCAGGCTGTAGCACAGCCTGCATTGCAGGCCATGCTGCAGCAGCAGCAGCAGCCTGCAGCAGCCCGATGCCAGGCCCCTCCCTAGCAACGGCCAAACCCAAAAAAAAAAAAAAAATTTATCCGCAGCAGGGCCTGCAGACGTGCAGGCCTTGCTGCGGGCTTGCACCTTGCGGCCCGTTGGGGCAACTTTTCTTCTATTTTTTTCCTATAAATTCTCTCAAATTCTCACAATACATATACAATTCTCTCAAATTCTCTCAAATTCTCTTCTCTCAAGTCTCAAATTTTCTCAATACTCGAAATTCTCTCAAATTTTCTAAAATTCTCTCAATTTTCTCAATCCACGCAATTCTTTCTTAATTCTCCCAATTAATCTGCTCAATTCTCTCAATCCATTCGAAAAATGGCAAGTGGAAGTCGAGTGCCAACTGGCAAAGGTAAGAATATCGCGACAGAATCCCATCATTCTTTTTGATCCTCGTGAATTTGCAGATTTTCAAGATGATGAAATCAACATTTTTCCCGATGTGGAGCGCGTCCCGACGCAAGAAAGTTTTCATCCTCCTGCCGAAATATCTACAACAAGGGAAGCGGAACGGGAATTTACATCTGACATTTGGAATCACTTCACGAAAATGAAAAGGTTTGATATCGGTCAAAAAATGTATGATATAATTTGTAAATATTGTGGAAAAATATATAAATATACATGTGGACAAGGATATGGAACATTTAAACGACATCTTAGGAGCAAATATCCAACCGAAATGGAAATCGATATCGGGCAACAATAAATTTCCGGGTACGTCAATCCTAACACTTCCCCTTTATTTCGTTTTAATGAAAAACTTATAAGGAAGAATTGGGCAAATTTATTTCCGTTGAGCATTTAAGATTTAATTTTGGAGAAAGATTTGATTTTAATGAATTTGTACAAAAAGCATGTGCTCCACAAGCAAAACGTGTTCCTAGAAATTCAATTAAACGAGTAATTAAAGATCTTTACAAAAATGGAAAAAAAGATTTACAAAACTTTTTTATGCAATTTAATGGATGCGTGCATATAGGTAGTGATATTTGGAGTGATCATTGACAAAATCATTCTTACATGGGCATAACATGTCATTGGATAGATGACGAGTGGACTATTCAAAAAAGAGTTATTGCATTTAGAGTTTTCGATGATCATCATACAGCAAATAATATTTATAGAATAATTAGGCAAGTTTTAGAAGAATATTATTTGCTTAACAAAATCTTTTCAATTGGTTTTGATAATGCCGCAGCAAATACCGCTTCAATTACCGAGTTAGAAAATATTTGTAAATCCGCTTTTGGCGGAAAACTTTTTCACATTAGATGTGCTTGTCATGTTTTAAATTTATGTGTACAAGATGGTTTGAAAACTCTTGATATTTTTCTTCAACCAATAAAAACGACGATTCAATTTTTATGGAAACATCCCCAAAAAATGAAAGAATGGGGTAGATTTTGTAGAGAAAATGGCAAAAAGCCAAAAAAATTTCCAAGAGATGTTCTAACTCGTTGGAATTCTACTTTCCACTTGCTTAATGAATCTTTAGCATATAAAGATTTATTATGTGCATTCATTTCTAATAATATACCTCAGATTAATTTATACCCACAAGAGTGGCATATTTGCCAAAAAATTTTAGATGTTTTAAAGATTTTTGATGATGCAACTTATACTTCGTCCGGTGTTTATTATCCTACTACACATTTATTTTTAGTAGAGTGTATTAATATTGTCGGAACTTTTGATGAATATGAAAATGATGTTGAATTACAACATACTATAGTTGCAATGAAAATGAAATGGCTTCATTATTATAGTGAAATTCCCATGATTTATTTAGTTGCTTGTGTTTTTTATCCGCGTTGCAAATTGGATGGCTTAAATGATTTTTTGCATACATATTATCAATGTTTACATTATGATGTGATAAATGTTACAACCATAGTACGTGAGGTTAAAAACGTAGTAATAGAATTATATAATGAATTTTATACTAAATATAATTTAGGTGATATTGGATCTTCTCAATCTACGGAGATACAAAATGACAATACAGGTAAAATTAGTAGAGGGTACCAACTTTTATTACATAGACAAAAAAAACAAAAGGGAGTAATAGGAAATATTTCTGAATTAGAGAGTTATCTAACCATTTTATTTGAGTTTACTGAAGCCGAAGGTGGTACAAATTTTTTAATTTTGGATTGGTGGAAGAGGCACGCAAGCCAATACCCAATCCTTTCTCTTATTGCAAAATAGATTTTTTCAACCCCTTGTTCCACAGTTGCGGTCGAACAAGCATTCAGTACCGGAGGTAATATTTTGAACGAACATCATTCAAGATTAGATCCAGAATCAGTGGAGATGCAAGCTTGTGTTGCTGATTGGACGAAGGCTCAATACCGGCAATAAGAGATAGATCGGAATAATGAATCCGAATTCTTTAACGACGGAGATACTACTGCTATCAGTATCGGTACTGGAACGGGTAGTGACGATTGAGGGTAAAAGAACTATTGGAGTTGGCAAATATTTCGGGAACTCTTGTTTCTCATACCGGGTACGCCCACGTGAGCTTAGGGAAACCGAAATATAATCCGACGATATGTGACCTCTGGTCCCCTGCGCACGGAATGCTTAGGTTTTGGGATAATTTTAGGGTATATATATTGTACTCCTTTTTTTTTAAGATCGTTGTAACAAATTGTAATGTGCTTAATGATAATTTATTAAGTTGAAGCCCTCTCTTTCTCTCTTGTCTTTTTGTCCAAAAATTTGAGTACAATTTACATTTTAATCACAATTTATATTGAATAATGTTCTATCACAAGAATAGTATTTTTTTAATTTTTTTTATTTTCATTTCTATTTTTCCTTTTCTGTTTTTTTCTTTTTCTTTTCCTTTTACTTTTCTATTTTTCCTTTTTCTCTTTTGTCTTTTTTCCTTGTTTCTGTTTTTTAAAATTATAATTTATATTTTAATTTTTTTTTCTTCCTCCGCGGCCGGCCATGGTCGGGGCTGGCGCGGAGGTCGCCGGCGTCGGGCGAGGGCGGCCCTCGCCTGGGCTGGGCGAGGCCGGCCTCACCCGACGCCGGCGAGGCTTGGCCTCGCCTGCAATTGGCGAGGCTCGACCTCGCCGGCATCGGGCGAGGGCGGCCCTCGCCCGACGCCGGCGAGGGCGGCCTCGCCCGACGCCGGCGAGCTCCGCGCCAGCCCCGGCTATGGCCAGCCGCGGAGGAAGAAAAAAAAAGAAAAGGAAAAAGACATCGATGACTTTATATAGTAAGAAAAAGCTCACATACTACGACATACTACGATAGGACCACTAGATTTTATAGGAAAATGTCTCAACTATCACTATCACTGCGATTTTTTTTCTCTGCTTCTTCACAGTACTGCAATTATTGAAGGTGGAAGAATAAAACGCTGTTACAGAAGAGCAGAGCTTTTCAGCAACAGTTCTGCATTTTTCACTTGCTTTTAGTCGGCTTCACAAGGTAGAGATGAGCTCCACGAGAGCCTTGAAATCAGCTGCGGCTCTCCCTCCAGGTCCGGCAGCCTCCGCCAATTTCTCCCTCAGCTCGCCAACCTTCTTCCTCATCGCCTTCCCTTCCTCGCTCCGCAAAACCACCTCCAACGCCTTCACCATCCCGCTCTTCGAGAGGACACCTCCCTCCACCCGCACTCCGATCCCCCACACTTCCTCCACCAACTTCCCGCATATCCTCTGGTCCACCGCCACGGGCCGGCCTATCATCGGCACGCCCCCTGCCATGCTCTCGAACACCGAGTTGTAGCCGCAGTGCGTCACGAAGGCCCCGCAGGCCGGGTGGCCGAGCACCTCCCTCTGTGGGGCCCACGGCACGATCCTCCCGCACGCGGCCGTCCGCTCCTCGAACCCTCCGGGCAGGCACCGGGCCTTCAGCCGGTCGGTCAGGGACCACAGGAACGGCGTCCCGGTGGACTCTAGGGCTTCGGCGAGGGACGCTATCTCGTCCGGCGGCGGGCTGGACAAGGGGCCCGACCCGAAGGATATGTACACCACGGTTTGCGGGCCTCGCAAGTCTAGCCAGGCCAAGCAGCCGGTCTCGTCCGAGGCGGGGAGGCTCGGTGGTGGCAAGGGCGGCGCCAATGTCAACATGCCCAAGTGAAGCAGAATGCTGAACTTGGACTTAAGGTCGGTGGTGAGGGGCTCGGGATCCATCTCCACGAAGGAGTTCATGACGACGGCGGCCGCCCGGGGGATCACATTCCCCAGCTCGCGGAACATGCGGCAAATCGTGGACATGTTCGGGTCCATCGCTAGTTCCTCTGGCAAATCCGCCATGCGCATCAGGGACAGCCCCGGGATCATGTCCAGGGTCTGTTCTTTGTCAGTGGCGTCTCGGCTCTGCTGGTGGATGAGGTCGGCGTAGACGTGCATGGATAGAGAGTGCGGAGCCGAAACCCAGAACGAGAACCACGGGACGCGCAATTTCTCGGCTACTTCGCACCCGACCACCGTTATCAAACCGTCGGCCAGCAAGAGACTCACTTTCCTTCCCGTGTCTCGCTCTGCGATATCGACACCGGCCTGGAAATTCGCGGACGCTGCCCTGAGGAACAGATCGGCTGGATCTCGTGGTCGCCGGCCGCGTCGTGGTAGCCAGCCGGCAGGCCATCGCCGATGTCATAGACCCTGAGGTTCGACGGTATTGAGGCGGCTCTCGACGGGGCAGGAAAGACGACGCCGTTGGACTTGGCCGTGCTCAGGAAAGAGAAGCGGACGTCCGCGGCGGCTGCGGCGAGCTTGCCGACCAGGTTGGCCAGGACCCAGGGGTGGCTGCCGAAAGGGAAAGCGCAAACCGCGACGTGTTTCTCCGACGGCATGATGGTCGGATATGGTCGTGTGTTTTACGAAGAATTTGGAAGTGAAGAGGGAGTGGGAGCGACAATAAAAAGAGCGATTGCTTCACCAACCCCTGGCTTCATCAGTTATTTATAAAAATAATTTTTTCTCAATCGAGGACGTGAATTTTATCACTATACGATCGTACGGTGTCTCTTTGACCACGTCTCAATAGAATCGAGCCGTTGGTATAATGAAAATAAATTTGGTAAAACTCTACCCAACTTTCCTTTCGCAAAAAAATGCCTAATGTCTTCGTCTTCATTCACGTTAATTGAACTAACACGTCCTGACACTGAGAAAATATTGGATGCCACTATATGTCAGTGCCGAGGATAGGGTTTAGGTTGACAGAGGCCACAGTCACTGTGGCGAAAATAAAATATGGTGAACTTGTTCCTTGACTTATTATTCAAACCGAAAGAGAATCAAATCGAAAAGACTCGAAATTTTCGGTTGGGTTTGAGTATTTTTCACGCCCGTTTCGTTTGCCAAGCCTGGAAACTTTTGTCAGGAGAATGTAATCAAAGTTACGTACGATGAGTTGTACATTACTTATAATTACATGGGTTAATACCACAAAAAACCTCAAACTGATACATCTGTGATAATTTTACTGCGAACTAATTTTTTGATCACTAAAAATCCCAAACTGGTACATCTGTAATAAATTTATCCCGAACTATTTTTTTTACCACAAAAAACCCCACACTTGTACATTTGTGACAATTTTACCCCGAATTAATTTTTTGACCACAAAAAATCTCAAACCGGTACACTCGTGATTAATTTTACCCCAAACTAATTTTTAAACCACTAAAAACCCCAAACTGGTACATTTGTGATAAATTTACTCTTTATTAATATCCGTTAAATTGGATTAATATCATAAAAAATCACAAATTGGTAAACTTGTGATAAACATAGGAGTAAAAACCCAAACTAGTACACCCGTCAACTACCAAGTGTAATCAAACTTAGCAATTTGACTGTAAAATTTAATGAAAACTAATAGAGAATAAATTTATCACAGGTCTACCGATTTTGGATTTTTTGTGGTCAAAAAATTAGTTTGGAGTAAAATTGTCATGGGTGTATCAATTTGGGATTTTTTTTATGGTCAAAAAAATAGTTCGAGGTGAAATTATCACAGGTGTACCAGTTTGGGGTTTTTTGTGATCAAAAAAATAGTTCGGGGTAAAATTATCACAGATGTATTATTTTGAGGTTTTCGTGGTATTTACCCTAATTACATTCATTATAAGGACGCGGAAGATCCTCTATAATATAATTTGTGCAATCATTGGTGAAAAAAATGAATGTTTTGGGAATGGTCGGCCAGAAGTTGCTTATTTATTTTTAGGGTTAATACAATGAAAAACCCAAAATTGGTACATCTATTATGAATTTACTAAAAACTAATTTTTGATCATCAAAAATCCAAAACTGGTACACTTGTGATAATTTTCCCTCCATTAAATTAGATTAGTACAACCAAAAACCATAAAATGATAAATTTGTGACAAACTGATGAGTAAAACCCTAAATTGGTATATTTGACAATTGCTATGTGTCATCAAACTTAGCAATTTGATGATAAAATTTAACAGAAACAAACGGGGGTAAATTTATCACAGATGAACTAGTTTGAGGTTTTTAGTGGCTAGAAAATTAGTTTTGGGTAAATTTATCACAAATGTATCAATTTGGGGGGTTTTTTTTATAGTATTAACCCTTGCTTTTATTGAGCAATCACAAATACCCTAGCTAACCAAATATAGTTTACTCCAAGGAAATTAGTGCAACCTTTCCTAGCCTTTGAATTGATGCGAAAACAATGTCACCCCGGCCAGCCTCGACTTGACTGGTGGGTGACGAAGAGAGAGTCTCGACGCTAACCCACTAGACGGATAATCGACCCTAGGGAAATAAGCTATCCCGATTCACTAGTCTAGCCCGAGAGCATCACTTTTTGGAGTGGCAAGTAGTTGAATTGAAGGAAAGCGGCAGCAAATTGAATGGGTTCAGCAATCAGGCTCATCCTCTTTCCTTTCCCTCAAACTTCATTTCCATGTCATCTAGGTCCTTTTTAGCTCTCTTCCTTTCGTTTATCTTTGCTCTTCATGGAAAACTGTGGATGGACAAAGAAAAAGGTCACTATAAATTGTCCGCTGCAAAATCGGGAAGCTTTATTACTCATGCACAGACCACGGGCAACCACGTCCAAGTTATTACCGCCACATGATTTATTTGTATGGTACGACGAATTGCAAGGTTTAGGGACCCATTTCAGTTCGAAACCTATCAGGGGGCCTATTTTTGTTTGTTTGTATTAATGGAACCGTCAATTTGTTAAGTAAGGTGTCTCGATCACTAGTCACCACTTGCTCGAGGTGGTGATAGTTAGGAGTGAGCACCAGTCCCGGTCCACTTCGGGAACCAGACGGGATTGGCCGGTTCTGAGCGATTTCCACGAGAATCTTCCCAATTCTCAAAATTTGGAACCGGTGGGAACCGGACTGGCTGCCCTAAAATCAAATTTAGTGCTCGAACTCTTCACCTCATACTTAAAAGCAGAACAAACACTAAAAGCTAGAAGCCTTACCTGCTGTTATGTGCAAGATTAATCGCTAATTATGATTACATCGAGTGATGTTGACGTCAAATTTGGACCACATTTCGTGTGCAAGTTGGAGAGACAAATCTCATCTCATGTTACACGAATTGGAGATTTAAGTAGTGAAAACAACTATGAAAGAAGTTGAGTTGCAAAATCCCTTAACAAATCCATTGTATATCTACTCACTCTTTCGTCGAGTGAGAAGATGGCGAAAGTTTGTTACCTCATTTTCGTTTTTACCTCGTTTTTTTTCTTTTTTTTGCCTATTCTCACAATATAACCTCCCTGTTGCTATAAGTGAATCCCTAACTATACTTCCGTTTTGGTTTCTTACTTCAAGCAAATATTGACATAAGCAACTGTCGTGACTTTTTCAGAGATGAACTACCAAGGAAAGATAATGAGCTACTAAACGGGAACAAAGGTTCCTCTCACAAGCTAATCACTCATGTTTAACGCGGACTCTTTTAAACCTTATCAATCACAACTTGGTACTTGATTTAACATGTAATTTTTTTACTTTTTGGAGTCACTACTGATCAATTATGAGTCGATTAAACACTTAAGTAAAATGAGGGAATACATTTTACTTCTACGAAATAGAGATTCAATTGGTTTAAGAACTTGGTTACGTTAGATTAATCTAATGCCCTTTTAGTACCTTTTCTCTTTATTTCAAAAATGTTTTGCATGCAGTCTTATCAATCTTTATCCTATGCCACTAACATGTGAGGGGTGATCATGCAGGTACACAATCAGGAAAGTAATACCTAATAATTAAAGCAATAAATATATTGTTAAAAATTTTAAAAACCTAGATGCGCTAAGCGAAGCAAAGCATATCACTATCCATCATCATGAAATTTCTGTAAACTATTACTCATAAAAAATATGCCGAGAGAATGCCAGCATACATTCTATACTAATCCCTTTTTTTTTGTATTTTCTACACCTAATTCATAATCTAAGAAAATGCATGATTGAACTCTAAAATTCTATATGACAGGAATTGACTTACATGTACTAATTAAATTACTAAATGGCATGCAGAAATGATATGGTTATATGACATGCATGATGGCTAAACGACTTATTGTCGAATTAATTCTCAGCGTTATCCATTGGAGATATCAATTAAAATTAATTCTAAATGACATGGATCCACTAAATGACATGCAATTTGTAGTTTACAAAAATTGATATTCCTAACTAATACAATCTACATGGTACTTTCTAATTCAGTATTTTTTTTTTGTTCTTTTTCTTTTATTAATTAACAGAAGAATTATTTTTGTCATTTTTTTCTTTTTTTATTAATTAACTAATACTATCTACGTGGTACAACCGGCACTGACATAAATATTTTAAATGATATTTTTTTATTTTCTTTTTTATTATTATTTTTATATTATCAAGGGCCTTCGCGCCTTCGCCCGTGACTAGCAAAAAGCTCTTCAAATTACTGCAATCATTTCAAATTTGCCTTTAACTTGGAATGATTATCGAAAGAAACTTCTCCACATGACCAAGAACCTACTATGGATAATTTGATAAAATACATTCTAATTGAGGTAGGTTCTTGATATCATGAGGTTATATATATGAAAGAAGTTGCAAACAAAGTGCATTTTATTGAAAATGGCAACGTGAGTAGAGACAAAAATCATAAGACGGGAAACAAGAGGAAATTCAAGGACACCAACTATTGACACCTAAATTTTGACTACCCCATTTAGCCATAAAAAAATTAGGGATCGACCCCAATCACTAAACAAAAATATTATTAATTTTCATATTATGAGAATTTTAATTTAATAATAGGCTTGCATAAATTGCATTGTATTGGATTGGCGCTAATGGCTTTAAGCAAGGAGGCCTCAGGCTTAAGTTAATTTTCTGGACTGAACCCGCATTTGACCAAGCCCGTAGTCTCCCTTGATGTGGCTGAAAATTCCCCATGTGCATGGTACGTATAGGTGTTCTGAACTAGGGAAGTGGATGGACCACAATGGAAGGGAACAAGTCAGAGAACAGGAAGTTCATGAGATCTTGGAGGTACCCAGCAAGGTGACCATTTTGTACAGTCTTGGATCACTGAGATACTGAAAAAGACTAATGAATGGTAGTTCGTAAGTTAAAAGAAATGAGCAGCTTAAATATACTCACGGATTGCTGATAGAAGTGATTGCTTATATCAATTCCGAAGCATTTGTTTATAACGTATTTTTGTGATCTGGATAAGACCTAAATATTTTTTTACTTGATCTGCATGTACAAAAATTTGATAGCTAGTCACATATTTGGAAATTCATAAGATTATTCGAGGAAGAATCCAATCTATTATCAATCCTTTGGTGACAAGGATTATGTACTAATATAAACGACTCTATTTGCAGAAGCAACAAGATTGTTGGGAGATTTGATTATATAGGCGACAGATCTCCGGTAATTTGATTGCTTATTTTCAACGGATAAATTGATCATCTTGAAAATTATCTAATAGCTAGTTTGGAGATTGAAAACTATATAGTAAGATCAACCTACACTGAAGATTGATGGTGTGATCTACCAAGTTTCGGGTAGAAACATAAGTAGGTCACTCTAATAGATTATTAATGAAATCTAGCCTGTTGGTGATTGTTAGTCTAAAACAGTAGGCATAAGCTTGATCGAAGACTCACTATAAATTTGCGCGTTTTTATCTCTCTCTCTCTCTGTGACTCTACGATAGAAGCAACGCAAATTTATTGGGTGGGCAATAACCAAGAAGTAAAGGCAACAACCAAGTAGGTCCACCACCTGGCACCAAGAAGTAAAGGCGACAACCAAGTACACCACGAGGCACCACTCAATACTCATGGATTCAACATCATCGGTAGGTCCATCTAAGAGGTAGGTGTCATGGTGGGGGTGGGGTGGTTTGGTAGCGCTAAGCGGCGGTGCAGACGAGTCCACGTCCACTAATGTCCTGTCCGCACATCTGTCGTATTTCTCATATTGGAGGAGCAATTTCTATTGCATTATTATTAACCAAGTACTATAATAGGAACGAGTAATTAAGGCGCGATTTAAAAGGTGCGAAGTAAATTTCAAGTTCAGTTATATCTATCCAAGTACTATTAATTAGACATGTTATCCATGGATAAGTTGTTATACTTTCGAAAGAAGGTACCTTACAAATAGAACACACTGGAGTTAACTCTGACCATTTTTCAATCAAAGTTACCATCATGTGCTGGTCACGTGTTTTTATAATTTGTCGCTTGGAAATTGAAGTACTTTTATGCCTGTTTAATGCAGCATGTGCTCTATACGTTTCTGTTTACTGCAAACGAACATGTATTTCATTGAAAATCACTTATCTATGTGGAATTCACGTAAAAAAATACGAGTGTGTTCCTGACAGATATCTAGAGCGCTATCTCATATTTGTCACTCTTCGTTGTCCTTGATCTGCCCCGGTTCCCACACAAAGCAGCGGGCGAGCTTTTACCTTGCTCCCCGGTAACATTATTCCGAGGTCAAATACTTTTTTCAATTATTTTTTTTCGAATGTGTGACATATTCTCCTGTTAGAAAAAATTGAGAGATTCTAATCATGCATTGAAGATCAGAATTCAAGCATTAATTAGAATCACATGCGGAAAACATGACGTGAAATAAATCTCACCCCCAGCCACTGTTCGAGTCTGCGTACAATGGAAATCCACAAAGATTTATGACACTCTGACAACAATTATGAGTGTACTCTACCAATCTAATCCCCTCGCGTACTAATGGTGTATTTTTCAAAGAGAGGGTTTGGTTTAGACCTTGATCAATCGTCTTTATAAACTACCTTGCATCAAGGCGGTTACCAATGGGCGGTTGTCAACGAAAAGGTATGAACGTGGAAAATCGTATGGTGGAGTAACGACCGCTCAAGAGAGAAAAAGTGGATCGATGGAAATTACAGGTTTTGATTTTAAAAAAAAACCACATCCCTGAATGTGGGATCACATTATAAATAACATCTCCTTCATCCCTAATTTGGAAATTTCTTCTAATCAATTTTTTGATTGGAAGGTTCTTTTATTTATATTTAGTTAAGTTTACATGTTGGTGATCCTATATATGTAACTCACCAATCAAATGAATAGTTGGAGAAAATTTCTTCCAACTAGGATTTAAGGAAAATATTACCCTTTTACATGAAGGCTGCACACCTTTCGAAATGCTTGATTTGAGCTAGAATTAATTGCACCACCCATGGCTAGAGACAAGAATCAAGGCTCGAGGCGCCAATGTGATGAACTCATCACGTGGAAGTGATCTAGTAGAATGGAGTAATAATCTTCCATTCGGTTCATGTGAGCTCAACCAACATGAGTTAGCAGTTCATGTAGATCTTTCCATGCAAGATTTCCTAGTATCAGGACCACATAAGAAAATAAATATAATGATTTTAACAATACTTGCTATGTCGCCATCCCTTGACCCATCCAACCCAAAAGTCGTTGGATGTAACATGTGTACTGTAACAACCTGATTCAACGAGGGTGAGGAGTGGCCACCAAGGCTAGAGAACTTGAATAAGGAGCGACTCTTGCCATGCTTCTAAGATGGCAAATGAGGCAGGAATGAACCGAAGTATACACCGAATATGGGGAGAACGATTCTGGGATATATGTATGTGAAATCTATAATTAACTCACAAAGACACTTTTTGACATAACAGTAGTGCTAAGTTTTGGAACTCCAAAATTAAGCATGCTTAGATGAGAGTACTACCAAGATGAGTAACCTCTTGGGAAAGTACCCACATGTACAACAAATGACAAAACCTTGAAATTTAACATGAGATAAGTCAAAGCGGGTAATACGTTAGTGAATTAATCCAAGGATGTCGCATGTACATTCACTCACGACCAAATTAAAATACCTCAATGAGTTAATCCAAGGATATCAAATGTCCATTAACACAGTCCGTATTCAAGACTAGCTCGCTCAACCAAGAAGATCAGTCCTGCATTCAAGCTCAATGAGCCTCTCATCGATAAGACTAATATTGATAAGCCCTCATCGGCAAGTCCCGCATTCAAGCTTGACAAGCCTCTAATCGATAAGCTCTCATCGACAAGTCCCTCACCAGCAGGAGTCTTATCTTTGATTTTGTCATATAAACTTTGTCATTTCGCTTGCATTGGAAGCTTGCAATAAGACACTTTGGGACAGCCACAAGCATTGGAAATATTGTACTTTTAATAGCTCCTAGTTTCTAAATGCTTCTAGTTTCTAAGTGATTTAATAACTTATAGTTTCTAGATTTGACTATAGTCTTCTTTTTTTTGCTATAAAAGGCCATCAAGTTTCTGTAGAGAAGAGACTGAATTTGATTAATGAAATTTGTTTAGTGTAATTCCTATGAATCTCGAAGAGATCATAGCCCTTGAAAACGTATAAGAGTTTTCACTCCGTCCTTGAAGAGTCGAAGCCTTTAAAGTCTGCATCTTTAAAAGAGTTGGAGCCATTAATTTTAGAAGAATTGGTGCCATTTCAACTTCCTTGGAGGCCAAGAAGAGCAACCATTAAGTTCCCATTCTCGTTCGTCCACTTCCTCCCCAATTTTGATCTTCCTAAAGTACATATGAGAAAACTCAAAACAAAAAAGTTGTAGATTCGAGAATCTTTGTACTTTCGACTTTAGAATCAGGTCATTCCGACCTAAATCGAGAAAGTTACGACCATTTTCCCGAGCAAGCGCATAATTGAAATTTCTGCTAGTGTTGTGATGGAGTTTCCGCATGCGTAAGTCACTCTCCCTGTCCTATTGTTTGCGTAGTCGAGTTTGGGCTACATCATACATTCACTCACAACCAAATTAAAAGCTAGTCCTAAAGTAAGTTACTAGTTGGCAACTAGATTGAATATTCACTAAGAGTTGATGTTGGATGCATCCGGTGTATGTGCATGCAATGCATCTCAATCATCAAATAAGGTGGTCTCTTCGTTAAATCACGAAATTTAGAGGTCGAAACGAACCACATCGTGCATTCTGAAATTGTTCTTCTTATTAGTAGGCCATGCATAGACCACAAGCTGTGCACTGCAGCTCATAGGATCATTACAGATGACAACAGTGTCTGATTTGGAGATGAATAACATGAGAAATACAAAGTCTTATAAAATTGATTTAGGAGCCGATGCAACAGACCGTCGTCGGAAGCTTGAACATGACCAGAATCGTTCGAACACGGACCCATCAGTAGTCCAGCCCGTCATCAGGAGCTCATAAGGTTTCAACAGACATCTATCACTCACTACCATTGCCAATTTCTTTTGTTTTTCCATAGTAATGCAATTATTGAAGTTGGAAAGATCAAATACGCCTACAGAAGAGTTTTTTGGCAATAACCTTCCATTTTATCACTTGGCTTCACAAGGTAGAGATGAGCTCCACAAGAGTCTTAAAATCAGCTTCAGCTCGCCCTTCTGGTCCAACAGCCACCAGCAGTCTCTGCCTAAACTCACCAACCTTCTTCCTCATCTCCTTCCCTTCCTCACTCCTCAGCACCACCTCCAATGCCTTGACCATCCCACTCTTCGTTATGACCCGTTTCTCCACTCCAATTCCGATCCCCCACACTTCCTCCACCGCCCTTGCGGTCATCATCTGGTCCACGGCCACGGGCCGACATATCATTGGGACTCCCCCCGCCACGCTCTCGAACACCGAGTTGTAACCGCATTGCATCACGAAGGCCCCGCAAGCCGGGTGGCCAAGCACCTCCCTCTGAGGGGCCCACGGCACGATCCTCCCGTGCGTGCTCGTCCGCTCCTCGAACCCTCCAGGGAGGCACTGGGACTTCAGCTGGTCGTTTAGAGACCACAGGAACGGGGTCCGAGTGGACTCTAGGGCTCCAGCGAGGGCCGTTATCTCGTCAGGCGTCGGGTTCGTCAAGGTTCCAGATCCGAAGGAGATGTACACCACCGTTTGCGGGCCTTGTGAGTCTAGCCAGGTCAAGCAGCCGGTCTTGTCTGAGGCAGGGGGGCTCGGCGTCAAACAGCCCAAATGGAGCAAGATGCTGAACTTGGACTTAAGGTCAGCCGTGAGGGGCTCGGGATCAAACTCCGCGTAGGAGATAATGGCAACGGCGGCAGCACGTTGGAGCACATTCCCCACCTCACGGAACATACGGGAAATCATTGACATGTCCGGGGCCTTCACTAGTTCCTCAGGCAAATCCACCATGCGCATGACAGACAGTCCCGGGATCGTGTCCAGTGTCTTTTCTTCGTCGGCGGCGTTTTGCCTCAGCTGGAGGATGAGGCCAGCGTGGACGTGCATGGATAGAGAGTATGGAGCCGCAGTCCAGAACGCGACCCAAGGGACGTGCAATTTCTCCGCCATTTCGCATGCGACCAATGATACCAAACCATCGGCCAGCAAGAGACTTACTTTGCTTCCCGCGTCTCGCACTGCGATGTCGACACTGGCCAGAAAATTCACAGGTGCTGCTCTAAGGAACAGCTCAGCTTCCACTCGTGGGTCGTCCGCTGCCTCGTGATATCCAGCCGGCAACCCGTCGCCGACGTCGTAGACTCTGAGGTTCGACGGCATCGAAGCAGCTCTCGACGGAGGGGGGAAGACGGAGTCGTTGGACTTGGCCGTGCTTAGGAAAGAGAAGCGGACATTCGGGGCGGTCGTGGCGAGCTTACAGACCAGTTTGGCGAGAGTCCTGGGGTGGCTGCTTAACGGGAAATTGCAGACCGCGACGTGTTTCTCCGACGGCATGATTGTTGGATTCTGGTTTGTGTGTTTTTTTATGAAGAACTTGGAAGTGGAGAGAAAGAGTGTGGTAGTGGAAGCGACAGAAAGAGAGATTGCTTCAGAAACCTACTTCTTGCTTTATCATTTATTTATAGAGAAAAGTTTTAGTGTGTCCTGGGAAATGTTGCGCAGGAGAATTTAAATGAAGTTATGTACAATAATTTGCATATTATTCATTATTACATTTTAATATATGGTGTTAGAGGATCCTCCGTGCTCTAATTTGTGCTCCCATCGTTGAAAAAATAAGTACTCTCAAGATGGTCAGGCCAGACTTTGCAGCTAAGATCGCCTAAATTGACTGAACGCCTTGCTTCCGTTCAACCATCGATCATCTCCAGCAATCATTCAGGCCGTTAAAATGTCCAAAATCCAAAAGCATAAATCAAAAGATAAATGGAGATCACATAAATATGAAGAATATTTAAAATGCGTTGTTAAGCAATATACTACGATACTTCAATACGGGCAATTGAAGTTTACTGTAGTATGATTGTCTCAGCTACACCAAGGCAAAAATCAGGGGAACAACAAAAGAAAAAGGTCACTACATAATGCCTGCTGCAACATCAGAGGACCTACTCACCGAGAAAAGGCAGGCCGCGGACCTCGTACAACCACGCACTGGTTATCACCACCACATGTTTTCGTGGTGTTATGAGCAGAGGGTTAAAGACGGGTTACCCGGTTAGGTACCGACGTCAATTCGACATTTACTATGGCGCCGATGTTTGGTTGGTATTTCGTAAAGGTATCTTGATGACCGGTCACCTTCTGTTCTGGGCTGTGGTGATTCCCGACTCCTAGGTCATCAAAATAGCAGGAAACGTATCAAAAAATTTCTCAACATATTACATTAATACTAATTTAATTTTAAATCTTTCAAGTAAATCAATTTAGCCCAACACATTTTTACATCGGTACCATTTAATCCATCTGACAAATGTAGGCTAGAAATTACTGATATAGATGCCATCCGTCTTACGTGGCATGACTAGCGCTGGTGTTGACATTTTAAAAATTTTAAATTTTTTTTGAATTTTTTTTGAATTTTTTTTGAATTTTTTTTTCTTTTCCCTTTTCTTCTTTTTTAATCTTTCCTTCTTTTCTTTTTTCTTTTCTTTCCTTCATTTTTTTATTAATTATTTTTGAATTTTTTTAAATCCTCGTCACCAGCCTCCATGATGGGTGGCTGGCCGCCCAACCAACATAAGTTATCGGTTCATGTAGATCTTTAAATGCGAGACTTCCTAGTATCAGGACCACCTAAGAAGACAAATATAATGATTTTAACAATACTTGCTATGTCGCCATCCCTTGACCTATCTAACCCAAAAGTCATTGGATGTGACATGTGTATTGTAACTACCGATTCAACGAGGGCGGAGAGTGTTGCCGAGGCTAGAGAGCCTGGACAATAGCGGCTCATGCCAAGCTTCTACGATGGCAAAGGAGCCAAGAATAAACCAAACTGTACACCGAATAATGGGAGAGCGATTTTGGGATATATATGTGAAATATGGAATCAACTTATGAAGACACTTTTTGACGTAATGACAATACTTAGCTTTGGAATTCCAAAATTAAGCGTGCTCAGATGGGAGCACTACTAGGATAGGTGACCTCCTAAGAAAGTGACCTCTTGTACACCAAAGGACAAAACAGTGAGACTCTGTATAGGACAAGACAAAGTGGACAATACCTAAGTAAATAAATCCAAGAATGTCGAATGTAGATTCACTCGCAACCAAATTGAAATACCTTAGTGGATGAATATAGGGATGTCACATGTGCATTCACTCACAACCAAATTAAAAGCGAGTCCTAAAGTAAGTTAATGGTAAACACTAAGAGTAGTAATTGGATGCATTCGGTGTATGTGCGTGCAATGCATCTCAATCGTCAAAAAGATGGTCTCTTTGTTAAATCACGACGTTTAGGGTGTGTTTGTTTGAGGGAAAATGTTTTCTGGACTTTCACCCATTTGGTTTATCGAAAATGACTAATCAACTGACCTAAATCTAAAGATGTGAAAACACTTTTCTAGAATTGCTCTTATCGAATTTTTTAATTTTAATTTTAATTTTATTTTTTTTCTTTCTTTTTTCCTTCTTTTTCTTTTTATTTCTCCCTCGGCCGATCGCCGGGCCTCGGCGATGGCAGTGACCAGCCACAAGCACAGGCTGATAAGGCCTCGCCAGGGCCTTATCCTAGCGAGATTGAGCTCGAGATCGGCCGAGCTTAGGCGGACGGAGTCAACGCAAAGGGAGGCAAGGTCGTCAGAGATGTGGCAGTTGTGGTGGTGGAGAGGAGGAAGCAGTGGTGGCTGAGGTGGAGTGCGGGTAGCAGGGAAAGGGGAATAAATTAAAGATAAAATAAAATAAAATAATTATTTATTTATTTAAAATCGATTTTTTGCTTGAGATAAAGTTATAAGATTGAAATCATTTTTAAAATGACATCCAAAAACCAGAAAACGTTTTTTAGTCTTATATCTGCAAACAAAGGAAAAGTATCTATTTTCCTGAAAAATAATTTTCCGGAAAGCATTTTATTTTTCACCAAATAAGTGCATCTTAAAGGTCGAAACGGACCTCACCATGCATTATGAAATCCTTTTCCTTATTAGTATAGTAGGCCATGCATAAACCACAAGCTATGCACTGTAGCTCATAGGGTCATTACACATGACATAGGTCTGATTTGGAGATGAATAACAGGAGAAATACAAAGTCTTACTTAAATAATTGATTTTGGAGCGGATGTAACAGACCGTCGTCGGAAGCTTGAACAAGACTAGATCGTTCGAAAACGGACCCATCAGAAGTCCATCCCGTCATCAGGAGCTCATAAGGTTTCAACAGACATCTATCATTCACTACCATTGCCAATTTCTTTTGTATTTCCATAGTAATGCAAATTTATTGAAGGCGGAGCATTTTAGTATAATCTTCCATCTTATCACTTAGCTTCACAAGGTAGAGATGAGCTCCACAAGAGTCTTGAAATCAGCTTCAGCTCGCCCTTCTGGCCCAGCAGCCACCAGCAGTCTCTTCCTAAACTCACCAACCTTCTTCCTCATCTCCTTCCCTTCCTCACTCCTCAGCACCACCTCCAGCGCCTTGACCATCCCACTCTTCGTTACGACCCGTCCCTCCACTCCAATTCCGATCCCCCACACTTCCTCCACCGACCTCGTGGTCAGCATCTGGTCCGCCGCCACGGGCCGGCATATCATCGGGACACCCCCCGCAATGCTCTCGAAGACCGAGTTGTGACCGCATTGCATCACGAAGGCCCCGCAGGCCGGGTGGCTGAGCACCTCCCTCTGAGGGGCCCATGGCACGATTCTCCCGTGTGCGCTCGTCCGCTCCTCGAATCCTACAGGGAGGCACCGGGCCTTCAGCTGGTCGTTTAGAGACCACAGGAACGGGGTCCGAGTGGACTCTAGGGCTTCGGCGAGGGCCGTTATCTCGTCAGGCGTCAGGTTCGTCAAGGTTCCGGACCCGAAGGATATGTACACCACCGTTTGCGGGCCTAGCGAGTCTAGCCAGGTCAAGCAGCCGGTCTTGTCTAAGGCAGGGGTGCTTGGCCTCAAACCCAAGCAGAGCAAAATGTTGAACTGGGACTTACGGCCGGCTGTGAGGGGCTCGGGATACATCTCCGCAAAGGAGTTCATGACGACAGCCGCCGCACGTGGGATCACATTCCCCAGCTCCCGAAACATGCGGGAAATCATTGACATGTCCTGGGCCTTCACTAGTTCATCAGGCAAATCCGTCATGCGCATGACGGACCGTCCTGGGATCATGTCCAGGGTTTTTTCTTCGTTGGCGGCGTTTTGCCTCAGCTGGAGGATGAGGTCAGCGTGGACGTGCACAGATAGAGCGTACGGAGCCCCAGTCCAGAACGCGACCCACGGGAACGTGCATTTTCTCCGCCAATTCGCATGCAACCAATGATACCAAACCGTCACTCAGCAAGAGACTTACTTTGCTTCCCGCGTCTCCCTCTGCAATTTCGACACCGGCTAGAAAATTCACAGGCGCTGCTCTAAGGAACAGATCGGCTTCCACTCGTGGGTTGCTGGCCACCTTGTCGTAGCCAGCTGGCAACCCGTCGCCGACATCGTAGACTCCGAGGTTTGACGGCAATAAAGCGGCTCTTGATGGAGGAGGGAAGACGGAATCGTTGGACTTGGCCGTGCTTAGGAAAGAGAAGCGGACGTTTGGGGCGGTCGCGGCAAGCTTGCAGACCAGTTTGGCGACAGTCCTGGGGTGGCTGCTTAACGGGAAATTGCAGACTGCAACGTGTTTCTCCGACGGCATGATGGTTGGATTTGGTTGTCCGCTTTATGAAGAACTTGGAAGGGGGGCGAGAGAGTGTGGGAGCGACAGGAAGAGAGATTGCTTAAGAAACTTGCCTCTGGCTTTATCATTTATTTATAGAGAAATGTTTTAACAACACGACAAACAAGTGGGCCGAATTGAACATAATAAATCCATTAACCCTTCGATCCATTTTCATGCAATGCAAATCTCATAACTCGTACTTGAGCCGATCCGCCACGCCCAACACATATCCACCAAAATTGAGCTTAGAGTGGTGCGAGATCGAGTGAGAATAAAAGAGAACGAAGAGAGTCATAGAATTAAATTAAGTCTATGTAAGTTAGAAATCTATTTAATATTCATATTATATTTAAATTCATATAAAACTCATTATTTATTGAATATAATTAATCCGTACAATAACTGAACTCATCATATATGGATAAAAATATGAATTTACGACCATTTTAACTAGTCCAATAACAGAGGACGGTCCATATTCCGACCACTGGATTTATGAAAACAGAGTTTTCCGTGATTGACTATTGATTGAGTGTGTCAACTACCCACGATGGCAAATTTTCAGGGAAACAACGGAGGAAAAGGTCACGACGTATTTTCTGCCGTAACATCAGAGTGCCTTATCACTCGTGCACGATACGAATTTGATTTCTACTAGCTTATTTATGAATTTGCCACGGATTTAGCCATGAATTTAAAAAAAAAATGCCCACACACACACGTCTAATTCATTTTTTTTGAAATTCGTGGCTAAATCCAATGCAAATTTGCCACGGATTTAATAAAGTCTCGCGTTATTATCCCGATTATATTTATTTTCGTGAATAAATCCTTGGCTAATTAGCCACGAAAATAAAGTCTCGTCGCATTTTCCCTACTATATTTACTTCCGTGACTAAATTCGTGGCTAATTAGCCACAGATTTAGCCACGAAAATAAACTCTTACTTCACTTTTCCGATTTTTTTTTTTAATTTCGTTGGTAAGTCCGTGGCTTTGTTTAACGACGAACTCTTATATCCGCGGCAAAATTCCTTAATTTTGCTCCCCGCCCTCTCTCAAATTTGCCCGCCCTCACCCCAATTTCTCTCTCTCTCTCTCTCTCTCTTACTCCTCAGATCCCCCCTTCCGCCAAACACCTCTCCGTCGCTCCCTCCTCCCCTCCACCAGCCATGATGGCCACCCTCGCCGCCACCGCCGCCGTCGCCTCCCCCTCCGTCGCCATCCGCCCGTTCCACTCCCACAAGCCCTCCCGCACGCCCGCCGGGATCCGGTGCTCCGTCGCCGAGGGCCCCGCGACCTCCAAGCCGACGGCCGCCGGCGGGGGACTGGTTGATTGCGTGGTGGTCGGGGGCGGGATCAGCGGGCTCTGCATCGCCCGGGCGCTCGCCACGAAGAACCGCGACAGGGCCCCCGACGTGGTCGTCACCGAGGCCAGGGACCGCGTCGGCAGCAACATCACCACCGTCGAGAGGGACGGCTACCTGTGGGAGGAGGGCCTCAATAGTTTCCAGCCATTCCGAGATTTGTACGTTCCCATTCCGAGATTTATACGTTCCGTCGATCCCATTCCAAGATTTTTACGTTTCGTCTACTCTGATTTTGTGACCTTCTTATTGAAGTTCTCGAGTATGTTCGTGTGTCAACTGATAGATACATCGTCGGATTATTGTAATGGTTGTCGTTGCTCTTGTTTCGTTAGAATTGGGTATAGTCTTGATTGAGAAATGGAGATGATGTTTGTGAGTTTATAGGGTAAATGGGTCAGGATAGGGTGCTTTGCAAGTGTTTGATGAATGACCCAGTTCTCCAATTTGAGAATAGACGTGCAATTTTGGACCTTTTTTTATGCTGTTGCGAATAGCAGGGCGAGGCTCGAATCGGCGTGAGTTCTTTTTGGGTGTTCTTCCTTTTTCTTTTTCTGGGGAAAAGGAAGAAAATGGAGAGGACAAAGCAATCGTTGGATAGATGCTCAAGAACACTCAGACTTCACTTGCAGAAGGTAGTGATTCACGTGTTAATTTTTGTGAAGCTTTCGTTGGATACATGCTCATTCTCTTGCTTGTCACTTCAGAACAAGAACGCAATCGCCAGTTGACAAAGCCTGTAACTGCTGAAAAGGTAGGATATAGTTCTATGTATTGCTGATATTCAATAGTTGTGTACTTTTTCTCTCACTGACGATGCAAATTTCTCTTTTATAAGCAATGGCCCTGCTCCAATCATTTAAGTATCACTCAGTGTTTTTATGCATGTTCTTGATCTGAATCCTGTGGTATATTCCTATTGTCGGGAGAAGAGCGAAAGCATCCAGAACAAGCTTGAGTCATTTTCGAAGAAGCAGAAGTTGCCCATAACAAGCGCTTTGGCCATGTCAGATGCTTCGGACCCTTCTACAGATAATGGCTCTCTTCTCTGTTATCTTGCATTCTTAGAATATAACAATGCACAAACTGCTGCTATTGATTATGGTTTTTCTGTGATCTTGTAATTGTCTCTATTAACTTGTGGTTTCAAGTGAAGGATGAGCTTTTGATATTATTCTCGTAAAAAGCAGTGATTGCACCACTAGAAGCTATTTCATTTGGGCAGGGACATTGGAAAAATGAGTTTACCAGGAAGTAAGGGAGGATATTATGACTCATTTACGAGATGATGTATAAGGACACATATAACTGATTCACGTTGACTGAGTTTGGGCGGACTAGAGTTTGGGCATTTTTAACGACAAATACAGCTTCGTTTTACATTTTCAGCGCCTTTTCATGATCTATTGTTCAGTCTAACCACCTTACATTTTTTTTACTTATCAAACTTTAGAGAAAGTAGTAGCACAAGATGCAAACTCAAAAAGAGTGACTAATTGCGTTGTCCCTGCTCATAGGAGGTCATACTCAGCTGTTTATTCTTATTGATTTTACTGATTGAGCTACTTCAGTATGGCTAGTAACGTCAATTTTCTATCAGGTCAAAAGTAAGGGGTGTGCTCCTGCAAAATCCTGAAGATGTATAGCTAGACGTGGGAAGTTATCCTTCAAGATGGTTTACTTTGTTCTGTAAGTACAACATTAGGTGTTGGAATCAGGAGCAAGATGTTACACCCAACCCTTACGATAAACGCTTAGCTTTTTATTTTTATTTTTGAAGTTATAATTTCAAGTCTGTCCATGTTTGTGAAATCTAATTGAGCTGGTACATATTCTTGCCGAGAAGGTCTTGCAATTTATGGCGTATGAGTTTCTGCTAACTGGAAGAGGGAAGTCACCATTTACTTAAGTTTTTTATTTGCAATATGTAACGTATTGATGAATTACATTGGGAGAGTCTATGCATCTTATTTATTAAATGCTTGCTAAATTTCCATGTTGTTGGTCATGCATGCTGATCACACATGATAATGCAACAGTACCCAGCACTTGTAAATGGTGGCAAGCAAATAGATATTACATGATAAACTATTCAAGCGATTATGACCACACTATTTGGATGCTTGGATTATCCTGTCTAATATGCCTTACATGGAAAAATCACGCTATTTGGATGCTTCAAGTAGTTTCTGTTAATGCATGATGTTGTCCACACCAATAAATTGATTCACTAGGTCGCTTTTATATAGTTCTGGATTTTGTAGTGAAGGAGACTGATCAATGCTTATATATGAAATTTTTTTTTAGTTCACTATAAATAATATGCAAGTTCTGTTTGTCTTTGTTATGGTTCAATCGTAACATAGCTCATACGCTTATGAGTGGCAGGTTGCAGGATGTAGTGCACAGTGAGAGGCGTCTATATCTAGTTTTTGAGTACTTGGACTTGGATTTGAAAAAGCACATGGATTCATGTCAAGAATTTTCTAAGGACATCCGCACGATAAAAGTGAGTGAGCTCTCTTGCCCTCGTGGAGGTTTATGCTTTGTGTAATTTTCACAATGGTGTCATAAGCTTATTTGAGCTTTAATTTACAGAACAATATTGCAGTAACTTATCTTGGTTCTTTTTGTTTGGGTGTGCTATCTTCTGGATGGCAGAATAAATCTTAATTCTGCAATGACCAAAACGTCGAGTCCTGTTTGCGCACTTTTCCCCATTAAATGGCTAATGCATTAGACTTATTCACAATGGACTACACCCTGCGTTTGCAAAGATGGGTTAAAAATATCTTCATGGATGTTTGATTGCATTCCTTGATAGGCGAGTGATCTTTACACTGTTGACCTTATTGTATGTTTTGCCATCAGTGAACCTATAAAAACTGGTAATGGACCATCCTCTACTGAAAATTGTAGATGAGGGTCGAGATCATGTCTCCTTTGGTGCCTTGAACCAATGTAATGAAATGTACGAAGTGATATTAAATTGCCAATCCAGTATTCTTATCACTGATGCAATTGCTGGATTCCAGAAAATGCTCTGCAAGAACTTCACGATCTTATTACCTCGAAGAGATCCTGAGCATGGCAAAATACCCTTGAGAGGATTATGTTCAAGTACATTGAGCTATGTGTTGATATGCGGAGGGGGAGATTTGCCAAGGATGTTCAAGTACATTGAGCTATATGTTCAAGTACATGGAAAATTTAGATGAATGTATTTCATTTTCATATTATTATAATATTTTGTTGTTATTAAGTGCTTAATCAATGTTAAATACAAATTCTAGAAATTAATTTTGCTTTAAATTACATTTAAAATCGAATAAAAAAAATGAAATACATTCATTTTGGTGGGTAATTTAAATTACCCACGAATTTTGCCACGAATAAGTTCGTTGCAAAAAATTGACAAAAAAAAATTTGATGGCAAATTCGTCACGAATTTTGCCACGAAATGTGTTCGTCGCAAATTAGCGATAAATGTTGCCACGAATAATTAGCAGTGATTTTTGCCACGAAAATATTTTGTCGCAATTTTGCGACCAACAAAAAAAAATTTGAAAAAAATAGCGACGGATTTTGCCACGAATGCAGTTCGTGGCAAATTAGCGACGAATTTTGCTATGAATACACTTTGTGGCAAATTAGCGACGAATTTTTTTACGAATACAGTTCGTGGCAAATTAGTCACGAATAATTAGCGACGAATTTTGTTTTGTGGCAAATTAGCCACGAATAATTAGCGACGAATTTTGTTTTGTGGCAAATTAGCCACGAATAATTAGCGACGAATTTTGCGATGAATTTTTTTTTGTCGCAAATTAGCGACGAAAATTGAAATTTTCCGTCGCAAAATTTTGCGACGGCCTATTAGCGATGAATTTTTTTCCGTCGCTAATTTCGTCGCAAATTCGTTTAGCGACGAATTTTGCCAAATTTTTCATGGCAAAATTCATCGCTAAAATCAACTTTTTTTGTAGTGAGGAAGTTCATGAGATCTTGGAGGTACCCAGCAAGGTGAGCATTTTATACAGTCTTGGATCATTGAGATATTGAAAAAGACTAATGAATGGCAGTTCGTAAGTTAATAGAAATGAGCAACTTGAATATACTCACGGATTGCTGATAGAAGTGATTGCTTATTTCAACTCCGAAGCATTTGTTTATAACGTATTTTTGTGATCTGGATAAGACCCAAATATTTTTTCACTTGATCTGCATGTACAAAAATTTGACAGCTAGTCACATATTTGGAAATTCATAAGATTATTTGAGAAAGAATCCAATCTATTATCAATCCTTTGGTGACGAGGATTATGTACTAATATAAACGACTCTATTTGTGGAAGCAACAAGATTGTTGGAAGATTTGATTATATAGGCGACAGATCTCCGGTAATTTGATTGCTTATTTTCAACAGATAAATTGATCATCTTGAAAATTATCTAATAGCTAGTTTGGAGATTGAAAACTATATAATAAGATCAACCTACACTGAAGATTGATGGTGTGATCTACCAAGCTTCGGGTAGAAACAGAAGTAGGTTACTCTAAAAGATTATTAATGAAATCTAGCCTGTTGGTGCATGGTTGTTAGTCTAAACCAGTAGGCATAAGCTTGATCGAAGTCGACTCGCTATAAATTTGCGCGTTTTTATCTCTCTCTCTCTCTCTATATTTCTCTCTGTGACTCTATGATAGAAGCAACGCAAATTTATTGGGTGGGCAATAACCAAGAAGCAAAGGCAACAGCCAAGTACACCACCAGGCACCACTCATGGATTCAACATCATCGGCAGGTCCATCTAAGAGGTAGGTGTCATGGTGGGGGTGGGGTGGTTTGGTAGCGCTAAGCGGCGGTGCAGACGAGTCCACGTCCACTATTGTCCTGTCCGCACATCTGTCGTATTTCTCATACTGGAGGAGCAATTTTTATTGCATTATTATTAACCAAGTGCTATAATAGGAACGAGTACTTAAGGCGCGATTTAAAAGGTGCGAAGTAAATTTCAAGTTCAGTTATATCTATCCAAGTACTATTAATTGGACATGCTATCCGTCGATCAGTTGTTATACTTTCGAAAGAGGGTATCTTACAAATAGAACACACCGGAGTTAACTCTGACCATTTTTCAATCAAAGTTACCATCACATGCTGGTCATGTGTTTTTATAATCTGTTGCTTGGAATTTGAAGTACTTTTATGCCGGTATAATGCAGCATGTGCTCTATATGTTTTAGTTTACTGCAAACGAACATGTATTTTTCTGTTAATTGAAAAAACAGGCAAAAGAACATGTATTTTATTGAAAATCACTTATCTTTGTGCAATTCACGTAAAAAATACGAGTGTTTTCGTAACAGATATCTAGAGCACTATCTCATATCTGTCACTCTTCATTGTCCTTGCTCTTGCCTGGTTCCCACGCAAAGCAGCGGGCGAGCTTTTACCTTGTTCCCCGGTAACATCATTCCAAGGTCAAATACTTTTTTCAGTTATTTTTTTTCGAATGTGTGCCATATTATCCCGTTAGACAAAATTGAGACAAAATTAAGAAATTCTAATTATGCATTGAAGAGCATAATTCAAGCATCAATTAGAATCACATGCGGAAAACGGGATGTAAAATAAATCTGACCTCTAGCCATTGTTTGAGTTTGCGTACAACGGAAATCCGTGAAGATTCGACGATACTTTGACACTAATTATGGGTGTACTTTACTAATCCAATCCCCTCGTGCATTGATGGTGTGTTTTCGAAAGAAAGGGTTTGGTTTAAACCTTGTCATGCCCATGAAAAAATTATCGATCATCTTTATCAACTGCCTTCCATCAAGGCGGTTACCAATAGGCAGTTGTCATTGAAAAGTTAAGAACGTGGAAAACCGTATGCTGGAATAATCGTCGCTCGAGAGAAAAAGTGGATCAATGGAAGTTACGGGTTTTAATTTAAAAAAAAAAAATCCACATTCCTAAATAGGGGATCACATTATAAATAAGATCTCCTTCATCCCTAATTTGGAAATTTCTTCTAATCAATTTTTTGATTGAAAGATTCTTTTATTTATATTTAGTTAAGCTTACATCTTGGTGATCCTATATATGTAAATCATCAATCAAATGAATAGTTGGAGAAAATTTCTTCCAACTAGGATTTGAGGAAATTAAATATTACCCTTTAACTTGAAGGTTGCACACCTTTTCGAAATGCTTGATTTGAGCTAGAATTAATTGCACCACCCATGGCTAGAGACAAGAATCAAGGCTCGAGGGGCCAATTTGATGACCTAATCACGTGGAAGTGATCTAGTAGAATCGAGCAATAATTTTCCATTCGGTTCGAGTGAGCTCAACCAACATGAGTTATCAGTTCATGTGGATCTTTCCATGCAAAACTTCCAAGTATCAGGACCATCTAAGAAAACAAATATAATGATTTTAACAATACTTGCTATGTCACCATGCCTTGACCCATCCAACCCAAAAGTCGTTGGATGTGACATGTGTACTGTGTTGACCCGATTCAATGGGGGTGAGGAGTGGCCACCGAGGCTAGAGAACTTGAACAAGGAGCGACTCTTCCCATGCTTCTAAGATGGCGAATGGGGCAGGAATGAACCGAATTGTACACCAAATAAAGGGAGAACAATTCTAGGATATATGTATGTAAAATCTGTAATTAACTTAGAGAGACACTTTTTGACATAACAGTAATGCTTAGCTTTGGAACTCCAAAATTAAGCATGCTTAGATGAAAGTACTACCAGGATGAGTAATCTCTTAGGAAAGAACCCACATGTACACCAAATGACAAAATCTTGAGGTTTAGTATGGGATAGGTCAAAGCATATAATACCTTAGTGAATTAATCCAAGGATGTCGCATGTACATTTGCTCACAACCAAATTAAAATACCTTAGTGAGTTAATCCAAGGATGTCAAATGTACATTAATACAACCCATATTCAAGAACAGCTCACTCAACCAAAAAGATCGATCCTGCATTCAAGCTCAATGAGCCACTCGTCGATAAAACTAATATCGATAAGCCCTCATCGGCAAGTCCCGCATTCAAGCTTGACAAGCCTCTCATCGATAAGCTCTCATCGGCAAGTCCCTCACCAGCAGACTTATCATCTTTGATTTTGTCATAAAAACTTTGTCATTTCCCTTGCATTGGAAGCTTGCAATAAGACACTTTGGGACAGCCACAAGCATTGGAAATATTGTACTTTTAATAGCTCCTAGTTTCTAAATGCTTCTAGTTTCTATGTGATTTAATAACTTGTAGTTTCTAGATTTGACTTTAGTCTTCTTCTTTTTTGCTATAAAAGGCCATCAAGTTTCTGTAGAGAAGAGACCGAATTTGATTAATGAAATTTTATAGTGTAATTCCTTTGAAATTCGAAGAGTTCATAGCCCTTGAAAATGTAGAAGAGTTTTCACTCTGCCCTTGAAGAGTCAGAGCCTTTAAAGCCTGCATCTTTGAAGAGTTGGAGCCATCAATCTAGAAGAATTGATGCCATTTCAACTTCCTTGGAGGCCTAGAAGAGCAACCATTAAGTTCCCATCCTTTTCGTCATTCTTTCCATTCTCGTTCGTCCACTTCCTCCCCAATTTTGACCTTCCTAAAGTACTCATAAGAGAAAATTCAAAACAAAAAAGTTGTAGATCCGAAAATCTTTGCACTTTTAACTTTGGAATTAGGTCATTCCGACCTAAATTGAGAAAGTTACGACCATTTTCCCGAGCTAGCGCATAATTGAAATTTCTGCTAGCGTTGTGACGGAGTTTCTGTGTGCGTAAACCACTCTGCCGGTCCTATTGTTTGCGTTGTCGAGTTTGGGCTACATCATACATTCACTCACAACCAAATTAAAAGCTAGTCCTAAAGTAAGTAACTGGTCAGCGACTAGATTGAATATTCACTAAGAGTAGCTGTTGGATGCATCCAGTGTATGTGCGTGCAATGCATCTCGATCGTCAAATAAGGTGGTCTCTTTGTTAAATCATGAATTTTAGAGGTCGAAACGAACTACATCGTGCATTCGGAAATTGTTCTCCTTATTAGTAGGCCATGCATAGACCACAAGCTGTGCACCGCAGCTCACAGGATCATTACAGAAGACAACAGTGTCTGATTTGGAGATAAATAACATGAGAAATAAAAAGTCTTACTTATAAAATTGATTTAGGAGCCGATGTAACAGACCGTCGTCGGAAGCTTGAACATGACCAGAATCGTTCGGACACGGACCCATCAGTAGTCCAGCCCGTCATCAGGAGCTCATCAGGTTTCAACAGACATCTATCACTCACTACCATTGCCAATTTCTTTTGTTTTTCCATAGTAATGCAATTATTGAAGTTGGAAAGATCAAATACGCCTACAGAAGAGCTTTTTCGCAATAATCTCCCATTTTATCACTTGGCTTCACAAGGTAGAGATGAGCTCCACAAGAGTCTTGAAATCAGCTTCAGCTCGCCCTTCTGGCCCCGCAGCCACCAGCAGTCTCTTCCTAAACTCACCAACCTTCTTCCTCATCTCCTTCCCTTCCTCACTCCTCAGCACCACCTCCAGCGCCTTGACCATCCCACCCTTCTTTACGACCCGTCCCTCCACTCCAATTCCGATCCCCCACACTTCCTCCACCGACCTCGCAGTCAGCATCTGGTCCGCCGCCACGGGCCGGCATATCATCGGGACACCCCCCGCAATGCTCTCGAAGACCGAGTTGTGACCGCATTGCATCACGAAGGCCCCGCAGGCCGGGTGGCTGAGCACCTCCCTCTGAGGGGCCCATGGCACGATTCTCCCGTGTGCGCTCGTCCGCTCCTCGAATCCTACAGGGAGGCACCGGGCCTTCAGCTGGTCGTTTAGAGACCACAGGAACGGGGTCCGAGTGGATTCTAGGGCTTCGGCGAGGGCCGTTATCTCGTCAGGCGTCAGGTTCGTCAAGGCTCCGGACCCGAAGGATATGTACACCACCGTTTGCGGGCCTAGCGAGTCTAGCCAGGTCAAGCAGCCGGTCTTGTCTAAGGCAGGGGTGCTTGGCCTCAAACCCAAGTAGAGCAAAATGTTGAACTTGGACTTAAGGCCGGCTGTGAGGGGCTCGGGATACATCTCCGCAAAGGAGTTTGTTCGTAAAATTCTGCACGTGTCAATGAACGTGTTGAACAAGTAATACAATGACGAGAAGAGTATCGTCCCACATAGATTGATGATAATAAATCAATTAAATATTAAAAATAGATTAATTCTAAAATTTATCTAACGGATCAAAATATAATTGAGAACAAATAAAAATTGACGATTTTTAAAAACGAAATTTTATAAACTAAAGGCAGATAATCAATCAGGTAAAACATGTTAGAGCATCCGATTTCACCATAACCACTAGATATCAATTTCAGATCTTATGCATACAAGAACAATATCAAACATGTGATAGTAGAATTTCCTAATCTATTTACTATCCTATTTCTAGGTATAACAAACTTACTCAGTTTATCAATTCACTATATTTCTATGTGAATTTAAATAAACATAAGTGCATTAAAATCTGTGAATATTCCCGGTTTACAATGAATCTTTTGGACCACCTTATCACCGAAAGCTACACAAATAACATGGTATATTTCTATCCACATTTAATTCATGATTATATATTATAAGGAGCAATTGCATATTATCACTTCTCAGTCTCGAACATGCACATCAGATCATTCAAGTGGTGGCCAATCACCTAAACGCATTAAGCACAATAATATATAACTCACATGAATGAAATTACTTGCAAAGCATAAAAAAAAACATGAAATTCATATCATCATGGTTAGGCTAT
The DNA here is from genome assembly GCA_031216405.1 of Syzygium malaccense. Lineage (NCBI taxonomy): Eukaryota > Viridiplantae > Streptophyta > Magnoliopsida > Myrtales > Myrtaceae > Syzygium > Syzygium malaccense. The sequence goes on from CM062255.1 coordinate 7,425,189, forward strand.
ATCGTAGCTCTAACAAAGAAAATTCGAATATAATAGAAGAAGAAACGAAAATAGAAATTAAATCAAATATCTTGAATCAAAGAACAAGAATTCTGTCACCACTTTTGTCTTCTCTTCAAAATACTTGAAAAACTCTCAGAACACTGAAAACAAAAACGATCTCTCTCCCCCCAAAACTCAATGTTCTCTCAAGTTATCTTATTTATATAATAACATCCAAGACTCCTCTCACAAGGTAATTATTTTTTTTTTCACATAAAATTAGGGAATAAATTGCAGAATTCCCAATGTGATATCCACCTTCTAACTCTTCTCTGGGTCGCATATTCATTTCCTTCTTTTTGCCATATTTTCCTTATTTTCTCCATATCTCAATATTCTGCATAAATCAGGAAATATTAAGTAAATAAAAGGAAATCCAAATATATTCTAACAAATATTACATTATTTATTGCCTAAAGTAGATAAAATAACTCTATTTTTATAGAGTTATCAGAGATCGTGACGACAGCCGCCGCACGTGGGATCACATTCCCCAGCTCCCGAAACATGCGGGAAATCATTGAGATGTCCTGGGTCTTCACTAGTTCATCAGGCAAATCCGTCATGCGCATGACGGACAGTCCTGGGATCATGTCCAGGGTTTTTTCTTCGTTGGCGGCGTTTTGCCTCAACTGGAGGATGAGGTCAGCGTGGACGTGCACAGATAGAGCGCACGGAGCCCCAGTCCAGAACGCGACCCACGGGACTTGCATTTTCTCCGCCAATTCGCATGCAACCAATGATACCAAACCGTCACTCAGCAAGAGACTTACTTTGCTTCCCGCGTCTCCCTCTGCAATTTCGACACCGGCTAGAAAATTCACAGGCGCTGCTCTAAGGAACAGATCGGCTTCCACTCGTGGGTTGCTGGCCACCTTGTCGTAGCCAGCTGGCAACCCGTCGCCGACATCGTAGACTCCGAGGTTTGACGGCAATAAAGCGACTCTTGATGGAGGAGGGAAGACGGAATCGTTGGACTTGGCCGTGCTTAGGAAAGAGAAGCGGACGTTTGGGGCGGTCGCGGCAAGCTTGCAGACCAGTTTGGCGACAGTCCTGGGGTGGCTGCTTAACGGGAAATTGCAGACTGCAACGTGTTTCTCCGACGGCATGATGGTTGGATTTGGTTGTCCGCTTTATGAAGAACTTGGAAGGGGGGCGAGAGAGTGTGGGAGCGACAGGAAGAGAGATTGCTTAAGAAACTTGCCTCTGGCTTTATCATTTATTTATAGAGAAATGTTTTAACAACACGACAAACAAGTGGGCCGAATTGAACATAATAAATCCATTAACCCTTCGATCCATTTTCATGCAATGCAAATCTCATAACTCATACTTGAGCCGATCCGCCACCCCCAACACATATCCACCAAAATTGAGCTTAGAGTGGTGCGAGATCGAGTGAGAATAAAAGAGAACGAAGAGAGTCATAGAATTAAATTAAGTCTATGTAAGTTAGAAATCTATTTAATATTCATATTATATTTAAATTCATATAAAACTCATTATTTATTGAATATAATTAATCCGTACGATAACTCAACTCATCATATATGGATAAAAATATGAATTTACCACCATTTTAACTAGTCCAATAACAGAGGAAGGTCCATATTCCAACCACTGGATTTATGAAAACAGAGTTTTCCGTGACTGACTATTGATTGAGTGTGTCAACTACCCACGATGGCAAATTTTCAGGGAAACAACGGAGGAAAAGGTCACGATGTATTTTCTGCTGTAACATCATAGAGTCTTATCACTCGTGCATGATACCAACAAGGGAGGTGGCGGACCTCGTACAGCCACGAACGAGTTATCACCGCCGCATGATTTTGTAGCGTTATGAGCACATGGTTAAAGACGGGTTACCGGCTAGGTACCCCACATTAATTTGACATTCATTATGGTGCCAATGTTTGGGTGATAATCAATATAAAGATTAATATCACGAAAAATCTTAACTTATATACTTGTAATAAATTTATCCCAAATTAACTGTCATATGTTAGTTTTCGTGAAATTAAATTAATATCACAAATTAATACACATGTAACAAATGGTAGTAAAACCTTAAACTGGTACACCGTCAATTGTTACATGTCATCCAACTCAGCAATTTAATGATAAAATTTAACAAAAACTAACAGATGGTAAATTTGTCATAGGTGTACCGATTTGATATTTTTTGTGGTCGAAAAATTAATTTATAGTAGATTTATCAAAGTGTACCGGTTTGAGGTTTTTCGTAATATTAACCCTTAATAAAATGATCAATTTGTTGAGTAATATATCTTCATGACTGATCACCCCGTCTACTCCAGGTTGTGTTGATTAATTTGTGTTGTTGAAATATGTCAATTTTTGTCTTATTTTATTATAGTAATTAGTTTTTGGTGATAATTGATGTTAAGTTGAAATTAATTTTTGCGTTCTAATGATAATTTGAGATTTTGTGAGGCCATTGCCAATTGTTCTAAAGTTAAATTGTTAGATGAATCTATGATTTATTATTTAAATATTTGAACACTCCCTCTCACTCTTAGTCCTTTTGCCTAGTACTGAGTGTGGAAATATTTATTTGGAGAGACAAATGGGGTTTGGAAAGATTCAAACTTGGGACCTCTAGCTTTAATACCATGTAAGATTCTATGAGATCACTGCCACCCATTATAAAAATTTAAGCCGTTAAATGAAGACATGATTTATTATTTAAATATTATAACATACAGATGTCAATGTTTCTAACGTTGCATATATGTCATATGCTTATAGAGGGAAATTATGGATACATGAAAGTGGTGAAAAACTTTCGTGTCATATATTATTCATAGCACTATTACGACATCAAACAATGAGCATGAGAACATACACTTTTGAGCTAAAATCCTCGGCTTGCGGCTGCACAACACTAGAAAGAGGTTTCCTATCAGGTTCCACAAGCCGGCTAGGTTTGTAATTATCATAGAAGTAAGATCTTTCAACGACGTGGTTTATTTACTCAGCGAGACTTTGGTACGTTTTCATCAAGACACTTGAGCTGCGTGTAAGGAGAATCTTGATGGTGTTGCCTTCGACTTCCTAAACCTCGCTAGAGGGTGTAACTGTTAATTGGCGTTAGGTATTTGACACAGAATCACGATCGTAATCGTGCCACACAGAATAGCGGCATGCGCGTGGAGGGTGAGGATGGCGGTAAGGTAACACGCTGAACTTTTTCGGTGTCTTGCAAGGTTTCATCTGGTTGACATATGGTGGGGGCGGTCGAGTAGTTCGATTTGATTGTAAAAATGGTACGATTTGGCTCGTGATTGATTCGTACATTTTGCTACTCTGGCGACAGAAGTATTCTCTAGTCATCTGTAAACTCAACTATCAACACAGATGCATATTAGGCGGGAACTCCCGAAACCATGAACATTCCGGATGAGAACATTGAGTCTGGTTGATTGCATGGAGAGGACTTGGAATTTGAGGATGTTGGTGTTTTTTAGCTCAAGCAACATGAGATGCTGGCTTCTTCAACGATGATGTCGAAGGCGATTTACATGTAGAAAATAATTCCAAGTCAGAAGAAGAGCTGATGGAGAGGGTAATTTTTTAAATCATCATTACTATTCACAATGAAAAATTACTGATACTTGCTTATTATGAAGCTTTCTTGAACAATCATCATCTTAATGCAATGCGATGGTCATGGCTCCGTCATTTTTTCCCCACTAACGGAGCATTTCTGATCACTCACATTTCATGAAAACTGGGACTACTAACTTCATCGGTTTTCAAGATAGAAATAGAAGGGAAAAGCGAGGGTGACTGTGCCGTGATTTCTCTATCGATGCTGAACCTGGGAACCTTAATAGCCTTTTTGCCCAAAAACATCTGCTAATATTCTGGGTTCATGACTAGGCAGACCATTTGTGATGTAAAACAGCTGGCAAATGCACATATGAAAACTTTCGAGTGTCATAAAAGCAAACGGTCTTACCCGCGCAACGAATGACGAGTCAACTTCAAAAGGTCATATTAAATCGAAGAGGATTGCGAGATCTTCGAAGCTACAAACGGGCTACACTAGTTTGGGCAATGTTTGATCTCCAAATTCACGCATTTTCCTTCATTTCCGGGCCTTCAAAGATTTCAAACATGTTTTGCAGATTTTTAGGATGCGTTTTGAGGACTTTCTCCTTTATCAATATATTTTTCCTTAATTCTCTTATTTGATTTTAACTATTTAATTATTTCCTAAAAGGCGACCATCATCCTATAATTAGGTGCCTAAGGCATTGTAAACGACACTTCATTACTCTAAATGAACATTTCCTTTTAGAATTGTTTTCCAAGTATATCTTCCTCTGCGTCAATTTGGTTGAAGATAGAAAGGGAGCTTTATTTTGTCGGAGAAAATTGCTAATAACTTGTGATCACGTAGAAATAACAGGGTAAGAATTTTACTTCATCATAATTATTTAGGAAAATTTATATTCACCCACCTAAATTTCACTTTTTTCGCATGTACTTTATCATAATTCGACCAATCTTTTGGAGAAATGTTGATGTACCGAACAAATCACCAACTTAATATTGTGTGCAATCCGACTACATAATCTAAGTTTAGATTTGCAAAAGCTAAATTAATTAATTACACAACTATAATAATTACTGTATATTGGCCGGTGTGTAAGAAAAGTATTGTAACTGATAATATCCCAAAGCCCAAGTACGGAATATCCCACCTTCTACTTAATACTCCAATCCCCTACACTACCTCTATCATCCTCCCATTCATCATATTGTCCGCCCAGAATGGCTTGCACACCATCGACGCGGCCCCAGCCACGCTTTCCAACATCGAATTGTACCCGCAGTGCCTCACATGGACACCACACGCAGGGTGGCTCAGCACCTGGCCCTGCGGTGCCCAGGGGACGAGTTTTCCATACGCTCTTGCCCGCTCCTCGAGCCCCTCGGGCAAGTAGCCCATCAGGTGTTCCTTGAGCGACCATAAAAATAGAGTCTTGGCGGATTCCGAGGCTTCCGCCAAGACTTCCCTGAGAGCCGATACCTCACTTGGTGACGGCGTCGCAACGTCCTGAGGGTCTCTGGCATCTGGTCGTGTCAAGCAGCCGGTGGTGTCCAAGGCAGAACTCCACCATAGCGGCGGTGGCAGGAACGACACTATGAGGCACCCCAAGTGAAGGAGGATCTTGAACTTGGACATTAGGTCTGCTATCCGGTGTGTCGGCATCGCTTCCATGTTGGAGTTCATGACAACGGCAGGGCGCTGTGTGGGAGCATCAGGCACAGCGCACGCAAGTATTGACGTGGCCTGGTCATCGATTAATTGATTCACTAAAATCTGAAATGCGTTGGTGATAGTTTGTTCAAAAGTGCCTTGTCCCATATCGAAAAGATACGAGTATGCGGACCAATATGTAATGGAAAGCCTCTGGGCTTTCAATTGTATGCCATGAGCTACGTGGGAAATCAAGAGGTCAATAAACAGCTCACATTACAACTCCACAGCTTCTCCCAGATCATAGACTCCAACGTTTGGGGGTAGCTTGGCTCCCGACAGCGGAGGTCCGGGGGCGGCCATCGTGAGCTTGACAAGGAGGTTGTCCAGGGGGCTCCTCCGGATAAAACCAGCAAGAGTTGCCTAACTTATATTGGGATAGGAGATAAAACATTTTTATGCCTATTCCTTATTAAGGTCCATTATTGGAACAAAGTATCCTATTCGATGTTTGATCATACGGTCCTATTCCTTATATTGCTGTTTATACTTTTTGTGAACAACTGTGCTGTGATTGGGATACAGGGTATTACTCTCCCTTGGAACCTAACTTTAGTGTGAATTTGCTCTCAAATCCAAGAGAATCAAATTTGTGACAAGATTTTGATTAAGCAAAAAATAATATAAAAAAGTCATTCAGATGTATCTGAAATTTATCTCTACGCAGACGTGTAGTTGAAACTTGAAACAATCATTCTTCAGTATACTTCAATTGCACAAAGGGTCGCTAGACACGATCATTGGTTGAATCATGCTAGACTTTGAGTCGATTTAGGCAGCCTTAGTTACAAAGTCTGGCTTGACCATCCCAAAAATATTAATCTTTTCGACAGGAAGATCACAAATTAGAGTATAGAGGATCTTCACATTGTTATATGTATAATTTAGATGCACGAGTGCAGAGACTCAATGATGTGTAGGCATATGATATTATTGCTCTCTTATCGGTTTCACATGCAAATCATGATCTCCAAGAGTTTGGCATTGTGGCAAGCTATATTTGCACAACGAGCAAAAATTGTTACTTTTGGAATAAATTCTTTCAAATGCTATATTCAGTCACAATTACCAAAGAGACAAAGTATAGTTTCCTCTAATTAGGGATGGAAAAACAAATGATGCAAAAAAGATATCGAACTCATTCGGGATCACACCAAAATTCAAATGGAGAGTTTATTTCATAGCTAGAGCATCAAAAGAATAAAACATGAGTTAATGAAATCGTTCCACTAAATAATACGCGACTAGAATGGGCTTTTTTTAAGTAAGTAGGTTTTAGTTAAGAATCTATAGCAATCTGACACACTCTGCTGCAAGTTGGAGCAAGTGCATGCCACTCATGAAGTAGAGACAAGCTCCACAAGGACCTTGAAATCGGCCTCAGCACTGCCATGAGGCCTAGCAGCCTGCACCAATCTCTCCCTCAACTCACCAACCTTCTTCCTCATTTCCTTCCCTTCCTCACTCCTCAACAGCACCTCCAATGCCTTCACCATCCCAGTCTTCGATATGATTCCACCATCTACTTTCACTCCAATCCCCCACACTTCCTTTATCATCTTCCCATTCATCTTGTTGCCTGCCCAGATTGGCTTGCATACCATCGGCACGCTCCCTGCCACGCTCTCGAACACCGAGTTGTACCTGTAGTGCATCACATAGACCCGAACGCTGGGTGGCTCAGCACAGTACCAATTTGCCATACTCTCTCGTCCGCTCCTGGAGCCCCTCGGGCAAGTAGCCCATCAGGTGTTCCTTGAGGGACCATAGAAATGGAGTCTTAGTGGATTCCAAGGCTTCCCCAAACGCCAACACCTCCCTTGGCGACTGAGTTGCCACTGTCCAGAAGCATATGTACACGACGCGTCCTAGGGTCTCTGGTGTCTAGCCACGTCAAGCAATTGGTAATGTCAGGTGCGGAGCTCCACGGCGGCGGCCGGAACAACCCCTTGAGGTGAAGCGGCTAGAACTATCACCTAGAAGGGGTGAATAAGTGATATTAAAGAAGTGCAATAATGAATATGATCAGGAATAGATAACAGTTCACTTAGAAATTATAGCGGTTTGACTTAGTTCAACCTACGTTCGCTCTCCCAACTAACAACCTACTGTCTAAATTCCACTAGTCAATCGTTGAGAAGTTACAATTGTAAGTGATACTTATATTCAATCACTTCTTTTTAAAGTACATGCTGCTTATATCCAAGCAGATAAAACTTACTATCTCACACCTAAACACAAACTTTCACATTATCAACACTTCTCAAAGATAACATATTTAAAATGCTCGGAAGACAATCAAAAGGATGTGAAACTCTCTAGAAAAGTGGACTTTTGAATTCTCGATCTATCTTTCTCTTCGGTGCCTTGGTCTTCTTTTAATACTTCTCAACATCCAAACTTTCCGTTAGGCAATCTTGAAGTTGATCAATCACCAATCTAGCTGTTGGACAATTATGGAGAAGATTAGGTAGCTGTTGAGGTCAATCAGAATCTCTATAGATTTGGTTGCCTATACAATCAATTATTGGTTTCCAAAAGTTTAGTGGCTCGTCTATGGAATGTATCTTGCCTTCAGGATGATTGTCAATCAATCAAAATATCTTGCATAATTGAATATTTCACTTAGATAATCTCAATCAAAATCTTCTAAATAAGGAATCCATACCAAATCACAAGCTGTTAAGAGATAAAATATATTAAGATAATATTCTTGAGATTCATAATAAAAAGTTGTCATAGCAGGTTTAAAAGTGCGTTGCTCATATTCACAGTCATCACCGATATACAGCTGCTGATATCCAATTTATACTATGATGATATCCACTTAGAAATATGCTTATATGCATGCAATGCTCTACTTATATCCACGCAGTGCGCTACTAATATTTATGTGACACCCTGTTGATATCAATGCAGTATTCTGTTGATATTCAAGCAATAAATACACTTGGCTTCCTAGATATATGCAACTATTCTCCTAGGCTGTGTTTTGTTGTTCGGATTCAGATTTGGATATGACAGGATAAGGTGGGATTAGAAATCCTCCAAATATCCTCCGGATTATAAAAAAATCCTATCATATGTTTGGTGTAATCCAAGATAAGATTAAAAATATTTGAAAATCTCATTTGCCCAATACAATCTCTTGATATGCAAATCTTACATCTTGAGCTTCCACACCAGATCGTCAAACCCACTGTCATCAGCTCCCTTCGATTTGTCTCCTTTGCCGTCACCATTGTCTCCACCTCCTGGCCGTACTCGTTGTTCAACTTCACTGTGTCGAGGCGATTCGCACGCTAGCGAATCAGGTCACTGAAGGCATCACAGAGCGATCAAAGGAGATTTCAAGCATTACCGATCTGGTAGACGAGATAGCTGCGGACGATGCAGAGGTGAAGGGTGGTGATAGGGTGTTGGACGCTGCACGTGAAGCACGGACGCCACTTGACGTCGAAGCCGATTTGGGGGTAGTGAGGGGCACCAAAAATCTTGAAAAATCTTGATTATTGATCCGTAATTTACCTAGGCTGAATATCTTAGATTTGATTTTAATGAACGGGATTGCAGACTGGTACAAGATCGCTTTGACAAATTGGGGTCTCGAGATATGGTAATTACAATGTTATTACTCCTTGTCAGAGACAAAAAGTCACCATTGTTGCACCTATGGCAAGATACCAATGGCAACGACGATTCGCTGTTGTAATCTATGGCGGCCAATCTATTTTCATTGCCATAACTAGTACAGTTTGTCACTTTTAATAGGTGGACATGCGTTGTGGACAACTATCGGCAATGACTTCTCCTTTTTCACCTTAGTCATCATAACAAGATCGGCCGGCCAACAATGACAATCGTTGGCAATCGAGGCAAGGATGACTGGTTGTTAAGGAGGTGGTCCTTGTGCCAGTGAAACAGGATACATTACTTCATTGTTGGAAGATAAGTGTTAATTTTTTTTTAATTATTTTTATCCAATTCGGGTTTATCCCACCCCCTAACTCGGATATTTTATCCTGGGTTTATCCGATCTAGAGGACATTGCCAAATACCGGATGGGATATTTTGTTATCCTATTCGGACTTAAATCTAAACTGCCAAACACAGCCCTAAAGATACTTTGATTACAATTTTCGATAGACTCATCACTTTTGTATATCCAATATTAAGTGTGCTCCTCAAAGGTTGTTCAAGTCAATCAATTATATCAAAGTTCTTTTTCAATGCAAATACAACCCGAAATACAAACAATTCTTACATTTATCAAGATCGGCATAAACTATTGATAATTTTATCAATTTCAAAACGTAATAAAAGTTTTCTCAACATGAGGCACCCTACATGGAGTAGGATCCTGAACAAAGACCTATTAGAGGTGTTGGGTTCAATTCCGCAGAGGAGTTAATCACGATGGCAGTGGTGCCACGTGGTAGCATAAGACTCATTTCGTGCAATAAAATCTTGCATAGGCCATTTAGCAATCGACACGTGGCGCGATTGGGTCCAATGGATGAAGCCTCTCGCCCTGTTTCTCTCTACTATTCATCTTCTCCAACATGCAACTTTTCTCTCTCCACGGCTCCTTTGCCAATCGTGTCAACTCTGAAGACAAACCGCAAGCTCGCTCGAGCTCTTGGCCTAGGGTTTCTACTAACGAGAGATTGGACTCCAGGCTCCAGGGGCTGTGATCGAGCCGGCACTGGGGAGTGATCGGGCTTGATGACAATGGCCCCGTTCGGTTCAACTTTGGAGGAATGTCTTTGGAGAAATGCAAATACCTTTGGACTAAAGGGATTTTTCGAAATGCAAATAGTATTTGGTAAGTATTTTTTAAAATCACATTTGAAAGCAACTTTGACCTTAATACCATTTGGTAAAAACTATATTTTTTAAAGGACTTTTGCTAATATTTAAAAAAAAAAGTTTCCGGTGGAGCTCGAAATTCGGCCACCGCCGCCGGCCATATCTGGCCGTCTGCAGACTGGTCGCCGACCAATTGCCAACGGCCAGATCTGGTCGCCAACCATCACCGTCTGACCTCAGGCGAGGCGGCATGAGGTCGCGCAACCCAAACGATGCTGGAGATTCGGCAACCCCAGGCGGCGTCTCCTAGGTCCGCAACCTCTGTGACCACCGCCTGGGGTCGTGCGACCTCAGGTGGCAGTCGTCTGGGGGTCGCCAGGGTCAAGCCAACCCTCAGGCGTCGGTCGCCAGCTGCTGGACTTGCTGTATGGGGAAGAACAGTGCAATTGACAGTGCGATGAACATTCCGAAAATGCAACTTCCCAAGGCACCTCCAATCTTGCATTGGCCAAAAGTCCCTTGGAAAGCATTATAAATGCAATTACATCTCCACAAAGTGAGTAAAAAAAGTTGCCAAATATCATTTGCATTTGCCCTAGGGACTTTCGAGCCCAAATAAGCATTTCAAATGTTGAACCAAATAGAGCCGATGACCATTTGACCGGTGATGACCTACTCGGCATAGTCGAGTAGCAGGAACTTGTTGGACGAGTCACCATTGCCAGCCGATGGCCTCATCATCATCAGCAAAGAACTCGAAGGTCTTGGCCTTGAAGGCAAGGGCGAACTTTTGGAACATGTTGGAGATGGCTTGGAGGCAGCGCCGTTTATGTTCGGCAATGGCGACGTTGCCGTCAATGCCGCCATTGCCGTCGCCATTGATTGAAGAACATGAAAGAGATATAACAATTATGGAGGCCATTGATCGAAAGAAAATGAAAGAGACGCAACAATTATGGAGGTCGCTCCATTTCTGTGACAAAATTTGCGTGTTGGAGAAGGTGAACGATGGATAGAGAGAAAGAGGGAGAGGCCACGTCCGTGCTACTCACCCGTGTCACGTGGTGCCACGTGTCGAATGTTGAATGGCCTGGCCCCATGGTGACGTGAGGGGGCTGGCCTCCACAATATTTTCTCATTTTGCGCAGCAAGCATGTAATCATTGAAGTGCCCCAGTCATCAATCATATCATCCGACAAATCGGAAACGCGCATCAAAAAAATATCTTGGAATTACTTCGAGGCTCTTGTCATTGTTGTTGAAGGTGGAGGTGCCACCGGTGGAGGAGGTTTCGTAGCACAATTCACTGATGACATCAATGTACACGTGGCCTACCAACAAGGACAAAGGTGGGACGTATAAAATTATTAAATTTATGTTTCAAATTTGGGCCATATATAAATCGATTTATCAACGTAAAAAAGAAATATCTCGAAAAGCATATAAATTTATATGTTCAGATTTGTTTTTATTTGGTCGAATATTTATCCTAGTTTGACCGGATAAAGATTGTGAAGAAAGGGAGGTCACATTATTGGCTTATACGATTTTGGTCAAAGAACCTAACGAGAGAGAATAAAAGCAAGGATGATTGATTTTAGGGTGAGCTAATTCCATTCTAAAATCGGGAATCGACTGGTTCGATTCCCAGTTTAATCATGAACCGGTCCACTTGGCCTTGGAATTGGACCAGATAGGCTCGGTTTGGTTTTCAGGTGGGCCAAAGGAATCGGCAGAATTTTTGCAAAATCAAAAGATGAATAAGGGACGCATATTTGATTATATAATCAGCGAGATTCATACCCAATTCTCGATGACAAATCCGAGCCGAAAATCATCAATTTTAGGTTAATAAAAAGATCACCAATGAAATTCTTGAGGAAAGAAAATCCCCGAAATTGCAGATCCAAATTTTTGTGAAAAAGAAGCAGATACAGAGAAAAGGAGGAACTTCCATGAAGGTTTCTTCCTTCCTTCCTTCTTCGTATGACACTCCTCTCGCGTGGAGGAGAATCCATCGCTCACTTTACTTCCTCACCCGTTCGTCCACACTCTCGCATTGGCATTCACCTATACAGGCACAACATTCATTCAGATTTTTTTACTGAAGTCTACTTGCTTGTCTACGTGCGCGAGTGACTGATTACTGAAGTCTGAAATGAGAGATATATTAAGGATTTTTTTACAGATTTTTAAGAAATAAAAAAAATCAATTTTTTTCTTAGAAAATTGATCTGGGTGGTCTAGCTAAGTGATTCCACACCTGAAACCAAACCAAAATTTATTGGTGCCAATTTTATGGAACTAGACCGGTGCCCTCGAAAATCGCTCAGAACTGGGCAGTTCGCTTTGCTCACGTTTTTGGATTCCTTGGAGTCCTTTGGAAAACATATGGTAATTCAGTTTGACGTCCTGGGGTAGAGGACTTAATTGTGCTCTAGAAAGAAGTTTGGGGTGGACGTAGATGTAGCAAGTGTTGTAATATTAACGAACGTTGAATCTCACCCGATCTTGCAAAGGAGAAATAAACGAGGAATTATAAAAAAAAACACTCAATATTTACATGATTCGATCCAAATCGATGTTTACAAACAATCACACGTTCATGTGTTTCCCACATCTATATTAAATCCAAATGCCAAGTGTTCATAAATAAACAACTCATTTTGGAGACTCATAGCACAAAATACATCGCGTGTCCGATGCTTCTTGTTCAGATCATTCCCTTGTGTGAGTCGGGGTGCGCTTGACAATCATTCTGTTCTTGGAAATAATTTCTATTAAAAAATAATTCTTTTTTATTCCATGCCCAAGAACAATTTCTAAGCATTTGAAAGTGTTTGGTAACTACTCAAAATTTCTATTCTTCGAATAGAAAAAAAACAGAAATGCGTTTGGTAACTGCAAAAAATTTCTTTTTATTAATAATATTTTAAATTTTTCTTTTTTTTTCTTCTTCTTCCCATTCCTTAGCCATGGTCAGGGTCGGCGAGAGCGCCGCAGCCCTCGTCGGATCTGGCAGGACTGGACCCTCACCGCCGCCCTCGCCAGATCAGGTAAGGGCGGCTTGGGTGACTTGGGTGAGGATTGCCCTTACCAGATCCAATGAGGGCGGCCCTTGCCCAAGTAGCGAGGGTCCAGCCCTCACTCTCGCCGGCTCTGGCCTGTGGCCGATCACCGGTGGCCGGCGGCCGATGACCAGCCACATGTCAAGAAGAAGAAGAAGTTTTTTTTTTTCATTTCTAATTCTTGTTTTCAGAATTAAGAAGTGACTTTTTTTTGCTTCTTGATTTTGAGAATAAATTTTTGTAAATTTATGTACGGAAATAAAAAAAATTGATTAAATAGATGTTTTTCAAAACTGATTTTAAAAACCAAAAAAATAAAAATAATTACTATTTGTTCGGTTATCATATACGGCCATAAAGTACTCGAGTTCTTCGCACGAAGGAACTCACTGGCATCTTTCACTTGGTGCGGCTCCTGCTCATTTGCCGACAGCTCTACTGTCCCACCGTCGCTTCTTCCTCGTGCGGCTGTCACTTGAAGAGGAGAGAGGACATCCTGCTATTGTGCTCTCTATTTTGTGAGGCTAGGAAAGGAAGACCCAGTACTGGTAGTGAGTTTAGAAAAGCCTATGCGGCTACAGTACTCTAAGTCTCTTAGCTGTCAACAACTTTACCATTTGTTTTTTGGACTTCCACCCACCACATATATATAATATATATGAGCCCTTGTTTTGTTTTGTAGTGCATGCATTCGGTTTTCGTAAACAATTTAAATTCGAGATATAATTTGACAGTAAACTTGAAGAGGAGATTGACAAGAGGCCAAGGGTGGCGACCAAATGGGAAGGCGAGGACTGCAACATGTTTTCCCGGCAACGTGGTCATTAGGATTTGTATTCTTTTACGTTGTCGAGGGTGTTGTAGGTCGAGGAAATTGAGAATCGTAAGGAGTTCTCTTTCTGGACACAAGAGAGGAGTTTGTTCAAGAGATATATATGGGTACCAACAGCTCAGGTGATTTATAGAGGAACTTAACTGGAGGAATGCGCAAGAATGTGCCGATGAAAGACATCTTGTCCCAAGCTCAGCATGAATCTCATGCGATTCTTCTTCTTGGAGCGATTCTATCCGTTTGCCGCGAAGTCTACACAAGATAAAATGATAGTTTTGGTATTAAAAGATGTTGGAACAATGATTTAGGAAAAGTAATTTTCATCTTACTAAAAGGAAAAATTGTTTTTTCCTAATTTAAATTTATTGTTTTCAGTTAACGAAAAATTATTTTCTTAAATCAATTAATTTTTCGTCATCCAAATACCAAAAAATCGAAAAACAATTCTTCAGAAACAATTGTCCTTTAAACAAACGGACCCTAAGATGAAGTTTCAGAACACAACTGCATACGCCATGCATCTGTGTCATAACACAAGTTCACACAGTTTCGTAACAAAATTTCATTAGGTCGAAACTCTCTCTGTTTGAGGCAGCCTTAGTTACAAAGTCTGGCTCGACCATCCCAAAAATAGCACATATTAGAGTATAGAAGATCTTCACATCTTTACATATGATATAGATGCACGAGTACAAAGACTCAATGATGTGGAGTCATATGATATTATGGCTCCCCTCCTATCAGTTCTACAAATTATGATCTTCAAGAGTTTGGCTTTGTGGCAAGCTATGTCCACGCTACAAGCAAAATAGGTAGTTGTGGAATAAATTCTTTCATATGCTTTACTCAATCACAACTACGAAACAGATGAGATCATGTTTTCTGTTAATTAAGATGGAAGTAAACATGATGCGAAAAGATATTGAAACTCATTCAAGGGCACACTAAAATTAGAATGGAGAGTTCAAATCAAAGCTAGAGAGTCAAAAGAATTAACCACGAGTACACGAAATCAATTCACTCAGTAGATCAAACAGACTCTGCTGCAAATCGTAGCAATTGCCATGCTCTTCATGCAGTAGAGATGAGCTCCACAAGGACCTTGAAATCAGCCTCAGCACTCCCACGAGGCCCAGCAGCCTCCACCAATCTATCCCTCATCTCACCAACCTTCTTCCTCATTTCCGTCCCTTTCTCACTCCTCAACACCACCTCCAATGCCTTCTCCATCCCACTCTTCGTTATGACCCCACCTTCTACTTTCACTCCAATCCCCCACACTTCCTCTATCATCCTCCCATTCATCATGTTGTCTGCCCAGAATGGCTTGCATACCATCGGCACACCCCCCGCCACGCTCTCAAACACAGAGTTGTACCCGCAGTGCGTCACGTAGACCCCGCATGCCGGGTGGCTCAGCACCTGGCTCTGCGGAGCCCATGGGACGAATTTCCCGTACGCTCTCGTCCGCTCCTGGAGCCCCTCGGGCAAGAACGCCATCACGTGGTCCTTGAGGGACCATAGAAATGGGGTCTTAGTGGATTCCAAGGCTTCCCCCAGAGCCGATACCTCGCTTGGCGATGGCATTGCCACCGTCCCGAAGCATATGTACGCCACAGAATGAGGATCTCTGGCGTCCAGCCACGTCAAGCAACCGGTAGCGTCAGAGGCGGAGCTCGACGGCAGTGGCGGCGGCGGGAAAGACACCGTGAGGCACCCCACTTGGAGGAGGATCTTGAACTTGGACTTCAGGTCCTCTATCAGAGGTGTTGGGTTCGCTTCCACGTAGGAGTTCATGACGACGGCGGTGGCGCCACGTGGGAGCACACGCCCCATCTCGCGCAGCATGCACGCAATCCTTGATGTGTCCTGATCATCGATTATCTCATTTGGTAAATCTGAAATGTGCATCATAGATAATCCAGGAATTACTCCAAGGCTCTCGTCGTCGTCGTCGGCGCCGGAGGTGCCACCACCGGAGGATTCACGACGGAGCTCACCGATGACGTCAATGTACACATGGGTCGCCAACGAATACGGAGCGGGGACCCAGAGGGTTACCCAGGGAACCTGCAATTTCTGTGCCATTTCGCATGCGAAAATCAAGAAAGCGTCGGTCAGTAAACAACTCACGTTCTTCCCCGCATCTCGCTCCGCAGCGTCAACAGCGGCACCAAAACTCTCGGGCGCCGCTTCCAGGAACAACCCCGCTTGTTCTCTCGGATGCTTCATCGCCCCATGGTGGCCATCCTGCAAGCCGTCACTGACGTCATAGACCCGGACGTTGATGGGTAGCTCGGCTCTCGACGACGGAGGGAAAATGGCGCCGTTGGACTTGGCCGTGTTCAAGAAAGAGAAGCAGACATCCGGGGCGGCGGTAGCGAGCTTGAGGAGCAGGTTGGCGAGAGGCCAAGGGTGGCTGCCGAACGGGAAGGCGAGGACGGCGACGTGTTTTTCCGACGACATGGTGGTTCGGATTTGTAATCTTTTGCGTGGTAAGTTGCGTTGTAGTTCGAGGAAATTGAGATTCCAAAAGCGTACTCTTTTCGGACGCTTAGATGAGTTTGCCTCTATATGTGGTTGATGCGAGCCACATCGTAGGCATCGTGGATGAGTAATGACATGCGCTCTGACTTTCCAGCAGACAACATTTAGTGGCCATATCCTTATTATATTTTGTATTTTGCTTAGTAGAAGGGAAAGGAAAATGACAAAAAATGGTTCAATAATTTTGATGCGGGAGTGGGAAACCATCACGCGTCGAGCAAATGGGGACCGGTGATCAAGATATCGAACTTAACAAATTGACAACTCATTACTATCAACAAAGAAATTGGGACCATAATAAATGTCGAATTGATATTGGGTCCATAAACCTTGCAATTCTTCCTTATGTCATCTCTTCACCGCATACAAACATTCACCTCATTGGATATAATTGTCTGTCGCATGGTCGCCCGAGGTCTGCTGGTCTACATTGCCCATGTCGTGCATGAGTAATAGCTCTCTGATTTTGCATCAGATAATATTAGATAAAATAATACAAATAGTCTTTGAAGTCAGCCCACCCAACGTGCAATATCATCTCTAGACTTTTAATTCGTTTGATGTAGTCATTAAACTATTCAAAATGTTCAATTTAATCCGTAAACTTTCGATTTGTTCGATCTAGCTCCTCAACTTTTCATAATGAATCAAATTAATCCTTCAGTACTATTCACAAATTTCATAATCACACTATTGTCCAAAGTGCAGATCTTTTTGTTATGACTAATGCAGAAACTATAACGAAATTAAAATTGAGAATAATAAAAGAACGCAAAAATTTATGTGGAAAATCCTTTGCGGGAAAAACAATAGGGAGAGGAGAAGCAAAATCCTCTATAGAAATTCAAGAACTACAAAAGGTGGCTCCAAAAACCTTAACACTCTTATGTCTCTACTTCTTAGATCTAATAACTTGAAAAGAAAAATATTTATATCGTTCCAATTTAGCCCGTGCCCAAGCCCTATGCTACCAACACTAAAGCTCCATTTATTTTTCTCAAGTCAGGTCACCACAATTTTCAATTCAAGTATCGAAATTCAATTTAGGTCGAATACCGAAAACAAAATTCAAGGCATACTCAACACTTTTCACTTCAACCCATTTACTAAATCAACAACAACAAAAAGTATGCTATATTTTTGTTACATTTTTACCTTTTTGGTCTGTATAAATATTACTATGACTCTATTTAAGTAAATTTAATTTATAATCTCTATAATCATAGAAATATAACCCTATTTAGAGTTATATGGATTCATAGTTCTTTTTATTAAAAACAAGTGTTTTCATAAAAATATCGGATCACGATATTAATTTATCTACAGATTTCTTGTGCTTACATTAATCTAAATATTGTTTCTTATTTTTTAGATGGATAAGATCTTCGGTTTTTGTGTTTCGTGTTTTCTTTTTTGAATCTAGTTAAATCTGTAAATTAAGAAACTAAAATAGCAGAAATATCAACTGAGCACAACTCTAAACGAGGTTTCAACTATTATTATTATATAGATCACAAGCTGCAATACACTTGAATGGAACTATCATAATATTTATAAACATAAGAAAAAATAATAGGAAGACAGTCAATCTTTTAATATTTAGGAAATGGATTTCAAAATTCGAGTAATAGTGTAATTATCAATCTGTTGGCTCCTTTACGAAAAGTTGAAAGCTTGATTTGTGTCATTTGTCAACACCACCAGTCCAGTTGGGACCATAATAACTATCGAATTAATATTGGCTCCGCAAATCTTGCAATTCCTCGTGGTACCAACTTTTCATAGCCTAATAAAAAAACAAAATCATGTGGTGGTGATAAAGTTGACGTGGTTGTACGTCGTCTTCTGGCTTCGCCATCTGCATCCTGCATGAGTAATGAGTGAGAAAATATTGAGAAAATATTGGGTACCCCTTGTGATTCCACCGTGGAGAAATAACAACCCTGAGGTGGCGACACGTGTGCCAGGGGACCCACCGTTGTCAGGAGGCCTCCACGGTGGAATCACTCTCACGGCAACGAGCTAAGAGCGGCTGAGCTGAAAATTTTTGAAAAAAATCAAGCGCCCTCTCTCTCCTCTCTCTCTTTCGCGCTCCCCGTCCACATCTGCTCTGCACTCCGTCTCGCTCGCGCCGCGCCGACGCCGACGCCGCCTCCGACGAGCGAGGCCCTAGCCTCCGCCTCCGCCCTAGCCTCCGACGCCGATGACGCCTCCGACGAGCGAGGTCCGCCGCTGCCCACGAGCGACGTTCGTCGCCTCCCACGAGCAACGTCCGCTGCCTCCGACGAGCGAGGTCCGTCCCCTCACGCCGGCTCCGACGCCGCCTCCGACGAGCGACGCCCTTGCCTCTGACGCCGCCTCCGCCCTAGCCTCCGACGCCGAGGCCGACGCCTCCGACGGGCTGGGATTTTTCCACGGTGGAATCACAAGACGCACCCCATATTTTCTCGACGTCTCACAGTTTCGTTTTCTTGAGGGAGCCGACCAAAGTCCCACAAACTGAAATCCGAAGTCCGTCTCGCTCGCGCCGCGCCGACGCCGACGCCGCCTCCGCCTCCGCCTCCAACGAGCGAGTCCCTAGCCTCCGACGCCTCCGACGAGCGAGGTCCGCCGCTGCCCACGAGCGATGTCCGTCGCCTCCCACGAGCATGGTCCGCTGCCTCCGACGAGCGAGGTCCGTCTCCTCACGCCGAGCTTCCAATTTTGGCAATTGCTGCGTGAATTCCAGCAATTTGTTGTTTAATCTCCTATACTCATCCTGGCTTCACTGTTTATGTTGATATTTGTTTGCCTTGTTTGTCTTTGCGGGGGCCAAGATGTTCTACTTCTTAACACAGGACTGGGTAATGAAGAAGATCAGAAAAATATTAAGGAACTTCTCCAGGTTGAAATATCTGGGACAGCAGGTGACTCTGGTAAGGTTTAGTTACCATGTTTATGCAATTGCGAAGATCAGACAAGTTTCCTGACATTTTTTAGTCGGTGAAGATAGAGCTTAGCATGGTTTCACAATTCAATGAGGAGTTCTCATTGGATTGGAATTCTTCTCCTCATTGAGCGAGTAGTTTTATCCCCTTGGTGTCCTATAGTAAATTTCTCTCTTCTTTTATGAGGAATTAGTAGTCTTATTTATTAGTATTTGTGGGAATTCAATAAGTTCCTTTTTCCTATTATAAATAGGTCATTCTGTTTTGTGTTTAGGCATTTCCTACTTGGATCATGTTTGTTGTTTAGAGGTTTTCTACCTCAACTTGAAATTGCATTTAACAGTATGTAAATACATGCTCTGATGTGGAGATAGATATTCTACTTAATATAGTTTGAATATTAGCAGTCATTTGTTTTGGAATCGTGTGATGCAATTAATGCTTAATAAACCCCAGCGGTGATCCTTTTGAGGTATCATTCATTGTCGGTCTCTTCTGGTTCTCAAACAATTTGGGCTCATTATTTTTGAACTCATCTTCCTACATCAAATTTGTTTAAACTTTTGTTTCAAGTTGATTTTAACTTTGTTGGATATATGGTTGTGCATAGATGAGCAGCCCTTGGTGAGCTGGCTTCAAGATGACAGGCGCAAGCATGAGGCAATCAGGTTAAGACATTTCAAGGTACCGTTAATTTTGTCAATTTCTTTTGTGCTCAAGTTGTTATCTCAAGGCCTTTTCACTAAAGCCATGGGTGCTGATTTCTTGGGTTTGTGCAGACCGTGACCTCAGTTGAATGGCATCGCAAAGGAGACTATTTATCCACAGTGACGCCTGTAGATATCCTTGTGGTTTAGTGCTTTATGATGATGTGTCTCTTTGAAGGGTAGTTGAATCCATCGTTTGAAGAGAAGTGAATACTCCCCGAATTTATATATATATATATATATATATATGTGTGTGTGTGTGTGTGTGTGTGTGTGTGTAGCATTAATAGTGCGGCTTACAAGAAAGAACCCAGAACATCAGTTGTTGTAGTGGTAGGTAAACTTTTTTCTAGAAGGTATGTGGGGAAAACAATGGTAGAAACAAAATAGGGCGTTGTTTGCAAGGCAAGAATCAATGTCAACCAGAGTATTTGCATCCATGAGTAATTTTGTACAATACTAAAGGTCTAAGGTATTGAAACAGCTTTGAGTGATCACAGAGATGATACTCTTTTTCAAATTCTCCTTTTTCTCTCTTTCTGTATCAGCCAATAAAGGGTAAGCGGAAATGATGACCCCCAACTTTTTCTTGTTACAAGAGATCTAATGACACTGCCACACTCACAATCCTTGCTCTATAAGCCTGTGACACAATTGAGACCGTTGTAGGCAGACGTGTATGTTTAATGTGGTAGTTTGACTTGTCATCTTCTCTTCCTGTTATTTTGGTAGAAGCATCTTTTGGCCATGAGCTTCCGTCTTCTTTTAGTATTGTCCTAGGCGAAAATTGTTTGTCAGTTGACTTCCCAAACAACGTAAGTAAGAACTTTTATTTGCTTCTTAGCATTTTCTGGTTTGAGATCACCATAATTTGTGGAGTGTTACTTTTTTAATTTGCAGTAGGTTTAGTCACTTTTTCGAAGTAGTTTCCTTTAACTTTCCTCACATGAATCTAGAGCAATCTTAATACACCAGTTGTCAAAGAAGATTACTCAGAAGATCCCATTCAAGTTGCACGGTCTTCCAGTTTCATCAGTTTTGCATCCTTCTTGATCCATCTTCTTTGTTTCAACTAAGAAGAATGTTCACGTGTATGACCTCTTGAAGCAGAAACTCATTAAAAAGCTTGAGACTGGACTTCGTGAAGTTTCCTCAATTGCAATTCATCCTCAAGGTATGTTTGAAAATCTGATGTTAGTGTTCTCTTCCTTGTTGATTTCTAGATCCCCATAATTCTTAGTTGTCTTCCCTTGCAGGGGATAATTTAATTGTTGGAAGCAGAGAGGGAAAACTCTATTGGTTTGATATGGACCTTTTGCCTCAACCTTACAAAACACTCCAGTAAGTTCGCTATTATCTTTGTGACAATTTAAAAGTCGTGAGAATTGGATGAATTTTCGTTTTGGGGAAGTGTAGCTGATCAAACTGAGTTGGTTGTTTGTAGTTACACGATTGCCTTTTCTGGGTAGAAAATTTAATGTTTGCATGTATATATAGTCTGGTAGATTTCAGCTTGTTACTTGTTTGTTCTGATTGTCAGGTGTCATTCGAAGGACATTACAAATATGGCCCTCCATCGCTCATACCCCCTTTTTGCATCATGTTCTGATGATTTCACAGCCTATCTGTTCCATGGCATGGTTTATTCAGATTTCAACCAGAACCCTCCCATTGTTCCCTTGGAAATTCTCTGAGGGCATGTAAGCTCAAATGGAAGAGGTGAGTGTTCGTACTCTTTTCTATGTAGAAAATTATTGACACTGAGGAGGAATACCTATCCCTAGCTTCATGAAGTTTTTCTTTGGGGGGGGGGGGTAGTGTTAAGAAGGATATCATGTCAAGGATGAGTGAGTTTTTATAAAATAGCTTGGGGACACTAAAAGGTCCACAATTCTGCTGATGTTACTCGGCTTAGGGCAATGCAAGAGCTTCTTTCTTTGTTGACAAAGTCTTAAAGCAGCTCTGGCCATAAGATTTTCTAGATGTCACCATTCGCTTATTCCATTGTTGACAAAATCATCATTAAGGTGAGGCTGGAGCCTGGGGCTACGTGAAACCTATGCAGTCTCTCTATCCAAGATACTTAGCAGCAGATCAAAGTTTAGATAATCATGGACGGTGCATCAGGAAGTTGATTGAAAGAGCACTGACCTTTTTTTATTAGTGATTTAATTAAGCTGTTATGATATTTTTGTCTGAGATTCTTGCGTAAACCTTATAATGGTGGAGAAAACGCATCCTGCCTCAGGGCCATGTTCCTATCTTATAACCAAGTGGTTTGAAACATTTGTGCTGGGATAGGTCCCCTCTACTCTAACACTGTCATTGTCTGCACATCTAATTACAAGCTAACTAGCTTTGCAATGCAGATAAGAAACTGACCTCTGGGTATATTGTTACTTATTTATTATTCTTCTAATCGGCAGGGGTGATGGATTGCAAATTCCATCCACGGCAACCTTGGTTGTTCACAGCTGGTGTTGATTCGGTGATCCGACTTTACTATCACTGAAAGATGACTCTTGAGAAACGATCCTTTGATTTATGCATACTTGAATGCGACGATTAAACGGAGCCATGCTCTAGAAGGATGATATTGAGTCATGCTGCATGGCGATATAAATTGAAACCAAAATGGCGATGGGAGGGCTGTCCAGCAGCCTTTTCTCATAAGCTCTGGATTAATTTTTTTATTCTGCATATGCTAAATATAAATAGGTTCTGAGCATTAATCTAGTAAAGAATCATAAGAGTTATCGGTTAGATAAATTTTCCCCTCAATTTTGCCTTGTATGTGGTCAATTGAATGTATTCCGTAAAACTCGCAATTGCTATGTTTTGGTATTTTGAAGGAAAGTTAGAGAATGCTTCTGTTGACATCTTGGGCGTTAAGTTTTCTCCATACATATATGATGAATGGATTCTTCGATGTGGATTTCACGGCGCAAAACGATAAGAACGGATGGTAGACACTTATGATTGATGTAGTTGCCATCAAATCGTTTGAGGCAATTACCACTCTTATGAAAAATGACATGTTTGGAGTTGAAAACTCTAGGATGTGATTATGGATCATCATCAGTCTTTTTTTTTTGTCTTCCTTAAGGCCACGTGAAACAATTTTTATCGAGACCCCATTGGCTTGGATTAGCTGCGGTTGGCAATTTGGTGTGCTAATCAGTCGATCGTGCTTGTAATTAGGCGAGGAGTGACACGGTAGAGTATTAGAGATTTGGATTAATATGGGTCGCAAATGGCTGACTTGAATGACTTAGTCCGGTGTAGAGTATTATAGATTTGGATTAATATGGGTCGCAAATGGCTGACTTGAATGACTTAGTTCGGTGTACGTGCAAGTGTGAGTTGGCATAAGTCCAGTTGGGCTCAGGTCGACACACAAAACTTGCCTCTATCATCGTTCAATCATTTTCTCCTCCCAAAAATCAGAAAGAAAATTCGATATAGGCTTTTGAATTATAGAACGTTGGGTAGCAATTAGTTTCCAACGAAACTGGCTCTATTACCAAATTAATGTGGCTATCAAAATGAGTTGTAGAACCATTTCTTAACTCATATATGATCGGCTGAATTGTTATACGAATTAGTTATATTTAATAAATGAGTTTAGAACAGTAAAACCCAACATAATATGAGTGTTAAATGGTTTACAACTTAGACCTAACTTACTTTTACGATTCTCTCTTCATTCTCTCTCGCCCTCACTCGATCTCATATTCACTCACTCTGCACTCTCGCATTAGTTTGGATATGAGTTTTATTAATTGGGTTAAATATGAAAATGTTCTAACAATATGAATTGGGTTGGGTTGAATATGGATCACTAAATTTGCATTGCATGGAAAATTGGTCAAAATGGATTAATGGGTTTATTTAGGTCGAAAATGATTCGACTCAACCCGATCCATTCATTTGATGGGTCTACCAATCAAATAAAGAACAACGACGAAAGAATCGAAGACCAACAAAAGGGAAGGGAGAGAGACTCCAGCAGAACAACCGGGATATAGGAGATTCAGTTCCAAAGCGGGAAAAGCAGAGGAAAAACTCTACAACCAACCTTTAATTCTATTATATACCCTACTACAACTATTATGTTGGCCTGTAAAAGTAAACTAAATCAAGATAAGCACTGTTGGAATTCCAGAAATATTTCTTATTTAACTAAAACATGAAAGTTATAACATAAAGTTGTTAAAGAATCCCATCGAATATTGTTACGGTTTTAGTATTTCCTGTTAACTCATCAAGGTAAAATATATGTGTATTTTGTTAAATCCCATGAATTCTACCAATGTTGTTGATCAATTCCACAATGACTGTTGCAGTAAGAATAAATGTGAGAATATTTACTTCCATAATCTCGCTGTTTTTTATTGTTATTTAATAACTCAAGAAAATTCCCGAATAGATCGATCTTTTGAACTTGTGTGCAACCTGGAATACAATCACAAAGTTGGATGCAGAGGCTTAACCACTGCTGCAGCTCAAGGTGGGAAAAGCTACATCAATGATGAATTATCTCTGCTTCAAAATTAGAGGACTTTTTAAAACTGTACACAATTTACTGCAATGATGAGACCTTAAATGCTTTATACCTTTCATTACCCAATGACATTATAGAAGTTGGACAGCTGCAACGGCTGGAATTTTTTCTCGTAGTTTCTACGTGACAGCAACTCGAACAGTCATGACCCCAGTCACAGGACCAGTTATTCTAACTTTAACTATTGGTTCTTCAATGGCCACTAGCTCAAGTGATCCGCCAGCTGCACCAACAAGGTATGGCCTTATCTCTTCAAGAACCTGAAATAATCAAGCAATAACATGTTAGCCAGCAGATTTCCAGGTCACGCGCATAAGGATATCTTAATGGGGTTGCCTAAGCGACCCGGGGCTTGTTCAAGCAAATGCAATTTGAGACAGACAGATGGACAGACAAGGTCAAGAATGCTATGGCAAACAAGTGTGCGAGTTCAGTTCCAGGATAAAGAGAATATCTGAAAAAATGCAAATCTCAACTTGCTAACTCCTTTTTTGACCAAAAAAAAAATTGTTAACTCCTTTCAATGACCATCTCTATTCTTTTGGTAAGTTCTAAATTTTAGTGCATGAGTTGCACACATGAATTTCCTACACTACATTTGTGTAGACCGAGATTTAATACTTTTGAGTTATTTGCAGTACAGTTGGGCAGGTCACTAATGGATCCTCAACTTGTGAGCTCTTTGTGGACTCGAGGACCTGAAACTGATGCTAAGGGGTAAATAGAGAGACAGATCAAACTTAGCAGGAAAGGCAAAGGACAAACACACCATTACTTGAGTTGAGAGCCCAAGGATCCAAACCTATCATTAGTTAAAATATCCAAACTAATTCCAGAAGACCTAGTTGGCAATGTAGTCAGGCTCAACTGAAAAAGAGGTCAGCAATTAATCCTCAACTGGTGAAGGTTTCGCAAAGTTGAGGAGTACCACATGCTGAGCATTCATCATTAGCAAGGGATAGATAAGGACAGAAATCAAGCTTAGCAGGAAAGAAAAAACACAAGCCAATCATTACTCGAGAGCATAGGGACCCAATACCACCATTACTAAAAATATCCAAACCCATTTGTTAAAAAAAGAAGCAAGTAGAGATACCTAATTAGAGACCCTGAAGCAGTTAACAAAAAGAAATTCTTTAAGGAGAAATATCCTAAAAAATCAGTCCTAACAGTTGGGTAAAAGGACAAAAGCGTTAATGATACCAAACAACATATATTTGCTGCAATATCTTACTTACCTTCTCTATGTTTTCCTCATTCATCTCAAGGCCAGTTTCTTCATCGGCTATTGGTTCCACTGCAACGATTTCGGGAATTTTCTCCATCAGACGACGCTCAATGCCCATCTTCATTGTCATTACAGAACTTGGACAAGAACCACATGCTCCTTGTAACTTCAACCTTACAACATTGCCATCAATCTCATGCAATGCAACATTACCCCATTAGAAATTAGATAGGGTCGGATTTCATCAAGCACACTCTCAACATTCTCTGCTGTCAGTGGAAGTTCCACCATTGACTCGGGTGTAGCGACAGCCTTCACAACTACAAGTCAAGAAAGGAGGAACACTTAGCAAAATCCACAGAAATCACAATCTTTATTCCCTGAAAAAAGAGTGCCCCAGATGAAGAAACAAGAATAGGGTGCTGCTTGGGTTAAATCGGGAGCCAATTAGGGGAAAGTATGTTTCAACATTGAGTAGGATGGATGGCTCCTATTGGAGCTATCAATTCCGGAAGATACCTCTCAAAGATTGCCAGAGGAAGATAAGAAGAGATGTGCACAAATGTTTGGGTTGGTAGAACCATAGTAGAAGACTCACTGGTATGTCCAAGTAACCGATAGACCTTAACAAGGTCTTTCTTCACTTACCCAAGAGGAAAAAAACCTTAAAGTTCTCTACCTTACCAAAAAAAAAAAAACAAACCTTAAAGTTCTCTCTCCTCTCACTCTTATGTAGTGAAAGAGATGGCTAACCCAACCCAACCTAATGTCACCACGAAACGATGTAAACTAAATATTCCGACATTCAATATATAATCAGGTGCATGAGAATTCATCTGCAAATTCAGAGACCAGCATATTAATCAAGGAACCAACAAGATGATCATCTTTTTTGCAGTTTCTTACAGCCAACACGCAAAACCAAAAGGTAAAATAGAATTGAAGTCTTCAGAGGTGTTTGAGAGGACTTTTCAACCCTTGCTTCTAGCTTTTAAGAGGTGCTATATTTCCAAAAACTATAGCAGTTAAAACAGATATAAGCTGATTTTTAATATCTGTCTATATGCACTTAACAGCTTCTAATCCTTCATTCTGAAAAAAAAAATTTGATTACTTGGCATTGAGCAGAACAACTTGCACAATGCCAAATCCTTGCACATAGCATTTTCTAAAAGTACAACACACTACAAGATCAATCAATTACTTTTGTGGCCATCACTACAACCATGCACAGGACAACAGAGCTCTAAAGCTACAACACAATAAAAAAATTGACAGCCACTCCACACCCACATTGCTTTCTTCCTCTCTTTCGAAAGAGAGATCAAATAAAGCATCCTCTGGGGCAATTGAAGCACAGCCGAACTGTGCCCTCCTTAAAATAGTGATCGAGAAAAGCCAAGAACCAAAAGAAAAACACAAGGAAGAAGAAATCCCTCCTCCAGATAACAAAATTAGAGTCAAGTTTAGATTTTTTTTTTTACCATTCCCTCAAAATACCATTCCAATCAGCACCACAAGCATGCACTCGGTCAACGTTCACACAGAACAAAAACCGCTCCTCGAATTTATCAACAAAAAACGAACTTTATCAACTGCAGACCTCGTCCCAGTCACGAATCATAAGCAGCAAATAACATCCCACCGCAATCGATTTCAAGAATCTAACAATTCATCACCCAATTTTAGGGACCAAAATAAGAAGTCAAAAGAGACCCAAGCAGAGAAAGAGCAAGAGAGATCGAGAGAAAGGGGGAAAAACAACAAAAGCTAAGAATGTCATGCCTTACGGATCAGCTCTCAGATCAGGCGATGGCTTATCAAGCGATGCGAAGGGAAGCAAAAGAACACTCGGACTTCGGATTTCAGTTTGTGGGACTTTGGTCGGCTCCCTCAAGAAAACGAAACTGTGAGACGTCGAGAAAATATGGGGTGCGTCTTGTGATTCCACCGTGGAAAAATCCCAGCCCGTCGGAGGCGTCGGCCTCGGCGTCGGAGGCTAGGGCGGAGGCGGCGTCAGAGGCAAGGGCGTCGCTCGTCGGAGGCGGCGTCGGAGCCGGCGTGAGGGGACGGACCTCGCTCGTCGGAGGCAGCGGACGTTGCTCGTGGGAGGCGACGAACGTCGCTCGTGGGCAGCGGCGGACCTCGCTCGTCGGAGGCGTCATCGGCGTCGGAGGCTAGGGCGGAGGCGGAGGCTAGGGCTTCCCTCGTCGGAGGCGGCGTCGGCGTCGGCGCGGCGCGAGCGAGACGGAGTGCAGAGCAGATGTGGACGGGGAGCGCGAAAGAGAGAGAGGAGAGAGAGGGCGCTTGATTTTTTTCAAAAATTTTCAGCTCAGCCGCTCTTAGCTCGTTGCCGTGAGAGTGATTCCACCGTGGAGGCCTCCTGACAACGGTGGGTCCCCTGGCACACGTGTCGCCACCTCAGGGTTGTTATTTCTCCACGGTGGAATCACAAGGGGTACCTAATATTTTCTCGGAGTAATGAGGCTCTCTGATTTTCAGCAGACAATAATGTACAATGACTTTTCTCTTTGGCCATCCGTAGGTTTTCCTGATTTTCGCAGTAATTTCCTTACAGTAAACTATTTTTCGCTCACCGGCTTGCTTGTCTTTGCCTGATAAAAGTAACGGTAAATACCACAAAAAATTTAAATTAATATATCTATAATAAATTTATCTCAAGTTAAATTTTTTATCATAAAAAATTTCAAACTGGTACACTTATAATAAATTTACCCTCCGTTAATTTCTGTTAAATTTTACCGTCAAATTCCTTAGTTTGATGATACGTGATAATTGACGGATATACCAGTTTTAGGTTTTACCCCTCATTTTGTGATTTTTCGTGATATTAATCTAATTTAATATAGGGTAAATTTGTCATAAGTGTACTAGTTTGGGATTTTTAGTGGTCAAAAAATTAGTTTAGAGTAATTTTGTCACAGATCTACCAATTTGAGGTTTTTGATGATCAAATTTTATTGATTGAAATAGTTAAAAAATTAATTTATGATAAATTTGTCACAGGTGTACCAGTTTGAAATTTTTCGTGATATTAATACTAAAAGTGAATAAACAACTTTTTGTGTTCCCACAAAAAAAACTAAGATATTATTCAAATTTCAGATGAGCTATGTTACTCTTTTTTGGTCAAAAAATTTCCATTAGTTATGAAAATTTTAGGTACTATTGAAATAAAAGAAAAAAAAATCAAAGTGCGTGCACTTCTCTCCAAGACTATCGCAACCACTATTGTGGTCGTCGTACACAACCATGACCTCTCTGTCTCTCGTACACAACCATTATTGTGGTCGTCGTACTTACCTGACTATCCAAGATTGGTCGCTCCTCTAGGCAACATTGGTCGTCCTCACGAGTTAGTTTGGTCCGTGTTCAGACCCACAGCTTTGTCTAGTTTAATTAATTAAAATTATGTGAAGAATTAGAACATACGGAGGGGATCCGAAGAAATGATCATCAATTCAACTAAACCTGAAAAGTTTGCATTCAAGTTATATCGGGATAATAATAATAAAAAAGTGGTAAATATATTGTACGGATGTAATTTAATTCAAAACTTTTTAATTTGATCAATTCAGTCCCATCCCTTTTAATAATTTGCCAATGTAATTATTTGGATCAATTTTGGACATAAACTGTTAACGTGGACATTAACCGTCTTATGTGGCATTGTCATTGCTAACAAAAAAAAATTGCAACTTTTTAAAATAAATTATAAACTTTTTATATAGGTCATATAGGTTTAATTGGTCTCATGACATGCATGTCATATATTGCGCATCATTTAGTGAGTCTCATGCCTAAGAGTTTATGCTTAACTATTACATCACGTAGATTAATTAATAAACATATCTCGTGCATATAGTTTGATTCTAATGAAAAGAGAATACCAAAAAAATAGATCAATATACTTTCTAATAAAATTCATTAGGTCATGTTTAGTGTCCTAGAGTTTAGTTTTTTGTTTATAAAAAAGAAACGCAAAACTAGTCTCCACAGTCGAATAACAGGGTTAATTTATGATTAATCCTACTCCATGTCATTAGAATTTATATAGGTTGCATTCAATTTAATAGCATGCATGTCATTTAGTATTTTATGTTGGTCCATCAATGCACGTTAGATTAGAATTCATATAGTCATAACATTTAAATTAAATCATGTTTGCTTTAAACAAGAAAAACCCAAAATATTAGAATTACATCATTACATTTAGAAATCATATATAGGTCGTGCATACATTATTTGGTCTTTAGTTTACATTTTGCGGAACATTGAGCGCTGGATGATAGTGTTGAGGTTGATGTCTTGTATTCTGTTATCCAAGAGATTATGAGGCGGTTTCGAAAGGCCCCCTGACGACTGGACAGCACGAGGGTCCCACTCCCTAGTGAGCGGGCGAGGGTCCAGGGAGGCTACCCCGGAGGGGGTTGCGGGGGCAGAGCCCTCAGGCCGCCAGAAGAGTTTTCTGTTCAGTCACATAATGATTTATATGAAAAAGCTAAATATTTTAGGCTATGTGAGCAATTTTATGATTTGTGCCATGTAAGATTTCGCTATATATGTTTAAGGCGAAACAGGTCTCTAAAAAGAGAGGGAGGAAGTGAGAAAGAGCGGCTGTACACTTTTCTACGTTAATAGTGAAACAGATCTCATCTCCCCGTGGACGTAGGTAAGCGGAACGTCTCCTCTGTTGAACCACGTAAATTCTTGTGTTATGCGAATTTCTATTACTTTTTTGCATCGTTGATAGATCGAATTTAGATATTCGACAGATAGTTCCACTTTTCCTTTGCTTAATGCATCAAGGTTTTTTTGCTCTTCTTCTAGCAATTTATTTATTACTTTGATTTATTGAATGTTAAATTCTTGTATGTATACTCACATGATCACATCTCGCATGTTAGTGATTTAGAATTAAAACTAACCAAGATTGCTTGCAAATTATTTTTGAAATAGAGAGAAAAGGTACTGAAAGAACGTTAGATTAATCTGGTCTAGTGTAACCAAATCCCCAAATCAATGAAATCTTTGGTTTGCAGAAGTAAAATATTCTCCCAATTGAATTGCATGTTTATATGATTAAACTAAAACCTGAAGTTGTGATTAGTTGAGATTGGTATGGGCTTGGGAGAATTCGTGCCAAGTGCTTGCTTAGTAATCCATTAATTTTCCCTTGTTTCACCTTTGAGAACGTCTCAACAAACCTTAATTTAAAATATTTACCCTTTTCAAAATTCTCACGGGGTAGTGGAGTGACTTGGCCTAAACTACCACCATTATTAAATTGAGCAGAAGTTGAAGGAACATACCAAAGAACTACTAGATTTCCTTGTACTTAAAATGGTTGGTTGGACGACCATGGCTTAGAGATGATGTTGTTGACAGCATTAACGATCATATGCCTAATAATGTCTGATATGTGCCTCTGGACATGGTTGGCCATATCCCTTTGTTGTTCCTCGACCAACCCACGCATGGCAGCCACTGCAGTTGAACTTGGCTCCATTTATCTCCTTTGCTCCTCTGTGAGATGCTATGTGTTGCAATATTAATATGAATGCGAAAGTTAACCCGGATGTTGCAAATTAAATCAATACGAAAATCGCCACGGAAATAATGAGGAACAATAAGAACACCCTTATGACCAAAAAAAAAACAATAAGAACACAGAAATTCCATGCAAGCATGCAACGGTGGCAAGGAATTGTCGATGGTTGCTTGGTAGCGCCGCCAGACGTCAGGATATCGTCAAGTTACCGGACTGCCATCGGAACACCGGTGATGGAATGGAGAGCGCCAAACCTCCTGGATTTACTTGCAATAAGACTCAGTGATCCCAACAGGACTGTCAGTGGGGTTCGAGATCGCTGTTCCAAACTACCCAGACAGTGATGGGTAGTGGTCGCGTAGCCGAGAACAAGTCGGGAGTCGCTGGAGACACCCGGTGGCTTGTTTACGATGGACTTGTAGCTTGCTGCCCAAGGTGCGTCGAGGCTGTGAGAATCTGCGAGGAATTGCTGGTGTTGCTGGACGTGTTGGGTTACCGGATTGACATCGAGCACTGGCGTACTCGTCCGAAGAAATCACCGAGATCGCTTGCGAGGAGACTGGAGATGATGGTGGGATGCAATGCTGATGTGATCCACGTACTCTTGATGGCGTGAACGTGTGTAGACCCCCTTTTGCGATGACTCCTGGCTAAATAACGCGATGGAGATAGCCACAAAGTAGTCAAGTAACAGATGGACAGAGAAAACGATGAGGGTGGCGATGTGTATGAGTATCGCCGTGAAGGAAGCAAGACCGTATGAGTATTTGACGTGATGGATTCTTCTCCTCTCCTCTCATTCAGATTATCTATCGAACCCCTCTGTGTTTTCTCCCCATTCTTTTTTCTTTTCTACTCTCTGATAGTGCCTCCGTGAAGATGATGATATGAAGTGACTGTGAAAATGTGGAGAACGTCCTCGTCCCCGCTCTTCATTGCTTTACAATACACCTATTTAGCCAATCTCCTTCTTTGATAATCGCCCCAACCATTGCCCAAATCTCTTTTCTTCCTGTTCAGTTACGGAAGTGACTCGATCTTTTCCTTGTATGATTATCGAGATGCTGGAAAGTCAAAGATTTGGTGGAGCAGTCTTCCTGCTGATTCTTCTTTCGACTCAAGGATTCCTCGTTTTCTTTCCTTTCCTTTTACTTGCTTCCCATGCTGACCAATCCTTGCTTCACTTTCCTATCATTCGAGGAAAATATGCCATTAATTCCTCCATTTAGCTGACCGAAATTTGCTGGATTGATTGGTCACCTTGTCCCAATTGAAATTCGACCCAGTCAGCCCATAGTTTCCTCTTTGTTCTGCCTAAAACTCTTGCAATGGTCAAGCTTCTTGATCCCATCATGTTGACTGAATCTGCACAGGCCTTTCTTTCTCTTTTTTAGCTCCCGATCAGAATTGTTTCCTTTTTGCTCTCATTCGCCATTCACGGCAAGCCATAATCACCACATGCAATCTTATTTAGGCAAAAGGGAAATATTAGGCTGATTACAATGCAATCTCCGATCGAGCCAATGTCATTCACGACCGGACCCACTACGACCGGACCCACTTGAGTGCTATGAACGTATTACTAATGCCTCCAATGAAAATGTGAACTAATGTTACGGGGGTTGCTAAAATTTAGGTGTCAACAATCTTCAAACTATTTCTCGACCCAAGTTGGCCGAGGTGATGCCGGATAGTCCCTCCACCCGACCGACAAACCGTGGCCGCCACATAGCAAGTATGCTCTGTTATGCCCTGTTTTTGGGCACGCCGAGCCGGAGCTTGAGGCCGCCCAGCTCACACAAGTTCCGACCCGTGTCGGTTCTTTGCGTGGCCTTTATCTACTCTGTTGTTTGTCTGTTGAGAGATCCGGCACACGCTCGAGTCCTGGTTGGGCCAGAAACCTCACGGTTCATCGGCATGTATTGGGTGTTCGATAAAATGCCCTTGTGAGTTCCGTTGTCGTTTCTCTATTTGTGGCCGAGCCCCTTTTTTGGCTGTGAGAAGACCTCACCGATAATTTGGGGCCGTCCACGGCTTCGGCCCGCCTCGGCCCCTTCCCTTTTGTTGCTTTGGTGTCCGGCCATGGAGTGTGGCCCTTGGCCTGAGCTGGCCGAGGCGACGCCGGGGTGGCGTGCCGCCAGGCCGAGAAGAGCGCTGCGGGGGGAGGCAGAGGATCAGTCGAGTCAAACTAGTCAGAGCCGAGTCGGGCGAGGAGTCAGGTCGGTCTCTATTAGCTTCTCCGAGCAGGGCTTGAATTGAAATAAGTTGTGGGCTGGGCCGCTTTAGTTCAATATTAGATTAGGTTTCATTTTAATTTGGGTCAAGCCTTTCTTTTTAGTTTGATCGGACTAGGCTCAATAAAGTCCAAAAATAGGATTGGGCTAGGGAATTGCCTTTTCTTGCCTTTTAATGTGATAAGTGCTCTGCTTGATTGCATATGTTTGGTTCGCATGTTTTGAATTGTATGTTTAATTCGATCTTGCATGTGGACATTTAGAGGCATGTTGGGCCATTTTTTGCGCTCTTCCGATGTATTGAGTGTTGCCTCCCTTTAGCCTGGTTAGGAAGAGAACCTTATGCCTCCCAACTTGCAAGTTTGTTGCCTTTACCGTTTTGATTGATGATTGAACAAGGTTAGGTATCGAAAAAGTACTAGTTTTAATTAGTATAATGAAGTTCCTGAACTCTTTAAATCTCTAGTTTGTAAGAGTAAGGCAATTCTCCTGTTGTCTTACTTGAGTATCTAATCAACCATCCTAAATTGATTAATGGCGATTCCTAAATAAAATTGATTTGCATGTTAATAACTTAAATTTTAAGTCACGAGTTGATATGGGCTTGAGAGAGCCAAGTTAAGTCCTAAGTTTAGACTTAGTAATCCATTAGCCGTAAACTTCTAAAGTTCGGTTCGGGGAGGTTGTGACAGCTTTCAACACTCTTGCTCCGGTCTCCTTCGCGTAAAAGAAGTGTTGAATATCCGTTGCCAAGAGAAGCAAGTAGATTGCAGAAGCTTGCAGATGGCAGCTGAATGTACAAAAGCGACTACATCAATAGTTGGAGGTAGCTATTTGGAAAATGTTAAGTTCCGCCGCACTTACACATGCACGCATGTATACTTTTGGAAGTCTACATATGAAAACAGTGAAATGAGAGTAAGTATTAATTTCATCCTCCTTGAATTAAACATAAAGATGGAAAGAAGTTCACAGATTACAATTGAAGACCAGAGAAGGCCGCTGAAACGCTTCTTAGAGCAGCACCTTCCCAACGGAAATTAAGCTCCTCACTCAGATTGTCCTACAATCTAAAACTTCCACTATCTTATTGAAATGTCAATATAGGAGGAACAACCTAAAAGCATGTTCATGACACAGTACAAGAAGAAGATGAAAAGAACGGATGCATCGGTTCGATGTCTACAGTTTGAGTTTATGGATGAAAGGTGATGTGGCTAGCAGAGATCACCTAGAGGGAGGTGAATAGGTGACCTTGAACAGTTTTATAATATTTATGCGGAAATAAAATAAATCACAGAAGAGTTTGAATAAAATTCAGATTCAAGACAGATTATATAAATGAAACTCTTGATGTGTAGAAAGTAAAGTAAGAGATAAGGGATAGAGAATCTGCACACAAGTTTATAGTGGTTCGGCTTATAGCAAGCCTACGTCCACTCTCCCACGCTTACAGCCTATCGGCTGGATTTCACTATGTAATCAAGAGGAATTTACAGATTTTGAGTGATATCACTCTCGTGTATGATAGGACTCTTTATCTCACACAGTCACTCTTATAAAGTAACCCTCAAGATCTAAGTGTTTTAGCTCAGAACAACAAGAGAAATGATTGGAGTATTGTCAGACTTTGGACTTGTTGATTCTTGATTTTGTTATCATCTTTTGCTGCTCGTTGATCTCCTTAAATACTCCTCTACTCCCAAACTAGCCGTTGGACAGCTTTCAGAGGATCATCTTCCGATCTTCACCTTAGACAGATTTGTATAATAAGGATTGAGTAGCCGTTGGATGACAGATTCTGAATCCCGCTGATTCTGATCGCCCATACAATCAGAATCTTGGTTTCCATAAATAGAGCTTTGTTCGTTGTAATGCATTCTTGTCGTAATATTTGATTATCAATCAATTTGATTAAGATTGAATCAATCAAAACTTTCCTTCTGTGAAATTCATGTCAGATCACTAGCTGTTATGTTTCGTTCTGAATTCTGCGTCTGAAGAAATTCTGCGTCTGAATAATTTCTGCATCTGCATCTGCGTCTAAATAATTTCTACGTCTGAATCTCAGAACTTAGATTCTGTGGGTCTTTAAAGAACTTATTTTTTCAGCTTGTAAAGTCTGAATAACTTCCTTCTGAGCTTCCAGAACACATATACATATTCCTAGAATAAAATAATTCAGAATAAGTATTAGATTTTACAATTATAACAAAAGGTTTTGTCAATTTCAAAATTAGTAGGAGTTTTCCTCAACAAAAGGAACCGCGTCATCAAGCTTACGGTTTAAGAAGCACTGCATATTCAGAGTGCGAAAGGATTTGGAAGATAGGGGTTTTGTCAATTTCAAAATTAGTAGGAGTTTTCCTCAACAAAAGGAACCGCGTCATCAAGCTTACGGTTTAAGAAGCACTGCATATTCAGAGTGCGAAAGGATTTGGAAGATAGGGGGAGTCCAGTGGCGGCAAGGAGCTGTGGTGAAGGTCCAACTGGAAAAGACGGGCTGGGATAGCAGAAGGTTGCTATGGACACCCTCTCCTTCTCTTTGTTCACCACCGCTCTATGCTCCGGTGCTCTATAAGTGCCATTGCTGTAAACCTCCATGATTTGACCTAAATTCACAACGATGCTGCCAGGAACGGGTTGAACCATGACCCAGCGGTTGTCCTTGCTAAGGACCTGAAGGCCAGGGATGTTGCCACACTCCGTCAACAGGGTGATCCCTGGGATGTCGGCATGTGGTAACAGGCCTAGTGCTCTCTCAGGTTCCGAGCATGCTGGGTAGTAATTCATCCTAACCTCGTATTTCCCTTCTCCGAAACTTTTCATCAACAAATACAGTTCACCTTCATGAATCCCAACACCATTCCAATATACTTCATTACTTCCGCTGCCAGTTTCCTCATATCTTCGCTGCGTTTCTCCAGTGCTATCCTGATCGATTAGGTATTCACAATCAACATTTGCTTAATTTGGCTAATTTGAAATGTATATATATAACATTAATGAAAAAGATGGAAACCAAATGACCTGAATTCAGGAGAATTTTGCGGCCAGAGATCGAGATTTCATGCATGAAGAGGAAGGCCTTTGAGGAAGATCATGTCATTCCACTCCAGCTTCTGGTCATGAGAGGTGACGAAAGCCTACATGTAACCTTCGAGACTTCCAGGTCATTGGGCTGTCTTTTGCTTCCCGTGGTAGGGCAGTTCGAAGAACCCTTGCACGTTCTCTTTCATCATCCTCGTCCCTTCATCTGACACTCCATGGTTCACTAACTGCAAATTCACCGCAACGTCACGACCCTCTGCTTTTCCAAATTCAACCCTATTCCCATGAAGATACTATCATGACCTTCTATTTTTCAGTGACAATGGTTCATATCATACACGAAGATAATACTGATCAATGAAATGATGCTAATCATGTTTCCGCAAGATCATTTTGATGGATTCTAAATTATTATCCATTTCAAATGCGTGAAATGACTCACCAACTTGACGTACTCGTTCAAACGAAAAATAAAAAGAACAGGTGGGTATCCAAACGCAAGGTTGGGTAAATAATCAAACATGGATAGTGACAACCTGGAAAGCTTATGAAAAGTGTAGTTAAAGCCATTTTGTATTAGCAAGGAAATTGAGCAATGAAAAGGAACAAAATTGAGATACTTCATTCGATACATATCGGTAAAATAAGTCAGCTCTACTGTCTGCACATAATCGGATCAGAAGGCATCAGCATCGTGAAGGCCACGAAAATGGTATGCCCAGGATCACCATAATCAGAAACCGAAACACGATAATGGAGAAATTGTCGATTCGCGTACCTGGTTTGGAATCCATCAAACTTGACACGGAATTTGCAACGATTATTGAACATGAACTCAAGAACTTCTCCCCTATGCCCTTCGTTAAAACACTGGCCTAATGAGATTGGCACTCATGAGAAGAAAAATCTCTCTAGATCCGTATGTGAGTCAAATAGTGCATCATCAGGTTAGGGGAGGGACTTGAGCGCTATTTATAGAGTCTTCGACCACAGGCCCTCTCATTACGGGTCGGGCCGTACTCGGCCCACATCAGCCAGCCCCATATTAGACTGATTAAGAACCCATATATCTTACCTTTATTAGACCAAACTAATTCAGTTAATTTCAATTAATGAAGCCCACATTAGGAAATTCTTACATTCTCCCACTTTGGCGATATTAATTGAAACAGAACTGTGTGTGCACCCTAATATTGATCTAGAGATTATTCTTAATAGTCAATCCGATCCCATAAAGTCTTGAACACCGAATCATGACAGTAACTGCATGTACCCACGCAGAGCCTTCCATGGTCACGAGTGCTTTCAACTTTACTGATATGGATTCAATATGGTAGTATGTCAAATGGACAATACCTCATAATGAGGGATACTTCATGTGTTGTCCACTTTGTTAGTCTAAATTCTCTCTCCTTAAGTGTCACAAAACCTAGTGTGTCATCAGAGAATATCCTTTATGGTTCCAACGAACCTGTATATGTCTTACCTTGATAGTTAACTGTTCTTTATGTGTAAAAAGACATATCGTTAAAGCTAATATCAAGAATGCCCCATAGCCTGTACTCAAGGTTTACACAATGTCTCGAGGTTTCATTAAATATGTGTACTCAACTTAATAAATCTACATTCACAAATACCTCATTGAATGCAAAAGAGTTTATACATATTCAAATATTACAAAATGTAATAAAATCATATACAAACTTCATAAAAGCAACATAAAACTAAACAGCTCATACTAATTAATAGTATCCCTTGATACTCCTAAGCCCATGTTAATGACATGTCGATCAAATACACAAGGGCGAAGGCCTTTAGTTAGCGGATCTGCAATCATATCATCTGTTGAAATGTGCTCTACTGTAATGTCACCATTCTGAACTTTTTCCTTTATAGTCAGGTATTTGACCTCCATATGCTTAGACCCCTTGAGACCTCTGTTGTTGTTAACAAACAACACTGCAGAGTTATTGTCACAATACAGCTGTATGAGCCTATCCACAAAATCAAATACGGTCAACTCCTTAATGAGGTTCCGGAACCAAATTGCCTGAATAACGGCCGAAAAGCATGCCACAAACTCTGCTTGCATGGTAGAGGATGTCATTGATTTCTGTTTCTCACTTTTCCATGATATTGCACCTCCTGCTAACTTAAAGATGTAACCTGTTGTCGACTTCTTTTCATCCTGACAGCCAGCAAAGTCTGAATCCGAATACCCAACTAGTTGTAGGTCCTGAACATATTTGTAAATCAGCATATAGTCTTTTGTCCTCTTTAAGTACCTCAAGACCTTCTTGGCAGCAACCCAATGATCGTATTCTGGATTTGACTGATATCTGCCTAGAAGTCCTGTTGCAAAAGCAATATCTGGTCTAGTACATACTTGAGCATACATAATACTCCTAAGTGCACTAGCATAAGGTACATTCTTCATTTGGACTTTCTCAAAATCTTAATGAGGACATCGTGACAGACTCAACTTATCACCCTTACTGACAGGAGCAATTCCTGGCTTACATTGCTGCATGTTGAATCTTTGTAAGATACGATCAACATATACCCTCTGAGATAAACCCAATAGTCGGCGAGAACGATTCCTATGAATCTCAATGCCAAAGACAAAAGACGCCTCACCAAGGTCCTTCATATCAAAGTTCTTTGACAACATCCACTTTGTCTTATGCAGTAAACCAAGGTCACTGCTTGCAAGCATGATATCATCCACATAGAGTATAAAGAAAATGAATTTCCTCCCACTGACCTTGCAGTATATACACTGATCCACTTTGTTCTCAACAAAATCATATGAAGCAACAACACTATGAAACTTCAAGCACCATTGTCTAGAAGCTTGCTTGAGACCATAAATAGACTTTTTCAGTCTACATACAAGCGTACCTGAATCATTTGCCACAAAGCCTTCGGGTTGCATCATATAAACTTCTTCATTAAGGTCTCCATTGAGAAAGGCAGTTTTAACATCCATCTGGTGTAACTCCATATCGAAATAAGCTACTAATACCATGATCATTCTAAAAGAATCTTTAGAAGAAACTGGAGAAAAAAATTGCTTCATAATCTACTCCTCTTTGAGTGAAACCCTTGGCTACCAGTCTGGCTTTAAATTTCTCAATCTTTCATTTAGGGTCCCTTTTAGTCTTATACGCCCATTTACAGCCAATGGGTCTATGACCTTCAGGTAATTCAACAAATTCCCAAACTCCATTGTGCTTCATAAACTGCATTTCATCTCTCATTACATTCAACCACAGTTCCAACTGAAGACAAGAAACAGCTTCTGCATAAGTCACTGGATCAGCCACAGAACCAATATCGTAGTCTTACTCTCATATATAGACTAAATAGTCCGGTGGTATAGCTGATCGTCTCTCCCTAATGGATCTCCTTACTGGAGCAACAACAGCCTTATTCTGCACCTAAGAGCCTTGAGAAACTTCATTAGGAGCTGTCTCGATAACAGGATCCTGAGCCTCAACAGGTTCAGTCTGTGGTATGGGAGTCTCCATAATTATCTATATGGGAGGAGATTAAGATACAACATTACCCACCGTACTATTATCCTCAATAGTCTGTGAGCAGCTACTTTCTTCGGCCACATCAAATTCTAGAAACTTGACTGTCTGTGATTCCACAATTCTTATGCCTCCATTGGGATTATAGAATCGATATCCCTTCGAATGATCCGGGTAAGATACAAAATAACACCGAGTGATTCTGGAGTCCAACTTACTTAATGTTGGATTATATAACTTCACTTCTGCAGGACATCCCCAAACCTTAAGATGGTTTAAGCTAGGCTTACGTCTAGTCCACAACTCAAAAGGAGTCAATGGAACAGCTTTAGTAGGTACACGATTCAGAATGTACAAAGCTGTTTTCAAAGTTTCACCCCACAGAAAACTAGGTAAATTTGTCCTACTAATCATACTTCTCACCATTTCCATAAGGGTGCGATTGCGCCTTTCGGCTACACCATTTTGCTTAGGACTCCCAGGCATAGTTAACTAAGCCACTATCCCAGAATCCTCTAAGTATTTGGCAAATGGCCCTTTAAGCTGTCCGGTATCGCCATACTTGCCATAATACTCTCCACCTCAGTCAGATCTAACAACCTTTATGACTTTTCCTAACTGTTTCTCGACTTCAGTCAGAAAAATCTTGAACTTGTCAAAAGACTCAGACTTTTCTTTAATCAAGTACAGATAACCATATCGAGAATGGTCATCAATAAATGTGATGAAATAAAAATTTCTACACAAGGTTGCCGTATAGGGTCCACTTATATCGGTGTGAATGACCTCCAACAAGTCAGAACTTCGGACTGCAGTTTTCTTTCTTATCTTGGTCATTTTACCTCTACAACAGTCTACGCATGTCTCTAAGTCATTTTTAAGAGCAGGCATGATGTTAGTCTTTATCAGCCTTTCTACTCTATCTTTAGAAATATGGCCAAGCCGTTTATGCCACAATGCATAAGACTGTTCCTTAGGTAGTGGTCTCTTAGAAACAACCTTTTCAGCCGTATAAGCGACGTATATGTCATTGGGAGACAAACACAATCCGTACAATCCGTTGGACATATAACAGCACCCAACCTTATTTGAATTAAGAAACAAAGAAATAACATTATTCTTGATTTCAAAAGAGTAGCCATACATGTCCAAACACGATACGAAAACTAAGTTCCGTCTAAAAGAAGGTACATAAAAAGTGTCTTTCAACATTAATCTAAAACCAAAGTCTAGAATCAAGATTACATCTCTTACAAACACAACATCGGCTTTCTCGTTGTTTCCCACAGTGAGTCTTAACTCATCCTGATTTGGCTTTCTCCGATTTATAAATCCATGTATGGTAAACGCAACATGATTAGTTGCACCGTTATCGAGTCACCAAGAACTGGATGGTGCTTCTGATAGGTTGGATTCACAAACAAGTGCTAAAGAATCATTACCTGTAGACTCACGTTTGGACAACCAAGCTTTAAACTTTCCACAGTCCTTCTTTATGTAACCTTTCTTCTTACAAAAGAAACAGTGGTCACCATCCCTTTTGAAGAATATTTTCTTTGGACCCATATTGTCCGATTGACCGGTAGTGTCATGAGCACCTTTATAAGTACGATTTCTGGACTTATTATTCTTCCTTTTGTGGGAACTAGAAATATATAAGGCTAGATATCCTTTTTCTTTCTTAAGTTTCACTTCCCCTGCCACCACCCTTGCTATCAAGTCATTCACTGACCAAGTCTCATATTGGGAATTGTAATTTGTCTTTATAATCCCAAAATCAGGTGGAAGGGTGTTCAGGGCTTGAAGCACAATACAAGCATAAGGAATGGAAATATTAAGAGCTTGAAGCTTCGTCTTTAGGTCTACCATCCTAAGGACATAATCTCTAACCCCAGCAGTACCATCATACTTCATATTGAAAAGCTTTTGAAGAAGTGTACCAGCCTTAGCATTAGATAAAATGCGGTTTCTAAC
Organism: Syzygium malaccense; assembly: GCA_031216405.1. NCBI lineage: Eukaryota > Viridiplantae > Streptophyta > Magnoliopsida > Myrtales > Myrtaceae > Syzygium > Syzygium malaccense. Next base: position 7,467,573 of record CM062255.1, read on the forward strand.
CTCTAAGGCTGCCATCATTTCCTTAGCAGTACAGTCATCTGACAAACCACTTTTTAAGTGTTCTTGAATGGATTTCTTCATTGTCAATAAGCAAATCTGATTGCTCTTTTCCCAGGCAACATAGTCCGTTTTATCAACTTCAGTACTGGTGATCGTGATATCTGCCGGCTTATCCTTTGTAAGAGCAATGTGAACATCCGCCAGCTCCATTTCAAATAGAAAATCCTCTTTCCATTTCTTAAAGTTCAACTCAGTAAGGACCTCAATAAAAATGGAATTGCCGTTTACAGAAAAGATGACTGGAAAACAAACAAACAATACAATCAGCATCATGTGAGTACTTATCCAAAGAGTTACATACATCATCACATAATCACCTTTGGACAGAAAATATGACATGCAGTTGTACACTCTCCACATGACAGCGGTCATGAGAACTTATTCTAATCTTTCGTGAAATCACCACCTTTGGGTGTATGAACCACTAAGATCAGCCATTTCTCAAGCACATGTTATACATGTACCCCTCCATGAACTAATACAAGATCACCTCCTTTGGGAGTATAATCACGTAATAGACCAGGAGACATCCTACCATAATATGAGACCGATATTTCTCAAACTCAGTCAAGTGTGCCACTTTGGCGATCACAACCCAACTGAATTCTTGAAAATCTCTCATACCAGGGATATGAACTTTATGTATCACATTTACTATATACATGTAATGCTAGATGTAAAGATAGGGGCATATGTCTCTGAAATTATATGCCATGCTAATTATACTGTTCCATTCATTGATAGACAATGAATTACACCCTACACAGTCCTTATGTGGTGATATACATGTGAGCTACCATATGTATTTCCAAAACCATAGAGAAATACAAGAAAATACGCAAAAATACCGTAAAAATATGCGTGTATAGGGTTCTATACATATTTTCACATCTGTAAAAGCTTCAAACATGTAAAATAAATACACCACAGTGTAGAGAATCTCGATACGAGCACGTCAGTACCAAGAACGTCCAAAACGGACGTTAGACGCGCTCTCACGCGCCGCCGGAAGGTGCGGCGCGTATGCGCGTGTTCAGCCGGTCAAACCGATCTGAACAGCCGATTCGACCGGTTGATCGGTCCAATCGGTCAACGATCAACAGACCGGTCCGACCGGTTGATAGGTCGAGTCAACGGTCGGGTCGGGTTGAAACTCGGGTCGGGTCAGGATCCGGGTCAACCAAATTCGCGCCCTCGCTGACTTCATGCTGACATCAGCCTGCGGTTACCGGTGGAAAGATGCACCGGTTCGGCATGGCCGCGCGTGGCAGTCACGCGCCGCCGCTCTTAGGGCGCGTGTAGGGGGGTGACGGCGCGTCCGACCTCCTCCGGCGACGTGCCGCCCACCATTCTTCTCGACTCGATGAATAGATTCCAAATATGTAATAAAATTTAACTTTCATCTGACAAAAAATTTCAAAACTGGGATAAAACCTCTCGGACAAAACGAAAACGGTCCTAATTCGTATGTTTCAGTTCTAATCTATGACAGACTCTGATACCACATGAAGGCTACGCAAATGGCACACCTAGGATCACCATAATCAGAAACCGAAACACGATAATGGAGAAATTTTCGATTCGCGTACCTGGTTTGGAATCCATCAAACTTGACGCGGAATTTGCGACGGTTACCGAATACGAACTCAAGATCTTCTCCCCTATGCCCTTCGTTAAAACACTGGCCTAATGAGATTGGCACTCACGAGAAGAAAAATCTCTCTAGATCCGTATGTGAGTCAAATAGTGCATCATCAGGTTAGAGGAGGGACTTGAGCGCTATTTATAGAGTTTTCGACCACAGGCCCTCTCATTATGAGCCGGGCCGTACTCGACCCACACTAGCCAGCGCCATATTAGACTGATTAAGAACCCATATATTTTACCTTTATTAGACCAAACTAATTCAGTTAATTTCAATTAATGAAGCCCACATTAGGAAATTCTTACACATCGAAGTCCTTCAGTTTGAGATAGATTATGCAGTAAAAAGAGGGGGTATTGTAACATCAACATACAGAAGACTATATGTATTTAAGCTAATGATCAAGTACAAATCGTACCAGGAAAAGACCCCATTGGTGGCAGGCGGAGTGAAGGTTGCGAAGCTCGGTGGATCTGGCAGGATGGTCCATCAGCTTCCCCAGGTCAACGCAAGGCAAGCCCTGCAACGACTCTTGACGGTGTTTGGCCAGTCCCACGTCGTCATGGAGGTACCTGGGGGGCACAGCATCCGGCTGTCGCTGCCTCACCAGCTCTTGCACGCTCGGCACCGGCAGCGTCCAGTTCAAGTTCGCCCTCTCCTCCTCCATTTTTTGCCTCTCCTCTGTTCCCTCCGCTGTCTGATCTCCCCCCCGCCTGATTTCTTGAATTGACTATGGGATGCTGATCGCCCACCGAAAAGAAGGATAGTCAACTTTTGATAAGTATTCTAGTGTTTTTGGACACTATTCAGCCGGTAGGTGTTGTGCAAGTCCTGTTCATAAAAGTAATATCAGCAATATCCGTAATAATGAGCTTAAATAACTCATTATTTTGTTTAGAGCCCAGTCCATTAATTCACCATTTATCTTCAATGCAAGGATCGAAGAAGCAGACCCTCGATGACCGAAAACAAGAGGGAAAGAGAAGGACACACGCAGAGAAGAAGAAAAGGGGGAAGAGGAAAAACCTTCGTGCGTTTATGATCCGGACGACTCGACAAGCCGAATCAACGCCGTTTTGCAATGCCGGGTAAGTAATCGAGGCCTCTATTCGTCTAATCATAGTGATTTCTGAAATTAGGGCACAAATTTGAAGGAATATTGATTTTGAATTACGATACTCGATTAAGGAATTATTAAGCGACGATTTTGTGTGAAATGATTGTTTATGGTGTTGTAGAGCGATGGGGTTTGTCAAGTAACTATTTCGAAGTATGGTTTGTTCGAGACGAATTTCAGAGGTTTCGTGTTTGAGTTACGTATATTGGATAATACACGTAACGAAGAAAAGTGAACATCTGCTATAACCAAGTTTATTAGTTAGCGTTAGGAGTGGTTTTATCGACAAATAAGTATAGTTTAGTCGAGTAGTTAGTTAAAAGCAGATTTTAGTCGATTTTTGATATCGTATTTCAATTAATTGTTAGGAATTCGAGTGCATTGGCTCGAGTAACGATATTGATTGGTTTTGGCTTTTGTTAGATGAGTGGTACTATTTCTTCTATGAATTTACAAGCTTATATTTTGAAAATGGTAATGTTATAATATAGTCAAAGTTATTAAGAGCATGTTTTTGCATAAATGAGAACAAACTTTTACTATCTTTAGTTGATTGACAATGTATGAGTATTTGTGAATGTTTTGCTTAAATATTTTGTGAAAGGAATTACCAAAAGCTGTTTGTATTGGATGCAAAATGTTTTATGAAATGGATTCTATTTGATGATAGAAAATGATTATGTGATTCAATTTGTGAAAACGGTTTATGAAATGACTTTCTGATATTAATTATAAGTTGTCAAAGAAAGATTTTGGTTGTTATGGCTCGTATCGCTATGATGAGAAACCATATGCATACTCTTAGGACGTCCTTCTAGGTTGAACCGCAGGCTGATATACATGGTAGACCTAGCCAAGGGGGGTAAACTTGGCCGCTTTTGTCATGGCATTAAATGTGATCATATTTTGATAGTGAGCATTAGATTCATCAATGGAATGGACCATCGACATGTGATTTGATGAAATTAGTCAATGGATAGACCATTGATGATTGTTGTTGTTGTCGAGTAGGTTTTATTGACTAATCTTGTACGGTACAAAGTTTTGTTGGAAAACTATCACATATTTTTTATATTTTACGTATACCATAAATTAAATTTGTGATAAGGAGTTATGATGTGATTTTATAGCGTTGCTTGTGATTGTTCGATCCGCTTAGAAGAAATATATTACTCACTGAGCCGTGGTAGCTCACTCCTTTCATTTTACTTGCTTTTTAAGTTCTTTAGCAAGTCGCAAGTAGGGCGTGAGCGTACCATTCTCAGGAGGACTTTTGGTGGTGGGGATTTTTTGTATGGGATGTCTATAGCTAGTGATCTTCTAAGTAAGTTGTGGTAGATATGTATATATCTTTTTGATAGATTATAGTGAACTCTGATACTGTAACTAGATGAATTTTTTATCACATATATATAGATGTACATATTTGATATTAGGTTGAGTTTTGATTTTGTTAAGGTTGTGTCTTTGCGTGTTAGGACGGCCGTGTTATGCCCTTGCTCTTTTGAGTTGGGGGTGTGACATATATCAACTGCGCAAGAGCGGTTTGTGAGGAGAGCCTAGAATTCAGACGCGAAGACAATATTATTTAGGTTTAACCTACGAGTAATGTAGACATAATCAAACCTAGTTCAGAAATTGCATGAGATGTCGCGTTTTTGTTATGAATCAATACGAGACACACCCGTTCTTTATATATGATTGACTTAATCCGTTTCATCTGTACAATTCTTGCTCGTAGACGATGATTACGGCCTAGGAATAGCAAAATGGATAGGGCGTATTTGCTCTATCTCACCAGATGCAGAGGATGTAACAAGGTATAATATCATGTTCATAGTCCCACGTCCTATTTTTATGTTAGAAGTACTCATATCATAATGGTAAATTAATCAACACGATTAACATCCTAAAAATGTATTTATTATCTCTTCTTTCCGTTGACTTTGGTAGTTTGGCAATGCACAATAATGTTGACTTAGTGCGCAAACCTTGGGATAAAAATAATGAATGTGTACTGCATTATGGTCATTGACTATAGACGTGTTTATTTTTTCATGTATTTATTTTAGTGATCACGTGGGTGTTTGTTAGCTCTTCGTAATCGTTTACTTACCTGAAAACTACGCATGCGTTGGGTTCGAATCATATACTTTTTTTCTTTCGTAAAGAGACGTTTCACCGACCATAAAACTTATTTAAATCCAAGAAATATTTAATGCATTGCTAATAGCCATGAGCCTATTTGATAATCCAATTACCTATTGAAGATTTAAACAACCTCGTTAGACAGCTTGAATTAGTATATGGACTTAACAGATTTGATGATTCATATTTCCCCCTTATCTATGGATCAGGGGCAATCTCTTCCTCTTTCAATTTTTGCAGTCACCCTTATAGCTTAATTCATTGCGAGCAGAACCAAAACTGCCAGAACTTTCGCCGATAGCTTCATTTGAATCGAGGTGTCGTTCTGCTGTAAATTTTATCAGATGAAATACGTAGTATTCAAATTTGAACTATGCTGCTCAGTTTGATAGCCTGGAGAGGAGACATCTTCCGCTGTGCAATCACCATGCCACTGAGAACATTATGGACTTTGGAACAATAGAGAACGACCTGGGACAAAAGCATACCGAATCCAAGATTCTATGTCACCAAAGAGAGTCACAGTATCACGTCAGGAACGAACACTCTGCGAGGTTCAGTCAGGTAAGAACAAGAGGATTGGAATGTTTTAGTTCACAGCAATCAAAATTCAGTTACAACCAAAATGAAAGAAGCGTCTTCACAAAACTTATGATTTCTATTTGAAGACTTAATGAGTTAAGTTGGTATCTGTCGGCCAGGAAATTATGGCCTCGTCCCCACCAGACAGCTTCCTCCCACATCGGAAGTGTACCAAGCCCCTCCAACATGAGATCATCTTCAGCTGGTAATTTAAGAGCAAAATTCAAACAAAAAAGTATGGGACGAGGACGCTCTAAAACTTATCATGAAAGTGTAATTAAGTTCTCAAATTTATAAAAAGTATAACAGAGTCCTAAAACTTATCAAATCAATACAATCGAGCACTTCCGTTAATTCCGTCCAACTTGACTAGCTGAAAATGCTGACGTGTGGGTTTATTTAATATTTTCTCTCTCCTAAGTGGCGATGAAGTGGCCAAATTTCAAAATATAATATTAACACAATGTCGTTTTGATCAAATGATTTTCAAATAAAATTAAAACAATAAGCTAATTTTTTTAAAAAAAAGAAGAAACCTAGTGGAGGGGGTTGCAAGCCGCAGCCCTCGCTGCCACCGCCACTGCCACCACCACCGCTCCGCCATCTCCAAGAAGGGCCAGCAAGGGTGGGAGATGGCCGGTGGGGTCGCTAGTGACCTTCACCGACCACAGATGAGGGTCATAGCCCTCCCCCATTTTGGGCGAGGGTCGCTGGCCCCTGGCCAATGCCTGGCGACCTCCGCCAGCCATCCTCCATCCTCGCCAACCCTTCTCGGCGATGGTGGGGTGGCAGAGGCAAGGGCTTACCCCCCTCACCACCTAGTTTTTCCCATTTTTTTTATAAAAAAAACTTCATTTGTAAATTTAATTTAAATAATATTTGTATTAAAAATCAAATTTAAACCAAAAGAATGTCGTTTTAGCCACGTCATCGCCATATAAGACAGAGAAAATAATATTAAAAAATCATATCAATATTTTCCGTTAGGCAAACTGGACAGAGTTAATGGAATGATTTAATTGAATCAATTTGATAAATTTTGGCACTTGGTTGCACTTTTTGCAAGTTTAAATATTCAGTTGCTTTCATGACAAGTTTTAAAACTTTCAATGTACTTATCCTAAAAAGTTATCGACTACTCTAAAAGTGTTATAATATTTGTATGTCCCTCGGTACCAAAACTTTTCTAGCAACCATTTGAGTGCCACTTTGAGTTATAAGAAAATTCAACGTGGCAATTTATTTATATAAATAGTCCAGCATGGCTTGACGGCAAAGTGACTATTATAACGATGCCACTCTACGTGTTATTTGCCTCAAATTAATGAATGTGGTGAATTGGGACTAAATTTGTTTTCTTCTTCAAACAGCTAAATTCGTTTTGTTCTTCAAATGAGGAATTGGGGGCAAAATTAGGTGTTGAAATTCCCAGTGGAGAGCAGGAGCAGAATTTCCAAATTAAGCATGTTCCAGTCAGAATCGGACCAACAAGGGCAGCGAAAGAGAGGGAGCAACATAGTTACCAAAACGAATCGTTGTTCTTCGGAGTCGACTAGACATCGTGTAGTCTTCAGCCGGCCCTCGCGGAATGAGGGCCACCCACTAGCGAAATCACGGTGACCACAAAGATCTAAACCAGACTTGCGAGAGCTCCAAAGCTTGCACAGTTGTTACCATCTTCTCTCACTATTGAGCGATTTGTGTTATTATCTGTTTGTGACTAGATTTGTTGTAAAGTTCTTGTTGCTATTCTGATATGAGATAAGAGTGCACAAGAGTGAAAGCATTACGTGCATTCTGATAGTGTGATATAGTATGTGATGAAGCAGTACTTTCAATATTGTAACTCTCTTGAGATTGCTAGTGATTCCATCTAGTGTTATGGCTGTTAGTGATGGAATGTGGTAAGCTTGGTTATAAAGTTAAATGACTACATATCTGTGTGCACAATCTTTTATCCGTTTATTATTGTATGTATTTGTTTGATAAAAGCATCTAATATTATCAATCTGTTTCTGCATCTTCCAGAGGGGAAAATTGTCCAAAAAGTCCAAAACCTATTGCACTTTTGTCAATTTAGTCATAAACCTTTTAATTTTACCAATTGAGTTCTAAACCTTTTCACTTATTACCAATTGAGTCCATCCGGCCAAAAATTGGCAAAAGTGTAAAAGTTTGGGACTTTTTAGACAATTTTCCCTCTTCTAGAGTTAACTTGAACGTTTTTGCAAAAAATGTTCGAAGTGTGTTTAAACAACCTATTCACCCACTCTACGTTATATTGTTAGACTAAAATCATTTGATCAAAAATCAAATGTATTACAGGCGTACAAAACACATTGATGTCGTGTTATTTTATACGTGATATTACTGTCACGGGGAAACGCATCCGTTGAAAAAGTGTACACACCGTATAATCCTGTAGACATGTTAGCGTAACCGACCCATTGACCAAGTTCCAATACTGGTTCGATTTGGTTAGCGTCTGCAGCAGATGAGGAGCCGAGAGGGGCTTAGGAGAGACGAAGATCGATGCGGATGTCGAGAGTTTGCCAGCATCAAAAGATTATTCGGCTTTGTGTAGTCAATTTTTCATATACAACCAACGCATAGAGTGCCCATCACGTTGGACAAAATTCCCGAAGAAGGTATCTTTGTATCATGGCATTTTTTGTTGGTAATAGCTAAGGAAAACTTAACCACTCATATAATTAACAAACGTGGAAGTCTAGCCTTAGGGTATTACAATTGTAAAGGGTGCAAGTTTAGCTAATATTGCATGTTGCCCACGTCACGAGATCCCATGATCAATCTAGTTCGATCTTGCGTTAGGTTCCTGGTGTGACATCCCAAGTGCTTTTGCATTGGAATGACTTATGGTCATGGATTTCTTAGCTCGTTTTTCAACTGACGAGCCTATAGAACTGTCCTTAAGTATGGATATATGGTCTTAACCAGTATGTGAATTCTTGGTGGTAAGCGAGTGTCTGAAAGATGTGCATACAAAGATACCTGGCGATTACTCTGAAATACTCACCGAGGCATAACGACCATACTAATATGCATGCAATAATTGCTAGAGCAACGTGCGACTAGATTCGCATTGAATGAAAAAAACCGAATCAGACCCCTGAAGTGCAATGATGAAGCTCTTCTAGTTGCGCAACAAGAGGCAAGAAGCAGTCGACTACGAATGCAAAGATAACTGCATAGGTGCATTAAGCTTATCCATCTCTATAGTTAACAAAAGAACAGCAGACTAACCTTACTATGAAATTAATGATGGATCCAGTAGATGGCAAAATCTGCTCATCAGCCACCGTCATGAATTCCGCAAAACTGATATGTCGTCGATCTGCTTATATGTACATGTATGTGTATTTACAGTACTCGAAAATATACACTACGGTTTGGGGGGGCAGGGGGGGTTGTGGAGAAATTGGCAGAAAACTTTATCAACTGATGAATGCCTTGAGCTGCTTGGACAGCAAAATACTAGCAGCAGCAGAACCGTCCCTAAAAAAATTGGTCGCTTCAATGTTGTTCACATGTCGCCGAGATGTCAAACAAGATTGATCGTATTTGTCCCTCGTAATTTCCCTTGCTTTCCGTTGCATCAGTTCCTGCACTTGAATCAGTAGGGAAAACGAAAACCTCCAGAAAGGTTGCACTAATCTGAATCCACTCAATAACTCTACCAGTCGTCAAGCCATTCGGGAGTATTGAGCTCCTCCACATCTCTAGAAGGTGAAACATGAAAAATGGTCCCGTCCTCGACATTATTACCGGAATGTTGAGTAATACGGGAGGTGATCTCATGAGGAACAGGAAAACTGTGGTCTGCAATCCCCTTCCAATCAATAGTGTCAAACCATGGATGACTTTTGACAGACTCGGGACCTTGGCTTCCCAGTCGTGTATTCTCATCGACATCAAGCAACTGGAAAAAAGAAATTGTCAATCTTTCAATCATTCATCTTAGTCATGGTTTTGGAGAGGTAGGGAGAGGGGAGACGTGCGAGGAAGATAAGCAAGTAGCCAGATATTTTGAAGAAAACCTTCGTGATGAGATCAACGGCTTCGGGGCAAAAAGTCTCAGGAAAAGATAGCTGGCCTTTTGCAATCTTTGCAAATGTGTCCAGCTCACTTTCCCTCCACGAACCAAAAGGCATTTCACCGTGCAGCATAAAAAAGATCAAGACTCCCAAAGCCCACCTGCATGCATAACAACATAATCAGGATGCTGCAGAGGCAACTTCAAAGCAACATGGAACACGGTCTAGTCTGCAACTGCATTTCTAAACTAGACTTTAACTACATGAGAATCCTAGACCTCCATTGTCCACGCAATAAAAACAAGGCAGGAGCACTTCCAGAATTATCTTCTAAAGACATGTCTAGTTAGTAGTAGTATTTACAGTCCTTGATCATATTACTGGACAATGCATCAGATGATTAAATTCCTTCAGCAACCCATTATTTGGCACGAATGTTTTCGTGACTATTGCCATCACCTTATTTCAGGGGTTGCTGCCAATCAAATAGACTTCCAAACTTCGATGAATGTCTTCAAGATGGAAAGTAAAACAAAATCCAGTCTCTTAAACCTAAGAAAAACTTTCTTTGCTTAGTGAGCAGTATCAAATGTGTTTTACATGAAAGAATAATGTATTAGTGACATTACCATAGAAAGACCTTTTTTTTATCACCCTTTTACCCTCACTATCAAGAGGAAGCGTGAAGGATGAAAGAGGGAGAAAGTCGTTTACAGCAGTTGATATATCTCACCGAGATATTGCAAAGACGGTGAAATGGCAGAAAAAACCACGCTAACTGCTTGAGACAAGTGCCAAATAAATTGGCTTTTTTTTCAACATAATCCATTGACCTTGCTTTGTTTCCAAAATGCTATTGCACTTGAGGTTTGACAATCTCGCATGTTAAACAAAGACAGCAATAGAACTATGCAAATTGCCTATTTCATCCTTAACTACAGATCAGGAGAAATCTCTTCCTCATTTGAGTTTTGCAGTCACCCTCATAACTTAATTGATTGCCAATAGAACTAAAATTGCCAAAACATTCGCCCACAGCTTCATAAAATTAAGGTGTCGTTCTACTATAAATTTTATCAGATAAAATATGTAGTATTCAGATTTGAACTATCCTGATCAATTTGATAGCTAGGAGACATCTTTAATTGTACAATCACCATGCCATAGTGAACATTATGGACTTTGGAACAAATAAAACGACCTGGGACAAGCATACCAAATCCAAGACTCCATGGCAGTACAGAGAGTCCCAATGCCAAATCAGGAACAAACACTGTGTGAGGTTCAGTTGTGTAACAGCAAGAGTAGAGTGCTCTAGTTCGCAGCAAGCAGCAATCAAATTCAAATACAACCAAATCAAAAGAGGCATCTTCACAAAATTTCTGATTATCAGGCCAGATTGAGCATCTTTTTCAAGACCTAATATAAGTTAAGTAAGTACCAGTCAGCTGGGAAACCATGGCCTCTTCCCTGGACAACTTCTGGTGCTAAATAGTCCGTCATTCCACATATGGTAAATGCTCTCTCACCAGACAACTTCTTCCCAAATCTGAAGTCTACCACCTACAATGCGAAAATGAAATAAAATTCCAGAACCACTCCTTTAATGAAAGAACATGAGATTATCTTCAGCTAGTAATTTAAGAGCAATATTCCCCCAAAAAAACTTATTGACAACACTAACCTGTATATGTCCTGATTGGTCCAGCATTAGAACATCAGGAGACACAGCTCTGTAGAGAACACCATTCTGAAATTGGACAGAAAGAACGGTGAAAATGATATTTGATTACTTCTTCAACAAACAAATTAAGATATGAAAGGAGAAGTAAATAAAAATATGAGGCTCAAATTATTAAAGAAACAGCCAACCTTGTGTAGCACTTCCAAGGCATTTACAATGGAGGCGGCACAGAACCTTGCACATGGATCATCAAGTGGTGTGTATAGTATTGAAGCCAAAGGACAGGCAAGACAAATATTCAGCAGGATGCTGGCTTGTCTTCTATCAGCAAAAGTGCATAAAACCTGTGGCATGCAAGCTGAAGGGCTTATATTCTTCATCAAATGCTTTTCCTTTAACACTTGTTCTTCCTTTCCAAGTTGTTTGACCTTCTGCTTCGAAAATCTTTTTAAACTAAGCAAACTATCTGAAACGAGATAAAATTATCAGTCACTCTTAAGTTCAGGCAATGTCATTAATGAAATTTTCAAGATCTCATATTTTGGTCAATCTCTGACAAAGTGGAAACCAACACTAAAGACATGGGCCATCTAAAGCCAAATGAGTGAAGTCATGACATAATGTAGACAAACACACTAACCTGATTCATTTAGAAGTACAAGCCCAATCTCGCTGCAGTCAGTAGAGTACAAGCACTTCTTCCACTCCTATGTTGATAAAAAGAATAATCTAAGAAACAATTTCTTTCAATATCTGAACTTTTTTTAGGAGAGGAGCAATTTCCATACCAAGCTGGAGGGGTCAACTTTATCTATGGCAGAAACATGGGTATTTTTGGTGTCATTGATGAATTCTGGATTAAGATCCCTTTCCCTGAAACATTAAATATCAACTGTCAGAAAAAGGAGTGAATTTTATAAGACACATAAAGGAAAAAAAAAATACATTGGAATTGACAGTTTCTATCCTGTAAAAGTTATGCCCCCTTCATTTAATATGAATCAGCGAACTTCCAAAACAAGATATGACAATTGAATATAATTTCACAACTCACTTCTGATCATCCTGAGATAGTTTTGCAAGAGGACCCACCACAGAATCAAACTTTTCCTTCGTCAAAATGGCACATTTGACATCACCAACGGCAACTCCACCAACTGAACCAACTTCCTCACCAAGAAGCACCCATTCACCAAAATAACTTCCCTCATTCTTCTCCAATGAGATGTCATTACTGCTCTGTCGACTATCCTCATCCTCTATATAATCACATTTGAGACTGCAGATGTTAGGATTCTTAATCATCTCAGGGTTGAAATTGATCTTCACTAGTCCCTTCTGGACGATATATAGCCCAGATGGACCTTCATTCTACAACAGAAGTATAGCAGAGACATAAGAAGAGAGCAGACACAGCCATGATGAAGATAAATCTGCAACAAAAGCAGTCTTTACCATATCAAATATTGTCTGCCCATCAGAGAAGGAGACTTCAGAAAGAGAATCTGCAACATGACTAAGCTGCAAGATGGTTAACCTCGACAGAAGTTCCACAGACCTAAGCAACTTCAATGATGACAGATTGGAAAATTCTGACATAAGAATTCCACGAAAATCTTCTCTCTTCAGAGCCCACAGAGTTCCATTAGTGACCGCTCGAACAGATGCCTGGAGTGGCTTGTTATACCTGTGATGACAATATTTCGTGAAGGACATTTTTTGGACTAATTATCATTCACAACTGGTAGTTGACTTCTAAGAATCTGAGAACTTCAAGAAATCAAGTTAACAGACAGACTTGACAAGAAATCAACCAAATTTCAAGGGGTGCATTGCAAGTCTTGAATATTGGCCATGTTAGACTCAGAAAACTCATGGAAGAGAGAAATTTCAGATTGATCGAAAAAGCTCCAGTCATTGATATTAAATAATCCAGGTTTTAATAATTTTCAAGTTCTTACTTTTTGCATGATATATGTCGATAACTATTTTCAAGTTCTTGTCTTTATTTACTCTCATTGAGATGTACTTTATTGTCAAGACTACACATTGGAAAACGTTTAGGTACACCAACAAATGAAAGTGATAGCAGAGTATAATTACATAAGTGCAAGCTCGCCAAAAGATGATAACTTCTCAGCTGTATAGCGCTGCAAAACCCGAGTTATCTCACCATTCTTCTCTTCCTGCCATAAAAATAGTTCATTAAGCAACGGATTTGGCTATGATTCCCAATCCCTAGGAGAAAACCTCATTACAATCATTGAGTCTCGCCAATGACAACAAATGAATACTCGACAATATATGGAAACTACTTCTGGAAATTCAATGAATATTAAAATTTACCAAAGCTACATCAGTGTGTATATCAATGTGAACTATAGATATTATCTGCATATATCAATCAAACCAGAACCTGTGTCGCTAAGACCTCGAATTCTCCATTGCCAACAACATAAAAACAATCACCTTCTCCACCCTGCAAAATATGATCTTTATGTCATTTCACATGTAGCTACACAGACGATTAGATGCAAAAGGACATTCAATTTCTCAGACAATAATGTGTATGTAGCCCAAGGTACTATCAGTGTGAGTCCTGTGTGTGACAATCATAGCAACTTGATAAAGTAAACTTTAAAGCGCCTCATCTGTATACCTGGTTTTGTCCATCATACATGCCAGTTCTTACTAATTTTATTCTGCAGTGCGAACTAAACCTGACCCTACTACATTTTGAGGTTTTCTAAATTTCTATATACTTTGATCACTTCTTCTATTATTTCCTCATTGTGAGATGTTAATGAACTATCTTGCCTTTCTGATATTTGGAATAAAAAAGTTATGCTTATTTATGAGTGATACTCAAAAAGAAACACGACAGCAACAAAAAGAGTGGAGAGAGAGAGAGAGAGAGAGAGAGAGAGAGAGAGAGAGAGAGAGGGAGACCTGCTCAACAACAACATCTCCTGGCTGGACCTCAATTCTTTCCATGCAGTCCAGCAGAACATGACATTGAGAATCAGTAAGTTTTCTGAAGAGGAAATGATCATGCAATGCACGCTCAATGTGTGCCTGTTGCATGGATGAACAATGAATGAGTGCCTGACAAGTATAGTTAATAATTAGGTAGCTTCAGTTCAAAATTTACTTCTTCTTCCCAAGTCTTCCTGTGTGATGGAGGAGGAACCCAAACTTGCCCATTTTCTAGAGAATTTTCAATAGCTCGAACGCGAGCCCTTGATAAATCATGCCTTACTCGTTGGTTCCTGCCACTCCAGCTAAAGGTTGAAGGAGATTCTGATCCTGTCACCTCCACGACCTGAGGAACCGGGGGTCGCAAAACAGCGCCAGGACTTGCTACTTTACGAGCAGTTCCCTATTATAAATGCATTTTAGTTCTCGTGGAGCAAGGCGTAAAATTATCAATTAAGCAAGTGATATTTATTGGATGCTCAGCAAATTGTTGAAAGCAGGTGTTCTTACTTCAGTCAGCCCATTAACATGCACAACTATCACTGTAATATCATCAGTACGAGTTTCATACTGAAGCCAAAGTCGATATGATTCAGCTACAATAGCAGCACAAGCATCACGAGGATCTTTAAATTTGGCAACCTGCAAAATTTTAGCAATATTAGAAGAACTGATAGGATAAATGAGAAGGAAAAAAATTATTCATTTCATATGAGGTAATCAGTAATTTGTCCTCGTCAACGTCTAAGAAGTTTGAAGCAGCAGGGGTACACGAGGTTCATATTCCATATAATTAAAAGACGGATAATTTTCTAATGTCAACATATCTCTTCTTCACAGTAACCGCCTTCTTATCTTTTTGATGTTAAGAAGCGATAGCTTACGATGTTGAGACAGTCCTTCAGTAAATTTTTCTTTTTTTGTTTTGGAAAAATAAAGCACCAACACTCTGCTAGGTAGACTTTTGCATCCACACTAAAGTTTAATATTGATTAAGTAGAAATAGCCTAATGTTCTTTGCTCTGCGAAAAATACTTTCATAATCCAAATTTACTTAACACTGGTCCACCAAGGTCTAGGAAAAAGGCACTCTTTCCTAGCTAGTACATCACCCAAGCAAAAGAACAGCACTTAATATTCCGGTATTAAGCACAAGGTAAACAACCTTAATGCTATCTTACCATATCGACCACAGCTTGGCTGGAGAGAAATTCAAATACTCCATCACTGGCAAGCACAAAAAAGGGATGATTGGATGTGAGTTCCAGAACAACAATCTCAGGGTTGGCAACAACCCCTATGGTCTCCGCAATCGAGTCACCTAAGCTCCTCGTAAAAGCTGTACCAGGATACATTCCATCTGGTACCCAAACTCTAGGTGGATCGCCATCATCACCTTCTTCAGTTCCCCAACATTGTACATCAGGGTTCTTCAGCCCCTCGATCTGATCCAATGTGAGGACACGGGCGCCACAAAGCTTCACTCGTTCAAGCTCATCCTCTCGAAAAGGTGTCTGATCCATCGACAAATCGACTGCCACGATATCCTGCCCTCTCCGCTCACCTATAACTGCTCTTGAATCGCCTGAATTAGCAACATATATAGTGCCGCCCCTAACCAATACCGTAATGGCAGTAGTCCCGCTCATACTATCGTCCAAGATATCAGCATGTAACTGTGAGTTAGTAGTCAGAAATGCAGAATGGCATGCCTCAACAGCATCCACGTGAAACTTACTATTTCGAAGTAGATTCTCACACAATGTCCTCTTAACAAACTGAGAGCACTGAGCTCCATACTCTCCATGCCCATCAAAGACTCCGAAAAAGTTATCATTCGGGTTCGTGCCAAACGGAGTGTGGATGCAGAAACTATCTTGGTTGGCCTTATCAAGAGCATCCGGGTAGTATCCTCTTTGCGACAAAAAGGAGTAACGCAATTCATAGTCTCCCGACGGCACCTTAATCGTTCTCGACCCATCCGGGGGCAGAAACTGAGCAGAGACCCTGGAGAGCCTAGTGATGCCCGCTTCGGAGTCTCTGGTCAAGCCCAGCTGGTTCAGCTGATCCCTGATCTCCGATTCCTGTCCATCCGAAGACCTGGGCGAGTACACGGGGAACTCGACCGCTCTACCGTTATCAGCTTCCCTGACTTTCGTCTCCCTCGGAGCACATATTTCGCCAATACAAGCTCTCGAATACACGCACCCCATGGCTAATACATACGAGAAACCCCGCTACCCAACAACGGCGCCCCGACCCTTATCTCGCCGAAGAGGCACTACCCATCTAGCACCCGGAATCGAAAACGGTCACCGCCGCAAAAAACAGCAGCGCGAAAGACATCATCAGATTCACATCCAACGACCCGCCGAGCGACCCATGAAAGACCCCATTCACCAGCTGCAAGCAACCTCCGGAGTCCCCCGCTTCAGCTGAAACACAACAAGCTCATAGGAATCCCGATTCGAAGAGATGGGCATTCGCAAACGCGACCGACACAGCGAAGGATTCACGAAAAAATGCCGAACTGAACCCAATTCGCGCTAATGGAAAAAGAAAAGCAGGAGCGTGAAACCGTTACAGCACAGCACAGCACAGCACAGCAGCAACCAAGGAAGCAAGAAATAACCGATGAAAAACGGACAAGAGAAGCGAAGTGAAGTGATGATGAACAGGGACGAAGAACACAACCCACAACGCCAGTCCCACTAGCGGAGCATAATTTATCAGTAATATTCAATAATTATTCAGAAAAGAAAGGCTCTAAGAGAGAGAGAGTTACTACTTGTTGAATGAATGGATAGACCAAGAGGACTGTGTTGAAAAGTCAAAACGAAGCGCCCACCAATCAGCCCCTCTCTCTCCTCTCTCTCTCTCTCTCTGTCTCTCTGTCTCTCTCTCTCGCTCTCTCTCCGAGTCACTCGCAGCTCGCAGCGCAGAGGAAAGGAGTGTTCCGCGACGAAAGGCAATCGGGAAGAAGAAGACGGAGACGGAGATGGAGATGATGGAGGAGGGGGAGAAAGAGAGCGACGGAGAACGCGGAATGAATGCTGGACACGTCTCGCTAAAGCGGAGTGTGTTTGGTTTTTCTGGTATTGCGGGGCGCGCGCGTGGGCTTTTAGTGGATACGCACGGCACAAAGGAGGTGGTGGCGGTGGGATTTGGCCTGGGATTATGACATCCTACTTTTAGGTTCAATCCCTAACCTGCTTCGAAAACCCCCTTTTTTTTTCGTTATCTTCTAAAAAATCACAAATTTTCACTTTAATTTCGAATTTTACCCTCGTCAGCCTGATTGTGATATTTTAAAGTCCGGACAGTTTATTGTCAGGATCCGCGCCTTCACCGACACCCTCGCCTAACCAAACTCGAGATATTGATGATTTTAAAAAGGCCGATGACAATTTTCAGACGAAAAGTTAATCGGGACGGACTTGAGAGCGGATGAAAGATGGCAAATTTTCTTCTTTGGACAAAAAGAAATTTCGGGTTAGAATCGATATTGCACCTAAAGTTTTGGGTTTTTGTTTTTTAATGGAATTAGGCCCCTTGAGAGTGTGAAAACTCCGCATCGAGTCGCATTCGTAGCATGTGTGGAGTGGTGGTAAGGAATCGTGAGGATTGAGTCAGATCAAGTTGGGTCGGGTCGATATTTAACAATGGTATCGTGCCAATGGCAATCATTGATAATGATGAGTTTCCCAGGAAAATTACCAAAAAAGTCATAAACCTATTGCAATTATGTCAATTCAATCCTAAACCTGTTGCAATTGTACCAATTCAATCCATTTAGCCACTTTTTGCTGGTCGGCATTGACGTAGACGCTGGCCGGCGTCAGCACAGCTGACGTGGCATTATTTTAATATATATTTTTTATTTTTTTCGAATTTTTTTTATTTATTTCCTTTCTCTTTTTATTTTTTTTCTTTCCGGCTAGGAGGAGGCTCGCCCTCGCGGCACGGGTGAGCCTCGCCCAGCTCTGGCCAAGGCAGAGCTTGCCATGGCTGGGCTAGCCGCCCTTGCCGCCGCTGGGCGAGCTCAACCTCGCCCACATCTAGGCGAGGTCGAGCCTCGCCATGGCTGTGCGACGGCGAGGCTTGCCCTTGCCGACACTGGCGAGGGGCGATGAGGGCGGAGCTCACCATGGCTGGGCGAGCTCTGCCCTTGTCGCCGCTAGGAGAGCTCGACCTCGCCCAGATCTAGCGAGGTCGAGCCTAGCCATGACTGTGCAACAGCGAGGCCTGGTGATGGTGGAGCTCGAAATTTGTTTTATTTTTTTCCTTTCTTTGTTTTTTTTTTTTTTTTTTTTTTTTGCCTTTCCTTATTCCCCGGTGGCCAGACCGACCAGGGGCTAGGGCCAGCTCACCAGCCACTAGGGAGGCTTGCCCTCGCCAGCACTGGCGAGGGCAAGCCTCGCCGTCGCTAGGGCAAGGCAAGGGTGGAGCTCGCCACGGCTAGGCGAGCTCGACCTCGCCCACGGCCATGGCCAAGCTCGATCACGCCAGATCTGGTCGAGGTCGAGCTCACCCAACGGCGGCAAGGGTAGAGCTCGCCTAGCCATGGCGAGCCTCCCCCTGGCCGGACCGGCCAGGGGAAGAAGGAAAGAAAAAAAAAAGAGAAAAGAAAAAAAATTGAAAAAAATAAAAATATTTGTTTATTTAAATAATGCCACGTCAGCTGTCCCCGCACCGGCCGGCGTCCACGTCAATACCGACCGGCCAAAAGTGACCAGATGACTGAATTGACATAATTACAAAAAATTTAGGACTGAATTGATACAGTTATAATAGATTTATGACTTTTTTGATAGTTTTCCCCGAATTTCTCTACGTAAGATTTTTCAGGCCGGGTACAGGATGACGGTGGCTTTGAATTGTAGTCGCGATTTAATAGTATCCATCCAATTATTAGGAATAAATTAGTCCTTAATTGTGTACACCTAGAAAATCCCATTATTCTGGTCTATCGATTGAATTCGAGAGCCACGCACACACCACCACCACCACCGATTGCCTCATCACAGCAGTCGCTTTTTTCAAGTGGTCCTCTACATTACACCTCTCTCTCTCTCTCTCTCTCTCTCTCTCTCTCTCTTATAGCTTATCTGGATTTTAGTCCATTTCGAGTCAAATCCAATCTAGTGCCACAAGGCTGCCCCGCCCCTTCGTAGGGTCAAAAGAAGTAGGTGGCTTAATTGATCGAGGTAAGAAAAAATTGCACCCCGAATTGGCTTTGGTTAAAGTTGTAATTCCGCAACAAGCGTGCAGACCTGCCAATAGAGGGCCTAATCCCCTAAAATACCCCAAACTTCATGTTCCATCTCAAATTTATCCTAAATTTTATTTTATCTAAAAAAAAATCTCCAACTTCTAATTTTGTTCCAAATCTTCCCGGTTAAATTTCCGTCCAACAATCACCGTTAGTTGCGGTTAAATTTCCGTCCAACAATCACCGTTAGTTGTGTGACATGGCATTTTCACGTGGGCATTTTTTCTTTCATTTCCATCCACATGTCAGTCCACGTCACCTTTATTTTCATCTACTTTTCTTCTTTCCCAATGAACAGTTAGCAGAGTTCCAGTTTATCCACTGGACTTGACGAAGGATCGCCAATTTCCAGTCCTCTAATCAAAACCTCCACATGCTGTTCTTCTTTTTAATTCTCCGTGCGCAACAAAAACTCAAGAAATGAAGGAACTCTTCAACGGACTAACAAAATCAACATCCAACTTACAAATTGAAAAATCAAGACAAAAATCAAACCGCGAAGGTGAAATTCCACGAAGAAGACGATGAACAGTGGGGGGGCCTCACAGCTCTTCTTTCTCGTCAATTATGCAGTGAAATCTGCTGCGAGCAAGACCGCCGTGGAGAAGCTCAACGCCAAGCCGTTTGCGGAGCCGGCGTAACAGCCTCTGTGCATGACCGAGTCGATGCGAAGAGAGCCGAGGAAGAAGACCGGAGCCGCGAGTCACGGCCGAGTCGATTGCGATAGACTCATGGTCGATCGTGACAGATTCAATGTGGTCGAGCTCCTTTTCACACACCCATTTCCATTCCATCCAAACCCTAGCTAATAAAGCACATATCCAACACTTGCTCCGCCGCCAAAGCCCCACCGCCGCCAAGATCCCAGATGAGTCGCCTAGCCTCCTCCAACACCACTACAAACCCACCTGCCTCCGGGAGCGGTCGCTGTGCTCTGTCCCCTTGCCGTTTAAATCTCTGCCTCGCGCGAAGGCATGCCACTGCGACTTGCGCCTCGATTCGAGGTCACCCACTGCGTCACGACGAGGGATCGAGGCCGCCGACGCCATGGGCAACCTCGCCGAGGCCGCCATTTGGACATGGAGACCCTCTGATTGAGGTCGCGACCGCTGCGTTGACCTGGGATCTCGGTTGGCCATGGCGTCGCAACCTTGAATCTTGGTCGCAAATGCCACCGCGACACCCTTACGGTGACAAGGAGCTGAGATCGGAGGGATCGTCGGAGGTTGTGGCGCAGCTCGGAGGTCTGGGTGGCGATTGGTGAGAGCCAGTGAAGCTGTGGCGGAGGAGTCCGTGCGCATCAACAGTGAGTAGTAGCTCAGGCGCAGAAGGGAGAAAAGAGAAAAAAAAATAGAGAAAAAGAAAAAATGACGTGGGAGAAAATGAAGGAAAATTTGTACACGTCAGACGATAAACGGTGATTGTTGGACGGAAAGTTAACTGGATAAATTTGAGACAAAACTAGAAGTTGGGAATTTTTTTTTAAACAAAAAAAGGTTCAGGATAAATTTGAGATTGAACGTAAAATTTGAGGTTTTTTAGGGAATTAAGCCGCCAATAAAGGAATTAGGAGGGTAAGGCCGGAGAGTACCAAATCCGGAGTTCGATACTCGAGAGCACCGCGCACATACGTACATAGTAAATAAGAATGAGACCAAAAAATAATCGTACTTCCCTCCCGTAGTTGACTCAATATACCATGCTAACAGAAAGAAAGGGAAAAAAAACTAATTTCTTAATCTAAATCATTTTTATCACTTAAAAAAATGGGTCAATGAAAAATGATTTCATTCTTAACATCAAGTATATGCTTAAAAATCTCTGCCCCATCATCTCATTTTCCTTATTAATATACACAATTAAAATTACGAAAATCTTTTCTAAACCAGTTTTTTAAAAGGTAATCCAAGATCTTTTTTGTTCACCGTTTAGCAGGACCGCTAGTAGTTCGGCCACTTTCTTGGTGCGAAATAAGCGGAGCCGAAATGGTTAACCAAACTAATTTGCATCGTCTTCATCGCTGGTTAAGAACATCACCTCCTTTTTTCTATCTATTTCGTTAGCAAAGATAGCAGATGGCCGAAAAGGAGAGGCACGTTGGACATAGCAACTTCAAATTATGCTACCTAGGCTGCCGATTCGTGTCAACCCAACACAGTCGGTCATCTTGAAAGCGTCGCCAATCTCACCTTCACGATGCGTTCCGCCTCATCGCATTACCACCGAGTGCACTCATGAGTTCCAACGTATGCTTTTCTTCCTTCCACTAACCAATCACAAGAAAAGTGTCAAAAAAATCCTAAACATTTTACATTTATGCCAATTTAATCATAAACCTTTTTTTTATGTCAATTCAATCATAAACCTTTTGCATTAGTACCAATTGAGTCATATACCTTTTTTTTGTGCCAATTCAGTCCTAAATATTTTTTTGCTGCTAATTCAGTCCTAAATATTTTGTATTTGTGCCAGTTCAATCCTAAACCTTTTGCATTTGTGCCAATTCAGTCCTTCAACACATGAATAACTATTAGTTGGAAGGACTGAATTGGCACCAATGCAAAAGGTTTAAGACCAAGTGTAAAAAAAAGCTTTAAGACTAAATTGACACAAATAGAAAAGGTTTAAGATTGAATTGGTACAAAAAAAAAGTTTATGACTCAATTGACACTTATGCAAAAGGTTTAAGACTAAATTGATACTAAAAAAAGATTTAGGACTAAATTGGTATCAATGCAAAAAGTTTATGACTTTTTTGACACTTTTTTCAACCAATCACTGATCATCCCTTTGTGTTTGGTTAAGCTTTGGACCCCCCCTTCATATTGAAAGAAGAAAACTGACATCCCACGACCGGGCCAAGTGGGGGCTTGAATGTTGCTGAAACAACAGAATAACGTTACCCAAGCAAAAGTGGGCATAATACCTTCCAAACCTCTGAAAAGCTGAGGAACATGTGCCGCTGCAGAGGTTTCTCTTTTGTTTAAAGTTTAGTGGGCCGTTTGTCCTCACTTCTTCGTCTCGTTTTATGACCCATTGCCCCTGCATGGAAAAAGAAAAGACCGGAAGGGTCTTCACCCATCTTTGTCCGAGTGAATCCATCGTCTCGAATTCTGGGGTAAGTTCGACGAGGAATGAATTCCCGATGGTCTGTTCATATGATAGAGAGAGAGGGAAAACAGGAGCCACGGTAAAATAAATGCGGCTCTTGCTCAGCGACTGCCTTGAGGAGTATCATTATAGAGGTGTTCACTCTCTGTCCTCCAGTGTAGGTCCCAAAAATAGACTTGGAAGATACTAAATTACAGCCAAAGCTCTTACTGAAGGGGGTCATGTGCGAGCATCCTATGCATACCCGCGTCGAGTTAATCACCAGCTCTAAACAGAACAATACCCACCACATGGTCGTCGCTTTCTTTATCTGGAGTCTAACGTGGTTACGTCATGTCATGCGTACTTGTCATCCTTTCTTTTTGGCTGCAGGCGGATTGAGTCCGATAAATACTTACATGACTCACGCATCGTAGGCACAATGCTGGTCCAGACTCTATGCCAAGAAGATACACTGAGGATCGATCCCATTCCTGATCTCCGAAGTCTGAACATGAATGGCAAGAGACCACGATGCCGCAAGCTATTTGCTAGCTTTCTCTCAAACTGTTTTACCAAGGCAGTTCTCGGAGGACTAATGGTTGAATTGAACCGATAAAATTCATGCATTTCCGCAATACTAAGAACCTGGAAGAAGATGTGTTCTGCAAAGTTTTACATACTAAGTGATGCGTTGACCGCGAGTGCACTTATAAAGCTAATTTTGTCTTGCAAAAACAAGTGATTCGACACCTAATAAGAGTATGCTACGTGCGTAGTAATTTTGTAGACCCAAATTCAATATTCAAACTCGTTATATCACCTCCACCAGATAGAAAGGGAAAAAAATTATTATACCCATCTGGTCGATGATCTTCCAACTTTAGGCTCATCCCTTGGCCTGAAACAGAAGTTAGGCATGTTTACTCCTGTAGTTTTTCGGATTTGGCGTGCTACACAACAAATAACTCCTGCAAAAGAGAAAGCAACCCTAATATGTTACTGGAAGATGGCATTAAGGCGATTTTTACATGAAACAGAGTTATCAAAATAACAAACTTCTCCCCTGTAAAACAAGAGAAGCAACAAAGTTCACAAAATGTTGTCAAAATACTGACATATGCCAAGCTATGAATCTGATCCTGTAAGTTATCGAGGAGCAAGAGAACCAACCACTATTATCCAATAAAAGATTTGTAAGGACTCACTACCACATGAAGGTTACAAATTCCGCAGACAGAAAGCTAAAGAACCCAGGGTCCACTACAGTACATATCAGCTTTCAAAAGCATGACGAACCAGTGAGAAGAGAAATCATGAGTTCCTGCAAACCTGCACTCCCTAAATCCACCTTCACTGTCCTGATCTCCAAGCCCAAGAGCTCCTGAAGAAAGATGTCCCCACGTATAGACGGAACATCAATGAAAAGTTTCAGGAACCTGAACTGTGACCGCATGTCAAGGATCAGAATTTGTCGGAACATACACAATATGTGGAGATGGAGAAGCCTTAAAAAGAACATGCATGCCTTGTACAAGCATGTAGAGAAAAAAGTCCATTTGTGAAATCCACAAGTTAATGTTTGCCTCATGTGCAAGTGAGAGTGCATGCTGTTCTTCGGTCAAAGATCCCTCTGGCTGCAAATACTTCTCATAAGCGGTGGAAACAAGTAAGCACCAGAGATAAAAGACGCTCCTGGGAAGTTCCAGAGTCCAGACACCCTGATGCAGAATTTAAAAGATATAAATACAAAACACGAGAGCAAATTGAACCTAACTTTAGTAGAGAATTGCTTTGGAAAACCACCAAACGGTACAGAATAAACTGTATAATTCAGTAAGACAATGATCTCAAAAGAAAAACACAAACAAACCTCTGTCTGAATTCAGCACTACATAATCCCATAAATACAAGGTTGCTATAATTTGTGACGTCTCTGTACAACAAACAGACTTTATCATGGTCTACATCTCATAGTCACCAATCGGTTGTAGTCACCTTGAGAGGAAAAATGCCAGCTGGTGCCTATAGAAGAACTAATGCAATTCATTGGATCCCAATTCACTGGATTCAGAAAACATTTGGAGCTTGCCAGCTATCGCTAGTAGATTATCAAAAACCTGCCAGCCAGATTCACAGTCAAAGTAGAAGATCGTCTCCCCATGGAAGCATCCCTAGAAATGCATGAAAAACATTGGCCAGAGCACATCCCTGCACATTTGAAGCCTCCAGCAATGCAAGAAGAATGTCCTCAACCAATTACTCATCTGGGGTAAAGAAATTAAACATTCAGTCAATAATTTTCTAGTTATTAACAGATCAGTACACATGTTTAACGAGAGAGACTGCATAAATTTACCAATATAAGGAGGTCCAGAAAAAGCATTATTTGTCGGGGTATTGGAGAAGAGAAATGCGAGAGAAAGCATGAATGATAAAACAGGAGTATTGTCATTGATCAATAAACAACATAAATTCAGCAACTCACCACATTAATTACTTGGCAGATGAAACACGCTGGAGTGATGAAATCCAGCTGCTCGACTGACCAACTTTATTACCACTGTCATTGCCAGAGTTCGTGGCTTCAGCTAAAAATTGGTTTTTCAGAGTAGTCCTTTTGGTGATACCGCCCAGAGGAAAGGAAGTAGATGACATGCCAGCATCACCGATGACCTGAAAAAAATTGAGAGAGTCACAGTTACATCCATGACCGAACAAATCAGTATACGAACTCCAATAAAGATCCACTCGGGAGCATGCATTCATCCTTTATTAATCCATGCACGATTCTAACTGTTGGACCATCTAATTAGAGTTCATTGAGAGGCCTACATGCTTGTTAGCAGGTTGTTCATCTCTCGGGTTCTTGCCCTTTGGTGACCTAAACTGCATCTGCACAGGAGGACCAGTGGCACCACCCAATCTAACACGATCCTTGGCCTCAAACGAATAGGCAGCATTAATATTTCCTGCAGTCAGTCAACCAGAAGAAGGGTTGAGATATTTATCATGCAAAGTCCACCGACAGTAGAACTTCCTGCCAAGATAGGGAACTGTGATTCATCCTCACCACTTACAGATCAAAATACGCACAAGACTTCACAGAAGGTTCTTTTAATAAACTAGGGGTCTCTCTAAAGGAGGTGAGATGAGAAATATGTGCAGTCTGATGCAACATGTAGTTTTTCATTCCAGTTACAGCAAGAAGTCACATTTGACAAGCGAAATACGATAATTCAGACTTCCCCAGGATATGTCACCCATGGGCTCCTGACAAACATTTGCATTATTTGTCAAGTTGTGGAGATTGCACAAATACGCTTCTCACTCCGTATCTTCTCCAAGAAGATACACAATGCCAAGCAAGATGACAATGATAAGACTCAATAAATAACCCAGAGGAGGAACCATATCATTACTCTATGTTTCACATTCAAACTACTTAAAGGGAAGTTATTGCTGCAGTCGTACATATGAGAATGTAAACAGAGATAAGTTGCTTTCTTAGCAATGAAAATTACTCGAGCAACACTGTCTCTTGATTTGAACAGATAATCACTCGATATTATGTCATTGTCTCTCCCGAACAGGCTCTGAATACTTAAAAAAAAAAAAAAGAGGAGACGAGAATGACACTCTTCAATTCAAGAGCTATCAGCCCAATTAGAAGTGTTGGTACCCCACAAGGTTAGTACAGCATAAAAGAATTTAAGCCACCATAAAGACGTAGTCTATCCATAGATATAAAGTGCACGAGCCATTTCTAACCTTGATTATTTTCCATTTTCATTGGCACCGCAGGATTGCTGCTTCCCGCAGGAACTGGCTGTCAAAGTGAACTCAATCTTATTAAAGGCATGATGAAATAAAGATATCAATTTTAAATCACAAGTAACCATAATCAAATTGATCCTTTTCAACAGTTAACATTTACTTTTTCGACCAAAACAAGCTAGACTGAAATAAACAAGTATCACAAAGAAAGAAACATCCTGCATGCTCATACTTTTCATGATCAAACCAAGAAGCCTAATCAAAAGATGCACCAATATCAACTCGACATCATTGACTAAATAAATCCTAGAGCGCGTGCTGAAAATAATCATACTCACAGAC
Source organism: Syzygium malaccense (assembly GCA_031216405.1). Classification (NCBI taxonomy): domain Eukaryota; kingdom Viridiplantae; phylum Streptophyta; class Magnoliopsida; order Myrtales; family Myrtaceae; genus Syzygium; species Syzygium malaccense. Next base: position 7,494,321 of record CM062255.1, read on the forward strand.
ATCCGAGGCTGAGTTTTGCTCTTTTGGGCTTGCTGGTACTTAAGGATGGTCCAGTCAAACACATAGTCCAACTCATATCCTAAGGAGAGGAAACCAGAAAAAGCATTTTGAGTCAAAGAAACAAAATGATACTTCAACAATTGCACATCCTAGATTATCCTTCCCTGAGGTGGATCTGAAATGCATATTTTTTCAGCTAAAGAGTGTACTTTTGGCTATTATCTTCACTGATGATAAAACAGATTCTCTTCCATTCCTGCCACCTATAAGTTGCATCCTTTTATGTATAACTACGGCCAATTATGGAAACCCCTAGATACATAAAAAAACAGGGACTAAACTTTTTTTTGGTAAATACAATCATCTACAGGGGCCTTATATTACTTGTTTATCATTCACAATACAAATAATTCAAGAAGCAGCTATAAGAGAAACAATCAAAAGAAAATGAAATCTGCCACCTATGCGAACAACCTCATGTACTGAAAAGCAAATGAATGCCATATGGATTACCGAGAAAGAAATTTATGAGCATGGGGCATGCTTAATCTGATGGAAACAGAAACGAATTTTTGAAAAATGTAAACGATAACCTGTGCCAATTAGCATGCTGTTTCTTCGAACAAAGTATTCTCTAATGTGAATCTACCTGTAATGAACAGTCCATACCTTCACGAGAAAACAAGTCGCGGAAAAGGCGCTTTAAAAATCCATAATCTGGTCGTTGATCAAATGTCAATGAGTGACAATAATGGAAATATGATGCGAATTCCACCGGATGAGATTTGCACAAAACCTTCGAAGCAAGAAGAGACGACTGTTCAGAGAATGTCATTTATGGATAATTACCTGACAGCGAACTTGTTAAAACAAATAACTGATGCACACCTCAATAGGAGTTGATAACTTCTTCTCACATATTTTGTCATATTTTTGCTTCTTTGTGGCCGCCTTCAGTCCCTGCCACGGGAGGCTACAGAAAATAGAAATTTCATCGTGCTGTCATCATATACAATAAGACAAGCAAAGTGGCCCCAAAGACTATACATCATAATACATGCATCTTCATTTTGTCCAAAGATGTATTGGTAGTCACAATTTCCTCACAGGAAAACCAATGCCAACAAAAAGCTGAGAAATATGCTTTACCTTCCTCTAAGAAAATATAGCAGTACATATCCCAGTGACTCCAGATCATCTCGACGGCTTTGTTCTGAATAAAATATTGTAAAATGTTCAGGAGTCTTAAGAGGACAGACACAAAATGAGAGTATCATAATATGAATATGTAACTTACCGATGCCAAGATGAGTATTACAACTCGCATACCTTGCAGTGCCAGTTAAATTTTTGTTCTCCCTGCACATGCAATGGAATAACTCATAACCATGAATCTATGGATTAAATACTCTCAATGTGCAACCGATCATTTTCTATCATCTGTTCATGCATGTCACTGTGAAAACAAAAATTAGAATATCTGTGCAACTGAAAAACACAAAAATAAAGGGCGTAGGCAAAGGCGTTGCTATCCAGTTGAGATAAGAGCTCAGCAACAATAAATGGTTTATGGGACGGAGCGGAGACCTATATGGGATATGCCGGTTGGTTGTAGCATCTCGATATCTTTTTGCAAGCCCAAAATCAATTATATAAACCTGGACATCCAAAAACAAAGGAGACAAATGGCAATTATAAATTGAAAAAGGCTGCCTCAAAACAAAAGTAGCAGACATCATTGAAAAATCATAGCCCTCACCTGATTTGCTTTCCGACCAAGACCCATGAGAAAGTTATCAGGTTTGATGTCTCTGTGAAGAAATCCCTTCGAGTGCACATATTCAATTCTAGTAAGCTACAAAATAAAAACTACATGAGGGTAAAAAGAGCCAGGATACCACTAAGCAAGAGTAGAATGAGTAACTAACTCAAAAAATAACTCTCAAAAACCACCAAGAGTAAAAGGGGAAAAAGCTACACTCATGCCCTGGCCAGTCTGTACAAGTACCAAAGAAGCAAAACCAGAAGAACTTCAGGCTGATTTATGTTCCATGAAGCGGAGAAGATATAGATATCTTTCCACACTTGACTGCTAGATTTTCAAAAATTTTCACACTTACCATTTGATCGGCCAGCATGATGACTGTCTTTAACGAAAACTTCCTCCCACAGTACACGAACAAGTCCTCAAGGCTGGGTCCGAGCAAGTCAAGAACAAGTACGTTATCTTCTCCATCCACACCAGCCCACTTGCAGCTAGGAATACCGCCTAAACAATGCGAAAAAAGGGAAAACCGAAGTCATTAACCACATAAAGCGCCGACACAACACCCCGTACCCGAATGTGGAAACGACACGTACTCCCTCCTTGAAGAATGTTGTACAACTTGGCCTCGTAAAGCAGCTGGGGATGTTTCGTCTTGTTGTTCTCCTGCGACAAGAGCAACTACAGTGACTACAAAAAATCACCCTGAGCAGCGAATCAAGCTCGTCGATCAAAGGGTTTCCAGAGTCAAACGAACAGCAGATCATAACAATCCTAACTCCATCTGCTCAACGCAAGACTACTCAGCTCGCTCGCCAAAGTACCCCTCAGATACATCCAATTGTGCACATGCGACACCTCACCAATCGAGAAACACAGATCAAGCTAGAAATAAAAAGAGAAAAGAAGCTCATCGATTCATCAACGACTAAGCACTAGAAGAACTGCACGAAACAGCCAGCTCGGAACTCACAATTTTCACGGCGACGATCTCCAGCGTATCGATGTGCGACGCTGCAAAGAGGATCAAAAATCAAACTCGCCGGAATCAATCAAACGCGTCCCGAACGAACCTCAATTCTCCAAAATCGAAAAATCCAATCGCAAACCAAACGACAGAGGCAGGCGCGCGCACGCACAAAGAGAAAGGTTCCAGAGCACGGATGGACCGACCGAGGAAGATCTCGCCGAAGGATCCGCTGCCGATCTTGCGGCCGAGCTTGTACTTGCTGCCGACGACGCGCTCCATGGCGGACGGCGGACGGCGGCGGCGACGGAGCCGCTGCAGCTGCTGCTGCTACAGATCGGAGCGGGAGGATGGGGAGCGACGGATCGGGAGCAGCATAAAGGAGGAGGAAGGCGAGAGAGAGAGAGCAGCTAGGGCTTTACGGAATCCGATGGAGGAGCTGTTTTAGAGAGAGAGAGAGAAGGAGAGAGATTGCTGGTGCTGTTTCGCTGGGTTTTTTCGGCGAATATATTTGTTTTTTTCTTTTCTTTTTTTTTTCCGTGGCGTTTCCGATTTGTTTATCTGTGAAGCTGGAGGAGGATGGAGGGGGCTTCTTCGCCAACTAACGACAGATCGATTTTTATCCGAAATTCTTATATATAGGATCATTTTGAAATTATTTTTTTTAAATAATAATAATAATAGTTTTTCCGTCTCCCCGAATTTTAAAGGGGTAACAAGCAAAAGCCTCTTTTGGTAGATATCGGAGGGCAGTTTTGGTATTTTATCGAGGTAGGCGAGAGAGGTGTGGTTCAGCTCGGTTCGGTTTCCTTTTTTTTTTTTCTTTTAATATTTGAGAAGGGTTGGTTGACTTTGACCGGTTATTGCCCGAGTGGATAAGGTCATGGGGGATGGGATGAGCCTTACGTGATGTTGCCCTGCTGGCATTTCTAATTTGTGCTGATTTGGCCTTTCCAACAAACTTTTATCGAGACTTTCCTTCATTTTTTTTGGGGTAAGATGTCTTTTAAAATATTAATTGTAAAGTTTCGAGTTATCGTGTCATCTTTTAAAATATTAATTTAAAATATCGAGACTTTCCTTTTCTCGAGTGCCAATTTATTTAAGATGAATGAATATGGAACTGACGACGGTTGAGACTTTTGTAAAATGCCCATGCGCTCCGAAAATGGAAGATGCCGATAAAAATGATTATGCATGTTGGTTAGGATTTTACTGAGTGACGTAAGGCGACTACTGTTGTGATGCCATGATAATAATTTTCCATCTTACTGAACAAGAGCTAAACTGCATTGGAGTCGAAAATGAAAGGATGACATTATGTGTGAGAATGGCGATACGGAATATAAACCTCATTCAATATGGAGTATTTGTGCCAAATTTACCCCAAATTAATTATTTTAGTCATCAAAAACCTTAAACTGATACATTTGTGACAATTTTAACTTCCGTTAAATTAGATTAATGTTACGAAAAAATACAAATTAATAAATTTATGACAAATAGAAGGGTAAAATACCTAACCGATACATTTATCAACTGTCACGTATCATTTAATCTAAAAATTTTATAATAAAAGTTAATAAAAATAACCGGAGGATAAAGTTATTGCAATGCGCAAGTTTGGGTGCTTTGTAGTACTAACCTAAAGTAAAATGATTTGGAAGACGTACACAAATGACTCTCGTTTCCATATAGCGCCGTCGCAGTGCTCAAAGTCCTCGTGTCACCTCCGGCGACGGCGACGGCGAGTTCCTTAACCGCGACGAACCAAGATCTCTCTCATCGGAGATGATCGGCGACGCAGAAAAGATGGTCGCCGTCGGCCTCGTCTGGGGCGCCACCAACGCCCTCATGCGGCGGGGCGCAATCCTCTGGGACCAGTCCCTCAAGTCGCCGCCGCCGCCCGCCGGTCCCCAGCACCACCGCAAGATCCACCGGAGGGTCCTCGCCTCGCTCGAGAGCTGGCTCGGCCTCATCTTGATCTGGCAGTACTCGGTCCCTTTCTTGATCAACCTCTCGGCCTCCGCCACTTTCTTCGCCATCCTGAGCCACGCGCCGATCTCTCTCGCCGTGCCCGTGACCAACGCGACCACGTTCGCCGCCACTGCGGTCTGCGGCGCGGTCCTCGGCGAGGAGACCCGCTTGGGTCACGCGGTTCTGGGTACGGGTCTTATTGTTCTCGGTGTCTGGCTTTGTATCTCGTGAATGTCTGGCTTTGTATCTCGTGGAATACGATGAAGCTCTTATTTCTCGCTTATCAGATCAAATTTTGCGTCCGTTGTTTGTATTTATGCTCTGTTTCGGCTCAATTGAACCATTTTAGTTTTTTCTCTCTTTGTTCTGCATCATTGCTTGTGATCGATTAGCTCATAGTCTGCTAAAATGAGATATGAACTGCTGAGTTGAAATCCAATCTATAAAGAATTTCAGGAGGATCACAATAGTTTACGAAGGCAATTACAATATGACAGTAGAGAAACGATCAAATGTTGGAAAACACGAGGAAATGGGCGAACAAATTTCGTAGATGGACAAAAGGGTGGTGGTAAGTGGATATAGTATGGTGAAGGAAGTATAATTTAGTGTTGCTTGAATTTGTTGCCGGGGTATCAGTTATATTGTCGAGCCGACCATTTTCTTAGTACTGGGGTTTGGAGCATTCCGGAGGCATCTGGCCATTGAACCTTTTGGTGTCGTTGCAATAGTCGTAGATCATGTAGTTGTCTCTGACCCACTTCATTTGCCTGAGCTTAGCAAAGCTTAGTTGGCTATAGGTCGGGGCTGTCCACCAGTTAGCTGGCGAAGTGGTGGCACACTGGGTTATGCTGACAGGTCCGTTCCACTTGCAAGCCCTCGGTCTGAAATTACTTAGTCCTGCTCTGAATGGTGCGCTGTTCCAGTCAATCTTGACTAGACCTCCTCTTGTCGCCCAGTTATCCGCATTCCATAGGCTCGAGTAGACCCTCATCCCTTGCTTGTTTGGATATGCTATCCCCTTGCTCTCGTAGTTTCTGAATACTCGAATTGGCAATCCGTCGATGTACCACCTGAAGTTATGGCCACGTGTCTACGGTTATTCTTGGTGATCTTGAAATGTAATATACTCATTTAAAAGTAGGGTCAAGGATAAGGTTGCAGATTAGTGGAGAGGTATTAAGTACTTGCATAGTAGATTAGGAACAGTGAACGATATGGATTAACCGAGACTTTGTTGTCATTGTTCCTCATGAAGGATATCTTTGGAGGAGAAGGACACAAGAAGAGGAAGTTAACTTACACAACTTCTGTTGGATTCCAGTGGACGGTGTAATTGTGGTAGGCATCTGTTGGGTCAAACCATGGGTAAAATTGTTGTTCTCTGCTTCCGACACCTTGTGCGTAGATGTTGGTGTGGATGATGTATGGTTGCCCGGACACGTTGCCAAGGAACTCAAAGTCTATCTCATCGTGCTTGCTTCCAGTAGACGAAAGCTGCAAAAAGATACGACATATGGGGGATTAGACCAGTCTCTGCATGTGCTACTGCATACAAAGCGCTCTAAAAGGTTAATAGGAATTTGAACAATTAGGTTATACAAGAGTCTTTCATTTACGAGGATGGCTTGATCTGCTTTGTGTGCTTAGCTCGCGTAGCAGATGACGGAAAAAGCTCAATAAGCTCTTTCAGAGGTTGTAAGACTGTATCTTTGTTCGATTTATTGCACTTACGTAGTATGCAGTGACTGTTCCGGCAGAGTTTCCAGGTACCAGTTTGATTAGCATCTCAATGCTTCCAAACAAGAAGGCCCTCTTTGATTGAACACCAGAGCCTGCAAAATCAAGTCATCAATGACACTGAACATTTATCAAGTCTGGTCCCTAGAGCCTTTTTATAGTTCTAGTGGTCAAGGTAGGCTCGATTTGTGCAGCTGCCATGTATATAGTGCAACAGTCTTCAAATAGTTTCTGCATGGACCCTTACTGCATCGACCTGTGATCTAGTTTTATCTTTAGAAAACCGCAGCGAATTGCGCAATTTCTTGCATGATTGTCTCTATGTAGATATCTCATATGTGTCCTCTTGGTTTGTTGTTTTAATGCACTATAAATGAGTTCACTTCATTGTTCAAATCATTATTTTGAACAACTGAAACTGTCTCTGTCAATCCTATATATGTACTTAGTCCGGCATGAAATCTGAAACTGAAGGATACAAAACATCAAACAAAGCATGGTATACGGGCATTACCCGAAATTTGGTCCAAAACAAGCTGGACGGCTTCGCCATTGGGTGAAATGGAGCAATGTTGAGTGCCCCAGTTGATGTACATGCTCTTGGAGAACTTGGCCTCAACATGGCTTTGATCCAGCACGATTCCACACAGGACGAGGGCCATCAACAAGACATGTATGCTCGCCATTTCGAAATCGGGGAAGATTTCTCCCTCTTGTACTGTGTTGGAGCCTATGAATTCAAAAGGGGATGATGGCCTTCTTTAACTTATGAGAGCTTTTATAGATTGTGAGTCATAAGCTCCAGAGACATACTTGAATGTATGACACTTTTAAATGCATTTTCTACATCCTGGTGACCTTGTCAAGGTCGTGGATAGATAGTTGTTTGCATCACAGACGAGAGCAGGCCTTCTAATTTTTAATTTTCTATGTTGTCTGTGTGTGTGGTAGGAATTTGAACTGAATACGATTTGTTCAGCCACATAATCCAGGGATGAAGTTCTGAATTGTCAACATGCGGGGAATATAAGGACTTCACCATTGATTCGGCTGGTGATCAACGGCCAATTGCTCAGGGAAGCAGACACCAATCAACATCGGATTACCACAAGCTACTATTCCGTCGCGTTGGTAGCATTCAGAGGATTCAATTGCTGCCCCGGACAGTGCTTTTATGGAAATAAGGTCAGATTATGATGTTCAATAGTCAGTTGTAGCCTGCAGGAGCCCTTTCGGTTGGTAATACAATGTTAGGAACAGGACCATTCGTTTCTCTCAATACCAGGAAACAGAGCTAAAAAATCAAGTGGTTAGCGAGAGACAAAGCTTGGAATTTGCACGAGGATGTTAGGGAGAAGGTTGGGCGTGAGCTTAGGTTGGGTTTGGTGTTGAGGGAGTGGTCCAGCTGGGACGCCCTGGGAATGGAGAATAGCAAACGCGGGGATCGTGCGTGGGACTCGTTCCGATCATAAATTCAACGGGCAGATTCAAATTCAATTGAATTCAATTCAATTCGCTCTTCGGTTTGGCCCCAAGAACAAAGAATCAGAAAAAGGGTCGATCTCAATCCTTTTGGGTTGATGCATGCACGTTCCCAGGTGGTTGCAGAAGCTGGGAATTTTCGAATTTTCAATTGGGTCACTGCCCCATGAATCTTGTGTTCAGCTAAAAATTACTAATATAAATGAATGAATGAATTGACTTCCAAAAGTATGATATTCAAATTGAATATTTTTTTAACGGTTTAAGCTTCAGGGTGGAAGAAAAATTGTAAACGGAACTTGAAAAGTCGAATAAATCTATCATAATGCTCTGCTTGTTTAGCGAAAAATAAATGATTTAGAAAATATTTTTTTTGAAAAATGATCGATTGTGTCGCTTGAAGTAATTAGTTAATAAAAAATATTTTATTATTGACAATAATTTATGCTTAAATATTTTCGATGACGATGAAAGTATTTTTTGGTTTATTCATTTTTGTAAGAGATACAAGCGATGGTTTTTTTGGGAAAATATTTAACAAATCATTCAATTTCCGCGAAATAAATAGAGTCTAATTGCATGAAATTTTAGAAAATTTGCAATCTAATTGTTGTCGGGGTTTTTGGTCTCCATCCTGAAGATTCAGACTTCATTTGATGCTACTTTTCCTAGTTACAGAGTTGCTGGCATCGTTATGCCCCTTAACTGTACATGTTTCTCATTAAGAACTAATTTTCATAGCCCGTGCAAGATTAGTTTTCATTCTTTGTACAAGAAGTTGATAATAAAATTCATAACTTTAGTTGCATGGAGAAATAAAAGAAATTGACATTATCTTCTTCTTTTACTATTATATAGATTAGGCTAATTCCCAAAAAAAACACCAATTTTACCTTGAGTGACAATTCTGGCTCGAATTTTTTTTGTTTCAATAAAAAGCACCAATTTTCACTCTAATCCCAAATCTGGCTCCCATGATGTAAAATTTTCAAATTATACGAGCTAGATTTGGGATTTAAGTAAAAATTTGTGATTTTTGTTGAGAAAAAAAAATTCGAGTTAGAATTATCACTCAAGGTAAAGTTAATGCTTTTTTTTTAATTAGGCCTATATAAATTATTTTCTAAAAATAAAAAGTTAAATGGAAAGTTTACCATTTTTTTAATAACCAAAACAAACATTTATTTACAATTCAAAAAATCAATGAAAATAAGTCTAAATTTCTCACAAAGAGTATAAGGATGAGGTTGATTGCAGTGTGAGGGCAATTAAGGAATTCGCTAAATGCACTTACTTAATAGAAAGTGGACAGTCAATCTCCTTGTTTTACCTTTTTATCATTTTCTTGATCAATTTTATCGTTTTTTCCTTCTTTGACTTACAATTAGAAAAATGAGTTCATAAGGGATTTGATGGAAAACAAAATAGTGAGACAAATGAAGATTTTCCCCTCTATATATAGATATAATCTCTTATTTATTTAGCAAAAAAAAGTAATATTTAAGGTCCGTTTGTTTCACGAAAAATGAACGATTAGGAAAATATTTTTCTAAAAATGATCTCTTACTTCGCTTACAAAAATGAATAATGAAAAAATATTTTTATTGTCCGCAAAAATATTTAGACATAAATTATTGTCAGTAATGAAAATATTTTTTATTGGCTAATTATTATAAGTGATATAACCAATCAATTTTTAGGAAAATGTTTTCCAAAATTGGCTAATTACTATAAGTGATATAACCAATCAATTTTTAGGAAAATGTTTTCCAAAATGTGTATTTTCCGCGAAAGAAATGAACCCTACTTGTGTGAGTACCAACACTCCTCTTTGCTCAAGGCGTAACATATTACATTTTTCAAAGAAGCTTTTTTTTACCATTAGCACAACGAATCATATCCCCAAGCGTTGAGATGTGGTTTGTGTTTATGTATTGGTAAATTTTCGAGTATGATCGAAGTTAAGTGAATTTTGCTATCGAATAACTAAAGTTTGATTAGTGGATTTTGGAATTAGATTACTGAATTTTGATTTCAATCGTCAAATGTATTAAAATTTTAAACTTTTGCAATTAATGCACTTTAACCAGAATCTTGATAAATTATCTCATTCTTTACTCCATCGAATGATAGTATCCTAAGGTGTATATTATGAGTTAACACCTCAAGATTGAGATTTTTAAAACCTGCAGTAAATTTATCCGCTCAATCTGTTTAATGCGAAGTACACCCGCCGATAACAACAAACAAAGTCGCAAGAGAGCATGCTGAAAACTTGGATTTAACTTAGAGTACACTTGTTTTACAGAAAATGAATGATTTGAAAAATATATTCCTAAAAATAATTGATTACGTTGTTTGAAATAAATAATCGATGAAATATATTTTTATTACTATTATCTAACTATTTCGTGCACGATGAAAATATTATTCGCTCGTTCATTTTTGTAAGCGATATAGGCGATTATCTTTAAGAAAATATATTTCTAGTCAATCATTTTTCGCAAAATAAAATAGAGCCTTCAATCGCTTTCCAATCACGTTCGGATTCGAATTCAAATCACAATACCCACGATGAAAGGAATATATGATCCAATCTTGTCGTCAATATGAATCCAATCTTGTCGTTCTTTTCCTTAGATTCTCAAGATCTATCGAGGTCGCGATAGACACAAATTTGTTGATCCTTTTGTCTGGTTTAAGATTTTGAAGCGATATTCTTCTTTTTGAAGCGCTATTCCTAGCAACAATGTAGATGCACTGCCTCTCTTTGCTTTACCCTCTTCTTCCTGGTTATTCTTTTCTTTTCTTTTCTGTTTTTTGGGAGTTACGAGGGGTTGATTTGATGCAAAGGCAATGTTGATCGGTCCTCATCTGATTTCTTGATCGTGACATAAAGAGGAGTTTCAAAAGTAAAAAGCAGTAATTGGAAACGATAAGCGGCCAATAATTATGCATTTTTTTCGGGAATATAAGACGGTATTCTATGCGAAATAATCTTTTCCAACGATAGTATACGGTAGGAAACGATGCAACAGAGGGCGCGAATTTATTTCCAACCCCCAATACTTTGGATGATATATTGTACATCTATGCTTACAAAAAGGCTTGAGCTTGCTGAGATTTAACCTCATCATGGACCTCCAATCTCTTTTGGCTCATGATTCCATTGATTTGGGAATATGTACTTAACGCTATAGCCACAGCAGTCAAATGGTAATTTACTCCTACGTTTCACCAATGCACAACCTTTTACTGCTTGACTTCTAGCTGCTGGCCAGGAATCACATTGTCTTCATCAATCTTTTCTTTATTGATTGACACGACAGATAGCCGATCCACATTGCTTGCATGCATCCGGCCTTGATATGAGATTCCTATTTGTAACATTTTGACAGATAAACCCTACTTGGTAATAAAGCAAGGCTGCTTTAAAGCAGCCATCTTTTTCACGAGTGAAATGAAAAGCTAAGCACACTGGCATCGCTTCAAGCATAAGCTAAGTTTATTGGGTGTCTTATCAAGTTGTTATGGTATCAGCAATATCAGTGAACAATGCTCAATTCAATGGCTTTGAGTTTCTTTAACATGGGTTGGCGATGTTAGTGTTGAAAGATGACAACGATTAAAATTAGCATAATTACGTTGTTCTGTGCCAAAAAATGTGGGTTTTTTTTCTTTGATGGTAAATTGCAATTAGTGTTGGTGCAAGTGTTGAAAAACTGCTAGAAAAAAAAAACGGTCAGTGAATATTTTTTCGAGTAACTTGCTGGTAACCTACCTACACCTTTGTGAAATTACCAATTTTTCTTATAGTTTGCAAATTACCAATTTGAAAAAGCACCAGCACGGACTTTTATTTGTATAACTTACCATCACTTTGAATTTACTCTCTTAAATGAAATTATCAGCCTAAATTAAAGTAACTTGACAACTTTTATCTTCTAAAATTACCAGCTAAATAGATTACCATTTCTCGCTTGAGTTATTTACCCTAGTTAAATTCTTTTTACTAACTTTTCAATTGATTTATCGACTTTTATTTGCCATGGTTAGCAACTCCTTAGATATAGTAACTTTTTTCATAGATAACGAACCCAAATTAGCATAATTTACCAACTTTTTTCCTTTAAATTGGCATATAGTATTAGGCTACCGATGGTCATTTGAGTTATTTACTGATTTTTTTATTTTTTTTATTTGCCACATTTCCTTATCATTTACAAACTTTTGGTTGCATTTCTTAGCAAAGCCTTAAATTTACATACTCTTGCTAGAAATTACTAACCTTAACTAGAACAACTTACCAACTTTTTTATTAGTCACTCGAATAAAAGTTGGTAATTTCACATAATAATTAGAAAATATAAGGTATTGGTAAAAATAAAGAAATAAAAGCTCGTACCATATGAGATAAATATTTTTTGTTAGAGATAAGAGAAGTCGGTACTATAAAAAAATGTATCAGTAACTAACTCAAACAAGAGTTGATAACACAAAGCTAGCACTTAACATAACCAGAGAAAATGTCATAATCACTAAAAATAAGGTTAGTAAGTTCTTAGAATTGGTAAGTAAGACAAATAAAGTTGGCAAATCTTAAGAGTTGGTAAACTAATGAGAGAAAAGCTGGTAAGCCAGATAAAAAAAAGTTTGGTAAATTCATATAAGGATTTATAACTTATGGGGTTTGTAAGAAAGACTTGGTAATTGATAACAAGAGTGACAAAACACAAAAGCCAAATAAATGTATATAAAGGGAAAATAATACTACAAGTATTATAATTTTCGTATGGCATTCATTTGAGCGTCATATTTTTTCAATCAAACACTTGAGTGCTAGTGGTGAATGATTTTTAATAGTAAGGGCATTCAAGTGATCGATTAAAAAGTTATAGAAGTCAAGTGAGTACCGTACAATAGTTATGGCGCTTGTGGTATCCTTATCCCAATTTAATGGATCACTAGAGTGCTTGAGGTGAATGATTTTTAATAGCCAGGGCACTCAAGTGATTTATTGAAAAGTTACAGTACTCAAGTAAGCACCATAAGAAAGTTATGGCACCCGTGGTATTCTTTTCCTCGTTTATAAATTACTCCAATGAAAATTGGCAACCCAAAAAGAGTTAGTAAGTTAATAGAAAAATAATTGGTAAGTCATTGAAATAAAGATTGTAAGTTCATGTAAGAGTTGGTATTTAAGGGTTGGTAAAATAAACAAACAAAAATTTGGTAATTTGCAAATTGAAGATTGGTAATTTTGTGAAAGTGTTGGTGATTTACTTACGCGAGTTACCTCAAAATCAGGGGACAGTAATATTTGTATGCACAAATTTTTACACTTGTTCCCATTTCAAAAATTTACCAATATGGAAAAAAGTAGAATCTTTCCGAAGTTAGAATCTATGACGGCGGCAGCGGCAACAAAGTGCATTTGTGCTAACATTTGATAAGGCTCTAAAGCGAAGCTATGTTTAGCCTTTGTGAACATGTTCCTGCATGAAATGCATATAAAACACCAGAAAGCCATTCTATAGTGGTAGGAACTAATAAGAGAAACTATAGAAATCCATTTGATTATAAGCAAAGATGGTGTTATGCACCAAAATGATGACCCAAATGCAAACTAGTGTTCCTGACCAGACAATACTAAAGGATCAGATTGCCAAGTGATGCTTCGAAACCTGACAAAAGCAATAACAAAGCATCCAAAAGCAGCACAAAAAAAAGTTGATCTGTGAGCAACTTTTTTTGGTAAAGATCTGTGAGCAACTTTCTCTCTTCATACCTGAAGGTTAATTTCCTTACTAGCTAAAAAGCTGATTGTGTTGTCTGCTATATAAATGATGCTTGTTGCTGTGGCTTAGCTTTGAAGAAACTCGCAACATGCATTATCTTACCTAAGAAAAGAGGAACGCGTGAGAAAGCTTTCCATCACATTGTATGTTGTTTTCTTTTCTTTTCCAGTATATGGTAAGAAAAGCATTTAAAGACTCAAGATACAGTGTTTTATACTGGACTCGTCTTATACCCAACCTCTGCAATGAGTCGGGTAATCTCTAGAAGGAAAACCCGTCTATCAAAGGAATAAATACAGTTACTTAGAAAGGACATATACGTCGCTGTTTGAAGTTTTCTAGTCCACAGAATTTAGATTGTCCTTTGGACCCACAAAAAGTGCAGAGACATGATCAATTTGGAAGTAAATTCCTTGTTCTAGAATCAGACACCTCCAGCAACAAGCATAACTTTTGAAGGGCATGTTTTTTCCTGGGTAAAAATCCTAGGACACTATGGCTACTATGGCTACTCATATGTAATAAGTCATAGCTTATACTTTTCGACTGTCGAAATGGAAATCGATCTTGTGCATCAAGCTTTGTCTTTCAAAATGTCATAATAACCAGGGGCAAGAATCAATAGTCGGTCGTCGGACACGAGAGATATGTGGGTTCAAGTTACAGAGGTTTAGCGTTTATTTTGCTGCCGACATTAGGTTTAGAGTACACTGAAGATGGTTCTTAGTAAATCCTGGGGTGATATCTTGGGGAAATTTAACAACAACAGAGAGACATGATAAGACACATCCCAAACTTGAGGGGCATAGTGTCGCCAACCCTCATCATTAAGTTCAAAATAGTGATAATTGCTTGATGGTAACAAAATATAAGAAGCAATGTCGTCTATAGTCATTCCTCATGAAAGTATAGTATGACTCCGTGGCAAACATTGATATATGAATAAGGAACACGACTTTAGTTCTTCACAGAATGAACACCATAATGGCTATGTGGCAATATTTAAACCAAAAAAGTAGCAGAAAGTGCCAAATGCGTGGCACTATTCAGCTAAAAGTTAACATGACTACTCTAAGGCCATGCCATTTTTGACAAGAGGGATGCTGACTGGTGGTGATCATAACAAGAGCAATGCATGACAATTTCTCTTTTAGAAAAGAAAATGTTGGGCATCAAAAGCCAAAAGACAATCAAAGCATACCTGACTGAATGCAGATCACAGAAAAAACTGCTTGATAATTAATTTTGTCAATCATTCATGGAACTAGACAAAGGATCCAAAAGAACTAGAAAGGAATCGAGGGTACTGATTTTGTCTCTACTTATTTTAAATTAAATTGCCTTAACAGAAGCATATAGTATCTCTTTATAATACTAGTTGCTAGCTTAGCTTTGAAGAAAGTTGAAACATGATTTAGCTAAGAGAAGTCGTGTGTGTGTTGAAGAAGCTAAATGAGGCTCCTTTCTTTTCTTTTTCTTTGATGGTTAAAGGGTAGGGAAACTATTGAAGGATTCTCAATAGATATCTTAAAATGTAGAAATTTTGCTTGATTGATGCAGTATTTTATCCATCAAATTAAGGGAACCTAATGGAATGCGGTGCCTCTTCAAATTAAAAATTAGAGGAAAAAAAATGGAGAACTACACATTTCCATCAACGTTAAGCTTAGCTTTTTCCCCAAGATGGAGGACTATTTGAGTGATTGACTAAACACCCTAGTGTTCTAGAGCTACTCAAGAACAGTATAATTTTGTAGGATTTAATGGAAATCAATGTGATATCCATATTGCTTACATTTCAAGCTTCATATTCGGAAAACCTTGAAATAAAGAAGAGATCTTGATAATTTTGTAGCTGCTTTAATAGCTCATTTTTGGGAATTTTCCTTTTGAGGATGACAGAAACATAGTACGTACAGCTGCCTAACTTTAAGGGCCATCTCTTAAATTGATAAGGTATGGAAACCGTCATGTCTATGCGCATCATAATCACGAATATTACGAGTTATCTTCTCATATTACAACTAAAACAACATGCCATTAAAACTACCCCTTCTTTGTGGCTTTGGACATGAATCCACCACATTTACAGATGACATGTTATCACTGATTATTGCAAACCACGTTAGTATGCTAATAGGTGTTTGATGCTCACTGAGTATCTTTTATCAAGTGGAAAGAACAATCTTGAAAATGTTGAAAGTTGTCAACCACTAACAATCTCAATTTAGAATCTCAATCTCCAATCACGAAGTACTATCATTGTTTGCTTTATTTGAATTCTCTATTGCACATGTTCAATGTTTTTGGTTGCTTTCTACATCCTTTTAATAAACTGTTGAGCATAGAAAGCAAAGCGTATCTGGACAATCTCAAAGGATCCACAGATGCTCTTGGTGAACCTTATAGATTTGTAAAAGATAAAAGAAACAATGCACATCTCCTTTCTTTGACAACTAATGAGGGGAAAAAATATTTCATCGTCTTGTGCAGAAGTCAATCTACCTTTCATTACACAAGTTCTTCGTAGATGAAACTTCAAATAAGTTGGCCTCCGTTTCCTCGTTCCACCTTTCAAACACTTTCTTAGATCCCCCTCGCGCTGAACTCCCATAAATGCAAGTAAATAGCATTGGAATTCTGTATCCCCACGATATTCTTTCTCATGATGTGATCAGGATCAAAGCGAGAGTCTAAGCTCCAAATCTACTTCTTGGTTGTCGTTAGATTCGGAGTTATGGCTGCTTGAGCCTATCGAGCTGCTTCTGTGCTTCTTGTTCTTATTCTCTTGGGAATCCTGCAATTGAAATCCTTTATGAATCAAAGGAGGAGAGTATAGAGCAATAACATGCGCCCTTTTATGAACAAGTGATGAAACAATGGTATAACTATTTAGGATATATCCACACAAAGAAGTTAGGGGAAAAGTAAACACCTCAACATGCAGATTAAGGAGGTGTCTGGTCATATTTGGTTGTTGCCCATATTGCGGGATTTCCAACATGCCACTGCCAGCGTTCCAACTGGGTGATCATAAGGACAAAAACATACAGCATTGCATTTAGGTACTAGAAATTTGACCATAAGTACACACAATAATTTAGCCTTTAGAAAATTGCTCGACTTGGCAAAGCCAGTTTTGTACCTTGCGGCATTAGTAGGCTGGGATTCATCATATCTGACGTTTGCTCTCTCATAATCGCTCAAACCCATCTGCACCAAAATCACATTCGAACAAAATTTTAGGGACCCACAACAAGAGACCTAGCTAGCAAGCAATAGACTCTTATAGGATTTTTCAAGCACTGTTACACTCTCTCTTCTTGGCACATTATATTTTTGGATTGGGAAGACTAGATATTAATAAATAAATAAATGTCTGGAGAATTCCCAGAGGAAGAAAGAAGGAGGAAATCGCAGTAGGAACTCGAAGATTTGGCCTTAGAAAGTATATATATCTAGGGTTTCTGGGTTATGTGCCCAAACATACATAAGAATCACTAACAGGAAATTGTAAAGGGGTGGACTCAAGCAAGAAGATTTGCTTAAATGGAAAATCTTTGAGTGAGCATTAGCATGCACATTTGTGGCGACTCACTAAGCACAGATCATGGCACTTCGATATACATTAGTTCTTGATTTTTGAAATCTAATAAAAAATGCATGGGAAGTGATTGGCACTCCGTATAACCTACCATCAAGTGGGGGTTGAATCCATAAGAAGCTGAGGGAGAAGAAGATGAAGAATAAGAGAAGGATGATGATGGTACTGATGAATAAGCATTTTGCATTCTCAAATCCTCCTGCATTTGCAAAATACACCAGAACATGAAAAACCCCTAAACCAAAGTCCTCCATTTTTCCGCTAGAGAGAGAGAGAGAGAGAGAGAGAGACATACTTGAGTGAAGGCGGAGGGTTGATGAGGATGAGGATGGTGATAAGGGTTGGGGAGTGAATTATTGGGAAGGAAGCTGGGACAACCCAACTGGCCATGCAATCTGATCTTCTCCAACTGAGCAACCCCGAGCCCCCTCTGCGGCTGCTTCGGCTTGTCCGAGTTGCTCTTCTTGCTCTTCCTCGACGAGCTCGATGACGACGAAGACGAGCCTCTCATGTTCGGATCTCCAAAGAAACTGCCCCCATCTTCTTCTTCCTTCTCTGTCTCCTTCCTCTCCCCCCCCCCCCCCCCCCCCCCACCTCTTTTCAAGCTGAGATCAAACAGAGCAAGAACGGACTTCTTCTTCTCCTCCTCCCCCTCCTTCCCGAAGATCTTCCCCACCCCCAGCAAAAGAAATGAAGGAAAAAGAAAAATGTGGAGCTGATCGATGATGGTGATCAAGTGAGAGATCACAGAGATCTCTTTGGCCTCTTTTTAAGCTGGTTTTTTCCCTGCCAACACCTCCCCACTAATTATTGCATCGCTGGATCGGATTTCCTATAGATTTCCATGTTTTATATGCTCTAGATTTTATGCCCCCCCCCTCCCTTTCCTCTCCTATTTGCAAACTCCCATAACAAATTCATCATTTTGATATTCTTTTCTTTGACAAGTTTTCCCCCTTATTATATTCGAAATTATTTACTCCCCCCTCTCCTTTTTTCAAGGGCTCCCCAAGAAGGACTTCGCGGACTACGACTTTGAAAGCGATTGTCTCCGATTCAAGCGTTAAAAAAATCGAATAAGATAAAGGGTTTTTCCAAGCCAAGTAGCCCCCACAGTAATTAGGGTTTTATTTTATTACTTATGTTACGTTCAACACACCATTTTTTTAGCCAAGTGCTCCATGAACGAGCTCAATATAATAATGCACTTGCCTATGTGCCCTCCTTTCGCCCATCAGTTTCACCCCTCCTTCTTTTTCAAGGTACGACTTGCATGTCACGCTCACGGAATAGGGCAAAAAGATAATAATAATAATAATAACAATAAAGTTTATTAAATCAAGATTTCACATTCATTACCATTCATTGCCATAATTTTGTTTGGTTTATAAGGTAAGAAACGGTACGAATACGTAATGTATAGGTACGAGATCTGATACAACAACTTGATTAGATCCCCCCATCCTGCGTTTGTTTGTCCACGGGATTTTGATGCCTAATGCTATTAAAATTCGATCTTGCAATGACATTTCCCACAAATGAAGATGAGAATACCAAACTCAGGTTATCGGTATTTTGGCCTGATTTTTCCGCTATAATTTTTGGAATTTTCATCGCAATGTTACAAGTTTTCTTGTCAGACGACGTGGTCCTGCTAATCATCTATTGCAATTTTCGTTTTCTGAATTTTTATTGATTTTCTCCTCCCACATGAATCCATAACCCTATCATTTAATAATATCATAACGAAACCCTAGCTGTAATTTGGAGACAAAGCGATATTTTAAGCGATAATGTTGGACCCAAATCGCCATTAAGTTTATAGATTCTAGAAATCCTGCTTGTCCATTTCTCAGCGATTGACTTTCCAAATGACGATGGAGGAAATTCCGATTGCGCATATTAATGCGTTCGATACATCACGCTGCTCGAGGATTTTTCGATTGACATGTAAAAGACATATGTGCACATAAAGAAAAAAATTGGGAAAATAATAATTCTATAATTTGGATTTTTGCAAAAAAATAATAATAATTTGGTGGCACATTAATTTGACCCAAGGATGTCGATTGAGGAGCGAATTAATGCCAAGAACCAAATCTAATCGAGCTGTTCGACGCATGATTCGTGGGGTCATATGATATGAGTTGTTTTTGTAGTGGAAAGCGGGAATCCTACAGTATTTTTTCTTAATCGGACACGTGAACTGGTGCAATTACGCAAATCACCTCCGCGATGTTGCTTGTTGGAGCACAAGAATCGAATTGTGCAATTAAGGAGCAAAAAAAATTGGCAAAAGAAGGGATATTGATTGTTTATTTGAAAGAGCTGCCATTTTATATTTAGTTCCGTTAAACTTGTTTAAGGGTTCGGGTAGGGATGATCATTTGCAAAGTGAGTAAAGCTGCGAATGACAATCATTCTATTTCAGAAATCAATTTCTAACCAGAAATTGATTATTTCTGTTTTTGGAAGAGTTTCTGAGCAAAAAACACGTTTAATAATGACATAAAATTTCTGTTCCCGAAACAAAAATTTGTTTGATAACCGCACAAAATTCCTCCCTCTCGAGTGGACGGCGGGCGGCAGCAGCGGCGAATGGCGGGCAATAGACAGTGGCAGCGAATGGCGAGCAACGAATGACACGGGGAGGCAGCGACGGATGATGATGCGGCCAGTGCGGAAGACGGCGGCTAGAGGCAACCGGCGTCGGGAGGTGGGTGGTGAGAGGGGGGCGGCAGCAAGAAGAGGGCGAACGGTGGTAGTGAATGACGAGCAGCGGATGGTGGGGGAGGCGGCGGCGGATTGCGATGCGGCTAGTGCAGAGAACGGCAGCTAAAGGCGGTCAGCGTCAGGCAGTAGCAGGAGGCGAGCGACGGTCGACGGCGGGAGGAGGGCAATAGCAGGAGGCGGGCGAGCAGCAGCAGGAGATGATGGCCGACGGATAGCGGGTAGCAGCAGCCGGCAAGCAAGGGGGTGACGATGGGCGATGGATGGGCGACTGGCTAGTAGCGAGGGCGAGTGATGAAAAGAATTTTTATTTTTCATTTTTGTTCCAAAAATAGAAAAGTGAAAAATTTTTACTTCTCATTTCTGTTACAAACCTATTTCTGAAATCAAAATTTATTCTAAAAAATTGAAAAATGAAAATGTGTTACCAAACGGATTTTTATTCCAAACTTATTTTTGGAACAGAAAAATAAAAAAAGAATGATTATCATTCGCAGCCTAAGTTGGAACCTACTGTCATAGACCGGATTCTCTGGTACTCTCATACCCTTGTAAGTGGAATTTTGTGGCATCAAGGTAAAGAATGAGTGATGTAGAGGGAATTATACAACTCATTCGTAGGAGTGGTATCAGGGCATTTGTGCTAGGACTTCTAGGATAGAACAGTCATATCTCTAAAGAGCTCTGAATACGGAGTTGGCCTTTCGTGCACAAGCTAGTCGAGAACTGATGCCGCTTTCCCGATGAGGCCGCAATAGGCCGAAACTAGTTGTTGTGCCAAAGTGTTCCGTGTATCTTGATCGATAGATTGGATGCCCGAGCTAAGTTGGGCATGATTTGATCCAATACGAGAATGTGATTCGTTGTACCATTCTTCGGAACAACTACAGAAGGAAGGCTGGCTTGGTATTCTCAGCTCACCAAGAATTTATCGGCTCGTGACACTACCATGTTAGAATCAATTTTTAATTTTTGAAACCCAGAATCTATCATATTTGTCTGGTCTGGTTCTAGGGTCTATCGCAAATTGATTTCTTTTTTTCTTATTGCTTCATTTTAAAAGGAAAATCAAGACAAATAGCAATTATGGCAAAACAATATGAGTAACAAAATGGCTCAAAGTAAAACGTCGACAAAACTGTGACGCAATAGGAATGTTAAGCTCATTTAAGAATAACAAATAATCTTCTTCGAATTTCAAAAAACAGGTTCTAACCGG
Source organism: Syzygium malaccense (assembly GCA_031216405.1). Classification (NCBI taxonomy): domain Eukaryota; kingdom Viridiplantae; phylum Streptophyta; class Magnoliopsida; order Myrtales; family Myrtaceae; genus Syzygium; species Syzygium malaccense. The sequence goes on from CM062255.1 coordinate 7,515,603, forward strand.
TTCCCAGTGGGTGGATTGTTTCAACACCTAGAACCTAAAATCTACCGATTCCAATAGGAACCGGACATATTTCCACTGGTACTAGGAATCGGATCTATTTCTATAGGCAGTCTAGCCCGGTTCTAGAATAGAATCGAATCAATTGCATAGCCCTAGGTTCAGGATCAACCCATTAATTCGGATTAAAAAGTGCCTCGAGATATAGTGCCACTTTTTGTTTCATTAATTTTCGAACAATAGCGGGGTGAACATGGAGAATTTGACTTCTTCCGTCTCTCTTTTTTACGTGCGTGGATTGATTTTCACGATATAGGTTTTTGCATAATTTAAACTTTGCGGCGATTTTCAAATTTTTTTTTAATTTCAAACTTCAAATTTATGTAAACGTTTTTTTTTGGACATATATGTATGTAAACGTTGACACGCAAATATATGTCATGTCATTTTGGAAAATTTTTATACTATATTCAATTTAGGTACGAAATGGAAATTAGTTTTTTTTCTTTCTTTTTCTTAATTGAGACCAGGGAAGTTCAATCCCACCTTTGAAACTCCTTGACAGAATTCTATTTTGATGATCATAATATTTATTCTTCTTCACAGATTTATCAGCAGCTATCTTCCAAAATGCAATGCCTCCTTTTTTTATGCCGTACACCTAATCCACACACAAGTAAGTATTTTAACCATTAACTCCAAGACAATAATCTTTTGATAAATCCAAACCGCGTTGAAATCTTTGCAATCTAACTGTATATAACATCAAATCTCAATGAAGAAAGGCGTAATTGACTTCACACCCCCCCCCCCCCAAACAACATTTATAGCAAGAACACTTCATAAAGTTAGCATTCTGGCCACTAGCGCAAAAGTCTCCTTGCAATCTGTAGCCTCTTGTTTGGGCATCTTCTTCAGCCACTAGGCGTGCATTGCATCTTCCAGTACTTCCATCACTCTTAAACTTCGTCTATAAGACATTTTTATATCTATAGAAAAAATTATCTAATCGATCATAAACTTATTGTATAAATGACAACTCATTTCTAAATTTTTCAATTTTTTCAATTTAACATTTTCGTGAAATTACAGCCAAATTTCACCAGAAATCACTGAAGTGGTAGCATGCCATGTAGGACAGCCGACGATGACTAAACCGTCACGTTAGCAATTTCCAACGAAAAATGACAGAATGTATAACATTAGAATTTCACGCAAAAGTTTAGAACTAAATTGAAAAAATTATAAAATTTATGACTGAATTGACATTTATATAATAGGTTTTGGACTGATTAGGTAATTTTCCCTACATCTATTTGGATGTACATTTTGAGGCCTAAAAACTGGTGGTCCGAGTATCGTATTGATTATAATGCCTTAATTTCATTGCACATGCCACTCTGCGATCAACTTCAATGTCCTTAGCTTTTGCTAATTGCCCATAGTTGTGATCCCAAAATGTAGTGATTGTGGGACTCTGGAGAACACATTATGATCCAGTTCTTCCATATGAATTTGAAAAAGGAAAATATTCTTATGGAATTGTACATGTGTAGGGAATTGTACTCTCTTGGTTTTCAAATTATCCTCTTTATAACATTTATATCCTTGAAGATATCCAAGAAACACACATCCTCTTGGAATTTAGTTTTATGTGGTCTGTTCTTTACAATATAATATAAACATCCAAATACTCTAAAATATTTTTAATTCAGCTTTTGTTGTGTGTCCTTTGCATATGGTGATTTACCATCCAAAAATGGACTTCGATATCATTTACTAAACACACGGCAGTTAATAAGATTAGTTTGGTCTTTTTGCCTAGTATTAAGTGTTAATATATTTAATTGGGGAGATAAATGGGGCCTTGAAAGATTTAAATTAAGAACTCATATTCTGATACCATGTGAAATTTTGGTGGGACAATTGCCAACTGTTCTAAAAATTTAAACTATGAGATGAAGGCGTGATATATTATTTTAATATTCTAACAGATTTACTTATCGGTTCATCCTCATTTGGCATGGCGACTGTCGCACCCACTAATCAAAGTTCAATCTCTGCCTAGAGTGCCAAAGTCAAGTCTCTACTCCAAGCTGAATGGTTCTCTTGACAAATCAATGGTTGAGAGATTAAATTCCTACCTAGATTATCAATTTGATGAATATAGAATGGATCATTCATATCCACTATTGTCAGGCCAAGTGAAGTCTAACTTTTTGATTGATTATTTGTCGCATTGGATTTATCGTATACCATGAGGATTGATGCACGACAAGGAAATAAGCTTGTAAATACTGCGGTGAAATGACCTAGTGTCATGTGTGCTAACAAGAGTGCAATGTTCCTCCTCGAGAGTTTGGGCTTTGCCCATTCGCCTCTCATTTTTATGAGAGAAAGTTACTAAAAAAGTCCTAAACCTATTGCATTTATGTCAATTCAGTTATAATCCTTTCAATTTGATCAATTTAGTACTAAACCTTTTGACAATTTGCCAATTCAGTCCACCCAGTCAATTTTGGCAGAAAATCATCGACGTTAATGGTGGCTATCCTACATGGCACTACCGGGGCTGACATTGACTATTTTTATAATTTTAAATTTTGTTTATTTTATCTTTTATTTTTTTAATTGTGGCCCGCGAGGTCGCCAGTGACCCTCAACCTTGTCATCACTGGGTGAGATCGACCTTGCCAATGGCTAGGCTAGTGAGGCTCGACCTCACCATCGTTGGGTGAGGTCGACCTCACCAAGGGCTAGGCTGGCTAGCGAGTTTGGCATCACCGATGACTAGGTGAGACTCTTTATTTCTTTATATTTTAAATAAAATTCATGACCTCACCATCACTAGGCGAGGTCGATTAGCCAGTGGCTGCTTAGCGAGGCTCCTTGCCAAGGGCTGGGCTAGACTGGTGGGGGTGGCCCTTGCCCAGGGCCGCGAGGGTCAAACCCTCACCAGTGGCTGGGCGAGGCATGACCTCACCAGATCTAGTGAGGTCGAGCCTTGCCCATGGCCGACCCGGCAAAGGCGAGCCTCGCCTAGCCACCAGCGAGGCCGACCTTGCCAGCCCAACCCTTAGTGAAGTTGACCTCACCCAGCAATGGGAAGGTCGAGCCTCACCCACCCAACCCCCAGGGAGGCTGGATCTCGTCGGCCATAATAAAAAATAGGAAAAGAAATGAAAAAAAATTAAAAATTGTCCACATTAGCACTAGCGGTGTCACATAGGACGGTTGGCATCCACGTCAATAATTTCTTATCAAAATTGATTAGATTGACTAAGTTGGTAAATTGTCAAAAGATTTATGATTAAATTAGTCAAATTGAAAGATTTAGGACTGAATTGGCACAAGTACACTAGGATAATGACTTTTATGGTAATTTTCCGTTTTTATGAAAAAAAGGAAAAAATTATAACTCAAGCTCCATTTGTCAACGGAAAATGAATGATTTGGAAAACATTTTCTTAAAAGTGATGGTTTGCATTACTTACAAAAATGAATAAACAAAAAATATTTTCATCGTCCATAAAAATGTTTAGACATAAATTATTGTTGATAATGAAATCATTTTTCATTCAAGCGATATAAGCGATTATTTTTTGAAAAATATTTTTCAAAATATTCATTTTTCATAAAACAAGCTACAAGCAAGTAATGTCAAGCTGGGACAATTAACTCCACTGCATTTGTAAAAATTATATTCATCATACGAGTTGATTTTTAAATATATGTCAATTTGACCACACTGATTTTTTTAGTTAACAAACTTGACTTTGATATATCATGACAAGATCATGTTACAACAAGAAGAATGTCTGAGTTAAAATCTCGCTCAATTATTAAATTCTTAGACAAAATATATATAAAAGAAGAAAACATAAAATTTTGAATTTTTTAGTCTCTATAAACTCTCAAGGGTGTGGCTGTGGTCTCTCGGCTAATTTGCATTGGATTTGGGTCATCATTCTTGCATATGACTTGAATTTCAAGGATTATCTTGGTTTCTTTTGCATTGTCTTGTCTATGTATTGTGACTTCGTAATTCAGGACAGTCACATAATACCGCGAACACCTTCAAATCCCATAAAATTAGGGGGGATTGATCTTAAAATGGTTGATTACGGAGCTAAAATCTCAAATAAAATCTGTTGGTCCTTTCTTTCACCTCACCGATGAATAGTCCATACATTAAAATATATTTATGGACTCCCTACGATTTTTTTTTTAACCTTTACGTCCCGTCAGACATAGAATGAGTCGATGAGATTTTCTTTTTGTGATAAAAAGACATGTACCCATCAAACTGTTGATCAACTGTGTTGACTAATCCATAAGATGCAGTCATGGATGCAATCAGGGGCTAATTTCCTAGATCGAATTCAAATTCCTTGGGGCATTTATATACATTGCCTGCCCTGGGACCCAAGCTCTTCAGTAGTAGGTAAGTCTGCACGACGATGTTAAACCTAAAACTTTGGTTGCTTTATCAATCTTTATCAATTCACTGTGCAATTGTTAGCTTGCGAGGTTGCAGCTGCCATTATATTTAATATATATATAAATATTGTATGTATATATATATATAAATAATTAACAATGTAAGGGTGGGATTTTCTTTTCTGATGTGACAAAACCCAAAAGCCCAAGTCATCAATAAGGGCGTCCATCTTCGCAATGTCAAATATCACGCCCCATCCGTAGCTTTCTCTATATTTCCAGCGTACCATGTCACATCATTTCATATGAAAAATATTAGGCGGTGCGTTTCAACGAAGCGTACAAGAAAACAAAAAATTATAAGAAAAGCACTCTAAAATATTAATGAAAATGTACGTCGTAGGCATTCAATTTCAAACCCTAAATAAAAAAAAAACCTTTGGCTCTTTATTCGAGTGTGCTTTGTGGCCAAGAAGCGGCCAAGTGTATCCACATTATTTCATGACCGGCTCTTGATGCAAACCTGTGAACAATCTAGTCCATTCAGAACGTTAGCCCACGACATCAACTAACCAATATTGTATTGCGTGTCGTGAATCAGATGATACACCAAACACGAACACACTTGCATGTTGTGGTGTTGACCTCTTTGCCCTGCATCCTTAACCACATACAAAAGCTAAGGAAAATTCTTAAACGAATTTGGTTCATGCCTAATGCTTTCTTCATGTGATATGTGCTCATTAGGCCCGACGTAGCCATCAGTTTTATCGTGCTGATGATGGGCATTCTTCTCTCCCTTTAAAAAGTCATCTATTCGATTATGCAGTGTGGACACGAAGAGACATGAGTTTTCTAGAGGACCGAGCAAGTGTGTTGCAAATATGTCCAGACAATCTTTATAGATTGGTTCTAAGTCGCATTATTGCTTATCAGTGTTTAAGGACATTAACCTGATGGTCCCCTTCTTAAGCTTATTTTTTTTATGACTGTATAGAAGAAAGAGAGGATGGACCATTCTTTAGGATAAAATAAATGACAATGCCAACAAATAAAGGATCTCATAGGTAAAAGGAACATCGAAGAAAACAAGGAATTTTTTTAGCAGATTAGGTTCGATTCGATAACTAAAGTATCTACTATAAAAATAATAAAAAATGAAGGGAAAATTTTTTTAAAAAAATCATGGACAAATGTGAGTGGATGAAGATATGTAGAGAACATATCATATCTACTGTAGATTCGAGGGCACATGGAAACCCCAAGAAGGTGCGTCGACACTCAACACGTTGCGCAAAGAAAATCCCTTGGACAACGCTAAGGTGTTCGGCAATTTTTTTTTTAAAGTTATGTACATCGCATATGTTTACACCAAATCATATCCTAAATCACATTAAAATATAAGATCACATAAATTGAATATTCCAATACACACGCAGTACATGCACGGGGGCTTGTATTCAGCCTTCTAGGGCTGGAGCTGATATATTGGAATGATGGAGGAGGTCCTGTGAGTTTCTCTAGGTGATCTCTCTTTAGGGTTCTGTTCCCTGCTTCTTGAGTTTAGATAAACGAGAAAAAAAAAAGGACAGAATCCTCCAAGATTCTCGCACAAGATTGAAGTACCATCTACAAAAGCTCTTGCCTTGTTGGATCGTGACTTAGAATAATATTCATCATTGTTTATTCTTGTTTTTGTGAAAAAGTTCATATAATGTGTGCTTTTTATAGGTGAAGCTTCGGTCCTAAAAAGGAGATCTAGTAATTTAGTTCCTGAAGAGGCCAAAGGTACAATGATGATCAATTTGAAGAATTGGATTGGTGCTAATGGATTAGTAATTTCTTTTTTGTTCGCTTTAGTTACCTGATGACATCTGATTTTAGTATAGGGAAGCAATGTCAAATAATATGACTTAGTGCTTAAGGGTCTTGATTATATCTTGTGTTACAAATAGGTATCATGAAGTAGTTGGCAGCCAAGCCCATTCAAGGAGAGAGAAGTACATCTACAACATAAAGTAAGCCACCCGGTTTTCTATAAAGCGATTGAATAGTGTCAAAGAAAACCAATTCGATTTCGTACTCCAATTTTAAATATCTCGATGTTCGTAGGCAAACACGTGGTTTATCCGGTCCATCAAATTAGGTTGAAGTAATAGCTTTACATGTTGTGGGGGAGTTCAATATCTCTTTCTCTTCTTGTAAAAGTCTGAAATTAAGTCAAAGGATGATTATGGTTTGCTTTGTATTATAGAGAAATATCTTCGCATTGAATCCGCATGCTTCAGCTTACCCTCTATGGAGTTCTCCAAATAGCTTGATCTTCTAAAATGCACGTGTACAAATTCTAACTTCAAGAATGCTACGTGACCTTCTCCAATACTGACACTAGTTTACTGCAAAAAAGCGCAAAAAAGAAAAAGAAAAAGAAAAAGAAAGATTGTCTCTATGTTCAATACATAATGCTTATATTCGATTCTAGTTTGCTCATTGGTTTAGACATTCACTACCCCAAAAACTAAACAAATAAAATCCAAGATCTTTACAACGCGATGACGTAAACTCTGATAGATGGTCATTTTCAATGACAAAACCTAAGTAATTATTCTAATATGCATGCGTTGAATATGCATCGGATAATAAGCCAACGAAGAAAACAGCTGGGAGTTTGGTACGTTGCCCATCATCATGTGGGCATACATTAAAATAAAGATGTCTTTTTAGATGTGGTTAAGTGTAGTATATGGGACTCTATGGTGTGTGGTCCAATTATAAAAATGGTGCATGATTGAGTTCAGGGATCGGACCTTATGGGCGATACGGACACCTAGATCTTCCCTTAGGTTATAATGCTGTAACACTATAATATTAAACCCATGAATTCATGTTTAGCCCAAAGTGGGAGATTTTCCATGTATTCTATTTATTGTAAGCCAAGAAGTCTCTGTTGAATTGAATATATAATGACATCAGCAATAATATATTGTGGGGTGAAGGACCTTGGAAACTTCATCGGGAGCTTCCTCGACCCACGTGTTGGAGATGCCGTAAAGTGTGCAGAGCTCGATTCAGACACCTTTTGTTTTTTTAGCTTGTAAACATATGTGTGGAAGTGCCCTTGGATGGACAACACTTTTAAGATTTCTGTTCTCCCAGTGAAAGAAAATATGTATATTCTATGAAAGTGTCAGGACATCGACATGATCAAGTGAAAGTTTAGTCTACGAAAAAGAATTGGAAAATGTTTGTGCTATTAATGTGTTGGGTCCATGCCAGTCAGAAAACCAACATGCCCAGATAGATAATTCATAAATTCATGTACTGGCTAGAGGTGATCTCCAAGCTGCTTTAGGTAGAGCTCTAGGACATGATGCTAGATTTTTGAAGCTTCTCCTGGCTAAATCTACCATTAATGGCCCCGACAACAACAGAAGCTTGACGCCGAACCATCGAATTATACGGGTTTGCTGCCATTTGAAGCAAGTTGGCGGGCATGATTTTTACCCAACAACGACAATGATGTACTTTCCTAAAGCAGCATATTGTTGGTATAGGTATGTAGAATGTATGAATCATTCGATGAGTGAAATTATCAGGTCTAGGAATACTTATTTGTTAGGTGTGGAGGCACTCGGGATGAGTAATATTGATTTTCTTTCTTATTGGCAGCGTTATATATTACTTGTCGAGAAGAAAAGAATTGTTTTTTCGTACCGGTAAATATTAAAAAAAATCGGTAAGTGTTTGAAATCGTTGGGTAAAAAAATGATGGTGACTTTTTTTCCAGTTAATTTGTTGGTAATTTAGCAACACTTTTTATGAAAAAACCAATTTTTTAATAGTTTACAAATTGTCAATTTTTATTCTAACTTACTAACTTTTATTTGCATAACTTTTAATGCTTTGACTTTACTAACTCTTATATGAATAAATGTTGCAAGAAACTTAAATAAGAGTTGATAACTCAAAACTAGTTGAAAATTGAATTGGAAATAAGTTGGTAAGTAACCCATATAGAGGTTGGTAGTTTCATATAATAGTTGATAAATTTAAGGTATAAGCAAGAATGGTAAATGGAAGTTTATATAAAGATAATAGATTTTTTTTTCTCGGAGATAAGAGAAATTGGTTATTTAAGGAAACCAAATAAGTAAGGCAAACTAAAATTGGCACTCCAATAGAAAAGTTGATAACCAAATTAAAAAAAATAGATAAATGTCGATAAGCAACTCAAATAAGAGTTGGTAAACTAAACCTAACATAATGGTAGAAAAACTAGTAAGTTATGCAAATAAAGGTCCATAAGTTCATATAAGAGTTGATAAATTTAAAGCCTATACAAGCATGACAAATAAAAATTGGTAAACATCAACAAAAGTCCACAGATTAAAAAAGTACCGGTAACTAATTCAATTGAAAATTGGTAATGAGAAAAAAAAACTTGGTTATTTAATCATAAAAAAGTTGTTAAATCACTCAAATAAAGATTGGTGAATTGATATAATATTTGGTAAATTTAAGAGGTTGGTGAGAATGGGAAAATAAAAGTTGGTAAAAGATAAGTTAGTACTTTGCAAACTATAAAAAAAATTTATACAAAAAAGGCAACTAGTAATTTTTATAATTTCCATTAATTTTTTTAACTCTTACCAACCTTCTCTAAAATCTACCAGAACGAAAAAAGTCTATCTTTTTAACAAAACAGCAGAATCGTTCATTCGAGATAAGAGCATGAGATTGACCATTAATAAGTTCAATCAAATCCAAAACCTCCTTATCAGTCTATGAATAATTTTTCTTTTCCCTTCTTCCTATTGTCACGTAGATTGTATAGGGTGGATAAAGTCCGAGGCCATGAAATATCGTACCGAATCTTATAGGAGGAATTTCAAAAAACATTTAAATTATTATTTGTTAATAGTTGCTAGAGTACAAAGGGCGCAAAGTCCATAATATAAGGCCAATGATACTCCTTTTTTTTTCTTTAACGACACTTGAAAGACAATTAAATTAAGGTCCACAACCTCTCTCACGTGGGAAATATTATATACCTGTTTCTATTGCCCCGAGTTAATTTGAATATAAGCAACTTGTTAAGCAAGGAGAGAGCATCTTATCTACATAGCTTGCAATTTCGCACGATAACTTGTGAGCTTCTTCTTGTTATTGTAATGCCAGTCCGCGTAGATTTGATGTCATCTTGGTCAATCATGTGACATTCCGTTAAGGTTCTTCCCGTGATCAAATTTCTCTTTCTCTTAACTTTATTCCCGAGCAAGATTATATAAATTGCCTATGGGATTTGCAAGTGGATGTGTTAGCCTAATACACCACGGAAATGATATTCGCCGTACATAAGTTTGGCTCAAGTAACCAATCTCTATCTATTTATTTAGGATTAATACCACGAAAAACTCTAAACTAGTACACCCGTGACAAATTTACCTTTTATTAATTTCCGTTAAATTTTATCGTTAAATTTTTGAGTTGGATGACAGGTGGCAATTGATAGATGTACCAGTTTGTTTGTCACAGGTTTATCAATTTATGATTTTTCGTGATATTAATCTAATTTAACGGAGAGTAAATTTGTTACAAGTATACTGGTTTGGATTTTTTGTGGCAAAAAAATTAGTTCGGAATAAATTTGTCATAGGTATATTAGTTTGGGGTTTGTCGTGGTATTAACGCATTTATTTATCTATCGATCGATCGCTACGTGCTTAAGGATAGTTATGGAAATTCTGATTTCAGTGCTTTGTGGGTAGGAAAATAAAAGGGTTTGGTTGGGCCCGCCAAGGAATATGATGACTAATCAAATTTGCCAACAATGCATCATGCTTTGTCTTCTGTCACAAACACAAACTTACATGCACACTTGACTTAAAGAATGGTGGCGCACATAGAATTTGGCTGCGTGCATGTTCTCGTTCGATAAATGGTCGTTCAGATTTAGCTTCATAATAAAATGGAGCTTGTATTTTGCCCATCCCTAGCGAAATTAATCCCTTATGTACTCGATCTCGACAGGCTCTCGTGCGTGCAATTTCAATCCAAAAAACGGTATAAGGACATCATAAGTGCCATAATTTTCACACGGAGTTCAATCGAGGGCCTTAACTTTTTTTTCTCGATCACTTTGAGTGTCGTGACTTCTAAATAACGTTTACTTGAGTATTGTGACTTCCAATCGATCACTTGAGTGCCATCACTTTTAAAAAAACGTGCACCACAAGTGCTATGTCATGTCGAATTGCTAGCACCCGTGATGAACATTCTTAAAAAGTTATGGCACTCAAGTAATCAATTGTAAAATTATGGCACTCAAATGATCGAAAAAATATGACTTTCAAGTTGGCGTTATACGAAAATCATGATACCGGTGATGTACTTTTCCCAAAAGAAATTTTTGCCACTTTAATTTCATCAATGGATGAAAAATGGACATATTTGGTAACGAATTAATAACATGGAAAATGATTTTTTACTGGCTCCGTTTGGTTTGCAGGAAATGAATGATTTGAAAAATATTTTCCTAAAAAAGATCGCTTGTATTGCTTACAAAAATGAATGAACGAATAACATTTTCATCATCCACGAAAATATTTGGACCTAAATTGTTGTTGATAATGATATTATTTTCCCACCAAAATGAATGAACTGATAATATTTTCATCATAAGCAAAAATATCTAGACAAGAATTGTTATTCATAATGAAAACATTTTCCATTGACTAATTATTGCAAACGATACTTTTAGGAAAAATGGTTTTCAAATCATTCATTTCCCGGCCAAACAGACGGAGCCCAAATAAGTAAAATGAAGAAATAATCACCATACATAAGGTACACTAGACTTGTCACCAAAATGAATGAACTGATAATATTTTCATCATAAGCAAAAATATCTAGACAAGAATTGTTATTCATAATGAAAACATTTTTCATTGACTAATTATTGCAAACGATACTTTTAGAAAAATGGTTTTCAAATCATTCATTTCCCGGCCAAACAGACGGAGCCCAAATAAGTAAAATGAAGAAATAATCACCATTCATAAGGTACACTAGACTTGTCTTGGATCATTAGGGTTCCTTGGACACACCACGTAACGAATGCATGAGGAATAATGGTATGTCCGAACCAACTACATATCATGATAAAGCAAGGATTGATTTGGTACAGAGGTAGGCAGCTTTAATGAACAAAATCTCTTGATTGTGTCTGAATCATGAGGAATGCCCGATGGTAAAGCATGGTTTGATAGACTTGCGCCTCAAGCTTGTCCCATCCTAATATTAAACTTGTGTGCATACCTCACCACATTACATTATGACAAGCCTATAACCTATTGGCTTGCTCGCTAATGCTAGTTGTTGTTCATGAAGAGGGGGGGGGGGGGATGAGCTTCTTGGACAAGTGATTAGGCGACGTTTCGTAGCAACCACGGCCGACTAAGAACTGCCAAGACCCATTATGGATTGAACCAATGATGTTTGAAGAAATCGGGGAGAGATTTTTTACGTCCGAGCCTCGAGAAATGACAAGGAGGAGAGCGACGTGGCGCGAGTTCGCCCGCCTCTTTTTTTTTTTTTTTTTACGGGGTCGATACCTCCGTCACTTATTTTCTAAATCTTTATACATCTCAGGTTGTCGTGTGGGCTCGAAGTCCGCAAAAAGGAGAAGCAAAGAAGGTTGAGCCAAGCCCAACATAAATTGAATGGGCCCTGATTCATGGGCTTTATCTCTTGTCATGATGGGCCCCGCTTATCGTTTGCGATTGGGCTTTCGTCTGACGAAACCGGAATTCCACACTGACCAGTTTTCTGATTTATTTGTTTTCGCTCGTGGCTTTTTGGGGCCCAAATAATTTACAAGAAATAAATCATTTTTTTTAAAATTTAATTTAATTCAAGCGTTCGTTTGCTTTTCAAAGAATTTTGTTGATGAGTGTTCTTCAAAGAGATGATGTTTTATGACCTTTTCGGCTAAGCCAACGGAGCATTTTCATTTCAACAACCAAATCAGGTTACATGGGGCAACACATGCGATCTTCCATAAGAGAAATAGTTTGTCCAAACGATAGGAAGATATCGAAAACATATTGAGAGGCCCGAGGGGGGTGGGCGTTTCGAAATATCACGTGCCCCTCATTTGAATAATTTACGGCACATGGAGAAGCCGCGGTATCCCTACGTACGACACATTTGAGCAGTACGTGGTTTCCAAATGATCTCCCGACATTCATCTGGCACGTGAGCTAGGGGGTGGTAGGAATGAGGGCGCGCCATTTCAGTACCGCTGGTTTAAGATAATTGGAAGGAGGAAATTACAGGGAGCAAGAGCCCTGAAGACCGGGTGGCGAGCCGAGCCGAGCCGAGCCGAGCCGAGCCGGAGAAAGGACGGCCATTGGATGTGTGGATACCGAAGGGCATAAGATAAGATTCCAAAGTCCCTCCTTTCATTTCCCTCTCTTCCTCCTTCTCCTTCCCCTCGCTCACTAACCGCCATCATCATCGCCATCATCATCACCATCACCATCACCATCACCATCACCATCTTCTTCGCCGCTGCGCTTGAGCTGAGGGGCTCTCGAACCGGTGCAGCCCCTATCGACTTCGCTGGGTTCTCCAATGCGTCTGTAGCGAATTCGGTGCGTAGCGCCTGCTTCCCCCGTCCCCGTTCTTACTGCGGAGAATCGCTTTGCTTTTTTCGTCTTTTTTTTTTCGTTTGGCTCGGTCTCGCCTCGCGCGTTTCGTGATTGGGGATGATGAACGCGAGCTGTTTGTTTTTTTTTTGGTTTGCGCGCGCGCGCGCTCGTGTTTCGATTTGCCGCTAGAACTTGGGCGATGGATTGCGCGAGCCAGCCTCCGTTTTAATCGGGAGGGCGAAAGAGAGGGCTGTCTACATCTTGCCGCGAATGTCCATTCCCGTAAATTCTCTCGTGTTCTTCTGGCGGTGTCCCCGAGCTGCGTTCTCCTTTTCGGATTGTGTAGTCAGGAGAATTCTTCGTGAATTTGGAATACTTGTGCCTGACGATTTGAGATCTCGGCCTTTTGGACGTGAATACGCGCGCGAGTGTTGAAGTGTCTGTTGCTTGAATCTTCGGTGGTTGTCTGGCGTTTATGTTCGTTGGAATCAGGCCCCTTTGGCCATGTCGGGGGAAGCGTGTGGATAAGAGTGGAGCGGAGTACTCCAGCTTAGGTAACAACTTTACTCTGAGCAGATGAATGCACCACTTGGTTTGCACAGCATACCCTCCGAGGAGCGGAAACCGTGTGAGAAGGAAAAGGCGCTAATTGCTCGCGTCGAACTGAGCTGTGGAGTTTGTTTGCGTATTTTAAGAGATGAATGCTTCTTAAACTTAAGTCGTGGCTATGCGTCGGGTTGCTCTGTGTTGTTATGGCTTGGCCTCTTGTTTAAGTAGGAGGAGAATTTCTATGAAATATCAATGTGAAGGGAACGCATTTTTTGATCCTCAGCTTGCAGCGCGATTTTATTGCAAGCATGGCCATTGTTCGAACCGTCTAATTACCGGCAGATGTTAAATTCATATGGAGAAAACAAATAACCATTGGTCTTTCCTTGGAAACAGTAAGCGATGATCATTTGTTGTCTATTTAGGGGAGCTAGCAGTGGAGCTTTCGTCTTCTTTGTTAAAGTGTACGTGTAAGTAGTGAATAAAAAGTGTATCCCACGTGGGATAATTACTTTCAAAGGAGAAGCTAGGGTGCTTCGCTTACTCATAACTCTGTGGCGTAAGCTTAAGCGAAATTTGATGGGCGGAAATTTCACGAGAAACGGAAAAGTTGAGTTTAGACCAGGCTTGTTTGTCTTACATACCATCCTTGAGAAGCAGTTCATTGTCCGCAACTATGGGGAGCAAACTTTAAAACAATAGACTTGACAAGCAGATGATGTAGTAAACCATGATGGATTTTACTATACAACGATTATGCTCTGCGAGAGGTGAAAAGAAGCTTCCGCTCTTGATTTTCTCTTGCAGCACTTTCTGTGTGATGCTAACCATTTCATGGGCTTAGCGAGCATACAGTGTAATCCGCTTATGATGTTTGAATTAGGTTCTAGTATACTCGCTCGTCAATGTATATGTGCGAATGAGACAGGACAGCCATAAGCTAGCTTTTTGCTCCGTTTAAGGTGCTGATTTATTTATAGAGTCTTTGCTTGTGAACTCAGAATATTGCTTGGAAATACCTAAGTCTTTGGTGACTGTTTAGTGCTTCTCATCCTGGTTTCTTGTGCCTGCTACTCTTATTGCATGTCTTTCGATCTTGATTGGTATTTGGCCGGAAAATCTTCATGTTACTTGTTAACACATTTCATTTCTCTTCCAGGTGAAGCAAAATTAAGCAGCTATTATAGCTGCATATCGTACGAAAATTTGCATCAATCAAAGACAAAATGACTCCAGTTATCCCATCTTCTCTGAGCAATATCTCCCTTATTCCTGGAAATGGCTTTTTGACAAGGAAGAATGTTCGATCTACCCGATGCGGCATGTTAGGGACATGGCCAACTTGCACCTCATTCTCACAAGGACACAGTTTACCTCTACCATCATCCATCGTATTGTTTCCAAGATTGGGGTATGGGCTGCGTTACAAATACAGGAGTCACATATTATTTGCCACGGGAGCTGATGTAGCAACAGAGGAACAAGATCCTCCTGTTGCAGAGGAAGATTCCAGTGGATCATCTGAAAGCACATCTGGTGTAGTTGAAACAAGTGAGCAAACCTCTGTCCAACCAGAGTCAAGTTCAACGCCTGCTCAAGCTAGACGGTCAAGGTCCACTAGGAAAAGTGAAATGCCACCTATAAAGAATGAAGAGTTGGTTCCTGGGGCAACTTTTACAGGGAAAGTAAGATCCATACAGCCATTTGGTGCTTTTGTTGATTTTGGAGCTTTCACCGATGGCCTGGTACATGTTTCCCAGTTGAGTGACCGCTTCGTTAAGGATGTTGGAAGTATTGTCTCTGTTGGACAAGAGGTAAAGGTCAGGTTACTTGAAGCAAATAATGAGACAGGGCGGATTTCTTTAACCATGCGTGAAAGTGATGACACTAGCAAGCCACAGCAAAGGAGAGATGCTCCTGCAAGTGGCGATAGGCCTAGACCTTCCAGAAAAAGTAATGTAGGGCAGAAGAGAGATGACGCCAGGAAAAGCTCAAAGTTCGTAAAGGGGCAAGATCTTAAGGGCACAGTTAAGAATTTAACCAGGTCTGGTGCTTTTATATCTCTTCCCGAGGGAGAAGAAGGGTTTCTGCCAACATCAGAAGAATCTGATGATGGATTTGTAAGCATGATGGGAGGCTCCTCACTTGAAATAGGTCAAGAGGTTGATGTTCGAGTTTTACGGATGTCAAGAGGACAGGTTACATTGACAATGAAGAAAGAAGAAGATCTTAAGAACTTAGATGCTGAGCTTAGCCAAGGTGTTGTACATGTCGCATCGAACCCTTTTGTGCTGGCATTCCAGAACAACAAGGAAATTTCTGCATTTTTGAATGAGAGAGAAATATTGGAGAAACCAATGGCACCAACTACTTCTGATGAAATACAAGGAAAAGTAGGCAAAAGTGAAACTGCATCAGTTACTGAAGTGCTGGGTCAACCAGCAGATGGCAGTGAAACAACAGCTACAGTCCCTTCCACTGTGAATGGAGAAACTGCAGCTGCTTCAGCTAGTGTGGATTTGGGAGACATTAAAGCTGATGAGGACTCAACCAGTTCCACCCCTGATGATAAAGAATTAGAAATTGTGGCTTCGAGCTTGTCACAAAGTGTGGATGGTGCTACACAAGCAGCTGTGGAAGAAGCGGAGGTCAGTCCTGAAGGGAGTGAATCATCTGTTGAGTTGGTAGCTGAAAAGGCTTCTCTAACAGATGAATTGGTAGCTGCGGAGGTGGCTCCAACGGGTGAATTGGTAGATGAGGAGGCTGCTCCAAATGATGAAATGACAAGTAATGAAGTTCCTGAATCCTCTGGGGAGACAACTAGTCAGCTCTTATCGTCAGAAAGCCCAACAGCCAACGAAGTCGCAAAGAGTGAATCAGATACTGCCATACCAAAAGAGGAAGAACAAATTGAAATTCCTAAAACTGTAGATGAAGTTGGTGATGGGGTATCTGGGAAAGGAAATGAGCTAGGAACTTCTACGGATGAAAATGGCAGCATGATTGACTCAGATGTGCAAACAGATGATTCTTCTCCGGATGCTAAAGGTTCCTAGACACTTCATTTCCTCACCTTTCTTGGCTTTTTAAATTACTTGTTGGAAGTTTCATTTAGTTTTTCCAGCAAAGTGGTGACTTCACAGCTACCATCGTCAAATGGCTGAAATTTTTTTGGATGCATGCTACTCATATATCTCAATATGTCAGCGCAACTTCTTGTTCAACGGGACCCTGTATTTCCTAATTCTTTGATGTATTTTCTGGTAATGCTTCCATGTATTCCCTTCTGTGAATCATGGACACTTTTTCGTTTCTTATAGAGATATCTATTATGATACAGGTGATGTGGAAATTAGTGGAACTTCTGATATATCCGGAGTACTTGCAGTTGATGCAATCCTGTCTTCAGACAGTCGGAGTGAAGAAGTCGAAGAGACCAAACTTGGAAGTGCAACAATTGAGCCACTTGAACCAATATCTTCAGGTGATTCTGTAGTATCTTCTGGAGCGCCAGCTGAAGATGTCACCGAGGAAAATGGCTCCGTTGCTGTATCTAATGGAAATGCTAGCAGTGGTTTGCCAAATGAAAGTGGACCAAAAGGTTAACATTTTCTAAATGCTGATGACATTTTTAAGTGCATTCATTGGATGTTGATGTTAAAGATCTGTCTTTATTGCAGCCAGTATATCACCAGCTCTTGTAAAGCAGCTTCGTGAAGAAACGGGCGCAGGAATGATGGATTGCAAAAAAGCTCTCTCAGAGAGTGGAGGGGACATCGTCAAGGCTCAGGAATTCCTAAGAAAGAAAGGCTTAGCTAGCGCAGAAAAGAAGGCCAGTAGAGCAACTGCTGAAGGCAGAATTGGTTCCTATGTTCATGATAGCAGGATTGGAGTCCTAATGGAGGTGAACTGTGAGACTGATTTTGTCTCTCGGGGTGACATTTTCAAGGAACTGGTTGATGATCTAGCTATGCAAGTGGCTGCCTGCCCTCAAGTTCGGTATCTGGTGACAGAGGATGTCCCAGAAGAAATTGTCAGCAAGGAAAGAGACATTGAGATGCAAAAGGAAGATCTCTTGTCAAAGCCAGAGCAGATTAGAGCAAAAATTGTTGAAGGGAGAATCAAGAAGAGGCTTGAGGAGTTGGCATTACTGGAGCAGCCTTACATAAAGAACGACAAGATGGTAGTAAAGGACTGGGTGAAGCAGACAATTGCTACCATCGGTGAAAATATTAAAGTTAGAAGATTTGTGCGTCTTAATCTTGGAGAAGGATTGGAGAAGAAGAGCCAGGATTTTGCCGCCGAGGTCGCTGCGCAAACAACAGCAAAACCTCAAGTTCCTCCAAAGCAAGAGGAACCTGTAGCTGCCGAAGCTGAGGAAACCGTTCAAAAGTAAGTTTGTGCTTTCCCCGAGTTATTGGATACCGAAATCTCATTGATTCTTAGACTATCCATCACTTGTGAGTTATTTCTGATATTGTTGATGCTAACTTGGTCCTGTTTCTGATACTCTTGGGGCTACATTAACATGCTGCCATTCCATTTTTCTTTGGCACCATCCCTCCTTTTAGATACGATCATGAACATGAAGATCTTTATATATGGTGCATTAGCATTTTAAATTTTGATTTTAATTAGAATTAATGACAGGCAATTTATTGCTTCATATTTGGACCACAAGTACTTGTCTAGAAACATTTGCTACTATCTGTGTTGCTGTTCCGACCATACAAACCTGTTGTTAGTCCATGAAGTATCTGATCGATCTTACACATGCACATCTAAATGGCGACTTCCGTTTCACAGAAATGCTCATAGAAAAACCTCAGTCTCGTGACCATCGGATGGACATATCATCCGAGTCATTTAACATTGCAATCATTTCTCATCTAAAGCTTTACGAGCACAATATGCTAACTCCTTTTCACAGGCCACCGAAGGTAGCAGTTTCTGCTGCACTTGTCAAGCAATTACGCGAAGAAACTGGAGCAGGAATGATGGATTGCAAGAAAGCTCTCTCTGAAACAGGAGGCAATCTTGAGAAGGCACAAGAGTACCTCAGAAAGAAGGGTCTATCCACTGCAGACAAGAAATCAAGCCGCCTTGCTGCTGAAGGCCGTATTGGTTGTTACATCCACGACGCTCGCATTGGAGTGCTAATTGAAGTCAATTCTGAGACGGACTTTGTGGGTAGAAGTGAAAAATTCAAGGAGCTGGTCGATGATCTGGCAATGCAAGTGGTAGCCTGTCCTCAGGTACAGTTTGTTTCCATTGATGAAATTCCTGAGAGCATCGTGAAGAAAGAAAAGGAGCTCGAGATGCAGAGAGAGGACCTCCAGTCGAAACCAGAGAACATTAGAGAGAAGATCGTGGAGGGACGAATATCTAAGAGACTCGGAGAGCTTGCTCTTCTAGAGCAACCGTTTATCAAGGACGACTCACTATTGGTGAAGGACTTGGTCAAGCAAACCGTCGCTGCTCTCGGCGAGAATATAAAAGTCAGGAGGTTCATTAGGTTCACACTTGGGGAGACAATCGAAGATGCAAAGGCAGGAGATGAATAGAAGGTGCAGCTGAAACCAACTTTGGATGATTGGCGACACCAATTTTAGGCGAGAGAATGAGTTTTGCTCTTACATATTGAGATGATATCAAAGTTTGAATTGCAATGATAATTTGTACGGTGAATCACCGCGAAAGCTTACATTTGGATTCTACATTTTGGAGACAGACCATAGAGAAGAGCTTCGTAATTCTTTTTTCAGCGTTAAATAACAGGTTGCGGAGGCGTTTTCAATTTTTACTAATATCCGACAGCCAGACCTAGAATTTGTTACCGTACCAGGCGTAGCAAATTTTGTCATCTCATTACTAATGGTCTTTAAATTACTGTTCGGCTCCCGTAAACTGGTTTCGAGAACATCCACAACAGAAATCTTCATTCCAAAATCACCTTTTCACAGAGGATGGTTTGATTCCTCAATCCTGGTGACAGTTACCCTGGCAATGAGTTGGTCATACCATTGTTTATTAAGCAGTATACTGATGAAATAGAAACCTATCCTGATATGTCTCTATTTCCATAAAAAAAACTTCCAACAGAGAAGTGAAGTCACCCCGAAACAGCCACAACTAGATTGATTTATCTGTCAGATAGATACAGGGAAGTTGTCTATGCAGTAATGAGCCCAGCAACATCTCAGTTACATCACAAGCCATTGTACAGACACATCGTTACCCATGAGTTCTCACAAAAGCGGAAGCTTGAAAAGAAGACCATCTGCTTCAATTTCAGATTATGGCATCTTCAAATGTTTTAGCTTTTGAAGGAAGAACAGGTAATAGAGCAAAACTCCACAGAACTCGAGATTTCCGTCTCTGCACATGCTATATTTAATTTATGACTCTAGTTTAACACCGGGGTTTGAGGAATCTCAGACAACATATCGGTAAGTGACGTATCGCCCTGCCGTCTCGCTCGGCCTTATTATCTTCACAACCTGTCCTCGCTTCAGGCCATAGTAGCGTGCAATTGGATCAGTGACTTGGATACGCGGTAGCTGAACTCGATCCCCCAGAAGACAAAACAATGAGAAACAACATGATGTAAGTATCCACTGAAATAGTAACAGGAAATACTATCAAACTCACATGCAACACTGACAATTCCCTATAAAAAACAAGAGAAGCAGGTCTGTAGAGAACAGGGCAGTAACATGAAGCAACCTCATGAGAAGTTCTTTAGACTATAAAGACTAGCAAAAAATGCCATATGGCAATGAGAGTACCCTCCGAAGAGGTGAATGTCGAGTGGGATATGCCCTGCAACATTTAAATGCCTCTTGTCTGCATCAATTAATCCCTCATCTCACAAGGCTCTTCTCTACCATAACTCAAACATGTTTGGCTAGGATTTAAACTTGAGTCCCAAAAACATGAAGCGAAAGCCATAGATACGAAGAGAGCAGATATTCTGCTATTATTGTCGTGCCGAATTTCCCAATTAATCCATCATATAAATTCCTGTGGGTGCATACCATGCACAGGCATGCATTCCAAGAGTTGCATCCACATGAAGCACACAAACACCAAATTCTGTCAGACACTAACCTGTGTTTCTTTCACTGTATATCTCTGCAGCAAAGTCTTCTTTTCCTCATTAGTAAGCACTTGATGCTCAGGAACGAGTACATGCTCTTTGATATTGACTAACAACTCTGCCTCCTGCACCATAGTAACATACGATACTCAATGAAACAATAGAGAAGGTTGACTCAGGCAACTAAACATAAATTCATGACACTGTAAAGGAAAAATGGGCATGGAGATACGCTGCATTATGCTGCCTCAAAAAGCATTTGTCAGGATCCAACTAGACAAAAATAGTACTGTATTATGGACTAGAAGCAAGATCAACTAAACACCTACTGACACAATAAAACAGAAAGCAATTCTTTTTCATAGAATTTCAGATTCAATCATCTCAGAACCATGACAGCTTGCCAAATAAGGTGGCCTTTCATCCATCATAAACAATACACGGCCAAAATGCTTGTTATATTCCGCAGTTGATGGTTTTGGCAAATTCAATACATGCAGCTGATTAGCATAGTAAGAAATTCGCCCGAGGTTCAACCATGACATCAACTGGTCATTCACTTCATGAAAGAGCATCAAGTTCCAAAAGAAATTTCCATTAGCATGCCCGATGATGTGCGGAAACCAGACTTTCAAATAAAGTGATCTTTACTTATGTGACATGCCGACATCTCCTTGCTCCCTTCATCAAGTGATAACAAAGACAAGAAAAGGTTGTCCAATCCTTAAAATTCACATCATCTAGTGAGCACTCAATTCACGAGAACAGTGGGGAGCCATATAATAAGGGCTCATAAATCCGTGTTAACCATCATCCAGCATTGCCCAGTGAGGTTAGAAATGCGACGCAACCTATGTTTTATGCTTATGGACAAAAACTACTTGTGTCCGTATGCAATTCGATAACAAGAACTTCTTTTTTTCCCCAACATAAAACAGGCGAATGGCAGCAGAAGCAAAATCAGTTGACTCTACCTGGAAGACTTCCAAGTGGAACTTCGATGATATCTCGCTAATACAAGTCCGAGCAAACGGAGTCAAATTCTGCTGAACCGCCAGTATCGCTCGGAATACGTTCTCCGATTTCATGCGGTTCGTGTACGTCTTCATGGTCTTCACCCCGACCTTCGCCTCTTCCGGAAAGAACACGTAAATCTACCGCAAAAAAAAAAATCAAAAAAATCAAACCTCGAGATACGAGAAGCGGCCGGACAACACTCAAGAACCCATCAGCGGACCGAGCGAGGCGAGAAAATCGCCGCGGTTACCTGGTCGGAGCTATCGCTGCGCTTGGCCTTGTTGATGACGAGGTCCTCCCTCTTCATGTTCTCGCCGAACTTGTCGATGAACTGGAACCGCGTCATGTTGATCTCGTAGTCGGCGACGAGGTAGCCCCGGTCCCGGAGCATCTGCATCACCGTCTTCCGGATTCGGTGGAGGCGGGTGATCTCCTCCTCCGACAGGGCCATCCTTTCCGAAACCTCCCGCCGGGAAAGCCGGTGAGCCGCCGACCGTAAGGCGGGAGAAACCCTGATCGCCGGCGGAGCGAGGGATGTCGGAAGCTCGCGGCGCCCGCTCGCAGCTTCGAGGATGGAAGAGAGGAGAAGCAAAGGCGAAGGAGACGACGCTCGGAAGTTCGGAAACGAAGAAGTGACGCGGAAATTTTATGAAGGCTGCCGGAGATGGAGAGTTTGGGCCGACAGACGAAAAGCCTAAAAGCCCATGACCCTAGGCCCAAGAAGCCCATGAAAGCATTGGCCTAGGCCCAAATTTATTGCATGCGATAATATTTCGGAGAAAATAACATAAATGGTATTTGAATTTTGGCCCGACATGCAACGGTGGCTCATTAAGCTTTAGCACAATGTGAAATATCGTTTCCTAAACTTTTAAGTTGTTCAATGTAATATATGGACTTTTGGTACATGTTCAATTTAGCCCTTAAACTAAATTTGTCTTTTTTTTTCTATTTAAGTAAGTTATAAACTTATTTAACACTTATATTATATTGGGTTTTATCATTTTAGACCCATTTATGATATACTTATTGAATATAACTAATCCATATAATAATCCAACCCATTAAATATGAGTTAAGAATGGGTCTATAATCCATTTTGACGGATCTAATTTTGATTGAAATTGAGACTTTGATTAACCAACTTTTTTTTTATGTTGGGTGATCAATATAGGTCTCGCTTTTATCCTGGAATTATGAATTACGTTCTTTTTTATTTTTACGCATTCCAATCAATACGGAATATAACCGACTAATTTACGGTATGATCCTCCTTCACATAACATGACGCGATTAACAAGTTCCATTGGGCTCTTTTTGTATTAATCTTATTAGACTATGTCTTGTTGCTATACATTTTATTTTTCGACGGGATTGACAAGTCAAAATCATTTCTTTCTTCAACTCCCGAACGGTCATCTAGTCAATCCTCTTGTCCTCCGACCAATAAGTCGAATCTCTCTCTAATCATATCTTATAATTTATTATAAAACCCATTGCCGAATTTCCTCTTTCATTCATTCCCAATGTTACGCAATTGGAACATTTGGCAATTGTAGTGTTCCACCTCAACGTCTCTTCGGCTCTTTACCGCGCCACACACGCACATACACCCTCTCTAATTATCTCCGACCCCGACGGCAAGGGCGGCCCTCGCTCAGACCTGCAATTAGGGCATGACACTCGCCTGGATTCGAGGCAAGAGCCAGCGGCCTTCTCTGTCGGCAGGGGCGAGGGTCCATGGCCCTGGTCGTGGCGCTCGGCCGCCAAGCCTTGTGTGCTCGCGCATGCATCTTTATATGTGGGGGAGGCCACAGATAAGGCGAGCTCAATCAATGCCGAGAGTCGCTCAACTCTTACCGATGGTTTGGGAGCCGCCTCGTCGCTTGCCCCCACCTTTATTTCGAAAATAAACTTTTACCCTCGCAGAGTTACGAGTATTGTGCACGATAACAGAAAATATAAATTTACGGTTGGGACATAAATAAATGTTTGAAAAAAATATTGTGGAATAATTAATGACATATCCTCATTAAATAAGGGTTAATATCGTAAAAAATCTCAAACCGGTATGCCTATGATAATTTTACCCCGAAATAGTTTTTTGACCACAAAAAACCCCAAATTGGAACACTAGTGACAAATTTACCCAAAACTAACATTTTTTTTTGGTAAAGGTAAGAGTTTCGGCAACAAAAAACCCTAAACTAATATTTACCCCAAACTAATATTTTGACCACTAAAAATCCTAAACTAGTACATTCGTGATAAATTTACCCTTCGTTAGTTTCCGTTAAATTGAATTTATATCACTAAAAGTCATAAATTACTGCACCTGTGACAAATAGAGATTAAAACATAAAACTGGCACATAAGACAGCTGTCGCGTGTCATTTAACAAAGTAATTTGACGGTAAAATTTAACAAAAATTAACTGAAGGCAAATTTATCACAGATATATCATTTTGAAATTTTTTATGATTCAAAAATTAATTTAAAATAAAATTATAATAAATGTATTATTTAAAAAAATTTTGTGATATTAATCCTTTCGTAGTGGCAGTGTTGTGAAATTATCCGCGCTGACTTTCCCACTTGGAGGGCAGACCCTTCTCCCCAGGACTTCCGCGGAGCGGGGCACGACGAATCCCCTCATCATCGAAGCTCCTCCCGATCGGCCACGTGTGCGTTTCTCCACGTGGCATCTCCTCATTGGTCAGATCCTCCCTGACCTTTCCACGTGGTCTCCCCCACTATATATATATATACACATATATTACACGCACCCTCCACCCCTCGCCCGCCCGTTGCGTTTACTCGAGAAAAAAAATTTTGAAGGACGCGAGCAACCCAAAAAAAAAAAAATCCTCCTTCTGGTGAATGCAATTCATGCTCTACTGGTTCGATTCTGAAATTTCTTGCCCCAATTTTATCTTGTCAATTTCCTTCTCCTTGATCTCGATTCAGCTAATCGCGCGAAAAAAAATCCGATATTTTTCGAAGTAATTTCCATCGAAGCGAGGATAGCTGAATCTCAGTTTCTTTTTTTTTCTGCCGGTCGGTTTGGACAGAAGGAAGCTAGGAGAATTCTGCGGCAGCTCGGGGATCGGAAGATGAAGCGGGCGGTGCCGATCGGTTCCGGTTCGTGCTCCTCCTTCGCCGCCGTCCTCCTCCTCGCCCTCGTCCTCTCGCTGGCCCCCGCCCCCGCTCGATCCGCCGTCTCCAGCGTGGATCTGGGGTCGGAATGGGTCAAGGTCGCCGTCGTCAACATCAGGCCCGGCCAGAGCCCCATCACCGTCGCCATCAACGAGATGTCGAAGCGGAAGTCGCCCGCCCTCGTAGCGTTCCAGCCCGGGGCGCGGCTGCTCGGCGAGGAGGCCGCGGGCCTGGTCGCCCGGTACCCGGACAAGGTGTTCTCCCAGGTCAGGGACCTGCTGGGGAAGCCCCTCGATCACGCCGGGAGGGTCTTGGGCTCGATGTACTTGCCGTTTAGCGCGTTGGAGGATTCGAGAGGGGCGGTGAGCTTTAGGATTGACGGCGGCGGCGGCGGGGAGGCGGGGACCGATTATTCGGTCGAGGAATTGTTGGCTATGATCCTGGGATATGCGGCTAGATTGGCCGAGTTCCATTCCAAAGTGCCGGTAAAGGATGTGGTGATTTCGGTGCCACCTTACTTTGGGCAGGCGGAGCGCAAGGGGTTGCTCCAGGCGGCCCAGTTGGCGGGAATCAATGTCCTGTCGTTGGTGCACGAACACTCCGGCGCAGCATTGCAGTATGGAATCGATAAGGATTTCTCCAATGGCTCGAGGAATGTTATATTCTATGATATGGGGTCTAGCAGTACTTATGCAGCATTGGTGTATTTCTCAGCTTACAATACTAAGGAGTTTGGGAAGACGGTTTCGGTCAACCAGTTTCAGGTAAAAATGACTTGTCTGTTGCGGTCTAGCTTAATTTAGCTCTCAGGATGAACCGTATGCATATGTTTGCCTATTCTACTGATGCCTTAACTGAGCTGCTATTTATGGTATCTGTAAGCAAACTTACATTACTAAATGAATGGCGAAGAAAATACCTGGAAAAGGTTGGAATGTCTGGCTGGGTTAAAAGGGGTACAATTTGTGAAATCTGAAGGTGGAATGTAGGAAGAGCTTGCATGGAATGGGAAGACATATGAAGATGCCACTTGAAGGAAATCTGTGCTTCCTAGGAAATCTAGATAAACATGCTCTAGGAATGTTGACGATGAGTGATGCATTTGGGCAGCAGAAGATTTGATCGATTTGAAGTTGCACTAAGGCATTTGTCTGTGTGCGCGCGCAATCTATATTAATTCTGTAGAAAAGAAGGAACCTGCCCGTAATGAGAAATTAATGGCTCGACTGTGGAGGTCTGTTTCTTGTCCAAATGCTGACCACAGACCCTACGACTGGATATCTTGTGTTTGTGTTTCTAGGAGGAAAAGTTTTGGGACATCATTTTGTTTAATGATTAATAAGTTTCCATTAAGAAGGTACTCAGTGCCGATGCATCTCTTGGATGTCACCCATATTGTTTTGTCTACATTGCTTAGGCTTTCCAAGTACACATCTTTATGGTCGGCACTTTTCTGTCATTGCTAGTTCTTGTGAGTAATGTAGCTTTATGCCTACTAGAATTAAGCATATCGTCTCACTCATATTCGTGTTCACTAACTCTTGCTAGCAGTTGGGATCTCTCTCTCTCTCTCTCTCTCTCTCTCTCTCTCTCTCTCTCTCTCTCTCACCACACATGCACGCGTGCATGCTCTTTTTAACACACTCGCTTCATTCACCATGTGCAGTATATAGTTTTCTCTTCCTGAGTATGATTACAACACTCAAGGTGCCTGCAGGTTAAGGATGTTAGATGGAACCCTGAACTTGGAGGTCAAAATATGGAATTAAGGCTGGTGGAGTACTTCGCAGATGAATTCAACAAACAAGTTGGAAATGGGGTTGATGTGCGAAAATACCCCAAGGCAATGGCTAAATTAAAAAAGCAGGTCAAACGCACAAAGGAAATATTGAGTGCAAACACAGCGGCTCCAATATCAGTTGAATCCTTGTATGATGATCGGGACTTCAGGTTAGTGAATCATTAATCGCATAAACTTTTGTATACAAAATGTTGTCCACATGCATGAGGTTTCCACAGTTCGCATTTCCTATCAATCATTACATGTCTTCATGGATGAGAAAATTGCGTGCCTTTCATTTTTCCAGTATGAGTTGTTTTCTATTGTACACATAAATTATAACTTTTCAAAGTAGGAGATTGGAAAATTAGCAAAAAATGTCGAACTAAAAGCTGGTCTTTCGCCATGGCTTTTCTTTCTACTGCCTTTCACTCTTGAGAGAGCTGCAAGCTCTTTTTCGATAATTTTATTAAGATCCATCCCCAGTGCTAATTAACTGAAATAACATTCTATATATCCTCTTTTTTATTGTAGTCACAGCAGTGTTAGGTTCTTTGCACATGGTATCTGGAAATTTAGGAGCTACACAGACTAGTGCTCGTTAGAATATAGCCCTTTCAAATTGCAATATGGTATTTGTTGTGCTTTACGATGCAAATGTTCCAACTGTGCCATATAGCAATAGCCAAAGTATGAGTGACAATTTAACTAGATAAGATTTTAGATTATCACTGAGCTTGTACAGTACATCATGGACCATTATAATTGTAACAATGGCAACCGAGCATTTGCTTTTTAATGGGATTGGCGACATGTATCCTTTTAGGCCATCACACTGTGGCATATGCCATATCCTACTTATTATCTTAATGCTTGAGATCTTTCTTCAAGATAATCACCCTTGTCTTTTTCGGCCTTGTACCCTATTGTATAAACTTGTGAAATGATGATATATAAGTTGAATTTGTCATTTATTATCTATCCAATACATTCCTACAGAGCCTAATATGTAACTATGAAGAAGTTACAGTAAATCAGTATGAAAGAATATAAAGAATGTCCGTTGTGTACCAAAAACCGAAGATAAAATGAGTCTCTTCTATGTACTACGAGCTTGACAACTGGCGGGCCTTCCCCTTATTCCGGCTTCACAATATGAATGAATGGAACTTCTGTTGGGAAGAGCACCATCAGATGCTAGTTTATTCTATGCAGTTCATGCTAAAGTAGACTGGGTCATTGATTGTCTGAAGATGATTAAATTTATTAATGATGGAGATGCATACATTTAGACTGAAACACTAATACACAAAATGTTTTTCCTTCAGGAGTACTATTACTCGTGAGAAGTTTGAAGAGCTCTGCGCAGATTTGTGGGAGAAAGCTCTTGTACCAGTAAGAGAAGTCCTTGAGAACTCTGGTATGAAGGCAGATGAAATTTATGCAGTGGAGTTGATAGGAGGTGCCACTAGAGTGCCGAAGTTGCAGGTTTGTTCTTTCTTTCTCAGGCAAACATATGTCATCATTTTGTTCTTTGATTTCATGAATTTTCTAGAGCTGTCGCGGTGATATGCTAATTGCAGTAATCCAGACTCAATAAAAATGGAGTAATAATTTGGCTTTGAGATTTGGCTGTGGGAGCTCTCTAAATTCTAGTAATTTACACTTTCGGTGACCCAATGATGGTGCCTGGGAATTGGTGTGTGATTTCTAATGCATATATGAAATAGATGCTCTCTTGCCTCCTGCAAATGTTGTGTATTAAGACAAAACATTTATGATATGATTATGTTCCAGTAGGTTATATTGAATTGTAATTTTTTCATTTGGACAGTTTACGGATGGACCGAGTTTGTAGCTCACTGTTTGTTTCAGCATCAATCTCACTTGTGAGGATGCTAGAATAACAGCTGTAGGTACATTAATATTGTATGAACTGTAGAAGCTTTTCCCTCCTCCCACACCTTACCTCACAAAAGTAAGGAAAGAAAAAGAAAACATCAGATTAAATTCTCTCCTCTTAGTGTTTATGGTCTCACTTTAAAGATACACTACGTTATTTGCTATGTGTAACATTTCTGCTTAAACTGTATGGAACATTTTCGCTCCTCTCCCATGCACCTAGTCAAAAGAAAGAAGAAACATTACACTTCATGACTCCGCAGCAACGTCTCACCTCAGTTGTATATAGAAAATAATAAATCTAGGCCCCTTTGTTTCACGCTTTTTTAAGCAAGTTGTTACTTGATGATTATCCGCCAAAACTCTAGTTCTTTTTTTAGTTTTAAAACTACGAAAAAACTATAGATGATTCTATACGATAATATTTGTATAGTAAAGATATCTGGCGCTTCATATTAAATTGTGGCGTATCAAGCTATAATAGTGAAAAGTAGAACTTACTCCAAATAGAAGGTTTGTGCATCAGTAGAATTTACACCAAGTAGGGTCTTAATCCGTGGATGACTATATGGTAGATGATAAAATGCATGCTTGTTTCATGTTACTTAAATATCGGAGGGAATCCTTATTTTTGTCTTTGATTAGTATACCAATTTCATTCAGCTGATTATAGCTTTGCTTTTAAGTTTGGATTAATCGTCTGCTATTCTTGCTTTAGTTGAAAGAGGATGATTTTGATGAGGATTGCTTCTTGACTCACAACAGGCTACACTGCAAGAATTTCTTGGAAGGAAAGAGCTAGATAAACATCTGGATGCTGATGAAGCTGTAGTTCTTGGTGCAGCATTATATGCCGCCAATTTAAGTGATGGAATCAAGTTGAATAGGAAGCTAGGGATGATTGATGGTTCTCCTTATGGGTATGTTGTTGAATTAGAAGGTCCTGATCTTGTTAAAGACAACAACACAAGGCAGTTACTCGTGCCCCGGATGAAAAAGCTTCCCAGTAAGGTATGTCAAATATCGAAACTTTCTCTGAGGGAAGTGATGATGATAAAGATTTACCTAAGATCCAGCTTATTATGGATTATTTGTCACTTGCTTATTATCATTGTTATCTGACAGATGTATAGATCGATTGCTCACAACAAAGATTTTGAGGTTTCACTTGCTTACGAGAGTAAAGATCTTTTACCTCCTGGTGCTGTCTCTCCTGTGTTTGCTCAATATGCAGTGTCTGGACTTGCAGATGCATTTGAGAAGTAAGAGTTATAGATAATTCTTGATATGGTGCTATCTCTAAAAACCTCTGCAGCAAACTTTACCCCCATGAACTAGTTTCAATAAACTCTGACATGGTTGCATTAATTGTTAATATTTTTGCCAGATATTCAGGTAGAAACCTGTCTTCACCAATAAAAGCAAATCTGCATTTCTCTCTTAGTAGAAGTGGGGTACTCTCGTTGGATCGGGCTGAAGCTGTTGTTGAAATATCGGAGTGGGTTGAAGTTCCTAAAAAGAAGCCGACCTTGGAAAACTCCACTAATGCATCCCAGAATGCATCAGTTGAATCTGGTTCTAATGACACTGCTGAAGAAAGCAAGGAGAACACACCGCTTGATGATGGTGGAAATAACAAAACTACCTCTAGTGAAGTAGAACAAGGGTCCGCAGATTTGGGTACGGAAAAAAAATTGAAAAAGCGTACGTACAGGGTTCCACTGAAGGTAAAAAGGATGTTTCTGCACTGAGAACATATCTGCTAATACAATTGTTTCATGATACTTCCTTTGCATGACTTTTTTTTAGCATTATTCAGTCGTAATTTTGCTTGGTTCCAGATAAGTGACAAGACATTGGGACCTGGGATATCTCTGCCTGAAGAATCTTTTCTTGAAGCAAAGAACAAACTAGAATCACTTGACAAGAAGGATGCAGAGAGAAGAAGAACTGCCGAGTTGAAGAACAATTTGGAAGGGTACATATATGCCACAAAAGAAAAAGTAAGAATCTTGATTTTGGAAGTTTGAATGATCTATGAATAATTATGTCTCTTTCTCTCCAAACCCATCGAGATGCTTATAGTCGACTGCTTCTGTTCATAGTTTGAGAGTTAATTATCTGATCTCTCGTATCTCTGGATTTGGTCTGATATTGTTTTGGTGGAGGACATTGTTGACTTTCAAATTATCTTCAATTCCATATTACCAAGGTGTTTTGCTTCTTTTTTGCATTTGTGTCTTTCCTTGACTTGCCCTATTGTCTGTTATGCTAACTACTGTTGCTAATGTTTTTGCCTCTGGTTGCCCACAGATTGAGACATCTGAGGAACTTGAAAAGGTCTCTACTGATGATGAACGCCAATCTTTCATTGCAAAGCTTGATGAGGTTATCCTCTCCCTCCCTCCCTCCCTCCCTCCTTCTCTCCCTCTGTCTCTCTGTCTCTCTCATCCCTGATAGCCTAGACAAATACAATGTAATCTGGCATTTAGTTAGCTATTTGGCTATTGTTTTAGGTGCAAGATTGGCTTTACATGGATGGTGAAGATGGTACTGCGACAGAGTTTCAGGAACGTCTGAATTCACTTAAAGCAATTGGTGATCCAATCTTTTTCAGGTTGGTTTTATCTTCAGAGGAGATGATGGCTTTTGACTGAGAGAATATCTGGATCAGTTCTCTTTCAGTTGTCATATTCTTATTTAGGTTGCAATATACTCTTTAACCACTAGATTTTGGTCCTTTTAGATTGAAAGAAGTAACAGAACGGCCGGCGGCAGTTGGGCATGCTCGAAGTTACCTGGATCAAGTGCAAAAGGTATCTATAAAAATGGTTACTGTGAATTGAAAGTAGATGGCACTGCTATTGGAAATAATTTTCGTCCTTTTATTTTCTATTTCCCAATATTAATCTTGAGAACTATTTAGTCATGCCTATACTTGTCCAGTATCCAAATACAATGATTGGCAAGAACGAGCTTGTTTGTCCCTTCAAGAACAAGCTTGTTTGTCCAGTATTCAAGAATATATTTTCTATTTGCCCAATAGGTTGTTGACTCTAATATCTACTTTTAGCTTATTGTATACCCTCCTTCGTAAATGATCTCTCCCGTCGCTGCCTTCTTGTAATTTGTTTTGAAGTTCTTTTGGTTTTCTATTGCTGTCACCAAGGTCATGGCAATTCTCATGTGTTGGTGCATTTTCCTTTCGTTCTTAGAAATTAAAGAGCGATTGCCATTTGACTTCTTACATGCTCACTCTACATGTAATATCGACAAGCTTAATTAGGTTTGGAAGTGTCAGTATGGCAACACGTGTGGACTGTTAATCGACAACATTAGGCATGTTGAAATAGCTCTTATTTGCCTCAGGACTCTATGCATTTTTGTTTCTTTATTCTCGCTTCCCATGGCATCTGGTAGATTTATGGATTTGTGGCTGAATCTATCAAACTGATGTGAATCAACATAAGCTATAGCTTAACAAAATCTCGTGTTCTTTAAAGATAAACTTTGAAGAATAGATGCATATGCGTGCTGCTGGTTTGAACATTACATCAGTAGGAGGGATGGTTTTCAATGGTGGTTACTGTATTGTGGAGTGACTTGCTGAACTCTACTCTTGTTCATTGAATTTGAACGTTTATTTTTTTTGCAAATTGATGCACTTTGGGCATTTTATGACCAATTTTCCAGTTAAAATCCTATGTAGCTGCCTATGGTACTGTTGGTGATGACATGTCCGAGGCAGCCACTTTGGAACTTTCTTTGAAAATAAATGGAAGTAGGATGTATTGCATCAGTTACAAGGAAGCAAAAGTTGTGTACTGGATGAATTTAATCAAAGTTCAATGTTCCAAAGTGCAAGTTACTCGAAAGTTCTGTAACCAGCTATGAAACCTCAACACAAGATGTCTTGCTATGATTGCTTTTTAAGCTTTTAGCATTTCTTAAGTCTTAAATAATATTTTACACACAAGGGATTTTCAATTGGTGATAAAAGCCTCTTTGTCTATGGCTTGTGTGGGTTATAGAACGGCTAAATTTTATTGCTGAAAATTTTTAACTGTACCAATTCTTGGAGCAAATGTATTGCCTCTTGAACAATACTATAATATGGAATTGCTTGAACCACCTGTTCTGAAACTTAATTTACTTTTTTCCTTGTGTGCCAGTAAAGTCTTTAACTGATCCTTCTGTCTGACAGGATCTTACAATTCGACTCGATTTAGTTCCTAATTCATCGTTTTTTTCAGGCCTTAACTGATGCATGGAACAACTGAAATAATACAAGTTTCCTGGGACTGCAGTAAATTAGAATTTTGTGTTTGGGGCTTATACATGATTGAATATTACAAGTACATTAAAACCTATAATTTTTTTGGCCAATAAGAAGTAGTTGAAGAGTATAAGAGGCAATTCCAATTTTGATGAAACTCTCCCGTTGGGCAGTTGGAATATTAGGATGAGTTAATCTCTAGAAAGTTAAGGCAAGCTGTTTTACTGTGCTGAATCTCTGAGGGATGAAGAAAGGAGCCTCTTTTCCTTTTAGAAACAGTATAGGCATATCAAAATACATTGCCGACGGTTCCACTTGCATTTTCTCTCCAGTCTCCACCATCTTTAACTTCTTGCGTTATCTTTCGCCGCCCATGGTTTTCAGTGGGCTTTGCAAATTAACCTGGATTCTCTTGTACAGAATCGTAAGTCCCATTTATGGTTAGAACCAACCTCAATAGTTCACAAAACAGCAATTTATTGTAAAACTGATTTTTTTCTGCATCTTCGTATTGCTATGCTATTGACTGCTTGTATATAATGTAATGTGTATTGCCACACTTACGTTGCTTTTTTGGTTCTCAGATTGTACAGGATTGGGAAACCAAAAAATCCTGGCTTCCTAGAGAGAGAATCGATGAGGTTCGTTATCATCTCATATCTTCTTAGGACTGTCTACAGGTTATTTTGATTATTTCAAATGAGCTTCTTCTGAAGGCAAATATAAGTGTCTGTCCTACAGGTTCTAAAAGAGGCGAACAGTTTAAAGATTTGGTTGGATGAGAAGGAGACTGAACAGAAGTGAGTTTCATCCTAATTATGTCTCTTCAACTTGGGTTTTTCACCTCAGTTCATTTTTTAATCACCTAGTCTGTGGTCCACCTGATATTTGCTGCAATGAAATGAGCCATGTACCTTTTTTTGTTGGGGATTATGTTTATATGAGAGAAAGCCCTGTGACAGTTGGTTCAATAAGAAATTTCTTTCATCTTGTGGGGTTGCTCTTCACATCACATTTCACTGGGGTTCCTTTCCTGCTCATGCCTTTAGGTTGTAGGATACGCACACTTGATGTTTTCTGTCAATTCTAGTTCCCCCTATCCTTTAAGTATGGTTCAAAAAAGTATTACAGCCAGTACAGCAAGTGACTTCGTATATTTTCTGCTATATGATCCTGTTTCTTTTGTTATCATCAATCTTGTAGGACTGCTGGGTTTTTAAAACCTGCATTTACATCTGAAGAAGTATATATAAAGGTTTTTAAATTGCAAGATAAGGTACTCTTGTCCCTCTGTTTCCACATTTTTAATGTACTAGTGTAAATATGTCAGACTTACTAGGTGTATTGATTCTCTGCTGATATTTGTCTAGGTTGCAACTGTAAATAGAATTCCGAAGCCAAAGCCTAAAATAGAGAAGCCGACGGAGAATAAACTCGAGAGCACAGATTCATCCGATGAAGCTTCTGAGGAAGCACCCTCTGCAGACGACCAGCCAACACAGGCTACAGATGGCACTGCCGAAGAAAAAGCTGAACAGGAAAGCGTGGGTGAGCCAGAGTCTGAGCTTCATGACGAGTTGCGATGACTCAGCGTGGAAGCCATTTTTGTCATTGCACGACACAGAAGAGTGTAAGAGGACAAGGGAGGATAGGAAGATTCGAAGGAAGAATTACTTAAAGTAAAACTTACTATTAAGACTAAGAGAAGGACATGCTTATTCTTGATGATGAATTGAGATGCACGTATAGCATCAGGAACTCAGCTTCCCGTCTGGTTCGCATTAGTGTTAGAAACTTTATTCCCTGAAGGGAATCGCCAATCAATTTCGTTTTTCTGCAATTTTGTAGTAACTAATTATAGATGCTTACAGGATAGTCCAGGGGAGAATTTAGTCCGAGTCTGATACGGATCTTGTACCATTGAGTATAGTTATAGCCTTGCGATACTGTCAGTTTCTATATATGCACGAGATTTACCTCTGGTTTCTCGTTGTTTGTATCGTGCGCTGGTGTGACTGGCCTGACTGGTTATAACCATTCACTGATGAACTGCCTTTCATTCCCGATATCTTGTGTTGATTATCGATACAATGACTGGGTGTTTGTGTGTGGCTTCCTATGTGTGACATTCTCGAGCTGAGTAGGTGGAGAGCTGTATGAGTTGATATCAAGTTTTAGTTGTCGTAGTGTTGTTGCTATGGTCTCGAATCCTGTCGGTTCTTTCTGATAATAGATAAAGAAACGCTGTCGTTCCATTCCTCAGTTCTGATAATATATTATTACCTGAACGCTATTTCAGTGTCGGCAATTCAAACACGAACAAAGCAACAGAAAGGTCTGAAAGGTTGCTAAAACGTTACATAAAGTAAGCGGGAAAAGCGGAAGTTAGAGGCAGAAGGTTCCATACGCTTTATAGCATTATGCTTCTTTTGTAAGTTTCTTATATTGTCGGCAACTCCGCTATGGCTTTGAAAGACCAACTATTCATTCTTGGTAGAGCGATTCGGCCATTGGAGTTGCTTACAATCATAGGTGCCGCTCCAAAAACAAAAGAAAGAACGTCAAGAGCGGTTATCATGCATAAGCGACATGACAACATCGAAATGAAAATAGTCTTTTTAGAAGAGATAAAGAGAGTAGTGACTTCAAACTAGCCCTAAGTTTCTTGAAGTTGAATTCTAGAACCAACAAAGGAAGTGATCCCTCCTCTCTCTTGCTTTGCTTGTAGCATATCAGAGGACGAGAACTTCGTCTTTCCCTCAGGCTACTGAAGAAAAAGCTTTGAAAACTCAAAAGTAAAAAGCCCCATATGGGTCATAAATTAGAAAGATTAGATGAGGCGACCAAAAGTTCGCCTCCACCGACAGGTTATTATGACCATTGGTGCTCGGTTACTTGCTAAACAGTAGGGGTGTGCAAAGGAATTGAAATCGCCCGGAACTGGATCAGAACCGATAGTTCCCATGAGGATCAATCGGTTCAAAGATCAGATCAAGGAAATTATACTCTATTCTTGGGATTATGTAATGATTTCAACAAATTTAAGATCTTAAAATTCAAATTTCAGAGAAGTTTTCTCTTGCCATTGTTTTTTTTTCTACATGTTAATCTAAGGTAAGATTGACCTCTTTGAGGTAATAACTTCTCATAAGTCTCTTAATTGTATTAATATAACCTTATCAACGAGTAAGAATGAGACTCTATGATGCATAAATTTGGTCATAACCGTTAAAATTGCACATAATTTCTTTTCTTTATCTTGATCCCTCTATTTTTCTGCCCCTTAAGTTCATCACATTAATGATTCAGTATTTTTTTCCCTTAAGCATGATTAACGATGGTGTTTCGGGACTTCAATCATGTTGATTTGAAAAGTATAATTCTTGTCTAATCATCTTTATCGCAATCTTACATCTCTCACTTTCCACGTTATGCAAAAAAATTTCCAAAAGTCAAAAGATAATAAAGAAAACAACATTAAGTTATGTTATTCACGAAATAGGCCCCTCTCGGCAAGATTGGTCCTTCAAGAATCTCAAGTAAAACGATTTCCGATACCAAATTTGTCCTAGAAAGGCACCTATCAATAGAGTTATTTTCCATGTTTACTATACAAAAAAATCTCCAAAAGTCAAAAGATAATAAAGAAAACAACATTGAGTTGTGATATTCACGAAATAGGCCCCTTTCGGCAAAGATTGGTCCTTCGAGATTCGTATGTAAAATGATATCCGGTGCCAAATTTGTCCTAGAAAAGCACCTATCAATAGAGTTACTTCTTGTCTTGATCAACCTTTTGGATTGGATTGAGGCAGTAGGGTCAACCAATTTGCGACCAATCTTTTGCTAGTTTAATAATATTTCTCGTGGTACGAAAAGAAGATGGTCGAAGATAACTTGTCAAAAAAGAGTGAACAGGATGTCTTTCTGATGGGCGTATGATTGACGTGTGTTTGTTAACCTCTTATTCGGATTAGACTAATGAAAACTACTTAAAGATGATCCCTTTTGGTCAACTTAGTCTTCAAGTACAAGAAGGGGACAAAATTAATTTGATTGAGCCTAGCAAGATGCCATTTAAACGTATTTAACTTAGGCAGCTTCAAGTCACAGATTTCAAGGTCTACTCAAGTTCCGTATGTATTCTTAATTGAACGATTGCAGTGAATCATTACTTTTAATGACTATCATTTGCTGTTATAATTCACTTATCATAACTTATATTTAAACACACAAAGAATATGAAACAGTTACAAAGTAAAAATCTCAATCATAGATATCACCGAAAATAAAAGCTCATATTAGTGATTTCAGATTATACACTTATTATCGGACTTCATGGAATAGCGTAGGATTGTGTGAAGACATAGAATAAGATAAACACAAAGACTAGTTCTAGGTTATAGATTCCACGTTTTGGAACTTGGAATCTGACTGTTAGAACTGATTCCCCAATTTTTGGATCATACAATCTATTTTGCATACCTTGAAACTTGAAACGGATCGCTTTCCATTGGTCCAGTTCCCGGTTCTTCCTTGGAAACATACTTACCCCTAATTCATACTTAACCTAAGTTGTTTTAGGCAATTGAAGGAAGAGAAATGAAATTTTAGAAGCTAGATCGTTGATGATACTATCGATAATACTCTGGAGATTATAGTAATTAATTGCAGATTGGAGTGATCTTCTTCTTAATTAGACTTGATGTGTTGCGTGCACAATATTGCACAAAAAGAGTACATAGCAACTGACAACTATTCATACAAAGCAAATACAAAAATAAAAAAATTAGATATTTAACGGGAAAATTACCCAATCGATCATAAATATATTGTACGGATATCAATTCATTTTAAATTTATTAATTTTGCCAATTTAGTCATAAATCTTGTCGCGATATTCGGTGAAAATTGACTAGAATATCTATATTGGAATTTTGTACAAATTTTTAGGATTAAATTGGTAAAATTGAAAAGTTTATAATTGAATTAGCATTCGTACTATAGGTTTATAACTGATTGAACTATTTCCCCGAGATATAACTATAGGAGTTGCTAACATATATTAACTAAATCAATGTAGCTAGCTCTAAGAGAAATAATAAGTGATGACACTGAATTAATTTTTGTCGAGCTATTTAAATATTAAACAACGTTTTCATTTAAGAGGTTAATCATTTAGAACATCGGCAATACTCTCAGAGAATTTTCACAACTTCTGCTTGTAAGTATGACCAATTCAACACTCCTTGGGAGTTGAGATTTTTCCAACTACGTCTTTCATGTCAAGCTGGCTAATTTTGGATGCTTGCACTTGCTATCATTAGCTTGATTTTGTCTTCAGCATGATGTTACCTTTGCGTTGGACGACCCTAATCATGTTGATTTTATCGATAACTAATCGTAACTTTAAAGTAGAACAAACAAGGACTAAATCCAATAATGAAGTGACCCCATTCATATGCTGAAATACATCACTCACTCATTAACTTTGTGATTAAATCTTGAAATGGGAACTAAGTTTACAGCATTAGCGATAAAGTTCTCGCCTGATTCAAAACCTATGACATAGAGTTGTTCGTTTGTTATCGCAAAAACATCACACATCGGCGTGTTTGTTTCCATGTCAAATTATAGCCATACAAGTGCTCATCATACAATCATTTAACAATAAACTTACGTAATTTCCCAAAACAATTAATCGGCAATGTTAGCATAAGGGATGACGGGTGCGTTTGTTTAACCGAAAACTTCATGACAAAAGATAATGTTTTCCACGGAAATCATTTTCAATGAAAATAGTCAATTTTCATTTATTTGGTGGTTTAGGGAAAGTGATTTTCTTTGTGTAAGAAAGAAAAGTTATTTTTTCTCGATCTAAGCCTGTTATTTTCAGTCCATTGATAGATTAATTTTTCATAATCCAAACAAAAAATAATTTCTCGAAAATAGTTTTCCTTTAAATGAACGGACCCTTAATTTAAGTGTGCAATGATCATAGGACCTAAAAAGAACCACCTTAGGAAGAGCAACAGATATGGTCATGAGTCATGATTACATGACATGATCACTGCTGGAAATTTGTCTCCCCGCCCCGTTTGTTGCAAGCGTAGGATGAGGGCTTAGTGGGACTCTGCTTCCACCACCCAGCCGTGGAGATGGAGGTCAACCAAATGTCATAGAGGGAGAGAGATTGAGAGAATCAGTGTCACTTTCAGATTAGGTTAAACAGATAATTCTCTAATTGGGCAGCCTTAAATTAATGGCTAGAGTTTGTCCAATTCATCTTCACTTTTGTTTGACAAATCGATTTTTACTAGAAGAAAGTTGTCGGAGAAGAACAGGTTGGAGGGGGGTCAGGCTTCTTCTTCTTCTTCTTCTTCTTCTGCATTAGATTGTTTTAATTAGAAGTTTTATTGGGAAGGTTTGTATGCAAACATCACCCCTGGCCATTTTGGTTCTCGAAAAAGCATGGCATCTCCTTTCATTTCGGTCAGAAAGAAAAAGGGGAAAATGACATGATTTCTAAATTTTTTCTTTATTTAATATGGTCCATGAACGTTAATTCAATATGCAATGTTCTCCCTAAATATTTAAATTGTTCAATATGATCTCTAGACTTTTGGTACATGTTCAGTTTGATCCCTAAACTAGATGAAAATATTCAATATTGTCTTCCAAGGATCACATTGCCATTAAGGTAAAGTTCATTGACCATATTGAATTAATTAAAAGTTCATAGACGACACTGCATATTGAGTCAATATTCATAGACCATTTATGT
Source organism: Syzygium malaccense (assembly GCA_031216405.1). Lineage (NCBI taxonomy): Eukaryota > Viridiplantae > Streptophyta > Magnoliopsida > Myrtales > Myrtaceae > Syzygium > Syzygium malaccense. The sequence continues at coordinate 7,555,254 of CM062255.1, forward strand.
CATTATCTAAAAAAAAAATAAAGTCATTCCACAAAATCTGGACGTGTGACATGTAAATGACCTCCATATGCTTCAGCTACTACGGATTTCACATGACAATTCTCGTGCTTTCACGAGGATTTTATCGGAAAGCAATCGGAGTCTCAGATCGATCGGAATCTCCCATCTTCCATTTCGAAAGAATCTCTCCAAAGCATTAGTAGAGAGCTCAACACTCGCCCTTTACAATCACACCGTGCACGAAACCACCGACGTTACACGCGAGTCTTTGTGTTCCTGATTGAGAATTGCACGCTCCCTAGAAAATTCGGAACTTCTCGGGCTGAAATCAAAATGGGAACCGATATATCCATTCGAAGCAGCAATATGAATTCACTTGTCCTTGCCCAATTGGGGGAGGAAGTGCCCCCTCTCCCTCCCGTGATGCCCAATACGTCACGATTGACATATCGATGACGTCAAAAAGAAACAAATTGAAACGGGAGCCAACCGCCAATAATGTACTCGCCGTGATAATAGCATGGTTAGATGTGGAAAAATCGAAATGAGAAAATGATGGCAACATGGACTGGCTGGCTGGCAGAGGGCAGCGGTCCTGACCAAAAGAGAAAAAGAAGAGGAAAAAAGGGCAAGAGAAAGGAAGAGAAAAAGGGCGAAAAGAGAAGAAGGGAGGAAGTCGTTGGAGGTCGGTAAGAGGGAATTGGGGGTTGGGCCCCCCCCCCCGGGCTCTACTACCCCGGCCGTACAGTCCAAAACGGGACGTCGCTTTCGTTCTAATCCAAAGCGGTCGGCCCCGGCGCCTAGCCGTAGCTCCTACGCCTCCACCCCCCCAGAGCTATCCGACAACCTCGGCCATCCCGGGCCCACACACACACGCTCTCTCTCTCTCTCTCTCTCTCTCTACTTTTAGGGATTGGAAGTATTTTAGTAGCACGCGCGTACAGCAGCACCCAGGCTACGATGACGAAGCGTGACGTTAGCCGTTAGGGGACACCGCGAAACCGTCTAACGATTCGAGGTCAATGGCACGCATGGCCCCCCAAGCTTCGGTCCAAGTGCGATACGATCCATGGACTTCAAATTTATTCGATGCGATTTATAAACTTTAGCTCGATATGCAGTGTCGTTGCTGAACTGTTGATTTGTTCGATGGGATCTCTGGGCTTTGGTACCGTATGAAAATGTCCAATATCGTCCTTAGATCTAAGGACGATATTGGACATTTTCATACAATTCAGGAACTAAATTAAACATATACCAAAAGTCTAGAAACCACATTACATATTGAAGTAAAGTTTAGTGACTAATTTGTGCATTAATTCAAAATTCAAAGATCATTTGTGTCGTGATCCCTGGTGCTTTTGCGTGAAGACTATGATGTCCAAAAAGAAAACACGAATTAAAAGTAAATTAGACGGAATCTTCTTGGGTCCAAATCGAATCGGTCAGGAACTTCTTATATTTTCTAGAAGGTGCTTGGCAAAGAGAGATCATGCGCACACGCAAAGAATATTTCACAGCGACTAGATTAGACCGATCTTTTGAGATACTATTCTGCTTGAGCCTTTACCTAGAACGCTTTCCACAGGCTCTTTAGTGAGGAGGTAAAAAAGAACCATTCTTGTTCATCTTCATCCTCATCAATAGCCAAATCCAAACCTAGACGCACGGGAGAGAGCACACGAATTCTTAAAACTTACAAACCATCTTAACAAATATATTCCACTCTTATCATACTCCTATTAACGACCGTTTAAAATGTCGAAATCCCATATAGATAAAATAGCTATTTTAGCACTATAAGGAATTAAATCAATGAACGTGTAGAAATCGTCTCGTAAATGTATAGCCTTTCTCATTTAAAAATTTTTCTTCCTAGCATAGAATACCACACTACCATAGCGTGGCACGTCATGGACCGGGGGCTAATTTTAAAACAAAGCACAAACTTTAGGTCGAGTGATAATTCTGGCCCTAATTTTTTTTGTCTCATAAAAAAGCACAAACTTTAAGTCAAATGACAATTCTGGCCTAACTTTTTTTTTGTCTCATAAAAAATACCAACTTTTATCATTATCCAAAATCTAGCCCCCTATTGACTCTCTCTAAAGTCACTCTTGTTTGAGAAAAAAGATTATGGCAGTGAGCTTGGCGGATCTGGTCCATGGCGTACGTCGACTGGCAGTGGTCTATAACTTCAGATTACAACAAAATGATAAAATCTGACAAGAGATATTCAATTTGGAGATCTTTTTGACTTGCCGGTGAAGTGAAGGAAACGAACAATTTCACTGCTATTCATCAGGCCGTGGCTTAGAGAAGAAGGTAATGAATAGTGCTTTAAATCCACTTAGTAAGCGATATGAATTATTGTTGAGGTGGAATAATCAAGTTGGATAATCAATGGTTTTAAGTTAAAAGGACTAGATTTGGGATAATGGTAAAAGCCGGTGATTTTTTATGAGACAAAAAAAAGTTGGGGTCATAATTGTTACTCGACCTAAAGTTGATACTTTTTTACGAAACAAAAAAAAAGTTGGGGACATAATTGTCAATTGACCTAAAGTTAATGCTTTTTTTTTGGAATTAGGCCCATGGACTGGTGACAAAATTGTAGCTTGTCTTCTTGTTATTTAGAGACTTATTAAGCCAAATGGTCGGATAGAATTCCAATTTCTGGCAAGGAGGCATGTGATCTCACTTTTTATCTTTATTTTCTTGATCTCTTTTTGGGCTCATTGGATTTTACTTAGGCGCCTAGGTCACAACCATATGAATGGAAACGGTCCGTGATATAAATTGGACCACTCATTGTCCTTTTCCTTCACGAAGTTTGACTGAAATTGGGAGCATTGGTCATTAGAATCCAATGGATCTCAAATTGTATGTCCATGATAGCTACTCGATTGGGGCGTGATTAAGAGACGGTGGTGCCGGGCAGAGATTGATTGGGCGTTACGAAATTTCGAAAGCTTAGGTTTGAGTTGTCAGTGGCGGCGACTTTCGATTCATATCTTATTTGGTTCACCCTGATCGAGGGAAATTTTCATGTCATCAATAAGAAGACAAGAAAAACCCGTAGGGGATTAATAAAATTTATTAGAATAGTGGACATGATGACGTGGGTGCATTGGGATGTGTGACCTAGTTGAATTCGGTCAATTGTTAATTTCTCAAAGGGCACGTCGATGGTACTTTAAAAAATTGACTACTGAGATATTGTCCTTCATAACTGATAGGAAAATAATTTAATAGGAAATAATTAAACACCGTGGCCCCCGCACTAATCTGTCATCAAGGACAAATTTTGCATTATTCGTTAAAAGTGCGTTCATAATATAATATTATAAAGAATTGTGGGAATATTTTCCTAAGCAGATCATCTATAGTGTGAATCTAAAATATATTGTTTTTAGAGGCACGCTACTCAATAAATGATTTTGAAATGATACAATGCAAAGTGTATGCAACAAAGAAAAAAAAATCAATAATGATGGTCTTTGCTATCACCACTTCCCTCTCCTCTTGATTCAAATTTATTATATTATCGATATTCCTTTCGAGAATCACGTGGACTCAACTTAATGATTGAGAAATGAACGGGTATTTATGAATCGGATACATGATATGAGTTTTTACTTTTTGCAGCACGAAGTGTAAACAATCTCGTGATTTGTCATTCCAATTGAACTTCAGCTCGCGTTTAATTAGTTTATAAGATTAGTGGAGTATTTTATGGAATCAACTATCTTCTTATTTTAAGGAAATGATTTTCTTTTCATCTGAATTACAGCCTACATCCATTTAGATTATAAGATTAGTAGGATATTTGATGTGATCGATTATTTTTTATTTTTAGAAAATGATTTCCTTTTCATCATTAGTGTAAATTGTGTTGGAAAGGAGTCTTTTTGTTGGCTTATATGATCATCCTTCCATTGGAAAACCACAGTAATTTGATTGATTTGGCCTTGGCTCAAAGATGTGATGGCCTTTGACTCGCACTTAAATGGACTTGCCAGTTGCACTTTTGTTTTTCCCAAGTAGGCCTAGAACCATGATATTTTCGTTCGTCTATAGGTAGGTCCCATTGCAAGTTTTGGTGCTAGCCTACGTAGGATACGAGAGAGGGACTTCTTGCGCAGTAACATTGAAATAATGTCTCGAGTTTGAACCCAAATCAATCTAAAAAGCAATGCGGATCTATGAGCAAAAACGTTCGAAAGTGAAATTTATAGAGTCATGAAAGGGGCCGGTGCTTGAAGGATCAGATGAGCATCAAGATTACGTGCAATGATCACTCGAACAACTAGCGAGCGCCTAAACCTCAAGGTGGGTGCCTAGCCAAAGTCGGACAAGTTATTCATGCTTATATGTGCTAGGGGCTTGACAAAGTCGAGCTAGATGCTCAAGTGGCGCCTTGTTTCTGGTGCGCCTAGCTGAGGCTAGCCGAGTGGTCGAACCCTTACAATTAGGTTTCCGAATAAGTTTTCCAAATATACGTAATCTCTATACTTTCTCCCACATTGATATAAAGTCACCAAAAATATTTTAGATAAAGTTTCTACGATTGTTTATGTGATTTCTTCGATTTTCTGGAATAAATTTACAAATAGATTCTCGTGATAGTAGATATGCGAGATTGATGGGTGTATTTCGGAGGCAAAAACACACTTGGAAGACATCAAGCAACAGTTTTCTTTTTTGTATCGCTTGATAATAACAAAATATTTCCTTTTTCCGCCAATTATTGCATCAAAATTCTCATATCTTCGTACCATAATGAAATAAAGAAAGGTACAATTGCATAGTGATTTAGAATAGCTTACCTAGGCTATGTTTGTTGTGCGGAATCTCTCTTTTTCCTGTTGTGTTTGCTTAGCGTTTAAACCAAGAAAAGAAGACAAGACCGAGGGTTTTTACAGGTACTATAAAGCTGGTTTTTCTTTTATATATTGTCGTAAAGTAAGTCTGTCTTGGGATCATAAGAAAAGGTAAAATAATTGGATTGATTGCAGAGAATTATCAAGCTTGTGATGAAGGAATCCTATGATCCAAAGCATTGAAGAAGATGGAGCCGAACCGGGAGAAAAAGCGCCTTTTCCATGAGCATTATTTGTGCATCATGAAAATGACATGCCAAGTTTCACCAAATAATTTGTCGATAGTAATTATATCGCCTTAAATTAATGTAATCGTCGGTATCATGACTATGGTGAGAAGATGGGTATAGATTGGATGATCCTTTTCGATCGAGAAGATGATGGGAAAAGTTTGATTGGTGCTGGTTTTGGTGGCAAAGTGTGCTACGTGCATCCACTAGGAAAACCGACACAAATCACATTTTTCTACCGTCTTCTCAATCGAAAATGATCGTCCAGTCTATTTCCATCTTCCCTTTTTGGTTATTATACTAGTGATAAGGGGATACACACGGATAAATTCTTTGTTGAAGCTTGTCATGTCATTTCTTTCATGTGTAAATGTAAAAAGAGTCCAATGAAAAAGTAGCTACAACGACTTGCCCTTATTTCTCGATGAAGTTTTCGACCAAAAAAAAAATTTTCTCGATGAAATCAGTGTTTAACCTATTTTGGAACGCAAGTTGGTTTTTCACAACCAAAAAAAAAAGCGAACACAATAATATAATATAACTCATTATAAAACATTAGCATGAAAAAAAAAACAGCAACATATTCATACTTATGTTGTTTTATCTCTTATTTCTTGATCCATTTAAAATAAACATGAAACGGCATTAAAATTTATAGAAAAGTAACGATTAATATGACATGGCTAGACACAAAGCATAATTTTTTCAGACATCTATCATTTAAAATAATGTGGCCACATGGTATGATTTTCTCACCGTGGCCATATTCGACTAACGATAAGTATTTGATTTCCTAACTATATTTTATTGAGTTCAAAATTTTTCAAAAACTATTGATGAAAAGAAAGTATCTAAAATATATTTTAAAAGGATATAGTTTGTTTTAAGCATACTTTTTAAATATATTTTTAAATGATATGCTATAAATTCGAATGATGTTAATTGTTACTTAATTAAACCAAATATAATTAAATATAATATGTTTTTCAGCAAAAATTATCCAACTACGAATAAAATACATTCTTGAATGATACAACTTTTATTTAGATAGTTACATTGATTCAACCAACTATAAGAATGAAATATATGATTAGTCTATTTAATTCAGCCAAAACTTCAGAAATTATATTCACAACTTGATTTATATGAAACAAACATATTTATGTGAGGTTGATTTTTATTTTCTTCTTTGAAATCCACTTGTTTAAACATAGCTTATATAAAAAAAAATACATTTGTTAGAACTTCTATTGCACGTCTATATTGTAGTTTGCGTTTCGATTTTTTTTAAATCTTAGAATCAGGGAAATAATCCATCTATTTCTCTCATTAATTGTACATAATATTTAATCATTCAAATAAAGCAATTACTTAATGTTTTAAACCTAATAAACTAATTATTTTATTGCTATTAGATAATTTTTCAGTATATGGAATATCCTATATGTATAGCACAGCAAAATCACACTACAAAAAAACATGTTTTTTCCAATAAAATTTCCAACGAAAAATTCGAAAAAATTCGTTGGAAAACGAATTTCCAACGAATTTTTCAACGAAAAAAAATTCGTTGGTAATAAGTCGTCGCAAATTTTTCCAACGAAAAATTTCAATTTTCGTTGGAAATTTGCGACGAATTTTTTTTCGTTGGAAAATTCATTGGAAAACTCGTGGCTAAATTCGTTGGAAACGAACTTTTTTTTCCGACGAATTTTTTTTCGTTGGAAACTACAATTTTTTTTATCGAAAAATTGTGGAAATTTTTTTTTCATCGAAAAATTTTTTTTTTGGTCGAATTTTTTTTTTGGGTCGAAAAGTAGCCCTTGCCGCCGGCGAGGGCCGAGCTCGCCGGCCATGGCAAGCTCGGCCCTCGGCATGGCCGAGCTCGCCCAGCTCGAGCTCGCCGGCCATGGCGAGCTCGGCCCTCGCCATGGCCGGCGAGGCTATTGCGCAAAGAACAAGAAGATGAAGAAGAAGCAGCAGCAGGGGTGGGAGCAGGCGGGGTCGCCGCCCGTCGTCGTCGTCTCCTAGCCTCGCCGGCGACGAGGCTTGGTGGCGTCGGGGGCATCAAAGGCTTGGTGTCCGTGGCGCCGGAGCCGGAGCCGGAGCCAGAGCCGGAGGAGGAGGGGGGCCGGCGGGGGAAGAGGCGGAGGGGGAGGCGGAGGGGGAAACGGAGGGAGAAGGTGAAGGCGAAGGAGAGAGAGAGAGAGAGAGAGAGAGAGAGAGAGAGAGAGAGAGAGAGAGAGAGAGAGAATGAATGTTGAATAAGCGCGAAAATATTGAATAAGGAACAAGTAGGGTTTTCTCACGAATTTTGTAACGAAAATTGTACACACTAAAATAATTGTCCGGAATTGGAAATTTCCAACGAATTTTCCAACGAAAATTGTACACACTGAAGTAATTGCCCGGAAAATTGAAATTCGTTGGAAAATTCGTTGGAAATTTCCAACGAATTTTCCAACGAATATCAAAAATGCCGAACAGTATCGGGTTTTTTTGTAATTCGTTGGAAAATTCGTTGGAAATTTCCAACGAAAAAAAATTCGTTGGAAATTTCCAACGAATTTTCCAACGAAAATTGTACACACTGAATTAATTTCCTGGAAAATTGAAATTCGTTGGAAAATTCGTTGGAAATTTCCAACGAATTTTCCAACGAATATAAAAAATGCTGAATATTATCGGGTTTTTTTTGTAATTCGTTGAAAAATTCGTTGAAAATTTCCAACGAAAAAAATTCATTGGAAATTTCCAACGAAAATTGTACACACTGAATTAATTTCCCGAAAAATTGAAATTCGTTGGAAAATTCGTTGGAAATTTCCAACGAATTTTCCAACGAATATGAAAAATGTGGGTTTTTTTGTAATTCGTTGGAAATTTCCAACAAATTTTTTTTCGTTAGAAATTTCCAACGAATTTTGCGACGAAAATTTTTTCGTTGGAAATTTCCAACGAATTTTGCGACGAAAATTTTTCATTGGAAATTTCCAACGAATTTTGCTTTTCGTTGGAAAATTTGTCGCAAATTTGCAACAAAAATTTTTTCGTCGCAAATTTTCGTGGCAAAAATATAGTTTTTTTGTAGTGTCAAGTATAACTATCCGAACAACCGTTTTCTTACAATAAGCTAAATTTTTTATTCCCTCTACTTTTAAGTATACTCTTGCTTTTTCAAAGAGATGTGATAATAACACTGGCTTACTTATAAAGAAAATATATTTAACTCCTTTAACTTGTTTAGAATATTGACAAAATATGAATATGCATTATACGTGCCATGAGTTCTCTTGTAGAAATTAAACAAAGATTATGCTCCTTATTACTTAGAAAATATTTTGTAAACTCTTGCAAACTCCATTTTACTAGTTAATTAAACATGTAGATTACACTTACTCAAATGTTAAGCTATCTAGATTTATATAACATAAAAAGTACGAATTTTCAAGATTCTTCAATCACAAATATATATTCGACCTCCCTTACCATATATATATATATATATATATATATATATTCGACCTCAATAAATTGTGTTATGGTATCCATAAAGAAACTTTTAATAAGAAGCTCAATAAATTTAGCAAAAAATTGTGTCACTTTTGAAGGAGAAAAATACTTTTTGAACCTCCAAACTCCATTTTGCGTTGATTAGTACTACGCATTTTACCTTGCGAACGATAATTGATAAGCATGTAAAACCACATCCAATGGATCCATTATGCTTTTAAATGGTTAAGATCTTCTGAAATCTTAATTTGTGAAATATTCAGAATCTAAATTCAAGCTTCATCACTCAGATAGTATTCTATCCCAATTAATTAGGACATAACTTGTCTTGGGTCATTATAAACAAATAGTTAAGTGGTCCATGCAAAATAATAAACGTATTTCGATATGTGTTTATTTTCGTTTATGATATTGATGTCTATACTCTTTACATTATGTTATTTGAGGTTGTTACCTTTCAGCATTGAAAATGCCACGTAAAAGTATTTTTGTTGAATTGAACAAACAAAATGCAGCCTGAAAGTTTGAACTTGAGTATTTGCTAAAGTAGACGTATAATAGAAATTTGTTTGGTGCTCATACTAAATAAAAATTAGAAAAGAAGAGTTTAAATACTATTAGCTTCATCACGAATTCGATATTATTTTTTAAGGTATGTAAGTTTCTTTACTCCGTGTTATGTTCTATTAGGTGATATTTTCATTAATTTTAATAGCTAACTCAAAACTTAGGGTCATCTCTCCTAATCATTGTTTGAATTCTACGTGTGTTGTAAGATTAAGAACAAAATGATGAAGTCAAAACTCAAGGTCATCTCCCCAAATTGGCTGCGTTTGGTTCAACTTTGCCCAAAGACCTTTAGCTCAAGGTGTATTTGCTCAAAACAAATATCGTTTGGCTAAAGGTATATTTTTGCAAATTAGCGTTGAAATTAAAAAAAGAAAAAGAAGGGTTATTTGCTTATGGTCATTGTCTTCTACAAAGGAAAAACAAAGTTCATGTGATTCATTGTAAGTGCTTTCGGGAATCACTTTCCTAGGGGGCTTTGGACTACTATAGCCTCCTTTGGAAAAAAATTGGGATGTTTGGCAAATTTTTCTAGGATTACTTTGGAAAAGCTAGCCTTGGCAAAGCTGAAAGTCTAAAGCAGAACCCCACCTGCCTTGAGCTTTCAGCACTTAAAGACAAGTATGTAGGTTAATGAATTTTTTTCTTCCTAAATTGCCCTCACTAGTTTTTTCGTATTCCATTGTTGCCCTTTCAAGGGACTGTTCATCTTTTCCAATGTTGCATATCTAGGTTGTCAGTAGCTCTACCAAGGTTCGTGTGAGGCCAGCAAACTGTCACTGATGGTCGCTAACGATGGCTGAGGGTCACCAAGCCTCATTGATAGTCGTAGATCTATTAGATCTAAAGGGTCGCGGCTCAGGCAAGATCTAGAGAGTCGAGGGTCAGTGAGACTCATCGAGGGCCACGAAGGCTGATGGTCGCCATCTCAAGCGTCACCGAGGTCGAGGCATGTCGGATGTCGCCATATCATGGGTCACCCAAGCCCTTTATGTCCAGATCAAATGTTGCCTAAGGTCACGCAATCGAGGCAAGGTGGCACTGAGGGTTACGGGACCTTGAGTGACCTAGGTGAGGCGTCACCTGGGTTGTGTGACCGAGACGTCGCGTCGGTTAGGCCACCCAAGGTTGAGCAATCCAGTGGATTGTGCGACCTCGAACGCCTTGCGTGGGCTCACAACAATGAACAGAGGGCCTTCCACGATGGGGATCTTTGACATGATTAACAGAGAACACGATGAACAAAGGAAGCCTTATCCAATACTTAATGCAAAATTGCTAACAGGTGAAGTTCATTTTTATGGACAGAATTTCAAGGGTCATTTTCTTTTGAGCTTTGATGATGATGCCATGGTCTAATGTGCTCTCATAATATATGGTTGTAAAACCTGATGTGCCTTGTTTCTGATGCAATAAAGTTCCAAGCAACTAGGAGTCTTCTAGAGAAAGTTATGGTCAAATTACTAAGTCCTACTTAGTTTTACTCGAGAATTGAGTCATTAGTATTTTTTTTGTTCTCGTTGAGTCCAATGCAATGCATTATGCTTCTAGAGTCAAGATTCGATTTCATATATATTTTTTTGTCTTAATTGGAAAATAAAACATAAGGTATCTTGGAAATTGCCTAGCTTGGAGGGTTGTTCCAAGTTGAGTCTATATAAATCCCTTTAGGACCTCCTTGAGATTTAGAATGCTTTGATTAATGAAATTTCATATTTGACCTGTTGGATTAAGAGCATCTCTAGAGCTTAATATCTCTCTGGTGGATTCTATTGAGTGGTGAGTTATGCACCGTGTATCATAGGGTGGATTCCTCGGGTGGTGAGTATATCCTTTATCACGTTTGAGTTTCCTTCACACAATTCGACCCCTTCAGTATCATAAAAGTTGTTCCAAAAAATAGCTTGTGAACTTCTCTCTTATCTATTTCTTCAAATCAATGTCAAATTAATTGAATTCTAGATTAAATTGTTATCATTCATTTTCTTATTAATATGGTTTTGCCCTGAACAGATGATCAATATATACATTTAGCCATAATATGTCGTAAGCAGTTGCTCAGTTCTTTATCTCCGTTTTCAGAAAGCAAAACCTACTATGGTACAAGCTGTATTTGGCTAGAAAAAATTGAACATGAAATGACACTGTTCAATCATATGTTTTCGCTATCTGATTCACATGACAACTTATGGTCTTAAATTTGATGATATAAGTTTATACTTATATAAAGTGACAGACGATATTTTGGTTTGTCCCTCCATCTTTCATGCGATCAAGATTATTACTTTGTTGCTATTATAGTTTCTACATAAGATCGAAACGATTTTCACGAGAGACAGAGAGAGAGAAAGAGGAATATAAGGGGCTGAGATGAGGACAAGAGAGAGCTGGGTTAGCTCCGTGTTTGTTCTGTAGAAGGACATGGGAGGGAGACAAAGATTAAAAAATAAAGAAAGCTACATGGAAAGGATGCATGCCACATGAGACATCGCGCCCCATGACAAAATTCTTTTGTCAGTGAGGACCAAACATTCCACCTCGCAATTCATCCCACATAAGATAATCGTTAAAAAAGACTGTTTAATCGTCAAAAGAATTCATCGTCCCAATAAAACAAATAAGCAGCAGCTCGAGATTTCAAGGGCTTTGTCTGTTTGTTTGCTTGCTTGGATGTTGTGTGAAAATGCGGGCTTAGGGAATGTTTTGCCGTGGAATATAGCATAAACAATCGCCGGAGAGAATGATTCTATTCATATTTTAGCTTCTGTTGTCGTGTCCTTATCATTTTAATATTCTTGTGCGGAATGTTCATCGAAACTAAGGAAGAAATGGAGAAAAAAATTCATGCTTGAGTGACTTCGAATGAATGAAAGTTCTTTTAGGTTATATTCGAGGGAAGTAGTCTTTCCTGTGGTGCTCCTGTCCATCACCGCATTTCAAATGATCTGATGAGCTTGACTTACATGCACGTGAATTGGGATTCTGCCATTTGAGTCCTCAAGCAAAGAAAACAACCGTTTTACATTGAATAAAGACTCCAGTGCAGTACCTTTGCTTGTCCACGTCCTTTTTTTGAACCATTTGCGACGCATTCATGTGGAGTCATGTGTCCAATAAGATGAAATTGTCTAATATAACTCTTTAAAGCCGACAATGAGTTCTCTTTTCAAGCTAGCTCGAAAATTAGATCACTCAGTTATGTCAATGACAACGTCAGTGTCGCATGATATAGGCAGAATAACATAATGGGCTCTCTCCAAAATTAGGACGTGACCGTATCAAGGAAATGGGATTCAGCCATTTGAGTTCTCAAGCAAAGAAGAAAACAACCCTTTTACATTGATCATAGACTTTAGTACAATACCTTTGCTTATCTATATCCTTTTTTCACGTCATCATGACGCGTTAATGTAAAGTCATGCGCCCAATCAAATGAGCTTGTCTGTTGTAACTTTTTAAAGCCGATGCAGAGTTCTCTTTCAAGTCGGACTGAAAATTAATCGCTCAATCATGTTAATGACAATGTTAGCGTGGCACGATGTGATATAGGCAATACGACATAACAAGCTCTCTCCAAAATCAGGGCATGCCCATATCAAGGAACAAGGGCGACAGATCAAACACCGGTAGTGTTGAATTTTGATAAGGTACTCAAAGGCAACGCGTCCGCTTACGCTCTGTCATGGGAAATCGATATTTTAGTTATTAATAATGCCGTTAGCATCCTCTCGAATATCTCGAAATCAATTGGGAATCTCTAAACCCTAGATTTTTGACCCTCTCTGAGAAAGTGTGGGGTGTCCTCTCTGCTCTTCTCTCTCTCTCACGGGTCATCCTTGCATTCAGCTTTCAGACACTTACCTGTTCATACCGTTAGATATAAAATAGAAAAGCATATGGTTGCAGGGTATCCATCATTCAATTCCCTGTCCATGAAGATGACACCATTCCGAATAACACCAACGTCAAAACTTTCATCGCCCAAATTATAAGTCTTGTCTTCCTCGTCATCACCCCTTGTCCTTTTTTCTTGGCAATTGGTCGGTAAAAGAAGAGAAAGAAAATGAAGAATCTCTCTCTAGTTTTATCTACTTGATTTCGTTTTTGCTTTGAGCTTTTAAGTGGAGTGCACATTAGAAACCCCAAAATTTCATTGCTAGCTATAATGAAATTTCGTTGAAGATGTTTTTCACGCCGTAATTATTCTGCTAGTGGGTAGAGCCCCAAAAACTATTTGCCTCATGATCAAACTATCATTCTTTAAGATAACTCCTTTGAGACCTACGACTATCCTTTAATGAATAAGGATTTTCAAAAATTTCAGGAAATAACTTTTTTTTAAAGTACAAGATTCTGATAGGTGACGAGAATTTTACACTTGTTCGAACTTTTTGGAGTCAAATCAAGAATGGATCAAAAGGATTATTCCAAGTTAGCGTGACTTCCGAGCCTAAGAGTCGATGCTCTCTTGCCTGGGATTAATGCTCCAAAAGTTAAGATTTATGTTATTTGGTTTGGTATTTTGTCGGAAAATCATCTACATACCTTCTAAAGTTTAATTGTATGAACAAAAGCACAATTCACTTCTAATTTGTAGAATTCGTGAGCGATACTTATATATGTAAGTTCTACTAATCTAATACATATACTAACTTAAAAGTTACTACTTCACCAAACCATAAATAATAATTACTTTACTTAACATTACTAGCTTGACACCTGTCATAGATGGGATGGGAGAATCCTGCACCCAAGGTGATTGTAGTCCATCCAATAAATTCCAATTTTTCTCCCCCCAAAGAAAAGAAAATGCCATTACCCTTCCCGTCCGACTTTGAGACAAAGGTAGCAAAAGGAAGGAAAAAAGCAAGAGAGGGAAAGAAAAAGGAAAGCACGCATAAAAAAAAAAGGCAACAAGAGAGGAAAAAAGGGACAAGCGGGCAATATATTTAAAGAGTAAAGTTGGGAAACAAAGACACCAAAAGGCTTCTCATTGCTCAATGAGTCTCTCCGTCTCTCTATCACTCACAGCCTACTTTACTTTGCAACGCATCACCTCTATTTAATCAGAGGCCCAGAAGACATCCCAAAGTTTTCCACATAGGCTTGCTTACACACTCCCTGTTTTCACTAGCCTTCAAGGGAGAGGAGAAAAGGAGAGAAAGACAGAGAAGAAGCACAGAGAGAGAGAGAGAGAGGGGGGGATTGAAAGAGGGCAAAGAAGTGATCAAGTGTGAAATATTTGTGCAGACTTTTCCTTTTCTGTTTCTTGGGTTTGAGAAAGAGAGAGAGGCATGAAGCAAGGTTTTTATTTGCAGAGCTCATCACCAGTGCAGCACATGATGTCCGGAAACCCTAATCACTGGTGGAACAACATCAATCCTCCACCACCACGCTCCCCTTTTTGCCACTCTTCTTCTACCTCTCCTAACCTCTTTCTTCAATACCCACCCACTTCTTCTCTTTCTTCCTTATTTCATCTCAATCCTTCCTGGGTGTATAATACTAATAGTGTTAACCAAGAGCAGCTTCCAGAGTCTTTGAGCCAACTCCTCATGTAAAAAACCTCTCTCTGTCTCTGTCTCTGTCTCTCTGTCTCTCTCTCATGTTCCCATCTTTTTTGTTTCAATTTCCTGACCATGTAATAAAAAAATAAGGACATCTTTCTCCAAGTATCAGTAAAAGAACTCACATGAATTTGCATGTATGGATATATGTATATTAGCTTAATTTGTGGGTCATGTGGTGTATTTTAGGGGTGGATTGGTTGGAGAAGAAGATAAGAGTAGTGGGATGATGAATTACTTTCAAGAAAAGAGGGCGGAGGATTGGGAGGAGCAACAAGTGCTTCAGCAATCCCCAAATGATGCTTCTGCTCTCGACAATCAGCATCATCATCTTCATGTGAAGCAGGAAGATTCAGCAAGCAGCTACAGTATGTATGGGCGTGCAACAAGTAATCATCATGCTCTTCAAGGGACAGCAAACAAGTCTGCTTGGTCTCATCATCATCACCATGCTATGATTCCTGGTTCACCACCCAAGTCATGTGTCACCACAAGTTTCAGCAGCAGCATGTTGGATTTCTCAAACAAGAAGTCAGTTAATAAGAGGCAAACCCCACCAGATCTATCTTCTGAGGTGAGGAATTTGAAAAAAAGAAAGGGATAGCGAGAGATTATGTGTCCATAATTATCTTCAGTTTCATTTGGTGAATACTGAATAACTGCATGTTACATTGACTAGAACTGACTTTGTGCATCAGTTCGAAAATCCCAAACAATAAAAATGAGTGGGTTTTGCTCTAGTCATGCTATTTATGTTTTTCACTTAAAAACTGGAGATCGTTGTTAGATTAATGAGGTTCTGATGCCATTTTTTTTATTTTTCTTGCTCTTTCATCAGTGTAACAGCAATGCAACTGGTGGGGCACAAAAGAAAGCTAAGGTCCAGCCTTCCAGCCAATCTAATACCTTCAAGGTACCTAATCATGCTCTCTCTCTCTCTCTCTCTCTCTCTCTCTCTCTCTATCACGCGCGCGCACACACAAGCGCGCGTGTAATGGGTTGTGTTGGCTCTCTCTCATTGTCCACTTGTTCCAGCAGCATCAATCTCTCATATAGGCTAACATCTTACTTTCCAATAGAGTGAAAAAGAGAGATGGAAAAAGCAGAAAATGTGAAAAGTGGAAAGGTGACCAATAATTTTTACGAAACACATCTTGCTTCATTTATTCAATCATTTTTTCCCTTTTTTCGGGTTTTTGAAACAGGTGAGGAAGGAGAAATTAGGAGACAGAATCTCATCCCTGCACCAGCTAGTTTCCCCATTTGGAAAGGTATTAAATGTTGGAGACATGTAAAATTATGTCACATTATTAATTCTTTCAAGAGCAATTAGTTTTCTCATTCTTTCTTCAAGATTATATGAAGCTTTGTCTCTCCTTTTTGTGATTATGAGATCTAGAAGAAGTGAATATATAAGACTTTGTAACTGGTTTTCTTTCCTTCTTTCTCGCTTTATTTTTTTGTTGGATCTTTTTGCAGACTGACACAGCTTCAGTACTATTAGAAGCTATTGGGTACATCAGATTTCTTCAGAATCAAATTGAGGTGGTTGCTTTTTCTTTAGCTTATATTCCAAATCCCTTTGGTTATATGCAAAAAGAAAAACAAACCATGGACTTAGTGATGACGTCTCTCTTGATAGTTATGGAAGTACTAAATATTCTTCTTGTTTAACTCTTCTTCGCAGGCGCTCAGTTCGCCCTACATGGGCAGTGCTTCAGGAAAACCGAGACACCATCAATCTGTAAGAAATCATTATTTTGACAAGCATTAACTTCTTATTGGAAAACAAAAAAAAATTGCATTGTCTCTAACACGTGAAAAGAAGAACTATAGACTTGTTCTGCCAGTGATATGACACATAGAAGGCAAGGAACATGTAATAAATACATTGTTTTTCCCGTCTGAAATTTTTTCTGCTTTCAGACGTGCGCAAGCGCGCGCATGTGCATGTTACTTTTGTTTTAACCATATATTACAAATTTTACTGATTGAAGTTCTAAATTCTATGCAAGGCTCGAGGCGAGAGGAGTTCTATGTTTTCTGAGGATTCGGTTCAGGTATGAGTGCTTTATTGGATCCCTTAAATACTTAATACTTAAGAGTAACTGGTGTATTTACCTTTATTTTTTGGGAAAGCTAAAAATATGTTCAGTTTAATGTTGTAAAGACTAAAAGAAGCTATACACCTATATAAAGACATCGTCATTTTTCATCAGTTTAGATTGATTAAAGTAGACAATCCAGATTGACTAAAGACTTCGCAATCTCTTTTTCAGCTTTATAAACTTACTTCGAGAACAAAGTGACTGTTTTTAGCTTTTTACACAGATCTACAAAAATGTATATATTCATTGAAGAAGAAGGTAAAGAGGAGTATCGTTTTCGAAAATGGATTTTAATTCCCAATGCACGGTCATGGATACACAAACATGTGGGGTTTCTATGGTCCATCAGGCCCTCCTGCAGTTTGTCGAACTCCCAACTCAAAATGTCGTACTACACAAATATTTCAAAGATCTTCAATGGATAACCGAAATCTATTCTTTTGCGATCCAACAATCACCCATTGTAGAAATGCCCCAGAAAGAGTCTTCTTTTGTTAGCATCCAGCATACAAGAAAAGCAAAATAACCACCATGCACGGCACTTGTTAATAAGAAAGGATGCTGCTTGCGTATCGATTTCTTCCATCGGTGATGGGTAAAAGGAAACCTATTTTACATAACATACACAAAATGGGAAAAAAGTTCTATAGTTTTTTAGACCACCTATGCTGAAATGCATTCACTGCTTGGAAGTTGTCATGTAGTTCTGTTTTTTTTGCTAGAAAGTTGTCATGTAGTTTGATTGGTGTTGTGTTGATAGACATAACTGTGTATACTCTACCGAATGATCTTTAATCCAGAAAATCACGATAAAAATCGGTAAGACTAAGATAAACAGTGAATAATTATTAATTAACAGCATGGGAAGAGTTTTCTACTTCATGAATCTGCCGTTAAAAGCCTATCCTAAAGATCCTTAGACTTAGATATTGCAATTATTTTGTAGTAGTTGGGGATTGCCATGACAGTCATTACGATCAACAAACTCATATCCTTCTCATTTCTTCTTGGACATTTTCAGCAGGAATCCATCAATGAAGAGCCAGAGAATGGTTTGAGGAGTAGAGGGTTGTGTCTAGTCCCGGTCTCGTGCACGCTCCAAGTAGGAAGCGACAATGGGGCAGACTACTGGGCCTCTGCTTTTGGAGGAGGAGGGCTACGATGAGACTTTTTTTTGAATAACTTTGGGGGGTTTTAGGGAGAATAGTGCAGCAAGAAGCTTCATGATCAATTGATATAACATCACGAGCCGTCAATCTGCTAGGGAAATAAATAAATAGAAAAAATGTGAAAGGCTGATTGCTCATGATGCCATATATCATGGAAAAGAAAAAAGATGGAGTCATCTTGTGCTGTGTATCTCGGGGATAAGGGCATCCTTGAATTAATCAACCTAGCTCATCCTTTCAATTTAGTGGTTATTTTCAAATGCATTTTTGCTGTAATTATTATGCCGAGCAAAGGTGTTTGCATTTCAATTTGCAAATCATTTCGTCGTTAGCATAGCAGGTTGAGCTTTGCAAGCCACGTAACTTTAGGTCTGGGATGGCTCTTCTCGAGCCGTAGTTTGTGTTCGCCTGTCAAATTCCGTGTCATGAATTTGTGTCAAGTCATATCATTCTAAAACGTTGCATTTTTTGACAGGACATGTTCAAAACGACGCATCTAACTTCATTTATGTCACTTTCAAGGTTTCCAACAATGTATTATTTCGTAAGCATATCGAATCATGTCGATTCGAGATTCTCAAATTTGCGGAGATTATTGTATTGCTGGAAAAGACCGATGAGAAAATCGATGGGCAAAGATCGATGCCAAATTCACTATGTTTATGCTAGGTATCATCACTAGAAATGATATTGTTGGCCAGAATATATCGTGTCATTTTAGTTGAGATATTAATAAGAAATCATGAAAGTACTAGTTTTTTTTTTGGTGGAAATCGAAGTACTAGTTTTGTTTTCTTGGTCAAAAGAAGTATTAGTTTTTTTTTTGGTTGAAAGGAAGTACTAATTCAAAACATGAGAAATTATAAAATTTCATTTCGTGAAAGAGATGGAGAGCAAAATCAAATAATGGTGCGAGCTAGAGGACAAAAATGGGAAAAAGTTTATGGGAAGTCGTCAATACAATTGATTACAACACCTTTCAAAAACAAGTTCTAAACGTTCTTTTTTTAAAGTGCAATCATATCTTTTCAATCATCAATACTAAATTTTTGCTAACTGGAAATCGGGAACTCCTTACGAGATCGCTTCCTTATATTGCTCTTTTTTTTCATAGGATTAAAGATTTAATATTCGATTGCATCAAAGATCAAGGAATCGATTACTCGGACCTCTAGAGTACGTTTCCCTATCAAGGATTAGATTTTGCTAAATATTTTTACATGACACGATTTTCGAGTAGACATTGTCTTGAAATAGATGGTCCTTAGGGATGGAGATCCTGTATTCTCATACAACCAAACAATCTCAATCTTAACCGTTCATATATCCAATCGCAAGTTCCGAAACAACCCATATTCACATGTTTCAACGGTCTACAAAAACACATAGAATGGAGAGAGTGAAAAGATCCCCATCAGGTCCACTGACTATTTGAATTTTGTTCATGCTTTTTAACCCATGATTCATCAAAGGTTTAAGTTCATGAGAATTTCCTTGCGACACTCCCTTTTCTAGTTGAATCTACTTCACATAACTTTCAATACATTTGCTCTTACTAGCCTGTCTTGGTCTGTCTAGGAGGACACCTTGTTCTTTCGCAATAGTTTGAGACAGTAATTTTCCTCAGATTCTTGACTCTCGCTGTCCTTGCAGCAAGACATTATCCATGGAGACTCCGCAGGGCTTTTTTGACTTGTCCTCTCCAAGACAACATCTGTTGTAGACGCAGATCATGACAAATCAAAGACAAGGAGAGAGTTTACATTAGCTCGACAGCATCATTGGTCCTTTTCCGAGAGCGATAATGGTGGGAATTGTCATAGCCGTCGTGCCCTTTTCAAAGTTGAAATCATGGTAATGGCAGGTCCTCTCGCTTTTGCTTTAGAGATATTACTTTTCGTCCCTCTTTTTTGCCTTCTATTTTTCCTCCTTTTTGTCTAGACAAGATCGAATTCCCGAAGAACATTGCATCGGCCGAAACGCGATTGTTTGTGTAATTTAAGTTAGATTCCAAGAAGAAAAACTACCCTTTTAAAAAAAATTTAATCAGCATTTGATGCCATCTCGAGGGACTTTATTTTCGGAAATCAAACAATTCGCCACTAGAAAACGCCAAACATAGTCCCTTATGTGTCAATTCGAGCAAAAAAAATTATTGTCTGGTCAACGAAGATATACGCCATTCAATGTCATGTTTCGATTGGTTCCCTGTCGATCTCACCTTTCGAGACAAATAAATTAAGAATTGAGGCTAATTAATCAGAAATTAAAGTATTTATGACTATTCCTAGCCTTTTCAAATCTTTCGTATAATATACGATAGGGTGACGCTAAATTCACTCCCATTTTGGCTTCATACACACCTTAAGGAGTTAGAACGAAAAGGATGTCTATTGCCTAAGTTACGGATCCCTAGTCCCACATAAGCCCAGACGTTCTCTCTCTACCTCTCTCTGCTCGCACCGCCCCATGCTTGGAGGTGGAGGCTATTGCCAAGCACTCACCACCTCCGATCGAGCTTGATCCGATCGACCGCCTCGAGCAGCCTTGATCGCAACAATCACGATGATGCGAGCTTGGAACTCGACACTAAGAGGACAGAGATGGGAAATCAGCCCAAATGCAACCATCCACGAGCCATGAGGAGAGAAGAGAGATGTGGGGTCTGCGCAAGCAAAATGTGTAAAACAAAGAAACGGGACTGAGAGACCCACAAATTTGGGTACTTTTCTAAATTTTTATTTCTTAAGAGCGTGATTGGAGCCAAAATAGGGGTGGATTTAGGGCCCATTTGGTTCGCCTTTTAGAATGCTCATTTGGGGAATGCAAATGCCTTTAGGTGAAAGGCACTTGAAAAAATGCAAATGGCGTTTGGTAAAAAATTATTTGAAAGTCATTTGGGGAAATGCATTTGTGTTTGGTCATTTTTTTTACAAATGGGCTTTGGGAGCTTTTTTTTATTATTATTTTTAAAAGTACCCTTCGCCGGCTCCGGCGAAGAGCTACGGCCGCCGACGAGCCAGATCTGGCGTCGGCGGCTATCGTTCGAGGAGGCCTGAGGTCGCGCAACCCAGGCAGCGACAGCCTAGGTCGCGCAACCTATGCGGCGAGGGTCGCGCGACCCTAGGCGACGGCGCCTGGGCGGTCATGCGACCCAGGCGACAGCGCTTGGATGGTCGCCCGACCCCAGGCGGCCGTCGCTGGGGTCGCGCGACCTTGCTGGCCCCTTGCTGGCGGCGCTGGCCCCTCGCCGGCCACCTTAGCCGGCCACGCTTTGCTGAAGAAGAATTTTTTTTTTTGGGGAATAGTAAGCATTTGGAACTCCAATGCTGAATCGTTTGGTTCGGCATTGGGAATGCTCATTTGGCCTTAAATGAGCATTCCCAAAATGTTGAACCAAACGGTTCAGCATTGGAGTTCCAAATGCTCATTTGGTAGCATTTGTGGAATGCTGAATGCTCAAAGCTGGTCTGGTTCAGCATTTTGAGAATGCTCATTTAAGGTCAAATGAGCATTCCCAATGCTGAACCAAATGGGGCCTTAAGGCAGTCCAATGCGATATTCGAACTATTATAACAATCAATCCAATTAATTATGCGTAAATTTACATGTCCGCATATTTCGGGTGATTGTGTGTGTGAATAAATTTCTACAGCTGATCTAGGGTGAATGTAGAATCCAATTCGGCCATTTGTCTAATTGATAGTCATCGAGAAAGATGTTCGTGACATGTCATCACAACCTCTCCGAGATTAGGCCGCTCTTCTCTCTTGATTTAGATTTAGGTTTAGAATCGGGGGTTTTACTCTCCCGATTTAAATTTAGGTTTAGATCTAGGAGTTCCTTACAATATTTAATGTGTTCTTTCAATATATTGATGTTGGTGTCTCTACAAAGCGATGGTGATGAGGACGTTGAACCTAGACGCCATCGCAAGTTGTTGCAAATGGAGCGGGGGATCTCGGCATGTGCTCATCATTGAATTTGGTGATCGGCTGCTAAACGTTTACGGTGACAGATATGTTCTTGAGGGATGAGAGTGTGCTTTTAGCTGCAAACCCTGCTCTGTGTTTTGTTATTTGCATTCTAGTATTTGTTCCTCAGTTGTTTGGGATTTACTAGATCGGTATGCCTTCTATGTATCTCTCGAATATTATTCTCATGAATGGAATGTTTCTTTCGACCAAAAAAAAAATCTATTAATCGCACAAATTACATGCAAATTTTTATGCTTATTACCGGGTGAGGCTCCATACACAGGCAATAAACATGATGCTTAATATAAGTTATCCTGAGCGAGAGATATCATTAATCAAATTCGAGATGCTAGGCTCTTAACCAATTGCCTTTAAGTAACCAAAAAGTAATGCATGATTAATAAACTATTACTCGTGGGATGAGAGTGGAATAAACTATGGAGTAGCCCATCAACATGTGGACCTCGTGGAGTGATCCTGGGGCCGACTTCTCCACCCGCGCCATGCCCAAGAAATTGTATGCTTGAAAGCCACGAGGGCCACGAGGCAATAAACACACAACTTAAAATGATGAGGGCGACGAATTCATTCATAATAATTTGACCAAATTTCCCCATAAGTACAACGCTTCGCATCTCTAACTTCACACCTTGAGCTTACTGAATTTCTGATTCTCTTTGCCATCTGATTTGGGAATTGGAGGTGTTGAAGGATGGCGAGCCCTTTGAGAGTGGCAATGCTTATGGGGCTTCTTGCTTTGGGCGTGGTTGCTGGAAAGATCAAGACGGCAAATGGCACAGTCCCTCTAAGCTCGAGGGTGAAGATCAGAATGATGAACAATCGAGGTCCATACATTGCTGTGATCGTGCCAAACTCTTTCGAGATGAACCCTCTTCTCCGATCTCCAAGCTTTCGAGCCGATCCAAACTTCCCTTACTTGGATATATTAGGTAAAGGAAAATTAGAATTATATTGTGGTCTCAACTCGTACATCTTGTGTGTCCTCCGATCATTTTGAGCTCTTATTCACAATTTACCTAATCTCTAGCAGAAATTATTCCCACATATCAATTAGGTTCATGAGTTCAGAGTTTGTCTTCATTTGAGGAAACACAACACTACCAACGCTTTAAGCTCAATCATTTTCATTCAATTTTATCCTCCTTTGGGTTTGACCACTTAACTTTATCACGATATTGCCCGTGAACAATCCTTTGGAATATCATTTTGGGTCACTTTTAGACTGTCCGGTTGTTTTATGTAATTACGGCATGAATCAACTACGTCACGTGCACAATTAATGAACTAAATTCGACTCAAAATGAGGGGACAAGACATAATCCCACACTAAATCCATGGGTAATTTTATGTCTCACAGGAAGGAGGTTTCGATTTGAAAAGGTGGAAAATAAGAAGGTCGTAATTGTCATGACCGGATTGAGCATGGTATGCATATTTACATATCCAGTTAATTCATCTCCTTGTTCCCTTTTTCATTTCCCAATCTTTATTTTAAGAATTTGGTCTATTTGATCATGATAATTTCCTGATAAAGCCTGCCTTTTTTTTCTTTAATTTTGCTTTTGAAGCTTAATGCAGGCATAACCACAGAATTGCTTCTCGCTCTATTTGATGTGAAAGGAGTTGTGCACTACGGGATTGCAGGCAATGCAAATCCTCTAACTCCAAATCGGAGATGTCACTATTCCTCAGTATTGGGCTCACACCGGCCTTTGGAATTGGCAGGTACCAAAATTTTTTTGATCATCACCTTAAAAACCGCATTCAGTTATCAATCGCGCAAGAACCGCACTATGTGAACGAGAATGTATCGAAACTACGATATGAATTTCCTATAATAGGTGTTTAACTTAGATTCAATCAGGTGAGTCAACCCGTCTAGAAGAGGCAATAGGTCCAGCGTAACTTGTTTACTTTTCATCATAAGTTTTCAGGACGAAACCAACGGAAATTATGGTCAAGCCTAACTTGTCGCCTCATCATTTTTTCATCGTAAATCTTCACCCTATTTGATCTTGTGCAGCGATTTGGCAATGGACCTGACCACGGGCTGGCTTTTGAATCAAATGGGGACGACACGAGGGAATTTGGGTATCTCGAATTTTCTGATTACAGCAACGTGAGTCAAAATGGGGAGGGAGTGGGAAATTTTCTGAACAGGGTGTGGTATCAGCGCGAAGAGGTATTCCCAATCGACGGTGTTCCTGAAGTCAGACAGCACGCCTTCTGGGTTCCCGTTGAGACCAGAGAGCTACTATGGATTATCGGCAAAAATCACGGTAATTAATTTGCGTAATCTCGCCTTGTTACCTCCAAAAACACTAGGCGACCCCGCTTTTGGCACTCTACAAAACCCTTTCGTGCTAAAAGAATTATGTAATTAAGAGATGTCCTTTGTTTGGCTAAGGCGAGCATACTGATTTCAAAAAATCTAGGCGATTTCAAAATCCAAATTACTGAAACTTTAGGCATTTCGAATGCATACTTAATGTGGGACCAATGTCACAACCTTTAGGCAATAGTAGACATGGCTTCATTCTCGATTTTGTAATGCCAGATTAATGTTGAATAAATGCCTTTCAATTCATTAATCTCCTTGAAATGAAATGCAGGATTTGAAGCTATGGTCTTGTGTGAACTCTTCAACCTGCTTGCCAAGAGAACCTAGAGTGGTGAGAGTGGAGTGGGGAGTGAGTGCCAACTTGTTTGTGGATAACAAAGCTTACAGAGAGTTCTTGAGCTCCAAGTTCAACGCCACTCCGGTCGACATGGAAAGCACTGGCGTTGCCCTGGTGTGTCGCCAGCTCGGCATGCCCTTCATCGCCTTCAGGTCTCTCTCTGACTTGGCTGGGGGCGGCTCCTCGCTCTCCAACGAGGCCTCCACTTTCGCCTCTCTCGCCGCTCAGAACGCGGTCGATGCTGTGATCAAGTTCATCTCCCTCTTGGCCTCATAACCCACCGATCAACTTTTGCTTTCTTGTATTGTTGAGGAAAACATTAGTATTGATCTTTGCCCTCCCGCTTGTTTTAGGGTTGGCATGTTCTCAAGCCGAGTCAAGCTCGAGCTGTTATTTACTCAAGCTCGAATCACAATTGTTTTAGTTTTTGTTTGAATAATCCGATTATCGATTTGAACGGTGGCCGGACACTGTTAACACTTGACTTGGGTGTTCAATAATAACCATAAATATTATTTCATTCCTTTGAAAATTCAATCTCTCGATATGTCTTCCTTATGTTGCGCCTCTTTTCAGTAGATTAAAGACTTAGGACTTGATTGCATCAATTCAAAAGTTTAGGATCTGATTCCATTTGTACATCAAATTTCAGACCTCGAGAGTTCTTTTCCCTCTCGGAAGATTTTGCTCAAGATTTTAGAGGGAACAACTTTCGAGTGGATATTGTATTTAAGACAGATAGTTCTTAGTGAGGAGATCCTATATTTTCATATAATTTATGGTGCCCTAACAATCTCAATCTTAATTGTTGATAAATCCAATCAAAAATTTCGAAACGGCTACGTGGTTATTGCTTTGTAAAAAGACTTAGAATGAAGAGAGAAAAAGGATCCACATCCCGTTGTCCGATTATTTTAACTTTTTGTTGATATATTTTAACCCATAATTCAAAGGTTTAAGTTTGACCATTGCCTCATATTTATATTAGAATTTGGGAAAAGTACAAAAAAGTTCTAAATTTGTCGCATTGGTATCAAGTCAGTCCTAAACCTTTCAATTTGATCAATTTAATCACAAATCTTTTCATATTGGTATCAATCTAGTTCATTTGGCCAATTTGGGCCGGAAATCGCTGACATGGACATCGGCCGTCTCACGTAGCACGGTCGGTGCATGCGATAGCTGGTCTCACAAGGACATTTTTAATAATATGTTAATAAATTTTTTAATTTATTATTATTTTTTCTCTTCATGGCCCTCGCCGGCCCCTGGCTAGGACCGCTCACCCTAAACTGGTGAGGCCATAGATCTAGGCAAGGGTCGCCTCGCTAGCAGCTAGTGAGGGTCGCCGACCAAAATGAAGAGAAAAAAAAAGGAAGAAAAAAAAAGAAAAGAAAAAAAGTATAATATTATTTTAAAATGTCTATGTCAACGCCAACTATACCACATAGGACAGCTAGCGTCCACATCAGTGATTTCCAGTCTAAATTGGCCAGATGAACGGAATTGCTACCAATGTGAAAAAGTTTAGGACTAAATTGATCTAATTGAAAAGTTTAAAATTGAATTGGTACTAATTTAATAGGTTTAGGACCAATTCAATAGATTTAGGATTTTTTTGATACTTTTCTCTTATGTTGTTCATAATACTTTTCTTCCTTGGCAATAGTTAGTCAAAGTTGACTTTCCTTGATCGATTAAGTTCCTATCCGGGACCACTATGAGTCTATTACCAAGCGGTAACGCTCAACTATTCAAATCTTTGACCTTATAGTAGCTTGTGAACAAAATCTCTCCCATTTATCCAATAAAAGGGGAGCGAATGCCTAACTAATAATAAAAGTAACAAACCGTTCCCATTTTATCATGTGGAATCTATCTCGATGTTTATTTCTCTCTCTCTCTCTCGCTTCTATTTAGCGGTAAGGTAATCTTGATAAGAACTAATTGCCTCTACAACACCAAGTGTTATGTGATTGTAAGAGACCATTAGTTATTCGAGTTAGGGCTGCATTTTGTTGTTCCACTTTTCGGTGTCCTTAGAATTGATCGTTCTCTTGAGACCAAGATGAATTGATTCTCAAATACTTAACGATCATTTGGCAAGAAAAAAAATAATTACATATCAAAATTAATCTCCCATTACAAATTTATATTTGAGGCATGTTCTTATCATATAATTTGAATTCATTTGTTTGCCTTTTCCCAAATTATTTGCCTCCTCATTTATAAGGGTTAATACCATGAACTGGTTTGGGATTTTTTATGGTTAAAAAATTAGTTTAGGGTAAATTTATCATGAATGTGCTAGCTTGGGGTTTTTCGTAGTATTAACCTTTGTTTATAAGCTATTGGTCTATATTTACAATGTATCTTATATTTATAAGATATTTATTTAGCTTTTTTTTTGGGTGTTGCCCGTCAAAGTTCAATGTGAAATCTTTGTGCATAGTTTTCTTTATGCGAAAAACCCTTTGTCTATACACGAGATATGTTCGCATTGGGGGAAGGATAACTACATGTCATGAAAACTACAGGTGTCTATATTATCAAAGTTTGACCTAAGATTTGTCCATTTTGGATGGGGACAGTTCTTTTCTGATGCTGATTTTGGGTCAAGGTGGGGGATGATTCCTTTAATTGTAAGGTGTGGTATGTTGACTCTGACTTCGTTTACGTCTTCCATTTCAATGTACTGTTCTATGGCTCTCTCTAGTTGCGTGCAGGGCTTAAATCAAAACCAAACCAAAGCACACCGATCTGGATTCTGTTCACTTGTCTTTATCCACAAAGAATTGGTGGGTCGTTTACTATTCCTTGAAATCTAACCAAACTTCCCCCTTAAATACATGCTTCCATGACTTATCTTTCATTTCACATCTGTTACTCTGCACTTCGTCTCATACCCTAACCCAGTCTCCTTTCTGATCTCTTGAGCTTACTACTGAAATTTCTGGTTCTATTGTTTTTGGTAAGCTTCTGGACCTGAAGCATTGAAGGATGGTGTGTCCTTTGAGGGCGGCAATGCTTGGGCTTCTTGCCTTGGGAGCGATTGCTGGAAGCATCAAGAGAGCAAATGGTGCGGTTCCTCCAAGCTCGATGGTGAAGATCGGACTGATGAACAGTCGAGGTCCATACATCGCTATAATCGTGCCCAACTCTTTCGAGATGAGCCCTCTTCTCCAATCTCCGAGCTTTCGAGCTGATCCGAACTTTCCTTACTTGGACATTTCAGGTACGTCTTATATGTGCTCAGAGCATTTTAAGCTCTTATTCGCAGTTCACCAAATCTCCAGCGGAAGAATTTTTCCCATATGTTAATTAAGTACATAAGTTCAAAGTTCGTGTCTTCATTCGAGGAAACACGACACTGATAAATGCCTTGAATTTAATCATTTTTATTGAATTTGATCCTACTTTTTAAAAACCATGGGATTTTACCCCTTTCAAGTTTTGTTTTTGTGTGATTTGGGTCCCAGACTGTTTTCTCTGCCCGTGATCAAAACTTTGGTATATTAATCTTGGGTCACTTTTAGACCATCCAGTCGTTCTATGTAATTACGTAACAAATCAACAACCTCACGAACAAAATTTACGACCTAAATTTGACTCTAGATGAGGGGAAGAGACATAATCCCTCACAGTAATCTATCGATTACTCCATGTGACACAGGAAGGAGGTTCCGATTCGGAAAGGTCGAAAATAAGAAGGTCGTGATTGTCATGACCGGATTGAGCATGGTATGTATATTTAAATAAGCATTTAATTCATCTTCTTGCTCCCTTTTTCATTTCCCAATCTTTATTTTAAGAATTTGGTCTATTTGATCACGATAATTTCCTGATGAAGCCTGTTCTTTTTCCATATATTTTTGCCTTTGAAGCTTAATGCAGGCATAACCACAGAATTGCTTCTCACTCTATTTGAGGTGAAAGGAGTTGTGCACTACGGGATTGCAGGCAATGCAAATCCTCAACTCCAAATCGGAGACGTGACCATCCCACAGTATTGGGCTCACCCCGGCCTTTGGTATTGGCAGGTACAAAACATATTTCTAATACGATTTTCCTGCAATCACCTTAACAACCGCAACGACTTATTAATCGCATGTGATTTGCACTCGTGAAAATTCGCAAAACGAGAACGTATCGAAACTACGATGTGCATTTTCCTATGAGCGGTCGAAACTGCGGTCTCGCCTAACTTGTCAGCCTCGTCATTTTCATTATCTTCAACTGTGTTTTTTAATCTTGTTCAGCGATTTGGCGACGGACCCAACGACGAGCTGTCTTTAGAATCGAATGGGGACTATACGAGGGAAATTGGGTATCTCGAATTCGCCAATTACAACAACGCAAGTCAAAATGGGGAAGAAGTGGCAAATCTTCTGAACAGAGTGTGGTATCAGCCCGAAGAGGTCTTCCCAATCGACGGTGTTCCTGAAGTCAGGCAGCACGCCTTCTGGGTTCCCGTTGACCAGAGCTACTATGGATTATCGGCGAAAATTACGGTAATTAATTTGTGTAATCTTGCCTTGTTACTTCCAAAAACACTAGGCGACGCCACTTTCGGCACTTTATGAAACTCTTTCTAGATAAAAGAATGTAATAGATGTCCTTTGTTTGGCTAAGCTTCGAATAAATATGAGAGGCGAGCGTGCTGATTTCAAAAGTCTAGGCGATTTCAAAATCCGAACTATTGAAACTTCAGACTTTTTGAATGCATACTTAATGTGGAACCAATGTCCAAACTTTAGGCAACAGTAGACATTGCTTCCCTCTCAATTATGTATTGTAATGCCACATTAGTGTTGTATAAAGGCCTTTCAATTCGTTAATCTAGTTGAAATGATATGCAGGATTTGAAGCTAGGGGCTTGTGTGAACTCTTCAACCTGCTTGCCAAGAGAACCAAGAGTGGTGAGAGTGGAGAGGGGAGTGAGCGCCAACGTGTTTGTGGACAACCAAGCTTACAGAGAGTTCTTGAGATCCAAGTTCAACGCCACTCCGATCGACATGGAAAGCGCAGGCGTTGCTCTGGTGTGTCGCCAGCTCGGCATGCCCTTCATTGCTTTCAGGTCTCTCTCCGACTTGGCCGGCGGTGGCTCTTCGCTCTCCAACGAGGCCTCCACTTTCGCCTCTCTCGCCGCTCAGAACGCCGTCGACGCCACGATCAAGTTCATCTCCCTCTTGCCCTCATAATCCACCAATCAATCATTGCTGCCTTTTAGTGTTGAGGGAAAATATAGTGTTGAACTTTACCCTCCCAAAATTAAGTTTGCCTCTCGGGTTTCTAGAGCTTGCATTTTCTCGAGTTGCGAGAGAATTCGTAATTGCTTGTAATGTTTATCATACTATACAAATATTTACACAAGACACTGCTTAATAAAAAAGGACAAAGAAAAATCTACCAAGTATAAGAGATGTACAGGATATTATGCTAACTAACAAATAAAATGAAAGTCTTAAATGTTGATAAGAGATACACTAAATATTAACAAAATAGAAAGAAATACTCGCCCTAAAGTTGGCGGATGGAGATCACGAATGCCCAACTTACTGACAAGAAATGTAAACCGATATTGACCCACCGCCTCGGTAAAAATGTCTGCCAGTTGAAGTCTAGTGGATACGTTATGCGTTCTAGTGGACTCGAAGTGTACATGTTCCATAACAAAGTGACAGTCATTCTCAACATTCTTTTTTCGTTCGTGAAATATCGAGTTTGTTGTGATGTGTAAGAAGGTTTAGGACACGAATGATAACTATTATATTTCTCTATTTTTTTATTTTTTTGTTCACCAGAATATTTTTGGAACAGAAATCCGTTTGGTAAAATAATTTCATTTTTCTATTTCTAGGATAAATTTTGGCCCAAAAATAAATTTGGAGCAGATATCCGAAGTTAAAATTTTCAACTTTTCTATTTCTGGAAATAATAACTCTTTTTTATTGCTTACCCTTGTTGCCACCACTCACCAACCACCCACCACCTCCGCTGCCGCCCCTCGCTGGCTTGTTCGTTGCAGTCGCCACCCACCGCCGCCTCTCGTCGCCTGCCCGCCACCTCCACTGCTGCCGTCCGCCAGCCATCCATCGCAGCCACTCACCAACCGTTTGCCAGCCCATCCGCCAACGCTCGCCGGCCGGTGGAAACAAAAATGTTATGTCGTTATCAAACAAATTTCTATTTCAGGAACTGAAATTTTGTGTTGTTATCAAACGTTATTTTTTGCTCAGAAACTTATTCGGGAAAGAGAAATAGGATTTTCTATTTCTAGCCAGAAATAGGGTCAAGGAAGAAAAATATTTTCATTCACGCCCTTAGTTGTCACAATAAAGACCCATCAATTTGTTGTGTAATACCCTAAGGGAGGCAAGTGAACTACGCAGCCAAATCAATTCACTAATAGTAGTTGCCATACTGCAATATTCAGCTTTAGCAGAGGATCGAGAGACTATGGTACGCTTCTTGGTTCTCCAAGAGACAACCATCAAGCATGACAAAGTAACCAGTAACTGATCATCGAACGAATGGCAACTCGCCCAATTGGAGTCATAAAAGGCAATTAAGCAAAGTGAAATCAAGACTAATAATAGGATCCCTTGTCCTGATTTCCCTTTCAATATCGAAGAACTCTTATAGCGGCTCCCCATTGCTGCTCCTTCAATTTCTACATGAATTGGGAAAGTATGTGGACGGAATAACCTAATTCAGGCCATAGTGAGATAAAGTAGACGTCCCGCTAATCGACAATAATGACTTGGGTCTATCATGGTAGGTTCAGTTGCTTTAGTTAGGCAGTGTTGTTGCTCCATAAAAGAAGTGATCGGTTTAATTGCTAGCATACCGCATTTCGATAGGATGTCAAGTACATACTTAACCACTGGGGTTTGCTCCAGTGGCCATCCTTCCTACTCGGAAAGGGGGAGGTGCGAAGTTCGATTCCCAATCTTCTCAGAAGGATTAAGGGCGGGGACGTTTAGTCTCAAATGTGGTTTCGACTTCCATACCCTGTAAGGAGGGAGGTGGAGACTTCGATTTCCTGCCTTTTCAAAAGGGTTAGCGGTGTGGATGTTTAGTCTTAAATGTGAGTTTCGATTCTCACGCCCTACAAGGAGGGAGGGCAAAAGTCTAAGAGTTAGAGTATGACAAAAAAAAATACATACTTTCTTTAACACAAAAATAACCCCAAAGTCATCCATGTCACTTTTTTTCCAAAAGTACTTCAATTGCCGAGGTGCTTGATATGAAAACACTCATAAAGGTAACGTTTGAGCAATGCACGCTAGTTTAGCCACTTGTGCAAAGGTTTCATAGAAGTCCATGCCCTCCATTTGGGTGAATCCCTTCATGACAAAACGAGCTTTATATCGTTCAATAGTACCATCGGTTCAATGCTTGATTTTGTACACCCATTTGCACCTTATGGGTTTCTTACCCTTCGACAAAGTTGTCATCGTTTCTCTCCACAAAGTATTTTTAATACCCTCAGTGTAACTTCTGTTGGGAAAATCACCAATGTAGTGATTATTGAGAAAATCCCCCGTGTTGTTTTGACGATGATAAAGACAATTAAATGCTACTAATTTGTGTATTGGTTAAGTAGTACCAGGTGATATATGCACAAGTCGATATGCAAATGTTTGTCATAAACAGCACCAAAACATTATGATATGGAGAGTGTTCTGCCACTGTCAAGATGCTCTATCGATATCTAAGGTGAACAAGATATTGGGTAATTGAAGATGTTTGCAAGCTGGAAAGATCTTTAGATATTGTGAACATCTGGAAGGATCTCCCCGTTCGTGATAGCTTGGAGGTATAAAGATCGGGTGAACGGTTGGATGGGCCAATGATGGTGAACAAGCCTAGAAGAGGATATTTGGCAAAGCTTGGAAGGACTATAAAGATGAACAACTTGGTAAAGTCGAAATTACCAATATGCTTGGACGAACCAAAAAGATCAACATCGATATTGGGTGAGAGCAGCTGCCTTATACAGATGAGGTGGAAGATTGTAATGATATTTAAGGACTACGTGATATCCATGGTGTGATCCATTGGGAGAAATCGCAAGATGTCCTGGCACGTTTTTCTATAAATAGTACCAACGAACCTAAAGATCAACTAATTGATGATATTTGTATCAATGCTGAAACATTATGTCACTGGTGATATTTAAATAATGACCATATGAGGATGTTCGGGATTATAACTGTAGACAGGTGGATATGTGCAACGGGAAGATCAGGAAGTCTATCGGGAAATAGAAGCAGACGCCTATCAGAGATGTCAGAGCAGTCAGCGTCAAGACAGTAGCTGCAGGACCTATTTTCGGATAGCTTGCAAATGTTCAAAATAAAGGGCTATATGAGCAGCAGCACCAATGGATCTCTAACGGCTAGTTGGTCTTCCAAGGCATCTCCAACGGGAAGATTGAAGGTGCCTATTTAAGAGAAAACCTTCTAGGCCAAAATATTAGAGAGAGAACAATATAAAATCTGAATATTTACTCTAAGCTGCTTTCCTTGTTGATATTGTTTCGTTCTCTTAAAAGATCTTCACTATAATAATCTTGCCGTATAGTAATCGTATGAAAAATCAAGTGTACAAGAGTAAGTACAGTAGCTAAGTCATGATAGTGTGATCTATCATTTGTAAAGGATTGGCACTTGCCAATTGTAACTTGTTGCGTAGATTACTAATGTAATCTAGCCTGTATTACGGCTGTTAGTCTGGAGAGTGGATGTAGGCTTGGGAATAAAGTCGAACCGTTATATATCTACTTGCAAATCTTCTATTTTTTTCATTATTAGCATTACTTCATCTTTTTTATCATGATTTGTCAAACAGCAGCATGCACTTGATTTCTACAAATAGTTTCGGCCAATGTTTGAAGTTGAACTTGTTATATTTTGCAAATGTTTTTCATAGTTCTCAAACAACCTATTCACCCCCCCTCTAGGTTGTATTTTTAGTCCCAACAACTTCTAGGCTCAATATTCAAATCAATAGAAGCTAAAAAGGCATTGTGAGGCTCGGTAAATCATTCGTAAGAAATAAACTTCTCAATTGGATAGACCATATCTAAAGATGTCGAAGGAGTGGGCTAAAAAGTTGGGGATTCTGTTTGGAACATATGGCACACAAATCTCGAAGATGAGGCAGCTGTCTTTTTTGTCGTGCAGGACGAGTTAGGACTGAAATTTGGTTATCAGGTTGCTTGCTTTGCTACTCTTCAACATGGACTGGATTGTCATAATCCTGCATCACTATTGGCCCAGTTTCTTCATGAACTTGGCTTGACACCCTTTCATTCTCCCGCAGAGGTTGATTCCGCCCACCATCCAAAGGCAGCCCCCAGCTCACGAGTTGGTGTCATAAGAGGAAGAGAGATTTACTCCTCATGTGCAGACTACTGAGCAAATGGGAATTATCTTCATGGAAAACAACGTCACGGGACATCGATAATTCTTCAATTTCCAAATAAAAAACTTTCCAACTTTTCGTGTTGTGTGGATATCCCAAATATACACATTTTCTTTTCCTTTTGACGGTTTGTGAGCATAGTACAGTGCATCAAAAACTCACAAATGACTATAATCCGAGGGTTTCCCAAACCAAAGCTACAAAGACGCTTTTCCGGATAATAACAAAGTCGAAGTATAATAAATTAAATAAGCAGCCATCAATATCCATTCTCCCCAAAATCAAATTGGTAAATTCTCTTGACAACGAAGAGTCGTGCTAAATAGAGAATGTATCGGTGTTTTCTTTTAACTGGTCCATTTTGCTGTGGTGTGCAGATGCATGAGGTCTGACGCATGACTCCACTTTTTGAAAGAAAATCCTTCATAAAATTTAAAAGAAATTCACAGCCATTATCACTCCGAACCATTTTAACTACTCAACCAATTTGAATTCTTTCCATATGATAAAAATTAACAAAAACTTTGTACGTCTCTAATTTTTCCTTCATCAAATAAACCAAAATTGCCCGACTATAATCACTGACAATAGTTAGAAAATAATTTGCTCCTAAGAGAGACCTTGTTTAATACAGCCCCCAAACAACACAATGCAACAAATAAAAAATTTCACTCGATTTATTATTACTTAAATGAATTGAAGAATGGGTTTGTTTTTAACGACAACATACACCACTCAAATCAGCCCCTTCTTTATTTATCTCAATACCAATGATCAAATTAAAAACTTGCCGTGATGGATGCCCTAATTATTGATGCCATAACTTGATTGATGGAAAAGCTGAAGGAGTGTCCACACGTCCGAAATAATGAACCCTTTTTTGAAGATTACTCACTCCAATTGATCGCTTTGAGGCTAGGTCATGTATGCACATCGTGAAGAGAAGAACTTGACTGAGCATTGCAAATTTGAACTCAACTTTCCACGGAAATAATATTACACTTAAAGTTTGGGACATATAGGACATTGTGCAAAATAAAGTCAAGGCCTAAATAAACATCGCCTCTTTTGGTGGTGTGAGTCCCTTTTTTCCATCAGGAGTTCATATAGGATATGCATCAGTGATGTTTCGTAGTTGATTTAGAAGCAAAAATTGTCCCCTCATATGTTCGAAGGCGCCACTATCTATAATCCAATTGTGGAAAGATCATTGAGCTAATAGACCATACCTGAGAATTGATCATTAGAAGTGGACAGGTCATCACCGTGAGGAGATTGACCAAATGTTGATATTGATCACTGCTCATTGATACTGTTGTCTCAGTCCCCTGCGAACCTCCTCAATTGCTATTTGCAATGGTGCCATAACCGTTGCTACTAGTCTATGCGGAGTGTACAGCCGCTATGAGAGCATTCCCTTTGAGTGCCTTTACACCTCATCTTGGCTCTCAATTCAGAGGATATCAAATCAACTCCTGGCAATGACTCTTCTCATGCTCGACCTTCCCATAGTGGTCACAATTAGGCTTCCCGAACAGTACTTTCATAGGACCTACTCTTCCAACCGGGAAAGCAACACTCTTGATCTTCTCTTCCCTCCCTCAGACAATTCATTGTTGGCGCTCCTCCTGCGTGATCAAAGAATAAACCTTACCAAGGGACGGGAGTGGTTCAAGGTTAAGAATTTGAGAAGGAACATTATCATAAGTCTCAGCATTGAGACCCATAAGAAACTGGTGGATCTTCTCTACCTCGTTCTTCTTCGCGTATTTCGTGGCTGCAACACAGGTACATTATGAGACGTCATCATAGTCATCGAGTTCATCCCATAAGATCTTCAATTTGGTGTAATATTCCACCACCAAGAGTCCTTGCCTTAGCAGTCCAATCTCAGTTTTGATCTCATGGTTTGTTACCTTAAGCAAAAATCTCCTTCAACTCATTTCACGTTTCATTTGCTTCCTTTGTGTATGTCACTCTTTGCTATAAATTCTTGTCAAGGGAATTGAAAATCCATGAAACTATCATGGAATTACAAATGTCCCAGGCTTTAAATTCAAGTGCTGTCGGATCTGGCTTCTAGAGCGATCCATTGAGAAATCCGAGTTTGTTTTTGGCCCACAATGTGCCTGAGTCAGCACTTATGAAACGAGTACACTTCCGAGATTGTCCGAGGTTCTGAGATAATAAGGTGAGGAAGGGTCAATGACCCTCTTTGCAGATGCTTCCACGGCCATATCACAAACAATGTTGGTTGAATTGTTTAGTGTGTTTTATACGCTCTGCTCCGATAGCATCTGAGAATTCATAATTGCTTTTATTGCTTATCCTACAATACAAATATTTATACAAGGTAAATCTACCCAAAATCTCTGGCTAATTATAAAAGATGTAACAGACGTTATGCTAACTAACAAACAAAAAGAAAATCCTAAATACTGATAAGAGATACGCCAAATATTAACAAAACAGCAAAGAAATCTTCAACAGATCTTCCATAACAAGTTGAGTCAAGTTCGAGTTGTCATCTACTCGAGCTCGACTCACAATTGCTGTAGCGCCGCCTTCGAATGGTCCGATCACCGATTCGAACCGGACGCGGCTCTCTAGACCTAGCGATTCATCGCGGGCATAGTATCATTCACTCTCCAAGCATCAGCTGGTCCATGTACATCACTCTTTCCTCCGCAAAGCTTCCCTCCTCCAATCATTCACGATGAGCGAATGATATATGGTGGGAAGCTCCCCGTCTCGATCTTGAAAAACCAGCTTTGCCTCGTCCATGGAGTGCACATACACTGTCAAGTCGGTTTGCATTGTTTACTGATAGATGGCAGCAGTTCTTTGTCTCTCTCTCTCAAACTTGTCATTAGCTCCAAGAAGGGTCGCAGACTCGGTAAGACAGAAACAAAGCTCGACGACTTCATTAAGAAAACCGAACAAATGTGGGGGCGACTGCCAATTTGAAGGCGCAGAGGAAAGGGTTGACAGGTCGATCCACGGGGTCAAGCCAAGCCGGCCTGGTCGGCAATCCGGGGCCCCGCCTCCCTATCCGGAAGATCCAGCTTGCCGCTTTATTTCGAGGCAACCAACGAAATTACTATGCTACCCTTCTCCCTTCCTGTGCGAGGGAGAGGACAAGGTCGTTGATACGTTAGTCGTCGCGGGGGTCACTTTGGTCATTTGGACAGCCGTCTCCGCGCCAGCACAAGGAGGGAGAGGCACTGTTTAGCCTCTCTTGGCCGCTAATATCACCGCCTCTTCGACTCCACTCGCCCAGTTTCGGCACCACCGCCAGCAACCACCATGACCGCCTCCACCTCCGCCACAACCGCGGTGCCCTCCGAGATCCTCCGTCTTTCCGCCGCCTTCCTGTCTGAAGCCCTCTCGCAGCCCGAGCTCCGCCGCAGGATCTTCTCCGCCTTCCGCCGCAGGCTCCCGCAGCCCAACCCGCTCGTCCGGCCGCTCGAGCTCGCCTCCGATACGCTAGAGAACGCCGTCTCCATGGCGAACCCTTCCGTCCGGTCCTCCTCCCTCCACCTCGCGGAGAAGCTCCTCCTCTCCCACCCGGACTCCTCCTTCTCCTCCTTCCTCCTGTCCCTCATCTACTCCCTCCGTGATCGGCCTCTCGACGCGGCCCTCCGCCTGATCGATGTCTTCTCCTCTGATCCCTCGCTCGCACGGTCGGAGGTCGCGCCGGCGATCTTTGAGGACCTCTTTCTGGTCCACCTCATACCCGTCCTTGAGTGGTTCCACGACCAGAGGTCGAAGATCATGGCGAGTTCGGGCCCGGTTCATCTCGAAAGCCAGCTCAACGACGACTTCTCGTGTGACATGTCGGTGGTTCTTCCATGCACGAAGGTGCTCTCGAAGATGAGTGGAGACCAGGCGGCGAAGCTGAAGGAGCTGGAGAGCAACTACGAGCGCGTGATCGACGAGAACTGCGCGGTCTTCGCGAGGTACTTCAGGGAAGTCCTGAAGAGCGGAGACGGAGGCAGGGCGGTGAAGCCGCCGCCCGTGGTGGTAGAGAAGAGAGGGAGGGTTGAGGTGCTGGAGGAGGAGGAGACGACGGAGGACCGGACGGCGGATTCAGAGGCGAGCGGCTTCAACCACGGACGCTATAACGTAATGCACTTTCTTCCCCTGTTTTCTTTTTCTTCTTCAAGCATCATTTCTCAATAATCTTTTTTTTTGTTTTTTTCCCTTTAATGTTAAGAAAAAGGTAAGGTGCACAAAATATATATATTTAAAAAAAAACAATACAACAAAAAGATGTAAATAACTCTACATAGCAACAGTGGTGTGTGTATACATACATGAGTAAAATGTTTCTATTTTTCCATATACTATATATATAATATATGTATATTCATTGGAATTTACATATTTCATTAGATAGCATAAGGTGAAATTTGATTATTAGATGCATTCTTTCATTGAACCTATTCCAACTCGAATTTAATATACAACCTCTTCCCAATTATGAAATAATTGATGCAAATCCATGATATGGTCGTTTTTAAATTTTACAATATAAATCAGAGCACGAGACGATGGCAGGGCAAGTTTTGCACTCACGGGACGGGGATGGGGAACTTGATCTCCATCACCATCACCGTATCGTCTCCTGCCCATCTCAAAATTGTGTATTCGAACGAGAAAAGATATACCAACAAACCATTCCAAAAATCAGTTTTGCAGATCAAGCCTTTTTCATAAAATCAATCTACACCAACATCTTTTTTCGCGGCCATGTATACATCCAATAATGTCTTTATGGGAATAACATCACATCGGGATTCATTCTATTCTACGAATGACGCGGTGAATGCTATCAATCATGATTACTCGAGTTTTTCTTCTCAAGACTTATGCAAATCTCAATATGATTTTCGACCGAAAAAAATCTCCATACGATTGATTTAGATTTTGTTTATTTTGCGAAAAATGAATGAATTGAAACTATTTATCGCTTGAAATAATTAGTCAATAAAAAAAATTTTCATTGTCGATAATAATTTATAAATAAACATTTTCGTGGACGTTGAGAATATTCTTTGTTAATTCATTTTAATTGGCAATAAAAGTCATTATTTTTAGAAAAACATTTTTAAAATTATATATATTTTTTGAAATAAAGGCCGCCTCTCTCTTTCAACACAAAGATTTGACTCTGTCAAAGTTCTTCGAAAATGAGTTTGACCTGGTTCTGGTCCTGGTTCCTGCTGTCATGCTGTTCCGCCGGTGGTGACCCAGGCTGTCGTTCTTCGTCTCGTTTCCAGTGCACCGTCTCAAGAGATAGACGTCAAATTAAAAATCTGCTAACACCCAAAAGGCAGTTTTCCTTATCGCTGTTTCAGCACCGGAAAAAGTCGCCGTCGCTTTCTCTCGTGGGTCATTCACGAACGAAATATGGTCACGTGGCGAGTTGCTTTTTCTGGGAAAAGTCAAACATATTTGCTGGGTTGGATGCGTTGAAACGGATGTGGGGCTTGTGCTGGTTACTATGCAACTTTGAAGTTCGGTTTGACTGTTTCGACGCTCATAGTCTTCTGCAATCATTCTTTGTTTGGTGCAGCCGATATGGGCCGAAGGTGAACGGTCAGTTGAATACTACAGCATCGGTGGGAGCGGCAGCCACTCGCCATCTTATTCTTATCCTCAAAGGGTCTCTGCAGCTTCACTCGCCGCCGCCGCCGCCGCTCCGAAGAGCCAGAAGAGGCCTCCCCCCGCCGTCGGATCGAGGCCATTTCCTCCGGCGCCGCCCACTTCCACTTCAGATTCCGAAACCTCCGGCTCCTCGTCGGAAGGAGACGATTCGGCCGCCGGGTCTTCTTCCGAATCCGAGGCCGAAGACGAGGTGAACCCGAGCGACACAAACAAGAGAGAAAGATAGAAAAATTCTCTGCATTGGACTCATCGACCTGCGCCAACTCTTGTCTTGGTTTTTAATGTTTTCGTGTCGTCTTCTTGTCTTCTAGGAAAGGAACAGGAGCATGGCCTTGTTCGAACCTAGGAAAGCCCATCCTCAGAAAAAAGGGGATTCCAATCCTGCGGAGCCGAGTTGGTGGGTGAAATTTTGAAATTTAAGTCTTTTATCTTATCATCCCTACCCTGTCCCTTGTATTTTTTCTGATTTTGCTTACGTTGTGTTTACAAACATTCTTGTTTATAACTATCAGCCCCGCGGGACGCCTCATGGCAGAGTCCGAAAACCCTCCTGGTGGTCCAAAACAGACCCCTCCTAAAGACTTCGTTTGTCCCATAACGAGCAACCTCTTCGACGACCCGGTGACTCTAGAGACTGGCCAGACGTATGAGCGCAGAGCGATCCAAGAGTGGCTCGACAGGGGGAACTCGACGTGCCCGATCACGCGCCAGAAGCTGCAGAGCACTCAGCTCCCCAAGACGAACTATGTGCTCAAACGCCTTATAGCGAGCTGGCAGGAGCAGAACCCCGGTGCTGTTCTGGACAAGTCCGAGAATTATAGCCTGGAGGTTACGCCGATTGCAAAGCCAATGATGCACTCGACCTCGCCGAATAGTGTCATCAGCCAAGCAAGCCTCGATGGAACAGTGAGCGAGCTAAGGCATAGTATCAACAAGCTCTGTATGTCGGAGGTCCTGGAGGAGTCCGAGATGGCAGTCCTCCGGATCGAAAAATTCTGGCAGGAGGCCAGTTTGGGAATCAACATTGTGAACATGCTCTCGAAGCCTCCCGTCGTAAACGGGTTCGTGGAAATCCTATTCAATTCTGTGGACATCAGGGTCCTGAGGGCAACGGTTTTCCTCCTGTGCGAACTGGGATCGAGGGAGAAATCTGTCGTTCAAACGCTCACTCAGGTCGACTCCGATGTGGATGGCGTAGTGGCTCTGTTGAAGAAGGGTCTGCTGGAGGCCGTCATGCTGATATACCTGTTGCGGCCTTCGGTGACCAGCCTCATAGAAATGGACATTATAGACTCCCTGTTAGTGGTCATCAAGAAGAGCCCGGACGAGTTGATGTCAATGTGCTTAAAGCCAAGGACAGCATCGGTTCTTTTGCTAAGACACATTCTCGGGGGCTGCCAGGAATACATGGCGGCTGCAATGACTATCAAGGTAATATCAGCAGACGTTATCGACAGTATCATAGGGAGTTTGGACGCAGAATGGTCTGAGGAGAGGATGGCTGCGGTCGTCATCTTATCGAAATGCATGCACGAAGATGGGAAGTGCAGGAACATGATCGCAGATAAAGCCGAGTTAGCTCCTGTACTAGAAAGTTTCGTAGGCGCAGCTGATGCAGAGAGATTTGAGATAGTTCATTTTCTCTCCGAGCTAGTTAGGCTAAACAGGTAGTTTCAGAAAAGCAGTTGCTTACCAAATGCAGAGAATTTTATTATCTATCACGACTCACGAGTACTATAAATCTGTCGTGGACGGTTCAATGAATATGATGCTGTTTGCATTTGAATTCCACCAGGAGGACATTCAATGAGCAAGTTCTTCACATCATAAAGGATGAAGGTGCCTTTAGTACCATGCACACTTTCCTGAATTATCTGCAGACGGCCCTCCAAGAACAATGTCCTGTTGTAGCCGGCCTCCTTCTCCAGCTGGATCTACTGGTTTTGATCTCTCTCTCTCTCTCTCT
Organism: Syzygium malaccense; assembly: GCA_031216405.1. NCBI lineage: Eukaryota > Viridiplantae > Streptophyta > Magnoliopsida > Myrtales > Myrtaceae > Syzygium > Syzygium malaccense. The sequence continues at coordinate 7,597,035 of CM062255.1, forward strand.
CTCTCTCTTTCTCTCTCTCTCTCTCTCTCTCTCAGTTAATCCACAGTTTAGAACTCATTATCTTTGGTAAAGCCGCACCTGATATATCCATATCTTAAATTCTTTAGGCAGAGCCTAGAAAGATGAGTATATACCGGGAAGAGGCAATAGATACCCTTATTTCATGCCTCAAAAATACCGACTTCCCTTCTGCCCAAATAGCTGCTGCCGAGACAATCGTGTCGTTACAAGGGAGGTTCTCTGCATCTGGAAAGCCCCTTACCCGGGCTTTCCTTCTAAAACGTGCAGGACTCGAGAAGAGATATAGAACTGTCATGCGAATGGAGAATCTTGGCAACAGCAATGTCGAATTTGAGGAAAGTCTGGTGAGCATCGATGAAATTTGCTTTCCACCAGTATGAAGATGCTTTGGGCCATTGAAAATTTTAACATTTCCTTTGCCCTTTCCCTTGATTTTTAATGAGATTAGCGAGAAGAAGAGAAGGCAGCTGATGATTGGGAAAGGAAAGTCGCATATGCTCTGGTAAGCCATGAATTCGGCCTGCTTTTTGAGGCCTTAGCAGAAGGCTTAAAAAGCAGACATGCAGATTTATGTTCAGCATGCTTTGTGTCTGCCACATGGCTCACACACATGCTTGGCATTCTCCCGGATACTGGGATTCGAGGAGCAGCCCGAGTTTGCCTGCTCAAACGGTTCCTACAAATATTCAAGTCAGCGAAAGACGTTGAAGATAAAGCCCTTTCTATGCTCGCTCTAAACAGCTTCATCCAGGATGCTGGTAGGTAGCAATATGAATTGCATGCCTTTAGTAAAAGAATGCTCAGTCGTGTAACATAGATTAAATGCAAGATTGGAAAAATGGTGCTCAATCGAATACATGGATTTAATCAGTAAGTAATGGAAAAGGCAAAACAGATAATCAGCTGAATTTGCTTCTAGATGCACCTTGACACAGAATATTTAATCGGGACCTTTTATCTACTTATCTATACTTTCATTCAGAATGAATCGCACTAGTTTATTCCTTTAATTTTTGAATTCCAGAGGGTCTGCATGATCTAGCTCCCTCGATGAAGGATGTCTTGAAAGGTTTGCGGGAGCTGAAGAAGCACTCTCCTTTTGCATTCGAGATGTTGAAAGTTCTCTCCGAAGGAAGTGAATCTAGTGCTGTAAGCCTGTTGGACTCTGCATCCTCTTCAAAGTGGCTTTTGATTGTATCTGCTTATCAAGTGGTCCTTCACTGCAGGACCTCTGGAATCACAAGGACCTAGTTCAAGTTGATTGCAGCCACAACGGAGAAGTTTGGTCGATAGTTTGTTACAAGGACATTATATTTTCTGGCCATTCTGATGGCACGATAAAGGTAACTCTTCCCAGCAGCGATACCTGCAATCAGTTTCAGCTAATGAATCTCATAGCGTTGGCAGACTAGTTGATCATAATTTCATATTAGTTTATGAACAGTATAAAATTCTGATGTACAATCAGTAATGGCTGTAGTCAATACTAGCCTAAGCTAAAATATGGTCATGTGAAAACAGTACCTGACCCTTCTTTTCTTTTTTGTTTTTTCAAATTTGAAGGTATGGACTGGGCGGGGAAGCATTCTTCACCAAATCCAAGAAGTTCGAGAACACACCAAGGCAGTGACTAGCCTGGCGATATCACAATCTGGAGAAAGACTGTACAGTGGTTCTCTCGACAAAACGACGAAGGTACGCTCGAATAGATTCCAGGACTTAGGAATGCATTAATCTTGTGAGGTCAGAAAAAATTCCTACACTTTGTTCTGATGATACATCTTTCTTTCTCTGTTGAGCAGGTGTGGTCTATTGGCGATGATGCAATACATTGCGCTGAAGCACATGATATGAGGGATCAGGTTCATAATCTGGTCGTGGCTAATAGTATCGCGTGTTTCATTCCACAAGGAGCTGGTGTAAAGGTAACTTGTGAAATATCGTAAGAGCGTTACAGTCAGATGACCAAAAGTGAAGAATTTCATGAAGCACATGCGAGATAATCGTGCATATGTCCAAGGCATTAATGAAACCTGACAAGGTTTTAGGTCAATTTGGGCTAGCTAGCTGTAGTTCATCTGCAGTATGAAATAATTTCCGTGTATTTCTTGAAAGACAATGGCCTTGGACCATTTAGTCTGTCTCTTCATAACTGAACAACGTAACGTCAAGGCTGCCATTCAATTCAATCAACCCTGAATATGCCAAGATCAGTTCAAATATCACATTAATGTCGCCAAACTCTCGATCCGTCACCCCGACTTGTAATTGTTCTTTTCATTTTTCTCTATCAGGTTCAGTCATGGAACGGGGGTTCAAAATTATTGAATCAAAACAAACATGTTAAGTGCTTGTCTCTTGTGCAAGGAAAACTGTATTGCGGATGCCATGATAGTAGCATTCAGGTACTGGCTTTTTTCTGCTCATTTCTCTGTTAGTAGTGTTTTTGCGTACATATAAATCCGTTTGTCGCTTTATGGCTATATCTTTTGCTCCTATTGGAGCACTGACTGTCAGAATTTGGTTGAACCCAGGAAATCGATTTGGCATCAGGGACACTCAACAGCATTCAGAGTGGCTCTCGAAAATTACTCGGAAAAGGAAATCCGATCCATGCACTCCAGCTTCACAGTGGATTGATATATTCAGCCAGCTCCTCCTTGGATGGAGCAGCCGTTAAGGTATCCATAATAAGGAAGAACATGATATATCTTGTGTTGCCATAGTTATAAGTTGCTACATCTTTGTATACAAATGTAGATGTAAGAAGCTATACAGATAGATTTTGTGGCCTAACTCTTGTGATTAGTTGAGTCATGCTTTGCCGACATCTAGGATGTGCCAACAATTAATTACTTTCTCGCTGGTGTTATTTAGGACCTTCAAAATCCCACAATCTTGCCAACTTTTGTAAAAATGGTTATTGTTTAGTTATGTGGTAGCATTACATCTGTTTGTGGCTAATGACGTTGTCTTCCTTGGATTGCCAACAGATATGGAACGCTTCCAATTACGAGCTCGTAGGAACACTGCCATCAACAGCGGATGTTCGAGCTATCGCAGTGAGCTCGGACCTCGTTTACTTGGGCTGCAAAGGTGGAATAGTGGAAGTCTGGTGCAAAGAGAAGCATCAGAGAGTAGAGGCACTACAGAGCGTAACGAATGCCAAGATTCACTGCATGGCCCTTAACGGTGACGAAGAGTTCTTGGTGGTTGGTACATCGGATGGGCGGATTCAGGTGCATATCCTAACCTTGAATCAGTGAGTTTGGATTTATGAAAGATGACGAACCCTGGTCATTCCATTTTCAACCGTTTCTTCTGGTTTTAAGATCATATGATAATGCGCATTACAATCGACAGTTGCTGATAAAAAGCAACACTGGTTAAATTGTTGAGCATTTTACTGTTGAACTAACAGAACGATTTAATATTGCGCTTCGCAGGCATGGGGTTTGAGCTAAAGAGAAGCCGCGGCTTTTGTTGATCGGTGTGGATAGACAAGAAAATCGAAGACTAATATGACCTGCGAAATTCTTTTTTTCCCATCCAATAAGCATCCTCAACAAAGTTAGCATGCATGTTCTTGATAATTTGACTGTATAGAGCTCGAGTTCAATAACGGATACTGTCAGAAAAATCCATTCTTCATCCATTGAATAGATTGGTGCTTGTAAACAAGGACCATGAAACCCTTTGACGTTAACAGCATTCTTTACATCATCAGAAGAACCGTAAATAACCAGTCGCTCACATTACATCTATGCTTGTCGCGTACAAGATTTTAAATCTTCATCGTTCTCGAAAATTTGATGCCGAAGTACACACGAGAGTTCGAATGCGACACTTCAGAAAATCGTATACAAGGCGTATGACTAGTCTTTATCAGCTCCATCTGTGGTATGACGGTATGCAGAAGTTCATTTCAAGATCATGTCCTCCCAATTTTTTAGACAAATTTCGCAAGACATGGTAACGAACCGCATGCCAAATATTTTGGACATTGGCAAAGTCTGATGATGTGTCTTGAATGCTGATAAAGAAAGTAAAAGCTTAAACCCTACAACGTTGGCACGGTTTGTTGAAGCATTAGGGAACATTTAGCTTGAAAATTAAAGGTCACTCGTTTAAATCGGACAACTGTGTGCAAAATCCGAGGCATCTGCAGAATTCAAATTTTGAACTTAACCGGTTCGTGAAACTTATAGGGTGTCGCATATGACTCTTACCTAAAGTTACATAACGACGAATTTAGAAGATAAAGCAAAGAAAATATTTATTCTACCTCGATGATTACCCCGCTTCTAGGGTGCTTAACCGGTGGTGTCAATTGGTACCGAGCTTGTTGATGGAAAAGCTGAGATGAAGAAAACATAAATAAACACAAGCATCGCCAACTGAGGATGTGGTGGCGGCCGGCGGTGGGCAGCGGGCGGCGGCAGTGGCGGGAGGAGGAGGATAATCTCAACGGAATCATGTGTAATTCATCTTACTAAAGTAAAGCCCAAATGACTTTGCAGATGGGGCTTTCCTTCAAGTAAAAGCACATGAAGGGTCAAAACGAGGAACAGTCGTCGTCTGCGCATTTGATTTTCGCAGGGCTCCAACGTCATACTCTCTTCCTCGTACGATGAACCCAACCTAGTTGTTTTTTATTTTTTTATGGTTATTTTCCATATTCAACAATATGCTGAAAACACTCCCCATGCTTCGTCCCTAGATGTGCGCAGACCAATTAACATTCATGAAAGTATTCACCATTCTGAAGAAAGATTTCAAAACAACAACACACATGAAAGGGTTCAATCAAATTTACCCACCAAATCAAACTGGCGAATATAGTTTGGTTCCGTTTGACTCCAAGTTCACTTTACGATTTTCTGTTAGTTTCACGCATTTTATAAATTGAAAGTGCTCGACAGACTTATCAAATGGTATGCTCGTTCCGTATGAATAATGGCAATCGGAGTTTCTTTAAACTAAAGCTGATTTAAGAAGTAATTTAAGTGCAAGGGCTAATGATATTGGTCGATAGTGGGATTTGATTGACTATCATCCAAATGGATACCAAGTTCAATTTATAAGTCATCATGCGAGCTTGTCATTATCATACATCTCCCCTAGCATTGTAAAGCTAATTCCGCGACTAGCATTAATAAATCGGTCGGTCTTTTTCCTCCCATTTAATATGTAAACCCAAAAAAAAAAAACACAAAACCCCTCTTATTTTTGCCCAAAAAGTAATATTCGACGGGTGCAGCCCTACCAGGCGACCTGAGAAAAGGTTCATCGACTGCTCCTGCCAGGATCCGCCCGGTGCCAAGTGAGTTCACAGATTATTGTCTTCGACAAAACAGATAAATGGAGCCAAAATAAATGGAGTTTATTAAATAATAAGCATTTATGGGTGCCAAAATGACTTAGGATTGGGATTGAACCCAACAGTTTCGTGAAAAACAAAATGGCTAAAATCATCAAAAACTTCAAATTGATATACCCGTGTCATATTTACTATAAACTAGTTTTTCATCACAAAAAATCTTGAACCGATACACTTATGCCACGTTTATCCCAAAAAAGTGTACTCATGTCATATTTACCTCAAATTGTGGTGAATTTCAGGATTCCTTGTTGGAAAGTGTGGCACGAGTTTATTAATTTGAGACAATGACACAAGTGGCCCCTAAACTTTAGCCCAATATATAATGTGGTCCCTGAACTTTGTTCGATGTACAATGTGATCATCGAACTTTAAAATGTTCAGTATGATCCCCAAACTCTATAAAAATGTTTAATACTATCCTTGGACTTGAATCAGTGGAATGACAGTATTGAATATTTTCATATAATTCGGAAACTATATTAAATATGTACCAAAAGTCTAAGGACTATATTGAACAAATTAAAAGTTCAGGAACCATATTATATATTGGGCTAAAGTTTCGTATCATACATCGAGCTAAAATTTAAAGACTATTTGTATCATTATGCCTGTTAATTTAGAATTCTTTACTACACGAAAATTAATTTGGGGTACACATAGTGGGTACTAATCAGATTTCTCAATCTGAAGTTTTGCATGTGCGGTCGGCAATCGAGACAGGGCATCACGGGCCCCACATCCGGCCCCCCACCCAAAAAAAACCAACACAAGCCCTCTTCTGCACGTGTCTGAACAGCAACATTTGACCACGGCAATTAATCCAATGTTTCGATCTCTGTGTCTCCTTGTGGTTTGGCCTCTCTGAGAGAGAGAGAGAGAGAGAGAGCTCCTGCTCTTTTCTCAAACATGCTTTGGAGCAAAAAACGAAATCAATTGCTTAATCCTGCTGGTGCTGGCGACGGCCAAACATCGGCCGTCTCGTTTGCTGGCGTCTTCTTTCCTTCTTCCTTCTTCAGTTGCCAGCTTCATTAGGCCCCGCTAGGCTTTTTCTCTATGACTTTTCTTTCATTTGTGGGTTTGGTTTTTGTATTTTATCTTTAGCTATCTAGTGTGGATTGGCGACCGACTAGCTCACACTAGGTGCCGAGATTCCCTCATCGCGACCGCATCGGATGGTTACGGAATCGCGTGCTCTCTAGGGTTGATCAAAGAGATTAGGGACGGATTTTCTATGTCGTGCATGCCAGTGATTGCCAAATCACACGACTACACGAGGCATTTCGTTTTTTATGGTGACTCTAAGGGAATGCATACACATGGTGATTCAAACTTATTCTTTGGAAAGTCGGATTGAATTTTTACTAGATGAGTTAAATCGGAGTGTATAAATGAATGTATCATGACGCATTGACAGCTCAAATAATGTGTGTTTTGTTTCGTACTTTCTCAACTAAAAGACATTAGCGCTAACTTTGTCATCTAGTTAGCCCTCAACCACTCTGCATAATTATTCGTATGCAGACTCAAATTAACAGGTAGGACTAATAGCTATAGGGACCACAAGACCCATCATTGTCTGTTTGTTTAACTTGGTCCCAGATCACTATAATCTATTCAAATTGACATAGAATGTGCAAAAGATGAAAAGATAATTTATATGTACTTGTTATTTTAAAAAAATTGTTGGTGGATTAGACTAAATACATATGTGCCAAGATCAATTAGAAACTATTTGCAAATTCTTGACATGCATCCTCCACGGTACAAACTCTCTTGCATCTCATGTCTTGGAACTAATACAAGTTTGCTAAGGCTGCGCATGACAACCATTCTGTATTCGGGAATAGATTCTACTCAGAAATGATTCTTTTTTATTCCTTGCCCGGGAACAATTTCTAAGCATTTGAAGGCGTTTGGTAACTGCCCAAAATTTCTATTCTTAGAATAGAAAAAGAACATAAATGTATTTGGTAACTACATAAAATTTCTTTTTATTAATAATATTTTAATAATATTTTGAATTTTTAATATTTCTTTCTTTCTTTTTTCCTTTGTTTTTCTTTTTTTTCCTTGGCCATGGCCGGTCGTCGATGCCGGTGACCGACAACAGGCCAGGGTCAGCGAGGGCGTCACGGCCCTTGCTGCCGGCCTCGCCGGTCGCGACGGCGAGGTTGACCTCGCTATGGCCTAGCGAGGTCGACCTCACCGTCACCACCCTCCACGACGGCGAGGTCGGCCTCGCCTTGGCCGGGTGAGGCTCGACCTCACCTAGATCTGGCGAGGCCGACCTCACCGTCGCTGGGGGCGGCAAGAATCGACCTCGCCATTGCTGGGGGTAGCGAGGGCCGCCCTCGTCGTTCGTCGGTGGTGGGGCGAGAAGAATATGAAGAACAAATAAAAAAAATAGATTAATACCACGAAAAACCCCAAACTGGTGCACTTGTGACAAATTTACCCAAAATCATTTTTTTTACCACAAAAACCCTAAACTGGTACATATGTGACAATTTTACCCCGAACTATTTTTTTTATCATCAAAAACCCCATATTGGTATACTTATAATAATTTTACCCCTAAACTAATTTTTTGGCCACCAAAAACCCCAAACTGGTACACATGTGATAAATTTACCCTCCGTTAGTTTTTATTAAATTTTATTATCAAATTGTTAAGTTTAATGACGCGTGGTAATTGACATGTGTACCAGTTTGGGTTTTACCCCTCTGTTTGCCACAAGCTTACCAATTTGTGATTTTTTGTGATATTAATATAATTTAACGGACACTAATAGAGGCTAAATTTGTCACAAATGTACCAGTTTGGAGTTTTTAGTGGTCAAAAAATTAGTTCGGGGGTAAAATTATTATAGGTGTACCAGTCTAGAGTTTTCAATGGTCAAAGAAATAATTCGGGGTAAAATTGTCACAAGTGTACCAATTTGGGGTTTTTGGTGATAAAAAAAATAGTTCGAGGTAAATTTGTCACAAGTGTACCAGTTTAGGATTTTTTGTGGTCAAAAAAATAGTTCGGGGTAAAATTATCACATGTGTACTAGTTTAGGATTTTTCGTGATATTAACAAAAAAAAAAAAAAGAAAATTAAGAAGAATCAGAAATGGAAAATTTGTTTCAGAATCAAGAAACTACTTTTTTTGCTTCTTGATTATGTTTTAAAACTGATTATGGAAACAATTTTTTGCAAATTTGTGCCCGGGCACAAAAATTTTAACAAACGGATTTCTGTTTCCAAACTGATTTTAAGAACAAAAGAACATAAATTTTTACTATTTGGCAAGTTGTCAAATATCTCTTAAGTGTGATATTGGATTTTCCTTTGATAATCTCGTAATTCCAATGTGCGACAAAGTCAAAAACATATAACATGATTAAATCTTTCCAGCTTTTTTCAGCGATAGAGATTTCGTATTTATCTGACATTGAACACCATGATATTTTTTAGAATACATGAATTATCCCTTAAAGTAAATTTCGGTAAGATTTTATAGTTGAACGGTTCATATGAACTCATAATTGTCTTAACAAGAAAACCCAAAAAGTACTTCATTTGCTGTTGCACCTTTCTCTCCCTGAAATAGCTCCAAAACCCTAGGGAGATCTTGACTAGAAGATGGCAGAGGATTAATCATGACATTATATAGCATTGGTTGAAAAAACAAACCCAGCTTTATTAGGGATGTAATGTTTCACAGTTGGAAACCACCCCTGAAAAATGTTAGGCTCCATAGACCATGGGTGCCGTTGGATACCGGGCCCCACCTTTGGTGCATTTGAAAAATAATAATAATATGAACTTTGTTATGAATTTTGAAATCTACTGGTTTTTAAAATCATCAAGGGAAAATCTATTGGTTTTTGTACATAGAGAAACCAAAAAGTGCAGACTGCAGTAGATGGAGACCCTTTGACTACAAGCCACTGCATCTCTCTCTCTCTCTCTCTCTCTCTCTCATATTTAATTTCTTGGATTCTTAAACTACAAAGAGCCTGGCAACAACTCTGAACCAACCCAGATGCTATTTTGCCCTTGTTTCTTCTCTCTTCCATCTGTGCAAGCTTGTTTTTTTCCTCTGAGAGGGAGGTAGGTATTGTGACTGTTTAGCTGAGAGCTCAAGTTTCTTGCTGAAGAGTATTGAAGAGGAGGAGGATGATGAGTGCTTCCAAGTTCATCAAGTGCGTCACTGTTGGAGATGGGGCTGTGGGCAAGACCTGCATGCTCATCTGCTACACCAGCAACAAGTTCCCGACAGTGAGCCTCGGTCTTTTCTCTTATTGAGTTTGTTGCTCTTCTGAAGTGGTCTCTGTTCCTCCATTTCTCTTGTCTTTTCAAGGATGACTCCTTTGGTTGTACAAAATGCGATCTTCAGAAGGTTTATGATTTGTGCATACTATGAAAAACCAGCCGAAACTACCCTCTTTAATCCTACTTTTCTCCTGCTGTTTTGTTGCAGGATTATATACCAACTGTGTTTGACAATTTCAGTGCCAATGTGGCTGTGGATGGAAACATTGTTAACTTGGGACTGTGGGACACTGCAGGTACTTACAATAGTGTCTGCAAATGCATAGACGACGGTTTCTTCTTGTTGTGAGAGCTTGGCCTTGGGGGACTTTTGGTTCCTTTTCTTTTCTTTTAGTAATTTTGTGTTGCCTTTTTGATGTCGAAAGGTCAGGAAGATTACAGTAGATTGAGGCCGTTGAGCTACAGAGGGGCAGACATATTTGTGTTGGCCTTTTCACTAATCAGTAGAGCAAGCTACGAAAATGTCCTAAAGAAGGTACTCATTATTCCCGTGGTTATGCCTTTATCTCACTTTTTTTCCCCTTTGTCCTCTCTCACCTCACTTCCTTTTGCCACTTTTCAGTAGTGCACATTTTTCAGATCCTGCCAGATGAAAGTGGCTCATTTTAGTTTCAAACTGTTCACTGAGCCATACACTTTCTCTTTATGTGCTTGCGTGTATTGATCAAGTTAGCCGTTATTGTTGTTTTTGAAATATTAGTGGATGCCCGAGCTCCGTCGGTTTGCACCTAATGTTCCCATCATTCTCGTGGGAACAAAGTTAGGTAGGTAGAAAACCAGCTAGTTTGTATCTATAACGAGCCTTCTTTGTTTCACGGCAGAGAATAAATCGGCAATTGACATATTCTATCTTGTAAATTGTGTCAGATCTTCGTGAGGACAGGGGGTATTCAGCTGATCCCATGGGATCTAACATCATAACAACTGCTCAGGGAGAGGAGCTCCGTAAGCAAATTGGCGCTGCAGCTTATATCGAGTGCAGCTCAAAGACTCAGCAGGTAAATCAAAAAGTCCACCGACAAAGTTTTACTTTTCGGAGGACCAAAGCTGATAGTTTGCCTTTTGCTGTGTTAGAATGTTAAAGCTGTCTTTGATACGGCAATCAAGGTGGTTCTCCAACCTCCGAGAAGGAAAGAAATGCCGAGTACTAGAAGGTCACGGAGGTCTGGCTGTGCGATTGCGTAAGTTACATCGTTATCTTCTCTGTCTGGAGCTCTTTCTTGCTGATCATAATGCTTTCAACGGACAATACTATCTGTAACTTTCATTTGGGAATTGAATTTGCGAATGTGGTATTTGGGTGGACTATCTTTAACTTGCGACTATTTCTGGCATGGCAGAGAAAGACAAAGTTGCTCTGAAAACTTATCGTCTCAGGGATTCACATTCATAGCTGCTCACAGATATATTATAGAATTAGTGAAAGTCCAAACCAAGATCTTTAGCTATTAGAGGAAGATGGGCTACATGTATGTTATGCCCTTTAAAACCTCATGTTTAAGCTTTAAGCAATTTGCGAGATCCCATAACAAGTGGTGTGAAGAAAGAGAGAAATTTCAATACTTGTCAGCATTTCTAACATCAGCACATTTGAATTATGCAGGAGGCATGTAAATTCCTAGAAAAATCACCCACGTCATTGGAAACATTAACTAGAGGAATACATGACCGATGCTTCTGTTAACGGATGTTTCGTGCTTTATAGATGAATTTTAGAAATGTTTGCGAAGATGGTCAAGTAGTATCTTCTTCACCCCATATCAGTTATCAATCTGCTTTTCTTCTGCATCCTCCTGGGCAGAAAAGTAATAAGCCCTCACACGATCCCAATTCAGATGTTACAGTAATGTATCATGCTGCGAATAAGAAGACAAGTGATCTTTTATAGTGATAGAAATGTGGAAGTTTTTAGCCATGCATGCTTTTTTTCTTTACATCATTGTCTCGGTGATTAGACAAAATCAAGCAGTGTTTGGGCGGGTCTCTCAATTTTCTTGAGATGCAAGAATCTCATTATGGACTTAAGTTCTCTGATGAGAGTTAATACGAGAATCAGATATCTGTTGGCTCATTTATTTCAATCTTGCGAAAGCTAGACCAAAGCAACAACCGCAATGCTCCTCTCGGGCATAAAACTGTGCATAATCTATTTAGATCTGATTGAGTTATCTAGAAAAAACTCTGAAGAACGGGTCGATTAACATTATAGTGGTGCTACTGAATTCGGTAGCTTACAGCATCATTTAGTCGCTTTGAATGTACTCCTAAATCTGCAAACCTCGACTCTTTCTTACTTGTACCGTGTACCGATTGCAGGAGCATCATGTGTGGAGGTTGCGTAGCTTAAGATGTCTGGAGTCGAGACTGGCGACCGACCTCTCAGATGGTTAAGCAAATGCTTGCCGAATCGCTCACCGGAAAGCGGGTGGAAAAAAGAAGATTGCCATGACTGACCTGTGTTTAGTTTTGTAGGCTGTAGCTGCTGCAATATTAGAAGGGGTTGAGTTGTACTTTATAACTTTTATTTTTAGTTTTCCCCTATGAACTGATGAGTGTTGTGGAGGGAATTGTTCATTCTCTCATATACTGCCTACTACTATGTTTTTTCCTGTCCATGGCTTTACCTTTGTGCATTGTTTCCTGTCCTGTATCAGACATGTTATGAGATGGATTGACTATTTCTTATGTGTCTCCGATATATCGATCCCGCACAACCCTCATTAGCTAATGTTTGCCAGTTAGACACGAAGATTATATTTGTAAAAAAACACAGTATTCAAGCAAAGAGAAATGCTTTGGTTTCTTTTTCTTGTTTCCAGTTGATGCTCAGTGCCATTACCAAGCTAGGTGGAGCTTGAGTTTGATCACCGAGATTGTCTTCTCTCTGATGGTAACTCCCCCGTGGAAAATCGACTTCATCCTTTTGAAGCTCCAGCACGTTCTGGCTAGAGCATGACTAGTATCACCCTTGACAAGATGACACTCCGAGCATACTGACGTCGGCAACCTGACCGAACCCCATGATAAGTAGGTCAAGGATGCATTCTCTCAATGAACACAACCCACACACTCCCTAAGTGTCATCTAATCCTGGTAAAATATAGCAAGCAGTCCACTGGAAAACTCATTCGCAGCATCTGGTGCAACCGAGCGCCCGGACAGCGACCGAATCTCGCCGTGGCCAGCATGGCTGTAAAACACCGGGCGATAACTTCCTACTTCCCCTTTTGATTTCTGATGTGCCTGAAGAATTGAATGGTGAAAACTCTACATCCTCCATGTTCTCCTTTTTTATTCATCATACCCTTATGTTCGTTGCCACATTAGCAGTAGACTCGAAGTCAAATTAGACTATTCTTCTCTATAATTTCCCCTTCTGGAAGTAACGTGCTGGCCTCCAAAAATTCAGTTAATTTGAAAAGTACACCACAAGTGCCATAAATTGTGTACGGCGATCACTTTGGTGCTATAACTTTTTTTCGCATCACTTTAGTGCCAAGTCGGAGGAAAATAGATCACTTTAGTGACTCCGGTCAAAATTCCGGCTAAAAAGCTAACCTGGCATTTATATTTTAAAAAAATGGTCTGACTTGTACACATGAAAATTATGTGGCTTTTTTTCGAATTTCTTAATTTTTAGAAAAATAATAATAATAAAAATATTATTATTATTATTTATTTTTTTTAAAAAAGGAGGTTGCAGCAGCGGGCCGGGACTCGGCGACCCTCGCCGACCACTGCGCCCACCACCACCGGCCCTTCCCGGCGATGGTGGCTTGGTGGCAGCAGCGGCGAGGGCTCCCTCGCCGCTGCACAGGGCTTTTTTTAAATTTAATATAATATAATTTAGTTTTTTAAAAAAAATACACCTCAACGGGCTAAACAGCTTCGTTTTTAGTTTTTAATGCTGACTGGACCTCTCCGGCGAGCCGTGTCAGAGCCACATCGGATTTCCGGTGAGCCACGTCAGCATTGGCACTAAAATGATCGTTTTTCAAAAAAGTTGACACCAAAGTGATCGCCGTACACAAGTTATGGCATTTGTGATGTACTTTTGCCGTTAATTTGAGGTAACATGTCAAGATGGAGCCCATAGTCTTCAGTGCTGAGAAATCTCATTACTCGATCGCGGTCATCTTCGGAATTTTTAGTTTTAATAATCAATAGTGGCAAAGTTATTTTGGGATAAGTGCACTAGAAATCTTGAAACTTGTTACGAAATTGCTATTGAGTCCTTAAACTTTCAAAAGTGCAACCAAGTCCTAAAACTTGTCGCGAAAGTGCAATCGAGTCTTAAAATTAAAAAGTGCAATCGATGAAAAGATTTGTTTGGACCAATTTGACAAGTTTTAGGACTTGATTGCTTTTTTTTAAAATTTTAAGGATTGAATTGCTCTTTCTTGACAAATTTTATGACTTGATTGCACTTTTTGAAAGTTTTAGAACTCAAATGCACTTTTCATGATAAATTTTAGGACTTCAAATGCCCTTGTCCGAATTATATTCATATCATACTCTTGCCGACTCTCATAAATATATTGGCTTTTGATCAACTCTATCTAGAGTTAAAAGGGGATTCGATTAGAAAAGTTATAGAACTCCGTAGACTCGATTGGACAAATTAGTAAAAAATTACGGTTAATTAAAAAAAAAACACCAATTTTAGGTGGAAGGACAATTCTGACCCGAACTTTTTTTTGTCTCGTAAAAAAGTATCAACTTTAGGTCATGAGATAATTTTGGCCAGAAAATTTTTTTGTCCCATAAAAAAGCACCAACTTTAGGTCCAGTGATGATTTTGATCCAAACTTTTTTTTATCTCGTAAAAAAACACCAACTTTCACTTAAATCCCAAATGTGGCCCTCATTGATTTAGAACCATTGATTATCTAACTTGACTATTCCATCTTAACAATAAATCCACGTAGCTTGCTGACTGGATTTAAAGTAATATTCATTGTCTTATTCTCTGAATCATAATTTGAAGAATAACGGTGAAACTATTCGTCTCCTTCATTTTACCAGCAAATAAAAAATATCTCCAGATTGAATCTCTCTAGCTAGACATAATCTGAAACTGATCACTGCTTGTCGACAAACACTATGGACGAGATTCGCCAAGCTCACCACCATAACCTTTTTTCTCAAACAATTGTGACTTTAGACAGAAAGTCAACGGGGGACCAGATTTTAGATCATGGTGAAAGTTGGTGATTTTTTATGAAACAAACAAAAATTGGGACCAGAATTGTCACTTGACCTAAAGTTTTTTTTTTTCGGTAAGGATCACTTGACCTAAAGTTGGTGTTTTTTTACGAAACAAAAAAAAAAGTTTGGGTTAGAATTATCTCTCGATCTAAAGTTAGTGCTTTTTTTTTAATTAGGCCTAAAAAATTAAGGATCTAATTGAAAAAAGAAAACACAAATTCCCAAGTTCAAATTTTAAAAAATAGGCTAAGCCTTTTTCTTTTTCTTTTCCCTTTTTCTTTTTCTTTTTCTTTTTTTATGCAGCCAAAAATAGAAGAACAAACAAGAGACATTTTCGTCCGACTCGTCTCGCTGCCAAAGCTCCGCCGCCGGGCCGACGATGGACCCGGACCCGAACCCGCCGAAGAGCTGGAGCATCCACACCCGGCAGGAGATCGTCGCCAGGTACGAGATCCTGGAGCGCGTCGGCGCCGGCGCCTACTCCGACGTCTACCGCGGCCGCCGCCGCTCCGACGGCCTCCCCGTCGCCCTCAAGGAGGTCCACGACTACCAGTCCGCCTTCCGCGAGATCGAGGCCCTCCAGATCCTCCGCGGCTCTCCCAGCGTCGTCCTCCTCCACGAGTACTTCTGGCGGGAGGACGAGGACGCCGTCCTCGTGCTCGAGTTCCTCCCGAGCGACCTCGCGGCCGTGATCGGGGACGCCAAGAGGGGGAGGGACGGCGGCGGCGGCGGCGGCGGGGGGCCGTTGCGGGCCGGCGAGGTCAAGCGGTGGATGCTGCAGGTCTTGGAAGGGGTCGATGCGTGCCACAGGAACTTGATTGTTCATAGGGACTTGAAGCCTGGGAATTTGCTTGTGTCGGAGGAGGGAGTGCTCAAGATCGCCGATTTCGGTCAGGTGAGGCTTGAGGTTTTGGTTTTGGATAGTGCGAAATTCTGCTGTTGTTATTTAGGGATTGCGGTTCAAATTTGGTTTTTTGAGAACAAAAATGAGCTTTGTTGGTGGAAATTTGTTTGTTTGGCCTGTTGGCGCATTGTGATTTGATTTTTGGCTGTTGGGGACGGGAGGTAGGAATTAGGAAGCGCAAGATGACTGATCCTATGTTGTTTTGCCTCATTGTATATATGCTAGAGTTCTTTGTTGGTTCGCTGTCTGTGTTGCTGTGGCGATGTCTTTGCCTCCGGCGAGCCGGGCATTTTCTGTTTCTCTAGTTGGGTTTTGGAAAATCTGCACAATGTGTTGTTTGCTCCCCAGAATGAGCTTGAGAGGGACGAGCTCGAAGGAGGATTTGTCGACTGTGAGATTTGTCGATCCCAAGTTTTGCTTGTATTGTCAATTTAGTCCCTCGGCACAACTTATGTATGCAAGGCTGTGACAGGAGTGAGCTTAAATGTTGGGAAGCTGGTGATGTCGGTGCAATTTTAGTAGCCAACTTGTAGAAACACACTTTGGTGTTGTTGGCCGCAGTGGTGTGGTTATCGAAGTTAGGACATGAAAGAAGTCGGGGGCAATTCTGGTGCTTAGAAGAGCACTGCACGTAGGGCATGTTTGGAAATGATTTGATTTCTGCTGATTGAGTTTCTTATCAGTGCCGACCCATTGCAATTTGTTGTCATAAGTTAATTTTTTACTTGACTGACTTGGTTAGTAATGCCTTTGAATGCTACGATACTTCGCATGAGTTGCTCTTGACATCTTAATGCAAATGTCAGTTATTCTGTGTCTTTGGAGATGTCTGATCTGAATTCATAGTTGTTCATCTGAAGAAAGGTCTTGTGTTTATTGTTGTTTTTATCACTTTGTTCACTGATCAGGCAAGGATACTCCTGGATGATGGAAATGTTGCTCCAGACTATGAGCCTGAATCATTCGAAGAGAGATCATCGGAACAGGCCGATATCCTTCTGCAACCGGAAACTATGGAGGCAGATACTGCATGTCCAGGTCACACTAGTCAAGAGCAGGGAGCTATCACTAGGGAGGCGTACCTCAGAGAGGTGGATGAATTCAAGGCCAAAAACCCTAGGCATGAAATTGACAAGGAAACGAGCATATTTGATGGCGATACTTCTTGTCTGGCCACATGCACGACCAGTGACATCGAAGATCCTTTTAAAGGTTCCTATGCTTATGAGGCCGAAGAGGCTGGAGAAGATGCACAAGGCTCTCTCACATCTTGTGTCGGCACGCGCTGGTTCAGGGCACCTGAACTGCTCTATGGGTCCACAGACTATGGGCTCGAGGTTGATCTCTGGTCATTGGGATGCATTTTCGCCGAGCTTTTGACTCTGGAACCCCTTTTCCCTGGGGTTTCCGATATCGACCAACTTAGTAGAATCTTCAATGTTTTGGGCAACCTGAGTGAGGAAGTCTGGCCAGGCTGTACGAAACTTCCCGATTATAAAACAATATCATTCTGCAAAATCGAAAACCCTGTCGGTTTGGAATCCTGCCTCCCCAACCGCTCAAGTGATGAAGTCTCTTTAGTTCGGCGACTTCTTTGTTACGATCCAGCTGCAAGAGCCACTGCCGTGGAACTTTTGCAAGACAAGTACTTTGTTGAAGAACCACTTCCAGTTCCGATTAGTGAGCTCCGGGTGCCTCAATCAAAGAATAGCCGTGATGAGGACTCTCCAGGTGGTTGGTGTGACTACAATGACATGGACTCGGATTCTGATTTTGAGGACTTTGGCCCTTTGAAGTTCACGCCTACAAGTACTGGTTTCTCCATACAGTTCCCTTAGTCATCACGAGAATGCGGGGATTGAATTTGCGAGTACTATGTAAAATTTTGCTGTTATTATCTACCGTAATGCTGTAAGGCGGTTGAAATTCTAGAGGTAAATTTTGTCGACGTTCATATGCTTGCCGTTATAAAGGAGGGGCACATGTCTTTAAAAGACCATAAGAGCGTTATATTCCTGGTGTGATTTTTTCCTGTAAATTTCCTTCACCGTAGAATCAAATTCCCATCGACTTGTCATCTCCTATGGTTCAAGTGTCCAAGTTTCGTGTGCAGGGAAGCTGAGGATGCACCACTTCCTCCCAGTGCTGTCGGTATCGATTGATGAAGTGTTTCTAAAAGCTTTTATTTCTGCAGCTTAGTTTTGGATTAAGGGTTTTAGCCCCATATATTGTAAACAGAAGAGTATGTCTGAGAAAGCATCTGTCGCTAAGGAACTGAGCTTGAGATAATTTTTTTTCGAAACAATAACAAATATGCCGGCAAATCCTTTGTGAACACAAGCTGAGCAAACACACCACATATGAATTGATTAGATATAAAACAAGTTGTACAGGAAGGGCTTGCTCAGCCGGACCTCAAGCCAGACTGATTAGTATGCACTCTGCGAGTGTATAATATGTGTTTATCAAGGGACTCTCTCTCTCTCTCTCTCTCTCTCTCTAATATCTGTACTATTGGATTATCAATCACCCATCCCAAGGTAAATGGCGAAGCAGGGTGCGTCTTACAGAATGCATTTGGAGTTTGAGAAAATGAGTTAGGAGGAAAGTATTGAGGATTCTCCTGTAGCAGATCTATATCTGAGAAAGGAGTGCAATCTCAATTTCCTGAAGTGACTTTCCTTTAGTTTCCATAACGTTCCTTTTCACAAAAATCACTGCCAGCAAGCAAAATGCTGCAAAGATTGAATACAGGAGAGAAGGTCCGAGGAGCTCCAGCAAACGCAGGAAGAGCAGGCCTACGAAGAAGTTTATCACCTGAAGAACAAAACATAAAGACAAGGCAAATGAATAAACAGGATTGTTAAGTTCCTCTGTCGTATCGAATTTTAAAATCAAACAGATTTCTAGTGTCTTGATTTGTTCAAGAACAGGTGACGTAACTGCATCTTGACGAAAACAAAGAAGTAAATAAACATGGGTACATTACCCAATGAACAGACATGCAGACTGCCATGGCTTTAGCTCTGATCCTGCTGGGGAAAATCTCTGGCAGGAGGAGACATGGAACTGGACCAGCTCCTAGGGCAAATGTTAGGACAAACCTGCACAATTACACAATAGGTTATCAACAACTATCAATGGAACCACTTGACAAAAATTATCAATGGGATTTCAGATAAAATTCGAAATCACTCATGCACAGTTGGGTCATCTGGTAGGGTCAATATTAACATTAAAAGGTCACACTTATTTTTTTGATAAATCTTACGATCTTCGAATTTCAATGAGCTAATTATCATTCTTCTATAGAATCACTACTCTTTTCACAAGAAGCCATCTACAGGAAGGTACATAAGCAATCCAACTGCCTTAGGTATCTCCCAGCCATAGTTTGTTGTATCGGATTGATCCTGAAAGCTCATATAAATTCAGTAATATGTCTATAAGATCTTTCCAGATAACAGGAATCCCATGCAAGGACAAGAGTAAGACGACATATTTTATGTCCTCCCAAGACCTGCAACGAGATAACCAAAGTGCACAGGGATGCCCTCATACACAATAAACTAATACATGGAAGCCCCACACACACACACACACACACACACACACATATCCAAGTGATAAAAGAGAACTCACATCAGCATGCCTCCCACAGATAAATAAAGAGCCCCAGAGCCTTTTAAATAAGAACTTGCAGAAGCAACTTGAAGAAGCATTGACATTGCCTGCATATTGAACAAGTACACTATCAATTTTATGACTACTGCTTAACAATGCAAAAGTTCTTGAAGTGTTCCTTCTTCAATTGGACGTATGAATAATTAAGATAATTATTTTTTCACCTTGACTTTCATTGCCAAACCTGGAGTACTCTTTATCTCATGTTTAGTACTAATACTACAATTGGACAGGCTGACTAGCTAATGCAGCTTTTTTTGTTTATCCCATTGTTTCCCTTATATGCCATATCAACACCCTAATAATGACTTCAACAATCAAGAGGAAGTCTTAGGAGAGTATTAACAAATTACCATGCCAAAAAAGCTCCAAAGGAGGAGTACCCTCCTTCCCAGTTTATCCATCAATGCCATTGCAACAATAGACCCTGTATGAACGAGAATCCACCAGTTAAGGGATATAGTTTTTCTTCCACTAATTGAATACCTAGAAGCAGCGTCATACCAGATAAATTTACCACCCCTATGAAGACGTTTGCAAGACCTGATGGCACACCCGCACTTCTAAAGACGGCAGAAGAAAAATAAAATACAGCATTTATTCCTGAGAGCTGTTGCAGAGCAAACAGTGCTGAGCCAATAAATACGACTGCAGAAAGCATATAATAATGAAGCACATCAGAGAGAGAGAGAGAGAGAGACAGAGAGACCAATGACATCAGTATCGAAACTTGCAAAGAAGAGAAGAGTGGATTCCAAGAGAAGCGCTAGCACACACCACAAAGTACTAATTCCTACCTCTAAAATGACGGCCATATAGCAACTCTGAGATTGTTATGCTATCAGAGTCGTCACCTCTGTCCGATTTGGACAACTCAGCAACTGCAGACTTGACATGTGATGCTCCTAGAAGTCGTTCGAACTCAGCTTCTGCTTCAGTGATTCTTCCTCTCTGTATTGTGTCAATCATGGGCAGTAAGTTAAGAACATAAGACCTAAAAATAGATCTGAGTGCATTTACTGAAGTTTGATCAGCCTTGTCCTTTAGCAAGGGTCACTACTTTGTCCAAATGAGAAGCTATAAACCCTTAAACCAAAATAACAGAAACCTGTTCAACCATTTACGGGAATCTGATGATAATCATATAATTGAGTGGCATTAAGTGTTAAGCTAGTTGGTTCAGGAAACCTAGCGACATCATGCACGCACGGCACACGCACAAAGAGAGAGAGAGAGAGAGAGAGAGAGAGAGAGAGAGAGAGAGATTTTCCTTAAGTCTATTTTAGAGAACATCTAAATAGAGAGATGAATTAATTATATTTTCTTTTGTTGGATCTGTCGGGAATGACAGGGAAATTTTCCTAAAGTAAGCTGTTTTTGGTGAAAAATCTGTGTGTGTGTCTGCTATTGATAACAGAACAA
The DNA here is from genome assembly GCA_031216405.1 of Syzygium malaccense. Lineage (NCBI taxonomy): Eukaryota > Viridiplantae > Streptophyta > Magnoliopsida > Myrtales > Myrtaceae > Syzygium > Syzygium malaccense. Next base: position 7,617,978 of record CM062255.1, read on the forward strand.
AGAGACATGCTAACAGCAGAAAACAGCAAATAATTTATGAAAGCAAACCTTATACAACCAGTGTGGGCTCTCTGCACAAAAGCTCATGGAGAGACAAAGTATTGTGGCTGGAATTATAGATACAAAGAAGCAAACACGCCACCTGAACAAAGAATTTGGAGCATTATTAACATAAGTTTGGCCGCTAAATGCTCCATGGGTGATCATGGGTATTGGAGAGGAATTGGCCCAAGAAGTGCAGGTTTCAACTACTCACACCCAGGCCTTACCCAATCTCACCCAGAGTGCATAGTTGAAGCAGCACACACCCTGTGAGAGGTTACGAAGACTTGTGCAGTCTAAATTTTGTCCAGATGGAAAAGAAGAAGAAGTACAGCCGGTAGATAAGGCAGAATGGAGAAACATAAGCAGCACACGGGCATTTGAGGAACACAAACTGAATTAAGTCAACACATTCTCACCAGCCAGCAATTTCCTTCACAGGGATTCCAACCAAAAGAGATCCCATTAGCCCAAGACATGTAGCAATTTGAATAAAGCTTCCATAAGTACCCCTCACAAAAGCAGGAGAAATCTGATTTTGTAGGAAATCGAAATAGGATTAGACATAACATGATTTTTCTATTTTAAAATTTAAGCATGCTACCATAAAACTCTTAAAAGGAACACTGTACCTCTGTCACGTAAAGAGCTGCAACAGGAGGACCCAAACCCATTCCTGTCCCAACCAGTAACCTCCCAAGCAGCATACCCATGAGAGTTTTGCTCTTCGCACTGCAAATTAGAGGTTGTCCTTCTATTACACCCAAAGGAATATATTTCTCATTTAATTTCATCACTATATCAGATGTAGGGCCCACACATATAGAAAATGTGCACAGCGCATCCTAACAACCAAAAAAGTCATAAACTTTGTGAGTGCATCAACAGTCTATTAATTCAGACTGTCGAAAACTTGTCGCTGCATATATTCCATTCGTCTGGATTAAATATCGGAAGGATCAGTAATACGATCAGCTTGACATCTAAAGGGTAATTGTGTGGTCAAAGTCAAGCAGGGCGAATTCTGAGCTTTTGACCGATATCTACATGAGTAAATACATTTGCCTCTTAAGGAAATAGCAGAAGACAGAAAGTATGGGATTAAAAAGTTGAAACTTAATAAAAAAGAAAGAAAGGTAAGCCCTCTTAATTGGGGTGTGAAAATCACAAAATAGAGCTCGTTTCTCGTATCAAATTTGGGGAAATAACCATTTCAAGGAATGCTGACACTACCTCACAAAAGCACCAAGAATCATGGGCAAGGCACACAACTGGAAAGCCCTACGGCGCCCCAGCCCATCCGCAATCCAACCGCTGAAGAGAGATCCAGCAAAAGCACCAGCAAGGCATGTACTCACCACCAAACCTTCAATTAGCACAAGTAAATATTTTCCATTATCCAACTGAAGGAAAATCAGCACGAAAAAAAAAATGGAGGAGGAAAACAGAGTAAACTACTGAGTCCCACCTTCAGCGAGAGTATCTCCACTGAAACCCAAATCTGAAGAGATGCTCTCAAGGGGTTCGTTGACTACCCTGTGTGGTTAAGATATTGCAAAGAATGTCATTATATCTTGAATACATATTTAAATTATACAAGCTGAAACAGAAGCTACGATCGAAATTCGAAACTAAAGAACAAACCCGAGATGGTATCCGAATAAAAATGAAGTTATGGTAGCCACCAGCACATATGGCAGTGAAAGCCTCCACGAAGGATTCGAACTTTCTTCATCTACACTGCTCCGCAAAAGAGCTAAACAGACAAAACAATCAAGTTGCCACATAGTACCAAACAATTGTGGACATTAATACAAATTTTTCACTAAAAAGAGAATGGACCAGACATTCCACTCATAACAGTGGCACGTACCTGTTGCCACATGTGCAAAAGTTTTCAATAGCCACTTACCGTTAGTGTTTCTCAATTTACCAACTAAAGCATCTAGATCAGCAACTTATGCATTGGCTTCGGTGCATGTTAACAATTCGAAAATAACATTAAATCTGGACATTTCTGGCTTTATATCAACACTTTCAAGATCGATTTGAATGCGGAGACTAATTAATCAGGAAGAAGCCACTTTCTTGTGTTTGTGCTTTGATTAGACTGGTGATTGAAAGAAAATACAATTCCAGACTGCAAAAAGAAAGTTACCGGAATCGTCTTCCATGTCCAAGTGATTTGAATTTTCTTTTGACGGTATACGCTGGTATATCGACAAAGGTTCGCGTTGGTGGCTCCACATGCCAGTTTGCAGCCAGTCTAGATTGCTTCACACTCCGTGGCACTTACGGCCCTCACCTGTCAAAATTAAAAACCTGTAAGTTGAAGCAATCTAGGCGGTACTGCAGGATCACATCGACAGCCGAGGATAACCGGGCTGTCTTGTAATTGCTGCTACTGACATTTAACCTATAAGCTAGGGACGTTTTCTTTCTTCTCAGATTGCAAGAGATAGGGTCCTCTCGGCATTCCAGCGGAACTAAAAGACTAAAAGTCCTAACAGATACTGAAAATCCAGTAGCGCGAATCTTGCAATTCGGGTACGAGGTTACACTTCTCGAGCTTCATAAAATGCACGAGCCTAAGTTGGCCATGATCAGCCACTGGCCTGCAAACGGAACCGAGCAAAAGACATATTCAAGCAAAGGCACGTGTCGGACCACATGAACGAATGCGCATGATGACTCATTCACACTGAAAATAGGGGAGGCTAAAAAGGGCTACGACTCGTCTACTTTCCTCGAATCCCACTTTCCACGAGCACGAGCAAGCAACGGCAGAGCAAGAGAGAACGCTAGTGAGCTCAACGCGAACACCGTAACCACGACGCTGATAAGGCCGATCTCTCCGAACCCCCAAAAAATGGGTCAAGATCGACGCCGATCGAAACCGCGAGGCTCGAAGGCGGATCATCGCCGTCGCCGCCGCCGCCGGCGTCACCAAGCTTCGGAATCGGATGCGGTCATCATTACCTGATGATATCGTCTCGATCGTCGCCCGATGATCGCCCGGAGGTGGAGGTGGAGGTGGATCGAAGGAAAAGGGAAGAGGAAAGCGAAGCTTCCACACAGAAAGAGAGAGGGAGAGGGAGACGCAGGCGAAGTGTCACTGTTGCGCTCCTACTCGAGAGCTGACCCGCGACACCGCGAAATCAAAGCCGGAAGCGGAAGTCGCAGGTCGTTCCTACCTTACAATAACCAAAGCGAAAAACAGACGCAGGAGAGAGAGAGGGTTCACGAAGCGACCGGTGGGGAACCATGAAAAGTAGCGATGGTGAGCATGCACGGTTGTCGAAACGATGGCCGATTATTAATTTTATGTTTATCATCTCTGTGTTTTCGTAGGAAGGAATCTGAGCGTCGTCGTCCGAGGAACAAAAAATTGGGTGGGCGGCGTCCCCCGCCGTGCCGACGCCGAGAACATCGTTTTGTCCCGAGCCACGTGTCGTTCTCGCAGAGGCTCCTGACCCGAGAAAAAGCCGCGCCGTCTTGGCTCGTGCAAGACATATTATTATCAACTTTGGTCTTGACCTTTCTCCAAATTTTTAATTTATCTAAGGTCACTTCTAAACCGTAACCCGACATGCATCGTGAAAACTAATCATACGAAAAACTTGTTCTTTCCATCTCTTTTTACTTTTCCATATCTCTTGCTCACTTCTTCTGATATCGAACCCATTCGTTTCCTTTATCGTATTTTCAATTCGCTTCTTACATCAAAATTTAGCGTCGAAAGAGTTAGAGTTACACGAATCATGTTGCGATGAGACAGCCTAAGCTTCATTAATCGCGTGTAGTGATTTGCTAAGGTGAATGATATTCCAATATAAGATTTTTGGGCATGATATTCGTAGCTTACACAGTACCAAAAGAGTCGAGGCTTATTCCTCAACTTGGACTTGGGGTCGTAGCTATCAAATTGGGTTTTTTTATTACTGAGGTTCACCGATCAGCGTGCATGGAATAAAAAATCTCTATATTTCATATTCTATCTTTAGATTATAAAATCCAGACGATAGAAAACAGAGGTTTTAAAAAAAAAAATAAACGCACATGGAATTTAGTTATTTTTTATTTTCCATTGTTGGCCCTCCCCTCAAGAGAAAACAAAAAAAGAAGAAAATTCCTTCCTCCGTCTAGGGTTAAGGAAGGTACCGCGAACCCGCTCGCCGAGACCTCCGATGTGAACAGAGAGCGCGCAGGAAGACAGCGGAGGACCGGAGGCAAATGGGCTCGAGGGACAAGGACCAGCCGCCTTCCCGCCACCAGCCCCTCCTCAGCAGCCTCGTCATCCGCCCCTCCACCAGCAGCGACGGCGGCGGCGCCGGAGGGGGGGACGGCGTCGCCGGCGGCCGCGCCGCCGGGAGCGACTACGAGTCCGGCGACGACCGGCGCGATCCCCTCCCGCCTTATCGCTCGGATCGATACTCCGACGACGCCGGTACATTCTCCCTGCTCGCATCCGATAGCCTCTTCTTCCTCCTCGGTTGCCGTGGAACGGTTAACGATTGACGAGCGCGATTGATTCGCCGTTTTCGTCGCGACTTCATTCCTGTGAAGTGAAATCGAATGGATACCGTTTCTGGTTTAGGGGCTCGCGAATGATTCTTGATGTGAAATGTTGACGCGAGCGACATCGCAATCCTTTAGAATAAGTATCCCGATGTTTCGTTATTTAGCTGTCGTGATTCGACATGCTTAGCATGGCTCGCTTAGATCTCTAATTGCGTTGTTGTATGAAACCTGCGTATGAACTTTTAACTTTGTTTCTTCAGATGAAAAAGAAAATTTAGCTGGTTGAATTTTCGGCCATACGTCGAGTTGCTGCCAAATGTTTGGTATAGAGTTAGGAGTGCTTGAGCTTTATGCAATCAGGATGCAACTTGCTAAGGTAGAGCTTAGATTGATTCAACCGCTTGCTTTGTTTTTGATAATTGAGGTTCGTTGTGTGTGAAACTCGCTGAGAGTTGATATCTGTATGGCTTGAGTCGAAGAGTTGCTAGCTGCATCATTTGCAATTCCGTCTCTTCTCGACCATTGTGGCCGAAGATGTCGTGTGCACTGGAAACCTCCAACTCGAGTGCCCCGCACTCGGAGTGGCTTATTATTTTCCTTACTCACCTGAGAATTGCATCACAGTTAGTGCTGTAATGTGCACGCATGCGAGGTGTGACCTTTGTGAAGATTGGAAAAAAAATCGAGGTTGTATGGAATTTGAAGTTTTTTTTTCTCAACTTTCTTGCTACAAGCTAAAATGTGATTAGAGTTTAATCTCCATAAATCGGAATAGTCAATCTATTACCATGCTTTATCTACTCTCCTATGGATTATACTGTCTTCTTCCTTTTTATATGAGGATGATTGATGATGTTCTCACAGTCAACTTTTTGAGTCCGAAAGATGCTACTAGCTGTATGTTACATCTTTTGCCATATTTCAATGTTGTCTTAAGATTTGCATTGTGTGCAAAGTTACAGTGATAAAAAGCTTGAAAGTCACTATTGTTTGCTGCCATGAAGAGCTTGCGCTAGTTCACGAAACCGTGCTCCACCTTTTTTTAGTTGAACATTCATGTGTAACATGTGGTTTTAATAGATTTGTTAGTCTGAAGCGTTGAATAAACTCTGCTGTTGTCTGTCACAGCTTTGAATGTGCCTGCAAGAACTTTGGTCTTGATGAAGGCATTCCGGTGTGAGTTGGTTTTAAAAAGTCAGGGTTTTGGATTTTTGATGGTTAGTTATGTCTTTGGGTAACAAAAGGTTGGGATGGTTTGTGGCTGGTGAAAGTACTGGTTTTAGTAGAGTTATATATTGTGACGAAGGCTGCTTTTAGGTAATATTTCGTGAAATTTATGGGATAAGAAAAGTGGCAGCAGTTTCAGTTCCGATATGAGGTTATCAGTTGGGATGTGCACATGATGATTTGCTCGGCATCTGAACTTGGAATGTACTTACTACTATCATTGTGGTTAAAGTTCCTTGTACATCATCTTATTATCAGTCTTTGGGTACACATACTGACTGGAGGGCTGTTTACCGTGCCTGGAGTTGGTTGATCAGGTTTCTACTCCCTTTTGTCAGAGACAGTTTGGTCACTTTCCATGTCATGAATTTGATGAAGGGGGTTCATGTGTTTTCCTGCATGAGGGATTGTTACATCTCAAAATGGTGTAGTTGGAAACTTGGTCCGGTATTTGGAGGTGGCTATATGGAATCTGATTCGACAATGGTGAATACCATTCAAGTTAAAATGTGGCATAGCTTGTTTGGTTGAACGATCTGTTAAGATTATTTTTGTCCTTTTGGCGGGTGCTGGGTCAGTCAAATGGCCTTTGTTGCTTCAATTATTACTCAGCAAAATGCTGGAGGATGGGGAACATTGTCTCATGTCATTTGCAATGTCTTTGAAATGCTTTGTTGCCAATGAGGTTGGCAAGTGGTGAATTGGTAATGATTTTGGAGAAGACTACTCCTTACAAGAACGTTTGCCCAGGATACCTTTTTAAAAGTCATGGAGAGGGACATTAATGGAATTCATAAAGAAAAAGGGGTGACAATGGTATTTGCTCCAAAATTTTCTGATGGGAATGAATTGCATCATGCTCTAAGTTAACCGGAAACGTGGATTAAGCAGAAAATATATTTCATTGCTGTTTGGGATTTTTGTCAAATTTGTTGCACTCAATGGATGAGTTTTGACTGGAAGGGACTGGGTTCATACCAGTTGGTCTAGTTCGATGTAATGCCTGAGTAGCAGATTGTCATCTTGTGGTTCTTTCATGGGTTTACATCTGCTGCTCGTCGCAGGTGCGGTTCATCAGAAGGTTCTGGGGGGGTTTTGTTTGGATGATATCTTTGATTGGGTTGGTTTATTTTAGTCATGCTTTTTATTTTTCTTGTAGTCTGCGGATGTAGATGCTGATACGTTCTTTGTTGTGGCTTGATGCTGTGATTATGTTAATGTTGCATTAATGGTTTGGGAGGTCTCTCATCCGCTTAGGGAAATATTAATTTACGGATGTAGTGGTTTGCATGGTAGATTTGAGGTACTTGAATCTAGGAAACTGTGGAATGTGTTTGGATCCTGAAGACTATAAGGGGCTTCCCTAATTGGTAAGAGCAAGTGATGTTGCTTGGATCGCATCTTCTGTGGTCAGTTTGTGTGTTACAGCGGGTGAAGTTCTTGAAAAGTAACGACTACACCATCAATTGTAGATTCCATGCCCTGTCTCCCTTTTATCTGATTTTCATGATACGCGACCGGAGGAGCTGTCTTCACGGCCGATAGCAGTTTTCAAAAGTCAGTTCAGTTATCGGTTGACACTTGGCACTTCTGGCTTGTTTTTTCCAGGATTTAGAATTCATGCAGGTTCTGTATCTCCTGCTCGTCATAGGAATGCAGAACGTCGTTATAGTCCAGATCTTGATCGTCCGCCGCGTGGCCGTGAATTTGTCAGCAGGAGGGAGCCTGGTAGGTTCCAAGACTCTCCTCCCCATTATGGCAGAGGAAGGGGCGGTGGTAGGCCCTATGGCAGGGGTTTTGATGGTCCTGGATTGGGTCCTCGGCCATTCAGAGGTGAAGCTGTAGCTAGAAACAATCCTAATGTGCGACCAAGGGAAGGGGATTGGTACTGTGCAGATCCTTCGTAAGTCATGATACTAAATCTTTAGAATAGCTTTATGTTATTGTCCTTAAGGTTACTTACTTACTTAAAAAGGATTGTGAGGCAATATTTAGACATTTTCTTTATGATTTGTATTTGGAGAAGACTATCTTTGCAATCAATTTCAATTTTTTACAATTACCCGCTGTTGATTACAGGACTCAATTTCTTATTCCAAAAAGGTGTGATGCACTATGATCCTGAGAGTTTTATCTGATTTTGATCATCAATATGATAGCTTATGTGCATAACACTGCAGGAGAATTCCTGGCTAGCTGTCCCCATTGCACCTCTCCAGCAAGCAATTTCCTATTTACTTTATGAGCTTTGCTGCTCTTATCTTATGCTTGATATTACCAATCTGACTATCCATTGTATCTAACATCCGATCATCTTTTATTCTCTTAGATGTGGCAATCTGAATTTTGCAAGGCGAGATCACTGTAACAACTGCAACAGACCTCGCTCTGGACACAGGGGTAGCCCTCCTGGAAGGGGCTTCCTGGCCCCACCACCTCCATATGCTGCTTCGAGGCGTTTTCCTGGGCCTCCATCACAGCGCTCACCTCCTAGGTCCATGAATGGGTACAGGTCTCCGCCTCGTTCATGGGCTCGGGATGGGCCTCGAGATTTTGGCCCCAGTGGTCTACCCCCTCCCAGGCATGAAGTTGGGTTCTCCGATGACTACATGCGAAGGGAACATGTGGACTATCTGGAAGATGATTATAGGGGAAGGAGCAGGTTTGACAGACCAATGCCGACTGACTGGGCCCCCAGAGACCGTGGAAGGGATAGCTTTGTAAGTGAAGGAAAAAGCTTTGACAGGCGACCACTATCACCACCTCTGCACCCACCGCCAATTCCTTCAAGTCATGACCGATGGGCACGTGACATCAGGGAGAGAAGCCGTTCGCCTTTTAGGGGTGCCCTCCCACCAAAAGATTATCGTCGGGATCTCTACATGGAGAGGGGACGAGATGACCGCCATGGCCTGGGTAGAGAGAGGATTGGCGATCCTTACTAGCTGAGACACGATTTGCTGCTATGAGTCCGATTTTTGCAGGCTTGGAGGTAATTGTGTAAAGGATGTTGAAGGCTGTAGGGATTGTGGAGCTAGAGTTGTACTGTTTGCGATGGAGCATTTTATGGTTTCATAGTGCCTGTGTGTATGAGTTTAGGTCAAAACTTATACAATTGTTTGTGTGGTCTGCTTTGCTGCGACTGGTTTATTCAAATGGAACTTGCGGAGACTTTTCTCTCCAGCAGCAGGTTACTTGGAGATGCTTCATGGCTCTTTTTATCAGGTGAATGCTCCTATCCATGAAGGTCCGAATCCGTCTTTACAATGCCTCTCGACTGTTTGAAATGACGGCGGAAAATTCGAGCAATCAAGTTAAAGCAGCTTTAAGTCGGAGAGTTAATGTGAACATTTTGAATTGTCACTGATTTTCTCTCAGTGATTGGATACAATTTATCCTGGAACGGAATTGCGATTCCGTCTCCCCTTCCCATCTCTGTTGTTTGTTTGCTCGTCCTTCCTTTTCGTAGAAGGAATGAGCATTTTGGGCACACGGTGTTGGAAAATTGCTCATCCCTTTGCAACAGAGGCATCGAGTTAGAATTTGAGTTGTATTGCTAAAAACATGAGATTTGTCTTCCTCCTTCGATGACTGGACGGATAGAGTTGGAGTCTTCGCACTACTTTCTCGATTGTAATTTGGTTAATCAAATTGAATCCGAAAAGGTCTTTTTGAGGCAAACTACTTTTTTCTTCGCCCAATATTCCTAATGTCAAAGCAAAATCTCATAGCCTAAGCTTCTATTATGAAAGTTTGGCGATGAATGGATAATCGTCTGAATATAATTTCATAAGCGAGCTTCGACACGAGCAGAACAAATGACGACCCATTACCTCATGCATCTATGTTTGAGCCATTGATACACTTACCGCTCGAGAAACACCACTGGGACGGCACATCCGTGGCGTAAATGTTCACAAAATCTCGTGAAATCACGGAGCTATGATCTTCACAAATGTATCCCTTGCGTGCGGAGAACATGTTTCGACGTGAAATCTGATTCTAGTATACAGCGGGACATAGCTCAGGGTAAATCGACACCCATTTAACATTAGTGGCTATCTCAGATATCGCGTCTGCATGATGGGGGTGATACGAGATGAAATCCACTTTCATGGGGGTCATTTCGTGATTTTTGCTATCTCAAGGGGCCAGTTTTCGAATTTAACTCTCGTATCGGGTGCTGGCCCGTAGTACCGAAGTTTTCACCCCCGGTCAAGAATTTCCGAGGCATTTCCACATTTAGCGCCAATTTATTTTTTCCTTATTTATTTGTTTTTTTTTTCCGGTTCCGCTCTTTTTAACTGGACCGGAGGCGCACGAACCGAAACGCTCGGCCAATGAGGTCTCGCCACGTGGGGGCCATCCGAGCTCCAGCCAACGAATCTCGAGGGCTTTCGATCATCGCTCTCAATTCAGTGCCCCCGGGCGCGGGTAGGGGAAGGGGATCGCACGGTCCACGACCGAAGCCTGCGTACCCTTCTACGAATTCCGACCGTCGATCCCGGTCGCCACGGTTTCCTCCGTCGGATGAGCCCGCGACGGCGCATCGGGCCGTCCAATAATCGCGAAATCGAAAGTTCAGAACCTCGGGAGAGAGAGAGAGAGAGGGAGGGAGGGGAAGGAGAAACGAAGAAGAAGAAGACCAGAGGTATTTACGAGTACAGAGCATCGGACAAATTCTTCTTACAGGTAACAACACGTCTGAAATGCACGGCATTGCATCCTTTCCTGATGTGATTTGGTTCACACGAGGACAATGGCTAGAGTCGCTATTTCTCTTCTCTAGTCATTGATATTTCCTACATAATTTACACGGGAAGCGCTCCATTGCGAGGTACGTTCAGGGTTGTTGCGTTACCACACGGGGCGCGACTTTTCGCTCTTCCAAAAGAATGCGCTCTCCCCACTCAGATTCTTGCATATTCTTAAGATGTACCAGCGAGCGAAGGTTCACTTTTTGTCGATCCTTTGTCTCGGAGAACACGAGGATGACGAAGCGGAGAACCGGCCTGATCTCTTGTTCTCGGCCAGGTCCTTGCAAGCGGACTTCTGGACCTCTTCCTTCAGTTCCATGAAACGCATCTTTTTACTTGTCTTCTCTTCAGCTATGCCCTCTTCAGGGAAGAAATCGCCGGGGAACGTCGTCCATGAAGTTGTCGAGAACATCCGAGCAATGAGGGAAATAACGGCGATCATTGGAGCCAATGCTCAAAAGGGATCAAAGTCATTCATGTACAGTCAGGGATATCCGATACACAAGCTTTAATGAGTGTTAATCCCAGAACAAGTAATAAGCTCTTGAGGGCAAAAAAAGGCAATTAACGAAATTTCATTATACGAAGAAAGTTGTCTTTCCGGAAATGCTGAAACGCCATGGCAGGTGAGCTTGTCTTGGGCTTTCAGCCTTGTCAAGAGCAGGCCGATGGAGTGCCAAGAAAACCCGTCATCCATCCCAAATTTGCCCTTAGGGCCTTTGCAGGCCCGAAGCCCGTTTGGGAGTCTGAACCGTAGTATATATATTAAGGTTTCGTTAGGGTTTCGATTTCAGAACAGACCACCTATAGGGGCAATAACGGGGCACGAAAAAATGGCGTCCGGGAAGTAGTCATGGCCACGGGCCGGTTTAGGCCCGGTCAAATCCGGGCCCGTGGTTCGAAACCGAAACCGGCTCGTGGCCTACGGGCCCCGGTTCTAGTTCCAAATTATTTAAAAAAGAAACTAATAATGAATTTTTTTAAAAATTTTATTTAATTTTTCTTATAAAACAAATTGAATTCTAATTGCAATACATTGTAAGTGCATTGATCTCCAATTACAATGCTTGGTTTGGGTGTATTGAATTCTAATTACAAGGCTTGGCTTGGGTTTTATAAACAACCCTTTTGATGGTCTCTTCATACCCATTCGATGTGGGACTCTCGATTTGCCTTGAACATTTTCAATGTGAGACTCTTGGCTTGTCTTCATGCAAATGCCAAGAGTCCCACATCGAATGGGAATGAAGAGACCATCAAGGGGTTGTTTATAAAACCCAAGCCAAGCCATGTGTATGTGAAGTTGTATATCTTTTGTGGCTACAATCCCTTGCTAGTTAAGAGCAAAGGGTTCTAAAGTCCGGTTCTAGGTTCTATGGTTTATTGGTATGATTCCTAGTTCTAAAGCGATTGGATGAACAAAGAAAAGTACTGTGGCGAGCGATTTGGTCTGAGCGATTGAGACGATCGCCACGGACTTCACCGGAGCCGCTCCCAGCAAGTGGCGGCTCCGGCGATCGTCTCAATGCTCAGACCAATTCGATCGTCTCAATGCTCAGACCAATTCGCCACTCCCAGCAGCTCGGCCACCTGCTGGGAGCGGCTCCGGCGATTGTCTCAATGCTCAGACCAAATCGCTCGACTTTTCCTTGTTCATCCAATCACTTTGGTTGCTTTAGAATGGTTAATAATTATCAAGCACAATTGGTTCGATTTTTTTCCAACCTTAGTTTCTGTAAATGTGAAATTGAATCGGTACCGTTCGGTCCAGATCCTTACCCTCTGCTGCCAGGCCATGGATTTGGCTTCAAGAAGGAGAAATCTGCCGATTGTCATGATGGATGTGTTCCTAAAGAAGTGCATGAACGCCTTTTGTAAGTCACGATGCAATCTTCAGATTAGTTTGATGTTGTCTTCACAAGCGAGAACACCTTTTAATAAGGTTCCTAAAGTTTACTCTTTTAAGTCTGATCTCAAACAGAAAACGCCTACGAGAACTTGGAGATGAATTCTTGGGCTACTGCCGAGACAGCCCTGCAATGACCCGGAAGGCCACTAAAGTCCTTTACACACCTCGCAGCATCGTTTCCCCTGGTGCTTTTCCCTTCTTCATGCGATAGGCTTGTTGCCTTAGGATGGTTATCGAAAAAAATCAATTCGCCTTGTTATTGCACCATAATTTCTGTACATGTGAAATCGAATAGATGCTGTTTCAGGTTTTAGGGGCTCGCTAATAATTCTTATGTGAAGTATTGATGCGAGCAACATCTGTCTACTCTACATAGACCATTTGTGTTCTTCCTTTTTACCTAATGAGGTCATCTTTTGTCTCCGAATTATGCTACTAGCTGCATGTCAAGATGTTTTTGCCATATTTCAATGTCGTCTGAGATTTGCATTATTCTCATGTGGTTTTGAATAGATTCTTAATCTGAAGCGCTAAATAAGCTATGCCGTCCGTCACAGCTTCGAATTTGCCTGCAAGAACTTTGGTCTTGATGAAAACATTCCCGTGTGAGTTGGTTTTGCCTCTTGCACCCATCGCCAATTTGCTGCGAGTCATGACCGATGGGCACGCAACATTAGGGAGAGGAGCCGTTCGCCTATTATTGGGGGTGCCCTCCCACCAAAAGATTATCGTCGGGATAATCTACATGGAGAGGGGACGAGATGACCGCCATGGCCTGGGTAGAAGAAGAGAGAGGATTGGCGATCCTTTACTAGCCGAGACACGATTTGCTGCTATGAGTCCGATTTTTGCAGGCTTGGAGGTAATTGTGTAGAGGATGTTGAAGGCTGTAGGGATGGTGGAGCTAGAGTTGTACTGTTTGCGATGGAGCATTTATTATGGTTTCATAGTGCCTGCGTGTATGAGTTTAGGTCAAAAACTTAATACAATCGTTTGTGTGGTCTGCTCTGCTGTGACTGGTTTATTCAAATGGAACTTGCGGAGACTTTTCTCTCCAGCGGCAGGTTACTTGGAGATGCTTCGTGGCTTTTTTATATCGGGCGAATGCTCCTATCCGTGAAGGTCCGAGTCCCGTCTTCACAATGCCTCTCGACCGTTTGAAATGACGGCGGAAAATTCGAGCAATCAAGTTAAAGCAGCTTTGCGTCGGAGAGTTAACTCAAACATTTTGAATTGCCGCCGGTTATCTCTCGGTGATTGGATACGATTTATCCCGGAACGGAATTGCGATTCCATTTCCCCTTCCCACCTCTGTCGTTTGTTTGCTCGTCCTTCCTTTTCATAGAAGGAATGAGCATTTTGGGCACGCGGGGTTGGAAAATTGGTCATCCCTTTGCAACAGAGGTATCGAGTTAGAATTCGAGCGGTATCGCCTAAAAACATGAGATTGCCCGAATGTAATTTGATAAACGAGCTTTGACACGAGCAGAACAAATGGCAACCTATTACCTCACGCGTCTATGCTCGAGCCATTAATATGCTTACAGCTTGAGAAATACCATTGGGACGGAATATCTATGGCGTAAATGATTCACGAAATCTCACGAAATCACCAAGCATTTCATTCACTCGATTGGGTGAAGCCGAGCTATGTCCTTCGCAAATGCATCCCTCATGTGCGGAGCACATGTTTCGATGGAAAATCGGATTCTAGCATACGGCGGGACATAGCTCGAGGTAAATCGAAACCTATTTAAGAGTAGTGGCTCTCTCAGATATCGCGTCCGCGTGAGGGGAGGGGTGATGCGAGACGAAATCCGCTTTCCTGGGATCATTTTGCGATTTTTGCTATCTTAGGGGGCCACTTTTCGGATTAACTCTTTTATCGGATGCTGGCCCGTACCGAAGTTTTCAACCGCCCCGTCAACAATTTCTGAGGCACTTCCCCCCATTTACCGCCAATTTATTTTCCTTATTTATTTATTTATTTATTTTATTACTCTTTTTAACTGCGCCGGAGAGACACTAACGTGCGCAAGAACCGAAAGGCTCCGCCAATGCGGCCCCGCCACGTGGCGGAGATCCGAGCTCCAGCCAACAGATCTCGAGGGTTTTCGATCATCGCCCACATTAAGTGCCCCCGGGCGGGCGGGTGGGCGATCGCACGACCCGCGATCGAAGCCCGTTTGGGAGTCTTGAACCGTAGTATATATATGAGGGTTTCGTTAGGGTTTCGATTTCAGAACAGACCACCTACAGGGGCAATCAGAGGGCACGAAAAAATGTCGTCCGGGAAGCAGCACCGCTTAAGCCGCCTCTCGGAATCGCCTCCCGACAGCCACGGCGGTGGCGGAGGTGGCATCACCGGTGGCCGAGCTGCTGGGAGCGGCTCGGGTCTCGATCTCTCAAAGGCGTCCGGCAAGTATTTCCGCGTCAGCCGCCTCTCCGAATCGCCTCCCCACAGCCACGGCGGTGGCGGAGATGGCATCACCGGTGGCCGAGCTGCTGGGAGCAGCTCCGGTCGTCTCAATCGCTCAGACCAAATCGCTCGTCGCGGTACTTTTACGATTGGTTCGATTTTTTTCCTACCTTAGTTTCTGTAAATGTGAAATTGAATCGGTACCGTTGGGTCCAGATCCTTACACTCTGCTGCCTGGCCATGGATTTGGCTTCAAGAAGGAGAAATCTACCGATTGTCATGATGGATGTGTTCCTAAAGAAGTGCATGAACGCCTTTTGTAAGTCGCGATGCAATCTTCAGATTAGAGATTAGCTTGACGTGCTCTTCATAAGCGAGAGCACCTTTACTCTTTTAAGTCTGATCTGAAACAGAAAACGCCTACGAGAACTTGGAGATGAATTATTGGCCTACTGCCGACGCAGCCCCTACGATTGTTGCACCCCTGCAGAGGCTGCAATGTCCCGGAAGCTTTACACACCTCGCAGCATCGTTTCCCCTGGTGCTTTTCCCTTCTTCATGCTTTTGTTCGGTTGCCTTCTTCATGCTTTTGTTCGGTTGCCTTGTTATTGCACCATAATTTCTGTACATGTGAAATCGAATGCTAGATGCTGTTTCAGGTTCTAGGGGCTCACGAATAATTCTTATGTAAAGTGTTGATGCTAGCAACATCTGTCTACTCTCCATAGACCATTTGTGTTCTTCCTTTTTACCTAATGAGGTCATCTTTTGTCTCCGAATTATGCTGCTAGCTGCATGCCCATGATGGTTTTGCTATATTTCAATGTCGTCCGAGATTTGCATTATTCTCGTGTGGTTTTGAATAGATTTTTAATCTGAAGCGCTAAATAAGCTATGCCGTCCGTCACAGCTTTGAATTTGCCTGCAAGAACTTTGGTCTTGATGAAAACATTCCGGTGTGAGTTTTGGTTTTGAAAAGTCAGGGTTTTGGATTTTTTACGCTTAATCATGTCTTTGGGTGACAAAAGCTTGAAATGGTCTGCCTGATTGGAAAGTAGTGGTTTTAATAGAGTTATAATCCTCCAGAAATTTCTGGCTTGTTTTTCCAGTTCTAGCAGATCGTAGCAAAGCAGAACAGCACGAACTGCTATATGGCCGCGGCGGGAGGGAGCCTGCTGATAACTTTTATTCCAGAAAGGGCGGTGGTGGGCCCTATGGCGATGGTTACGATGATCTTGGATCGAGTTCACAGCCATTCAGAGGTGAAGCAGTGGCTAGGAACAGTCCTAAGTTGCGACAAAGAGAAGGGGATTGGCGCTGTTCGTAAGTCCTGATGCTAAATCTTTGGAATAGCCATATGTTGTTGTCCTTAAGGTTACTTATTTGTTTAAAAAGGATTGTGAGGCAATATTGACGTTGTGTCTTAACATCTGATCATCTTTTATTCTCTTAGATGTGGCTTCAGTAACTTTGCGTGGCGACTTCACTGTCGCGACTGCCAGGGACCTCTCCCTGAGCACATACCACCAGTTCCACTTAGCCATGCTCCGAGGGCACGGGACATCAGGAAGAGGAGCCGCTCGCCTACTAGGGTGCCCTTCTCTAGGGGACGAGATGATCGACATGGCCCTGTGTAGAGAGGGAACGATAATAAGAAGCTCAGATTGTACCATTTATTGTTTGTGTGATCTGCTTGTCTCAGAGGTTATAGACGTCTAACTAGATTAGACGTGTACTCTCGCTTCGCTCGAATGAAGCATTTGCTTTTGAACCGCGATTGTCCATCTTGTGGCATTATACGAATTTTCTCGTCATTTTCACTACCTCACTAATTTAGTTTTTTGAGCTCTCACCAATTTAGTTAATCAAGGTAGAAAGTGAGCAAAATTTGGATGGCTTGCCTAAACATGAGATTGTTCAATTCGGGTCAGTTTCTTCATCATAATGCAGTAATATTGATATGAAGTCTGTAAATATCCAATTTGGAATGAGGCAGTTCATTTGTTGATAATTGCGGGGCCACAATGCAATTTTCCCTTTTCGTAGCGTATGCTTCCAAGCCCTATAGCGTGAATTGGGAATAGGGAAAAGAGAAAAAACTGGTACGGACGTTGTTGATTCAGCATCAAAGAAAGGGAGAAAGAATTTAAATTGGACGCGCGGTCTTCCTTCGCTAATTTGGTAATAAATGCATCCGAAAATGAATGCAAAATCCGAAAAGCCTTTGAAGTGAACGATGTTTTGAGATATTCCCGAAGTGGAAGCAAAATTCTCATAACCTAAGTTTCTATTATGAAAGTTTGGCAAGGAATAGATAACCATCTGAATATAATGAAAAACGGGGCTATTTTCATAAATGAGTTTTGACACGAACAGAACAAAGGATGACCTCTTACCTCATGCGTCTACATTTTCGGCCATTGATCAAAAGCGTACTCTTCACCGCTCGAGAAACACCGCTTGGACGGCACATTAGGAGCGTAAATGTTCATGAAATCACCGAGCATTTCATTCACTCGATTGGGTGAAGATGTACCAACGAGAGAAGTTCGCTTTTTGTCAATCCTTTGTCTCGGAGAACACGAGGATGACGAACGGCCCGATTTCTTGTTCTCGGCCATGTGCTTGCAAACGGACTTCTGGACCTCTTCCTTCAGTTCCATGAAACGCATCTTTTTACTTGTCTTCTCTTCAGCTATGCCCTCTTCAAGGAAGAAATCGCCGGGGAACGTCGACCAGAAAGTTGTCGAGAACATCCATCTGAGCAACGAGGAAAATAGCAGCGACCATTGAAACCAATGCTCAAAAGGATCAAAGTCATTCGTGTACAGTCAGGAATATCCGATATACATGCTTTTAACGAGTATGAATCCCAGAACAAGTAATAAGCTCTCGAGGGCAAAAAAAAGGCAATTGACGAAATTTCATTATACGAAGAAAGTTGTCTTTCCGGAAATGCTGAAAGGCCATGGCAGGTGGGCTTGTCTTGGCCTTTCAGCCTTGTCAAGAGCAGGCCGAAGGAGTTCCAAGAAAACCCGTCATCGATCCCAAATTTGCCCTAAGGGCCGTTGCAGGCCCAAAGCCCGTTTGGGAGTCTTGAACCGTAGTATATATATGAGGGTTTCGTTAGGGTTTCGATTTCAGAACAGACCACCTACAGGGGCAATCAGAGATTCAGAGGGCACGAAAAAATGGCGTCCGGAAAGCGGCCCCGCTTAAGCCGCCTCTCGGAATCGCCTCCCGACAGCCATGGCGGTGGCGGAGGTGGCATCACCGGTGGCCGAGCTGCTGGGAGCGGCTCCGGTCGTCTCAATGGCTCAGACCAAATCGCTCGTCGCGGTACTTTTACGATTGGTTCGATTTTTTTCCTACCTTAGTTTCTGTAAATGTGAAATTGAATCGGTACCGTTGGGTCCAGATCCTTACACTCTGCTGCCTGGCCATGGATTTGGCTTCAAGAAGGAGAAATCTACCGATTGTCATGATGGATGTGTTCCTAAAGAAGTGCATGAACGCCTTTTGTAAGTCGCGATGCAATCTTCAGATTAGCTTGACGTTATCGTCATAAACGAGAACACCTTTTAATAAGGTTCTAAGTTTACCCTTTTAAGTCTCTGATCTGAAACAGAGAATGCCTACTGGAAATTGAAGACTTTATGGCCGACCTCCGAGACAGCTGCAACCGCAACGTTTCTTGCACGAGTGGTAGGATCTTTTCCCCTGGTACTTTTTCCTTCTCAGGCTTGTTTTGTTCGGTTGCCTTAGAATGGTTAGCGATTATCGAAAACGATCAATTCGCCTTTTTATTGCACCTTATGAAATCGAATAGATAGGGCCTCGCGAATAATTCTTATGTAAAGTGTTGATGCGAGCAACATCTGTCTACTCTCCATGGAGACCATTTGTGTTCTTCCTTTTTACCTAATGAGGTCATCTTTTGTCTCCGAATTATGCTACTAGCTGCATGTCAAGATGTTTTTGCCATATTTCAATGTCGTCTGAGATTTGTGTTATTCTTGTGTGGTTTTGAATAGATTTTTAATCTGAAGCGCTAAATAAGCTATGCCGTCCGTCACAGCTTTGAATTTGCCTGCAAGAACTTTGGTCTTGATGAAAACATTGCGGTGTGAGTTGGTTTGTGTTCTTCCTTTTTACCTAATGAGGTCATCTTGTCTCCGAATTATGCTACTAGCTGCATGTCAAGATGTTTTTGCCATATTTCAATGTCGTCTGAGATTTGCGTTAGTCTCGTGTGGTTTTGAATAGATTTTTAATCTGAAGTGTTAAATAAGCTATGCCGTCCGTCACAGCTTTGAATTTGCCTGCAAGAACTTTGGTCTTGATGAAAACATTGCGGTGTGAGTTGGTTTTGAAAAGTCAGGGTTTTAGATTTTTTATGCTTAATCATGTCTTTGGGTGACAAAAGTTTGAAATGGTCTGCCTGATGGAAGTAGGGATTATAATAGTCCAGAAATTTCTAGCTTGTTTTTCCATTTCTCTCTAGCAGATCGTAGCAAAGGAGAACAGCACGAACTGCTATATGGCAGTCCATTTTCGAGTAGTTATGCTGAGCCTTCGGCAGATTTTCTAGCACCACCAGTTCCGCCGAGCCATGCCCCAAGTGACATCAGGAAGAGGAGCCGCTCGCCTACTAGGGGTGCCCGCTCGCCTACTAGGGGTGCCCTTCCGCCAAAAGACACCTGCTCGCCTACTAGGGGTGCCCTTCCACCAAAAGACTATGGTGAGGATCTCGAAATGAGGAGGGGACGAGATGATCGACATGACCCAGTGTAGAGAGGGAAGGATGTCGAAGCTTGCAATAAGGGTGGAGCTCAACCTATGTTGGATTATTTGTGCGGTGTGCTTGTTGCGTTTACTTTCGCTTGAAGGAAGCATTTACTTTTGAATCACAGACTTCTGTGATTGCAAAAGTGCTCCATGGCATTATACGAATTTTCCCGTCATTTTCAGTACCTCACTAATTGAGTTAAAGTGAGCAAAAATTTGGATGGCTTGCCTAAACATGAGATTGTTCAATTCGAGCCAGTTTCTTTATCATCATGCAGTATTTGATGGTAATGGTAATTGCGGGTAGTCATGGCCACGGTTCGGAGCTGGCCGGTTTTGGTTCGTGGCCATGTGTGAACCGGAACTGGAACTGCCCCTAGCGGTTCTGGTTCCGGTTCAGAACCGATCGGTTCCCGTTCGTAATTTAAAAATTAAAAAAATAAATTATGAAATAAAAAAATGATGAATTATAAAAATATGAAATAATGAATTATTCAATATAAATTATAATTAAAATGAAAATTGTAGGGGTGATCGGTTCACGATTCCGATCGGGAATCGAACCGGTAAGACTGGTCCTTTAATTTTAGAACTAGGAATCGGACCGGCAAATCATAGAATCGGGAACCAGACTATTGGTCCGGTCTGGTTCTAGGCGGTTCAATGGAACCCTTTACTCTTAACTAGCAAATGATCATAACCACAAAACATACAATTTCACATGTTCATGGCTTGGTTTGAGTTTTATAAACAATCCCTTTCGATGTGGGACTCTTGGCATTTGCATGAAGATAAGAGTCTCACATTGAAGGTGTTCAAGGCAAGCCGAGAGTCTCACATCGAATAGGAATGAAGAGATCATCAAAGGGATTGTTTATAAAGCTCAAGTCAAGCCTTGTAATTAGAGTTCAATACACCCAAGCTAAGCATTGTAATTGGAGATTAATGCACTTACAATGCATGGCAATTAGAGTTCAATTTGTTTTATAAAAAAAATTAAATAATGAATTTTTTTTAAAAAAATCATTATTATTTTTAAAAAATAATAATAATTTGGAACCGGAACGGGGCCCGTAGGCCATGGGCTGGTTCCGGTTCTGAACCGCGGGCCCGGGTTTGACTGGGCCGGTTCCGGGCCGAAACCGGCTATTGTGAAAGTTTGGCAACGAATAGATAATCATCTGAATATAATGAGAAACGGGGCTAATTTCGTAAACGAGCTTTGACACGAACAGAACAAAGGATGGCCTATTACCTCATGCGTCTACATTTTCAGCCAACGATCGAAAGCGTACTCTTCACCGCTCGAGAAACACCGCTTGGGACGGCACATTAGGCGCGTAAATGTTCACGGAATCACCGAACATTCCATTCACTCGATCGGGTGAAGCCGAGCAATGCCCTTCGCAGATGTGTCCCTCACAAGCAAATCGACACGCATTTAACATTAGGGGCAATATGAGATTTTCGAGTCTACGTGAAGTGGGGGTGAAACGAGACGAAATCCGCTTTCCTTGGGTCATTTTGCGATTCTTGCTATCTCGAGAGGCCATTTTCCGACTGATTGGGTCCCCAGAGACCGTGGAAGGGATAGCTTTGTAAGTGAAGGAAAAAGCTTTGACAGGCGACCACTGTCACCACCTCTGCACCTGCCGCCAATTTGCTGCGAGTCATGACCGATGGGCACGCGACATCAGGGAGAGGAGCCGTTCGCCTATTATTAGGGGTGCCCTCCCACCAAAAGATTATCGTCGGGATCTCTACACGGAGAGGGGACGAGATGACCGCCATGGCCTGGGTAGAAGAAGAGAGAGGATTGGCGATCCTTTACTAGCCGAGACACGATTTGCTGCTATGAGTCCGATCTTTGCAGGCTTGGAGGTAATTGTGTAGAGGATGTTGAAGGCTGTAGGGATGGTGGAGCTAGAGTTGTACTGTTTGCGATGGAGCATTTATTATTGTTTCATAGTGCCTGCGTGTATGAGTTTAGGTCAAAACTTAATACAATCGTTTGTGTTGTCTGCTCTGCTGTGACTGGTTTATTCAAATGGAACTTGCGGAGACTTTTCTCTCCAGCGGCAGGTTACTTGGAGATGCTTCGTGGCTTTTTTATTGGGCGAATGCTCCTATCCGTGAAGGTCCGAGTCCCGTCTTCACAATGCCTCTCGACCGTTTGAAATGACGGCGGAAAATTCGAGCAATCAAGTTAAAGCAGCTTCTGCGTCGGAGAGTTAACTCGAACATTTTGAATTGCCGCCGGTTATCTCTCGGTGATTGGATACGATTTATCCCGGAACGGAATTGCGATTCCATTTCCCTTCCCACCTCTGTCGTTTGTTTGCTCGTCCTTCCTTTTCGTAGAAGGAATGAGCATTTTGGGCACGCGGGGTTGGAAAATTGGTCATCCCTTTGCAACAGAGGTATCGAGTTAGAATTCGAGTGGTATTGCCTAAAAACATGAGATTTGTCTTCCTCCTTCGATGACTGGACGGATAGAGTTGGAGTCTTCGCACTACTTTCTCGATTGTAATTTGGTTGATCAAATTGAATCCGAAAAGGTCTTTTTGAGGCGAACTACTTTTTTCTTCGCCCAATATTCCTAATGTCGAAGCAAAATCTCATAGCCTAAGCTTCTATTACGAAAGTTTGGCGATGAATGGATAATCGTCTGAATATAATTTCATAAGCGAGCTTCGGCACGAGCAGAACAAATGACGACCCATTACCTCACGCGTCTATGTTTGAGCCATTGATACACTTACCGCTCGAGAAACACCACTGGGACAGCACATCTGCAACGTAAATGTTCACAAAATCTCATGAAATCACTGAGCTATGATCTTCACAAATGTATCCCTTGCGTGCGGAGAACATGTTTCGACGAGAAATCTGATTCTAGTATATAGCAGGACATAGCTCAGGGTAAATTGACACCTATTTAACATTAGTGGCTATCTCAGATATCGCGTTTGCATGATGGGAATCATATCAGATATCTCAGAAATCGCCGGGAAACTTCGTCCATAAAGCTGTCGAGAACATCCGAGCAATGAGGAAAATAGCGGCCACCATTAAAACCAATGCTCAAAAGGATCAAAGTCATTCATGTACAGTCAGGAATATCCGATATGCAAGCTTTTAACGAGTATGAATCCCAGAACAAGTAATAAGCTCTCGAGGGCAAAAAAAGGCAATTGACGAAATTTCATTATACGAAGAAAGTTGTCTTTCCGGAAATGCTGAAAGGCCATGGCAGGTGAGCTTGTCTTGGGCTTTCAGCCTTGTCAAGAGCAGGCCGAAGGAGTTCCAAGAAAACCCGTCATCCATCCCAAATCTGCCCTAAGGGCCGTTGCAGGCCCAAAGCCCGTTTGGGAGTCTGAACCGTAGTATATATAGATCAGGGTTTCGTTAGGGTTTCGAGTTCAGAACAGACCACCAACAGGGGCAATCAGAGGGCACGCAAAAATGGCGTCCGGGAAGTGGCCCCGCTTCAGCCGCCTCTCCGAATCGTCTCCCCACGGCCACGGCGGTGGCGGAGATGAATTCCTGGGCTACTGCCAAGAGAGCCTCTGCAGGGATGCAACAAACGTAGGGACTGTCTCGGCAGGAGCCCAGGGATTCTTCTCCAAGTACTCGTAGGCGTTTTCTGTTTCAGATCAGACTTAAAAGAGTAAACTTTAGGAACCTTTCTTCTCGCTTATGAAGACAACATCCTACGTTTGTTGCACCCCTGCAGAGGCTGACCCCGAAGGCCACTAAAGTCCTTCACACACCTCGCAGCATCGTTTCCCCTGGTGCTTTTCCCTTCTTCATTTTTGTTCGGTTGCCTTGGTTAGTGATTATCGAAAACAATCAATTCGCCTTGTTATTGCACCATAATTTCTATACATGTGAGGTTTTAGGGCCTCGCGAATAATTCTTATGTACTGTCTACTCTCCATAGACCATTTGTGTTCTTCCTTTTTACCTAATGAGGTCATCTTTTGTCTCCGAATTATGCTACTAGCTGCATGTCAAGATGTTTTTGCCATATTTCAATGTCGTCTGAGATTTGCATTATTCTCGTGTGGTTTTGAATAGATTTTTAATCTGAAGCGTTAAATAAGCTATGCCGTCCGTCACGGCTTTGAATTTGCCTGCAAGAACTTTGGTCTTGATGAAAACATTCCGGTGTGAGTTGGTTTTGAAAAGTGAGGGTTTTGGATTTTTTTATGCTTAAATCATGGTCTGCCTGATGGAAGTAGTGGTTTTAATAGAGTTATATAATCCTCCAGAAATTTCTGGCTTGTTTTTCCATGTCTTTCTCTAGCAGATCGTAGCAAAGGAGAACAGCACGAACTGCTATATGGCAGTCCATTGTCATATCATTGGGGCCGCAAATCTGGCGGCGGGAGGGAGCCTGCTGGTAGGTTTCCATATGCTTCTTCGAGTAGTTATGCTGGGCCGTCGATCCCGGTCCCTGCGGTTTCCTCCGTCGGATGAGCCCACGACGCGCATCGGCCGTCCAATGATTGCGAAATTGAGAGTTCAAAACCTCGGGAGAGAGAGGGAGGGGAAGGAGAAACGAAGAAGAAGAACACCAAGGTATTTATGAGTACAGAGCATCAGACAAATTCTTCTTACAGGACATTGCATCATTTTCTGATGTAATTCGGTTCATACGAGGACAATGGCTAGAATCGCTATTTCTCTTCTGTAGTCATTGATATTTCCTACATAATTTACACGGGAAGCACTCTATTGCGAGGTATGTTCGGAGTTGTCGCGTTACCACAAGGGCACGACTTTTCGCTCTTCCAAAAGAATGCTCTCTCCCCACTCAGATTCTTGCATATTCTTAAGATGTACCAACGAGAGAGGTTCACTTTTTATCGATCCTTTGTCTCGGAGAACACGAGGATGACGAAGCGGAGAACCGGCGTGATCTCTTGTTCTCGGCCAGGTCCTTGCAAGCGGACTTCTGGACTTCTTCCTTCAGTTCCATGAAACGCATCTTTTTACTTATCTTGTCTTCAGCTATGCCCTCTTCAAGGAAGAAATCGACGGGGAACGTCGTCCATAAAGCTGTCGAGAACATCCGAGCAATGAGGAAAATAGCGGCGACCATTGAAACCAATGCTCAAAAGGATCAAAGTCATTCATGCACAGTCAGGAATATCCGATATACAAGCTTTTAACGAGTACGAATCCCAGAACAAGTAATAAGCTCTCGAGGGCAAAAAAAGGCAATTGACGAAATTTCATTATACGAAGAAAGTTGTCTTTCCGGAAATGCTGAAAGGCCATGGCAGGTGAGCTTGTCTTGGGCTTTCAGCCTTGTCAAGAGCAGGCCGAAGGAGTTCCAAGAAAACCCGTCATCCATCCCAAATCTGCCCTAAGGGCCGTTGCAGGCCCAAAGCCCGTTTGGGAGTCTGAACCGTAGTATATATAGATCAGGTTTCGTTAGGGTTTCGATTTCAGAGCAGACCACCAACAGGGGCAATCAGAGGGCAAGGTCCGCGGCGATCGTCTCAATCTGTCAATGGCGTCCGGCAAGCGGCCCCGCCTCAGCAGCCTCTCCGAATCGCCTCCCCACAGCCACGGCGGTGGCGGAGATGGCATCACCGGTGGTCGAGCTGCTGGGAGCGGCTCCGGTCGTCTCAATCGCTCAGACCAAATCGCTCGTCGCTGTACTTTTACGATTGGTTCAATTTTTTTCCTACCTTAGTTTCTGTAAATGTGAAATTGAATTGGTACCGTTCGGTCCAGATGCTTACCCTCTCAATCATGATGGATGTGTTGCTAAAGAAGTGCATGAACGCCTTTTGTAAGTTGCGATGCAATCTTCAGATTAGCTTTAAGTCTGATCTGAAACAGGAAAGGCGTACGAGAACTCGCAGATGAATTCTTGGGCTCCTGCCGAGACAGCTACTGCACCACCCCTAAGACCACTAAAGTCCTTCACACACCTCGCAGCATCGTTTCCCCTGTGCTTTTCCCTTCTTCCTAAAACAATCAATTTGCCTTGTTATTGCACCATAATTTCTGTAGATGTGAAATCGAGTAGATGCTGTTTCAGGTTTTAGGGCCTCGCGAATAATTCTTATGTAAAGTGTTGATGCGAGCAACATCTGTCTACTCTTCTTCCTTTTTACCTAATGAGGTCATCTTTTGCGAATTATGCTGCTAGCTGCATGCCCATGATGGTTTTGCCATATTTCAATGTCGTCCGAGATTTGCATTATTCTCGTGTGGTTTTGAATAGATTTTTAATCTGAAGCGCTAAATAAGCTATGCCGTCCGTCACAGCTTTGAATTTGCCTGCAAGAACTTTGGTCTTGATGAAAACATTCCCGTGTGAGTTGGTTTTGCCTCTTGCACCCATCGCCAATTTGCTGCGAGTCATGACCGATGGGCACGCAACATTAGGGAGAGGAGCCGTTCGCCTATTATTGGGGGTGCCCTCCCACCAAAAGATTATCGTCGGGATAATCTACATGGAGAGGGGACGAGATGACCGCCATGGCCTGGGTAGAAGAAGAGAGAGGATTGGCGATCCTTTACTAGCCGAGACACGATTTGCTGCTATGAGTCCGATTTTTGCAGGCTTGGAGGTAATTGTGTAGAGGATGTTGAAGGCTGTAGGGATGGTGGAGCTAGAGTTGTACTGTTTGCGATGGAGCATTTATTATGGTTTCATAGTGCCTGCGTGTATGAGTTTAGGTCAAAAACTTAATACAATCGTTTGTGTGGTCTGCTCTGCTGTGACTGGTTTATTCAAATGGAACTTGCGGAGACTTTTCTCTCCAGCGGCAGGTTACTTGGAGATGCTTCGTGGCTTTTTTATATCGGGCGAATGCTCCTATCCGTGAAGGTCCGAGTCCCGTCTTCACAATGCCTCTCGACCGTTTGAAATGACGGCGGAAAATTCGAGCAATCAAGTTAAAGCAGCTTTGCGTCGGAGAGTTAACTCAAACATTTTGAATTGCCGCCGGTTATCTCTCGGTGATTGGATACGATTTATCCCGGAACGGAATTGCGATTCCATTTCCCCTTCCCACCTCTGTCGTTTGTTTGCTCGTCCTTCCTTTTCATAGAAGGAATGAGCATTTTGGGCACGCGGGGTTGGAAAATTGGTCATCCCTTTGCAACAGAGGTATCGAGTTAGAATTCGAGCGGTATCGCCTAAAAACATGAGATTGCCCGAATGTAATTTGATAAACGAGCTTTGACACGAGCAGAACAAATGGCAACCTATTACCTCACGCGTCTATGCTCGAGCCATTAATATGCTTACAGCTTGAGAAATACCATTGGGACGGAATATCTATGGCGTAAATGATTCACGAAATCTCACGAAATCACCAAGCATTTCATTCACTCGATTGGGTGAAGCCGAGCTATGTCCTTCGCAAATGCATCCCTCATGTGCGGAGCACATGTTTCGATGGAAAATCGGATTCTAGCATACGGCGGGACATAGCTCGAGGTAAATCGAAACCTATTTAAGAGTAGTGGCTCTCTCAGATATCGCGTCCGCGTGAGGGGAGGGGTGATGCGAGACGAAATCCGCTTTCCTGGGATCATTTTGCGATTTTTGCTATCTTAGGGGGCCACTTTTCGGATTAACTCTTTTATCGGATGCTGGCCCGTACCGAAGTTTTCAACCGCCCCGTCAACAATTTCTGAGGCACTTCCCCCCATTTACCGCCAATTTATTTTCCTTATTTATTTATTTATTTATTTTATTACTCTTTTTAACTGCGCCGGAGAGACACTAACGTGCGCAAGAACCGAAAGGCTCCGCCAATGCGGCCCCGCCACGTGGCGGAGATCCGAGCTCCAGCCAACAGATCTCGAGGGTTTTCGATCATCGCCCACATTAAGTGCCCCCGGGCGGGCGGGTGGGCGATCGCACGACCCGCGATCGAAGCCCGTTTGGGAGTCTTGAACCGTAGTATATATATGAGGGTTTCGTTAGGGTTTCGATTTCAGAACAGACCACCTACAGGGGCAATCAGAGGGCACGAAAAAATGTCGTCCGGGAAGCAGCACCGCTTAAGCCGCCTCTCGGAATCGCCTCCCGACAGCCACGGCGGTGGCGGAGGTGGCATCACCGGTGGCCGAGCTGCTGGGAGCGGCTCGGGTCTCGATCTCTCAAAGGCGTCCGGCAAGTATTTCCGCGTCAGCCGCCTCTCCGAATCGCCTCCCCACAGCCACGGCGGTGGCGGAGATGGCATCACCGGTGGCCGAGCTGCTGGGAGCAGCTCCGGTCGTCTCAATCGCTCAGACCAAATCGCTCGTCGCGGTACTTTTACGATTGGTTCGATTTTTTTCCTACCTTAGTTTCTGTAAATGTGAAATTGAATCGGTACCGTTGGGTCCAGATCCTTACACTCTGCTGCCTGGCCATGGATTTGGCTTCAAGAAGGAGAAATCTACCGATTGTCATGATGGATGTGTTCCTAAAGAAGTGCATGAACGCCTTTTGTAAGTCGCGATGCAATCTTCAGATTAGAGATTAGCTTGACGTGCTCTTCATAAGCGAGAGCACCTTTACTCTTTTAAGTCTGATCTGAAACAGAAAACGCCTACGAGAACTTGGAGATGAATTATTGGCCTACTGCCGACGCAGCCCCTACGATTGTTGCACCCCTGCAGAGGCTGCAATGTCCCGGAAGCTTTACACACCTCGCAGCATCGTTTCCCCTGGTGCTTTTCCCTTCTTCATGCTTTTGTTCGGTTGCCTTCTTCATGCTTTTGTTCGGTTGCCTTGTTATTGCACCATAATTTCTGTACATGTGAAATCGAATGCTAGATGCTGTTTCAGGTTCTAGGGGCTCACGAATAATTCTTATGTAAAGTGTTGATGCTAGCAACATCTGTCTACTCTCCATAGACCATTTGTGTTCTTCCTTTTTACCTAATGAGGTCATCTTTTGTCTCCGAATTATGCTGCTAGCTGCATGCCCATGATGGTTTTGCTATATTTCAATGTCGTCCGAGATTTGCATTATTCTCGTGTGGTTTTGAATAGATTTTTAATCTGAAGCGCTAAATAAGCTATGCCGTCCGTCACAGCTTTGAATTTGCCTGCAAGAACTTTGGTCTTGATGAAAACATTCCGGTGTGAGTTTTGGTTTTGAAAAGTCAGGGTTTTGGATTTTTTACGCTTAATCATGTCTTTGGGTGACAAAAGCTTGAAATGGTCTGCCTGATTGGAAAGTAGTGGTTTTAATAGAGTTATAATCCTCCAGAAATTTCTGGCTTGTTTTTCCAGTTCTAGCAGATCGTAGCAAAGCAGAACAGCACGAACTGCTATATGGCCGCGGCGGGAGGGAGCCTGCTGATAACTTTTATTCCAGAAAGGGCGGTGGTGGGCCCTATGGCGATGGTTACGATGATCTTGGATCGAGTTCACAGCCATTCAGAGGTGAAGCAGTGGCTAGGAACAGTCCTAAGTTGCGACAAAGAGAAGGGGATTGGCGCTGTTCGTAAGTCCTGATGCTAAATCTTTGGAATAGCCATATGTTGTTGTCCTTAAGGTTACTTATTTGTTTAAAAAGGATTGTGAGGCAATATTGACGTTGTGTCTTAACATCTGATCATCTTTTATTCTCTTAGATGTGGCTTCAGTAACTTTGCGTGGCGACTTCACTGTCGCGACTGCCAGGGACCTCTCCCTGAGCACATACCACCAGTTCCACTTAGCCATGCTCCGAGGGCACGGGACATCAGGAAGAGGAGCCGCTCGCCTACTAGGGTGCCCTTCTCTAGGGGACGAGATGATCGACATGGCCCTGTGTAGAGAGGGAACGATAATAAGAAGCTCAGATTGTACCATTTATTGTTTGTGTGATCTGCTTGTCTCAGAGGTTATAGACGTCTAACTAGATTAGACGTGTACTCTCGCTTCGCTCGAATGAAGCATTTGCTTTTGAACCGCGATTGTCCATCTTGTGGCATTATACGAATTTTCTCGTCATTTTCACTACCTCACTAATTTAGTTTTTTGAGCTCTCACCAATTTAGTTAATCAAGGTAGAAAGTGAGCAAAATTTGGATGGCTTGCCTAAACATGAGATTGTTCAATTCGGGTCAGTTTCTTCATCATAATGCAGTAATATTGATATGAAGTCTGTAAATATCCAATTTGGAATGAGGCAGTTCATTTGTTGATAATTGCGGGGCCACAATGCAATTTTCCCTTTTCGTAGCGTATGCTTCCAAGCCCTATAGCGTGAATTGGGAATAGGGAAAAGAGAAAAAACTGGTACGGACGTTGTTGATTCAGCATCAAAGAAAGGGAGAAAGAATTTAAATTGGACGCGCGGTCTTCCTTCGCTAATTTGGTAATAAATGCATCCGAAAATGAATGCAAAATCCGAAAAGCCTTTGAAGTGAACGATGTTTTGAGATATTCCCGAAGTGGAAGCAAAATTCTCATAACCTAAGTTTCTATTATGAAAGTTTGGCAAGGAATAGATAACCATCTGAATATAATGAAAAACGGGGCTATTTTCATAAATGAGTTTTGACACGAACAGAACAAAGGATGACCTCTTACCTCATGCGTCTACATTTTCGGCCATTGATCAAAAGCGTACTCTTCACCGCTCGAGAAACACCGCTTGGACGGCACATTAGGAGCGTAAATGTTCATGAAATCACCGAGCATTTCATTCACTCGATTGGGTGAAGATGTACCAACGAGAGAAGTTCGCTTTTTGTCAATCCTTTGTCTCGGAGAACACGAGGATGACGAACGGCCCGATTTCTTGTTCTCGGCCATGTGCTTGCAAACGGACTTCTGGACCTCTTCCTTCAGTTCCATGAAACGCATCTTTTTACTTGTCTTCTCTTCAGCTATGCCCTCTTCAAGGAAGAAATCGCCGGGGAACGTCGACCAGAAAGTTGTCGAGAACATCCATCTGAGCAACGAGGAAAATAGCAGCGACCATTGAAACCAATGCTCAAAAGGATCAAAGTCATTCGTGTACAGTCAGGAATATCCGATATACATGCTTTTAACGAGTATGAATCCCAGAACAAGTAATAAGCTCTCGAGGGCAAAAAAAAGGCAATTGACGAAATTTCATTATACGAAGAAAGTTGTCTTTCCGGAAATGCTGAAAGGCCATGGCAGGTGGGCTTGTCTTGGCCTTTCAGCCTTGTCAAGAGCAGGCCGAAGGAGTTCCAAGAAAACCCGTCATCGATCCCAAATTTGCCCTAAGGGCCGTTGCAGGCCCAAAGCCCGTTTGGGAGTCTTGAACCGTAGTATATATATGAGGGTTTCGTTAGGGTTTCGATTTCAGAACAGACCACCTACAGGGGCAATCAGAGATTCAGAGGGCACGAAAAAATGGCGTCCGGAAAGCGGCCCCGCTTAAGCCGCCTCTCGGAATCGCCTCCCGACAGCCATGGCGGTGGCGGAGGTGGCATCACCGGTGGCCGAGCTGCTGGGAGCGGCTCCGGTCGTCTCAATGGCTCAGACCAAATCGCTCGTCGCGGTACTTTTACGATTGGTTCGATTTTTTTCCTACCTTAGTTTCTGTAAATGTGAAATTGAATCGGTACCGTTGGGTCCAGATCCTTACACTCTGCTGCCTGGCCATGGATTTGGCTTCAAGAAGGAGAAATCTACCGATTGTCATGATGGATGTGTTCCTAAAGAAGTGCATGAACGCCTTTTGTAAGTCGCGATGCAATCTTCAGATTAGCTTGACGTTATCGTCATAAACGAGAACACCTTTTAATAAGGTTCTAAGTTTACCCTTTTAAGTCTCTGATCTGAAACAGAGAATGCCTACTGGAAATTGAAGACTTTATGGCCGACCTCCGAGACAGCTGCAACCGCAACGTTTCTTGCACGAGTGGTAGGATCTTTTCCCCTGGTACTTTTTCCTTCTCAGGCTTGTTTTGTTCGGTTGCCTTAGAATGGTTAGCGATTATCGAAAACGATCAATTCGCCTTTTTATTGCACCTTATGAAATCGAATAGATAGGGCCTCGCGAATAATTCTTATGTAAAGTGTTGATGCGAGCAACATCTGTCTACTCTCCATGGAGACCATTTGTGTTCTTCCTTTTTACCTAATGAGGTCATCTTTTGTCTCCGAATTATGCTACTAGCTGCATGTCAAGATGTTTTTGCCATATTTCAATGTCGTCTGAGATTTGTGTTATTCTTGTGTGGTTTTGAATAGATTTTTAATCTGAAGCGCTAAATAAGCTATGCCGTCCG
Organism: Syzygium malaccense; assembly: GCA_031216405.1. Classification (NCBI taxonomy): domain Eukaryota; kingdom Viridiplantae; phylum Streptophyta; class Magnoliopsida; order Myrtales; family Myrtaceae; genus Syzygium; species Syzygium malaccense. The sequence continues at coordinate 7,649,863 of CM062255.1, forward strand.
TCACAGCTTTGAATTTGCCTGCAAGAACTTTGGTCTTGATGAAAACATTGCGGTGTGAGTTGGTTTGTGTTCTTCCTTTTTACCTAATGAGGTCATCTTGTCTCCGAATTATGCTACTAGCTGCATGTCAAGATGTTTTTGCCATATTTCAATGTCGTCTGAGATTTGCGTTAGTCTCGTGTGGTTTTGAATAGATTTTTAATCTGAAGTGTTAAATAAGCTATGCCGTCCGTCACAGCTTTGAATTTGCCTGCAAGAACTTTGGTCTTGATGAAAACATTGCGGTGTGAGTTGGTTTTGAAAAGTCAGGGTTTTAGATTTTTTATGCTTAATCATGTCTTTGGGTGACAAAAGTTTGAAATGGTCTGCCTGATGGAAGTAGGGATTATAATAGTCCAGAAATTTCTAGCTTGTTTTTCCATTTCTCTCTAGCAGATCGTAGCAAAGGAGAACAGCACGAACTGCTATATGGCAGTCCATTTTCGAGTAGTTATGCTGAGCCTTCGGCAGATTTTCTAGCACCACCAGTTCCGCCGAGCCATGCCCCAAGTGACATCAGGAAGAGGAGCCGCTCGCCTACTAGGGGTGCCCGCTCGCCTACTAGGGGTGCCCTTCCGCCAAAAGACACCTGCTCGCCTACTAGGGGTGCCCTTCCACCAAAAGACTATGGTGAGGATCTCGAAATGAGGAGGGGACGAGATGATCGACATGACCCAGTGTAGAGAGGGAAGGATGTCGAAGCTTGCAATAAGGGTGGAGCTCAACCTATGTTGGATTATTTGTGCGGTGTGCTTGTTGCGTTTACTTTCGCTTGAAGGAAGCATTTACTTTTGAATCACAGACTTCTGTGATTGCAAAAGTGCTCCATGGCATTATACGAATTTTCCCGTCATTTTCAGTACCTCACTAATTGAGTTAAAGTGAGCAAAAATTTGGATGGCTTGCCTAAACATGAGATTGTTCAATTCGAGCCAGTTTCTTTATCATCATGCAGTATTTGATGGTAATGGTAATTGCGGGTAGTCATGGCCACGGTTCGGAGCTGGCCGGTTTTGGTTCGTGGCCATGTGTGAACCGGAACTGGAACTGCCCCTAGCGGTTCTGGTTCCGGTTCAGAACCGATCGGTTCCCGTTCGTAATTTAAAAATTAAAAAAATAAATTATGAAATAAAAAAATGATGAATTATAAAAATATGAAATAATGAATTATTCAATATAAATTATAATTAAAATGAAAATTGTAGGGGTGATCGGTTCACGATTCCGATCGGGAATCGAACCGGTAAGACTGGTCCTTTAATTTTAGAACTAGGAATCGGACCGGCAAATCATAGAATCGGGAACCAGACTATTGGTCCGGTCTGGTTCTAGGCGGTTCAATGGAACCCTTTACTCTTAACTAGCAAATGATCATAACCACAAAACATACAATTTCACATGTTCATGGCTTGGTTTGAGTTTTATAAACAATCCCTTTCGATGTGGGACTCTTGGCATTTGCATGAAGATAAGAGTCTCACATTGAAGGTGTTCAAGGCAAGCCGAGAGTCTCACATCGAATAGGAATGAAGAGATCATCAAAGGGATTGTTTATAAAGCTCAAGTCAAGCCTTGTAATTAGAGTTCAATACACCCAAGCTAAGCATTGTAATTGGAGATTAATGCACTTACAATGCATGGCAATTAGAGTTCAATTTGTTTTATAAAAAAAATTAAATAATGAATTTTTTTTAAAAAAATCATTATTATTTTTAAAAAATAATAATAATTTGGAACCGGAACGGGGCCCGTAGGCCATGGGCTGGTTCCGGTTCTGAACCGCGGGCCCGGGTTTGACTGGGCCGGTTCCGGGCCGAAACCGGCTATTGTGAAAGTTTGGCAACGAATAGATAATCATCTGAATATAATGAGAAACGGGGCTAATTTCGTAAACGAGCTTTGACACGAACAGAACAAAGGATGGCCTATTACCTCATGCGTCTACATTTTCAGCCAACGATCGAAAGCGTACTCTTCACCGCTCGAGAAACACCGCTTGGGACGGCACATTAGGCGCGTAAATGTTCACGGAATCACCGAACATTCCATTCACTCGATCGGGTGAAGCCGAGCAATGCCCTTCGCAGATGTGTCCCTCACAAGCAAATCGACACGCATTTAACATTAGGGGCAATATGAGATTTTCGAGTCTACGTGAAGTGGGGGTGAAACGAGACGAAATCCGCTTTCCTTGGGTCATTTTGCGATTCTTGCTATCTCGAGAGGCCATTTTCCGACTGATTGGGTCCCCAGAGACCGTGGAAGGGATAGCTTTGTAAGTGAAGGAAAAAGCTTTGACAGGCGACCACTGTCACCACCTCTGCACCTGCCGCCAATTTGCTGCGAGTCATGACCGATGGGCACGCGACATCAGGGAGAGGAGCCGTTCGCCTATTATTAGGGGTGCCCTCCCACCAAAAGATTATCGTCGGGATCTCTACACGGAGAGGGGACGAGATGACCGCCATGGCCTGGGTAGAAGAAGAGAGAGGATTGGCGATCCTTTACTAGCCGAGACACGATTTGCTGCTATGAGTCCGATCTTTGCAGGCTTGGAGGTAATTGTGTAGAGGATGTTGAAGGCTGTAGGGATGGTGGAGCTAGAGTTGTACTGTTTGCGATGGAGCATTTATTATTGTTTCATAGTGCCTGCGTGTATGAGTTTAGGTCAAAACTTAATACAATCGTTTGTGTTGTCTGCTCTGCTGTGACTGGTTTATTCAAATGGAACTTGCGGAGACTTTTCTCTCCAGCGGCAGGTTACTTGGAGATGCTTCGTGGCTTTTTTATTGGGCGAATGCTCCTATCCGTGAAGGTCCGAGTCCCGTCTTCACAATGCCTCTCGACCGTTTGAAATGACGGCGGAAAATTCGAGCAATCAAGTTAAAGCAGCTTCTGCGTCGGAGAGTTAACTCGAACATTTTGAATTGCCGCCGGTTATCTCTCGGTGATTGGATACGATTTATCCCGGAACGGAATTGCGATTCCATTTCCCTTCCCACCTCTGTCGTTTGTTTGCTCGTCCTTCCTTTTCGTAGAAGGAATGAGCATTTTGGGCACGCGGGGTTGGAAAATTGGTCATCCCTTTGCAACAGAGGTATCGAGTTAGAATTCGAGTGGTATTGCCTAAAAACATGAGATTTGTCTTCCTCCTTCGATGACTGGACGGATAGAGTTGGAGTCTTCGCACTACTTTCTCGATTGTAATTTGGTTGATCAAATTGAATCCGAAAAGGTCTTTTTGAGGCGAACTACTTTTTTCTTCGCCCAATATTCCTAATGTCGAAGCAAAATCTCATAGCCTAAGCTTCTATTACGAAAGTTTGGCGATGAATGGATAATCGTCTGAATATAATTTCATAAGCGAGCTTCGGCACGAGCAGAACAAATGACGACCCATTACCTCACGCGTCTATGTTTGAGCCATTGATACACTTACCGCTCGAGAAACACCACTGGGACAGCACATCTGCAACGTAAATGTTCACAAAATCTCATGAAATCACTGAGCTATGATCTTCACAAATGTATCCCTTGCGTGCGGAGAACATGTTTCGACGAGAAATCTGATTCTAGTATATAGCAGGACATAGCTCAGGGTAAATTGACACCTATTTAACATTAGTGGCTATCTCAGATATCGCGTTTGCATGATGGGAATCATATCAGATATCTCAGAAATCGCCGGGAAACTTCGTCCATAAAGCTGTCGAGAACATCCGAGCAATGAGGAAAATAGCGGCCACCATTAAAACCAATGCTCAAAAGGATCAAAGTCATTCATGTACAGTCAGGAATATCCGATATGCAAGCTTTTAACGAGTATGAATCCCAGAACAAGTAATAAGCTCTCGAGGGCAAAAAAAGGCAATTGACGAAATTTCATTATACGAAGAAAGTTGTCTTTCCGGAAATGCTGAAAGGCCATGGCAGGTGAGCTTGTCTTGGGCTTTCAGCCTTGTCAAGAGCAGGCCGAAGGAGTTCCAAGAAAACCCGTCATCCATCCCAAATCTGCCCTAAGGGCCGTTGCAGGCCCAAAGCCCGTTTGGGAGTCTGAACCGTAGTATATATAGATCAGGGTTTCGTTAGGGTTTCGAGTTCAGAACAGACCACCAACAGGGGCAATCAGAGGGCACGCAAAAATGGCGTCCGGGAAGTGGCCCCGCTTCAGCCGCCTCTCCGAATCGTCTCCCCACGGCCACGGCGGTGGCGGAGATGAATTCCTGGGCTACTGCCAAGAGAGCCTCTGCAGGGATGCAACAAACGTAGGGACTGTCTCGGCAGGAGCCCAGGGATTCTTCTCCAAGTACTCGTAGGCGTTTTCTGTTTCAGATCAGACTTAAAAGAGTAAACTTTAGGAACCTTTCTTCTCGCTTATGAAGACAACATCCTACGTTTGTTGCACCCCTGCAGAGGCTGACCCCGAAGGCCACTAAAGTCCTTCACACACCTCGCAGCATCGTTTCCCCTGGTGCTTTTCCCTTCTTCATTTTTGTTCGGTTGCCTTGGTTAGTGATTATCGAAAACAATCAATTCGCCTTGTTATTGCACCATAATTTCTATACATGTGAGGTTTTAGGGCCTCGCGAATAATTCTTATGTACTGTCTACTCTCCATAGACCATTTGTGTTCTTCCTTTTTACCTAATGAGGTCATCTTTTGTCTCCGAATTATGCTACTAGCTGCATGTCAAGATGTTTTTGCCATATTTCAATGTCGTCTGAGATTTGCATTATTCTCGTGTGGTTTTGAATAGATTTTTAATCTGAAGCGTTAAATAAGCTATGCCGTCCGTCACGGCTTTGAATTTGCCTGCAAGAACTTTGGTCTTGATGAAAACATTCCGGTGTGAGTTGGTTTTGAAAAGTGAGGGTTTTGGATTTTTTTATGCTTAAATCATGGTCTGCCTGATGGAAGTAGTGGTTTTAATAGAGTTATATAATCCTCCAGAAATTTCTGGCTTGTTTTTCCATGTCTTTCTCTAGCAGATCGTAGCAAAGGAGAACAGCACGAACTGCTATATGGCAGTCCATTGTCATATCATTGGGGCCGCAAATCTGGCGGCGGGAGGGAGCCTGCTGGTAGGTTTCCATATGCTTCTTCGAGTAGTTATGCTGGGCCGTCGATCCCGGTCCCTGCGGTTTCCTCCGTCGGATGAGCCCACGACGCGCATCGGCCGTCCAATGATTGCGAAATTGAGAGTTCAAAACCTCGGGAGAGAGAGGGAGGGGAAGGAGAAACGAAGAAGAAGAACACCAAGGTATTTATGAGTACAGAGCATCAGACAAATTCTTCTTACAGGACATTGCATCATTTTCTGATGTAATTCGGTTCATACGAGGACAATGGCTAGAATCGCTATTTCTCTTCTGTAGTCATTGATATTTCCTACATAATTTACACGGGAAGCACTCTATTGCGAGGTATGTTCGGAGTTGTCGCGTTACCACAAGGGCACGACTTTTCGCTCTTCCAAAAGAATGCTCTCTCCCCACTCAGATTCTTGCATATTCTTAAGATGTACCAACGAGAGAGGTTCACTTTTTATCGATCCTTTGTCTCGGAGAACACGAGGATGACGAAGCGGAGAACCGGCGTGATCTCTTGTTCTCGGCCAGGTCCTTGCAAGCGGACTTCTGGACTTCTTCCTTCAGTTCCATGAAACGCATCTTTTTACTTATCTTGTCTTCAGCTATGCCCTCTTCAAGGAAGAAATCGACGGGGAACGTCGTCCATAAAGCTGTCGAGAACATCCGAGCAATGAGGAAAATAGCGGCGACCATTGAAACCAATGCTCAAAAGGATCAAAGTCATTCATGCACAGTCAGGAATATCCGATATACAAGCTTTTAACGAGTACGAATCCCAGAACAAGTAATAAGCTCTCGAGGGCAAAAAAAGGCAATTGACGAAATTTCATTATACGAAGAAAGTTGTCTTTCCGGAAATGCTGAAAGGCCATGGCAGGTGAGCTTGTCTTGGGCTTTCAGCCTTGTCAAGAGCAGGCCGAAGGAGTTCCAAGAAAACCCGTCATCCATCCCAAATCTGCCCTAAGGGCCGTTGCAGGCCCAAAGCCCGTTTGGGAGTCTGAACCGTAGTATATATAGATCAGGTTTCGTTAGGGTTTCGATTTCAGAGCAGACCACCAACAGGGGCAATCAGAGGGCAAGGTCCGCGGCGATCGTCTCAATCTGTCAATGGCGTCCGGCAAGCGGCCCCGCCTCAGCAGCCTCTCCGAATCGCCTCCCCACAGCCACGGCGGTGGCGGAGATGGCATCACCGGTGGTCGAGCTGCTGGGAGCGGCTCCGGTCGTCTCAATCGCTCAGACCAAATCGCTCGTCGCTGTACTTTTACGATTGGTTCAATTTTTTTCCTACCTTAGTTTCTGTAAATGTGAAATTGAATTGGTACCGTTCGGTCCAGATGCTTACCCTCTCAATCATGATGGATGTGTTGCTAAAGAAGTGCATGAACGCCTTTTGTAAGTTGCGATGCAATCTTCAGATTAGCTTTAAGTCTGATCTGAAACAGGAAAGGCGTACGAGAACTCGCAGATGAATTCTTGGGCTCCTGCCGAGACAGCTACTGCACCACCCCTAAGACCACTAAAGTCCTTCACACACCTCGCAGCATCGTTTCCCCTGTGCTTTTCCCTTCTTCCTAAAACAATCAATTTGCCTTGTTATTGCACCATAATTTCTGTAGATGTGAAATCGAGTAGATGCTGTTTCAGGTTTTAGGGCCTCGCGAATAATTCTTATGTAAAGTGTTGATGCGAGCAACATCTGTCTACTCTTCTTCCTTTTTACCTAATGAGGTCATCTTTTGCGAATTATGCTGCTAGCTGCATGCCCATGATGGTTTTGCCATATTTCAATGTCGTCCGAGATTTGCATTATTCTCGTGTGGTTTTGAATAGATTTTTAATCTGAAGCGCTAAATAAGCTATGCCGTCCGTCACAGCTTTGAATTTGCCTGCAAGAACTTTGGTCTTGATGAAAACATTCCGGTGTGAGTTTTGGTTTTGAAAAGTCAGGGTTTTGGATTTTTTACGCTTAATCATGTCTTTGGGTGACAAAAGCTTGAAATGGTCTGTAGTGGTTTTAATAGAGTTATAATCCTCCAGAAATTTCTGGCTTGTTTTTCCAGTTCTAGCAGATCGTAGCAAAGCAGAACAGCACGAACTGCTACATGGCAGTCCATTGTCAAGTGACTGGGGCCGCAAATCTGGCAGCGGGAGGGAGGTTCCGAGAAAACTTTTATTCCCATTCTGGTATGGGAAAGGGCGGTGGTAGGCCCTATGGCGATGGTTACGATGATCTTGGATCGAGTTCACAGCCATTCGGAGGTGAAGCGGTGGCTAGGAAGGATTGGCTCTGTTCGTAAGTCCTGATACTAAATCTTTGGAATAGCCATATGTTGCTGTCCTTAAGGTTACTTATTTGTTTAAAAAGGATTGTGCGGCAATATTGACGTTGTGTCTTAACATCCGATCGTCTTTTATTCTCTTAGATGTGGCATCAGCAACTTTGCGTGGCGACTTCAGTGTCGCTACTGCCAGTCATTTCCATATGCTTCTGCGAGTAGTTATGCTGGACCTTCGGCAGATTGTCGAGCGCCACCAGTTCCACCGAGTGACCGAGCCATGCCCCGAGGGCACGTGACATCAGGAAGCCGCTCGCCTATTAGGGGTGCCCTTCCACCAAAAGGCTATGGTGGGGATCTCAAAATGAAGAGGGGACGAGATGATCGACATGGCCCTGTGTAGAGAGGGAAGGATGTCGAAGGTTGCAATAAGGGCGGAACTCGGATTGTACCATTTACCCTGGAGTGTCTGTATGCATGAGCTATGGTTGAAATTTGTAGGATTGTTTGTGTGATCTGGAGTGTCTGTATGCATGAGCTGTGGTTGAAATTTGTAGGATTGTTTGTGTGATCTGCTTGTATGACAGGTTATAGACGTTTACTTTCGCTTGAATGAAGCATTTACATTTGAACCGCGATTGTCCATCTTGTCACGGAGTTGAAAAAGTGCTGGATGGCATTATACGAATTTTCTCGTCATTTTCACTGTCTCACTAATTTTTTTTTTTTTTTTTTTTGGTAAGGCTGTCTCACTAATTTAGTTTTTTTAACTCATGGAGTGTGTAAATATCCATCTTGTCACTAATTGGTGATTCACTCGATCGGGTGAAGCCGAGCAATGCCCTTCGCAGATGTGTCCCTCACAAGCAAATCGACAGATGTGTCCCTCACAAGCAAATCGACACGCATTTAACATTAGGGGCAATATGAGATTTTCGCGTCTACGTGAAGTGGGGGTGAAACGAGACGAAATCCGCTTTGCTTGGGTCATTTTGCGATTCTTGCTATCTCGAGAGGCCATTTTCCGACTGATTGGGTCCCCAGAGACCGTGGAAGGGATAGCTTTGTAAGTGAAGGAAAAAGCTTTGACAGGCGACCACTATCACCACCTCTGCACCCGCCGCCAATTTGCTGTGAGTCATGACCGATGGGCACGCGACATCAGGGAGAGGAGCCGTTCGCCTATTATTAGGGGTGCCCTCCCACCAAAAGATTATCGTCGGGATCTCTACATGGAGAGGGGACGAGATGACCGCCATGGCCTGGGTAGAAGAAGAGAGAGGATTGGCGATCCTTTACTAGCCGAGACACGATTTGCTGCTATGAGTCCGATCTTTGCAGGCTTGGAGGTAATTGTGTAGAGGATGTTGAAGGCTGTAGGGATGGTGGAGCTAGAGTTGTACCGTTTGCGATGGAGCATTTATTATTGTTTCATAGTGCCTGCGTGTATGAGTTTAGGTGAAAACTTACACAATCGTTTGTGTGGTCTGCTCTGCTGTGACTGGTTTATTCAAATGGAACTTGCGGGGACTTTTCTCTCCAGCGGCAGGTTACTTGGAGATGCTTCATGGCTTTTTTATCAGGCGAATGCTCCTTTCCACGAAGGTCTGAGTCCCGTCTTTACAATGCGTCTCGACCGTTTGAAATGACGGCGGAAAATTCGAGCAATCAAGTTAAAGCAGCTTCTGTGTCGGAGAGTTAACTCGAACATTTTGAATTGCCGCCGGTTATCTCTCGGTGATTGGATACGATTTATCCCGGAACGGAATTGCGATTCCATCTCCCATTCCCACCTCTATCGTTTGTTTGTTCGTCCTTCCTTTTCGTAGAAGGAATGAGCATTTTGGGCACACGGAGTTGGAAAATTGCTCATCCCTTTGCAGCAGAGGCATCGAGTTAGAATTCGAGCGGTATCGCCAAAAACATGAGATTGCCCGAATGTAATTTGATAAACGAGCTTTGACACGAGCAAAACAAATGGCAACCTATTACCTCACGCGTCTATGCTCGAGCCATTAATATGCTTACAGCTTGAGAAATACCATCGGGACGGAATATCTATGGCGTAAATGATTCACGAAATCTCACGAAACCACCAAGCGTTTCATTTACTCGATTGGGTCAAGCCGAGCTATGTCCTTCGCAAATGCGTCCCTCATGTGCGGAGCACATGTTTCGATGGAAAATCGGATTCTAGCATACGGCGGGACATAGCTCGGTGTAAATCGACACCCATTTAAAAGTGTAGTGGCTATCTCAGATATCGCGTCCGCGTGATGGGAGGGGTGATACGAGACGAAATCCGCTTTCCTGGGATCATTTTGTGATTTTTGCTATCTTAGGGGGCCACTTTTCGAATTAACTCTTTTATCGGATGCTGGCCCGTACTGAAGTTTTCACCCCCCCCATTTAGCGCCAATTTATTTTCCTTATTTATTTATTTATTTTATTCCTCCTTTTCACTGCGCCGGAGAGACACTAACGTGCGCACGAACCGAAAGGTTCAGCCAATGACGTCCCGCCACGTGGCGGAGATCCGAGCCCCAGCCAACAGATCTCGAGGGTTTTCGATCATCGCCCTCATTTCAGTGCCCCCGGGGCGGGGGGGTGGGCGATCGCACGGCCCGCGATCGAAGCCTGCGTACCCTTCTATGAATTCCGACCGTCGATCCCGCACCCAAGGGTTCCCACCGTCGGATGATCCCGCGACCGGGCATCGGGCCGTCCAATAATCGCGAAATTGAAATTTCAAAACCTCGGGAGAGAGAGGGAGGGGAAGAGAAGGAACGAAGGAGAAGAAGAAGAACAAGCACAGCCAAAAGCCTCGCCCCCTTTTTTTTTTTTTAAATTTTTTTTTCCTCTTTTTCCTCTTCGCAATTTGAAAAGAGGGAGAAGGAAAAAAGGATAGATTTCGGAGCTGCTTCGTCGTCTTCGCAATTTGATCTCTGCTCCGGCTCGGGAAGCTGCGGTTCGCTCCTCCGCGTTCGATCGCGCTGTGCTCCTCGGCGGCGTCGCCGCGCGCGCCCCCGCTCTCGCGTCGCTGCTCGTGGCGGTGGTGGTGAATCTCGAGCTCCGCGGGTTCGGGGAATTTGAATTGCCGGGGGCGTTTCGGTGAGTTCTTCGGGCTCGGAGCTGGAAGCTTCTGGATTGGGTACCGATTCGAGCGGGTCGTCGAGGCGGATTTGAGTTCCTTCGGGGGGGACGGGGTTCTTCGGTGCTCTGGAATTTTTTTGAGCTGGAGATTTGATGGGAGAAGGCGAGGCGAGGGAGCCGTCTCCGAAGAGGCAGCAATCGGACGCGGGAGGGAGCTCCGTGGGGGCCGCGGTGGCGAGGCAGCTGGATTTCACCGCGGGGGGCGGCGGGGGCGGGGGCGGGGGCGGGGAGAGGGAGAGGGAGAGGGAGAGCGTGGCGTTGCCGGAGCATCCGCAGCCGCAGGCCGTTGCCCAGTCGGCGGCGGCGGCGGCGGCGGCGCAGGTGGTGGCGGTGCCGTCGGCGGCTCCTCTGCAGGCTCCTCATCCGGCAGCGAGGTTGGTGCGCAGTTGGTTTCTTGGTGATTTTCTGCGTGTGCTCGCAAGCGGGCGCGCTCTTCTTCTTTCTTTTTTTTTTTAACTCCCTCTTCTGGAGACTTATCGTTTTTGTTTGAGGAAACTTTTTCTGGTTTCAAGGGTATGTGGAAGAATCAAGAGGGAACAATTGGTGTGTTAGATATCTGGTAGTGAATTCAATTGGTTAGTTGCAGCATTGAGCTAGCGAATTGATGGATGAAGAGTGTTTTGGGTCCTAATTTGAATGAAGGAATTGGAGGAAGGAAGTTTTTGAACGCACACACGCACGCACGCACTCTCTCTCTCTCTCTCTCTCTAGTGATTTTACTCTTCCTGAGTCCATCGTCTGCTTCACCTCCTCAGCTCTTTCCTTATTCCCAGTGTCTGCATTTTTCTACATTGTTATTTTCATGTTCGATAGAGGTGTTTCAGCCTGAGGACGGAGGAAAGGTTTGTTTAGGATGTTGAATTGTTGCTAACCTTCGTTGACTTCTGGTATTTATTTTCGTTTTGGGAACTTGTGGGAAATCCAACATTGTCTGGTTGTCATTGTTGTTGGTAAAAGGTTCTTTCTTTCCCATTAAGGGTTATGAGATTTCGACTCTCATTCACTCCATTTATCTTCATCTTCCCAGAACTGCATCCTTCTATCTTCTCTAGCCCGCTGTGAACAAGTTTTGTTCACTAACGTTTGGTCGCAATTACAAACTTATTGAGTGCAACTGGGGTCTAACTTTCCTTTTGTGCCTGAAGTTTTCATGGTAAAGAGACGTTCAGAGGGCTAAAAGGGTATTAATTATACTTGTCATATCATCACTCCTTTGGCAAATGTCAGAAAATAACACCATGTTAATTAGTGAGCTTGTTGAATTTTTGATGTTGTAGGTGTCTATAATATGTCAACGCAGAAAAATTTTCCTCCCATTTTTTGAATTAAAAGAGTTACCTTATCAGTGTAAAAGTGTACTTATGATGGACTCTAAAAAATTCTAATGTATTCTTTTTCTTCTGTAAGGTGGAATTCCATTTAATATAGATTTTTCATAATGGAACTTCTCTATCTTTTCATGTTGGAAATTCTCCCTTCTTTATCTCCATTGAATCATTGTTTGATATGTTGGTTCTCAATACCTTCACTGGGGTCTTAAAGTCTTAAAGTTCATTACATGCTAATCTCTATAAATTGCTTGATTATAAGCCAGTAGCGTAAAGCTTTGGTCTTTTTCTCTTTTATCAACGATTCAACTACTGCATTTGTACTGTCTTTTACCCGTTATGACCTGTCAAACATTTGCATTTGTACCGATGCCATTCAAAGTTGCAATTCTTTTGTTGCTGCACTGACGACATGGCTTTACTGAGAATATTTATTGAGCTAATGTGATATATATGTTCTTTGCCTTTGCGTTTCCAGGAGAATGGAATCTCCGAAGGCGAGACCAAGACCCAATGTGGAAGTGAAAGAGGGCACTCCAAAGAAGCAAAAGCAGTGCAACTGTAAACACTCACGTTGCTTGAAGCTGTAAGTACATTTCTGCATGAACGGAATGGTTATTTTAGTGATTATGTGCTGATAGAACCTTCTTGACTTTTCACTTTGGCAACTGGAATTCTATCTTTATGTACTAGTGGGACCTTACCTACTTGTTTGGCGCCATCATCCATTATCTTAAAATCATCCATTATTTTTCCCTCTCCTTGAGATAGCACATTTCCTGTAGCTTTTTCTGTATAATTGAGGGTGCGAATCGTAAGTAATTAAATTAGTTGCTGCTTAAATATTGGCTGATGTATTTCGGCTATTGAGTCCACGTAAAAAAGAACATCCTGCAGAATTGGAACTTCTGACATACACCTGTTTAACATTCACAGCGAATCTATTGCATTCATCTCAGAAGTTTCACTTTTTCACAGTTTAAGAGGCACATGAACTTTTTGTAGAAGCTGTTTGCAGGCTTAGTTTAGTGTCAATTAGGTATAGGCTGTGGGCCAAACACAGATATCAGTAGATTATGCTAATGTGGGATGTGTTCTTCGGGATAAACAACAGGATGGAACTTTAAAATACTTTTCTAGTTCATTGCTTTGATAGGAAAGGTATGGAGACATGCTAGTTGATCTTTTTGAGTATCTTTGATGGGAAGCATGTTGATTTAATTCAGCATTTAGAGTCTGTTATTCAACTTAGGCCAAAGGGATAAGGGGAAGACCCCTATTTTGACTACAATTTGTCTCTGTGTTAATTATCTGTTAATTGATGGTGTCATTTGCTTTTACCATGGCATAGTATTTATCATTAGATGCTCACATTAGGCATCGCTCAACGGCCCACCCCTTTCTAAGATTTTGATGATGTAGTTATTAATTCCCAATTTATGTCTTTTCTTTGAAAAATTCCTAGTTCGGTGCAAGTTTAGCGTGCATAGCTCAGTTGTTCAATAAAAATGTGCACATAATCACTCCAGGCCATATTTGGTACATGAATGGAGGTCATAATGGAATCAAGATTCTGGATTTCGTTCCTTTCCTTATGTTTGGAGAGCAAACTTTCATTGGAATGGGTGTTCCCATTGGAATACCCCTTTTTCACTGATTCACACGAGGAAGGAATTCCAATTCCTGTCCCCTCGTAAAGACACATGTTATGTTTTTTTTTCCAGGTGTGCCCCTTTTTTCTCTCTCATACTGCTTCTTAAGGAAATATTCGACATTTGACTCTAATCCGCTTTTGGATTCCCACATTCTTTTAATACAACCAAACATAAGAATATGAACAGCGGTTCCATTCCTCGCCTCATTTGGTTTCCATTTCCTTTCCTTTCTTCCTACCATACATGCCGTTAGAGTGGGGTAGCTTCTTTGCCTTGTGCAGTGGTAAGGATTGGGTTGCATGGTGAACATGAGTGTCTTTCTGAACACTTATAAAATGATGTGAAGTTCAGATGATTATCTCCTGATCAGACCTCTCAAAATGTGATATAGGTTCGGTAGATATATTGTGAAGCATAATAATATACTGTGTAATCCATATCTGGGATCTGTTAATAACCACGTCTTCCAGATAATGATGGTGAGAATCTATTTGAGGATCACTGTTTGTACAAAATGAAATTTGTTGGTTTTACTCAGACAAAGAATGTATTCTGGGTTGCCAGACAGAATATAAAGTCGTCGGTAAGTATAATCCAAACATGTTGTATTTGTAGATCAATAAATTACCTTGAAATGGTCAAAGCATGTTGTGTAAAATGCGGTTTTTTGGTTTTTGTTCAGAAAAAGAATGATTCTTAGGTCACCAAAGGGAGTGTGAAGTCATTTGTGAGTACAGCCAAAACATGTTATTGTATTTATTAAAGCATAAATTACTTTGGCACTGCTTGTGTTTTGACAATTATGTTCTTTTGAACACTTTGCATCATGAACTGTGCTTGGCCTTCTGTTATACTTAAGAGTTGGATTATCTTGGGCCACAAGGCGTTAGTTCACTGTTGTTTTATTGTCTTAATTCAATTCTCTTATTTTGTGGTTGAATTTGAATTTTCAGCCGATTGAATATCCTCTAAATTATATGGTCTTGATCTCACTTTTTGATCAGTTACTGCGAATGCTTTGCATCTGGTATATACTGTGATAACTGCAACTGCACAAACTGTCACAACAATGAAGAAAACGAAGCTGCAAGACGAGAAGCTGTTGAAGCTACTCTAGAACGTAATCCAAATGCATTTAGACCCAAAATTGCAAGCAGTCCTCATGGAGCAAGGGACAGAAGGGTGAGTACTTTCCATTAACTAAACTTCCTTTTGAAATTGTTTTCTAAATATATCCCCTTAGATCCCCTTCTACTCCTCATTCACTGATAGCATGGTTAGATTTTTTTTGCTGCTTGTGATGTGAGTCAACTCAAAGAAACTAATTGGAGATATCTTAGTGTTGACACCTATTTGCACGCGCTCCGCGGGAAGGCGGTCGCGACACTTAGCTTCTATTTTCTAGTTCAAGTTAAACACATGGTTGATATTTCTACCCATTCTAGTTATATCACAGCATTTTCCTTTGTTGAAGCGGCGTGAATAATCATCTTTTGGTCCTTATTATCTTATTGTGGCTATCACATTAAACCATGTGCTGATTTTGATAGTTTAGTTTGTCAATTAGCTTCAAACTTTTGGAGGACAAATGAGACCGAACTTTACCTTCTTGGGAGCTTTGACATTGATCTTCACCAAATTTGATGTGTACGACTCAAAACTTATGTTGGATAACTGGTTTATGGCTTTAAATGATACTGCTAGAACTAACCATAAACTGATAATCACTTCCATTAAATTGTTATCTCATATTGCATGTTTATGGGGTTTGTCTGGGTTTTATATGCATGTAGTTCCCTTCCGCAATTTTTCTAAGTTTTTGGGTTGAATATCTAACATGATATGAGAGTCATATCTGGCTCCAGAACCTTGTGGCTCCTGTTTGTCAACTCCATGTGCGCTTCTCTATCTAGTTTACATGTGAGAGAGGGTAATAAGACATTTTAGACTGCTTGTCTACTGGTTGGATTGGGGCGCATATGCATATACTCTTCCTCCATCTAATAGCTTAAGTTTTTGGATTGGACATTCAACTTCTGCTTATTTTAGGCAATGGTCAATCGCTTTCTTACTGTGGCTTGCATTTAGAACATATGGAGCCAAAAATCAAGTTCGTTGTCAATCGGCATGTAAAGGGGTCTGCAAAGGTCCCTAAGGTTTACTTATTGTAAGGGAACTTAGCTGTCTCAAATTGTCATCTTGTGGTGTATGGTTGAGAAAAGGTGTGGAAGAAGTAGGAGACTTTTTTGTTGCTTGGTGGAGCATAACTACATGTCTCTCTTTTTACAATTGTCAATACTTCATACTACTTCTGGCTGTTGATGAAAAACACATTGACTTATTGCAAATTAATATAGGAGGATGCCGGGGCCTTGGGGAAGCACAATAAGGGCTGCCACTGCAAGAAATCAGGCTGCCTCAAAAAGTACTGTGAGTGCTTCCAAGCCAACATCCTTTGCTCGGAAAATTGTAGATGCATGGACTGCAAGAATTTTGAAGGAAGTGAAGAGAGACAGGCTCTATTTCATGGGGACCATGCCAACAACATGGCATATATTCAGCAGGCTGCGAATGCTGCCATCACGGGAGCAGTTGGATCATCTGGTTATGCATCCCCGCCTTTGTCCAAAAAAAAGAAAGGTCAGGAACTCCTCTTTGGTCCAAACTCGACCGTCAAGGATCCATCCACTCAAAGACTTGGGCAATTTCCACAGGTAAACTTGATCGGTTAATCTTATGTTATACTTTGGTGGCGATTGGCTAGGTAGACATCAGCTAATATATTATGCCCTGTCGCTTATCTTCTGAACTTATCCAAGAAACTACAGAGGTTTTTTATGTCTGAAAACTTGACCATCTATTGCAGCATAACTTTTTTTGCAGCCCTACCTGGGTGTGTATTGACTGTATGTTCTATGTTAATGACAGCCAAACCATACAAAAGCCTCTACTTCTTTCTCCTCGTCATCTGCACCTGTTGCCCATGGTGGTAGCAGTACATTGTTGGCTCCTTCAAAATGTACATACAGGTAGATATTGTTTTTGTTTCTCTTTAATCAAGTGAAAACCTACATTCTTACAAAAGGTGTGCCTTTGTCCTCATTGAAGGTCCCTGTTAGCAGATATCATTCAACCACAGGATGTAAAAGAGCTTTGCTCTGTTCTAGTGGTATTATCAAGCGAAGTTGCCAAGACACTTGCAGGTATATCTTGATAACTGATCCGTCTATTAATGAGCTGAAAATTGCCTTTGATGTTACTTTGGCTAGTTCAGCCACTTAATGGAAGAGGTACATTTAGTTGGTAGTGGGGTTATTTTGCAGTTTCGTTAATGAGTGTTAAAACTACGGCTGAGGGAGGAATTTTGACTTATAATCTGTTTCAAATTAATATGTGAAGCCATCACCCTGTGATTTCCAGTGTGATTGAGTACAGACAGTGCACATTGATCACAGTGTATACTTGTCTCCGAATGGTAAAATTTCAGCGGCCACGGCTTTCTGTGTTGTCTGATCGTTCTTTTTGTACACTCTCTCAGTTTCATTGGAATAAATACATTTATTAGCAAAATGTAGCTAGAGTTTTGCAATTGTGTCTTGATGATCCATCAGTGGCTTTCTATGTTGTCTGATCGTTCTTTTTGTACACTCTCAGTTTGATTGGGATAAATACATTTATTTAGCAAAATGTAGCTAGAGTTTTGCAATTGTGGCTTGATGGTCCATCATTTTTCTCTAACTTGCTCATCTTCTCTTCATGTTCAATCTCCCTTACACTTAATGGGCTTATGTGCAATCTATATTCCTTTCATCTCACCGCGTCCATGACTACCACCACCACAAGCCTGAACCACTCTCGGTCGTGGTTGCTGATGATGTTTAGGATCTGTAAGCCAAAGTGAAAGCTGAAGTGTTATTTCACTGTTTCGATATCAGAAAGTGGACATGTAAATTATTAGTTGTCATAGGAAACCAAATAGAAAAGAAACTTTTGGGATAACATATCAGTGCTAAAGCCATCCAAGAAGCTAAGAAATTTTGTTATCTCACATCAAATTGAAGTGATAAGGCTGTGGCCTAGTGATGGTCCAACGTTACAGAGACTCCAAAAGCATTCTGTCTCCTCCCTATCCTATGATACCCTGGCCCAAAATGAGAAGTCTTTGGACTGTGACAATGGGACTTCTATGCATCGGTGTCTCATCCACAATGTGATAACTGGAAAAGAGATCAGTTTTAACCTTGAATAGATGTTTGTCTGCTCAAACTGTTAGGGAGAGAGGGGCGTGGGGTTTGTTGACAACCTTGTCATATCCATTAGCTGTTTAAGGGAGTGCTTTGTGGATTTTCCTCTCTGTGGAGACTGAACCAAAATGATGAGCAAAGATTTTTGGAAATGTATATACAAATTTGGATGCTTCATATTGTTGTACTTCAATCTTCGTCCACTGAACTTCATGCTTGGTCATAGCTGATGACTTTCTCCTCCTGTTATAGTGAGGTTGCTGCTTTTACTATTACTAGCTTCAGAGTTAAAGCTTCACTTTTCATACATTTGTGAGGTTAGAACAGTGAAGGGTTTAAACTTTATATGATCTGCCTTATTTTTGCAATAGTTTCTTATTCCTTGTGCAATCAGTCTCCTCCGAGTTGCTTTTTCTCTTCTTCAGCAATTAATATGGGCAGTTTCTTTCCTTTTGTATTTTATTCCAGCTTCATTACCTGGCTCGTCATTGTTTCCTTTGGTGACTTTGTTTCAGTACAACTAGTAGTTCCAGTAAAAACAAATTCTGTCGCTTGGAAATGAAGTAGTCAGCTTCTGTGACATTGCTAATTATTGATGTTAATTTTTTTGCTGCAATACTTAGTGAAAGTACTTCTGATTGTTCTTCCGACTGGTATTGTCTGTGAGCTTGTTGCGTTTGTAAACCAATAGAAAATTGAAGGATTGCTGTTACTGAATTATGGTCAATGTTCATGCTCAGAAGAAAAGAATGCAAAAGAAAAGCATGTGGCAGATCAGACAGAAGCTTCTCTTGCTTCATCGGCACAAGACAGGGCTCAAAGCCTAAAGGATCCTGATGGCGGGAAAACAGCAGCTGACAATTGTTCGAGCTCAAGCCAGGTTGATAAAAGTGGTAATGAGGAATCAGTCTCAGACAGTGCCGAAGCACCAAATGGAAGACCAATGTCTCCTGGAACTTTGGCTTTGATGTGTGACGAACAAGACACAATGTTCATGGCAGCTGCTTCCCCTAGTGGGTTGATGGGCCACGATTGCAATTCATCTTCACAGGTTTCTCATGGACAAGGAATAACAGAGGTCTACGCGGAGCAGGAAAGGATTGTGTTGGCGAAAGTGCGAGATTGCCTTAATAAGCTCATCACTTTCGGAGAAATAAAAGGTAAGCTTGAATACCCCTAACTCAATTCTGCTTCCAACTCCAAAGAAAAGTAGAAAAGAAAGAAGAATTGAGTCCATAACCCTGATGCGTCAGTTATCCTTCTGCATATTACATCTTGGGGTATGTTGATTGATATTTTCGACCAAGTAAAAACCCTGAAAGTTGAGGTAGTCCTTTCTGGAGTGCACACAATCTGGTGTCATAATTGATTGTTTCAATATGAAGTAGCATAGTCAAGCATTTCGAAATGTGACTACCAATTTGTTTATTAATAACAATCTGTAACATTGCCCAGAAGTTAGAAACAAGGCATTTCTTCGTATCTAAACCAATTAAACCTACATCATTCCACTTGTCAATAGATAAGTGGGTTGCAGTATTTGACATAGAATTTGTAAATATTTAATGAGATGCCATAGTTGAATAGCATGATGTGCTTGTATGATATTGAGGAATTGCCTTAGAAAATTTCTAATTTTCTAAGAAACGACGAAATTGCGCATCCTTCTGCTTTTTTTGTCCTTGCTAATCCTTAAATAATACCTGATATTCTGATGCTGGATGTTCCGCCACACACTAGTGTGTTTGTATAAAGCTACCCGTTTGGTACTTTGATCAAGTAACCTTCTTATTATAAGATTCTCAGTGTGATTATTTTGCGACAGAAACCAAGTATTCCTCATTAGCCAGAACTGAATTGGGACTTCAAAAGGACCCCATCTGTAATGGAGCTGCAAACGGAAGAGTTGAAACAGGACATCAACCTTGGTTGGAAAGCAATAGCATCTCCAGAACTGATGTTCCACCGCCTTTATCGACTCAGGTGGTTTCCACAGTGGTTAGCACTTCTCATACAGACAATTCCAAAATGTCACGTGCTCTTGAGAATGGGTCTATCCAACCAAAGGTTGAACAGATATGAAGCAAGTTTTAAGCAAAGGAGTTTTGTAATGAGCGAGCGCAGATTGCTATGGCATCGATACGCAATTAAACCTAGCGCACAGATGTAAGTCCTAGCAAAGCAGATGGAACACAAGTAACAGAGAAGTTAGCCACAGGCTCTTGTGGTGGTGCTGACATGATTACATTATGGCTTACCGCAGCCATATTATTTACTTCACTCAATTGATTTTAGTGTTTGAGCTCTGATTTGATTTGTAAGATTAGGCTTGAGAATGCGCCTGAAGATGCACAGGATATCACCATGTTGTACGTGCTGAGGCGACATGACTTGTACCCCCGGATGTAAAGATATACTCAATCATTTAACTGAGATAGAGTACTTTGATAAGTTTCCTATACTTATGTATCTCAAAGAGAAAAATGGAATGAAGTTGCTGTGTATCCAATTTTTTGGTTGACTAGCTACAATTTCATACACGACTAAATTTGTAGCTTTATTATACCTCTCCTCGTGCGGCGAAACCTTATGATGGTAATGCTCCATTTGTTTTGCAACCGTTGAGAAAAGCTTAGATTATTTGTAAAAAGCTCAAGGCTTAAGTTCTGAAAAGTGATTTTTATTCCGACAGAGCAACATTTGTTCATCAGTTGGACCGCCGCCATTCATGGGAGGTCGTTTCTTGATCAACAGTAGAGCAGCTGATCACTGAAGCTACCACCAATCATTAGTTGTACAGTTGCTGATTGTTGCCGACACCTACTCATTTTCGGAAGTTCTAAAAGAGGCGCCATTGTCTTGGGCACGGTGGTGTGGGGTTTTGAGGAGTTAGGTCTAGGTCATGGAAGCAATTCCCGTGGAGAGCAAAGGATGGGTACATGCGACATGTCCACTCTAACACTAATAATTTATGTCTTGTAAAATATTTTACCGCAAAACATTTTCATTCGAAAGAGACAGCCAGCCGCATTCAGATTTAAAATACTAGTCATGACTTACATAATCCATGTTCAATGGCTTCTTTCATTTAGAAAGGTCAACAGATCAATGCTGCTCAACTCCGTCACTCACTACCAACAGACAGTTTTTCGGACATCTGAATCGAATATTTCAAACCTCGAAGAATTTCTCCCCCAATAAGTGGACAAATATAAGCACAGAGAAACTCCAAATTAAATATTTAAATGAGCTCGTATATATAGTTCATCAATCCGTTGCTACGCTGTATCCATATTGCAAAACAATGATGTTTCGCTTTCGATTCGCTTAAGTCAAAATAGTAAAATGACCCGCTTACTGATTGCCGTTTCCCTTTTTCACGTCACTCTGTCTGGCTTGCAGTTTCAGTGGCTAGTATGGACATGACAGCATTGGCAAAGACCACCTTCAACACCCAATACTCACACTTTTTAACATCCCTTTCGAATGTCAGCAACGACAATTGCTAACTGGTAGTAGATGCCATAAAATGGTTTACATTTAGCATGCCTAGTTAACAGGAAATAGCCATCTCTACAATTGACACGTTTTACAGCATAAATTAGCTGACAGAAGCTTGAATATGCTTGTGGCATAGCTTAAATTTCAACAAGCAAACCCCTTATTGCTCTCGAGCCTCCATATTGAATTACAAGGAAATGGGCTAGTTTTATTCTTTGATTGGAGCAGCGGATGACATAGGCACAAAGCATGGAAAAGGAAAACTCCTAGAGTCGTGACTTTGATCGTGATGAGGATGACACAGGTGCACTCTGCATAATGAAAGTAAATTTCATGAGAGAGATTAGTTTCCAAAGCGTCCAGGAAGGCAGAGACTGGCATATAATGGGCTAAAGATACGTTAATCAGTCACAGTTGGCGCATAAAGCAAAAAAAAAAGAAAAAAAGAAGGGGGTGAAAATTAATAGTTTTCCTCGGGCTAATTGTTTATGATTATGCTAACTTTGGGTACCAACACTTTTAAACGTCTCTTAACCTGGTAAATGTTTAATTCACTCTGAAAACACGTCACTTGTGTAGCTAAATTCCTCTAGTATCAGTGTTCGTTCTCTGTACTTTGTGTTTTGGATCTTATGGGGGTCATGTCCACCTTTGTCAGCCCAAAATGGTCGCCAGCAAAGAAGCAAAAGATCAAAGTGAGAAAGCATAAGCTTGAGTAGCAGCCTGGTGAAAATAGGTCTGATTTTCTGGGAGGTCAGTAAGGTGATTATTATGATTACAGGTTTCACTGAGCCATAAAGAAAAAAAGGATAGTTACCAGTGGGATGCCTTTCGTGGCTCTCTCTTCCAAAAACCTTGATGGAAGGTAGAAGTTACCATATAATTCTGACCACTTCTTGAGACTTTTGTATATGTGATTTGGTCCAACCGCATCGCCCCAAAATACGAGACCGCCACTACAATCGAAGAAACAAGCAGGTTAGCAAGATGGAGGAAGAAATTCTGGTACCAATAAGTAAAGGTATAAAATAAGAATCAATCTCGTGCTAAAAATAGCAAGCCTCCTCCTATACGAGTCCATCAAGACAACAAAACCGTGAAATCAAAGATAAATTACATCCTATAAAAGAACTAGGTGCACAAAGCCCCCCTCACTGGGGGCATCTGGGAAGAGGCTGCACCCTTGCCTTGACCCTGTGACCTTAGGCCACAATGGGACGGGTTGATGTATGCTTATTTCTTCCATGCATTGCTGTACTGAAAAATCCCTGCATTACTATATGATGTAAAAAATGCATAACCCGACACAGTCCGCCACGTGATACGTTCAAATAAATCAGAGCATTCACAAATAGTGACAAAATTTCCATGGACGAGAAGCCAAATGGCATCACAACATGGTAAACTAATGTAAATATTTGCAAGGGAATAAGAATAACTGCAGATTAACTCACCGGAATGATGGGAAACTCATCCCAAGGACTGAGGCAATGTCAAGGTCTGACGCTTGTATTACCACTTCTTCAGCCAAAACACGACACGCCTCATTCACCACGGGAAATAATAGCATTTCCACAATTTCTTGTTCAGAAACACAGAGAGGCTGTGTGAACACCAAAAAATTTAAAGGGAATCGTAAGGTCTTGTCAGTTTTGAAGAGATCTGAGCTAAGTTAAACAGAATCGGCAGGACTATACAATGGATATACACAACTTGACAGAAGAATGAAGGTACCTTTCCACCAGGCATGATATTGGCAATCCTCCTAGACTCCTCAACAATAGGTTGCACAGATGGGTCAGGTACTGGTTTGCGCCCCTTTTCATAGATATAATATCCCTTTCCATTGTTCTTCCCTAAGTACCAGAGTTTGTTCAAAGTACATTTAACAGATGAAAAACGAAGCAATCATTGATAAGAAAAGACATTAATAAGGATTATCCTCATTACCGTTTCGCCCACTTCTGATCAAAAGTTCAAGCAGAGGAGACTTATATGTCAGGCCCGGAAAGGCATCAGCAAATACTTTCCCAACTGCCATGCCCACACCATATCCGGCAACGTCCTGAAGCCTGCAATTATAAGCATGTTAAAAGAGAGCATCATCAAGAACCCAGAACTCATTCATGGCTTCCGAGAATGAATGCTTTAGTTACAAGTTCAAATGATAAATGGACTAATCAAAAGCCATAGGTTCCGATAAATTGGCAGTTAACAACTTGAGAGTCGAAGAGGCTAAAATAACAAGGTGACAAATACCACGTTTAAATTTATTTTTCGCATGTGCATCCCACTGAGTCATACGTCCTCCCATCAGAACAAAGACTTTGGCAGCATGATCTTCTCAGTATCCTCTTGTTTCTCACATTCATAAATGATTTTAAATTTCACGTGCTCCTCCAGTCAAACTTTTGGAAGTAGCTTCCTCAGAATTTCGCAAACCAAAGCATAAGAGAAGTAGGCCGCCAACTAGGCTCATCATAATTTACATTCTCAGACAATTGATTCTCCACAGACCAATTCCTTTGGAAAAACAAGTCTTAGATACGTGTTGTCTGGTCTAGTTCGGTGATTAATGGAGTTATTACTCATCCAACAGCAGTAACTAAGCAATTATACTGGAAAAAGAAAAGAAGCGAACTGCTCAAGGAATTTTCCTACTCTACCTCTCCAGTCCAAGCTACATCAAATCATCATCATATGCATCCCCAAACAAGAAGAATTTGCAGGAACCTTAATTTTCTTGGACATTTCCAAATCCATGCATGCACCAAACGTACGTATATTTTATGACATTGGGTGTCCAGGCCTCTTAGAGCACCCAACCTTAATCTATCTGTAAAAGCTAATATCCACAACAAATTACATTTGATCAAGTGAAAAACATATTTATGACAAGCTGCAATGCAGAGGGGAAGATAATTACTGGAAAGGACCAAGAGGGAAGCCGAAGTTGACAATTGCCCTGTCAATCCTGAAGAGGTCCACACCTAGACTGACCAACAGATGTGCACCTTGGGAATATGGGAAGAATGCCCGGTTTACAGCAAACCCAGCGCAGTTGCCCACCACAACTGGAACCTTCTTTATGATTTTTCCA
The DNA here is from genome assembly GCA_031216405.1 of Syzygium malaccense. Lineage (NCBI taxonomy): Eukaryota > Viridiplantae > Streptophyta > Magnoliopsida > Myrtales > Myrtaceae > Syzygium > Syzygium malaccense. The sequence continues at coordinate 7,674,250 of CM062255.1, forward strand.
ACTGTCATAAGATCAAGAATCACTTGTGCAGAAGTCCTCTCTGTGCGTACAATCTCCAATAGGGACATTATATGAGCAGGACTGTTTCCAAATTTGCCAATGAAAGAAAAAGGGTAAGCTTAGTAGACCAATGCACAAGGGGAAAGAATGTTATACTGGAGCAAGACAGCATGCTATCTATATAGTCATCTCAATCAGACAAAGAACTCACATTCTTCAGAACAATATGCTAAAAAAGTGAAGATCCAGGTATAATTACAGAAGAGCTGGAAGGGTAAGAAACATTAAATCCCACTCATCAAGATGCATGATGTGCCACAAAGAATCAAGCAGTAATAAAACTTTGCAAAGCTAATATCAAGTTTAGGACGGAGGGCTCCATGGTATCCAAAGTATATCCAAATGCGGGACAATATTTAGAGAGCCTTCAAAGGAGAAAAAAGAGATGTCTAACATAGTAATACATGCTATGCTACAGAACCTGATCATACTACACATGATAGTCATTACTAACTCAACCTTTGGCCTTTTTTCTCGCTCAAATTGTGCCAAAACGGAGAGAAGTTTTGAAAGAGACATGCATGTGTGGACAGACACAGAGAATAGATCCATCAGACAGATCACTGAGAAAACTATCGACAAGATAAGATTGATCGGACCAGATATGGGAAGGAAAAAAGTGACACCTGTCACAGAGTGAGACAGATAAATAACGCCGCAGTTGCATTGTCAATTGGAATGACAGAAAAGAAAATCACGTGCCTATTAGGAATCTAAATTAGCATTTTAATAGACATAAAATCAGGTCAAATAATCCTAACTACACAACCACAAATTCCAGACCATACAATGAGCAAGGCTATTCTGCACCAAGGATGAGAAAGAATGGTACTTCATACATCTATGTCATAAAGGAAAAGAAAATAAGTTAAATAACCTGAAAAAATGAGCACCCACAATCCGATCTTGAGAGCTGGTTCTTTCTCCAATGATATTAAGATCAATCGAAGAAGTATTTGTAGCTAGTATGCAATGGGGAGGACAGATCTTCTCAATTTCGCCAAAAATTGCTTGTTTTAATGAAATGTTCTCAATCACAGCCTGCAAATGGGGGACTTCCGTCAGTTGTTTCTAACAAAGAAGTAGTACAGATCATGCACATATGAGCCTTAAAGATTTCTCATGGCTTCTATTCAATAGAACTTGTGAGCTACTTTGTGCCATTTTCTATAGTGAAGGAATTGTATAATCATTTAAGCAGAATACTTGCAATCTACCTCTACCACCATGTCCACGTCTTTAAAATCTGCATAATCCAGGACACCTTTTAGCATTGACAAAGCCTTTTCCGCATTACCCTGTGTCAGTTTCCCTTTCATTACAAGACCTCGAACATTAGCTGCAAAGAAAAGTCATAGAAAAATAAGTGAGAAGTCAAGCTTATTGCAAATGACAGCATCAAGGACAAAATCACTATTTGATAATCAGCAACGGTGTTTGGGTTGAAATTAACTTCTAGAAACAGCCTAGATATGTATATTCTCATACTCACTTTACATCATTGGTGGGCTATGACCTGAAGTTGTCTTTTGTCATGGATAAAACACGGAATAGAAGCTATATGTTTATATTTATGAGGCTATTGTGAATTATAGACAATATCAAACAATGTTGTAATTTGAACTTGTCCAGCATGGAACAACCTATCTATTCCTATTAACAGTTGAAAAGTATTGGATACCTTAACAACAGCTACTAAACATCAAATTATAGGTAAAATCTTGGTAACTTCCTCCTAGTCATGGTGGAAAGTAACCAACGGAAAAAAAAAAAAAACTGTTCATCACAACTATGGCCCAATGATATATGAGGAGACAGTGTAACCATATAGGGAATGCCGCTCCCAGGCTTTTGAACTTCATGAAATGAACTACTAACCTTCAACCATTTTTATACCCTTTAGAAGATATTCAGAGTTGATTTCCTTAAGAATGACGTATATATTGTTCAGAATAAGAGCAGTAACAATGCCAGAACCCATTAGACCTCCACCTATCACAGCAACCTTCTTCACCTTCCTTGGTTTTAACCCAACATCAGTGACATTAGGCACCTGCAAAAGCGAAGAGTCTTGACTGTTAAGGGAATAATTCAGATTATAACAACAGCTAATAAGACTGCTTACTTCTGTGAGAACAGAGGAAATTATCTAAGAGTATGAAACATGATATTAGATTGTAACCTTCTGGGAATTAGAGAAAAAATTAATGGAATATATAGGTAGAATACAACACGTAGTAAGAACAGAAGAAAGGGGCATCACATAAACGAAACAACAAATCTACCTAAGAAGAAACTATGTAAGAGTATGAAACATGATTTATAAGGTTGTGACTTTCTTAAAATCGGAAAAAATATGATCAAGGAATATAAACATAAAATAGAATACCTAGTAGAAACAGAAGAAAAGACCTCTATCACATAATATAAATGACAAAACTACCTAAAAAGTCCCCCCAATTATCCATGTTAGAAAAAAGCAAATGAGGATAAATAGAAAGAACAGAAATTTGTTTGGAAGAATTAGCACGTCCTTATCTATTTCTGAGAGCATAACTTGTTCCTACATGAAAAGTTAACTACAAAATCCTTTTTACAGAAAAGGAGACTCAAACTTCAAACAGTAATTCTCTCCTACAACTGTTATATCATAGGCAAACATAATGGATGGAAACAAACCAATCATCAACAAATTAAAACCCAAAACTAAGAACCACACATCCAGCAGCCCATTTGTTTCTCTGTCAAATATAACAAAGAAAGGATAGAGAAGATCCATCACATCTTAATTCATATACCTTATTATTTTGAAGTATTAGGTACATATCTACTTTAGACACACCTTTGCCGTCGCACGCTGGGCAAAAAATACATGAACAAGACCCTTCGAAGTTTCTGATAAGACCAACTCCTTAAATACTTTAGCCTCCTGCCATGACAGTTTTCTTTGTCAGCAAATTCAAAAATGAAACTAAGCTTGCTTAAAAAATATTCACGCCCCCAACTCCTCCCCCCAAAAGCTCCTCCCAGCAGACATGTTGAGTCAAATGATCTACAAAGTCCCGAAAGTAAACATGCTAGTAATGTGCGCAAATTTAGTAACTAGGTGCATAATGTTATCCACCATTGTGGCCACATTAAGAACAGTAAATCGTGCTCTTTCAAGGGAGACAGATTAGGTATCTATGACAGATTAGCCACTCTCCAAAATGTACCTTTAGAACCCCACTATATCCACCATGAATAATGCCTTCTTCCATCACATCAAGGCATGCCTGATGCTGAGGCAAGTGACGGGCAGTCTTCTTGGCTTGTTCTCGTGCAATTTTCAGTATCTTGAGTGCTTCGGACAGGGGAGGAAGCTTATCTGTGCGATGAAGTGAACGAACCCATGGTTTACGCCTATTTGCAATGTCCAGAGCCCAGAGACGAGATACTTTCAGCAATTCTCCTGAAGGAACAATGGCATCAATGAGACCTAGTTCCTTCCCCTCTTCTGACATAATTGGTTTAGATGACTGCAAATCATTAAATGCAACAATTAATTAGCATGTTTGTAAATAAATAACGGCAGATGCAAACTATTGGTGAGATGCTTGCTCTTTTCTCGGAATAGAAGTCAATAAGGCTAAGCAATGGCCTAGAATTAGCTACAGCTGTCTAGGAGCAATTTGATTGAATCTTGCCCTCACATACTTCATTCTAGAGATCTTTCTCATTTTTTTAATTCTTGCAGCATCTATCTTCTTTCTTATTACGGCGAATCTTCATTAGAAGACAGTAGCAAGATATTCTAGTTTCATTAAATCAGTCTATTCCTTTACACTACTCCTCAATCCTCAAAAGAAGGAAAATAAAAATCACACCGAAGCCATATTTGAGATAAGGGAACCTTGTGGTCACTATCTGCAGCGTCATCCAACCTTTGTCGGTTCAATTTGCAACTAGTTCATGCAAACATGTACTGCTTACCCTACCTACCAAATCAAGAAAATGCTTCCCCAAACCCCCCCCCCCCCCCCCCAAAAAAAAAAGAAGAAGAAGAAGAAGAAGCAACCCCAAAAAGAAACAAAAATTTGCACATGAAAGCAAGTAAAGAAGAGAGAGAAAGAGAGAGAGAGAGAGAATCCTAGATCAAATTGTAATCTCACCCGCATCATTTCAATAGCTTTGGGCAGTCCTAAAAGCCTCGGAAGACGTTGTGTCCCTTAAGAATTGAATAAACTTATTATTAGTTTGCATTATAAGCAGGACAGATTATTGTAAGACATTCAGGCTTATGCCCAGGCATTGCCTAAAAGTACCTCCCCATCCTGGAATTATTCCAAGTGATAGCTCTGGTAAGCCAAGTTGTGTCCCTGGCACTGCTACACGTGCATGGCATCCCTGGATAAACACCAAATGGGGCATTGTTGATAATAAGTATAGGAAGCAAACAAAAGAAAACAACACTCAGAAATTGCGTCTACTTGATTCTGAACACAGATGACAGACCAGCGCCAATTCTAAGCCACCTCCAAGAGCAAGTCCTTCTATGGCAGCAACAATAGGCTTCTTGGCATCTAGCATAAAAAGAAATATCAATCTTCATTCATACTCTCAAATGGCATCACATTGTGGAAAGGTAACAGTTTAAGCCGGGCTAAGGACCTTCCATTGTGTTGACCACGAGTTCAATGGATGTATCAGGGAGACCCGAAATATCACCTGCCAGGCAAATTGATCACGTTCGACTTCACCATCGCTCGGAAATTAGCGAATAATAATTCGAGAAACGATTTCCATCAAATCATACCAGTCTCCTGAGTATGCTCAAAGACATTGATATCGAAACCAGCAGAAAACCTCCCACCGTTGCCTTCACAACAAACAAGAAAACACGCACGATACGCACTTGTAAGCAAAATTACAAAACGCATCAAATAGAACCCCAGCAAGCTTTGTTGTCCAATGCCTTCTTTCAGAGGAATTTTGCAAAGTTATCGCCTTTTCGTCACTTGCTCGGCTGAATAAGTCTTTCGGCCGATCCGCACAAACACAACGAGGAAACAGATAACAGAGCAGCTACGAAACAGAGACGGGACACCAAATTTTGAAGTCCCAAAAAGTTACCTGTCAAGACAATAGCCTTCACATCGTCTCTCCTCATAGCTTCATCCAACTTCTCCTTTAATTCAGATTGAACTGCACCGCCCGCCCACCAACAGCAAAGCACAGGATCAGACGCTCGATCCACGATTTCAAACCGAGAAAACAAATTCCAGAATCGACCAAACGCGACGGCGAACAGAAAGAGAGAGAGAGAGAAGCAAAAGGCCCCGCCAGAGAGCTCATGGTCGGGTCGGAACTTTCACCTGGAATGGCCAAGGCGTTGACGGGAGGATTGGACATTGTGACGACGGCGACGCCGTCGCGGCCGACCTCCATGGCGACGCCGATTCTCGCCATGATCGGGGGGGGGGGGGGCGCAGTCCTCCTCCTCCTCCGGGGACGGGAGACGCGCGCGGGTCGATTCGCCGGAGCCGATCTCGTTTCCGCCGGAACGACGGGGAGCGCCGACGAGTCCTTCGCCGGCGTGGAGGTGGAGGGAGGTGGAGAGATGCAGGGGGGGCGGAGGCGAACCAAGCTCTTTATACAGTTGGCCCGCCGATAGGGGGGGAAGCGAAAGCGAGTGCGAAGTTGACGAACAGAGGTCTACTACGTATGCTTTTTTTCATTTTTTTTTTGGGGGGGTATTTAATAAAGGCTAAGGTCAATAAGATAAGTGCTGAAAAATCTAATAAAATAATTCGACAATTAATGAAATTTAAACTTATTTACGGTAGTTTCTGATATAGATTTAAAAAAAGGCTCGATCGAGTTGGAAGAATCGCTCGAGAAAATCAGATAAGTTCTGCAGCGCGTTCGAAAGGGTTTATTCAATTCAAATCGAATGAGAAAATCAATCAATGGCGATTGGAATGTTATCGATTATATCACTAAAATGTATCCATAACGAGCACAATTTCAATGTATGACTAGAAACAAATGATATCCGCTTATCCATTTTCTATTTATTTATCGAGAATTTCTTTTAGTTTTTTTATTTTCGGTAGTTATTATCGACGCTTGAAATTCGGTTGTTAATTTTTCGACGCTTATTTTCCGATTTTATAGCGAACGAATGCTAAGATAGACTTAACCGACATTCATGACATTTTCGCTCGAACATTAGATTATTGTGCGTCAAATACGAAGAAAATGGTTAGGGTACTAATACTTTGCACAAGACGATTTTTTGAGATCGTGGATCTAATTTAGTGGCTCGTGGTAGATCCGATCAAAGGTAAGTCCATTAATCGAGTCGAAATATTCGTCAAGAATAAGTTTCATAATGAATAAAAGTAATTTGATATTTCTCGGTATGCAAAGAAAATCTTTTCAGAATCTTTTTGACTGACATGGCATCTGGTATTCCATTTGAAGAATCCTAGAGAGAGCTTGAAATGCATTAATTTGTGATTCCTTATTAATTAACTAAACCATTTTAATTGATGACTAAATAACATAGATAGCCTTTTTTTTTCTTTTTTTTTTATCAAGGTTAATACCACCAAAAACTCCAAACTAGTATACTTATGATAAATTTACCAAAAACTAATTTTTTTACTACAAAAAATCCTAAACTAGTACATCCGTGACAAATTCACCGAAAATCAATTTTTTGACCATCAAAAACCCCAAACTGATAAATTTGTGATAAATTTACCTTTCATTAAATTTGATTTATACCACAAAAAAACCATAAGCAGATACACATGCAAAACCCCAAAATGATACACTCGTTAGCTGTCACGTGTCATCCAACTCAAAAATTTGCTTATAAAATTTAACGAAAATAAGTGGAGGGTAAAATTATTACAGATATACCTGTTTGGGGCTTTTGATGGTCAATAAATTAGCTGGAGTAAGTTTGTTACAAGTGTATCAGTTTGAGGTTTTTTGCGGTATTAACTTTTATTTATTTATTATTTTTCCAAGTAATAGGGTCTCACGATATTACAATGAGATCGGCCGCAGGGTATCGAATCGAATTCGCTTTATTAGGGACAAAGTGTTGTTTCCTTGTCATTGCTAACTGCTTCCTACGATTACCTCGTGGATCACGAGGTTAAGCGCGTCAGAGCCAGGGGGGGCCCACCACAATCTTTGGCCCCCAAAAAATTGAAAAAATTTTAAAAAAAAATCCAACTTGCAATAATAATTAGGAAAAATTCTAATTAAGGACCTCAAGTGGGGTCAAATTCTTAAAAAAGGGTCCAAAATGAATATTATGTCAAATAAGGGCCTGAAATGCTCAATCAGTCTCAAATAAGGATCCGAAGTGCTCAAAAAGTCTCAAAATTAAAATTTTCCCTAATAATTATTATGCGGGCGGAAATAAAAAAACATGCCACGAACCGTCGATGTCATGGGTTGGTCGGTACTTACTGGCCAGGTCGGCAAACGAGGAAGTCAACTATGATTATTCGGGGCAATTAGCCTAATCCTGCTTTTGGAAAGGAGGCGGCGGAGAGAGAGGATAAAAAAAGAGTAGAAAATGTGGAAAATTAAGAAAAAAATTGCGGGAAAATAGGTGTAATGTATTCGTCGACGATGAAAATATTTTCCTGTTAATGCATTTTTCTGTGCGGCATGAATTCTAAGAATATTTTTTGGTCGGGAAATTCTGCAAATAATTTCCTTTTAAATTGTTGTTTTGTTTCTGGGAGTTTAACATGCCCTATTGCCATCCACTTTGCCCGGTTCTTTTAGTAGCTACCCGTTAACTTCGTTCACCTGTGTAGCGTGTGCTTGACCACGAGTTTATATCAAGTTAAGGGTTGAGATTGTATGGCAATGACGACGACGGCCTTGTTGCATTCGAGGCGCTGCATATTAAATAAGGACATTTTGGTTATTTTCGAGTATTGAGCCCTCCGTATCATGAAAGTAAGTAGCCAAATCGCATAGGTAGAAACAAAGTTCCGACCATGAGTGTCCTAAACACTTAATCAATATAGTTTACAAGAAAACTTTTTATTTCTCAACATATTAATTATAGACTTAAGTTCCATTGATCAACTTCCAAAAAAACATTTTTCGGATTTTCTGGAATTCGTTTCACGGAAAAACATTTTCCACCGATGAAAAAAACACCTTCAAAAGTGAGAAAAATGTTTTTCGCCTTTTAGAAAGCGGAAGACATTTATCATATCTTCTTTCACCTCATTTTCTTTCGAATAACACATTTTCCTTTTGTTTTTGTTTTTGTTTTCTTTTTTTAAAATAGAATTTTTATTTTTTTTTTCACAAGCGAGGGTCGCCAGTGGTCGATCGCCGGCCGTTGCCTTGGCCGACGACCTGCCAAGGAAGAAGACAAAAAAAAAAGGCAAAACAAAAACAAAAAATAAAAATAACTAAAAATTCGAATTTTTCGGTGATTTTCCCTAAAAATTCAAATCGGATATCGAGCGACGGAAAATATTTTGCAGTTGATTTTCAAGTCTCAACTTAACACCGGAGAAGATCGTCATTTTTATGGAAAATGACTTTTGAAAAAGTATTTTTCGAAAAATATCACTTTTTTCACGAAACGAAGGTAGCCTTAACGGGAAATGTAAGACAAAGATGCATGCTCTTGTGCGATTCACGACTCAGGCTTTCAGGCACGAACTCGGAAACCGCAGGGCCGCCGTTGACTCCCTCGGTCTTGGTCTCACCGAACGTTGGCCGAACTTTCCTGTCTGAATTCGAGATCTGTTTCACATCCTCTCGTTCTGTTTGCTTGGCTGAAGCTTCGCATCGAACGCATGCCGGCATAGGAGCGGGGCAACGCGAATTGATTATGACGAATTGGACCGGTGATGAAGATGTCCTTGGAAAAAAAACATGTAGCGTACCTAATGTCGAGATCATGTAGGCGCCGGTGCGCGTATCCCCTGCCGAGCAATCGTCACTCGGTTAGCTAAAACTAGCGCGGGGCCAAAATGTACCTCGCGCTCAATCAACAATTTGTCGGCTTAGATGGGAAGGGAGTTTGCTAATCCTCCTCGTAGCCTAGGCTCGGGAGCCTCGTCGAGAGCTTCTCGGGATCGAGAAAGATCCCGAATGCGCGCCGTACTGCCGGTGTGGGGGCAGTGCGCCTTCAAGATCGCCCGGAGAGGCGGCTCGGTCGGGGCGGTTCGGAGTTTATTTCAAACGCCGCCTGATCGGGCCGCTAAACCGCACCTAATGAAGGCATTGCCACAGGCCGCGAGGTCGCGACCTTCGACCTCACTGGATGGCCATGAGGGCGGCCAAGGGTCGAGCCTCGCCAGTCATGGGTGAGGCCCGACTTCTCCAGATTCGGCGAGTCAAAGTTTGTAATCTTTTACGAGACAAAATAATTAGCGCGAAATTGAAATCAGATCTAAAACTGGGATTTTTTATGAGACAAAAAAAAATTTAGGGTAGAATTGATATCGAACCTAAAGCTGAGGATTTTTTATAAGACAAAAAAAGTTTAGGGTATAATTGGGACTAAACCCTTTTTATGGGACAAAAAAAAATTTATGACAGAATTGGGATAGGAGTTAAAGTTTGAGGTTTTTTAAGAGATAAAAAGGTAAAATTGGGACAAGAGTTAAAGTTAGAAATTTTTCGTGATATTAATCCTTATTATTATGCAGGCGAAAATTAAAAAATGCCGCGAATCGTGGATGTCCCTGGTTGGTCGGTACTCATTGACTTAGGTAAGTAAACGAGGAAGTCAACTATGATTATTCAGGGAAATTAGCCTAATCCTACTTTTGGAAAGGAGGCGGCGGACGGAGAGGAAAAAAATAAATAGAAAATGCGGAAAATTAAGAAAATTTGCGGAAAAACACAGGCAAAAAGTTACTTTTCGATGATGAAAATATTTTTCAGTTAGTTTCGTTCACTTTCATAGCGTGCGCCTGCACACTAGCTTATAACAAGACGAGGGTTGAGACCGTGGCGACGACGACGACGACGGGCTTGTTGCATTCAAGGCGCGGCATATTAAATAAGGGACGTTTCGGCTTTTTCGAGTATTGATCGATACACGCACGGTGCGTTCCGACATATCAATTATGGACCTAATGTAAATTCGTGCATCGACAAAGCTGCATGCTTTTTGCGCAATTCGTGCCTCACGCTTTTGGGCAAGAGCTCGGAAACTTGCATGGCTGACGTTGACTCCTGGGGTCTTGGTCTCCCTCACCGAACGTTGGCCAAACTTCCTGTCGAATTTGAGCTCTGTTCACATCGCTCGTTCTGTTCCTTGGCTCGGAGCTCCGCGTGGAACGCATTGGCATGGAGCTGTGGCCTGCAAATCGATCAATCGAATGCGACCGATGATGCCGATGTCCTTTGGAAAAATGTAACGTACCCGATGTCGGGATTCCGAGGGTGCCAGTGTGTGTACCCCTGTCGAGCAATAGTCGCTCGGATAGCTAAAGCCAGCACGGGACCGAATGTAGCTCGCGTTCAACCGTCAATTTGTCGGCTTCGGTGGGGGAGGGAGTTTGCCTATCGTTCTCGTGGCCCCGGTTTGTAAGAATAATTGTGGCTCCTATGATGTTATTAAATAATAATTTGCACGTTTTCACGAAAAATGTTAAAATATAATTAAAAGCTGTCTACGTCAATGCCGACTGTGCCATATAGGACGATCGGCGTCCACGTCAGCGATTTCCGATCAAAATTGATACGATGGATTCAATTGATAAATGTTTAAGTCTCAATTGATACAGTTAAAAAGTTAAGATAAGAGCGTTTACATGGATTTGGCCCCATTTGACATAACAAGGCCAAGCTTGGCGATAGCACAGAGACTTTAAAGATCAGTTGGGCTGGCCGATGTTTTGGTAGCCGTTTATCAAAGAAAGAAAAGCCCTTTTTTGGCTACTCTGCTCAAACGGAAGACGCCCTCTCCTCGTTTTACAACTCCGGGAGAGTCGCTGCTAGTGTCGCCGCTCTGTCAGGTATTAACATAAGAGTGTTGCACTTGCTTAGAGAATGTCCTGGATTCGAATGCTGTTGAGATGTGCTAAGCACAATGCCATTCGCGACGACCGATCCGAGGTAAGAGAGACCTTCATCGGAGCAGCACCAAAGTACTCGAGGTCCGGATTCCATTCGCCGGCGCGAAATGCATTTTGCACCTTGCTGGTGACTTTAATCTTCAGCTCTTCTTCTTGGGTTGGCGTGTTCTTGGTCTTCTGATTCTGGTCAAAACAGCTTTTGGGCCCTCAGATTGGCTGTCATGTAACAATGACAATGTTTAAGCAAGTGTTAAAAACTCGTCCAATTATGAAGATCCAAATGACAAAGGTAATTGTCCGCGGTTGTCAACTCGGGTGATGCAAAAGAGGTTAAATTTGCCAAGCATCGAAGGCTCTCGATCGGCAAGTATAGTTAGTCGACAGAACGAGCGGCATTAATCAGCAGAAGATATAACGAAATAGCCGAAGTCCTGGAACATGGGCGTCGGTAAATGAAGGATGGTTTAGTCGGCAAAGGCCACAACCACCGATGTCCGTGATAAGTAATGTCTATTGGAACTTGGAACTTCGAAGGCAAATCCGTGACGCGGGTGCAAAGAGCGGAGAGAGAGGAACCGTCAAGTAATATGTGCTGATCGACCGTTTGTGAATACAAAATTCTGAATTCTAGGGTCATGCAGGATGCGGTTGTTGTCTTTGTTGTTAACTATCATAGTAGATATAAATATCAGGATTGTAATTCGTGTAAGGGACCGCCAATCAGGGGTGCACAAAAAAACTGGAAACTGTTCGAGTCGCCCGGGATTGCCCGAAACCAGATTGAAACCGGTGGTTTCTAAGGGAACCAATTCGGTTCCCGATTCCAATTTTTGGGAACCGGTGGATACCAATCTGGTTCCCAATTCCAGGTGTGAAATCGCTTATCCGGACCTGACCGGTAATATAATAATAATATAATATATTTATTTAATTTTTAATTTAAAAAAGAGAAAAAGTCTAAATCCCTAAACTAAACCTAACTCACTTGATGCTCATAGCCTCATACTGAGCCAAGAAACACCTTCTTTCACTTTCGCCTCACGCTCACTCTCACTTTCTTACTCTTCTTGGTCAATACTCGTCTCACTGTCTCTCCGTCTCCATCCTTAAATGGTGGGACCGGTTCCATAGACCCACTCGAGAACTAAACCAGACTGGCGGTTCGGTTCCCAGGTGGATTCATGGAACCAATGGACAGTTCCCGATTTCAATTTTTTGGAACCGGTCCTTAATGGGCGGTTCCCGATTTTAAGGTGAAAACTGTCAACCCGGACCATGCTCACCTCTACCGCCAATCATATGAACACAGGCTGTTTAGTTTTTACTCTTATTTATCTTTACATTTCAGTACCATTTTACATGGCTATCAATTCACGTATTTTGTCCAAAAATCAGCAAATGGCCTTATACATCCATAGTCGATTTCCACATCGATTCAAATTGGAAAGGTTTGTTGTTGACACTTTTTGGCGAAACAATAATAAAGAAAAAAACTAATTAAACATTTAAAGAATCTTTTTAATTTCTATTGTATTTCAGTTTCTTTGTGATACCAAACATAAAATTGTCAATTGGAAGTCTCTTTTCATGGTATTTCCACGCTTTGAAGCTTTTCTTTTAATTGTGACAATGGCATCGAAACAATGTTTAAGCAAGCTAACAAGGAAAAAATGAATTATGTCAGAGAACTTATAATTCCTATAGTATTTTAATTTATTTGTGTAGTTAAATGTAATGATATATTACAAGCTAATTATAGTAAAAGTGCAATTAGAAAATTTAGAAAAATACAGCCTAATACTGAAATAGAGTTTGCCATTACTTAAAATTATAATGTAACCCAACTTGGATCAAACTTGAGCAACCATTAATTATAAAACTGAAATAGAAATTGAGTTGGACATTTAGATACTTACGTCATCCTAAATAGAAGACCTCAAAAATTAGAAAATCTAAATACTTTAAATTGTAATTATGAAAAAAAGTTAAAGACAATAAAAACTTGCATGATTTTGAAAAAAGAAAACTTAAAATGCATGTGGAACACGGTAATATGAAATTTATGAGGACAATGCCAATGTTAATGGATTGTTTGTAAATATTAAAAAATATGTACTTTATTTAATTGAAATTGCCTTAATTCTCTAAAAAAACCCTCAATTTTTGGTTTAGTACCAAATTTATCCCAAAATTTTTTTATCTAAAAAAGACCCTCAAGTTTAACTCTTGTCCCAAATCCGCCTCTGCTAACCCTCCGTCCAAAAATCACTGTTAAGTCTTCTAACGTGATAATTCCGCGTCAACATTAAATCTACGTCAGAAGTTGAGAAGTTGACGTGGAAAAACTCCACAAAAACGTCGACCTTACTTGCTCTGAAGATTGGGGGAAGTTAGAAGCAATTAGGGCTTGCTTCTTCAATTAAGAGAGAGAGAGAGAGAGAGGGAACGCAATGCTCAGTCGCTCTCTCCCTATCGGGTTCGCTCTCTAAACCACGAGGCTAGAGCCAGCTAGCTTCTCCGTTTCCCTCTCCGTGGGTTAGCCTTTCTATTCATTTCGCTCGAAGGAATTGATCGCAGAGAGGAGGGATTCCTTCGTAAATCAACTGAGTAGTGGATTTCAAAGTGCTCGGTCTCTTCCTCTATAGGTTCGCGCTTGGTCGATCGGAGGAGAGGGTGGCGGAAGTTGCGAACAACTCTCGTGATAATCAGGTATTTGTTCTTTTGTTCTTTTTCTCCCCTAAATTTAACTAACCAGGTATTTGTTCTTTTGTTCCTTTTCTCCCCTAAATTTAACTTTTATTGTTTCCAAAGAAGTACAGGTGCATTTATGTTGTGTTTTTCAGTTTTTGCCATTCTTGTTACGTGTATGATTCTAGTTAGAAGACGCATGTTTGGGGTTCGCTGTTGGTATTTCGGTGTATTGTCTTTTAGTTAGTACATTTTACTCTTATATATCCATAAATAAGATTTGTTGTTTCCTTGTGGTGGTCACTGTCACTTCAAATAGTGAAAATAACAAAAGATGCGCTCAAAGTCCGCAGGTTCTTGAACAGAATTCAATGGCACAAGAATATTGGTTGATTTTCGTGGTAGCCAATTGTTCCTAGATTGTGAACAGCGTTGTTTACTATTCGCTTCGATCAGTGTGATGTGTCCGTCATTGAACTTGCAGGTTGACCATCATTTTGCTCGCAAGATTTGCTCGTCGAAAATCGAAGCATTACTAGGTTGAATCAGAAGCAACAGTAAGTTCATTCACCATTTGCTAATGCTCAATTGAAATTTCACGAGCTTGGATGGTGAGTTCAATGGCGAGTTCATTCACCATCTACTAAAAGGATTTTGGAATAAGGAGGTGCGCTTAAAATACACCAAAGGAAACCATCCGCTAACCCTCAGTTGAAAATTCATGAGCTTCCTACTCCCATCATTCAGTAAACCACATGCATACTCTTGTGCAAACCCTCCACAAAGTAACTTCATGATCATCATCACTACGACCTCCATGAAAGTAAGCATGATATCGAAGAAAATATTCAATTACAATAACATACAAAGTGCAAATATCAAATCTCAGCATGTGCACCTGTTCATCCAATTGCTGGAGCGACCTCCAACTCATTGGCTTGCTCAGTTTACATCTCGACGAAGAACAATTTCTTCAATTTGTCTGGCGAAGATGAGGAAAAGATCGCGCGCTTTGGAGTCTATTATCAGTTGAGTCGCGGAGGAATTCCTCCCGTCAACGATCAATTCCTTCGAGTGAAACGAGTCGAGAGGCTAACGCACGGAGAGGGGCTGATGCGCGGAGGATAGAGAAGCTCGCTGTCGGATCCGGCTTCGTGGCGTCGAGAGCGAATCTGATATGGAGGGAGCGATAGAGCGTTCTCTCTTTCTATTTGAGCGCGAATTGAAGAAGCGAAGAAGCAAGCCCTAATTGCTTCTAACTTCCCCCAATCTTCGGAGCAAAAGGAACGTCAGCTTCTGACGTGGATTTAGTGCTGATGTGGAATTGCCGCCACATCACACGACTTAACCGTGATATTTGAACGAAGGGTTAACTGGGGCAGATTCGAAACTAGAGCGAGAGCTAACGTCTTCTTTCTAGACGAAAAAAAAAAAAGTTTGGGGGTGGATTTGGGACAAAACCAAAAAGTTGGGGGATTGGTTTTTCTTTTTTAAGGAAACTGGGCCGATTAAAATTAGGGAAGTAACATTAAATAATTTACACATATGTGTTTAATGGCATTAATTATCAAATTAAAATTTTCCCATGCAAATGGGCTACTTTTCTAGTCATTCCAAAATTTTTCATTTTCATTATCGTTACTCATCCTCTATTTTCTTTTTATTTTTCCTAATTGAACGCACGCATTATCGACCAGTATCGTTTAGCGGGAGAAAGCTCCCCCTTCAACGGCCACAAAATGGCCGCCTCCCTCGCCTTCATTCCTTCCCTGCACCGCCGCCACCACCACCACCACCGCCACCTCCACCTCCACCGCCGCCGCCGCCGCCGCCTCGCTTCGCTCCCTCCGTGCGGGCCGCCCTCCGTGACCCTCGATTCCTCCAAGCACCGCCACCCCAGTCCCGCTTTGGCCGCCGCCCTCCGGAGCGACACCCGCCACTTCTTGCTCGCCAAGCTCCCCGCCGCGGCGGGCGGGGACCCTCCGGCGAAGGCCGCGGGCGGTTTCGGCTTCGGAACCAGGGAGAGGGCCGGCGAGCCGCCGGCCCGGCCCCCGAGGCCCGGCGACGAGAACGCGCGGAAGGAGTCGTTGAAGGACCTCGTGAGCTCGATCATAAGGGAGCGGTCCGGAAGCAGGGCCGGCGATGGCGGCGGCGGCGAGAGCGTGAGGGGGCCGCCCAAAGGTGAGGCTGCGAGGAGGGATCAGAGTTCGAGGCGGAGGGGCGGTGTTGGAGTAGGGAATCGCGGTTTGCGTCCTGAAAAAGAGGGTGCGGCGGTGAATTTTGCGGATGGTGATGGTGGGAGTTCGGGAGGTAAAGTAGGGAAGCAGAAAATTAGCGGGAATGTCGGCGGTGGTGGGCCGGAGGCGGCTAGGGAGAGTAGAAAGTCTAGGAAAAGTAAGGTCGAGTCGCCTGAAGTTCGGTTGAAAGTCGCGCTGGATATGTGTTCAAAAAGTGGGGATTTTTTGGGGGCTTTTCAATTGTATGATTCGGCTCGTAAGGAAGGGATTCAATTGGGGCAGTATCATTATGCCGTGCTGTTGTATCTCTGTGCGTCTGCGGCTGTTGGTGTTGTTCAGCCTGCTAAAAGCGGAAGTGGTATGAAGACTTTGAATAGCTCGGACTTGTCGAATGAAGATGTCACTGCGAATTGCGTCAAGTTTGGTGAGGAGGATGAAGTCGTGCCAAATGACCTTTGGTCAATTGGTGCCCGTAGTATCGAGGGAAATGATGGCATTATGGATTTAAGTTCAAGTCGCACGTACAGCAATGTTGGGTATACCGACGAAATTAAGAGCATCAGGCAGAGCTTTAATGGGTTTCCAAAACCCAAAGCTCATGTTTCAGATAGGCTGAATGATGTAGGAAAAACTAAAGGCGATTCCTCTGATATCGAAAATGAGGCTATAGACCAAGGAGATCAGGTTGTTATAGTGGACGGAAATGTCAAGAAGTATGCAGTTGAAAAGGGATTTGAAATCTACAGGGAGGTGTGCTCGGATAAAGTCCCAATGAATGAAGCCACTTTGACATCTGTGGCCAGAATGGCAATGTCAATAGGTGATGGAGACTTGGCATTTGACCTGGTGAAGCAAATGAAGCCTTTGGGGATAAATCCTCGGTTGCGGTCCTATGGTCCTGCTTTATCAGCTTTCTGCAACAGTGGAGACATTGAGAAAGCATTTGAAGTTGAAAAACATATGCTGAAGAATGGTGTCTGTCCAGAGGAGCCTGAACTGCAAGCACTACTAAGAGTAAGCATAGCAGTTGGAAAAGGGGACAAGGTGTATTATTTGTTGCACAAACTCAGAACAAGTGTAAGGAAGGTCTCTCCATCTACTGCAGATCTAATCGAGGACTGGTTCAAAGGCAGGATAGCTTCAAGACTAGGGAAAAGGAAATGGGATCAAAGAGATATAAGAGAAGCAACAATAAATCGTGGTGGAGGCTGGCATGGGAAAGGTTGGTTGGGAAGAGGCAAGTGGAGTGTATCACGTGCATCTGTTGGTTCTGATGGCTCATGCAAATGCTGTGGCGAAAAATTGGCCACAATTGATCTTGATTCTCGGGAAACAGAAAAATTCGCCGAGTCAGTTGCAGCCTTGGCTCTAAGGAGAGAAAAAAACTCGAGCTTTCAGAAATTTCAAGTACGAAATTCTACAGTCAACCCTTCCTAATTGTAATTTTCAATGTGTCTCCGAGAACCAGATAGACTAATTTAGCATTTGCAGAAGTGGCTTGATTATAATGGACCATTTGAAGCAGTAATTGACGGAGCTAATGTTGGTCTTTTTAGCCGGCAAAGATTCTTACCAGCAAAGGCAAGTTTTTTGAAATTTGAAGACAGATCACCTGTAAAGGTCCATAGATCTTTAGAGTTGTAGTTTTCTGATTGTTCTTGTGCACTTGTTGAATCGATTTGTAGGTTAAAGCAGTTGTTAATGGGATACGTCAGAAGCTTCCTTCAAGAAGATGGCCTCTCATTGTTTTACACAATAGACATATTACAGGAAACAAGATGGAAGTACCAGTGAACAGGGCAATCATTGACAAGTGGAGAAATAAGGATGCACTCTATTTAACACCTACTGGATCCAATGACGACTGGTGAGATATTGAATTTGCAGATTACAATCAGAAAGTTTACATCTTTATTGTCATTCCGGGGAATATTGAAACCTCCATAGTGCATGCAGTTTAAATTAAACCGACATGAGAAATAACTTGCGTTTCAGGTATTGGTTGTATGCAGCTATCAAATTTAAGTGCTTAATCGTGACCAATGATGAAATGAGGGACCATACATTTCAACTTCTAGGAAATGACTTCTTTCCCAAATGGAAAGAAAGGCATCAGGTGAGTCTAGTTGGATTTCCCATTAATCTTGATTATTGGTCTTTTTCGCTTATCAAGGTCACTTGCCTTTTTACTATTTTATCATTTCCTAAATCATCCGATAATTTATGAGTCTGATTAGAGTCACTGTTGCAAAATATAACAGCATTTGTGTTTCTGTTTTCAAGGTACATTTCAGCTTTTCTGATGCTGGTCCTGAGTTTCACATGCCTCCCCCATGCTCCGTAGTAATCCAGGTGAATAGCACAAATTTATTTTCTATGCTGTGTACATCTCCTCTTATAGATGGATATGGGTGATACGATCGAGTTTTGTTTGTTGTGGTGTGTACATGCACGGCTTGCATATTCGGGGTGCGTCGCATTTGCGTCTTGCAATCTTTAAAAGGTTAAGGACATTATATAATCCTTTGGTGAAACAATGTCCACAGGAGTCCGAGAATGGCCACTGGCATATACCCATTTTGCTGGAACATGAGTACGAAGCAGATAGAACGTGGTTATGTGTGACGCGTGCTGCCTCTGGATCAGCAACCAGACCTGAAGGTAGTAGATTGTATGCTGAGTCAAGTTTACAATCTGATAAGCTGAAGCATCTATTTATCATGATAAATGCTTGCATGGCCTGCCTTTGGGCTGACTAGAAACGTTATTCATCAAACATTCTGGATGGCAGTGTTAAATACATGATGAGATTACTTAAGCTTACACACACCCACACCAGAAAAAAAGATTATATAAGCTTTTGGAATTGGATTATTTTGTTCTCTTTTGCTCTTTGTATCTAAGCTCTATGTTTCATCTTGTTCATTCCACTTTTGTTTATGGTATGCTTTTCTCTTGGCAAAAACAACTCCATATAATTTTATAACTCTGTTGATTCATGAAGAGAATAACTAGTCTAACAAGTTCTGACAATTAAGGACAAGAGCAAAGTCCGTGTAAAAAATTTTAGGAGAAGTGCAAATTCCTTTAAAATTTTTTTTTGATTTCCACACTTATGCTAGTGGTTTTGGTTATTTTTGTTCTAGTCCAGATCATTTCAGGTACTGGTGACTGGTGCTTGGTTTTATTTTAATACATTCCATTTGCTCAACAATCAATCCTCCTAACCTACTGATTTTCACTGCACAGTTTTGTTGCTGATAAGAAGGTATTTTGTCCAATTCCCAGTCACTAGGTTCACCACCTAACTGGTTCCCATCTCCATAACTTCAAGGGCTGGGGTATTGGTTGGTGGGGTGGGTGTAAGAAGATACAAAAGCCTAGGAGGCCATTCTTAAATTTGGTTGATACCAACATTTTGTAGTCATGGGGCGTTCCATTCCTTATGGAGTTCTTGGATATTCTTGAGATTCAGGATAATTATGGAAAGAGAGACTAGGTTTCCTAATTGGCAGTTCAATAGATACTGTGTTCCCCATGTCTTCTGTCCTGGAAAAATTTCTAAGGTTGAATTTAGTGGTAAAGAATTGGTCTTTAATCTTCAGTACATTTTCGAGGACTTGTTGAGTGCTTCATTGGCAATCAGTAGCAACATCAAACTAAGCTTCTTGTCCCACCAAGATGGGAGAAGGGAGAATTTGCAAGCAAAGTGTGGTGGCAGGTGTTAATCAGCCATCATGTGAATATTTTCATCATCTGTAGCTGGGTTAATTAGTTTTCTCCTAGTTTTTATTTTGTACAAGCACCTTAATTTATTTCATAAAGCTGGTTTTGCTGAACACATGTATGCATGAATAGCCTCTCTTCATCATCTACTTTCAGTGACAAAACGTTCAGATATATCCTGTTCTGCTGCCAAGTGATATTCATGTGTGAGTTTTTCAAAATTATTCTTTGCTTTTGTTAGAATAATTAAATATTAAACCACGCTTTCATTTAACAGCTAAGCTTTTAGAACAGTTGGCTGTGATTCCACCAAATCTCACATGGTATTAGAGCTGGAGGTCCTGAATTCAAATCTTTCTAGGCCCCATTTGCCTCCTCAATTAAATATATCCACGTTTAGTACTAGGCAAAAAAGACCAGACTAAACGTAAGAGGGAGTGTTAGAATAATTAAATATTAAACCATGCCTTCATCTAACAGCTTAAGCTTTTAGAACAGTTGGTTGTGGTCCCACCAAATCTCATAGCTTTTTTCTACTTAATCACATGAAGTTTGTCGAACTAGTTTTCTGGTTTGATTTTCACGTCTTTGCGTTTGTTTAGATCTGCAATTACATCAACAGAGCGAGCAACATGTGATGGAAGACAGAGACCCACAAGATGGAGTTGATTCCTTTTCAGAAACGCTGCAACCTAACCATGATGACATTAGAAAATCACCTCCTGATCCACATCAAAATCTCATAAGCATATTTGCGGCGTCTGTATCATCATATGACGGCACCCTTCTGTCCGAACTTGACACTGCAGAGAGGTGTGGTGATTGTATTATTGATTTCCAAATATAGATTCGTTGATAATCAGTTCACATCTTTTTGTTATCTTCTCACCTAGATCAAAGAACTTGGAATACCTATGTATAGACATGAGGCACAGTTGATTTTCTAAGGTGTAGAGAGCCCTTCGTTGGCGGAAAAGCTTAGTTCACAATGAATATAAATGTATTTTACCAAGCGTTGTAACTTTGGAATAGATGCATTCTCTTGCCTAATATGATTCAGGAAAAATTATTCCTGCTTCCTTTTCCTTTGGAGCTCTTAAAGTAGTTGGTGTTGAGTCTGAAGATGGTGCATCTGCCGTATGATTGCTTTATGGGTCACGCCAGATGTAGCTTTTTTCACTACTGATAAAAATTGTCTCCGGTGGAAATACTCTAAAAGTTATCAATTCGTGTGGCTCACAGGTAGAATCCGTGGATGCACCTAGCAAACTCGTTGCTATGTTAGCATATTAGGATTTAGGGCTATCATTTTGTCTAATGGTATTCGTATTTGCTTATCTTGTTTGTGTCGTTCGTGGCATTGGCTCTTTGTGAAGAGGAAAGATGGATCTGAAAATGGTTGCACAGACATACATTTTCATAGCATAATTACTTGGGGGAGAAGCAATTGACCATGCTGGGGACAATGTCTTCTTTACCACAATATGCCACCAAGAAACGGAGAGAATTATCTCTTTTGGAGCTGGTATTGCTCTTTCAAATGAAATTATAGTTTCGTCCAACCTTGATATAGAGTACATGCCAGCTCTTAAATTTTCTGGGCTCCTAAAAAAATTATGTCAGGATTTGATGTTCACGCAATAAGTGTCCTTCGTTTGGTTTTATATCTCTATGCTGATGAATTATTGGTTTGGAGAAATTTTAATTCTCTTGATAAAAGGAAAAATGACACAAATGATCCATGAACTGTTTATTTGTTCAATATAGTCACTGAACTTCGGTCCAATGTTCAATATAGTTTTTGAACTTTTAAACATTTTCATACAGTCTATGGACTAAATTGAATATTTTTCAGGAACCACATTGAATAAATTAAAAGATTAGAAACGACATTGCACGTTGAGTTAAAGTTCAGGAACTTCATCTCATTGAATATTTAGAAATGACATTATACATTGACCAAAGTTGACGCACCATTCGTGCTATTCTCCCCTTGATAAAATATTTCTTGTCTCAGTGCATTGCAGACCTCGAATGGTCGGCTTCATGCTGGAACAGCATTTGTCAGTGGGCACGAATCAAAGGACGTGCCATTCCTGGATATGACAATTCTTTGGCATTTTGTTTATTTATTCAAATCAAATCTTCATGTGTCGTGAAGCATTGTGTGGCCCCTGAAAGTGATAGCCCTGCCTAGTGTCAGGAACTGAACGTGCCTATTTCATCTATGACGGAGGAGAAAAGGGGAAGGAACACAAGATCACGGGGCTGCAACTCATTTCTTTGTCCTTTTTAGCTCCACTTACGGTTGTTCTCTTGCCCTTTTATTGACAGAATCAAATCTTAAATGGGGTTCTCAGGTTTTGGTGCATCGAACAGTTCATTAAACAGAATCACTAGTCACGAGCACCCATTCGCCTCTCTCTCTCTCTCTCTCTCTCTCTAGAAGAGACCCACCGTAGATAGAAAAAAGAATGTTCATTTCTTTCTTCTGGTAGATTCTGAACCTGAAGAAGGGAATGGAAGACTCCAAATGCACCCGCATAAACCCAGAAGCCGATGAGTCCGAGGATGTTGTTCATTTCGACAAGTCCCTTCAAGTAAGAATTCCGGGGTTCCTTGACATATGTTGCTAAATTTTCCTTTGTTTGGACTCTGCGTTTGTTATCTTGCACTAGCTGCTGAGTTGTGGTTGTGTGTTGCTAATCTATTGTAGGAGCTTAAAGATTTGCGGTCTCAGCTTCATTTTGCTGCAGATTACTGCGAGTCCACATTCTCGAACGCGGAAGAGAAGAGGATGTGAGCATTTCTTACCATTGAACCATTAATCCTTTTCACCCATGAGAGAATTTACTGCTTAACTTTTCTCCAATGCAAGCAAGTTGCTTGAAATCTAGTTGGACTTGCCAGAGTTAATTGAAAAGCAACATATATAAATTTAGTAACCCAAACTTGCTTCCTTCACTATGAACTCTCTTCACCAAAAGTTGCTTTTCTTTATATTCCTTTTTACTGACATTATGTGAATTTTTTTTTTGGCTCGCAGCATTGTTGACAACACTAAAGAATACATATGCAGGGCCATGGTCACCGTGGTCGATCATCTTGGGAATGTCTCTGCTAATCTCAATTGCAGCATTTCCAATGCCTGTGAATTCACTAATACGGAGCTTCGGATTAACTGCCTGAAGCAAGTCAGTCCGTTCATACACGTCTCCGATAGTAACCTCTGAATTATGTAGGAAACGAGGAATCTTAAGCCATGAATGATGATTCAACATGTTTTTGTTCGACAGAGACTTGTGTCGTGTGAAGAGTATGTTAACAAGCTTGCTTTGACCGGAGTACAATGGAATGCGGTTCTGCCGAGGCTTAGTCCCAGATACTTATTAACTTGTATAATTCTGTCCTTTCATTCTGACAAGTAACACGTAATATTCTCTTCATTAATTTCAAAAGCTAGTAAATGCTGATGTATTCCTGCTTATGTTTCTCACTAGAGATTAAAACCTTCTTTTTTTTTAATCAGCTATCACTAATGTTGAGAGGTCAAAGGAGGTTAGAAGGTAATATTCTAGGACAGGTAGAAGATACCAAGCTAGAGATTCATGAAGTCATCAAGAACTTCAAGGAAACATTTTGTTTTGGTTCCTTATGGTCTTATGGTACAGGGATTCTGAGAACCAAACACTGGAAGCCGGAGAGAATCAAGACTTCGAAACAGAGAAGGGCTTGCCGCTTTTCTTGGGTACCCATACAAACAAGCCATCACTTGTCAAGAACTTAACAGCACAAGCTGATGGGAGGAAGACAGATGCTAATTCACCAATAGGTACTCTTGGCAGCTTCAAATGCAGTAATTGCTCAACTAATCATAAGGAACTATTTGGTTCTGTTTACCCAACTTGGTGACACTGCGGATGCTTCTCTAATATGAATAATTGTCTTCTTCTTTTAGTGTCTAAATTAGTTCCCGTCCGTGACGGCGTGTCCATACTGTCGAGAAGGTCGAACCCCACTTTCCATTTCCAGGTGAATAAATTTCGCGCACGATTCTTTTGGGCCCTATTTTGGTAAAAATCATGTGCACATTGTTCGTACAAACACACTCCGGTAATGTGTGATTGCATGATAACTCATTATATTCTTATACTGCAGGGTGCTCCAAAACTCGGACGCAACACCCTGAACAGAAAGTCGACTTATAGTAGTGACATCGTATCTCTCATTCGACGCGTTAGACGGACACCATGAGGGCTATCCATGGTGTGACTCCATTTACAGGGTGAATTGCAACCACTTTCTGGAGCCTCAGGCTGGTCACTGGGGGGGGGGGGGAGGGATCGCATGCATTCAGAATGGGCCTCGAAAGATTTATATCCGGCTCTTCCAATTTGCAGTTCAATGAATGAGTCTTCCATTCATTAGCCAAAAATGATCGGTTGCTGTATCTTGAGATGATATAGGATTCTGCATAATAAAAATGCTCAGTTTTGCTGTTTCTGAACTTACATCATAAGCTCCTGTCCCAACTCCCAGTGACAGAAACCAGAGAACCCTCGATATCATCGGATACACAACATAAACATCATTTCCACCAACATAATTATGCATGCATGAAAGTTCACGCTTATTGACCATCACTATCTGTCATGTCAAGGTAGCTCTTCCTCTTTCTATCCGCTGCAATAACCTCCAGGACCACCATAAGTTATTGTATACCCCGTTTTTTCCTGGTAGTGATCATTTTTCAAGTCATAGACATTGGATCTATCCACCCACTCGGCCTCTTTCATTGGAGTATAGAATTTGCCACCCGAGCTAGTCCAATGGAGCCCTCGGAAGCATGCTGCGTGCGTATAGTCGCCGTCGGGCTTGTGTCCACTTCCCATCGGCGGACAAACTCCGTCGCTTCCAGCTAGTCCGATTCCTCCCCAAGCTACATGCAGTGAGCCGTTGCGTAAATTCAAGAATAATTCCTTCGGCCAGTAACCCACCGGAATCGGCGGATAGAACACATTCAACCACCAATTCCCAGTATACATGTCCTAGTGAGAAGCAAATACTGTTCGTATTAATATCATACATAAATATACAAATCAATGTATATGTATATGCTCTAAATTACCTTAATATTGGGGAAATTGCTATTGAAAAATCGAAGTTACCTGTTGGATATACATTATAAGTTCAGACTGCTGTCCACCATAAACAGAAGCGGGCTGTAATGGAAAATTGCTGGTTATTGTCCTATGTACCTGGACAAAGCCTCGACACAACACGTTATAGCATCCATTACGAAAGCCATCGCCCTGTGAGAATAAGAGTGATGCTTTAGTCAAATAAACAACTCAACTTAGCTTTAATTTCCAAAATTTTATTTCAAGAAATATATTCAAGGAAAGAATAGCTCGACGGAGAATTGGAAACCATATTTAAACTGACCGTCCAGTATGTGAACAACCGGGGAAGTGCATCACCGCCGAGCCGTGGACAAACCTGAGCAAAGCAAGAAATGGTAGATTGCTTTCTGCTTCTTTCGTTTATCGTAAAAGTTTTGTTGCATTAACTTCACAATACACCACAAATTTACTCACCGACCAACCCGCTATGATCATGCTAATATGATTTGAAGGACCGGTTTCGATCCATATATTATGGAAACTGCATTGATCACGAGCAACGGTAAGATTGTAGACAGTCGTGCCTCCACCACCTCCGTATTTGATGTTCTTTACCATGTTGTCTCCGATAGAAACCACCTGCAAATGAAATAATGATTTAAATATCTAAATTTGCGCATGGTTGAGAGAGAGAGAGAGAGAGAGAGAGAGAGAGAGAGAGAGAGAGAGAAAGAGAGAGCTTACATGTTCATTAGAAGGAGGGGAATCTGCTCCTGTAGCCACAACTGATGGCATCTTTGGCAAGGATCTTGCCCTAACCAGAACTTCCTTGGTCACTCTCGGAATCGGTACTGTTCCAACAGGACAAGGTTTTCGGAACCTATACTGTGGTTTTGCACTTGGTGATGTTCTTCCGAAGCGAGCGTATTGCAAATTCGGTTTGGCCTGCAAGAGAGAAAATAAGAAATTTCATAAAAGTAGAAAATAAAACGTCGCAATCGACAACCTGTCCATCTATAGTCTGATGAACGCGGGTGAGTGTGACGATTCTTAACCTGGACTCTATGATTCTTCAGTAGAGGGTGATCGAGTGCCGGCTGCTTGTTAATTTTGACACAGTCGATTGTATCTCCTTCCTCGGTCTTTCACAGAATTTCCATGTGATCAGTTGTTTAATTATGCCATTTCGCAAAACCGAAATTGAGGACATGATCAAGAATTACCACAAATGTCTTGACCGGTGGCCTGTGCATCAGATTAACTTGCCTTTCCAACTCTAGATCATCATCTTCTTCACCACCGTGTGCCATCTCACGTAAGGAAACACTGGAAAGCATGAACAGCAGCAGCACTAGTTTCATTTTGAGTAGCATAGTGAGTAAGAAGAGAAAAGAAGAAAACAAGGAAATTCAAAAGAGAGCCATCTAGTTTTTGGGCTATTCCTTCTTTATAAATTGCAAAATAAATTAAGTGCACATTCTTTGTAGCAAAATTAAAATGATATATGAATTTCACGGGTGTGTTTGTCTCAAAAAAAAATTATGTTAAAAGAAAATGCTTTTTGCAAAAAGGTAATTTTCCTCTTTTAAATTAGGGAATTCATTTTTCTAACTTTAATTATATATATTTTATTTAACTGTAAATGATTTTCCGTTGACTGATCATTTTCAGTAAGCAAACGTGTAAAAGTAAAAAAAATTAATTTACGATTTTTTTTACTCAAACAAACAAGCACCGTAAAATGGAACTGAGCTGTCCATGCATATAAATTTTCCTTATGAATTCACTTCTGAATATGTCCAGATATACATTGGATAAGAAACTTGCGAGTGATCAATTAATTACCTAATTAAGCTATTAATTAATTAATAAGACTATTTTTTTTATTGGAGAATGCATGCTTGCCAGTTGTCCTGGCGAGTCCTTCCACGTTTACCTCATTTATTACTACGTTGGGTACGAAACTTGCCAAAATTGAAATGCCATCAAAATCAATTAATGATGATACGAGGAACAACGCAGCAGCTGTATCCGTTAAACCATGTTACTTTGTTTGAATGCCTATATTGGGAGAAAAGTGCCAAAAAAATCTTAAATTTTTTATATTAGTATTAATTTAGTCCTAAATCTTTTTTTGGTGTCAATTCAGTTTTAAACCTTTTGTGTTTGTGTCAATTTTTTCATGAACTTTTTTTTGTGCTAATTCAATCTT
Source organism: Syzygium malaccense (assembly GCA_031216405.1). NCBI lineage: Eukaryota > Viridiplantae > Streptophyta > Magnoliopsida > Myrtales > Myrtaceae > Syzygium > Syzygium malaccense. The sequence continues at coordinate 7,701,362 of CM062255.1, forward strand.
AAACCTTTTACGTTGATGTCAATTCAGACCTAAACCTTTTATCTTTATGTCAATTCAGTTCTTCCGATCAATTTTGACAGGATTTTACAGACGTGAACGCTGGCCGGCCGGCGACTAGTCACCAGCACTGACGTGGACAACTTAAATGATATTTTAACATTTTTTTGAATTTTTTTCTTTTTTCATTTTCCCCTCTCCTCCCTTCTTCCTCTAGCCAGTTGCTAGACCGGGGACAAGCCAGAGGCCAGAAGTTGGCGCCAACAAGCCTCGCCTACGCCGGCCACTGGTGAGGGTGGCCTCGTGCTGGGCGAGGCTCGACCTCGTCGGATCTGGCGAGGTTGAGATTCGCCGGTGGCTGGCACGACCTCGTCAGTGGCTAGCGAGGGCGAGCCTCATTGGCACCAGCCTCTGGCCTCTGGCCGGTCGTTGGTCCGGCAACCGGCTAGAGGAAGGAGGGAGGAGAGGCGAAAAATAAAAAAATAAAAAATATTCAAAAAAATATTAAAATATTATTTAAGTTGTCCACGTTAGTGCCTGTGACCAGTCGCCGGTCGGTCGGCATCCACGTTAGCAAAATCTGACCAAAATTGATTGGAAAAACTGAATTGGCACAAAGACAAAAGGTTTAGGACTAAATTGGTACTAATGCAAAAGGTTTAGGATTGAATTTGCACAAAAAAAAAATTTAGGACTAAATTGGTACCAATGCAAAAGGTTTAGGACTGAATTGGCGCAAAAAAAAATTTAGGACTAAATTGGCATCAATGCAAAAGGTTTAGGATTGAATTTGCACCAAAAAAAGTTTAGGACTAAATTGGTACCAATGCAAAAGGTTTAGGGCTGAATTGGCGCAAAAAAAAAGATTTAGAACTAAATTGGCATCAATGCAAAAGGTTTAGGACTGAATTAGCATTTTCCCCCCTATTTAGAGTGCGAGCGTAGTCATCTGCTTCTTAATCAAGTTCGACGTGCATATCGGGTTTGGTTTTTCCTTTTCAGAGGACAAATACGATAGAATTAGGACTCGAGTCGAGTTTCCCCGATTTCTAGTCACATTGGTAGCGAATTTCAATCAAAGTAGTTTGCACTTTTTTAGATAACGGGATTTGATACGTTCGTAATTCCGAGTTGCTGATAACGATTTACGACAAATCGACGGGAAACAACGTGGCAAAAAAGACGAGGAAGCAAGTCTATGCAATAATATTGCTTTATCCACACAAAAGAAAAGGTCTATGCAATATTGAATAATTTGATCCCGAAGACAATGGCTCACTCCACACAGCTTGGGAAGGGATTGGCTTAGCTGGAAGCAATGGAGTTTGTCCACCGATGGGAAGTGATCACATGCAATATGGTATTATTGAGTTTGATCGGAAGGCAAATTCCTACCTCCTTCAGATAAGACGATGGAGTGGGCGGATGGATTCAATGTTTATTGTCTGATGAATCTTCACAACGCTAGAAGAGATTGCAGTGGCTACATTATTAGCTTTGGAGGTTCATGAGGTTATTGCAGGGGATGGAAATTAATATGAAAAAGCTATCTCGAGCCATTCAAATAACAAAGCTATCCATTTTATATTTTGCCCTTTTTGTCTACAATCAGTGATTTTTTTATTTCTGTTTCATTTCTCTCGTGATTGAGGGGGCAATCTATGCGACACGACATGCGACCTTAATGGTAATCATAATGCTATGTTCTCTCAACAGCTTTGCAGAATTCTCGAATATGGTAAATGCCTATTAGCTCTATCAACCAAATCCAACATCTATGGTTTGAAGATCACTATGCTAAACAATTACAAATGAACTACATTATTGATTATAGGGATCTGGCAATTTGTTGCAGGGGATAGAAACCGGATAGAAACCTTACAAAAATCTGCTTATCTTAAACAATTTAATAAGCAAAGCTCTATTTTTCGTTTTATCTACTCCCTTTCGGAATTAATATTCACATTTTCTTTTCCTTTCTTGACAATTGAGATTGCAATAACTGGCGGGATAGAATTAGTAAGAATGAACTTTAATACGAAAATACGCATGCTGATAATAATTATAAATGAATTACTAAAACAAACTATATAATTAGTGGCAACAATTGTGATGTTGCGGCTGTTATTAGAGACGATGTCGTTGCTACCGCTCTTATTAACAAATTTTAAGTCATCGCTATACGTGAATAGTATTGTTGTTGCAAGTGCCTTACATTATTTTTTACCCAAAACTGAATATGACTACGTTTCAAAATTATAGTCGGCAAACATTTATTAAGAGATCTTCAAGATACCTATTCCGTAAAAACAGAATGTATGGTTTTTTGATGCATTGAGAATTATGTCAACTAGGTTTGAAAGATTGTATAGATAAACCTATGAAATCGTAAAAAATTCCATAAGGATGTTTTTCACATGATCCTTCCCTGTTTTTTTTATTTTATGATGACAGAACTACCCTACAAAGTGGTGATACATAACCGGAGAAGATATATTTGCAGGTAATTAAAGATCTGCTACGTGATGGTGTCAATTTAGGAGCAATTACGCGGCTCTTGTTTTCAAGAAACATTACGAGACGAGGACTACAAGTTTTCAGAGAATCTGAGTGATAGATTGCGTACTTTTTAGATTAGAGCAGATTTCGTTTTAATATATAGGAGACGAAGGCAACCAAACCTTAAACCAGTCCGATACACCCATTCGACACCCCTACAAATAAGTTCAAAAAGACTGAAGAAAAATGAAGCAAAGGTTCCTGTGAAACTATTGATCGCGTAAGATTGCCACATTCGCCTTAGCGCTTATGTTCGTGGAAATTTTTTTAAGAAAAGACTTAGCGTGACTACTACACAGAGTAAATTAACATGTTACCATCAATATCAAGAATGTCAAAAGTTTGAAGAGGAACATTGTAGATATCAGGTTTCTTCAAGTACAGGAGAGCAGCATGCATTGTTGTGCACAATTCCAAATGTAAAGAAAAGCCGTAATCTGCTCTAGAGTGCCTAACCACAGCCTCATAACGCAAAGAGCGAATACATTCATCCATGAACTTTCTTTTTTGAGCTAGCGGCTGATCATAGCATATTCTTGAGTACATATTTTATCGTCACACTATGCAGCTCATAGCTAATAATGTTTGCCAATGCGCAACATGCCACAAATCGTCGCGAACGAGCCAAGCTTGAGCAACTCTCCATGGACGAACGAAAGGGACTGCAACGGCAGACATGATTGTGCATGCAGAAGCATATGGTTGCATTGGCCTTTTGCTTCGTAATTTGGTGAGTAGTCTCACTTGCGTGAACATGGCATGAGGGGCACTGGTTGTGTACAAGTTATTGCCACAAAAATTACACGGCAACGAGGCATTTCGACCATACATTTTCATAATCAGAAAAGCTTTTAAACCACAAAGCCCCTAGAAAATTAAAAAAAAACCTTAAGGATGTATTATACTTTGGCCAAATCTTCTACGATTACTTTTCCTTAACCAACAGTCTTTATATTTCCCATACAATACGTATCTAAATCCTACTAATTTGAGTGAATTTCTTTTTTGGGCCCCACCGATGAGATTTGCCAGATCCTTTAATATCCGATTTAAAATTGGATTGTAACAGTAACTCCTCTCATGTCTGTCAATTTGACCCCATAAGTAGGACCACCACCCCGTAGAATGTTGCCGTCATAAGTACAACCCGTATTTTTTCTAGAGAAATCTCTTAATTTTTTCAAAGCAACTAGAAAGAGATTCTTTAACCAGAAAGAATTTAGGCTCCGTTCGTTTGGCGAAAAATATTTTTCCGAAAGTCATTTTCCTGGAAAATATTTTCTCGAAACATAATTTTTCGGTATTCGGCGATCAATATGAAAAAGTTTGGAAAAATATTTTTCGCCGGCGGCGGCAGCTGGCAACGACCGGCGGTGGCGGCGGTTGGCGATCGGCGGCGAGCGACCGGCGGCGGTGGGCGGCGGCGGGCGGCGGCAGCGGGCGGGCGGCGGTAGGCGGTCGGCGACCGGCGGCGGGGGCGGGCGGGCGGGGGCGACGGCCGGCGGGCGGCGACCGGCGGGGGCGGCGGCCGGCGATCGGCGGGCGACGGGCGGCGACCAATGGGCGGCGGGCGGCGGCGGCAGTGGCCGGCAGTGACCGACATCCGAGGGGCAACGGCAGCAACCGGAGGGGGGAAGGAGGAGTTTAGCGGAAAATGATTTCCGCTTTTCAGAAGTGGAAATCATTTTTCGTCAATTTGGTCATGTTTTTTCTCATTGAGGGGAAAATATTTTCCGGAGGAAAATGTTTTCTGCCCCCGAACACCGGAAAATCCGAAAAATATTTTTCTAAAAAATATTTTCCGCCAAACGAGCATGGCCTTAATTCAGACGTAGGATACTTATTAAAAAGTTTTCGCAATCCCGTCATGTATGATGGAATCATCCAAGATTTGACATTTTCGAACTCTGTCTGAAACTCACTGGCACACTGAATGTGAAATGTGCCTTCTTGCCATTGGACGTTTGGGTGCAGAAACCAACCTCTTCTCTTTGCTCACTCCCTCTTATTGAAGCGCATTCATAGAATTCTATTCTACCATGTACCACATCTTAATTGGAGACTATTCAATCATTGTTCAGCTCATAATTAGGTAAGCATTCACGTTCGTATTACATGAGCATTACCGTGTGTGACAAACAGAGAAACATGAATTTCGACATGCTCGTCATTCTAGATAGGGAAAATCATACCAGCAGGTAACTATGAAGTTCAACATGCAAGTCATCCTTAAAAAAACAAAAATCATGCTTTAATTCTACCAGTAATTAGAATTTTCTCGTAATTGGCATCTGCATAAAACCCTATCAGCTTATCATAACCTGAAGGCCTTGAAACGATCATCAATTCCTCAGAGAGACCAGAATACAAACAAACAACCAAGGGTTTATCAGGTGCAATACCCAGTTTTACCAGTCCCCGAACCGCCTATTTAAGATTGAACCATACCTTTTTAGGAGATATGCAGTTCAATGAGGACGCTTTGTAGGTGTGAATTTCTCAACAAGATAGGGCAAAACGATAATTAACTTCTCTAGGAGAAATGCAATTGACTGATGAAAGCTCTGTCAATCTATCTGCTCTTGAGAAATTTCTGCTAACTTCTGAAAAACGAATGCAGTTCACTTCTCTAATTCATCGACTGCTAAGTAAAATTACAACAATCAAATTCCAGTCTTCTCTTTTCATCATATCATTATGAGTTCCCCAGTCTCGACTCACAAACAATCCTAGACATGGCATGAAAGGATAAGTTAAGCAGCTCCATCATTAACACTGAATATCTAATTCAAAATCCAACCAGAAGCTAAGATACATCATTGTCAATAAGCAGTAGTTTCTAACTTCAGTTGCATATAATTTTTTTTTAAAATTCACTTTCTCATTAGAAGTTAAGCAATATCTACTGAAGGACTACTCCACATTATAGCTTGATGAAAATGGACTTGATACAATTAACCAAAATAAACCGAGAACTAGGGATGTCCAAAAGGCCCACGCCGGCCCGGCCCAGCCCAACCCGCGCCGGCCCGACCCGACCCTAAAATTTGGATTATTTTGGGGTTGGGTGTTGTCTACTTTGGATAGGGTTTTTAGGTATGGGTATTACTAAGTTTGGATAGGGTTGGACCTGACCCATTGACACCACAAAACCACCCATGGGTCACAATCCACATATCTCCATCTCTCTCCTCAACTCAGAAAAATCAACACTTTCTCTCTCTTTTGTATCTCTTTCTTCTACGACATGATCTAGGGCTTCGGGGATGCTCTTCTCCTTCGTATTCTCCTCTTAAATTCGTGGTGAGATCCGCTTCCACCGCCCCTTCCTTCCTCCGACGCATCCCGATTCGATTCGATTCGATTCGATTAGGGTTTCGATTTCCTTTCATCCGCTCCTCCCGATGGGACTAGAAAGTCAGCACCTTTGCTTGCCCACTCCCTCACCGTTCCTTCGACCGGCCTTGGCTTCGGCATCCCTGCGATCGTCAATTGAATCCTCCGATTGTGGATTTCCCTTTTGGTGTGGGTGGTGTTGTTCTTCAGGAGAGAAAGCGGAGACCTTTTTCTGTTTTGGGACATCTCTTTTCGTCGATTGGGACGGTTCTTTGCCCGATTTAGGCTCTGCCTTTCAGTTTTGCGTTTTGATTTGATTCGTCTCGGATGGTGAGTTCGGAGGGATTGAGGGAGTCGTCACCCCCCGTGCTGGCGATGGAAATGGCAGCGAGGCAATTCGCGGTTACGAAGCCGATTTCGGTGTTGGGGCCCAATGAAGCCGATGTTCAGAGAAGCATGGAGTTGGAGAATGATGAAAAAACTGGAAAGGTCGTAATTGAGTGACAAACCCAAAACCCGACCCGACCCGACCCCGGACCTTGGGTATATGCTGAACAGGGTTTTGGGTCGGGTCTGGGCAGGCCAAGCGCAACCCTATTGATTTTGGGTTAGGTAGGGTATCATGAAAGCCCGAGCTGACCCGACCCATTCACACCCTTATCAAGAACTGTCTGTCGGTTAGTAAGAAATAGCAAATTGCGCCAAGTGTACAGAGAATTACCTTCCAGTCTGTTTGAGCATGTCAAGCATATTGGTCTGAAACACATGATCGACCGCCTCGACACTGACACCAGTACCGCTCTGCAGCATAGCAAACACATCGACGACTCGGACGGTGTACTCGTCCACGAACTCCCCAAGCATCAAGCCCATCACTTCCATGGGAACCCCAGCCCTCCCTGGTCGGTCAAATCCAAGTCTCCGTTTGGAGAAAGCAAAAACACTATCCAGCCACCATCGCGCCCACAACTACTACCTAACAACACCGAAAAACCAGAGACTCCATCTGAAAAAGCTCAAAATTCGATGTTGAAGACGCAATCTTTCCCGATCCCTCGACATTGGAAATGGAGGCCAGCGGAAAGCACGCGGCAAGAAACCCTAACTGACTTTCCTTTTCACGTTGAGTTGTCGGAATCGAGCGATCGCAGCGGGGTAAAGACGAAGGGAGAGATTTACTGTGCTTGAGCATCTTGAGGAGGGCGAGGGAGGAGATGTAGACCTGCTCGGAGGAATCAAGGGTTGGCGAGTCCAGGGGCGGGTGGCCCAGAGCACCTCCGGCACCAGCGAACATCCACTGCAGCCTCTCCATACCCGACATTAAAGTTCGGAATCACGAAAGTTGAAGGTACGAGACAAACAGTTGAGGCAAATCTAGCTTGCAGGCTAGCTAGGACACAAGTTGAGGCTATCAATGCAAAATATATTTATGTTTATACACCTTTTTTTTTCTGATGAATGTTCCGAATAAATCAAGTGATTTATACGTTCATTAATTTTTTCTTTCATGGATTTTCCCCATTATTCATATGGTTTCGTATATTAAAAGACATAAAAATTATTTTAGCGCAATAACCGTGCTCATTAGATGATATAAATGAAGGGAGGGTACCTTATATATAGAAATATTCCTCTAATTATTGTTGTCGGCTAAGTTCTCATACTAGAAATTGAAATAAACGTAAGGAAAACTAATCTGAAAGTAGTACAAATAATTAACAGAATGTTGATCCGAGCCCAACGAAGTAACGTCGTGTCCTTAAGACGAATTTGACTCCTCAATCAGTACCCGAGGATATTGAACAATCGTCTCCTAGGATAGAACGGATTTCGTTCCCCTGAAGTGGTACGCATTCAAAGGACTCCTTCTAACGCAACTTCGCAGAATAATCGCACAAAATGATAATGATGATGAAATGTCTAGAGTGCATCGGGAAAATGTATATAAATGCCACGAAGTATCACTTTTCTGAACTAAATTGTTCGGTCATATATTGAAATGGCGAAAATGAAGAGTTGCGAGTAATGAAGACTCGCTTTTTGTGAATAGTAGCGAAGGTTCACATGAACCGGTTCGGTTCGTGAGCAGTCGCGAAGGGCTTCGGTTTTCGTTTGGGCGAATCGAACCTCATGAACAGACATGTTTGTTTGTCCAAAAAAAATAATTAATTAATTTCTAACATCGTGTCTGTTTGGGAAAAAAAAATAAAAACCGATAGAGAGTCGAGCCGAACGGTCCATAAAATTGGGGTACCCTTTGGGGCCCAAACCCATTTAAGAGGCTCCTCAAAATAAACCATTTCCCATCACCTCTTCTATCCTATGCGGGACACTTTCATCCACACACTTTTCATTCAATTTTATAGGATTTAGATGTCAAAATCCCAACAATTATAATCGTAGATCTCCTCTTAATTTAATAGTGGAGGTTTTCCTATCTATTAACTGCCTACATTGATTACAAGAACACCCTAGAATAGTGTACATTTTCCATATTTCCCTTAAGAATAATCTAGAGTACTTGAGAAACCCTAGGATTTTAGAAGCTTCAAGGCTAGCCCAGTCTTTTAGGATCATCCTCGATCCATTGTGCATTGAAAACCTCTGGACCGTGACACGTGACTGAAATCAATGTCATGCAGGTCCGTAACCAAATTGGTAGGATTTTACAAGCATAATAGCCTTACTTATTGTCAATTCCACCATCAGCTATATGGAGGAAAATAATGCAGGCGATTCTGCAATAGCACTAATGGCAGGCCCAACACAGAAAGGTCATTGACCTATAGGTTGTTCCTATCAATGTTTAGTGAGTATAAATGTATCGGAAAACACACCGAAGTTGGATGTTTCTATTTGCTAAACTAAATTTTGAAGGTTCTTAGAGATATAAATTGGAGCGAGCAAGAAGCTGCAATTTTGGTTCCTGGAGATACGGTCAGTATTAAGCTTCGAGATATTACTCCAGCAGATGCCCGTCTTTTGGAGGGTGACCCTCTTAAAATTGATCAATCTGCTCCAATTGGTGAATCTCCGCCCGTAACCAAGAATGATGTTCTCTAGGTCAACTTGTAAGCAAGGGGAAATTGAGGCTGTTGTCATTGTTACCGGGTTTCCATACCTTCTTCGGCAAGGCTGCTCACCTTGTTGAGAATACCAACCAAGTGGGGCACTTCCAAAACGTACTTGTTTGAGAGTTGCTGGAAATCGCAAAGGATTTTTCAGATCTCAAGGAGATTCTTCGTAATCCAAGTTCATCTTGAAACTTGGAATCTAGAAAGTTGTTACCTAAGTGGTTGTGTCTTTTAAGATAGCATTTAATGTTATGAATCAAGACGTGTCTGTTCATGTGACTAGAGTAAACGTAGAGTCGTGTGTTAATCATATATATATGTGTGCGTCTTGTAATCCTTTTAAGAAGAAGAAGAACAAGCGAATACAATAGTATTTCAAATTTTCTTCTAACATTTGGTATCAGAGCCAGTTGGCTAAGTTTTGAAAGATCTCGAGTCAGATGACTTCTATGAGTAGTGCCGGGAATGTCCAACCTCAACTCCCAAGGTTTGATGGGAAGAATTTTGAGCATTGGAAGATCCAGATGGAGGTGCTGTTCGGATTCCAGGAGCTGACCGAGATTATCGAAGAAGGATTCGTCGAGCCAGAAGCAGCGGTAGATTTGACAACGGAGGAGCAGAGGACGATAAAAGAAAATCGTAAGAAAGATCGTAAGGTTCTCTTTTACATCTTTCAAGCGATAGATTCGTCAATCTTTGAAAAAGTGGCGAATTCGAAGATGGTGAAGGAAGCATGGGATACTCTCATCAAAATCTACAAAGGCATTGAGAAGATCCAGAAGGTTCGGCTTCAGACTCTTCGTCGACAATACGAGCTCCTTCAGATGGAAAAGTTGGAGTCCATTTCTGACTATTTCTCACGCGTATTGGCTCTTATCAATCAAATGAAGGCCAATGGTGAGACTTTTGGTGATCAACAAATCGTCGAGAAGATTCTTCGAACGCTAACGTTGCAGTTCGAATATATTGTGACTTCCATTGAAGAATCCCGTGATCTCTCAGTTTTGACCGTGGATGAGTTGATTGGCTCTCTACAAATGCACAAGCAACGACTCAAGGAGAAGTCCAAGACGGTGGAGGAGGCTCTACAAAGCCAATGGGTGTTACCCAATGAAAAGAAAAATCTTTCTACTCAAAAGAAAGATAAAAGGCGGCAGGAAAAGCAACCTCAACAACAAACAGATAAGTCCCATATTCAGTGTTTTAATTGTAAAAAGTATGGGCATTATAAATCTGAGTGTTGAAACAAAAGGATTGGTGGTCAAAAGTTTCAGGCTAAAGTAGCAAGTTCTGTCGATAGATTTGTTGAAAGCAATGATGAGCATGGTAATGCCCTTTTATTCACGTGTGATGCTTCAATGGAGAACCAAAAGAATGTTTGGTACTTAGACACCGGATGCAGTAGCCACATGTGTGGCAAGAAGGAGTTATTCTCGAATTTCGATGACACCTTTCGTTCGGAGGTGAGGTTCGAGAATAATGCAAAATTTCCTATCATGGGAAAGGGGAGCATTAAAATCAAAACAAAAGATGGGTCGGTTCAAAACATTTCCGACGTTCATTATGTTCCCGGTCTTTGAGAGAGTCTCTTGAGCATGGGACAGTTGTCCGAGCGAGGCTATCGCATGATCATCAAGGATGAGGTTTGCACGATTCATGATGGCAAAGGACGATTGATTGTGAAGGTAAAAATGGCCCGAAATCGCCTTTTTCCTTTGTATATTAATTATGCTACATCATGTTTTAGTGCCTTAGTGCAAGATTCTTCATGGCTTTGGCACAAGCAGTTCGGACATGTGAATTTCGACAGCTTGAAGTTGTTGTGTCGAAAGAAGATGGTGCGAGGTTTGCCCAAAATTTCTTCTCCAAAGGAGATATGTGAACCATGCATCATTGGGAAGAAGTCCAGAGAAAGCTTTCCTTCAGGAAAATCATGGAGAGCGTCGAAGCCATTGGAGTTAGTTCACTCCGATCTATGCGGACCACTTAGTGAATCGTCGAATCGCAGGTATAGGTATTTTGTTACCTTTATCGACGACTTTAGCATAAAAACATGGGTTTATTTCTTGAAGCAAAAATCCAACACCATCGATACTTTTAAGGAGTTCAAAGCCTATATCGAAAACCAAAGTGGGCACAAAATTCGGATTCTCCAAACTGATCGTGGCACAGAATATTTGGTTGGTGACGGCTTCTTCAAGCAATGCGGCATCAAGCATCAATTGACAGCACGATATACTCCTCAACAGAATGGAGTAGCGGAGAGAAAAAACCGCACTATTGTCGAAATGGTATGTACTATGCTTTGTTCTAAACATTTGTCGAAGCATTTTTGGGCGGAGGCGGTTGCTTGTGTTGTTTACTTGTTGAACAGATGTCCCACTAAAGGTCTTGAGTTCAAGACACCGACGGAGGTGTGCAGTGGTCGAATCCCTTCAGTTCAGCATCTTCGTGTGTTTGGGTGTATTGCTTATGCCCATGTGCCAAATGAGCTTCGTAAGAAGCTTGATGAGAAGAGCGAGAAGTGCATCTTCCTCGGTTATAGCAATGAAACCAAGGGTTATCGGTTGTATAATCCGATAACGAAAAAGGTGATAATCAGTCGAGATGTTACCTTCAACGAGGAAGGTGAGTGGACTTGGAACACGGAAGAAAAGAAGCAGTTTCGCTTTGTCCTAGATGAGGATGAGACAGTTCAGCCCGATTCATATAGTCAATATGAACCAGTAACGGCTTCGGTGGAACCAGATTTGATAGTAGAGACTTCGACAGCAGTTACTTCATCGAATTCTGTTGAAAATCCTATCGAAAATCTTGCTGAAAGTTCTTCACATCCACGGCGAGAACGAGTTTTACCGGCTCGTTTGAAGGATTGTGTTTTGTCCAATGATGATGATCCCTCTGATGAAGAAATTATCAATTTTGCTCTCTTTGCAGATTGTGATCCGACAAAGTTTCAGGAGGCTTCCCAAGATATTGGTTGGGTTCACGCGATGAATGATGAGATCCACGCGATTGAGAAAAATGATACGTGGGAGCTCACATCTCTCCCGGAAGGCAAAAAGTCCATCGGTGTGAAATGGGTCTATAAGACCAAGTACAAGCCTAATGGTGATGTTGATCGGTTGAAGGCTTGTCTCGTAGTCAAGGGTTACAAACAAAAACCCGGGATTGACTATTTTGAGGTATTTGCTCCGGTTGCTAGAATGAATACCATTCGTATGATCTTTGCCTTGGCTGCTCAGAAACATTGAAAAATACACTAGATGGATGTCAAGTTCGCATTTCTCAATGGCGTACTTGAGGAGGAAGTGTATGTGGATCAACCTGAAGGTTATGTCAAGAAAGGACAAGAGGGCTTTGTCTACAAATTGAAGAAAGCTCTTTACGGCCTTAAGCAAGCACCGCGAGCATGGTATACCAGAATTGACTCTTATTTTCTGAATCATGGTTTTACTCGATGTCCTTATGAGCATACTTTATATGTTAAGAATGGCTTGAACGGTGAGATGCTCATTACTTGCTTATATGTCGATGATCTCATATTTACTGGAGATTGTCAAGAGATGATTTGCGATTTCAGGGAGACTATGACTCATAAGTTTGAGATGGTAGACATGGGTCTGATGTATTATTTTCTCGGCCTAAAAGTTACACAATCGGAGGATGGTATTTTTATTTGTCAACAAAAGTATGCCAAGGATATTCTTGAGCGTTTCAAGATGGCTACTTGTAAACCAATCAGCACTCCCATGGAAGAAAGGTTGAAGTTGACAAAAGACGGAAGTGGTTCCGAAATTGATCCCGCATATTTCAAGAGGCTAGTTGGAAGTCTGAGATATTTGACTTCTACTCGGCCAGATCTTGCTTTTAGTGTTGGGATGGTAAGCAGATTTATGGAGCACCCTAGACAATCACACTTTTAGGCAGCGAAAAGAATTCTGCGATATATTAAAGGTACTGTGAATGATGGTATATTCTACACTGCTTCTGATAATTTTCAGCTTGTGAGATATACAGACAGTGATTGGGGAGGTGATATTGGAGAAAGGAAGAGTACTTCCGGTTATGTTTTTTCTTTAGGAAATGGAATTTTTTCTTGGTCCTCAAAGAAGCAGCAAGTGGTTGCTTTGTCCAGTGCAGAAGCGGAATACATAGCAGCAGCTTATTGTGCTACTCAAACAGTTTGGCTGCGTTCGATGCTCGCTGAGTTACAGTATAAGCAGGAGCATTCGACAGTGATTTATTGTGATAACAAGTCAGCAATTGCCCTTGCAAAGAATCCAGTCTTCCATGGAAGAAGCAAGCACATTGATATAAAATACCACTTCATTCGAGATCTGGTGAAGTCCGAGGAGATTGTGCTGCAGTATTGCAAGTCGGTAGACCAAGTGGCTGATATGTTTACTAAGCTGTTGAAGATAGATTCCTTTCTTAAACTTGAGAGAATGATCGGCATGGTCAAGATGAACTCGGCTTAAGGGAGGATGTTGGAAATTGCAAAGGATTTTTCAGATCTCAAGGAGACTCTTTGTAATCCAAGTTCATCTTAAAACTTGGAATCTAGAAAGTTGTTACCTAAGTGGTTGTGTCTTTTGAGATAGCATTTAATGTTATGAATCAAGACGTGTCTGTTCATGTGACTAGAGTAAACGTAGAGTCGTGTGTTAATCCTATATATATGTGTGCGTCTTGTAATCCTTTTAAGAAGAAGAACAACAAGCGAATACAATAGTATTTCAAATTTTCTTCTAACAAGAGTCAATAATATCTTGCCCAAGGATCGCACATGTTGTTGCATGTTCTTGAGACGTGCATGAGATTTCGTCCATAAAATCACATCAAATTAACCTAACGAACGAGAGGTCTTGACCAGCAAGCAAATAAATATCACTACAAGGGCTAGTCATGATTTTTCAAGAGATTTTCTATTTTAAAACTAATGTGAAGAAGAGTTCACTCATGATCAATGCATTACTTTGATAATCTCATCACGTCCTATCCATTACACGATCCATAGATTGGAGATTAGTCTTCAATTTTATACTGTGAATCGGATAAGAATCCTTAGATGATCCTATGAGATTCAATCAATACAATCAATTGAAACCTACCTTGGAGAAACCGGAAGATTTAGGAGCTCTAGCGGTCACGAAACTACACAGCCAGTGTGAGAGACTCATGACGTCACCAGAAATGAGTGAAAGAGCTCCGGTGACCAGTGGATACTCCCTGGAATGGAGCAAAAACGGGAGGAGTCGGCAAGAAAAGGAATTGGAGAGAGAGAGCGTGCTTTCTTTTGAAAATTTCAAAAAATGAATCGTCTAATTCTTATGAAATTCATCCAAGGCTCTTTTTTGTTTGGTCGAAATCATCCAAGGATTTTAGAGAGGGAATTAGAGATATTTTTGTGTCTAATCCTCACCATTACATGTCTAATTGATTCTATGGTTTAGATCTTGTCTAGGGGATCAAACCTGTACTCTCATTGGCGGATTTGAGAGAAAAGAGAGAATAGCCCATTCTAATCCTCATTGGTTAGCCAATGAATGGAGAGAATTAGAGAGCACCGAGATTGATGACGTGGCTTGGTTGTCTTGTCATTATGGAGATGGCTCCTTGGTAATAAAGCATGTGGCATTATGGTAGATATTTTAAATGGAGATGTGGCCGGCTCTTGTGGGCTGCAATGGGTTTGGTTTTCAGGCCTAATGGGCCAAGTTGGCCTTGGGTTGTCTTTGGCCTATTGGGCCGCGCTCACCCTGGTCGATCGTATCGAACCTGTTGGGCCCGGGTCTTCGCAATCCTCCATCGCTCCTTAGAAACCCTAAATCTACATGTGGATGTTGAATTGACAAGCATATGCAATATTTTACATGTTTTGTTGATTTGTGACCGTTCTTCGGTTTGATAAAAAAGTCCGCTGAAAAGTCAATTCTTGTTTTATCAGCAAAATGAGGCTTTAATGACTAATGAAATGTAATGCTCCTAACTTCTGCATGCAATTGGGATGCTCTGATTGTTTAACTAATTGTTTTTGGGTCTAGAATGGAATTTTGTTGCGATGAGAGGTCTCAAGTCTCGAATTATTATAAGTTTAACATGCCAGAAAAGTGCAATTGTAATTTCAGGTTTTAGATGAAATTTGTATGGAAGCTGAAAGGAACTTAAAACTACCCACCCTAATGTCGATTACCCTTCTCTCTTTGTAAGAGTGATTATACATTCGAGCTCGAAAAAGCTCCAATCGCCATGACTGAGCTTGATGAAGCTCGAGCGGTCATGGCGTGGACAAGTTCGAAGAAGCTTCGGTTGTTATGGCCGCGAGCTTGACAAAGCTTGAGTGGATGGTTGAGCCCAAGCAGCAATTGGCACGAGTTTAAAGAAACTCTAACCACCGTATCTGAGCTCGATGAAACTTGAGCAGCCAGGTTCCCAAGCTCGAAGAAACTCCGGCGGCCAGGGCCGGGAGCTCGAAGAAACTTTGGCAGCCATGGCCAAGCTTTGACAGGTACGGTCACGAGCCTGAAGAAGCTCCAACCGCCATGGTCATGCGCTCCAAGAATTTTGCGAACTATAATAGGGCACGCGTGTTTCGATATCCAACTCCGCAATTCGGTCAGGAAAAACCGACCAACAATAGAAAAGGTTTCAGGGAAAAACTAACGCTGACACATTTTAAAAAGTATAAAAACGGTTTTTAATAAAAAAAAATATGATGGAGGTTTTGATTTTTGGGTAAAATTAAAGGGATCAACGGCGACATTTTACCCGAGAGAGTGATTTTCGGTTTGTGTTCATTCATTCCGTAAACATTGTTTTCTCTATATTTATGCTGTTTATAACGCACGAAAGACTTCCATTGTCATGGGTTGGGCCAGGTTTGCTGACACCTAAATAGACCATTTTAATCCATATTGATCCATTTTTATGCAAATACAATTTTAACGACTCATACCTGATCCCGACCAAATTCATACCCAACCTATGAACCATATTATTAAACACATCTGTATTTAACTTCGCCTACGAAAATCTGTGCCCACTCATATAACCCGTTTAAAGCTTTTTCATGTTAATGTGTTACTTAGATAAAATTTTATATCAAATTAAAAAAGTGAAATAACTAAATAAGAAGATGTATGTAAATAAAATGAAAAACGTAAACAAAAACTGAAAATCAAAAAACCTGTAAAAGAACTAGAAAAGTACGCATGCGTTGTGACGACGCATACACTGGATGCATGATTTATTGATCGAACTAAATTTAATCATTTTTCAATTGCGTCAAATTCGACGGCCAAATTATCCTCTCAAAATCTGATGTCATATTTGTTTACAATAAAAGAAAGTTTGATTACATCTATAGCACCATCCCAACATACCACTAAATTTTCTGTGGAAGAAGTAACATGACAAATCAATGGAATGAGCAATCAAATTTTCCGTAAACGCCGGCCCTTCTACTCAGCTCTGTGTCGCGCTTGCGGAACAAAAGCGAAAAAAAAATGGAGAATCGCATGGTATAGATCCACAGAACAAGATTATTAGATCAGAATCATCTTTTCTAATATCAGAGACTAAGATCTTAATGTATTGGATACGTGGTCTCATTCGAAGTTTCTATCGAAAGAAACCTACAGTCCCTGAAAGCGAATTCACATCGAGGTTCCTCGCATCGGGTGCATCATATCTTCAAATAGAGAACTTCATGTTGTGATCACCTTTTGAGGTTGCTTAATTGAATTATGATTGAGTTGAGTTCTGTTCTTATTTGTTAGTAATGAAGGGTTATAGGATCTTTTCGCTCTTTTGGCGAGAAAAGATCTCTCAATAGATGGACTCGCTTATCTAATTTTTAGGTGATACCGAGATTGGATCGGCGAAAGTAAGTTGTACGAAACAAGGGGAAGCTCCCTTACTTTGAGTGCTACAAAGAGGAAGGACCAAGCCACATGAGACGGTAAGCTTCTCCTAATAGTAAGGGGAGTTACGCAACGGATTAAAGAAGCATGATCTATTGTTCAGTTTTCTAGAAAGGGAGAATACTAGAATTGATTGGTTTTTGATCTTATCCTCGACATCATTACAAATTGCGCATGCATTAGCTGCTTCCAAAGGTAATTTTCCGGTCGAGATATGACTGCGGATTGTCATTCAAAGTAATTACGGAGATTAAAGGTGAATCCCGAGTCACAAGTTTACAGTGCTTTAGTGCACCTAAGTCGAAGAAAAAAGGCAGCCGCATAGCATGCAGCTGAAGGGGGTACTATGGCAGCTGAAGCATCTGGGGTATTCTTCGAAGTTAAGGTGAAAAAGACAGTGAAAACGGAACGGCTTATTAATTTGGTTAGTGATTGTTTGCGCGCTTCCTTTCTTGCCACTGGAAGTAGTAATTCTGATCAGGGTTGGCTGTAATGAGATGTCTCGGCTCGTAGGATGGGAAAGTTACACTGCTTCGTTGTGTAAATAATCAGTTCACAAATGCTGATGGAAGTTGCTTTGTTCCATGGTCCTGCAGGCATCGATTTATGTAGCTTTTAGCCCTTGACCGACCCTGAGTATCGTTCCAATGGCGTTGCCATTTGGTAAAGATGATCGGAGTCGCCGTCATATGACTTGATAGCACCTTTATGAGAACAGCAGTTCTTCTCTGGGGACAGGAAACGACAGTTACTTCGCCTCTACTTTTGATTAGAACGGTTTTAAACTAATTTGATGACAAGTTACGTCCTCCTATTTCAAGAAATACCGCATGTGCTTAATTAGTTAGGTACCATGTCTGCAAGGTGGGTTCGCATTATTGAAGGATGCTCTAATGGATGCGCCGCCACCGACTCGAGAACTCGAGTCTTCTACTGCTGCTGCTTCGTTTCCCTTTAGAAAGAGCAAGTTCAGTCAGATGAAAGAAATGTCTGACCAGAGGCCAGGGTGACTGGACTGGACTGGTGAGACAGGCGCTTACACTGAAACCGACCAATAATACTAAACTAAAAAAGGATCTACCAAATTATTACTGCTTTGGGGGATGCAATGCGGGTGATGTTGCTGATAAAGCTACCCATGGCTTCTCCACGAGGGAGCAAGTGTTTTAGATTTTATCACAGTACTTCTGAGCGGCTGAACTTTCTTGATACACCGCCGCACTTCACATGTAAGAAATCAATACAAAATCAGGAGCTCCTGCCGTAGGAAACAATCGGATACCGATTCACGTATACTCTATTCCTACGGAGAAAACAACCATGCCTAGATATGAAGTTCAAATCTCTGCTCCATTCTGGAGAAAATAGATATTCTAAAGGTGAGGGGACGAGAGGAAATCAATAGGGAAGAGTATATTGGCACTCCATACTGACAGAACATCATAGTTCTCTCCGACGTTCTACCCTGATGCAATTTCTTGACGTATTACTATTCCTCAATGGCATTTAAACTTTTAGTTGATGACTGATTTTTTTTTAAAGGAATTGACCTTAGAGATAGAAAGAGGTATGGATTGTGCTATTTCCATTCTGTTTTTCATTAGATGCCATTGAGGAATAGTAATACATCAAGAAATTGCATCAGGGTGGAACAACTGAGAGAACTATGATGTTCTTTCAGTATGGAGTGCCAATATATTCTTCTCTACTGATCTCCTCTCATTCCCTCACCATTAGAATATCTATTTTCTCTTGAATCGAGCGCAGATATTCACCTCTCATTGAGGCATCTGTTGGTATAGAGCATACATGAATCGGTATCTGATTTTTTCCTACAGCAGGAGCTACTGATTTTGTAGTGTTTTCTTACATGTGAAGTGCAGCGGTGTATCAAGAAAGTTCAGCTGCTGAGAAGTACTGTGATAAAATTGAAAACAAATCTCTTGGCTTCTTTCACTTGCTCCCTCATGGAGAAGTCATGGGTAGCTTTATCAGCAACATCACCCCCATTGCATCCCCCAGAGTAGTAATAATTTGGTAGATCCTTTTTTAGTTTAGTATTATTGGTCAATTTCAGAGTAAGTATCTGTCTCACCAGTCCAGTCACCCTGGCCTTTCAAACTAAGAACCGGATCGGTTCCCTTGGGAACCACTGGTTCCGGACATTTGTCAATTCTTTTGCACACTTTTAATTGGAGCTTCTTTAAGCTCGAATGTATGATCACTTTTACAAAGAGAGAGAAGAGTAATCGACACGGAGAAACTAAGGAAAAAATTCAAGCATCAAGCATTGGCAAATTTCTAAGGGGAGTTATAACTTAGCAAATACCTTTATCAAATCGATTTAGGAACGGCTGGTCATAATTTTTGAAAGCAAAAGGAAGATTTTTTATTCTCCTACGAAAGTGAGTCAAAATTTAAAACTTTTCGCACGCCCAGTCTTGTCTTCCTACTTTCTTTGCTTTCGAACAGAGGAGTCTTCCTTTTCACAGAAAAAAAAGCTCGCTTTTCTGGGTCTCTCTCCCTGCTTGCAGAAAGTTCATTGTGGATCTCAATCCGCTCATTCTCGCTCGCTACGTTCGCAGAAACGGTGATCCCAAAAGCTTAAGAACCTCCGCAGCAATGGCGATCATAACGGAGGAAGCAGAAGACCACCATCAACATCAAGAACGGAAACCGAAACCAGATCAAGAACGCGAGGTGAGCCGACCCCAGAACCCCACTACGGCTTCACAATCTTCGCGTACGGACCCGTTCATTTTCTGGTTCTACTTCACTCTGGCCGTCTCTCTCGTCACCCTCCTCTGCGTCTCTTTCCTTTCCCTCTCCCCGCAAGACCCCAAATCCTGGTTCCTCGGCCTCCCCGCTGACCTTCGCCAACATTACTCCAAGGGCCGTACCATCAAAGTCCAGATATACCCAGATTCTAGTCCTGTTGAAGTGTTTGCGGTCGAGAACGGGCCTAGCTCTGCTGAGAATGTGTTAATTATTCATGGGTTGGGTGCGAGTTCTTATTCTTTTAGCAGAGTCGTGCAGTCTCTGGGCTCTAAGGATATACGTGCCATTGCAATTGACTTGCCTGGAAATGGGTTCTCTGACAAAACCGTGGCTGTTGAGGAAGAAAGAGAAAATGGGGTTTTTGAGAGGTTTTGGGACGTGTACAGTGAGATTAAGGAAAAGGGTCTGTTCTTTGCCTTTGATCAAATTATTGAAACTGGGCAAATGCCTTATCAAGAGACCAAGGTTCTGCGGGTGGTTAGTAGAATGAGTGTTAAGGCACTCGGATTGGGTGCTGAAGAGGTAAGTAAGGTGCTGGGGCAGGTGATCGATACCATGGGGCTAGCTCCGGTTCATCTGGTTTTGCATGATTCGGCTCTCTCAATGAGTGCCAATTGGATCTTGAATAATGAGGGACTGGTGAGGAGTGTAACCCTTATCGATACTTCAGCAAAACCGGCATTGCCTTGGTGGTCCTTCGAGATTCCAGTGCTTGGTGATGCGGTCTTGGGTGTTCGTTTCTTGCATAAGAGGTTGATCAGGTCATACTGTGTGAAGGGAATCAGCAGTTCTGATGCCAATGCGCATGGGATTCTGATGAAGGGAAGAGGTGGAAGAAGAGCTATTGCTGAGATTGGGAAGAGGTTGAATCATAGCTTCAATGTTGCAGAATGGGGTAGTTCAGAAAGGTTGATCTCTATGCCGATGCAAGTGCTTTGGTCCAGTGGTTGGTCCAAGGAGTGGAGGGAAGAGGGGCATCAGATTGCCAAAGCACTTCCACGAGCTAAATTCGTTGAACATTCTGGCGGTCGATGGCCTCAGGTCAGGATTCTAGTATCTGATATCATAAAGAAAACTGCTTGCATTTTTTCTATGTTGTTGCATGTTTATTGGATTAACGCCATTTAATGTCATCCAGTTTTCTTAAGGTGTGAAGATTTAAACCACAGCTAGAATAGATGACAAGATAAAGGAGGCTGTGACATTGAAAATATTGCTGACATGAGCTCTGCTTTGTGTAGCTAAATGTGGCTAGAAGGTTGTGGCGAGATATGCAACCAAGAGGGAGGTTATTGAATAGTTAATGGGCGAAACTTGAAAGATATTGCGAAATTATTGAAATAAAGTTTGATGTAAGTAGGAATAGTCAGTATATGCAAGAGTAAGCAGGTGATAGCAAATGCAGTGTGCTTCTATCAAGTTTAATGGAGTATGATAACCATAATCAGTTTTTCTCTTCATACTCCAGGTTCTGTGAGCTTTCCTTGTATTTGTTCAACCTGAGATAAGACAACACATGCATTTATCTTATATTTGATAGACCATTTTGTCAATTTCTGTATTTTGGCTACAGAAATACTGAACTATATGGTACTAAGACCAATTAGTGCCAAGTTCAATTGTGCCATGCTAAAGTAATTGGCAATAGAAGAGAGATTGGACATTTTGTCTGCCTTAGCATCTATGAGTATTATTATGTGTATGCTAGGTGCAACTTGGGAGGAGAGATTGCTTGTTATAGTCAATCAGAAGTTGAATCCAAAATGCAGATTCATGCAGTTAATTTATTTCAGAATGCTTATATCAAACACCAACTTCACAAGTACTGAGCACGTAAGTAGCGTGGACTAAATACCCATTGCGTCCTACATAAGTGTAAAGAAGGTTGCTGTTCACATAAGTCTTCACATTGAAATTCTCACACTTTACTGAACATGGTCTGTCTTCTTGCCCTACTGTCTCCTTATTGTG
The DNA here is from genome assembly GCA_031216405.1 of Syzygium malaccense. Taxonomy (NCBI): domain Eukaryota; kingdom Viridiplantae; phylum Streptophyta; class Magnoliopsida; order Myrtales; family Myrtaceae; genus Syzygium; species Syzygium malaccense. The sequence goes on from CM062255.1 coordinate 7,723,002, forward strand.
TTCTTTTAACCCTTTTTGGATCATTTGAAGATGCTACCCTGATCAATAACCAACCATGAAAGACATTAAGCGAGCTTAATTTCTCATTTGATTGGTGTAGGAAGATGCTGCGGAAGAATTGGCTGAAAGCATTTCAAAGCATGTGTCCTCTTTGCCAAAATTCGTGCGGAAAGTTGAGGATGAGCCTTTACCTGAGCATATCCAGAAGATTTTCAACGAAGCACAAGGTGGTGATCATCACCATCACCATCACCACCACCATCATCATGATCATACTCATATGGGTGGACATATGGATCCTTATGGAATGGGTCATGGATGGGGAGGTTGATTAGACCTCATTGTGGAACGTTGTAAGTGGTTGTATCGTAGATGCTAGTCAACATAGATGACTCGAATCTTTATCATGGTAGGGTTGCCATGCATCCTTTCACCTAGCATTGTGAAGCATCCTTAGGGCTGCTTGCTGCCTTGCATCGCGTGCTACGACATTATGGACATGGTTGAAACCGAGATGCTATTTTACCTCTCTTTGTTTCCCCTTTCTCTTTTTTGTGATTTTTTCAACCCAAAAATGTTAGATCTTTGTAATGTAATGTTTATTCAGCCTTGAATTGATGATGTGAGAGTGGTTAATTTTCTGTCATTTTCAAATTCTTCACGTTGTTCCTGTATGTGACTAAGAAGTTTGTCTGGGTCTGAGGATCACATGTAGTGTTCATTTAGTATTTACAAACGGGGTGTGGAAACTAAGGCGAGGCTATTTCCACATACCCGGGCCATATTTACTGGATAAAAGTTGGGATACGATATATTTTATCCTATGTTACCCGGGGCATATTTGATTAACATGTCCCCACCGAATTCGAGACAAGGCTGGATAAAATCACGAGCCCAAAGGGTAAGATAATTTTTATCCCATCCGGATTAGGAAAGAGATTTTTAAAACGAAGATGGGAAATTGTCCAATTTGTGGTACACCATGGACATCAGGGGTTGTGTTGCGCTGCAAAGGCAATATGGTAGGCGAATCTAGGATTTAGTACAATTTTAGTTTCTACTATGTCGTGTTGGTGGGATTTCGTTTCTCATTTGGTGCCCGTACAATCAAGTCCCAAGACTTTGCTTATGCGGAGAAACGATTTCTATGGTTTTATTGGTGTATCATCCCACACAATCGAGGTCCGAGTTTGTCTCTTTCAATTAATAGCGTGCTGCGTGCCCTTCTTTATTTCACATGTTGAGTACTTGTCAACTTCCGAAGGGATTTCAAATCTCGAGTGCGCCGTTCAACCGCCCGGCAGAAGAAGCCATGGCCGATGAGGCGACGAACAAAGGAACTCTGCCTTGGTTTTCCAAAGTAGAGTTTTCCAGTTCGTCCATGTTCATGAACAAGAAAAATATGCCGCCATCATTATTCACAGATGCTATAACATTCTCGTACGCATTTCTTTGCTCATCATTCAAAATTTGAGTAGATTGGGCATGCAAAATTGAAAGTTCAGCTACATCGCGACTGTCGGTATCATGCAAAAACAACTCATTTGGCAAAGGAAGACCATAGTATGAGAGGGAGCTTCCATTTTGCCCCCAACAAATGGTTCTTGAGCTGTTGCTTTGTGGATTGTATGCAATTGGGCAAACACGGGTTTTACATTCAGGTTGCAAAATACCTAGGCTCCGTTTGTTTTGCGAAAAATATGTTTAGGGAAAATATTTTCTTCATTTTCTGGCGTTTGGATCGCTTAAGAAAATTAGTCAATGAAAAATATTTTCCTACCAAATTCGAAAATCATATTCCAAATCAACGGGAGGACGGTTCAAAATCAACCAAGTAGTGTATTCCATTTGCAACCTCATTCTCAGTAATCAAAGATATACAATTGGGAAAACACGGGCTTACATTCAGACTGCAAAATACATTGTCTTTCTGCGAGCATCAAAGCTACTATGTAAGCAATAAGGTCCAACTGCGGAGCAAGACGGTGTTAGTTTCCATAACAGCATATAAAGAAGTTCATCTTGGCCTCCTAGCGCTCTCAAGATGATGCCCTTATTCGACATCTCTATCCGAGCACACAAAAATATGTGTTCGTGGAAATCCAACAAGATTATTGAAATGGAAGGGCAGGCAGTCGCAGCCGCCGTTGCTGTCACCTTCCCACATTTCGCCGGCCACGACCGGGAGTTTAGCGACGAGACAGAGAGAGGAGGCTGAAGTAGCACCCTCTTGGTTATATAGCTTCGAGTTTCTGTCGAACATGATTACTTCTTCGCAAGTAATCCAAACACCGAGATATGGAGGCAGAAGATGCATCGTTCTTCTGAAATTCGAGTCGTCTGAAACGCAAGCTTTTTTCATGGCGGATAAAGAAGAAGAAGAGGAAGGTTGCCCGCAAACGATGCGCACGAGCGCGTGTGCGTGTGGCTTTTTCCTTATATTATTGCGGGTGTATGCGTGCGCGCATGTTTAATCCCAAAAAAAAAAAATGTATTGCCACTTTCCATCTTTTCACTCATTATTATTCTTTTAAAGTTACAATTTCATAGGTTAAGTTATTCAATCTTTCTTCACAAGTACTTCTCACGCTTTGGTGTTCAAAAGAAATCACTTCGGACAGTGAGCACGGACCGGGTGAATTAGGTTTCAAGATATGTTTTGGCCCAGCCACAACAGGTCAGTTCCGTTCAACCTCATTTGCACTCCTCTTGCTTTGAAGATTGTCACGTAACTCTCCTATTTTGTTCTATTCTTGGTCTCTTTTGTTCCCTAATTGAAAAGGGAGATTTTGACCAAATTCTGACACATGATACTTCTCCCCTTTCAAACCAAATTGACATGATTCTCGATGAATCGAAAAGCCGTAAATTATATTTTGAAAGATCGAGAAACTTCTACAGACGTTAGATTTCGACAAAATATGTATCGTTAAAGATCTCTTGATAAGTGCTTGCCCAACTATAATATTAAGACGTATTTTCAAGCTGGTGAGATCACATATCAAATTCAATTTTGGGTAAAAACTAAAGCAAAGTACTTGCAACATCAGTATTATTCACGCATGACGGTGACTGAAAATGTGCTTATAAGACCGTTAGCAATAACATCTCTAATAATAGCCGCAAAATGGTAATTGTCGCCACGAATTATATAGTTTGCTGTAGTAGGTCATGTATATTCATTATATGCATAACAGGATGATTTTATCTATACCAACATGCCTATTTTTATGTTAAAGTTCATTCTTACTAATCATGACCACTGGTAATCGCAATTTCACTCTCGATCTCAAGAAAGGAAAAGAAAATACGAAGTACTAATCATAAAAGGGAGCACATAAAGTGAAAAATGGAGAGTTTTGCTTTTTAAATTGTTCGAGGTAAACATTTATTTTCTATAAAGTTTCTATTCCCAGCAACAACTTGCCTGCTACAATGAAATTATGTAGGTCGTTTGTCATTGTTTAGCATAGTGATCTTCAAACCATAGATGTTGAATTGGGTCGAAAGAGCTAGCAGGCGTTTACTATATCCAATAATTTCGCAAAGCCGTCTAAAGAACGTGGCGTTATGCTTACCATTGAGGTCGCATTTTGTGCGATTGCCACCTTAACCCCAAGAGCTTCTTCACTAGTTACAAACAAAAAAAGTGTGAATCGAAAATCGATAGCTTTGTTATTTGAATTGCTCAAGATAGCTTCTTCATGTTTTTCTATCTCCTGCAATAACCTCCTGGGCCTCCAAAGCTAATGACGTAGCTATTTGCAAGAATCGTACAATGGTGAATCATCAAACCATAAACATTGGATCTATCCACCCACACCAACGTCTTATCTGGAGGAGGTAAGGATTTGCCATCCGATCGAATCCAATGAAGCCATTTAAAGATCGTGGCATGCTTGAGATTACCATCGGGCCTATGACCACTTCCCATCGGTGGACAAACTCCATCGCTTCCAGCTACGCCAACCCCTCCCCAAGCTGTGTGTAGCGAGCCATTGCGCAAATATAAGAATAGTTCCTTTGGCCAGTAGCCTATTTTAATCGCTTGAGAGGTCAAAATCAACCATCAATTACCAGTATTTCGATCCTGATTGAAAATAAATATTGATAATAAGTGCTAATGATGTAAAAAAATGCAGAAATTATTAACACTAGTTTATTTCAATAGACGATGTGATATCGCACCATGCTTGGTATTAGGGACAGTGATAATGTATATAACATGGATGCAATGATTGATTATATGCTTATATGGATAACTTTCAGAAGGGTAGAAAGATAGCGCAAATTCTAACTATAAGAACAAAAGTATTAGTCTCTAATGTATTTTAGCAAAAACCATCATATTAAGCACCTTGAAATGATCAAACATACCTGTTCGATGTGGACTACAAGCACAAATTGAGCTCCACCATAAGTAGAAGTAGGATATATTGGATAACCGGGGCTTATTTTCCTATCCACTTGGACGAAACCCGAACATAGTGCATCGTAGCACCCGTTGCGATAGCCATCACCTTACGAGGATAATGCTTTAGTCAATAGGATTCAAATCATCTCCAACTTCTAGTTTGGATCATTTAAAAAGTGGTTCGATTAGAATTAACGAATATCTTCATAGCTCACCCGTCCAATATGTGAACACCCGAGGAATATTATCGCCATATAACCGCGGAGAAACCTAGGAAATTAAGAGATTTTTCTCTTACATCATTTTTCCATATGTTGAACTTCTTGTATATAAAATAAATAAAAAACTATGACATTGACTTACTTTAAAAATCACTTACCATCCAACCGGCCGCGATCATGCTAATATGATCTGGGGGACCGGTTTCAATCCACACATTATGTGTACTAAATTGATCATGAGCAGCAGTTAGATTGTAGACCGTCGTAGCTCCACCTCCTCCGTATTTGATATTTGCAGTCATGTAGTCTGTTACAGAAACCACCTGCAAATGATAACCTGTAATTTAGACTTCTAGGAAGTGAAAGAAAACTAAGGATCCATTTGTTTGAACAAAAACTACCTTCGGAAAAATGTTTTAAGATTTTTCAGTGTTTACATAACGGAAAACTAATTGATGTGTGGAAAACATTTTCCTTGAACCGAAAACAACAATTTTAGATTGTGAGAAAACAATTTTCTCTTATAGCAAGAAGGAAATTACTTTTCCTAAACCACTAAATTAATGAAAACAAACCATTTTTCATGAATGATTTCAATAGAAATTATTTTACTTTATAATGAAGATTTTTTGTTTATAATGAAGCTTTCGGTGAATCAAACGCACCCTAAATAATCTCTTAACCACCTATGCCTACCGGTCTTATTTTAAAAGATGCATAAATTTTCTTTTTACACACAAATCATGGAAAGAACAGATTTTGAGACCGTCATAGCTAGACATTTGACATGTGGTCTCATGAAATTCATATATACAAAAATTCATTAAAAGATTCAAAAAAATAAAGTCACCGGTGATATTGTATGTGTGTAGATATGCATGTGAGCATGGGAGAGAGGGATTGTACATGTTGATTTGAATTAAGAGTAGTTTGCCTCGCAGCCGTGACCGACGGTATCTTGGGCACGGATCTTGCCCTCATCAAATCTTCTTTTGTTACTCGACGAATGGGTACTGTTCCGACGGGGCAAGGTTCTCCCAACCCAAATCTTACTGATTTTGCATTTGGAAAAGTTTGGCGCAAGTGAGTAACATGTAGATTTGGTTCTGTCTACATGAAGAAAAAGCTGATTATAGAAGTATCAAGTGGACCATTTCATCTAAATGATACAATATCGGTCTGCATATTTATCAGTTGATTTAGGAGAAAATGGTGCACTTTTACTTGAACCTTATGATTTTTCAGTAGAGGATGATTGAGTGCTGGTTGTTTGTTTATATCGACACAATCAATTGTGTCTCCCTCTTTAGTCTTGATAAAATCAAACACCGTTAGTTGTTCGTCGAGCAGTAATTGTACTTCAAAAATTAGCTGAGTAAATTGCAATATCTCCATGAAATTTAAATGAGAGTATTGCAGAAAAAAGGGTTTGAACGAAAATTACCGTAAAGGTCTTGATGGATGGCTTGTTCATAGTTCTAACCTGGCTTTCCAAGTCTAAACCATCCTCTTCGGAAATATAGGGCATCTCACACAGGGAAAGACCGAAGAATAGGAGCAGCAACGGCGTATGTTCCACATTCAGTTTCATGGTGATAAAAAGAAGCATAAAAGCGAGGCCTTCCAGTGGTTAGCTGCGCTTGGGTATAGATTGCTGAGCATGTTCGTACAATGGCAAGGAGGTCGTACATTTTACTACGGGATCATAAGTTTGAGCAATGCAAAGATAAATGTTTTTTTTATTCCAAACAAGGTAAAAGACAAATGTTTGAGAAACTGAAGAGTGTCATTGAATAATCCCTGCTTCGCTGTCCTAGAAAAATTGCATGTTTGTCACTTGTTTCATTCTGTCATGGTCATATCATGCATAATCGTTACCATAGCCAACGTTATTCTGGACCAGCGATTCATACATAAATCTTTTTTTATTCCAAACATGGTAAAAGACAAATGTTTGAGAGACTGAAAACTATTATTGAATAACGCATATCTGCCATTGTCCCAAAAAATAATGCATGTTTGCCACTTGTCTCATTCTTTCATGGTCATATCAGGCATAATTATTGCCATAGCCAACGTTATTATGACCGATTCATACATATGAACTTCAAAACGACAAGTTTATTTGTTTAAAGAGAGGCAGTTGAGGTATGACCCGAAATAGAGCATCGATATGCTAAAACTTTTCCTTAAAATAATGCATGGTTACCATTAAAAAAAAAAAGAGAGTGCATGTTAGCCATTTTGCTTTCAAACTCCTTCAATGTTCATCACATGCATAACTACTTTTGGGGCCGTCAAATTAGTCGATCAGGTCGGGTCAAACCAAATATTATTTGACCTAAATTGACTCATTCAACCCGCATTGACCCATATATTCGCAATAAAAATTTCAAACCCAACCCATATTACTAGAATACTGCCTACCTATTTAACTCACTTTAAGCTCTTCATGCGTATATATTACTCAGATAAAAATTTTATATCATATTTAGAAAGTAAATTAATACACTAAAAAAGTTAATTAATAAAGTAAAAAACGTAAAAATTAAAGTAAAATAGTGCCATATATCATTATATTTATGAAATATTATATTCTACACTTTACGGGATATTATATTCTACTCATGTTGATTAAGCACTTCCAAACAAGGAAAGATATCGACAAAATATTATATCTTTTAATTTCAGCACTTACAGAGTAAACTAGTGTCGGATGTCATTGTAAGTAGGGGTGTAAAAAATGGACCGCCCAACTTAGAAATTGCCCGGTCTAGACCGAACTAGCCAGTTGGTCTGGTTCCCGGTTCCAAGAGGGAATTGGACCAACCGCACCAAACTAACTATACATACCTTTTTTCATTTTTTTATTTCTTCAAAAAAATTAATAAAATGTGAACTAAATCTTAAGTGAACTTCATAGACGTAGCTTCATTGACAAAAATTAGTAAAATGTGAACTAAATCGTAAGTGAACTTCATTGACATAAATTCATTGATAAAAATTAATAAAATGTGAACTAAACCTACGTGACCGGTTCTATTTGACCGGACTAGAACTGGCCTAGGACCAATCGGTCCTGTCCCCAGTTCCCTGTTCCACCTTAAAACCTGATCGGGAACCGGGAACTAATCACCCTAATTGTAAGGCATTTTCAAGAACCAAAAATATGATCAGGTCCATACCCATCATATCTATCGGGTCGACCCGACCGGCCCATGACCCGGCTTAAACCCTTCAACGAAAACCGCTTGCTCCTCCGTCCGTCCTCTAAACCCCTCTCTCTCTCTCTCTCTCTCTCTCCGCAATTTCCTCAGGCCAGCGTGACGTCAGCAATGGCGGAAGAAGAAGCGAAGTCCGGAGCTGAACACTCGAGAGGCAAGAAGAAGAGGAGACCCATCAAGCAGCACGCAGAAGATGGTCCATCGAGGCCTAGCAAGTCGCGCCGCGTTGATGATTCCGCGGATGAAGAAGGACAAGGAGCCAGTAGTAATCCGATGGTGCAGAAGGATGGTCCCTGGCGGAACCTGCAGCTGATTCTCTCCTTGCAGAACAAGGACATCGACATTGGAAAGTTAGTCTCTGTTTTATGTCTCCCTAAAGCGATAGTTGTGACTTCGCTTGTCGTTGTTGTTTTGCTATTAGTATGATGAAGAAGAGCGGAGACAATGTGCTTTGCTATGAACTTAGTCGCGGCGATGCTTTATTTACGACGGGGACTCTAATGATCGGAATGTTTATTATCGATGACATCGAGGATTTCCCAGATTTTGTTTTGTGCTGTGAACTTAATCTGGAGATCAATCTGCTGCCTTTTTCAATTTTGAAGATTTAGAACAGGTGCTGAGAAAAGGAAACAGTAAGATAGGAATAACTATCTTGCACTGAGTCTTGTAAACAAAATTGGAACATGTAAAAATCGTTGAATTTTCGCGAACTCTAGGAATTATCTGAATAATCGAAACAGCTGTTGAGTATTTTAGCTTGATGGTAAATGTTAAATGCAGGAAGGTGGAGATTGGTCTGGATTATGTCAGAACGAGAAGCAAAGAACAAGAGTGGAATGGGCCTGAACAAGATTGTGATACGGTAAAACTGTCCCGCGTGATAGTCTTCCTTAGTGAATGGATTCAGTCATTGTTGATTTCATCGGGAAAGAAAGTCAAATTTGATGGAGAACGGCATGATGTAGTTAAGGCGTGTTTAGACGCGAGATGCTGGGAGATTTTCAAGCTCTGCCTGGAGAAGTCATCGAGATTGCAGATTCCTCTAACTTTTTCCCAAAAGCTTTTGCAACCTATCCAGTTTATTGCAAGTCATGTGCTATTCGGGCTCAATGATTCACCCATGCATGCAAAGGAGTCCTTCCTTACAGACGAAGGGTTTGAGTTGTTTAATCTTATGGTTGATTGCGTTTCTTTGTTATATGCTTCCCACAATGTCGCGTCAAATGAAAGCTTGGAGCAATGGATTTCAACTGTCCATGCAGTGATTGAGCTCGTCAACAGTATTTTTATACAGAATCTTGACAGCAGCAAAGCAGGTGTTTTGGTTCTGCAGTTCTCCTGCTTTGTACTTGATCCATTTGCCAAATTTTTGAGGATTCACCCAACTCGGAAAAGTGGTTTTAGTGAATTTGTACATAAACTTCTTGAGCCACTATTGCAATTGTTCGGTTATCTAAGTGGCAACAGAAATAATCCCAGTCTCACTAGCAACCTTTTGAGGTCAGTTGATGAAGTCTTGTCGAATGGGGTGTTCCATCCAATTCATGTTGAGGGCTTCTTGACTTTGCATAGCTCTGACAAGTATCTCACTGCCAATGAAGGAAAGTCAAAAGACTCAAAGATCATCATCATGAGTTACCACAGACATTTATTTGAGGAACTGCAAGAAATTATGACTGCAAAGAAGGTGTTGGCATTGAAAGGTGTTAGTAAACTGTTTCATTTGCTTGTTAAGCAAGTAAGAAAACTTAGGGGAGCTTCTGTGCCAATAGAAGGGAGTAGTGCACCATCAGCTGGTGAAGGTTCAAAACAACCAGAACATGGTTTGTTTGGTCACAGATCTAAAATGCTATTCATGGCTAGTGATATAAATTCTGAGAGAGATTATAGCTTTGTTAATCTGAGCCCAGAAGCACGCAAATCGCTGTTTGATTTTTTTGTGCAGATTATGGAGCCTCTATTGATCAAGCTTAATAGCTATCTTCTGGAGAAAATGGAAGTGGAAGACTTGCTGAATGTTCAATACATACTTGGTTCTGTAAATTGGATACTTCGCGGCATTATCGACGAAAAGGTCTATGTTAAGACCGAGGACATCTCTGGAGGAGCATTTTTGGGTTTTCTTAAGGAAGTTTACCTTACAATAATCTCACTATCAGCTAACTTTAACGTATTTTGGCAGTCCAAGCACCACGCAGATATCGGAACGCACAAGGGACTATTTTCTTCTGTGGTCAAGGAGCTGGTTGCTGCTATAGGTTGTCTTCTAGACATAGAATACGAGGTTATTGGGGAAGACCTTGAAAGTTTGTGGCATTTGTTGCTTGTACACTTGGCTACGGGGCTTTCTGTAAGTGATTCATCTGATGGGAACTCATTAAAAGGCAAGATACTCGACCTGGGATGCCAGCTTGTCAGTCTCTTCAGTGAACTTCGCCAGGTTTGTAAATCATAATAATCAAAGGCTTAAAACATCTGCTTAATGTCTGCATCAATCTTGTTCATATGAACCTGTGCTCAACTGTCCAGAAAAGTGCTTGTTTTGTGTCTAATTGTTGTTTGGATCTTTTCAATCTTGGGCTTCTTGTTCTTTATTTGATATCCTTTGCGTGATGCAGGTGAGCAATGTCATTTTTTCTCTTAGTAAAGCTGCAAGACTCTTAGCAAATTGGGAAGTTAATGGTGAGATCGATCCTAAAATGTTTGTTGGTACTCATGCCTCATATGAGGCATATGTTAACTCAGTGGGAATGTTACTGTGCTCTCAAGAATTTAAGGTGGCTGTTCATAGAGCTATTTCATCCATACCAGAGGGGCAAGCAAGTGGATGCATTGAGCAGTTGGCAGAAGATATATCAGAATCTCTGATATGGATGAAACATTGTTGCTCCAAGACTGTTGGAGTAGGATCTGGCTGCGGGAATTTACGAAGATGTGCTATAATTAGCTTTAACCTGCACTGTGAATTGTTGGGCAAAGGTTTGTCTGAGATATACAGTTGTTTACTAGATTCCATCCCTGTGACAACCAGCAACAGTGTGGCAGTTGGATCTTCTATAAACAACTTGATGGCAGTAATACGTCCTAGCTTGAGTAGTTTGGTTGAACCACAGTTGGGAAGCTTAAGTGAGTTCCTTTTGTCATTATCAGGAAGTTTTTTTGATAAGAAATTGATTAATAAAATTATGTCAGTGAAGTTTGGCTTGTCCAGCCATTGGGCTTTTGTGTTCTTCTTTCGATTGTACTTGTCATGTCGAAGCCTAAACAGACAAGCAATAAGCCTTATGCCCCCAAATTCTTCAATAAAAATGTCAGCTTTTATGGGTGATTCATTTATGTCATGTTCTGGAAAAGATTGGACTGAGAGGGATGATTTGCCAGACGATGGCTATTTTTCATGGGTTGTCAAACCTTCAGCTTCTGTTCTGATTGTTATTCAATCTGTATCCGATATCTATCTTCAAAATAGTGTTGGAGATTGCTGTTGTCTGATTTACATATTGTATGCCATGGCACTTCAGAGACTGGCTGATTTGAACAGGCAGATAAAATCTGCCGGGTATGTACTACAGAGCAAGAAGGAAATGCTGCGTAACATTTCCCTTGACGGTGCCGACCATTCAACTCTGTGCGGAAAATGTCAAAAGTGGGAAGAGAATGTTGTAAACTTGAGACAAGAAGCACAAGGGCTTGCTGATTTCGTAATGAGATACCTGACTTCTCTGGTGAATGATCCATTATTCTCCACTTATTCTGAGGCAAGCATGAATACATGCGCCCAGTCTCTGCATGTAAGTTATCAGTGGGATTTTAGTCTAGGCTCTATAAATGAAAAAACATTGCTCACTGCAATTTGGTGGATCATATGCCAGAGCATAGATATTTGGTGTACTCATGCTTCTAAAAAGAATTTGAAGATGTTCCTCTACTTTTTGATCCAATCTTCTCTTCCTGCTACAACTGAAAATCCTTTCAAGCACAAAACTCCCAGTGAGATGCTCTACAAGTCGGTGCACCAAATCTCATATGAAGTTCTACATGACTCTACTTTTCATGAGCATAGAGTAAGAAATTGCCCATGGTCTTCCTATGAAATAATTACTCATTTTATGTTCATTTGCAAAAGCATGTTGAAGAGAGGATTTTCTCCTTGTGTTTTCATGTATCTTTGTCTGCCGAGATGTCCTTTTCTTTACTATTTACACTACTTTACTTAACCTTACTTTGTGTTGGTATCAATGATTGTCGAGTTTAATCGTCTTTTGCATTAGTTTGTCCATAGGCACTTGGCATCAAGGCTTTGTCGTGTGATGGAGAAGTTAGCAGGGTCATTATTTTGCAGTGCTTCATCTGGGAAAGTTGATCTACACTCATCACCTAATTGGTCTCATTGTCTAGTGAAACTTCAGAAGTCAATATCGGTCGATTCAGGCAGCAAAAGCCACACCTATGATTCAAAGCGGACTGCTCCCTCGTTCAATAATGAGCCTATTGATGATTGCACTGAAATAAGAACATCTCAAAGCACGAGTTTTGCTGCTTGCATGGATTTGCTTGATCTTTTTAGTCGGATGCCAAAAGACTACTTAAGTTCGAGATCATTCAAGCGCTATGCAACTCACATTATTAATGTTGAAAGGTAAATTTGGTGTCTGTCAATCTATCAGTTGTTCAGCACAACTTCTAGCTGAGATTCGTTGTTGGTTTAACAAATTTTAACACTGACGATGGATGTCAAGAGTTCTGGAACTTTTGAGGCAATCCCTCCATACAGTCAGCTGTGAGAACTTCAATGGAAAACTGAGTGCCTGAGAAGATTTTGGATGATTGATATCTTCCACTGTCCCTTTCTCTTTCTGTCGGTTTTTTGATTTATATCGTGGTTTTTTTTGGCCTATATTAGTTGCTCAATACAATTCTCAAATGATGAGTCATTTGTTGTTCTTTGTCTTCTTTTCAAATGGCATTCATACAAGTTCTGATCGAGTTCTTTTAATAATCACAAGTTTTGAGAGCAGAAGCCCTGAAACATGTACATGGGTCCACTTAAACCTGTGTACGCATATATGTTTTAGAATAATCAAATGGCAGTTGTTGGTCAAAAGAATAAAAACTAAAAGAATTGGCATTCACAACACATCAGAGACAATTGCATCTATAATCCTCTTGGTTTCACTTGTCGCCCGTTTTCTCCTCTGCCAAAATGTCTCTCTTTGAACATTCATGACCTGTTCAGACATATATGTGATGGGAGAAACCATTGAAGATACATCTGGGCAAATTCGTAGTTTAGGCCTATAATGCTATGTTTCTTATTGAAAAGTGTTCATGATGCGACATGTTCTGTAGTACAGTGTTATCTTGAAACAATTCATAAGCTTTGGGAATTAAGTTAGACAAAAGCTGGACTGAGCTTACCTGATAAATTTCCCCCTTTCATAAGTCTTCCTTTTAGCTTTTCTTTGAGGATTAATTGGTTCCTTTCTTTCTCAGACTTGCAGCTAGCAGCTTACCAGAGTTTCAAGGTGCCTCATTCTCATCTAAGCATAATAAGCACTTCAAGTTGTTCTTATATTGTCGAAAGGCTTTAAAACATTTGGTTGAAGCATCTTTCTGCGATAATATAGAAATAACTGAGCATCCGCTGTGTGTCCTTATATCTGAAGGATTATTTTCTCTTGTATGGCTTTTCAAGTCTGTAATTGTTGTTAGCGGGCTTCAAGATGAATGGGGAGAATATTACTCTGGCAAAGTGAATCTGCCTTTAATGGAACACACAGCATATATGTTCCTAATGTTTAGCAAGTATTACTTTTGTCGAACACTTCCCCTGATTGTAAAGTATAAGTGGCGCTGTAAAGAGCAAGAAGGTTCTGACATTGGCCTGGGGGAGACAAATTTAGTCGAACCAGGTTCATGTTGGGATTCTTCTGAACATTCTGAAGCTTGGAAAAGCATCTGTCTTGTTGCACAGAGTATGAAAGAAGAGACACAAAGCTTATTTTGTTCTCTAGAAGACTCTTTTCATGATAAAAAAGCAAATGTTGGTCAGAATTCCTCAGATATGACTAAATTATCTACTATTATATCTTGCCTGAGTGGTTTCTTTTGGGGCTTAGCATCTGCTGTTGACCACATTGATGCAAAAGATCAGGTTCAAAAGGTTATATCATCTTATCGGAAGCATGAACCTCTTTGCAAGCTCAGCCTCTTTATCGACGTATTTACAGATGTAGTTAGTATCTTTCTGCGGATTAAGCTTGGTCAGAATGATCAGCAGCTGGGATCTTTAGGTCATGAGCAAAGTAGTAAAAAGTCGAACTACAGCCAGGACATATTGGGAACTGATGGTTCGTCACATAGTGACTCTACTACACCTGTCCCTAATATATCCAGCCGCAGTGAGCGGAAGGACGTTGTGACAGACTTCTTAGAGTCATCTGGCTTTACTAATCAGTCAGTGGTTACTGATGTTGGCCCTCAGTTGTCATGTGTGGAAGGTGATGATTGTGTTGCAAGCATTTCAAATGAAGTTAATTTGCTTGACCTGCAATATTTTTTACAGCAGTTGCTTAAAGGTGATAATCCTGAAGCGGCATTTCTGCTCAGGCACTTATTTATTGGTTATTCAGCCATTCTAAAGCTGAATTTGAAAGACCAGACTCTTCTCTTATCGACAACTTTGGTGCGAACTTTTGCGGCAATGGCACAGTTCCTGATCTTGGAGTTGGTTGATGGTGGTGAGCTGCCAAAGCCATCATCATTTGTTTGCTTAGATGGTGTTCTGAAGTATCTGGAAGAATTAGGGAGTCATTTTTCCTACACTAATCCCACATTATCCAGAAATATGTATGCCAGACTGATAGAATTGCAGTTGGGGGCTCTAGGTAAATGCATTGTGTTACAAGGGAAAAGATATACTCTAATGACGCATGAGACTGAGTCAAGCACCAAGACAATTCCTGGTCATGCGAGACTAAATGGATCAAAAGATTTTCCTCTGGAGCGTTGCCTGGATGACATCAAAGCAAGGTTGAGAACATCATTTACCATTTATATTAAGAAGGCTGCAGAGTTGCATCTCTTATCCGCTGTCCAAGCAATAGAGAGAGCATTAGTTGGAGTGCAGGAATGCTGCACAGCTAAGTATGGCATTACTTTTGGAAGGGTAGGAGGGACTGTCTCACCTGTTGTTGCAGCTGGCATTGACTTGTTGGATATGCTCCTAGAAAATGTTTCAGGTAATGATGTGTACATATGTTTAAGGTGTGGTTGAGGGGAAGAATTTATGTATCCTCGGGCACTTAAAACTTGTTTTCAATGAGTAACAAATATGGGAATAAGCTCTCCTGAATTGTTGCTTAACTAATACTCACTTTCTGTTGATAGACCAAGTATTAGATTTTAATAACTTGACAACTCTCTTTGCCTTTGTTTATTGAGGAAAGAAAGAATTTGATGATCCATAGTTGTTTTACAAAATATTTTGTATAAAATGGAAAGAAAATCTTTCAGGAATTGTAATGGGAGTGAATAATATTATATCAATGTCATAATCTGATTCCTGGGTGATTCTAAATAATTATTGTTTTCCTTTCTCTTTTCCTGTTTCAATAATCTATGATGGCTAGAAACACAGATTGAATTAGACACCGGTCCAATAATCTATACTTTCCAGTATATGTCCAGAAGTGTCATTTAAACAAAAACAGAAAAATTAGCCATGTCTCCCTGTAATTATACATTTGATGAGGTGGCAATAGTGTAGTTTTACATTTAGATTAATGTAAGCCTCAACCCTTGAATTCCTTCTGTAGGTCGGAAACGTTTCAGTCTGGTCAGGAGACACATTCAGAGCTTTGTGGCTAGTTTGTTCAATATAATTCTGCATGTGCAAAGTCCACTAATTTTCTATGAGAGTTCACCTGGCAACGGCTTTGGTGATGCGGACCCAGGATCAGTCACTCTTATGTGTATTGAGGTACTGATTAGGGTTTCAGGAAGACGTGCTCTCTTTCAAATGGATCCTTGGCATGTTGCCCAGATGTTACGTATTCCTGCAGCGCTATTCCAGGTCTTTTGTCAGTTTCAACTGAAAGATCCGATTTCTTCGGGGTCTTTATTTTCGTCAGAGAATCTTAACATTGATCGGCCGTTTTCAGTGAAGCTATATGCCTCTTGTTGTCGATTGCTGTGTACCGTTCTTAAGCATCACAAAAGGTATGTTATGCTTCACAAATTCTTCAATCATGTTCTCAGTAAAAAGTTGGTCAAGAAACTTATTAGTTAATTTAGGTGGCAAAATAGTCAGTGTTATCCATTGGGATAAATATAAGGGGGAGTTGGAGGTGTCCCCCATAGAGGTGTTTTGTGGAGTGAGGGACGAGAAACAAGAACTAGAGAAAGGTTGTTTTTCGAAATAACGTCATGTGGTTACTTCAATTCTTCTTCAACAGCAGTGCACCTCTTCTCACGTCTGTAAACTCTCTCTCTCTCTCTCTCTCTCGCACGTGCGCTCGCGCCCACACACATGCATACAGAGAGATCATATGCTGACACTGCAATCAAATTTTTGGAGATATTGTTGTCATCTTTCATCACCCTTTCTTCACCATCGAAGTGTTTCTTTGCTGAACACGTACTCTATGGTTGTGTATTTTCCAGTGAATGCAAAAGATACATAGCTTTGCTTCAAGATTCCACTTCTGTTCTTCTCAATTGTTTGGAGACTGTAAACATGGACCTGGTGGTCAGCCGAGGTTATCTTTCATGGGATGTACATGAAGGGGTCAAATGTGCATGTTCCCTACGAAGGATTTATGAAGAGGTGACTTTGTAGTGAAACTGTTTTCTTTGTGTGGTATTGATACACTGCAATTCCTTAGCTGTGCTTTATGTTCATGGAATGCATATTCTTGTGCACAAGTTGCTTTGTGGTATAATGCTGGTAGTGAGCATGTGGGGATGCTGACCAACTTGGCTGAGAGTTCTTTACTACATTTTGTGAGGCTTGATATTGTTCAATTATGGCAAATGTCATCATCGAAGTATTTGTTGCATCATTCTTTTTTCTTTTTTTTTGTGCTCGATCACTCATAATCTCATTGACATGTTCCCACCACTCTTTTAAGTTCCTCTAACTATATGCTTATTGATTTCCTATCGAAAATAAGAAGGTTAATGTTTTTGTTGGAGAACTTTTTTTTCCTTGTGTGTTAATTGCTCATAATCGCATTGATGAGTTCCTCTTCATTTTACCTCTATGTGACGATTTTTTCAAGCAGAGTGGTTCATTTTAACCAATTGCTATGACCTCATGGACCTTAGTGCTGGGGAGAGATTGGTAATGTTTCTGTCAAGTCTTCATGCATTAGCATTGAAGGAGCTAGCTTCTTGAAAATGGGTATCTGACCAACAAAATGCTGGGAAATTCACAAAACTATTTGACTTTAGGATCCGAATTTGGTCTAGTTGGAGGAGGATGAGAGGTAGTTGGAAAATTATGTTTTTCCTAGCAATAAGCTAATAAAGCCAGTGCAAGACAAGAATGCTTTCATCAATTGACCAATCATCGGATTGCTTTATTTTACATTTGTCTGTATCGAAGCCTCAAAACAGAAGGGGAGTGTTTAGTTGGCACTTAACAGAAGATATTGGAATCTCACTTTTTAACTGTTTGTCCTAAAATGATGATTGATATAGGCCTTGGAAGTATCAATGTCTAAACCAGGATTTTCATGAATATGGTACCGGCTTCTGTTTAGTTTTCTTATGATTTGGTGTTTTCATCCTTTTACAGTTAAGGCAGCAGAAAGATGTATATGGGCATCATTGTTTTAAGTTCTTGTCCAGTTACATATATACATGTTCGGAATGCGGTCCTCTTAAGGCTGGATTCATGAGGTACCTTCCTTTGTTGTTTCGCTTTAAGTTTGATAAAATGAGCGTAGTTACTATTGGTACGTGTTTTGATACTAACAAAATGGTTGTACTTTTTTTACTCTATCACAGAGAAATAGATGAAGCTTTGAGACCCGGGGTGTATGCTTTAGTTGATGCTTGCTCAGCAGATGATCTTCAATATCTTCATACGGTATTTGGAGGTATGCTTTTATAAGCTGACCTCACTGTAAACTATTTTCAATGGACAACATTTTCTTTTTCAAGTTTCAGATGTTGCAATTTCCTTCTATATGCAGAGGGTCCTTGCAGAAACACTTTGGCGTCTCTGCAGCATGACTATAAAGTGTACTTTCAGTACGCAGGAAAAGTTTGATGTGAGTGTACTCCCTTTGGATCTGTCCGTTCAGATAAATCATCTTTTTCGGTTTTTATACGATGAAGACATTTTGGTGGGTATTGTTGCTGCTACCTTTGACGGGGGACATAAATTCTGCAAAATATAATCCTTGTTATGAGGACTACGAAGTGCTATGAAGACAGAAATGATTACAGTTATTTGCTTCGCTTTGTTGCAACATGTTAATCACATCACTGGAGGATCATCAATTCATCATATGCTTGAAGACAAATGTTGTTGCATATCGGAAGAGCTATTGAATGGGAAAGACCACCTTTTCTCATTCTTACTTGAAGTTCATAGAAAACTTAGATAGGGGAAGAAAGACAATTTGACACCCAGGCATGAACCGGTTTTATCAGGAGATTGGATTATGGGCAAATAGGTGATTCTTGTAGATTCGATTCTTATTGAGTTTTAGGTTCTTACTGGAGTCAAATTAGCTAATGGTTGTACCATGAAATTTTGAGTATTCTCCAATCTAGTGTAAATGGCCTCACTAAGATTGTAACATTTGTAATTTGTTTCTGTAATTTTTTTCCCAT
Source organism: Syzygium malaccense (assembly GCA_031216405.1). Taxonomy (NCBI): domain Eukaryota; kingdom Viridiplantae; phylum Streptophyta; class Magnoliopsida; order Myrtales; family Myrtaceae; genus Syzygium; species Syzygium malaccense. The sequence continues at coordinate 7,741,709 of CM062255.1, forward strand.
TTTTTCGAAGTAGAAGTTGTACACTCGTACAGAAGCAATGATAACGAGTATGATTCCCTTTGCTTATTCATGCTTTTCATCTTTCTTCTAGTTGAGATAAAGTCCAGTCTCGCTTGGGATTAACCCACCATACTCTTTATCTTTATATATTTCTCAACGCGCAAGTAAGGAGGATCCTCCTCTGATCATAACAATTCGCCAGCATCGGAGTGTAACGTGCGACCTCATTTTGACTAAAATCATAAGATGCAGGGAAGCAAAGACAAGAGGCTCTAGTTATAAGCCGCGTTGCATCAGATTTTCTCCATACCGACTGTTTGCATTTCCCAGCAACTTGTCAGATGGTTCGGTAGTCGCGACTCATCTTTATATATGGCTAATTCAGACTTAGAGCCTCTCGTTTAATATATGCCTTTTGTGGTACGTACCTAAGCTCTTGTGTTGGGCATGTTGGTCGGAAAATCCTGAGTGGACCTGGGCAAGAGCCTTGAAAGTCTTCTTCTTTCAGCACTCTGCAACAGACAACACAGGCATACGCATCGTGTATTTTGAATTTTGGAGGCTGAGTGACAAATGATGCACATATTCAGCAGCACACGCATTACTCATTAGCTTCTCGCTTGAAGGATTAAAGAGTGTCATCTTCATGTTAGACCTGATCATTGTTCAGGTTAGACCCGATCATTTAAGGGTCAACCCGAAGGATGAAATGGGCGGATTTAGGCAAGTAATAGACCCTTGCGGCTCGGGACATGCCCGGTCGAGTTTGTACATAAATTCGGCATTTTGGTGATCATGGGAGGGCTCGAACAAGAACTTTTTCAGGCCTGGTGTTAGGCCTAGCGGTCTTGTTGATGGTCTCTGGTTTAGATGCTCGGCTTAAAAGGGGAAAGACAACCACCGTGCCCAATTTTCTAAAAAGGTGAAAATGGCATAACTCATCTTGAATTTGTGATCAAGGGTGAACCCGGGATTCGGTTGTGGATTGAATCATGAAGGCCCATCGCAAGAAGACTCTACATTGTAATTGGCTTGCGAAGCCTCCGTAGGCTCTTTTAGATTTATTATGCTCATATGTTAGTACAAACTTTGCTGTAGTTCTAATGACAGAAGCAAGTACAACATATCAGGCTAGAATCTTCATCACATTACTAGCCAATAAAATTTGTCGCTAAAACCTACGAGTCACAATTGTGGATCTTTAAGTTTCACCTTTCATACCATTGTTGACACCTAAATTTTGGCGCATCATTTAGTGTTAATTGCATAGAAAATTAGGGATTAAATTTTTAACCCCTAAACAAAAATATCAAAATTGCATAGCATATAGTTTAGGTTCATGTAGATTAATTGCATTCCGCATCGGATCGGCGGTGGCGAGCGAGCTTAAAATTCATCACGTAAATCGAGCTCGGGAATCGAACGAGACTCGACTCACTCGAAAGGCAAAGGCCGAAAATCACACGTGAAAAGGGCTCGGTTGTCTTAATTTGAGCTTAAATTAGCCCATCAAGTTAATTGAATAAAAGCCCGAATTAATTCAACAAATTTGGAATTAAAATGAAAATTAAAGCCTAAGCCCAAACCTAAGCCCATTAAGACTAGAAAGCCCATCTAATTGACCTAGGTTAGTGTTATATATACATCATTAGGTCAAGATTTTATGGGGGCTCTCATAATTTTCAGTTTTGAGATTTTTCAGAGACACGCGAGTGAAACACGTGAGCGAGAGAGAGAAGATGTGAGCCATCTCCCTTCTCGTACCAGCAAGTGTGCCACTACGGCACTTTGTGGTGTTCCTGAAGACCCTACCAGCAGTGGACAAGTTCCAGGCAAGGCCATCGCAGCTACCAACAGCTCCAGTTCAACGTCCTGGTGAGGTCTTGAAGTCCCGGCCGAGCAGTGAATCGCCACATGGCCGAGCACCGAGAACACCACCACTCCTTGCTTCTGAAAGTCATCAAAATTTTCACTTTTATGTTTAGTTTCCCTTTTGCTGGAGTTGTTTAGTCTTCTGGTTTCGGTTCATATTGGTGGAAGACCACGTGTTATGCTATCCCTTGTTTTGCAGCACGTTTGTCTACTGTTGTTGCGTGAAGTCTAAGTTGACATTGCCACGTTCGAGAAGGCCAGCCCTTGTTGTTGCTTTGGCCTTGCTGTTGCTGCTTTTCATTCGCTGGTGACTGTGCGCCGCAAGTCCACACCGAGCTGCTACTACCGTGAAGCACCGCATCCCATCCGCCATCCGTTGTTCAAATTCGGCAACGGTTTCCCCGAGTATTGTCGAACCAAGAAACCATCCTCAGTCCCTCCTTGGTTGAACTCATCGAGAACCGCCGCCGTAAACCGTTGCCGTTCCCGACGTCGCGCCGCTGTTCCCGACGCGCCGATCCGCAATCCCGATCCGCTGCGAGTTCAAATTTGGAAATAAATCTGCAAATCAGGTAATTATCCTATCCTGATTTTATTTGAATATTTTGTTGCCTAATTTGTGCTTATTGATATCTAATTTGGTATATTTGAATAATAAGCATTATCTCAAATAGGATTTATTTACTCTTTGGAAATTTTGGATATCTATTACTTACCAAATTTGGATAGAATTTAGAATTTTCAAAATCCTTTGAATATATCCAAAATATTTAAGATATCAGAATTTTTCAAGATGTGATCGATTAGGAAAATTTCCTAATCCGCAACCGCACACGTGGAAATAAATCTATCTATCAGGCTTTAGATAGAATTATTTCCATAGCGGGTATTTCGAATTTTAGGGTCGATCTGTCAGGCTTCAGATCGAAATTTAATTCGAAAGATTTCGCGGTTATTTTTTTTTACTTGATTTTAATTTCGAATTTCACAAAAAAAATACCAAAAAAGATTGCTTTAGATTAGGTCAATTTCTTTAGTTTAAAATTGCATGTTTAGATAATTATTTTTTTTAATTCCGAATTTCATTAAAAAAAATACAAAAAAAATAATGTGCCCGTCATTAGAAATAGGTCACGTTGTCGCATGACATATAGTTTGCATGTTAGATTGCATTAATCGCATGTCAATTTTTGCACGTCATTACATATAGGTTAGCTTTCATTTAAACAAGTAAAAATCAAAAAAGAAATTTCTGCAACTTTGAACTCTAAGTTAGGATTTATCAAAATTGTCAAATTGAGTATTTTTCTCGAAATTGGTACCGAAAGGGCGTTAGGGAATCTAGCGTAACCAAGTCCCGAATTTATGATTTCTGGTTCGTAGAAATAAAATAGTACTCCCGCTATTTTATTTAGGTTTCTAATCAACCTACCCTAAATGATTAGTGGCGACTCCCGTTGAAAATATTTGCATGTTCACAATTGGACCTAAGTTGCGATTTGGTAGAGTTTGGGAGAACTCGAGCTAGGTTAGTTAATTTAATTGATCTAGTAACCCATTAGCCTAAGATCGAAACCCGATTTTTTTAGGTCGCGACAGCTTGGCGACTCCGCTGGGGACAAAACTTGAATTTTTTGAAAATTTAAGGAGGACTTAGGCCAAAAAAAAATTTTCATGGAAAAATTACTCAATTTGAGAAAATTTGATTGAATTCTCATTCTTAGGTGTTAAATGGTTTTGCAGGATGGGAGTTATAAGGGGAGTAGTGATTGGCTAACCCTTTGTTTTGCAGGCTTGGTGGAGTGGAATTGTGATTTAATTTTTGCACTATTGAAGTGGTGTTTGCATATAATTGTTGTGCATGTTTTACAGTATTTACACTACACCACACACAACCTGTGATCGGACCTGGATCACACCCATAGTTCTAAGATGGTATTTAGATGGTTCTTTAACCTTGGCGGTAAGACCTCGCTAAAGGTTATCCCATCTGGGTCCCGAAAATTTTTCAAAAAATGGCTCAAGGGTCGTCCTCATGCACGTGAGGCTACTACGCATAGAGGTTCCCCTTGTCGACCGAATCAAGTCAAAGTGGTTGGACCCGACTAGTCATGACTATTGTATGCGAGGCTGCGGCTAGTCATGATGAGTGTGCGCGAGGCTGCGACATGTCGTTCCGTTCATCACTTCATTTTGCAAAAGCCTTTAGGGTAGATAGATTAAGGTTTAAACTCACGATTCATGTGCATGTCTCTGTGATTGACATTCTCTCCCCAAGGATGGTAATTTCTCGAGCTTTATCTTTAGTTTTCTTCATCTTATTTTGGGTCGGTCCATGATTTAGGTTGAGTCATTTGGCACGTGGCCTCTAAAAAAGGGAAGACCGTCTGATTTCTTGTTTAATTTAGGGAGTTTTTCTTTCTTTTTAGGAGGAAATGTTAGCTTACTATTAATGTGTTCTGTAATAAATGTCGTTTCTGAACGATTTTTATAAGAATTCTTTTCAGACACCTTCCATCTTGGGCAATTCAATGAAAAGCAATAAGCTATGATTTGTAAATTTTGGAATTAGTCCAGGTTTTTATTGAATAAAGCAATTTGGAATTTCGAGATTTACTGGACGAATCGGTCTTTCGCAAGAAATTTCATCTTGAAGGTCTAGGGGATGTTATGGACCGACTCGTTATTCTTACTAGTTGTATTCATTCGATCATTGCTTTTTACAGGTAATTTGCCACGGATCCCCCTCATCCTCATAATACTCGATCCGTGACCAAAAGAAGGATGGCCAATCAAGCTGAGATTGCGGCCATGATTGACGAAAAGCTGAAGGAACACATGAACATAATCAATGAGCAGATCACGGCTGCCATGTCCAAAATGATGAGTGATCTCATGGCCAAGCAGCAGCAGATCAATGCTGCCTCTCAATCGGAGATTCCACTTCCAACCCGTCAAGGCCTTCGCCTCGACAAATCTCCTGCAGTGAACACTAATCCAACCCTTCGACTGGATGATGTCATTCTGACTGACACTAGTGCGTCTCTGGTGGCCCCTGTTCTTCAGTCACTCCCCAATGATGAGAATGCCAAGTTGCTGGCTAAGATCGACCAGAGGTTACGTGAAGTGGAAGGAACTCAAAGTGTTCCACCTGTTGATCTGTCTATTTTTACCCGGGTCCAGGTGCCCGATAAATTCAAGATGCCAGCCTTCGAGAAGTATGACGGCACCTCAAACCCGATTCAGCACATCGACATGTACCAGGGGCTCATGAATAGATATATTTCTAATGGACCTCTAATGATCCAAACCTTCCAAGCAAGCTTGAAGGATGCTGCAATGAGGTGGTATACCAACCACCAGATCAACCTGAAAGACTCATGGGAAGAGGTGGCAAACCTTTTCGTCAAGCACTTCAAGTTCAATCTCGACGTCATCATTACAAGGGAGGATCTGGAAAGAGCTGAGCAGAAAAAGGGTGAGACACTAAAGGAGTATGCCACTCGCTGGAGGAACATGGCGGGACAGATCATGCCTGAACCCTCAGAACGTGACTTAATGAAGTTGTTCGTGTCCACCCTACCACAACCGGTTCGTTCACGAATGTTAGTGACGGCCGCCCAATCTTTTGGCCAACTGATAGCCATGGGTGAGGAGATTGAGACCGGACTCAAGAAAGGATGGTACAGTGAGTCAGGTTCATCAGGCAATAAATTTACTAATAAGAAGGACAAAGAGCATGTCCCCGAAGTCAACATGACCTATGTACAGAAGACGCCAGCTCAGGTCCCGAAGCTACAATTTAGCACCCAGCAAACAACCTCTTATGGGCGGCAAAGCCAGCAGGATTCACGCCAGCAGCGTAAAACTCGTCAGTTTACTCCACTTCCTGGGACATTATCTCAAGTACTGGCAGTGTTAAGGAAGAAGAACCTGCTAAATTCAGAGCCACAAAGATCTAATGTTGCTGGCTATGCAAGGTATGATCCGTCGAAGAAATGCGATTACCATAGAGGTGAAGTTGGGCATTCGACAGATGATTGCCAAGTACTCAAACATCGAGTGCAGGATCTACTCGAGACAGGAGCGTTTGCGCTACAGCCAGCCGGTAACCCCAATGTGCAGAACAATCCACTCCCTGATCATTCGAGCAGTGCAAATGTTGTCCTTGGTCCGAGAGTCAAGCAGGTTCAGGGCTTCAGGGTCCCTCTCGAAGATATGTTCGATGCTTTAGTCCGAGCTGGTTATGTTTCGACTGGTGAGGTGGTGTCACTCGGTGAGATAGAAAAGAAAGTGGATGAGTTGGTGAGAAAATGAATGATTGGGACAACAGATGAATTCGGGGTAGTGGCCACTATATCTCAAGTCATCATTGACTGGAATGAAGAACTCGCAAGGATGACCGATGAACAAGTTAAGTTGGATCCTGACATAAACCCTCTTGAGGATGCTTCTTACGATGACCTCGGGATCATCATACCCGACACCCCGGAAGTATTGATCTTGGCATCACCTCAGCCCTACGCTTATGAAAGCAACAACATGGTTCCATGGTCGTACGACGTTGATCTAAAGCACAAGGTTCAGGACCTCTTAGATACTGGGGCATCAACATTTCGTGCTTCGTATCTCTGCCAAGGCCGAGATGATCTTCTCATAGTTCCAAACATCCAAACCACATCCCGAGTCCGACAAGAATGATACATGAAGAGAAGGAGGTAATCGACACCCTGGGGCAACCGAGCGGCAAGTTCGACTACTACGTGAAATATTCGGCTCCCCCGAGCTTCTATATTGACCCGTGTGATATCGTTCCCGATGGATGGGGAGGTATGGATGATCTAACACCTCCAGTGACAGAAGATCCTAATGATGCGATGGAGGGAATCACTGCTCTGTTCAATAACATGCTCATTGGAGCTATCGAGGAAGGACCATTGGCTGAAATGGGCACTGGCCCGCGAGAGTAACACCTTTATTTTTTTTCGCACACTCCCCTTGCGTGGGAATTTCTATTGCTTTCTAGGACTTGCCCCGTCTTGGGAGCTGCTTTTTAGGATTTTTCATTCCTATGACTTTATTGTCCCAGTTTCCATTCCAATAAATGTAATTTATTCTGTGATAATCAATGAAATTACAAATTATTTTCATTTTTTGAGGGCATGTTGAGGTACATCAAAGCAGTTCGGTGATGATATCCAACCGATAAAAGAAAAATATAGTCCAAGGAGAATTCTGAGGCCTGGGCTTCTTCATGCTCCCTCGTGTTAAAACCTTTTTGAAAAGAATTTCAAAAAAAAAAATTAAAAGAAGGGAAAAATTTAGAAAAAAATACACTGTTTAGCCCTGTTTGTCCTTCTGAACCCTCTACTTTATGTTTCAGGGGCAACCCATATTCTCTTGTATACGGTATGGAAGCAGTTCTACCTGTTGAGGTTGAAATTCTTTCATTACGTATTCTTTCACAGGTACAATTGTCAGAAGTAGATTGGATCCAACAGAGATTGGACCAGTTGAACATGATTGATGAGAGAAGGCTTAGAGCTCTATGTCATGGCCAATGCTACCAACAACGAGTTGCTAAATCTTTCAACAAGAAAGTCAAGCCTCGACATTTTCAGGTAGGTGACCTTGTCCTGCGGAAATTATTGCCGATAGTTCCTCTTGCAGAAGGAAAGTTTGCCCCAAACTATGGCGGCCTGTACATTGTGAAGAAAGTTCTTCCAGGAGGTGCTTTGATTTTGGCCGAGATGGATGGTCGTGTTTTTTCCAGTCCAGTTAATTCTGATTCTGTGAAGAAATATTACACTTGATTTGTACTCATTCTGACTTTGTTTCTATCAAGTGTCAAATTGAATATCATGAATCAATTGATTTTCTTGTTATGTTACTAAGCTTTGTTTGAGGAAGGCTTTTAATTCCGCAATCTATTTCTGTCCTAATGAAGCGATCATATTGCATGAGAGACTTCAAGATGACGAAAGGCAAGACATTTCCATACACGTCCTGAATAATAATCCCTAGTGCAAGTTGAGTGAAAATTCCGTGCGGACAAGGTAAAGGATTATCTCACGAAAAGTATGACGACCAAAATGATGAGAGGCATTCATTTCCTCTATCTAAACACTACAGGTTATCATTTGCTTAACCCCTTTGAACGGAGTTTCATTTCTTACCCCTGTCAGGAACAATCCCATACCGGGGCAATTCCTTAGAAAGTTCAAAATGGTTAGAATTTTCTTGCTTTCACTTGCATCAATCTTCAAGTATATTTATTGCATGCAAGTTCTGTGTTAGCTCGAGTGCCTTAGATATGACGAAGAGCATTTCTTTCTATATCCCTACACAGTATACCCTTTGCATACCCAATTTGAGCGGTGAATTCATTTCAACCCAATTGGTGATCATTCTTGTGATAAACAAATGAAATCATCTCAAGACAAGTTCAAGGTGACTTGGGGCAAATAGGAGCTCAAAAGAAAATTCATCAGAAAGGATGCAAAAGGACTCCATCAAATCGAAGTTCTCTCTCTCGGAAAAATCTCTTGAAAAAAAAAAAAAAGAGAAAATCTCTCTCTCAAAAAAAAAAGAGAGAGAGAAGAAAAGAAAATCTCTCTCAAAAAAAAAAAAAAGAGAAAAAGAGAGAGAGAAAAGCTTCAACAAGAACTGAGTCGATATGCAAGATCATTCTTTAAAGAAAAGACCATTTGAAGGTTCATTTGTGAAGCAATTACTAGATGGGATGATCACCAATCTTCATGTTCATAATACCCCTTTTGATGAAAATAGGCCATTCCTTTCAAGCCTACCTGAACCTACGTTACAACCATTACCGAAGTCTCTTCAGAATAGGGCACTTGAGTTAACGTAGAGTTTCAAATGCTTATAAATATTGCTCGAAGAAGTGCGAGCAAGATTTTTCTATCTCATTTTTGCAGCATTCCTGACTTGTAAACCCGGAACAGCTGGTGATATCAATTCTTTCAATAGCCTCGACTCGAAGAGTCCCTTTTGCTAAGCCATTGACCAAGCTCACATTTTAGTCCTTATAAAGACCTCTCAGATTGGTCAAGTCATACTGATTTTGAGAATATCCGAACCCTTGTCAAGCACGATGAAGAGAGTTCGAGTGATTCTTATACCCGCATCAAAGGTCGGGTTAAAAGCCTTTCATTGAGAGTGAGTGGAAAGTCCTTTCTGATTAAAGGTCTCTCATTTAATATGATCAAAATGTCAAAAGGACGAAATGGTTGTTCTTATTAATAAATTCCCTAGTAAAGCTTGGTAATGCAAGCAGATTCATGAATTATGTTTTCTCTGCCTCTGCGCATGTGTTATTTTAACCTTTTCTCAGGTAAAAACAGGAGCGATGCCATTGGCTCTGTCATAAGAAGAATTCAGGTACGTCTGCTAGTTATTCTTCATTGTTTCTCTCTCCGGAATATGAGAAATTATCTCTCTCATATGTTCACCAAGTGAAACAGGTGACATTTGGTGTTGCTAAGTGGAGTACGAAGCACACCCCATTTCATGTTCGCCCAGTAGGACAGGCGACATAATTTCTCATTTGGTGTTGCTAAGTGGAGTACGAAGCACACCCCATTTCATGTTCGCCCAGTAGGACAGGCGACATAATTTCTCTTTCGGTGTTGCTAAGTGGAGTACGAAGCACACCCCATTTTATGTTCGCCCAGTATGATAGGCGACATAATTTCTCTTTAGGTGTTGCTAAGTGGAGTACGAAGCACACCCCATTTTATGTTCGCCCGGTAGGATAGGCGACGTAATTTCTTTCGGTGTTGCTAAGTGGAGTACGAAGCACACCCCATTTTATGCTCGCCCAGTAGGACAGGCGACATAATTTCTCTTTTGGTGTTGCTAAGTGGAGTACGAAGCACACCCCATTTCATGTTCGCCCAGTAGGACAGGCGACATAATTTCACATTTGGTGTTGCTAAGTGGAGTACGAAGCACACCCCATTTCATGTTCGCCCAGTAGGACAGGCGACATAATTTCTCTCTTGGTGTTGCTAAGTGGAGTACGAAGCACACCATTTCATGCTTACCCGAATGAAGGAGGTGACATGATCCTTTTCGTGATTGTCCAGTGGTATGGACAACACATCCCATTTTTTTCATATCACGCGCTATTTCGCATATGTAGGAAATTACAGGTAACAGATAGGCAATCATGTACCTCGAGAACCTTACTTCCAGTGGACTAGAAGTTTGAAGATCGAGGGAACTCAAAGCATTATAAAGCTTTCCCCCACTTGGACGCTTTTTGTGCGATCCGTATGTAAGGCTCTTTCACCGCTCCGCATGAAGTGAGAAGCCTTAGCATACGTTCCTTATTGTTTGCATATCATGCATCATTACATTAAAAAAAAATCATCATTCATCATTTTTCATAGTTTAAATTTAGGTCTCAGTCTTTGAGCGAAACCTCTGCGAGCCTCCACTCAAAGAGGGGCAGCTGTTGACACCTAAATTTTGGCGCATCATTTAGTGTTAATTGCATAGAAAATTAGGGATTAAATTTTTAACCCCTAAACAAAAATATCAAAATTGCATAGCATATAGTTTAGGTTCATGTAGATTAATTGCATTCCGCATCGGATCGGCGGTGGCGAGCGAGCTTAAAATTCATCACGTAAGTCGAGCTCGGGAATCGAACGAGACTCGACTCACTCGAAAGGCAAAGGCCGAAAATCACACGTGAAAAGGGCTCGGTTGTCTTAATTTGAGCTTAAATTAGCCCATCAAGTTAATTGAATAAAAGCCCGAATTAATTCAACAAATTTGGAATTAAAATGAAAATTAAAGCCTAAGCCCAAACCTAAGCCCATTAAGACTAGAAAGCCCATCTAATTGACCTAGGTTAGTGTTATATATACATCATTAGGTCAAGATTTTATGGGGGCTCTCATAATTTTCAGTTTTGAGATTTTTCAGAGACACGCGAGTGAAACACGTGAGCGAGAGAGAGAAGATGTGAGCCATCTCCCTTCTCGTACCAGCAAGTGTGCCACTACGGCACTTTGTGGTGTTCCTGAAGACCCTACCAGCAGTGGACAAGTTCCAGGCAAGGCCATCGCAGCTACCAACAGCTCCAGTTCAACGTCCTGGTGAGGTCTTGAAGTCCCGGCCGAGCAGTGAATCGCCACATGGCCGAGCACCGAGAACACCACCACTCCTTGCTTCTGAAAGTCATCAAAATTTTCACTTTTATGTTTAGTTTCCCTTTTGCTGGAGTTGTTTAGTCTTCTGGTTTCGGTTCATATTGGTGGAAGACCACGTGTTATGCTATCCCTTGTTTTGCAGCACGTTTGTCTACTGTTGTTGCGTGAAGTCTAAGTTGACATTGCCACGTTCGAGAAGGCCAGCCCTTGTTGTTGCTTTGGCCTTGCTGTTGCTGCTTTTCATTCGCTGGTGACTGTGCGCCGCAAGTCCACACCGAGCTGCTACTACCGTGAAGCACCGCATCCCATCCGCCATCCGTTGTTCAAATTCGGCAACGGTTTCCCCGAGTATTGTCGAACCAAGAAACCATCCTCAGTCCCTCCTTGGTTGAACTCATCGAGAACCGCCGCCGTAAACCGTTGCCGTTCCCGACGTCGCGCCGCTGTTCCCGACGCGCCGATCCGCAATCCCGATCCGCTGCGAGTTCAAATTTGGAAATAAATCTGCAAATCAGGTAATTATCCTATCCTGATTTTATTTGAATATTTTGTTGCCTAATTTGTGCTTATTGATATCTAATTTGGTATATTTGAATAATAAGCATTATCTCAAATAGGATTTATTTACTCTTTGGAAATTTTGGATATCTATTACTTACCAAATTTGGATAGAATTTAGAATTTTCAAAATCCTTTGAATATATCCAAAATATTTAAGATATCAGAATTTTTCAAGATGTGATCGATTAGGAAAATTTCCTAATCCGCAACCGCACACGTGGAAATAAATCTATCTATCAGGCTTTAGATAGAATTATTTCCATAGCGGGTATTTCGAATTTTAGGGTCGATCTGTCAGGCTTCAGATCGAAATTTAATTCGAAAGATTTCGCGGTTATTTTTTTTTTACTTGATTTTAATTTCGAATTTCACAAAAAAAATACCAAAAAAGATTGCTTTAGATTAGGTCAATTTCTTTAGTTTAAAATTGCATGTTTAGATAATTATTTTTTTTAATTCCGAATTTCATTAAAAAAAATACAAAAAAAATAATGTGCCCGTCATTAGAAATAGGTCACGTTGTCGCATGACATATAGTTTGCATGTTAGATTGCATTAATCGCATGTCAATTTTTGCACGTCATTACATATAGGTTAGCTTTCATTTAAACAAGTAAAAATCAAAAAAGAAATTTCTGCACCTTTGAACTCTAAGTTAGGATTTATCAAAATTGTCAAATTGAGTATTTTTCTCGAAATTGGTACCGAAAGGGCGTTAGGGAATCTAGCGTAACCAAGTCCCGAATTTATGATTTCTGGTTCGTAGAAATAAAATAGTACTCCCGCTATTTTATTTAGGTTTCTAATCAACCTACCCTAAATGATTAGTGGCGACTCCCGTTGAAAATATTTGCATGTTCACAATTGGACCTAAGTTGCGATTTGGTAGAGTTTGGGAGAACTCGAGCTAGGTTAGTTAATTTAATTGATCTAGTAACCCATTAGCCTAAGATCGAAACCCGATTTTTTTAGGTCGCGACAACCATGAATGAGGACTTTTGATGGACACGTTGATGTCACTTATAAAAAATTTTAATTAATAGCTTTTTTTTATTATTATTGTTCATGATTTTCCTTATGACAAAAATCATAAAGAAAAAGTGGAGTGCTAAAAAGAGATTTGTTTTGCGTTTGCACTTACATGTATCACATCTACTGTTTCCCTATTTAATAAGGTGGTTGGATGTAACATATATCCTTGCCAAAGTACCATATCAAGCAAAACCTCATCTTGCATTCATATCTCCACCGTCCCTTTTCTCCAGGATTCTGAGCAAATCCAGTGACAATTATAGCTTACCAAACATTACAGTGAGATTACTACATGCGAGAGAGAGAGGGAGAGAGAGAGAGAGAGAGAGAGAGAGAGAGAGAGAGAGAGAGAGAGAGAATTGCATTTATGCCATTGACCAAATTTTAGATTGAAGACCCACCTGATATGAACTCTGCAGGGAATTTTGAAATTTGAAGGAGGAAAGTTCTTCCATGGCCAGACATCATCCTATGCCCATGTCATGCCTTTATTGCGTTACCGCAAAAGTAATTCCCACTTAATAAAGAAAATTGTTTACACCTGCTGAAATTGAGTTCCAACTGGCAGTGTCTTCAAAACGTCACCTTCATCTCTTCCTAGCAATATAAATGAAGGCACGCCCCAAAATTCCACCTCTTTAATTGTGGGTGGTTGGGCAATTTTGAAGACCACATGAGGGGCACCACAGTGATATGGGTTTGAATGTGAATTGGCTGATGTGGTCGTACAATAAGGTGGAAATTTCGGAAATTTATATTGATCAAAATGTTCACGAGTCCTTGAGGAAACCCAAGGGGCTGATTGTCAGTGGGAGTCTGCAAATGGAGAGCCAATTTGTCTGGCCAAAAGCAAACAAAAACTTATAGGACCAACTTGCAAGACATTGCTTGAAGAAACTGCAAAGGCTTAACCAGGACTATGTTTGCATTATATAAAAGGAGCAATTGCTTTTCCTAAAAAAAAATTCCCAATTTCATGTCCATTTTTCCTTTCTTTCTTTCTTTTTTCTTCCATTTTGCCACTGATATGATAATCACTTGATAGTCAATTTTAGAAAAAAGGACGACATAAGTATCATAACTTTTATATGATGCTTATTTAAATATCTTAATTTTTTCTATCGATCACTTAAGTGCATCGTTTTTTTTTAAATTATGGCATTCAAGTAATCGATTAAAAAGTTACGGCATTTAAGTGAATGATTTTGAAAAGTCACTACACTCAGGTGAGTATCGCATGAAAATTATGACACATGAAAATTAGTATTCTTTTTCTTCGGCCAAAAAAAGATTTAACTCTTTGCTCTATCTTTAATTTCTCTCGCACTAATAACACCGAAATAATCAATTTATCCTCGGTTGAATTTACCATGTAATAACTTTTTTTCGCAAAAAATAATTACATACGAGTCTCTTTTCTCTCCCCTCTCTCGTACATAATCTATTGGCCCACACACACTTGTGTGTTGGCTTTTGTAATTGTCATTACTTGGCACTAATGACAAATCCCTGACTTTGCCTCGGCCCCATGTGTTGTATATAGTGGAGCCTAGATTACGCGATATACTGCCTTTTGATTATTATTATTATTATTATAGGTAGACCATAGGAACTTATTATATAATAAGCCTACCTATATATAATTATTGAGCTATACCAAGGTGTGCATTAGGTTTGTCCTTTGTACAGATAATAATTGTTAAATTATCGTGTCAGGAACATTGTAGAGCTCACAGTCTGATTGAGTAGCTGCAGCCAAAGCTCAGATTTTTCAGACCTTACAATTAACCAACAGTAACAACCGGAAATTAGACAAGACAAGAGGTAAATTAAAAAAATAATTTAGAAAAATCACTTTTTTGGGTGTTGAATATCATTAATTGGAAGCACCAAAAAAAGGTAGAATTTACAAGACTCAGCTTTTTATCAATTGCAAGAATCCTGTGACAGCATTTAAAAGGTGAGGCCACCGTGGACTGGCGCACAATTTATTACTCTCTAAGTAAACCAAAACATTTTTATTTTGCTTTTCAAATTAAATATCTTATTGCCATTGCAAAAAAAAAAACGGCTTCATTTCCAAATTATTTGGGTTATTGAATAATCAATTATTAGCAAAGACGCAAACTCTACGAACAATTTCAGAAAGACTAAAAGGGCTATAGTGTATGCATAATGCGAAAGAAAGAAGGAAGAAAAAAGCAATATTTTCAAGCCTTGGAGAGTTCACAATCAGGGACTATGAGGGAATATGTTATATAAATAGTGCAAATATTCTTTTCATTGGATCAGAGAAGAATAACATTGAAAAATTCAAACAATTAATTTACACATGAGGGAGACATTGCGAAAATGAATATTAAAATAAAAAAAATAGTACAAAAAAGAGAGATTACTCTCCATGACTTGCGCAAGCAGCTAGGCTCCCACGAGTGCACAGTGCACAATGATCATGCATTGATTTATTTTCATTTTTTTTGTGTGGTTGATATTATAAACTGTGCTGTGGTCATGCAAATTGGAGCTGATCTTGTGGCAAATTTTTCGTTCTTTTACAATAAATGGAGCTGGTGTGCTTGGGCTGGTGCTCTGAAACAAGCGTACGACAAGAATCAAATTGCACCCAATTGACCTCAAACAATGGTGATCTGAGCAAATCTCATTTCAGATTGCTAATTTAATAATGTGCCATTAAACAAAGATCACCAAATCTGGTACTCCTCTCTCTTTCTTACCTTGAGAAATCTCGTGTGTGGGTTCACCTCTTGTGAAGTCAATGCACCGGTTGTGTTCTTCTTCCTCTGCTTCTTCTTCTTCTTCTATCATCATCTTCTGCCTTTGGAATGGATCTGAGGCTCTCTGTACTCTTGTGCCGGTATGAAGTTCTCTGACATCCACCTCCATTGTTGTGCAAGCGCTTCTTCTGTTCACTTGGGTTGCTTTCTTTTCTGGGTTGTTATGCTTGTGACTTGGTTGAGCATGGCTCATACAGATGCTGAAGGAGTGAGAGTTTGGTTGGTCAGCCTCTGAGAAAGGGCATTCAGAGAAGTTTAAGGTACTATGCAGTTTCTTCTTGAAAGAAATCATCTTCTTGTTTCCATTTTGTTATTTTGAGTGCTGATATGTTCAGTTCTTCGCACTGTCGCCGGAAATCCTTTTCTGGGCATTTTACTTCAATCTTCTCGACTCTCTCTCTCTCTCTCTCTCTCTCTCTCTCTCTCTGCTTCACTGGTCAATCTTGATGAATTCTGAAACTCCAGAGTTTGATTATCTGACTCTGAAGGCAGACATTAGTGAGTAGCTCATCGCTGAAAGTTTCTGAAGGAGATGTTTATGCTCAAGAACTGTGTAAAATATTGTGATGACAGCTTAGCTTAAGACCCACAGATAAGGTTTCCGAACGTTTCAGAACCCAGACATGAGGAAGCTACTCTCAGTTTTGTCTGTTGTGGCCAATTTTCGACACATTATGTGAAGGGATCTTAAGATCTTCTGGTTTTATTATTAGTTTTGAGCCTTAAATCTGTTTTTGTCACTTTGTTCCTTAGAATATGCCTCGAGACAGTCGGAGATCAATTGGGTATAGGTCCTTTGTCACATGCGATGATACGAAGGGAGTTGTAGAATGTGGGACAATCAGAAGATCCAAGACCAGTTCTCAGAAGATGGAGCAGAGTATTGAAAGACGAAGCATAATAAAACACTCGAATAAGTCCTCGGCACACAAGACAGAGAGGGAAGAACTGGTCATGAGACAGACTGCTGAAGAATCTGGAGGACGAACCTCCTATCAGCTGTTAGAGGTGTCCAAGGGAGCTCAGAAGCTGAACAAGATGATAGAAACATGGTCAAAGGGGCTAAACTTTGATGGGCAGTATAAAGATAACATTGCCAACGACTTGTTGAAAGGAGCTCTTGATCTGCAGGAGTCTCTGGCAATGTTTGGGAAGTTGCAAGCGGCTACGAAATATGTGGCTCGGTTGAAGCAAAAACAGGAGAAGTCCAAGGGTGTAAGAGGAGATGAGATGGGGTTTGGGAAAACGAAGTCTGATCCATTTGAAGATCGAAATCAATTCCCGGGATTTCAGAAGCCACAGCTCTTGGGTGATGGATCTTCAGAAAGGCATATTGAAGAGCTCAGGAAAGTGATAAGAGAGAGCTTTGCTAGGCAAAATCTGCTGCCAAGACCTATGTATGGAGGGGAGGATTATTTTCATCGACGAAACACTGATTGGGTTTCTAGTATGCCCTCTTCTAGCTCGAGCCATTCTTCGACAGTTCACAATGACAATCTTGATTTTGTTAATTCCTCATTTCCATATGTGACGTCACGGGAAAAGGCAAAAGTCCCGAGTGTCGTTGCCAAGCTCATGGGTTTGGAAGAGTACCCTTTCAAATTAGCCCAAAGCCCTCCAAGGGAAAGGTTGGATCCCCAGAAGTCTTCTCTTAAGGAGAGGCCTGTTTTCAATGTAGTTATTCCGAAGATGAAGAAGCCTGAGAATGAATTTCAAAAAGATACGGCTCAGAGGATGCTCAGAGAAATAGTTGATACCATGCAACTTAAAGGGCATTTGAGAAGTAATTCTTCTAGAAAAATGAAATCTCTTTCGCAGCTTTTTGATGAATGTGATTCTGAGGAGCGGCCTGTAATTGATGTTCCTCCTATCGTGCTCATAAAGCCTTTCAGCTTACCGCACTCAGAAGCAAAGGAGCACCTTTCGCAGAGAGACGGAGTCTTGAACCGACAATTAATACTCAAGACAATGAAATCGAAAGAGGAATATGCCTCAAAATCAATGGATCCTAAAGGAGGGGCTGGGAATTGTGAAAAGACAAATCCTGTGGAAGAAGAGGAAGACACTTCAGTCACTAGGCCTACCCAGCAAGGAGGAGAAAAGAAATTCAAGGAGGAAGATAAAAAACCAACCAAGGAAAAAATATTAGGAAAAAGTTCAAAGAAGATGAAACTACCTGACCCTGCAAGCAACCAACCACTTAAAAAAGAGGCAATTGGCAGGAGATCCAGTGAAAATGAAAAGGTAATGAAGAAGGAGGTTTCAAAGTCTAGAGAAGCTCAGGATACTACTACCAAGGTCACTAGTGCAAAGCTTGTGAATCCTGTAACTGAAGTAAACGGAAAGAAGAATAAATCGCCTCAACATGGTACTAACTCGAAGTCCAAATCAAAACCCGTTACACGCGTTTTGCCCTGCAACCAGGACGATCTGAAAAGCGTTCAGACTCGGAGGACAAAGGAAAAGCCAGCAAGGGAGAAGAAAGCGCTCAGAACATCCAAGGTAGCTTGCATTTTATTATTGTTCTAACAGCTTTATAGCTCATTAGGCTTTTCAGAATAAGCAATCTTTGCGGTATCATTGTATGACTATATGGTCCTCGTATTGTGGAAGTTTTTAAGGCTGAACTCATATGATAGGCATAATAGATGCTCAAGCTTAATTCATTATGTAATTCCACTAGCTCTTATTTGTCCAGATAAATGACAGAGAAAACGGAGGGAAGACTGATCTTAGCACCGAAACCCAATTTGTTCAGATTGAAGCTATCTCTACTCATGTGGATCAACAAACTATCCCGGAGAGCGCAAATGGCTCGGATTTAGAGACCGCAGGTAAAACCTTCTTTATGCTCTGTTCTGTTTTGTTGAACAACACGTTGAATTTTCTGAATGCGTTGATTTACCAGTACTCTATGGTTGAAGAAACAAATATCATTAAATACCTCTGTCTAAATACTTTGTTCAGGCTGAATTATTGTTTAATATGGTTTTCCTTCAAGATCTTGACGATTCTGATAAAAGAGATCTTTGGGGTTGACAATATAAAGTAATCTAGTTCACCTGTTTTTTTATCAAAAATTGGACGAGAAAATATATGCATCATGGTTTTTGTCTTTCAGCTCAGCTAATATTATCTCTGTGAAGGTGCGTTTGTACCTTCTGAGATTCAGATTGCTCTCTAATACCCTATAAATGAGCCTTCATGTGCATAATGAAGTCGCTTATGCTCTCTTTCTCTCTCAATGCAGAGGATTTCAGCAATGGCCGGAATATTGATACGCTTCCAACCCTCCAACATGAAAGAGACACTGGTTTAGCTACAAAAGCCTGTGATCACATCCCGCAAAGTGAAAATGAGGAGAGCTACAAAAGAAGATGTTACGCAAAAGCTATCCTATTGAACGACCCATCATTTCTTGCTCATGCAGAGGAGCTCTTTGAATTCGCACAATGCCCAACGGTCGTTGAGGACTTTGTAAAGTCCTATTCTGGATCAGCTAATGAGAGACTCTATTTGGATTTCGCGAAAGAACTCATTGACCGCAAAAGGCTTCAGGCTTGCCAAAAGTCTTATTTCCTCTTAACAACCCTTCAAGGGACCTCCAGGATTTGCATCTCTATGGACAAGCTGTTGGAAGAGATTTGTGATGGAATCGACTATCTGAGTGACTGTTGTGAGTTTGCCTCTGCTAATCTTTCCGTGGATGGCCTCCACGCAGTGTTGAACAGAGATATATGGAGCATAGGCATGGCAAACGGAACATGGGAATCGGGATGGAGGAGTGGATACTCCTTGCATGATGCTGAACAGGTTGTTAACAACATCGAAAAGGTTCTTTTCAATTGGTTGATCGAGGAAGCGGTCGCAGAACTCGGCAATTTCCATTGTGAGTGAAAATTTGATAGGACGGTCTCAGTCCTTTCTTTTAGAATATTTTCTCTGGTGAAGCTTCCCAAGAGCGTGATCTTCAATTCTACAATGATGCTGAAATCGAGTAAGTTTGGTCTCTTGAAACCAAAAAACAAAGGGAGGACGAGGATATATAGATATGCGCTGAGAGGATTCAGAGTCCTCCGCCTTTGGTCTTTTGCAGAGCATTCGAATGTAGCATTGCTTGTAAATGGATATATCCTTGTATGCAAATGTTACCGTAAAAATGGAGGGAAAAAGAAACAAGAGAGTCTGAGAAGAGTCATGGATACGTGAAGCTAACCATTTAGGATTTAGCCCACCACGGGATGGCAAAAACAGGTGAGGTTTCTTCTATTTGGGTTTCTGGTCCAGGTGAGTTTTATATGGATGCTATCTGATACCTCAAAGAAATTCTATCAGGTCAAAGTTTGCTCAAGCACTCTCTCTCTCACATCTGTTGCATGATTGGTCTGTGACTTTAAAACTAGCTAGGATGCATTTTTGGGCACGAAGTAGTAAATGAAAGCCTTGAACTTTACTTCCATTGTGTTCCAGAGGGTCTTCTGTCATAGTTTGGCCTGTCTTGATGAATTAGATAAGGATAGCTTCTCCACGTTTCGCTTGCTTATTGCCCTATTCCTAGGAAAGTTTTGCCGTAGAAAGTGACTCTTGAGATGAGAAGGATAATGCTTTTAATCCTTGAGATTATCATGATCAACGATTGACCAATTATAAAACATGATGTGGCGGATTTGCATTAGCATATATTCGTTATGCAAACCCAATCTACTAGAAGCAATTAATAGTGTTCGATATTGACTTCACTACTAAGAAGAAGAAAATTCTTCCATGAATATGATACTAGAATTTCCTGCAAGGTTTGAACAGACTAAAGGACAATATTGAAATGCCTTTTCATTGTATATTCATTGCTGTTTAATCTACGGAAGTATTGGATCTGATTAACTGAAAAAGGACGGTCGAGATACTCGGTCTATCTTGTCTGAATTTCTCATGAAGAACCTAATTAAAGAAAGTTTTGCGCAACAAATTATGTGCATTCCGACTCCGGCCTAGTTGGATCATGCCGTGTTCAATGGAACAAAAGGAGTTCCCTTTCATGCTCGCCTTCGATTCAGCCGCCCGACCCATGATTAAGGTCCAATCAGGTTTGGCATAGGTTGTTTCCATTCGAGCATGAGCGTAGTTCTCTGATCCTCAATTCCAAAGTCAAACTATGATACAAACGTCTGTAGCTCCAATACATTCTGAAGCAGAGCATCTGTGAACAAAAGCGGGTCATGAATAAATTACAACTGCAAGTATATTACCATTGCCATATGATATATGCACAAAAAGCCATGAATCTCTAGGAGATCAGCATAACTCTCCAGATCCCTGCAACTCTCTCTCTCTCTCTCTCTCTCTAAGAAGAGGCTCCTTTGAAGATGAGAAAATTGAGCTTCTCCAAGGAAAAGTAGATGAAAGTCCCCTGCTTGTGGGAGAAGTAACACCCAAAGTTTGAGCCCACCACACATTGCCATCCACTCCCATATTCCCTGTCAAACTCCTGCCATCAAATTCGAATCCAGAGAAAAGAAAAATGAGAACACGAGACCCAAAATCATCTTCCGCGAAAAGAAACAGAAAAAACGGATGGAGGAAGAAGAAGAAGAAGAAGAAGAAGAAGCTGGTTTCTCTGGTGGGTTTTCTGCAAGTGACCTTCTTGATGTGTGAAGCTAGGGAGATGCAGTCCGAGACGTCGAATAGATCAAGTGCTTGGGAAGCAGCAGCCATGGCTTGGCTCTGCATCTTCTCTGGCATGTCGGTCTCCTTCACCATTCCTTTACCTTCCAACATCTCTCTCTGTCTCTCTCTCTCTCTGTAGAATCTTGAAGATTATGGTGATTTTTCCACACGCCTATTATAGACCAGAAGCTTCGTTTTTTACACTGTTTGGGATTAGAGCTCGAGGACACCGATTTATACATAGCGTAGACGACGGGAAATGTTCAAAGTTTCAA
Organism: Syzygium malaccense; assembly: GCA_031216405.1. Taxonomy (NCBI): domain Eukaryota; kingdom Viridiplantae; phylum Streptophyta; class Magnoliopsida; order Myrtales; family Myrtaceae; genus Syzygium; species Syzygium malaccense. The sequence continues at coordinate 7,763,090 of CM062255.1, forward strand.
ACTTTTGTGGTGCACTTTCAAGTTTTTGTCCGATTGCGCATCTTCCAGTCTCTTTCCCACCCGTGGACATTTCTCTCGCTTGCTGCCATTATTAGTGTTCATATGTGCCTGTTTTGATCGTTTCCCAGAATTCTCGAATCAGCCCCTCTTTTACGGATCGTCCCCCTGAAGCTTATCATCTAAAACGTCGGATAAATTTAGGGATTTGTCCATCTGTTCTCGTGGTCGATCTTGGTCTAGTTACCGAACTTCAATTCGTGTCCCCTGATCGCTTGTATATCCTTATACGGGTGTGAATCGTCGCCTGTCAAGTCGCGTGGCGCTTGATCACCAAAATAGTTTATCTATCTTAAAGATACTCATTCTCCCTCTTAAAGATAATCATTTAGCTTTTACTTTTTTTATTTATCCCTCGTCATAAATATCATATCATCGTGTTAATACTTTACGTAAATTTGGACAATCAAATTAAGATAGTTTACATAAAGATTGTGGAAATCAAAGTAGGAGATGAAGTGCGTTGCTAACGTCAGTCTTCACCTTTTCTTGTTATTTTGTTCTTTTTTCTAGTCCCTTTGCCACAAAAGTCTCAGCTCAACCCTATCTTTCCTTCCTAAGTGGGAATCATATCCAAATGCCGAGTCATCAATATCTATTAATCGGCAAGGTTATTGCGTATTGTACTGTATAAGATTCATTATACAGTGTTCCCTTGAAATCCTTCTGTTCAGAACACGATGATGGTGATATCATGTTAAAAGGCTGAGGGTGATTTTAGGACCCAGCTCGTCAATTATGGCAGCAACTGTTTGGGCAGCAAACGTATTTCAATGTCTAGCGGTTGAGCTATGCTGTCTTCGGGCCTGTCAAATTTATCTTTTTTCCCCTCAAACGGTAATCAATCGACCAAATCTGATTTTCATAATTCAACAAATAGAGGAATTGACATGAGGGACGGTCTGCCCGATAGCGCCAACAGCGTTGGCACCGGTTCAATTGGCGGTCACCAACACCACAAAACGAGGCACGCCGATCAAGGACCGAAAGAAACCTTGGACTGATAATTTGGCTTTTTAGCTTACTTTCGTCTTTGGAAGACTGGATACTGGGACCACTCTAGATTACGAATTCAAGATGAGTCGTGCCTTTTCACCTTTTTGGAAATCTCCGTGTGGATACTGATTTTTCCTTTTAAGCCGAGCCCGAAAGTTCTTGGTCGGGCCCTCCCTGTCATTAGAGAAATGCTAAGTCTGTATACGGACTCGATCCACGCCTGTCCCGAGCCGAGATGGATTGTTTGCTTACCCGGATCCGTCCATTTCATCCTTTGGGTCGGCCGATCCACGGCAGGTCCATCTGGCTTCCCATGCAATGACCGCGTCCGACTTAAGTATGGGCTTTAATCCTTCAAGCGAAGAGCTAAAACAGCAATGTGTGTGTTGCTGATATTTGCATCATCTGTCACTTAGCCTCCAAATTTGAAGTGCAAAACGTGTATGCCTGTGTTGTCTATGGCAGAGTGCCGAAAGGTGACTTCAAGGCCTAAGTGCAGATTCTGGGATGAGACCGATGAAGTGGGTTCTTCAATGGAACGGGAATTGAAATGTTGATGGGTTTGGGCTTGGGCTAAAAAGCTCAAGATTCTCCGACCAACATGCCCAAAGCAAGAGCTCTTCTAGGCCTACCCATTTGGAACAAACACCAGCCTAGTCCGCTGCCAAGCCCAACCAGTCCCGTGTTGTCCCTTTGTCTTTGTCCTCCTCATACTAACATTCCTTCCAGACTCACCTCGGCACACAACTGCTGACCAATCCATGAATACGAATGTCTCTCCTCTCGGAGAGAGAGAGAGAGAGAGAGAGAGAGAGAGAGACTTTTCTGAAGTCAGCTTAACGCGGGGCAGAATGTACGAACTCTGATCTAAACACCCCTCCCTCTCTCTCTCCTTTTATCTTCTCTATTTTCCCTCTCGTGTCCTCACGAGCCATGACCGTGGTGTGCGCATAAAAGATCAGCAACGGCACGACCAGAACAAGAGAGACCCGCCAATCGATCTCGAAATTCCAATCCAACGGGAGCACTTCGAAACACGGGTGGACCGGCCTACTGGCGACCCTTGATTGGTGCTAATGCAGCTCAACAACTCCCTCATGACAGCAAAGTATATGCCATGCTCGCCCCCTCCTAAAACACATAATTAAACTGATGAATTACTAAAGAGTTTCCAAACGGAGGGCCAAATGTAAAGCCCGCAACTTTGAATGCTCCGTCCCACAAATAGTGGGAAGGAGACGCATTATTATCTCGAAGTCTTCACATGCAAAACCAATATCCTCAAGATGCAATTTTTTGTGCACATATTCTTAGACGCCACTCAACCCCCTCGTTCGAGCTTGAGAAAATTAGAATAGAGGAAAACCCAAAATCAAGAAACAGAGTAACCCCCCGAAAACAGCAGCGGAGAGAGAGAGAAGGAAAGCTCGCGTCTTTCTGATTAGTGGACTTGAAATTGTGAAAAATCTCTTCCTTGCTCCGACTGGCGATACTGGGTCTCTCTCGGTTGCTGCTCCTCCTTGCGCGTTATCGAGTTCGGAGACGGCGTCGTTCTGGGCCAGCGAGTGATGGGCGACGAGAAAGCGGCGATGGCGATGGGGAGTAGGGAGAGGGAGAGAGATCGGGAGCTCCTCATTCCGGTGGCCGGTGCCGGGGGCGACGAGTCGTCCTCGTCCTCCTCCAAGCCCTCTCCTTCGTCTTCGTCTCTGCACCAGACGGGACGCGAGGTGGGATGCTTTCTGCTCGATTGATTCGTTCGCGCGTAGTTTTGTGAGGCCCGGTGGTCTGATTTGATGCGAAGATTGGAGGGAATTGAGGGAAAGTTTTGAGCTTCGTCGGGCTCCAAAAGATGGGTGCTTGGAGAATCTGGTTTTGGTGCTTTGTGCTGTCTATTGGAGCTTGTTTTGGTACTTTGGGTTCTTGTCTGACCTGCTTTCATGGTTTTTTCTCGATGATCTGTGGAGCTAGGTTGATTCGTTTGCGGGTAGTTTTGTAAGTCTCCGTGGTTTGATTTCATGCAAAGATTAGTGGGAGTCGAGGGAAAGTTTTGAGCTTGGTCGGGCTTTAAAAGATGAGTATTTTGAGAATCTGGTTTTGTTGATTTGTGCTGTCTACTGGAGCTTGTTTTGGTACTTTGTGTTCTTGTTTGACCTGCTTTTATTGTTTTTCCTTGGATGATCTGTTGAGCTAGGTTAAATTGGTGCTCTTTCTTTGGTTTTGAGCTTGGTTTTTTTGGCTGACTTTGATACCATATGGTTGGCGAAAGTAAGAATTGCTGTGAGATTTGGGGGAGTCTTTGTTATGCAAAATTTTTGTACGTTTTGTGATTTAATGCCAATTTTCCATATACTTCTATACTCTGTGGCCTTCAGAAATTTGATGTACTGGATGGACCTGATACATATTGGATTTCTTTGATTAACAGTAATTGAATTTTCTAACTTCGTAGTTTTTCTATGCCTATTAGTGAGGGAGATCCCTTTTTCCAAGCCTGAGCGTAGCATGAACACTTGTACAATTGCTCTTATGTGTTGGGAGCTACACCGATTGCTTTAGTACTCCACTGATAGTATCAGTCTGATAGAACCATGTGTTTGTGCTACCACCTAATTTGTGCAGTTCTCCTCGTTCTGATAACCTTTTTCAAATTTTGTCTAAGACCTTTAGCCTTCTTCTATTTATTGGGAATTATTCGTTAGGTTCTGTTAGTATCATGTTAGGCGACAGCTGAAAACTCACCAGTATCTATTCCTCTTATTGCCTCACGATGTGGGGTTGAAGAATACCTGCTCAGTTCTTGAATAGCTGTCAACATGAGATATTGGATTAATCTGATGGAGCTTGTGATTGTCTTCCAATTCAGCTTCATTATGCAACAAGTTCCCCTGGGGATGGGAACATACTAGAAAATTTTGTATGGTACTTTGTGAATGGACTAATGACTGTAAAGATACTTCCATTTGATGTGCACCTACAACTTCATCATAATCTTGACAGAGTTTGGACTTTTTATTTTCCTTGTGTAATTCCTTTTTTGTGTTGTTGATTTGATGTACTTTCTTCCAAATATCATCTTATGTTGACATAAACTTATATTCTTGATGCAGACATTATACAAAGTTGTTAGGAGTTGGGCTTCAAAAAAGTTTATGACTGGATGGTATGTAACTTCTATACCTGTATTTTAGCTCCTTCATCCCTACTTGCTGTTCATCTCTGTTTGAATAAGTCAATATATCTATCCATTGAATAAATTGTGTCAGCTATCCTGCACACTAGTTCATATGGTGAAGATTATGGTTTGTTAAGCTTTTAGCCATAGCATGGATGTTTGACTTTACTCATGGCATTTATTCAATAGTAGTGTAATAAAATCATAAGTCCTTACCAAAAAAAAAAAATCATAAGTCTTTATTTGTATTGTTCTTTTCTTTTTTTGGGGGTGGGGCGGGGGGGGGGGATTATTAACAAGAGTAATGCGTAATCCTACTATTCACACTTTAATAGGTAACTTTGACAGTTATTGAGGATTTTATATTTGTTCAAAATCAATTTGGGGGGGGGGGGGGGTGGGATTTGTTTGTTTAGGGGGAGGACATATTTTTCTCTTGCCTTCTACTAGTTGAGTGTTATTGGCTTTTAAATCAAGGATGGAAGAAGTATAAATTATCAGTGGGAGGATAAGCCTTCCAGAACAACCCCTATGATTTCACCTTAAAGGATGTTATACAGGTGTCATACTTTTTATATCTCATGAACTTGAACTACTTAGTGAGGTCTTAGTTAGGCGCAATCATTAGGTCATTCATTGAATGTGACATTCGATACCCTCTGGTCAATAGATATTGCTTGCCAATTCATGATGGTATTGACCCTTTAGGCGAGCACAGTTATCTCAACACAAACTTGACAGTACCCATGCAGAGCCTTCTAGTAATGAAAATGTGGATGTAAATGATAAAATGGTCGTGTGGTCTGAGTATGTTGACAGTAGCACTTTTGCTTTAATACTTCGACCCTTGGATCTGATCATATGCTTTCTTTTTTCTTTCTGGCATCCTGCAGCGTCATCCTGTTTCCCATTATAATCACATTCTATGTGACGTGGTGGTTCATACACTTTGTTGATAGCTTCTTCTCTCCAATTTATGCACAACTTGGGATTGATATATTCGGTGAGGTTTTTTGGCTCTTGCAGCATAACAGCTATTACTATAAACAGTTTGATATCTGTCTATTTTGTTTTTATGTTGCTTTTAATGAATAAAGTATACGGGTTTACTCTAGTCTATGTTTTTCTTTTTCTTCAGTTGTGAAGGACTCTTCAACAATTCTCTCTGTGTCCTGGAGTTGTTTTTTTTTGCTTCTTATGCTTTTTAGTTATTACTATGAACCTGTTCAATCAAAACTCTGGTTTCATTTATATCCTCATTAATGCTCCCTTTGTGTCTTTAGTTTTGTCGCATGGAACCTTCTTTTCATAAACTGTGTTTCTCACTGGTCATATGTTAGCTCTTAGATGACCACATCATTTGACACTAAATGGTTATTGATCTGCATATTGACAGATTGAGGAGAAACTTTTTTCTATAACGAGTTTCATGGAGTAACATTTATGTTTGTACTTAAAAAAAAAGGTTATCTACAAAGGTTAAACAGTTTGACTTTAAAATGCTTTATTCATTGTCATAGAATGAAAAGTATTTATTTACCTTGATTCATCTATGTAACTTTGATCAAATGCAGAATTTTATGATTTGTACCATAGGTATGTCCATGATGCCTATCTGACGTGTTTAGTTAATGGAACCATCTGCTTTCTGTTAGGTCTTGGATTTGTTACATCCATAACTTTCATCTTCGTGGTTGGGGTGTTCATGTCATCATGGTTGGGTGCATCTGTCCTCAGCCTTGGAGAGTGGTTCATTAAACGGATGCCATTTGTTCGTCACATCTACAGCGCCTCCAAGCAAATTAGTGCTGCTATATCACCAGGTTTGAGTTGGTGTTTATTTCTTTTGCCATTTACATTTCAGTTGACCTAGGTAGAGCTCATTGATTTTCCTGCCTTGTTCCACATTCCAGATCAAAACACTCAGGCATTCAAAGAGGTGGCTATCATAAGACATCCTCGAATTGGTGAATATGCATTTGGATTCATCACTTCATGCCTTGTTTTGCAGGTATGGAACTGATGCCGGCATCATGCAGTTATTAATGCATTATATGTGGCATAGCGCTATCTAATTTTCTGCATTTGTTGTTGCTTACTAGCTCAGTTGTCAGTTGTTCGTTTTCTTCTTAATGTTAATCTTGTATCAATTTTTTAGCGGTACTGCCAAGCTAACTTCTTGCCTTTACGGTGCCCACTGTTGATGTTAAGTTTAAGCATTTACTTTTTTGGTGTTTGGTAGTGTTTTACCTTTGGGGTTGTAGAAGCATATGGGTTGTGAGTTGATGTTGATGTATTCTGATAGGCTAACTCTGTCGAATTCGATTGATCATTGTGGGGTTCAGTTTGAAACTGTACTTTGGAGGCCTTCTCTTTTCTGACATTCCAGCTACTGTGTTGACGTCTCAGAGTTTCAAGGCTTGGTGTTTTTAAGGGCTTGTATGTCTGCTTCCTGTCAAAGTTTTAAATGATATTTAAATTTCGCGAAATTATGAAAAAAATTATATGTTAATCTACTTGTCGATGTTTATACATTTTAAAGCTTCAGATGGTTCAAATTAAACAGAAGTTAAAATGCGTGGGCTGCTAGATTTTGATTATGCAAAAAGTAAAAGTCAATATTTGGGTTCAAATAGTATACCTCTATGGATAAGTTGTCATTACAGAAAATATTACATCTCCATTATCTTGAAATGATTGTCAAGTGACTAAAAAGAAGTTCAGAATCTCGCTGCATGACTCCTGAAGAAAAAACTCATCCATTTTGTCTGTGTTTCTATTGGAAAACTTTTCCGGACTTACTCTTGATATCATGCTTAGGTAATTCTTTAATTTGTTCTTCTTGACAATTCATGAATTTAGTACAGTATTTCAAGTCGATTGCGTGATGTCTTAACTCATGCAGAATTATTCTGGGGAGGAAGAGCTGTGCTGTGTTTATGTCCCCACGAATCATCTTTACATTGGCGATATTTTCCTCGTTAATTCCAGAGACGTCATCAGACCAAATCTCTCTGTACGTGAAGGGATTGGTAAGGAATCATGCATAACTTCCCCTATTGTCATAGCAAGTTTCCTTTCCATAACGTGCTTGAGAGATGTTTTATTGACTTAGCTTGCCTTGAAAGTACTTCAGTCACTGCTTTTATTGAGATAGCGGATCCATTTGAATCTCTTGATTTGGGGATATAACCATGTGCCAAGTTAGAATAATCAGCACCATAACAAGAATGAAAAGGTGACGACTTTATAATTTGGAGGTATCTTTATGTCAAATACACATTTAGATAGGTAATGCTTGGATCATCTAATGTTTTGCCATGTTCAGCATGATGTTGAGGTTTCCTCATTGAAGGATATCTGCACTCTGACCGCTCTCCACAACAAATACTGGCAATGGGTTTTGAAATCTAATATCTCTTCTTTGTAAATTTCAGAAATCGTCGTTTCAGGGGGAATGTCGATGCCTCAGATCCTCTCTACACTGGACTCGCGCATTATGCCAGTCGAAAGAAGTAGACCTGACAGAAGCCAGCTCTAGTCGTGGATGATTTCTTTCTACTGTAATTTGCCATCTTTCGCAACCAATCGGGTTGGCACATCAATTGATTCGCACTGTTAAGGGTTAACTCAAATATGAAGAGTTCGGGGCATTCCAGTTTCATGGTCGAGGCGACAAGAGTCAGATGGCATATAAAACTCCGGTTTCTGTTTAGGGTGTAGAATTAGTGTTCTATTGAGATATAGCAAGGGATTATTGTAGAGGTGAATGGCTCTTCAGGTTTTCAATTTTGATTATTTATGTCCACGATTAGTGTTTGGTTTGGCGAGAGATCTCTCTGGATTATACTAGGAAACCGTGTGGTGCTGTCTTGCTACACTCATTTTACTTAGATAACCAACAATGTAGATAGAAAGGCAAAATTGTTTGTTCAAGTTTCTGCACGGTTCTTGGTGTCCTGTGCTGATAAGTTCTTTTGGTATGTGCGTTCAAATTGATGTTTTGCGAGGTCAAAACAGGATATTAGCTCAGCTCCATGGAAGGTCACAGCACAGTATCATAATAATAACATGTATCTGGGCTAATTCCATTTGAAATTGGGCGAATGTCGGCGATTTCGCGAATACGTCGAGTCGTTTCTATGTAGGAATAATCTGATTGACCGCATGAATCGATTGTCTAGAGAGGAAGGCGGTGCACCGGTAAGGCGCCTCTCCGAAACGCTGTGAGGACGGTGAGGCGCCTCGTCGCCCGTGGTTGGGACCTGCCGCCAATGACGAGGCCGGGCTGGCAAGTCCTTACAACTGCAATGGCAAAGGCTTGCGGGCCTCAGCCACCCGTCGCGGTCTCAAGTCAGATCGGGTGGCGATGAGCAGCAAGCACAGGGATGATTCGGTCGTTCCATTCTCTCTTTTACTGATATTTCCTTTACAATTTGGTCATTTGGATTGATATATCTACACACACAAATAAAGTTTCGATTAATGTATGAGATATTTGATCTTTATAATGTGCTCGTGTTCTCCCATACTAGAAAATCAAACGCTCTGTGCATGGAAAACCTTAACAAGGGACAAAAAGCAAAATTGTCCAGAAAGAAAATCCAAATATTTAAACTATAGATGTTATGTCTCAGAATGTACCTATTATTGGATTTTAAAAGATTTTCTAAATCTCGTCTTGGAAATTCAAATCCTTGCCCATTGGATTCGGTCGATAATTCCAATACTTTAAGCAATTGACATGAGTTTTAATTTTCAAAATTTTGCTCAATTCAGTCTTCCATGGAGTGTGTAACCATATTACGTGTTTTTTTTTCCTGACATGGACAATCATGTTAACGGTATTAGAATTCTTAACGAAATGACTAAATTAAGTAGATTTTTAAAATTTCAAAAAAATGTTTAAGAACCACATTGAATATTGAAGAAAAGTCCAAGGACTACCCATATCAATAACCTTAAAAATAAGTCGGAAATACTCAAACTCACATCGCGTGCGCACGAAGGGAATATGTTGCGAGCTTATTAAGGCCGAATTTAAGTCCACTGAATGATCATAATCGAGTAAAGTTGAGCACGCAAAGGAATTCTTTAGCCCTTGATTAAGCTGGAGACTAATTTCGAGTGACAAATACGCAAGACGAGCCGAACTCAAATTGGACATGCCATAGTCTCAACTCGTTCACAATTCCAGTTGAAATCAAGACTTCGTTCGTCTTGCGAAAAATGAATGATTTGAAAAATACGTCCCTAAAGATGACCGCTTGTATCGCGTACAAAAACGAATAAACGGAAAAATATTTTCATAAATGTTAAGGCATAAATCGTTGCTGTCGATAACAAAAATATTTTCTATTAACTAATTATTTCAAGCGATATAGATGATTATTCTTAGGAATTTTTTTTCCAAATCATCTATCTTTTGCGAAATAAATGGAGCCTTAATCATGTATAAATAAAAAAATTGTTAACCCTAATATCTAGAAATATTTTTATATCTCGGGATAATGACACAAACAATCCATGAACTTTGGCTCAATGTGTAATTTGATCTATGAAATTTTAATTTGTTCAATGTAGTCCATGAACTTTAGGATAATATTCAATGTGGTCCATGAACTTTTAGTTTGTTCAATGTCATCCCTGAAATTTTAGTATATATTCAATTCAGTTCCTGAACTATATGAAGATGTTCAATGTAGTCCATGAACTTGAATTAATAAAAAGGACTACATTGAACATCTTCGTATAGTTTAAGGACTGAATTGAATATGTACCAAAAGTTCAGGGATGACATTGAACAAAATAAAAGTTCATGGACCACATTAAACATTAACTTAAAGTTCAGGAACCACATTGAATAAATTAAAAATTCAAAGATCAAATTACACATTGGGCCTAGGTTCAGGAACTATTTATGTCATTACCCTTTATATATCTCAAAACCCAACATAAGGAAAAGGCTCCTCCCCAAAACGCCGACGTTTCCGTTCACATCCCCGCGCGCGGCCGAGATCAACGAACCCGGAAGAAACCCTAGCCCCCAAAGTCGCCTATATAAACCCACGATCTCCTCGTCCTTCTCCTTCACTGCAGCCGTTCTCGTCTCTTCGATCTCTTCCTGTTCTTCTTCGTCTCCCTCGAGGGGATCTCCATCCTTCTGTGCTTCCAATTTTCCGTTTCCTGATTAGGGTCTGTAGCGGGCGTCCGATGCTCCCTCTGTTCTCATTGATTTTCTTGGTTTTTCGATTGGATCAGGTGGAGAGAAGATGGGTTCCCTGGGGGGGACGGTGACGATTGTATCGTGAAAGGTCTCGTTCGTCGTAACTGGCCCCGATTTCGGGGCCTTGCCGACCATCCTGATATATCACCACCCATATTCCGAGTCCCCCTTTTCGACGCCAAGCTTCGATTTTTCTTCCTCTTCTTGTTCTTGAAGTTCCGGAGAAATTAAAGTTTCGTTCTTTTTTCTGCTGGGTCGTGGATTTCATTGCAGATGTGCCGATGATTATACATTCCTTTTAAACAAAGACAAGCATATGTCCGAATTTGACGTGTGGACACATCTAATCTTCTCTATGAGGCCATCGATCTTCATTGTCCCCTTTTCAATTTCTTCTGTCTCTTGAACGTTTGGGTTTTGTTTTAGTGGTTTTGTAGATCTTTGCACGCTCTCCTGCGTCTCTTGCGGGATTCGGGTGTGAAGCATTTTCCTTAAAGTTTACGACTTTCGTTGTGTTCTTGGACTGTTGCCTATGATGAAAGAGATGCTGTTTGCGCTTGTGGATGAGAATTCGTGATTTACACAATAACCTCTACTGCCTTCCTTCTGAGGCTGCGAAGTCTGTATTTTTTTTTTCTTTCAATTGATTTTGTTATTGACTTTTTCTTTGTTTCCTTTTTCATGGGTATGAAGTTTTTGATCGTGCAGTTTTGATTTGTTGTGGAGTTGGTCATGTGATGATTAGAAGCATAGTTCAGATGATAATCTATGTGATTATAACATTTCATATAGTCTTTCGCTCCTATCTGATGGCCCAACCTTGTAGAATTAATCTCTTATTTTTGAAAAGCCTCATCGGTGTTGTTTGCCTTCAGTGTTGTCTTTTTTACAGAAGATTTGTCGAACAGGACTTTGATAGCAAAATTCTACTTTTATTCTTATTTTTTTTGCAAAACCCGATCGGTGGTGTTGCTTTGTCCTCTGTGTCTTCTTTTTCAAAGAAGATTTATTTCACGGAACTTTGATAGCAAAATTCAATTTTTGATCTCTTATTATGAATTCTTTTACTTTCTTCACTGACCAAAGAAGAAAATGTACGCCGTGAGCATCTTGGCTCGTGCCATTGAGTTGATATAGGAGACAAGGGGATGTGTTGAACCGAGTAATTAGTGTGTTAAAAGCCTAGTTATGGTAATATTTTAGGGCAAGATCCTGTAGCAAATGCAACACAAAACCATTTTGTGTTTACCCGGACAAAGCGGAGGGGTGTGCCTGTAACTGGAAAACTCAAATTTCGCAGAAGAAAAAAACCCAAAACCAGAACAAAAGTGGAAATTTGATTTTCTTTCTTATATGATAACCCTCCACAGATTTGAGATTTGATCTTAGTTTTCTAGTGCTAATCCCTAACTGGTGGAATGGCAGATGAGACAATTCATTGAGGAAGAGAGCTTAAAAATATGGAAATAAAAAAAAAGAATCTGATTAACTAATTCCATAAGTAAAAGTTTCAAAATAAAATATGGTACGACCACGTTCCACCCAGAACGTACTCATAATCACTCCGCTCAACGGCCAGATTGAAAGCTGCGGTAAATTCCAAGGCATTTGGTGGCCTGAATTTATAGAATAACAAATTATGCTATCCGGCGTTTGATGATGTACTGTAAACTGGATAAATCCTAATACATCCCAATAAAATGTCAATTCGGATGAGAGTGGGATAAACCTGGACTAGATATAAAATTTAAAAAATAACTAAAATGTTCATATTTAATCTTTTACATATGATAGAGTGATTGTTCGAATATTGCTTACCACCACTAAAATTACCAATCACCATCGTCACTTTTGACCACCGCACGATGCTAGTGATTGTATTCCGACGGTCGTGTCAGGTTTGCATAAATCATCCTTTTCACGTCGAGTCTCAGTATTTCGCGCATGACTTGCGGCAACTTTTTATGCATAACTCGCGAGCCGATTGTTCACCGGTTGGTCAATGAAGAACTGCTGGCACAACGTCAGCTTCTTGGCGACCATGCTCTCGAGTGTCAAGTTCCACTTGTTGTGCATCAAGAGCACTGCAACAGCACTGTGGGCACAAGCCTCCTCCTGCGGGCCCATCCAGTGACGCACACCTTCTTCGCTATTGCCTCTCTTGGCCGCTTTCTTCAGCAATGGAGTCCAATCGCACGGCCCCAAAATTACGTGAACTCACGTCTGTTGAGAGACCTCATGTTCCCAAGGTCGATTTCTCAGAGACTTGGTGAAAGGGTTTGAATCTCACGTACAAGAGATGCAAAGTTAGAGATGAGATTTACAAAGATTTTTAAAAAATTTCAAATGAGAAAGATTTTCAATATTAACTTACATTGCGGATTTCCAAAGATTTTTTTTCAAAGATTTCAAATCTTATTTTAGGTTGCACCAAACATATGATATAATATTTTTAGAATCTGGGATACGTGGGAGATTTCAAATCTCCTTTTATCCTATTCTATTTCAATCCGAATCCAAACAACCCTAAATAGGTTATAAACCGGTCCCCCTGAAGAATGTAAAAAAAACACCTAGCAAATCACAGTGCGAGCAACACTGCAACTGCAATGATCGATTTCCATCTGCTTGCGCATAATTTTATGAGATTTCTCAGTATAACAGAAGAACCGTGGACGCCTTTACTTTTCGCTACTGGGTACAGAAACTCAGACATCGTCTTACCTAATTTCAAAGCAAAAGGAATTCCAAGTTCAATGGTGCTTTCAACTCTATCTAGTTGGATAAGGGGGGAGACTAAATGATGATCATTGATATGCGCCTTCTTGATATCTTGAAACAAACCTTGTCATAAAGACAAAAAGGACTCCTTCAATGGTAGCATATGGCAAATGCTATTTTAACAACTTCAATAAGCCGGGGGTGCAAATATTTTCTTCATTGATGAAATAACCCACATTTGGTTGGCTCCTTCAACGAAAAGCATCCTTTTCGAGAGACAGACTGCCCATTGTCCCAGATGTTTGGCAAGAAGCAAGGCGAAATTAAGCAAAAGAACCATCAGATGAATGAGCTATGTCCTCCTCCAAGTGGAACTCTGGGTTGGAATTTGGCTTCAATCTCTAGACAAGGGCAATGCTTGAAAGAAAGACTCTGGAACGGAAACAACCAAATCATCAGGATTTAAGTGATAGAACATAAATAGGAAATGGAAATGAACCAAGAAAAACGAAATATCGGTTTTTTAAACTTCTGTTATGCTTTTTTGGTTTCATGAAATTTAATGTGACTGAAGGTTAACGTTATTGCATGTGGGAGAAACCGATCCGCAAAAGTAGCTTAAGCAGGAGACAACAAGTTCTGGAGAGGAAACCAGTAAGAAGGGAAGACTGGCATAGATCACAGGAAGAATTGCTTCAGATAAGGGGGGAGTGGAAACATGGTGAGTTTAGCATGCAAATGCAGCTGACATGAACAAAAGAACTCAAAGACAACACAAAAGAAGCAAAAGAAACTATAAGGTCAATACCAAGTACAGAGAAGAACAATATCCAAGACATCAAATAGGAAGAAGAGCAATATATGTCAACTTATGGATCATACGAGACAACACTGCATCAAATGACAGATCGGAAGGAATTAGCACTCAAAAGTAATAGCAAGACCAAGTTGGAACTGAAAATACAGAAAATGGTTAGGCACTGATCCGAGTGATCTGACTGAGCCCAGGATATAATACTGTGGCTTCTTCATGATATTGCTTACATAATGTTGAAAAAAGCACAGAAAAGTTAGGTAATGAAAGAACATACCGGAATGCTTAGTAGAAGTCCCTGAGAATCAACTAGGACGGGCAAGCTTCTTCTCACGGCAACAGGAACAGGTTTCAACAACTGGAGAACCGTTCGTGCGGATTCCCTTGCATAATCAAGACATGAGCTTGTCTTCTCTGCAGCTTGCTCTGTAACACTACTTGAAACAGCATTATCCAGATCAGATTTCTTCGCATTTTGAGATTTTGACAGCTCAGCGAGATAAAGCCAGTCAGACTCCATCATATGACGTATCTCAGCTACCATATCATGGCCAAGGCTACAAAACCTGCATTTACAGTCCAAGCCTTCCACAACCAAATCACCATCTTGAGTAAATTCCCTGCCAAAATCCTCCTTGCATGGTTTCCACGAGATAAAGAATCTATTCATGAAAAAGCCCATTTGTCCAGGCCGAAGACATTGATTGCGAGATGTACCAACAGATTCTAATGCATGTTTTGGTTGATAGTCCGGTGTCACGTCAGGCTTGAATTTGAAACGATTTGTTTCCTCCTCCTGCAACATCAGAACACTTCTATAGGTGGACTCACTTATGAGGTTTAGTCTTTTGGCTTCGTCTAGAACAGATCCAGATGTTACATTCAAAAAATGCATATCTGATGCATCTGCAGATGACAGATTTGAACTTGTATTTGCATTATCCATGATTTCCTTTAGATCATATGGGATAGCACACTTCTCTTCTGCACTGCCTCCTGAGTAAAACAACTCCACTTTCGAGGGCAAAGGACAGTTAACAGAACAGCAAACCAAGATTTTGGTGCCTCTAGATCCAGGAGCTGGGCAAAGGTAACAACCAGCTGCAGTAAGGGAAGTCTGCACGATTGAGAAGAATTATTCCAGTAAAACAAACAACTCCACCAGCTTCTTGAGCTAACTAGAACACAAAATTCGCCAAGGATGACAAATTAGTGTCTTACCATGCCAAGATGCTTTCAGAAAAGAGGATTAACCTTAAAGAATATACATTTTCTTCAGGAAACAGAGAACATATAAGAGAGTTGTTTCCACAGAAAGGATGTAATAAACTGAGAAGAAATGCAAGTCGACGAAGCAAATTTACCTTGCATGGAGATCTACGCATATAGCTCAAAAGCAATTTCGACGTGCTACCGCGAATAGGTCTCTGTCTTTGTGAGATGTACTGATGGGTTCAGATCAATATTTGTCAGCAAGATCATCCGCATCAGAATAATATATCAAAGAACCATGAAAATACTGCATTATCCACATACAGTATGCCAAGAATCCCATTACCTGCGTAACATGTGCAATGAACTTTGCCAGGCAAATGTCCTCAACTTTTGATGGATTGAGGGTCTTCAAATCAATGACAGCATACCCTTGCTTTAATGAGCAACGAAATGTTGATGTTCACACACAGCAATTAGAAGTCGAGAAAGTATAAGGTATCATTAGTCATAATAGGGTGCTTACATCCATAACAGTCACAGCCTCATGTAACAAGTTTGCACATATTTTGTCAACGTACGCGCGTGTTCTTCGGCAAGCAGAAATCAGAGATTGTACTTCAGAGCTAAAGACACCTGAAATTAAGGGCATCATTTGTTGAATATGTTAAAAAGTTACAAACAGCATCAACTCAACCAAACAAGAAAATTACCTAACCCCACAAAATAGGATCAACGATGTTTGAATGTAAAAATAAATGTTTTATCCCGTCATGAGAAATTAATGAAAAACTAACTCATATGTACAGAGAGCAGTCTAACTCCATGAGATCATGTGAAAGGTTTAGCATCAGCGACAACTCACTTGATGAAAATTTCTGCAAGGACATTCGGATCCGGTTACGGACAAATAAGGGACTTCTATTTGAAGGATCTTCCACCCATTTCTGCTCATTCTCTTGACAAATCTGCAGAAAATCAATGCTGCTGGTGCATAAAATGATGAAATAACATCAAAAAAATTTGTAAATTCCCAAGTTTTCTTGTCATCTCACCATGTACATATCTTTCTTCGAAAAATCCAGAAAAGGTCGCACTAAAAGAATACCACTGTTCATTGGATCTGCACCATGAGAATACGTGTGTTTGGCAAAAAATTGAGAAGTGAATGCCATTCCAGCAAGTCCAAGCACACCACTGTTGCGTGACAGTCTTATAACCAACAACTCTGCCTGCAAGGTGTATTGGCACTTAATTCAGCACCTAACTCCGTGAAAAGCCTTTGAATTGCAATTTAGTTATTTGGAGTGTCATGGGAGCACTAAAACAGAAGCTGTTATGCTTATAGTATGTCCCAGAGAAAGTCGCAAATTTTAATGTGAAACATCTTCATAAACACATAAGCCATGGATTTCATAACAACTTGGTACAGACCTGGTCATCAGCATGATGTGCAAGAAGCAGGATGCCAAATTGTTGTTTGATGCAAACTTTATGGAACATCTCATACCTGTAGTTTGGAATCAACATCAGGAATTTCAATTTCACAAATGATTTTTATCGGGCTAAGGCATCTCCCAGAAATTCAAAAAGGAAATACTAACAACAAACATGCCAGAAACACCAATAACGAAGTGATGACAGGAAGTTTTCCAATATAGGAACCTCATTTCACGTGCTGCTTCTTGCAAGTTTCCTTGCTCTGGCATCCCATCCTTCCACTCACAACGGGCAATCGCACATCTGATACCTATAATAGCACTATATTAACCATCAATTCCATCAGAACATACTTATGCTTAGAACAAAAACACCATGCCTAATGCAATTTGCATGAAAAACAAAAATGATGAGATGATCGAACATACCCATTTCAGAAACCCGCTCACGCACCGTATTTGCTTCCTCTCCGCTCTCTGCACGCAGCCCGTGGTCGACAATAATCGCCAACAGCCCGTCAATAAGCCCACTCTCTTTGCCAAAAGATTCAAGGCCACTGATTTTCCAATCAGCAGCTAGAACACACAGTGCCATGCTATCAGGACCACCGGAGACTCCCAAAGCTGAAAATTTTTAAAAACCCAACATCCTCAATGTCTCGAGATAGCAGCAACAAAAGCAGTTTCTGGTGTACTCACGAGTAACATCTCCAAAATGTAGTCTTGAAGTACTCATTCAACCACACTCTATAGGAGAAATGTTGAGCGAGACATTCGCAAAATAAGGCCCAGTAATGGAATTTGCCACTAGACTAAGCAAGACATTTCAACGAACACGGCGCAGACAATGACGAAAGCAGCGAAATTTACATAATATGAAATGCTCTCGTCGTAAATGAAACCAAGAAGCAATAAGAAACAGAAACAAATGACTAACCAACACGGTGGTGGGCTTTGAGACCAGCAAGAGCCATCCTCTCCGAGAATGTTTCCTTGTAACCTGTCGTAACCTGTACTGGGTGGTGGTGTTCTTGACGCGCGCACTTGCAGAAGAAGCGAGCGAAAGGGCTCGAAGCGCCAGATTTGCTGCGGCGAGAAACGACCGGGGCTGAGCATGTCGAGAGCGAAGCGAGGAAGGTAGTCGAAGTTGATTTGGCCTGCGAAGTGAGGATGAGTCCTCGCGCCATTAGCTTCAAGCTTTGAAGTCTGCTGTTATCTTCTCAAAACTGCAGTATTTATATGAAGCGCTCGGCGTTACCTTGGAGAAGCTGTTCCAAGAACGACCTCGTTTCATGTCTAGTAGACAACGACTACTTGTTGGATTTGTCTCCGTTTCATGATGTTGGCTTTTCAATTTCCACGCTTGGAGTGAAAACTTGATGTTGGCCCTAGTGTCGGTGCGTGAGTTGGGGCGAGTCTCGTGTGAATAGTAAGTCATAAAAGCGTATAATCTCATTGCAACTCGATGATTAGGATGAAATCACATTTGAATTAAATATAGCCTCTCTTATTCGTTCCAAAGTTTGCTATTTTTCAGGTACATTCACAGAGACCGGTCATCAGGCTCATCGTTTGGCAGGCTCAATGTGCTTCTTGCAACTCCGAGAGCGTCTCCGACACAGCGACATCGCATGGCACTTGACTCTAACTAGCGAGGACCCATCTAGATACTCACATGTATGCGCATATACAATATATCAGACATATACGTAGTCCAAAGAAGGGTGAGCAAGGTCTTCACTTAACCTGTAAATTGCAGTGTCTAACAACGGACGTCGCCTGAATCTGCTTATCACTCTCTCTCTCTCTCTCTCTCTCTCTCTGTGTCTTCACTGGAAAAAAGCTAGTCAAACTGTCAGTTCACATACAAGTAAACCAAAACTGAGAACTTTGCATAGAGGTTGGACAGAATTTACAAAACAATCAGTGCAGAGAACTGCTTACAGAATTGGCCGATCTTCGGCTTCACTTTTCTGGATGGTTATCCTCAGTTACAAGGTCGAAAAAGCAAAATGACAATTCAGAAGCACGAGGAAAAAAGAATCATGTTAGCCCATGAAGCAAAGGTATATTTGCCAGCTCTGTCACACGCCTCTCGCTTGCGATCTAGCGCAAGTTTGCACCCCGAAAGATGAAGTGCACGAAGCTTGTAGCGAGTGTAAAATATCGTCAAGAGCCTCCACTGAAACCTCGGGTGTTTGGCTTCATACTTCGCATCTCCATTTCTCTGGAGGAGTGGGCTTCGCCACTCGAGCCAGATCGGTAAGCGCTGTGTTCACCTGTCGATTCACCGTACTCACTGCTTAAGTATTCTTGGTTCCCGAATGCCATTTTTCTGAACTTTCTCAAGTCTTCCGAGCTTGCTTGTGAACTGTAGACAGTGCTGTGTCCGGGCCTGACCCCCTCATCAAGATCTGATAAGGACATCTCGCCTTCTAAAGCACGAACAATCTGAAGAGTTTACAGCAATAAATTAACCTCATACCCAATTCCTAAACTTGGAAAGTGTCAAATTGACCTCTTTCTAGATCCAAAAGCCAACTAAAATTGACTAAACCCAATTATTGCTGGACTAACCTTACTGATTAACTAAGTTGGCAAGGTAAAAGCAAAGAGCTTAGGTTATTTGAACATTACCTGGCTCATTCTTGGTCGACGGCGTGCTGAATGACTTACGCAAGCAGCTGCGCAAGAAACCATACGAGCCATCTCATCATGATTGTAGTTATTTTGCAGTCTTGGATCTACCAAAGAGTCGAAGTTTACATCAGCCAGAGCTCGCGTCAACTGGGGCCTTGCCTGTAATTACACAAGAATATCGTCCTAAGAAATATTAATTCCCAGTAAAAAGAATATCGACAACTTCTTGACACTGAACCTATTGGATCAACTTCCACGAAAACAAGGTTAAGACTGAAGACTCCAGTCATATTGTAATTTTAGCTATGGGACACAGCTGATACAGAGGAAAACTACCAGGCCTTTGCTAAATGAGATATATATCAGGCAACACATAACAATGACAGGGTCATGTCTCTTGCCATATGTTCCGCGGAATAATAGATTATATAAAGGAAAAGCAGTGTGCAACGTGCATTAGTAAAAACTAGAGAGTATCCACATTCTTTCATAACATTTTTTTTTTCATTTCAACACTCGAAGACCTTCGACAATATATATGTCCATGCTGCCGAAGACTGCCTGAGACGATCCGTTACTTACCCAGTCAACCAAGCTCTCGTGCATGTCGGTAGTTGTGTCCACCGGTTTGCGTCCCGTGATCAACTCCAAAAGCATCACTCCAAAGGAGAAGACATCTGATTTATCTGTGAGTTTTCCACTCGATGCATATTCTGGAGCAAGATAGCTGCAAGTTGCAAGAAATGTAAACCCTCTTCTTTTTTTCATCGCTTGGACTACAGTCCCGTGCAAAAAACACTGGATAATGTCCCTGACACTATCTCAATATGATCCTCTATCTGTGTAAATTCGTAATGGTCAAGGGACAACAGAAGAACCCAATTTTTAATACATCCGCTGCCATTTATGAGGGCATGAGGTGGCATTGTCACATGAATTGCGCTAATCCAGATGAAACAGACAATCAAGAATATGGTTTAGTGGGACGAAGTGGCAAGAAAAGGGTAACTTTCAAAAGCTGGAGGATTATCTGAGCAATAAAATGTCCAGCTACAATAATCTTACCCAAATGTTCCCATCACCCTTGTAGAAACGTGAGTGTGGAGATCTGAAGAGAACTTCGCAAGTCCGAAATCAGCAACCTGCGAAGCAGTATTCGTATTCAACTTCTAGATATGATTTTTTAATTTTATACAGATAAATTGACCATCTTCTTAAGGGCCTTTGAGAATATAGGGTTTAGCATGATTCTCACCTTAGCCTCAAATTTGAAATCCAGCAAGATGTTAGCTGCCTTGATATCACGATGAATGATCCTAGGTTGACCTGCAAAACAGAATCGACTCCCACATCATTAAGCAAATAATCGCCTTTTCTCTGTGCTAAAGTGATCGTTCACAAAGATGAGAATGCGGCTCACAGTCCTCATGAAGATAGGCAAGTCCCTTGGCAGATCCTAAAGCGATTCTCAGTCTTCTCGTCCAATCCATGGTTGGTCTATCTTTTCCTGCAGCAAGGCCATTTACTTCTATCAGATCCTCTTAGCAAGAGCATTGACTGGAATCAAAATGTCAATTTGCTTATACGCAAACACATTTATGCATTTTCAAACAGCTTCACTTGTATTACATTGCTTATGAAAATTAGACATTCTACATTGACGTGACATCAGGGACTCATTATTCAATCTCTGGATATAACTCGCCGTGCAAAGCATAAAAAGAGTGCTACTTCAGGTAAGCAAAATAGTACACAGCATCATAACGATCAATCAGAATGTGGGATGCTACGATACGTACACACCATGCAAGTGGAACTGCAAGTTGTTGTTCGGGATAAACTCGTAAACAAGCAGTCTCTCAGACCCCGTTGTGCAGAATCCAACCAAGGAGACCAAGTGCTTGTGATGTACTCGGCTGATTATTTCCACCTCGGCCTTGAACTCGCGCTCTCCTTGGCCGCTCCCAGCTTTAAGCTGCTTCACTGCAACCTCCTTCCCATTTGGAAGGACCCCCTTGTACACATAACCGAAACCGCCCTGTCCGAGAAGGTTCGAGTCCGAGAAGCCATTTGTGGCCATCCTTAACTCCTCAAATGTGAATTCGCTCTTGGAGAAATTTAATCCAATGCCCCTCGATGGAGCAGGATATGGATTTTCGGGGCCCGAAGTGGAGCCTGAACCTCCACTTCTGCTCATGAATGGTGGTGGCACTGTGCTGCCGACGGGCGAATTTAGTGGACGCGAGTCAAATGCAGGTGGAATAGTGGGTGGCGGTGCATTCTGTTGCCAATGCCGTGGCATACTGCCAGAAGGGTCATCTGATCAACACAGAAGTCATCATACAGAATCAACCAAGAAATGAAAATGGATTCTGAAGCTATCTGAGAATTGCGCCTAAATGCCATTCCAATTGGAAAACCTTGATTGAGAATAGGGCCGCAGAGAAGTTAGAGAAGACGACATTCCATTTATACAAGTTCAATGACAAGACAAATGGAAAAGAAATGGAAGAGATGAAACTATCAAATCTCTCATCCGTCAAGCATTTCATTCATGACTCCCTCTGCCTTTATACTTTCGGAAACCCAGAATCAACACCAAAGTTTTGCTGTCTTTATGGCCATCCCATCAAGTTGATCTCGGAGACATTCACAGAATTTACACGATTGCCGCCAACAATCAGTTGCAGAAAACAAATCCTACATGGTACTGCTGTACTACACGCGGGACAAATTCACAGGAAGGAGACGAAAGATAGAACTTGCCCAAGTTCATACCTTTAGGCCCTGGCGGGAAATGAACGGCACCGGGGTCTCTCCCCCTCTTCTTCCTACAGAATATGAACAACACAGCCAACACTGCGAGCACTGCCACTCCGCCAATTGCAATTCCCACCACTAGACCAGTTGGCAAGGAGCTCGATGAGGCTGCGGGTGTACTGGGCGGGGGCGGCGACGGCGACCCACCTGCTTTGCTCGGAGGAGGAGGCGGCGGCTGGGAGCCGCTGGTCGCTGGAGCCGGAGGGGCCTCCGAAGGAGAAGTCGGCGGAGGCGGAGGACGAGAGGGAGCAGGCGGCGCTCCCGGCGGCCTGGCCGGTGTCTTCGGCGGAGGAGGCGGAGAACGGGTCGTCGCTGGCGGCGGCGGGGCCGGTGTCTTCGGCGGAGGAGGCGTAGAACGGGTCGTCGCTGGCGGCGGCGGGGAAGGGGTCGTCGTCGGCGGCGGCGGGGAAGGCGGGGTGGCCGGCGGAGGAGCAGCGGCAGGAGGAGGGGGAGAAGGAGGGGGGGTTGACGGCGGAGGCGCGGCGGGAGGAGGGGCGGACGGCGGAGGCGTGCTGGGGGGCGGGGCTGAGGGAGTAGGGGCGGTGGAGCTGGCAGGCGGCGGAGGCGGAGGAGGAGGCGAGCCGGCCGGCGCTGGCGCTGACATTTTCTCGTTCCCGTGACGTTTCCGACGACTTCGACGACAACCCAGAAGGAATCAAAACCAGAAAGAGCAAATGATCACGGAGAAAGAGAGAAAGAGAAAGAAGAGAAAGAGAGAGAAAAGTGCGTGAAAGCAAAGAAGGAAAGAATGAAGGATCGGTTCTTCTTCAGCACAGGAGGAAGAGCTGGTGTCAGTTGTCCTCCGTCATCATCAGAAGCGCAGGATTCTCTGCAACTCTCTCTCTCTCTCTCTCTCTCTCCCTCTCCTCGGGAGGAGAGATCGCTGATCGTGCGAGTGCGTGCGCAAAGTGTCTGATTCGGACAGAGAGCGGATAATGTTGAATTCGGTCAGCCACCAATGGCAGCACACACCCGCGACCTGTCTACCTTTGACTACAGTTATCATAAAGAAAAAAAAGGAGGAAGCCTCTCTTTTTCTTTATTGTCCTTGTTTGATTTGTCAACTTGGACGCGGGGCTGAATTGGGAATAATTAGATAAGAACTATCGGATCGAATGAAACCCCACGCGATTGCTCCGACGGTTAATGTGAATTGGATTCGCGAAAATGGTCGCCAGAAATGAGAGGTATATTTTACCTGCCGAAGCTGCATATGAAGGGATGCATTTACTGAGATCGATCTGATACCATAAATAGTCGTCATAGTTTCTTGATGAGTCGTGTCGCGAGTGCTTGATTAGCCTAGCTGAGAGACAGCGTGCACATTTCGCAACAGAAAGTAATTTCTTGCGTCGATGCAAAAACAGAAACTATGGCCCTATCATGTGATCAGTGTGTGAGTCGAGGCGAGTATTGTGAATAGAGAGTTATAAAAGCTTATGATCTCGTTGTAACTCAGTGGTTATGGTGAATTCACATTCCATTAATTGTATTCTTGTCTCTCGCTTTGAAGTTCACCATTTCTCGGGTGCACATTCACAAAGATCGGTCATCGGGCTCACTGTTCAGCCGGTGGGCTCGATGTGCTTTCTGCAACTCCGAGAGCATCTCCGACACTTTGACATCGCATGGCACTTGGCTACAACTTGTGAGGACCCATTTAGATACTCCCATGTATGCACATATGCGATAAATGGACATATACATCAGTCAGTCCAAGGATATGGTGAACGAGGTCTTCACTTGACCTGTAAATTGCATAGTCTAACAATGGACGTCGCCTGAATCTGCTTATCCATGCCTCTCTCTCTCTCTCTCTCTCTCTCTCTCTCTCTCTCTCTCTTCACCGGAAAAAGCTCGTCAAACTTTCAGTTCACATACAAGTAAACCCAAACTGAGAACTTTGTATATAGAGGTTGGACAGAATTTACAAAACAACCAGTGCAGAGAACTGCTTAAAGAATTGGCCGAGCTTCAGCGTTACTTTTCTGTATGGTCACCCAAAATGACAATTGGGAAGCATAAGGAGAAAAGAATCGTATTAGCCCATGGAGAAAAGCCATCTTTGCCGGCCCTGTCACGCCTCTCGCTTGCGATCTACCACCGAGTTGGTGCCCCAAATGATGAAGTGCGCAAAGCCATCTCCATTTCTCTGGAGGAGTGGGCTTCGCCACTCGAGTCAGATCGGTAAGCACTGTATTCACCTGTCCGTTCACCGTACTCACTGCTCAAGTAGTCTTGGTTCCCGAATGCCATTTTTCTGAACTTTCTCAAGTCTTCCGAGCTTGCTTGCGAACTGTAGACAGTGCTGTGCCTGGGCCTGACCCCCTCATCAAGATCTGATAAGGACATCTCGCCTTCTAAAGCACGAACAATCTGAAGAGTTTACAGCAGTATATTATCCTCATACCCAATTCCTAAACTTGGAAAGTGTCGAATTGACCTCTTTCTAGATCCAATAGCCAACTAAAATTGACTAAACTCAATTCTTGCTGGTCTAACCTCATTGATTAACTAAGTTGGCAAGGTGAAAGCAAAGAGCTTAGGTTTTTTGAACATTACCTGGCTCATTCTTGGTCGACGGCATGCTGAATGACGTATGCAAGCAGCTGCGCAAGAAACCATACGAGCCATCTCATCATGATTGTAGTTATTTTGCAGTCTTGGATCTACCAAAGAGTCGAAGTTTACATCAGCCAGAGCTCGCGTCAACTGGGGCCTTGCCTGTAATTACACAAGAATATTGTCCTAAAATATATTAATTCGATGACTTCTTGGCACTGAACCTATTGGATCAACTTCCATGAAAACAAGGTTAAGACTGAAAACTCCGGTCATGTTGTAATTTTAGCTATGGGAAACTGCTGATACAGAGGAAAACTACCAGGCCTTTGCTAAATGAGATATGTATCAGGCAACACATAACAATGACAGGGTCATGTCTCTTGCTATATGTTCCGCAAAATAATAGATTATATAAAGGAAAAGCAGTGTGCAATGTGCATTAGTAAAAACTAGAGGGTATCCACATTCTTTCATAACATTTTCTTTTCCCATTTCAACACTCAAAGACCTTCTACAATATATATGTCCATGCTGCGAAAGACTGCCTGAGACGATCCGTTACTTACCCAGTCAACCAAGCTCTCGTGTATGTTGGTAGTTGTGTCCACCGGTTTGCGTCCCGTGATCAACTCCAAAAGCATCACTCCAAAGGAGAAGACATCTGATTTATCTGTGAGTTGTCCACTCGATGCATATTCTGGAGCAAGATAGCTGCAAGTTGCAAGAAATGTAACCCCTCTTCTTTTTTTCATCACTAGGACTACAGAGTCCCGTGCAAAAAACACTGGATAATGTCCCTGACACTATCTCAATATGATCCTATATCTGTGCAAATTCGTAATGGTCACGAGACAACAGAAGAACCCAATTTTTAATACATCCGCTGCCATTTATGAGGGCATGAGGTGGCATCGTCACATGAATTGCGCTAATCCAGATTAAACAGACGATCAAGAATATGATTTAGTGGGACGAAGTGGCAAGAAAAGGGTAACTTTCGAAAGCTGGAGGATTATCTGAGCAATAAATGTCCAGCTACAAAAATCTTACCCTATTGTTCCCATCACTCTTGTAGAAATGTGAGTGTGGAGATCTGAAGAGAACTTCGCAAGTCCGAAATCAGCAACCTGCGAAGCAGTATTCGTATTCAACTTCTAGATATGATTTTTTAATTTTATACAGATAAATTGACCATCTTCTTAAGGGCCTTTGAGAATATAGGGTTTAGCACGATTCTCACCTTAGCCTCAAAATTGGAATCCAGCAAGATGTTAGCTGCCTTGATATCACGATGAATGATCCTAGGATGACCTGCAAAACAGAATAAACTCCCACATCATTAAGCAAATAATCGCCTTTTCTCTGTGCTAAAGTGATCGTTCACAAAGATGAGAAAGCGGCTCACAGTCCTCATGAAGATAGGCAAGTCCCTTGGCAGATCCTAAAGCGATTCTCAGTCTTATCGTCCAATCCATGGTTGGTCTATCTTTTCCTGCAGCAAGGCCATTTACTTCTATCAGATCCTCTTAGCAAGAGCATTGACTGGAATCAAAATGTCAATTTGCCAATACGCAAACACGTTTATGCATTTTCGAAACAGCTTCACTTATATTACATTGCTTATGACAATTAGACATTCTACATCGACGTGACCACAGGGACTCGTTATTCAATCTCTGGATATAACTCGCCGTGCAAAGCATAAGAAGAGTGCTAATTCAGGTAAGCAAAATAGTACACAGCATCATAATGATCAATCAGAATGTGAGATGCTACGGCATGCACATACCATGCAAGTGGAACTGCAAGGTGTTGTTCGGGATAAACTCGTAAACGAGCAGTCTCTCAGACCCCGTTGTGCAGAATCCAACCAAGGAGACCAAGTGCTTGTGATGTACTCGGCTGATTATTTCCACCTCGGCCTGGAACTCGCGCTCTCCTTGGCATCTCCCAGGCTTAAGCTGCTTCACCGCGACCTCCTTCCCATTGGGAAGGACCCCCTTGTGCACATAACCGAAACCGCCCTGTCCCAGAAGGTTCGAGTCCGAGAAGCCATTTGTGGCCATCCTTAACTCCTCGAACGTGAATTCGCTCTTGGAGAAATTTAATCCAATGCCCGGCGATGGAGGAGGATATGGATTTTCGGGGCCTGAAGTGGAGCCTGAACCTCCACTGCTGCTCATGAATAGTGGTAGCACTGTGCTGCCGACGGGCGAATTTGGTGGACGCAAGTTATATACAGGCGGAATAGTAGGTGGCCGTGCACCCTGGTCTCTCCTCCTCTTCTTCCTCCAGAATATGAACAACACAGCCAACACTGCGAGCACTGCCACTCCGCCAATTGCAAGCCCCACCCCCAGACCAGTTGCCAAGGAGCTCGATGAGGCTTTCTGGGAGCCGCTGGTAGCTGGAGAGGGAATGGGCGACCAGTCCAGCGACAGGGAAGGGGTAGGCATTGGCGGAGGCGGCGGCGCGGGAGGAGAGTACTCAAGCGGGCCATCCGGAGATGGCGCTGGCATTTTCTTTGTCCCGTGACGTTTCCGACGACTTCGACAACAACTCAGAAGGAATCAAAACCAGAAAGAGCAAATGATCATGGAGAAAGAGAGAAAGAGAAGAGTGTGTGAAAGCAAAGAAGGGAGGAAGGATCGGTTCTTCTTCAGCACAGGAGGAAGAGCTGGTGTCAGATGTCCTCCGTCATCATCAAAAGCGCAGAATTCTCTGCAACTCTCTTTCTCCCTCTCCTCGGGAGAGATCGTTGATCGTGTGAGTGCGCGCGCAAGTGTTTGATTCGGACAGAGGGCGGATGATGTCGGATTGGCCACGTTAGATTCGGTCAGCCACCAATGGCATTGGCAGCACGCACCCGCGGCTTGTCTACCTTTGACTACGGTAATTAAGGGCCCGTGTGGCAACATGCCAAACAGTAAAAATTTCTGTTCTTTTGTTCCCAGAAATAGTTTGAGAACAGAAATGCGTTTGGTAAATTTTTTGTTCCCGGGCACATTTTTGCAAAAATTTGTGCCGAGAAACAGTTTTGGAAGAGAAACAAGAAGTAAAAAAAAGTTGCTTCTTGTTTCTCGGCACAATTTTGAGAATCAGTTTTTTTTCTTCTTTTTCTTTTTTTTCTTTTCTTATTTTTGTGTTCTTCTTTGGCCATGGCCGGTCGCCGGCGACCGGCGGCCGGCCACAGCCCAGGGCCGGCGAGGGCGTCACGGCCCTCGCCGGCCGCCGGCGGAGGCGAGGGTCGCCCTCACCGGCGAGGGCGAGGGCTGGACCCTCGCCGCCTGGGCGAGGCGGCCTCGCCCAGAGACGGCGAGGCTCGGCCTCGCCCAGATCTGGCGAGGCCGAGCCTCGCCGTCGCGACAGACGGCGAGGGCGGCTTCGCCGTGGGTCGCGACGGCGAGGCTCGGCCTCGCCAGATCTGGGCGAGGCCGAGCCTCGCCGTCTCTGGGCGAGGCCGCCTCGCCAGATCTGGGCGAGGCCGAGCCTCGCCGTCTCTGGGCGAGGCCGCCTCGCCCAGGCGGCGAGGGTCCAGCCCTCGCCCTCGCCGGCGAGGGCGACCCTCGCCTCCGCCGGCGAGGGCCGTGACGCCCTCGCCGGCCCTGGGCTGTGGCCGGCCGCCGGCCGCCGGTCGCCGGCGCCGGCCATGGCCAAAGAAGAAAATGGATATAAAGAAAAAAAATAAACAATTCAAAATATTATTAAAATATTATTTGGGAACAAAAATTTTGTGTAGTTACCAAACGCATTTCTATTCTTTTCTACTCTAGAAATAAAAATTTTGGACAGTTTATCAAACGCCTTCAAATACTCAAAAATTGTTTCCGGGCACAGAATAAAAAAAAATCATTTCTGTTCAGAAATAGTTCCCGGGCACAGAAACGTTCTCATGCGCACCCTAAAAAGCAAAAAAGGAGGAAGCTTCTTCTTTTATTGTTCTTGTTTGATTTATCATCTTGGACGCGGGGCTGAATTGGGAATAATTAGATGGAACTATCCGATCGAATGAAACCCCACGCGATTGCTGCGACGGTTAATGTGAATTGGATTTGCGAAAATTGTCGCTCAAGGGCTTAAAAACAAGGCGCATATTATACCTGCCGAGGCTGCATATGAAAGAGCGCACGCGCTAAGATCGGTCCGACATCCTCAATCATTGTTGCCATTTCCTAATGAGTCGTGTCGCGAGTGCTTCATTAGCCTAGCTAAGAGACCGCGTTCACATTTCGCAAAAGAGAGTAATTTCTTGCATCGATGCAAAAACAGAAACTATGGATCTTCTTCTTCTTAGAAACGCCATCAATCTTGGTAGAGTGGGAAGGTTGAAGAATGATATCTCTGGTAATGATATTTTATTAGAAAATTGCTAGTACCAACAAAGTAATTAACAACCTAAATGCCACTCGCCGCAAAGCGTGCGTCTCATTCATGTCGTTTTCCCAATAACCAACAAGGTTTTATTGACTTGAAAAGTCATTATATTCATCCTAACCTAAAAGGAACTTCTTGAAAATCCATTTGAAGGCTACTTCAAGCATTCTTTGATAAAATATGGATTTTGTATTAAGTGCTCTCGAAACACTTGTTAAACATACTTATTAAATGTTTCGACTTTTGATGTTTTTATTGCACAATAACACACAATAAAAAACATTGCATTGTAGATGTGTATATTTGTCCTTTCAAATTTGTGAAGAATAAGTATATTATTCCTCCATATAATTTCGTGAATTTACTCACAGCTACCATTATTAGAGATTTGTTATAGGTTTATTCCATGTAAGCATTGCTCAATGCAATAGTGACTTAGGATGGGTGACGGGATTATCGATCATTAATATATGTATGGGATGTCTTAGAGAGTTTTGCCTTAATGGGCTCTAGTGAGGCTTGTCAAGGATGGTGCCGCCTATTCCATAACCCTTTCTAGTGGATATGGTGTCCTCCTAACACGTGACGGTCCATTAGGGGGCGCATGACAAAATTTCTGTTCCAGAAATCAATTTCTAATTACAGAAATGCGTTTAATAAAGACCAAAAATTTCTATTTCTGTAACAGAAATTCGTTTGATAACAGCATATAATTTCTATTTCCTGGAACAGAAATTCATTTGATAACAACATACAATTTTGTTTCCAAAATTTCTATTAGAGCAAATTTGATGCCAAAGAAATGTGAAAACCCCCCGGTTGCACCAAATCTCTCAAAATGACTTTGTGAAAAATGTCCAATAAAGAATGAAAGACGGTAAATTGGCATTTCATATTGGTGTACACAAATTAATAAGCATGTGATGTTCACATTGGTGGACACAAATCGGCATTCCACAAAAAAAAATCAGCAAATCAAAATTTCAAAACTTCACAGAATAGCTTAGAATACCTGTGGCCACCCACTTTGAGTGAAATTTAAATTTTTTTCATTTTTTTATTTTTTTGCGAACCTCAAAAAATTTAAATTTCGCTCAAAGTGGGTGGCCACGGATATTCTAATCCATTTTGTGAAGTTTTGAAATTTTCAATTTTTTATTATTTTTTGCGCACCTCAAAATATTTAAATTTCACTCAAAGTGAGTGGCTATAGGTCTTCTAAGCCGTTCTATGAATTTTTGAAATTTTTGATTTTTTAATTTTTTTTGGGCACCTCAAAAAATTTAAATTTCACTCAAAGTGGGTGGCCACAGATATTCTAAGCCATTCTATGAAGTTTTGAAATTTTCAATTTTTTGATTTTTTTGGGCACCTCAAAAAATTTAAATTTCACTCAAAGTGGGTGGCTATAGGTATTCTAAGTCATTTTGTAAAGTATTGAAATTTTTGATTTTTTGATTTTTTTTGGCACCTAAAAAAATTTAAATTTCACTCAAAGTGGGTGGCCACTGGTATTCTAAGCCATTCTGTGAAGTTTTGAAGTTTTTAATTTTTTTGGGCACATCAAAAAATTTAAATTTCGCTCAAAGTGAGTGGTCACAGATATTCTAAGCAATTTTGTGAAGTTTTGAAATTTTTGATTTTTTGATTTTTTTTTGGGCACCTCAAAAAATTAAAATTTCACTCAAAGTGGGTGACCACATGTATTTTAAGCCATTTTGTGAAGTTTTAAATTTTTTTATTTTTTTGGAAAAAATTAACAAATTTCCTATTTTCCTGAAATCTGACTTTTTTTATTGTTTGGAAATTTTTATGATTTTTTCTGGAATTTTTCAATTTTTATGGATTTTCTGGAATTTTTTTTGGGCAGTGGCCGGCAGCCGACAGCTGGAGGCAGCCGGTGGCTGGTCGCCGATGATGGCAGGAGGCAGCCAATGGCTGGTAGCCGGCGATGGCGGGAGGCGGCAATAGCGAGCGGCAGCGGTGGTGGCCACCTAATAGCGAGGACGAGCAATGAAAAGAATTTTTATTTCAAAATATAGAGTCAGATATGATTTTCTTGAGCGAAGCCGAAGAATGCCTAGGGTTTTCTTGAGCAATTTCTATTACCGTGCAAATAATTTCTATTTCTATTTCAGAAATAGAGAAGCAATTTTTTTTAACTTCTGATTTCTGTTCCAAATCTATTTCTGGAATAGAAATTTGTTCTAGAAATTTTTTTTTACCAAACGAATTTCTGTTCCAAACCTATTTCTGGGGCAGAAAAATAGAAATTATAACTATTTGACCAGATTTCATGCGCGCCCTTAGTGACCCGTCTCCTTAATAGCTAGCAATTTATTTACCGTCGATTTCCTATCCTTTTGATCATCTCGTTATAAATAACCCCCATCAACTTCCTCACCTACCACCCAACACCTGGGTCCACAAAAATTGCACGTTCCTCTTCCCACGGCCTCTCTTTTTTATCGCACGTACGGTGTTACTTTCGTGCGACGCTAACCTTCCGCTAGGTAAGGGACCTCGGGAGCAAACCTCCTCACCACCTTGGACATTACGGACTTTCCTTGAATGGGGTATGAACAAGTGTCTCGAGGGATACTCATTAACAAAATCCATAATAATATGTAGAGCCAAAACAACGTATAGTCGATTAATTCCGGAGACCGCGGAAATTCCCTCCCACTTCGATTTGGGTGATTTAACATCACTCGTAAAAATTCAGATATTTTGAAGTAATAACGCAATCTTGTCATTGCGTAAAAGGATTGTTGACTTCCATGCTTTCCCCCCCCGCCCCATACGTTTGCTAAGCACAGAAGTCTTGCTTGACTTTGAAAACTACACGATAAAGTCATAATGTCCCCACAAGAGAACATCAGTACTTGACCCGTTCAATGTCGTGATAATGATAAATGAATGCATGAAATTTTCGATGTTGGTGCCTGACTTGTCTTTTCTTCTGGTGATAGGAAATTACCAAAAAAAAATCATAAATTTATTATTGTACCTTTAAATCATAAATATTACAATTCGATTAATTTAGTTCCAAACATTTCCCCCATCCGTACTGAGCAGAGAAGTCTTGCTTGACTTGGAAAATTACACGATAAAGTCTGCAGGTCCCTTCAAGAGAACATCATCCACGCCGTACTTGACCCATTCAATGTCACGATAATGAATGCATGAAATTTTCAATGTTCGTGCCCGACTTGTCTTTTCTTCTGGTAACAAGAAATTACCAAAAAAAAATCATAAATCTATCATTGTACCATTAAATCATAAATATTACAATTTAACTAATTTAGTTCTAAACATTTTGATAATTTGTCAATTTAGTCCTAAACCTTTCGACAATACCAATTTAATCTTAAATCTTTTGATGATTTATCAATTTAATCCTTTCAGCAAACTTTGGTAGAAAATTGCTGAACAATTTTGGCAATTTTTTATTTTCTGAACTTTTTCTTCTTTCTCTTTCTTTTTTTTCCTTTTATCCTCTTCTTTTCTTTTCTTTTTCCTTTTTTCCCTCCGTCGGTGAGGTACCTCTTCCTTGGTCTGGGGAGGGTGTCGAGGCCCTCACTGGTGGAGAGAAAAAGAAAAAAAGGAAAAAGAAAAGGAAGAAAAAAATTCATAAATTTTATAAAAGAAGGTTGCAAAATTTGTTTACCTTAGCACTGGCCATGCCATGTAAGACAGCCGGCACTACCAAAACCATCACATCAGTAATTTTCAGCCAAAATTAACCTAAAAAACTAAATTGACAAATTATCAAAATGTTTATGACTAAATTGCCTCAATTGAAAGCTTCAGAATTAAATTGATAAATTTGAAACTCAATTGCTCAAATTGAGATCGAATTAACACAAATACAATAAATTTATGACTTTTTTTGAAACTTCCCCTTTCTGGCCATATGTTTCCATGCCATCTCCCATCTCGTGCTTTTGAGCCTTCTCATTAATACAGAATCCGACAAGCCAGAAGCTAGTAGCATACCTTTTTTTATAATGAAAAGGACAACCCAGTGCTATTGGCACTTCCTAAGCTATAACTAGTGTGCTTTAGAAATTATAGTGCTAATTGGATTCTAAGGAATTCATTATCCAACCAAATCAACAATGCTGAACGTGACTACCGTGAAAAAATGAGCCTAAACGAAAGTCTTTCATTAAAAAGACTAGAGGAATAATGAGGAAAAGTAAATGATGACACTAAAATTAGATTTCTACAATTCAATGGCTAGCTACAGAGCAATATCTTAGGGCCCGTCGAACCGGTCGAAGGACCTCAGAACGTGGGTCGTCAGACACCCGGGCCCTTGATCCAAGAAAACCGACGAGTTTGACAATTCATAAGCAAGCAGGCAGATATCATTGGAAGAGCATATGAATGCTGGATTGAAAACCATAGAACCAGCTGTTTGCATAATCCATATGCTGCTCTTTCGGACCAAGGCACTAAATCACTTCGGCTTTCGTGTCTGCTTTCTTGCTGCAATGCTTCATTAGAGCTAATCATGTGCCTGGAAATGAGCTGCCCGTGGTGGAAAGAATGATGAAGGCACAAACAACGGAGAGCGAAAAAACCGAGACCCAAGTGTTCTCAGTGTACATCTCCATTGCGTCGGTGAAAGAAAATCTAGTGCGATTTTCAGCCCAGTTGCGAAGTCGGTCGGCCTCTGCAGCGTACAATGCCCTCCCCTGCAGCAGTAATAAGCTTGCGTTCAATTTCTCTAGGTCAACAGTGAACAAGTTAGATGTTCTGAGACTATTCCATCAGCAGACTTCTCCAACAATTATGGAGTTAATTGCGCAAGTATGGTTAATACACTGAATAATGCTTGCATGATTTTCATTACGAGATCTATCGAGACCGATATTGTCTAGCAGGCACTCTACTTGACACATGTCCCCCAAACTTAACATCTGCAAATGAGGTTGACGGTGCATTCACAATGATTCTATTCTTTTGGGTGATAGGAACGTAACTTAGGCAAGCGAATTGATGATACTCAAACTCTGTTATTGGTTTCGTAACAGAGAATTCGAAATAAAAATTGCAGTAACAACGTGATTTGTATTTGTCACTATGTGCTGCATCATTCAAACCAATGCTTTCACTGAATAGATTACCTGATCATCAAACCAGCGACCTCGTCGCAACCACGCAGTGATTAAAGCCAGTAAGATTCTAGGAGGGGTTAAATAACTGATCGCCTTGCCCATCCCTTTTACAACCCGCATCTGAGGAACTAGACTTCTAGCAACCGTTTCAGGAAGCATGTTGAACATTTGCTTGTTCTTTATTGTCGAGCCACTACAAATTACGTACGCATTGAAAAGGTGAGACCATCACTTAATACTGAAAACCATGTCCAAGGGAACTAAATAAGAAAAAATGCATCTGATGCTTCATTCTCTACTATTAATGAAAAACTCTGAGAAAAAATTGTTTAGAATGATCAGATAAACCACATTCATTGGAGAGCCCAAGAAATGTATATAAGACTGCTAATGCATGATATAGAAGACAAGATTGGATTCATGACTACCTCAGAAGTAAATCTGTAAGAACCATGCCAGGAGATGCGGTATGAACTCCCACCTTGGACCGCTTGCACTCCTTAAGGAGTGATGACTGAAGTTGCCGCAGACCACACTTTGTTGACCCATAGCTACAGCTAAACAGATGAACCGTTACAATCAGTTCCTGAGAACCCCAGCTGTAACATCTCTAGTTAAGTCCAGAACAAAGAGTTAAGTTGGTCAGAGTGTGCATAAGGGCAAAATTCAAAGTTAGATGAAGAATAAAACTTACACAACTGTTAAAGGAGTACTTGATCCGCCAGATCCCGCCCCATCCATGTTAAATACATGGCCCACCTTAGCCTGGTTTTTCATCACATGCATGGCTTCTCGAGTACAAAGTATTGAGCCGACTAGGTTTGTTGATACAATCTATTACATGTCCACAGTGAGAGAGTTTGCATCAAGCTGAATTCGTACGACAACATGAGCAAGTAAAGGGTTTTTCTTTGCTTTTCGCTCTTCTTGACTTTATTTAAAAGGCATGAGATTTTCTCGCCATTGTCACAGTTGAGTAAGGCCACTTATGAGGGCTAAACCAAAACCATTTAAGAAAACTGAGACCAGCAAATGTCCAAAAACGATAAAATGTCTGAGTCGTACATAGATTCTTAAGAGCCACCACTCAACAAATGAAAGTTGAACAGAGCTACCTGTTGAATATCTTCATCGGAGAATTGCAGCAACGGTCTAAATCCTTTGTTTATGCCAGCGTTGTTTATCTGAAAAGTTGAAAAGCGTAATGTTAAAACATCTAGTGCACCACATGGAATTTTGTTGAATACATACTTAGAAAGGACAGTGATTATTATACAAACATAATTAATTTTTATGTGGCAGACTTTAAGTCCTTAACTTGTTCAGCAGACAACAACAGAGACAAGAAAAGTACCACCAGCAAAAATACAGATATCTTGATTATCAAGAAGTAACCAAGCTGAAGGAAGGGAGTACTAATAGGCCAAGAGATTTCCAAGAAGATTAGCTTCACTGGTAAAAGAGAAAAAATGAAATCATCTGTTGCACTTTCCTACTGTGCCATTCCTGAATGAGCTTAGTCATTAAGAAGAGAAGCCCGCAAAAAGTCACCACTTGGATAGGAAATGAGCATCACAAACTAAGAGCACTCACCCAAATGTCTACAGAACCGAGCTCACTAACAGCAAAAGTTGCTAAATTCCGCACATTTTCGGGGTTACAAACATCACATGGTATTCCCACCACTTTTGCATGAGCCAAACTTGTCTTAGATGAGCCACTCGAAGCCTGTTTCACTTCCATTAAGTTCTGTTCAAGCTCTTTCACGGTCATGTCCACGGACTCAGGGCTGCCGTCAAAAGAACCAAGCTGTGATGAGGACCCTAGTGATATTTGAAAGCATAGCATAGGCCATAGAATTGAAAGCGGGTGATGAATATTATTGTTTCAAAAGGATCACCTTCTAGAAGCAATGATGACACGGTCACCGGACAGAAGAAATTCGCGAGCAAGTGCCTTTCCCAACCCTCTCGTACTGCATCAGCCAGGGACGATGTTTTAGAAGGATGTATAAAAACAACACATATTATTGTCTCAGAGAAGTCACGTCCATCCTCTGCTTTGAGGGGACAGGGAAGGGTGCTCCATTGTCCGTTAGTTGGACGGTGGTGAACAGAGCAAAACAGGAGAAGAGAGAGAGGCCGGCAGTGGGGAGAAGGGAGAAGAAAGAGCTGGGCTGGGCTGGGCCCAGCTTAGGCGAAAGGAAAAAAGAAAGAAAAGAAAGGAGTGGGCTGGGCCCGCGCTAGGGGGAAAAAAAGGAGAGGGCCGGTCCCGACCCGGCCCATTCCGAAATTTTTTTTAATAATTAATTAATTTTTAAAAAAATTGAAAAATTAATTGAGAAAATATGCTCTAATAAACTTTATTAATGCAAATGTGTCTAATATCTATATGCAATGCACTTGGAATTAAAAATATTTTTTTTGTTTTTTAATTCCTAATTTTTGCATAATTGATGTTGGGTAAATTAAAAATAGGTGTCAACATGGTTTTTTTAATTCCTAATTTTTGCATAATTGATTTTGGGTAAATTAAAAATAGGTGTCAACATGGTGCAAACTCCATTTTCAATATGAACCTTGTAGGCTTTTTAGGAGAGTTGCCCAACACTTAGCAAATTCCAAAAAAGTCCCGACACAATGTAAACATCTGCAATAGTAACATTAGTACCATTTCTTAACTTGATATTTATGTTACCTTTTTCAATCACGGGAACTTTTGATTTATCCCCGAAGTTGATTTCACCTCGACTTGTCTCGTCCAGCTGCGAGAATAACTCCCTCCGACCAGTCATATGATTGCTGCAACCAGTATCTAGGTACCATATGTTGGTGTCTTCGATACTCGAGTCATCCTTCTTACATGCTAGTAGCATGTGTTCTTCAGCACCGATGGCATGTGCATGTTCCACCTGTTCGTATGTCACCTTTGCCTGGCATTCGGATTTGTAATGTTCGAATTTATTGCATTTAAAACACTTGACTTTTGATTTGTCATGTGGTTAAATTTTCTGGTGAAATTTGGATTTCCACCTCTACCTTGGCCTCCTCCGCGACCTCGACCTCCTTGATAGCCTCCTCAACTTGATGGAACGAACAGTCTTTGCAATGCTTTTTCGGGATTTGAACCGATGGCCTTTTGATTCATTCTTTGTTCATGCGAGCACAATGAACCCATCAACCGCTCTAACATCATGGTTGATATATTTTGGCTTTCTTCTATCGCTATAACAACGTAGTCAAATCTCTCAGTCAAAGACCTTAAGATTTTTTCTACAATTCGAACACTTCTTCACCATTAACCTTCAGTTAGTTAACGATGATTTGCACACGATCAAAGTACGACGAGATGCATTCAGAGTTATTCATGCGTAAAGACTCGAAATCTCCTCGAAGTGTTTGGAGCCGCACCCGCCTAACACAATCATTGCCTTTGTAGGATTTTTGCAAAATATCCCATGCTTCTTTCGTGGTCTCTGCATTCAATATTTTTTTAAATATCATTTTATCCACGGCTTGAAGGATCGCATATAATGCTTTCTGATCTTTCTTCCGAAACTCCACCAAAAAGTCTTTCTCCTCCTTTCTTAAAGCCTCGAATTCTTCAACATCAGCTACTTTGGTGTAGCCATTTTCCACTAGATTCCACAAATCCTATGATTTGAAAAGAACCTTCATCTAGACGGACCAGTTATTAAAATTCTTTCCGTTCAACTTTGGAAGTTGTAATCGAACGGAACTGGTGGATGCCATTGCTAGCATCGATACCAATTGTAGGAACCAAAAAGGATATAGACAAGCTTTGAAGATTTTGGTGAGGAGCACATAAATACATAAACGAGAGAGAATAATATTCCAAATGCCTTTTTTCTGGGCTTTACACAAAGAAATACAAGCTTTGGTCTCACAATTCTCAACTCTATCTTTCTATGGCTTTTCACACACCAATACAAATGGGGAGGAGTCAACATATTTATTCTACTCCTAAGGTGGTGAAGTTTCCTTGAAGACCAAGTTTGACTTGTTAAACTTGAAGACCAAGTTTGATCTACAACCTTGAAGACCAAGTTTGATAAAGACAAAAGACAATTTTAATATTTCTAACACTTGGTTCCCGAATGCCATTTTTCTGAACTTTCTCTAGTCTTCTCAGCTTGCTTGCGAACTGTAGACTGTGCTGTGTCCGGGCCTGACCCCCTCATCAAGATCTGATAAGGACATCATCTTGGCTTCTAAAGCACGAACAATCTGAAGAGTTTACAGCAATTAATTAACCTCGTACCCAATTCCTAAACTTGGAAAGTGTCAAATTGACCTCTTTCTAGATCCAAAAGCCAACCAAAATTGACTAAACCCAATTCTTGCTGGACTAACCTCATTGATTAACTAAGTCGGCAAGGTAAAAGCAAAGAGCTTAGGTTATTTGAACACTACCTGGCTCATTCTTGGTCGACGGCATGCTGAATGATGTACGCAAGCAGCTGCGTAAGAAACCATACAAGCCATCTCATCATGATTGTAGTTATTTTGCAGTCTTGGATCTACCAAAGAGTCGAAGTTTTCATCATCCACAGCTTGCGTCAACTGGGGCCTTGCCTGTAATGACACAAGAATATTGTCCTAAAAAATATTAATTCGACGACTTCTTGACACTGAACCTATTGGATCAACTTCCATGAAAACAAGGTTTAAGACTGAAGACTCCGGTCATGTTGTAATTTTAGCTATGGGACACAGCTGATACAGAGGAAAACCACCAGGCCTTTGCTAAATGAGATATATATCAGGCAACACATAATAATGACAGGGTCATGTCTCTTGCGATATGTTCCGCGAAATAATAGATTATATAACGGAAAAGCAGTGTGCAATGTGCATTAGTAAAAACTAGAGGCTATCCACATTCTTTCATAACATTTTTTTTCCATTTCAACACTCGAACACTACAAAAAAACACGTTTTTTCCGACGATATATATGTCCATGCTGCGAAAGACAGCCTGAGACGATCTGTTACTTACCCAGTGAACCAAGCTTTCGTGTATGCTGGTAGTTGTGTCCACCGGTTTGCGTCCCGTGATCAACTCCAAAAGCATCACTCCAAAGGAGTAGACATCTGATTTATCTGTGGGTTGTCCACTATCTGCATAGTCTGGATCAAGATAGCTGCAAGTTGCAAGAAATGTAAACCTCTTCTTTTTTTCATCACTAGGACTACAGTCCCGTGCAAAAAACACTGGATAATGTCCCTGACACTATCTAAATGTGATCCTATATCCGTGCAAATTCGTAATGGTCAAGAGACAACAGAAGAACCCAATTTTTAATACATCCCTGCCATTTATGAGGGCATGAGGTGGCATTGTCACATGAATTGCGCTAATCCAGATTAAACAGACAATCAAGAATATGATTTAGTGGGACGAAGTGGCAAGAAAAGGGTAACTTTCGAAAGCTGGAGGATTATCTGAGCAATAAAATGTACAGCTACAAAAATCTTACCCAAATGTTCCCACCACTCTTGTAGAAATGTGAGTGTGGAGATCTGAAGAGGACTTCGCAAGTCCGAAATCAGCAACCTGTGAAGCAGTATTCGTATTCAACTTCTAGATATGATTTTTTAATTGGGAAAACACAATAAAAAATCTCAAATTATGTCACTTGTAATAAATTTACACTGAACTTTTTTTTATAGAACGAAAAACCTCAAACTATGCCACTTGTGACAAATTTACCCTGAACTTTTTTTTGTGATACGAAAAATCCCAAACTATACCACTTGTAATACATTTATCCCACAATACTTTGGCTCATATGCATTTTCGTCTTTTTCCTTTTTTTTTCTTTTTTTCTCTCTCTTCCCTCCGCCAGCCATGGTGGAGGGAAGCCAGCGAGGGCTGCCTTCGCCGGATCCGGCGAGGGCGACCCTCGCCCGCCCAGGCGAGGGCGACTCTCGCCCGACGCCGGCAAGGGTCGCCCTCGCCTGGCCCGACGCCAGATCTGGCGAGGGCGACCCACGCCGGCGTCCGACGATGCTGCCCTCGCCAAATCCGACAAAGGCAGCCCTTGCCGACGGAGGGAAGAGAGAGAAAAAAAAACAGAAAAAGGAAAAAGATGAAAATATCCATGGGCCAAAGTATTGTGGGGTAAATGTGTCACAAGTGGCATAATTTGGGGTTTTTTGTGTCACAAAAAAAGTTTAGGATAAATTTATCACAAGTAGCATAGTTTGAAATTTTTCGTGTCACAAAAAAAGTTCAGGGTAAATTTGTCACAAATAGCATAATTTAAATTTTTTGTGGTATTTTCCCTTTTTAATTTTATACAGATAAATTGACCATCTTCTTAAGGGCCTTTGAGAATATAGGGTTTAGCACGATTCTCACCTTAGCCTCAAATTTGAAATCCAGCAAGATGTTAGCTGCCTTGATATCACGATGAATGATCCTAGGATGACCTGCAAAACAGAATCAACTCCCACGTCATTAAGCAAATAATCGCCTTTTCTCTGTGCTAAAGTGATCGTTCACAAAGATGAGAAAGCGGCTCACAGTCCTCATGAAGATAGGCAAGTCCCTTGGCAGATCCTAAAGCGATTCTCAGTCTTGTCGTCCAATCCATGGTTGGTCTATCTTTTCCTGCAGCAAGGCCATTTACTTCTATCAGATCCTCTTAGCAAGAGCGTTGACTGGAATCAAAATGTCAATTTGCCAATACGCAAACACATTTATGCATTTTCGAAACAGCTTCGCTTATATTACATTGCTTATGACAATTAGACATTCTACATCGACGTGACCACAGGGACTCGTTATTCAATCTCTGGATACAACTCGCCGTACAAAGCATAAAAAGAGTGCTAATTCAGGTAAGCAAAATAGTACAGGGCATCATAACGATCAATCAGAATGTGAGATGCTACGACACGCACATACCATGCAAGTGGAACTGCAAGGTTTTGTTTGGGATAAACTCGTAAACGAGCAGTCTCTCAGACCCCGCTGTGCAGAATCCAACCAAGGAGACCAAGTGCTTGTGATGTACTCGGCTGATTATTTCCGCCTCGGCCTTGAACTCGCGCTCTCCTTGGCCGCTCCCAGCTTTGAGCTGCTTCACCGCAACCTCCTTCCCATTTGGAAGGACCCCCTTGTACACAGAACCGAAACCGCCCTGTCCGAGAAGGTTCGAGTCCGAGAAGCCATTTGTGGCCATACTTAACTCCTCGACCGTGAATTCGCTCTTGGAGATATTTAATCCAATGCCCAGCGATGGAGGAGAATATGGATTTTCGGGGCCTGAAGTGGAGCCTGAACCTCCACTGCTGCTCATGAATGGTGGTGGCACTGTGCTGCCGACGGGCGAATTTGGTGGACGTGAGTGAATTGCAGGTGGAATAGTGGGTGGCGGTGCATTCTGTTGCCAATGTCGTGGCATACTGCCAGAAGGGTCATCTGATGAACACAGAAGTCGTCATACAGAATCAATGAAGAAATGAAAACGGATTCTGAAGCTATCTGAGAATTGCACCTAAACGCCATTCCAATTGGAAAACCTTGATTGAGAATAGGGCTGCAGAGAAATTAGAGAAGACGACGTTCCAAATTCAATGACAAGACAAGTGGAAAAGAAACGGAAGAGATGAAACTATCAAATCCCCTCATCCGTCAAGCATTTCATTCACGACTCCCTCTGTCCTTATACTTTCGGAAACCCAGAATCAACAACAAAGTTTTGTTGTCTTTATGGCCATCCCGTCAAGTTGAACTCGGAGACATTCACAGAATTTACACGATTGCCTCCAACAATCAGTTGCAGAAAACAAATCCTACATGGTACTGCTGTACTACACATGGGATGAATTCGCAGAAAGGAGATGAAAGATAGAACTTGCCCAAGTTCATACCTTTAGGCCCTGGCGGGAAATGAACGGCACCGGGGTCTCTCCTCCTCTTCTTCCTCCAGAATATGAACAACACAGCCAACACTGCGAGCACTGCCACTCCGCCAATTGCAACCCCCACCACTAGACCAGTCGGCGGCGACGGCGGCGGCGGTGTCGCCGGCGACGGCGGCGGCGGTGTCGCCGGCGACGTCGCCGGCAGCGGCGGCGATGGCGCCGTCGCCGGCGGCGTCGTCGCTGTCGCCGGCGGAGTCGTCGCGGCGGCGATGGCGCCGTCGCCGGCGGCGGCGTCGCCGGCGTCGTCGCCGGCAGCGGCGGCGGCGGCGTTCCACGGCGGCGACGGCGGCGGCGTCGTCGCCCACGGCGGCGGCGGCGTCGTCGCCCACGACGGCGCTGGCGCCGGCGGCACGGCCGTTACCGTCAGAGCCGTCGCCCTCGCCGTCGGCGCCCTCGCCGACGCCGTCGCCGTCAAATTCGCCTTTGCCGTCGCCATCATAGTTGCCGTCGGCGGCGGGGAAGGAGACAGTGCAGGCGGGGGCGTGGCGAGCAGCACGGAACGCCGGGTGGCCGGCGGAGGAGCAGCTGGAGGAGAAGGAGGAGGGGCGGATGGCGGAGGCAAGGTGGGAGGAGGGGCGGACGGCGGAGGCGCGATGGGCGGCGGGGCGGAGGGAGTAGGGTCGGTGGAGCCGGCAGGCGGCGGAGGCGGGCTGGCCAGCGCTGGCGCTGACATTTTCTTGTTCCCGTGACGTTTCCGACGACTTCGACAGCAACCCAGAAGGAATCAAAACCAGAAAGAGCGAATGATCATGGAGAGAGAGAGAGAGAGGAGTGTGTGAAAGCAAAGAAGGAAAGAAGGAAGGATCGGTTCTTCTTCAGCACAGAAGGAAGAGCTGGTGTCAGATGTCCTCCGTCACCATCAAAAGCGCAGAATTCTCTGCAACTCTCTCTCTCTCCCTCTCCTCGGGGGAGACAGTTGATCGTGCGAGTGCGTCCGCAAGTGTCTGTTTCGGACAGAGCGCGGATAATGTCGGATTGGCCACGCTAGATTCGGCCAGCCACCAATGGCAGCACGCACCCGCGGCTTGTCTACCTTTGCTTTGACTACAGTTATTAAAAAGAAAAAAAAAGAGGAAGCTTCTCGTTTCTTTGTTGTTCTTGTTTGACTTATCATCTTGGACGCGGGGCTGAATTGGGAATAATTAGATGGAACTATCCGATCGAATGAAACCCCGTGCGATTGCTCCAACGGTTAATGTGAATTAGATTTGCGAAAATTGTCGCTCAAGGGCTTAAAAACGAGATG
Source organism: Syzygium malaccense (assembly GCA_031216405.1). Lineage (NCBI taxonomy): Eukaryota > Viridiplantae > Streptophyta > Magnoliopsida > Myrtales > Myrtaceae > Syzygium > Syzygium malaccense. The sequence goes on from CM062255.1 coordinate 7,806,453, forward strand.
CATATTTTACCTGCCGAGGCCGCATATGAAAGAGCGCACGTGCTAAGATCGGCCCGACATTCTCAATCATTGTTGCCATTTCCTAATGAGTCGTGTCGCGAGTGCTTCATTAGCCTAACTGAGAGACCGCGTTCATATTTCATAGAAGAGAGTAATTTCTTGTATCGATGCAAAAACAGAAACTATGGATCTTCTTCTTCTTGGAAACGCCATCAATCTTGGTAAAGTGGGAAGGTTGAAGGATGATATCACTCGTAATGATATTTTATTAGCGAATTGCTAGTACCAACAAAGTAAACTACCTAAATACTATTCGTCGCGAAGTGTGCGTCTCATTCATGTCGTTTTCCCAATAACCAACGAGGTTTTATTGACTTGAAAAGTCATTATATTCATCCTAACCTAAAAGGAACTTCTTGCAAATCCATTTGGAGGCTACTTCAAGCATTCTTAGGTAAAATATGAATTTTGTTAATGAGGGCTTTCGAGACACTTATTAAATATACTTATTAAATGTTTCGACTTCTGATGTTTTTTTTTGGTAAGGAACTTTTGATGTTTTTATTACACAATAACACAAAAAAAAAAACATTGCATTGTAGATGTGTATATTTGTCCTTTCAAATTTGTGAAGAATAAGTATATTATTCCTCCATATAATTTCGTGAATTTACTCACAACTACCATTATTAGAGATTTGTTACAGATTTATTCCACGTAAGCATTGCTCCACGCAAGAATGACTTAGAATAGGTGGTAGGATTATAGATCATTAATATATTTTGGGATGTTTTAGAGAGTTTTGCCTTAATGGGCTCAAGCAAGGCTCAATAGAGATGGTCTTGCCTATTCAGTAAACCTTTCTAGTGGATTTGGTATCTGCTCGTGTCCTCCAAACGCGACGGTCCATTATTGACATGTCCCCTTAATAGCCGGCAATCTATCTGCCGTCAGTTTCCTATCCTTTTGATCATCTCGGTATAAATAACCCCCAACAATTTCCTCACCTACCACCTAGCACCCAGGTCCACTAAAATTGCATGTTCCTCTTCCCACGGCCTTTCTATTTTATCGCGCGTACAGTGTTACTTTCGCGCGACGCTGACCTTCTGGTAGGCTAAGGGTCTGCATAGCAACGTTTCTGTTCCCAGAAACAATTTTTGATCAGAAATAGTTTTTTCTATTTCCGTTTCTTGAAACAGTTTCTGACCAAAAAATAGCGTTTAGTAACTATACAAAATTTCTATTCCTGAAATAGAAAAAGAATAGAAACGCGTTTAGGGTGCGAATGATCCATTTCTATTCCATGGACGAGTTTCTCCCTTCTGGGCTACCCGCGGAGGACGGCAGGTGGCGATGGGGGGCGGAGGACGGTGGTCGGCGGCGGCAAAGGATGGCGGCCGGCGGTGGGGGCCAGTGGAGCACGGCGGTCAGCGGTGGAGCACGGCGGTCAGCGGTGGAGCACGGTGGCATCGGGCGGTGGTGACGGCAGTGGGGGGCGGCGGCGGGAGGTGGCCATTGTCGGTCGATGGAGCACGGCGATCGGTAGCGTAGAATGGCGGCCGATGGTGGGTGACCACCGGCGTCAGATGGCCAGAGGCGGGAGGTGGCCGGCGGCCGAGGGCAGCCAGCGCCGAGTGGTGGCCGGCGTCGAGCGGTGGAGCACAATGGCCGGCGGTGGAGGATGGCGGCCGGTGGTGGGTGGCCGGCGGCGGCCAAGGACGGCGACCGGTGGTGGGTGATCACCGGCGTCGGGCGGTTGGCGGGGGGAGGCGGCCAGCGCCAGGTGGCGGCTGGCGTCGGGCGATGGAGCACGACGGCCAACGATGGAGGACAACTTTCGATGGCAGGTGGCGACAAGCATTGAGCGGTGGAGAACGCCGGTCGACAACAAGAGGCGGACAGCGGGCGAGAGGTGGCCGGCGGGCGGCGGCGGCGGCGGAAGGCGGGCGGTAGGTGGCGGCGAAGGACGGTGAGAGGCGGCGGTGGGCGGGTTGCGGCCGATGGATTATTTCTTATTTTTAGAGAATTCTAGAAAAAAAAACGTTTCTTTTTTCTTGTTCCAGAAACAAGAAGCAGATTTTTTTTGCTTCTTGTTTCTGTTCCAAATCTATTTCTGGAACACTTTTTTGAAACAGAAACAAAAAAATAGATTTTTTTTACTAAACGGATTTCTGTTCTTTTTCTGTTCCTGGGAACAAAATAACAAAAAAACAAAGAAACAGAAACGTTACTAAACAGACCCTAAGGGACCTCGGGAGCAAACCTCCTCACCACCTTGGACATTACAAACTTACGGTGTTACTTTCGCGCAATGCTGACCTTTCGGAAACCGCGAAAATTCCCTCCCACTTCAATTTGGGTGATTTAACATCACTCGTAAAAATTCAGATATTTTGAAGTAATAACGCAGCCTTGTCATTGCGTAAAAGGACTTGCTGACTTCCCCGCCCACACCCCCCCCCCCCCCCCCCCCCCCCCCCTTGCCGAGCAGAGAAGACTTGTTTGACTTGGGAAATTACACGATAAAGTCATGATGTCCCCACAAGAGAACATCGTCTACGTCGTACTTGACCCGTTCAATGTCACGATAATGAATGCATGGAATTTTCGACGTTCGTGCCTGACTTGTCTTTTCTTATGGTGAGAGGAAACTACCAAAAAAAAAATCATAAATCTATGACTGTACTATTCAATCCTAAATATATTAATTTGATCAGTTTAGTTCTAAATATTTTAATAATTTATTAATTTAATCCTAAACTTTTTGATAGTATCAATTTAATCTTAAATCTTTTGATAATTTATCAATTTAATCCTTTCAGCAAACTTTGGTAGAAAATCGCTGAACAATTTTGACAATTTTTTTATATTTTGAGCTTTTTCTTCTTTTAGGTCTCTGTCTTTGTGGGATGTACTGATGGGTTCATATCAATATTTGTTAGCAAGAGCATCCGCATCAAATTAATATATCAAAGAACCATGAAAATACTGCATTATCCACATACAGTATGCCAAGATTCCCATTACCTGCGTAACATGTGCAATGAACTTTGCCAGGCAAATGTCCTCAACTTTTGATGGATTGAGGGTCTTCAAATCAATGACAGCATACCCTTGCTGTAATGAGCAACGAAATGTTGATGTTCACACACGGCAATCAGAAGTCAGAGAAAGAATAAGGTATCATTAGTCATAATAGGCTGCTTACATCCATAACAGTCACAGCCTCATGTAACAAGTTTGCACATATTTTGTCAACGTACGCGCGTGTTCTTCGGCAAGCAGAAATCAGAGATTGTACTTCAGAGCTAAAGACACCTGAAATTAAGGGCATCATTTGTTGAATATGTTAAAACGTTACAAACAGCATCAACTCAACCAAACAAGAAAATTACCTAACCCCACAAAATAGGATCAACGATGTTTGAATGTAAAAATAAACGTTTTATCCCGTCATGAGAAATTAATGAAAAACTAACTCATATGTACAGAGAGCAGTCTAACTCCATGAGATCATGTGAAAGGTTTAGCATCAGCGACATGGGGTTTAGCACGATTCTCACCTTAGCCTCAAAATTGAAATCCAGCAAGATGTTAGCTGCCTTGATATCACGATGAATGATCCTAGGATGACCTGCAAAACAGAATAAACTCCCACATCATTAAGCAAATAATCGCCTTTTATCTGTGCTAAAGTGATCGTTCGCAAAGATGAGAAAGCGGCTCACAGTCCTCATGAAGATAGGCAAGTCCCTTGGCAGATCCTAAAGCGATTCTCAGTCTTATCGTCCAATCCATGGTTGGTCTATCTTTTCCTGCAGCAAGGCCATTTACTTCCATCAGATCTCTTAGCAAGAGCATTGACTGGAATCAAATTGTCAATTTGCCAATACGCAGACACATTTATGCATTTTCGAAACAGCTTCACTTATATTACATTGCTTATGACAATTAGACATTCTACATCGACGTGACCACAGGGACTCGTTATTCAATCTCTGGATATAACTCGCTGTGCAAAGCATAAGAAGAGTGCTAATTCAGGTAAGCAAAATAGTACACGGCATCATAACGATCAATCAGAATGTGAGATGCTACGACATGCACATACCATGCAAGTGGAACTGCAAGGTATTGTTCGGGATAAACTCGTAAACGAGCAGTCTCTCAGACCCCGTTGTGCAGAATCCAACCAAGGAGACCAAGTGCTTGTGATGTACTCGGCTGATTATTTCCAACTCGGCCTGGAACTCGCGCTTGTTAGAAATTAAACTAAATTTGTTAGTACTTGTTTCCTTTTTGAGTCTGTTCGTATTTCCATATTTTGATTTTTCATATATATGATGAGATATTAAGAGATAACATAAGATATTGTTTCTAGTTATATTTTAGAAAAGTTTCCTAATTAGAATAGGTTTCCTAGAAAGAGGTTTCCTATTTCGAATCAAGCTATGGTCTATATATAGTCTATTTTTCTTGTAATTGAGACATGCAATAGAAATGCGCGAATTGCGATCGTTTCACCTTCAAAAAATTTCTTCCATCAAATCAATATTGTTGCCGCTCCTCTGACGCTCAACAAATTGGTATCAAAGCATACGGTTCGTGATCATGGCCTCAACGAACAATCAACTTCCTCTTCAATACCCTCGTCTTACCAAAGAAAATTATGATAACTGGGCTGTTAGAATGAAAACTCTACTCGGCGCCTATGGTGTGTAGGAACTTGTTAACACTGTCTATGATGAGCCAGAGGATGAAGCCACGTTGAATCAGAACCAGAGGAATGCCTTGGAGAAGGCTCGAACGAAATATCAATATGCCCTGTCGATCATCTATCAAGCGTTAGATGATTCCATGTTCGAAAAAGTTTCGAACGCCACTACCGCTAAAGAGGCATGGGAGATTCTTCAAAACACACATCAAGGAGTTCAGAAAGTTCAGAAGATTCACCTTCAAACCTTGAGAGGCGAATTCGAGGTAATTCACATGAAAGAATCTGAATCGATTACTGATTATTTCACGAAAATTTTGGTAATTGTTAATCAGATGAAAAGAAATCGAGAAGACGTTTCCGATGTTCGTGTTGTTGAGAAAATACTTCGGTCCTTAGACAAGAAGTATGATCATATTGCTGTTGCAATTGAAGAATCCAAAGACTTGGATACCATGACAGTCGATGAACTTATAGGTTCATTACAAGCCCATGAAGAAAGATTGAGAAAAAAAAAGATTAAACTAGTGGAGGAAGTTCTCTAAACGCAATTGAGCATACGAGATGAGAAGGTGCAAAGAAGAGATCTCGTACAAAATCGCGGGACAAATCAAAATCGTGATCGAAGTCGTGGCCGAGGTCACTTTCGAGGAAGAGGTCGTGGATGAAGCAGAGGAGATCCTACTCGAAGTGATGGAGGATACCAGTATCAGAGAGGCATTCGTGGAAGAGGAAAGAACTCGACAAACCAATGGTATGATAAATCTAAAATCCGATATTATCATTGCAATAAACTTGGCCATTATGCTTCTAACTGCTAGAATAAAGAAAGTAGCAGAGCAGACGAAAAGACGAACTTGGTAAATAATGCTGATCAAGTTCCCTTATTGGCATTTAAAGAAGATGAAGAAGGTCAAAGCAATACGTGGTATTTGGATACCGGCGCAAGTAATCACATGTGTGGGAGAAAGGAGATGTTTACCGAGTTAGATGAGACAATTAAAGGAAATGTCTCATTCGGTGATAACTCTAAAATTCTTGTTGAAGGGAAAGGTACAATTTTGATTCGCTTAAAGAATGGTGCACGTCAGTTTATTACTAATGTTTATTATGTTCCAAAAATATCAAGCAATATATTGAGTTTGGGACAACTTCTAGATAAAGGTTATACTATTCATATGAGAGATCTTAATTTTATGATGAGAGATCGAAATAATAAACTGATTGCAAATGTGAAGATGTCGAAGAACAGGATATTTATTCTTAATATAAAGAGTGAGATGTCTTAATGTCTAAAGGCGTGCGTAGATGATCCTTCATGGTTGTGGCATTTGAGGTTCGGCCATCTCAATTTTGGCGGACTCAATTTGCTTTCTCGCAAGAAAATGGTTTATGGCTTACCACATATTGATCATCCCGATCAATTATGTGAAGGGTGTGTTATTGGCAAGCATTCCAGAACTAGTTTTCCAAAGGAGGCGACTTATCGAGCGAAAAAGCCGCTTGAGTTGATTCACTCTGATTTGTGTGGCCTGATCAATCCTCACTCATATGGTAATCATCGATATTTTGTTACTTTTATTGATGATTTTACTCGGAAAACTTGGGTGTATTTTTTGAAAGAAAAGATAGAAGTGTTTGATATTTTCAAACAATTCAAGAACCTGGCTAAAAAGGAAAGCGGCTATTTTATCAAGGTTTTGAGGACTGATCGTAGTGAAGAATTCACCTCAGCCATATTCAACAAATTCTGTGAAAATTATGGTATTCAACATTTCTTGACGGCCCTGTATTCTCCTCAACAAAACGGTGTGGCTGAACGGAAAAATAGAACCATTCTTGATATGGTTCGAAGCATGTTGAAGAGCACAAATTTGTCCAAGGAACTTTGGGCAGAAGCTGTTTCGTGTGCCATCTATCTTCAAAATAGATGTCCAACATATGGACTTGAAGGCGTAACTCCACAAGAGGCATGGACCGGGAGAACACCAAGTGTTTCGCACTTGAGAATTTTTGGGAGCATTGCCTATACTCATGTTCCGGATCAAAAAAGATCGAAACTTGAAGACAAGAGCAAAAAGCTCATCTCTATCGAGTATGACTCATCATCCAAAGCCTATCGATTATTTGACCCTAACACTTTGAAAGTGTATGTAAGCAGAGATGTCAAGTTCGATGAAGATGGAATGTAAGAAGAAAATCCAAAAGAAGAAGCAAATGTTCGTGGTGATTCCAATCAAACGGAGTTGAAAGATCAACTTTCACCTTCTTCTCCAACATCTTATTCAAGTTCATCAACACCATTCTCTTCAAATAGTGTCAATGAACCGCTATTGCCAAGATCAAGAAGATTGTCTGAAATTTACGAAGCTACCGAAGAGCTTCATCTTATATGTCTTCTTGCAGATTATGAACCACTTGCTTATGATGATGCGGCCAAAGAAGAAAAGTGGAGGAAAGCCATAAACGAAGAAATTGAAGCCATCGAGAAAAATCAAACATGGGAGCTTGCTAATCTTCCGAAGAACAAGAAATCAATTGGTGTTAAATGGGTGTACAAGGCCAAGAAGAATGAGAAAGGTGAAGTGACAAGGTACAAAGCTAGATTAGTCGCGAAGGGGTACAAGCAAAAAGCCGGAATCGACTATGATAAAGTTTTTGCCCCTGTCATCCGCATGGAAACGATTAGATTGATTATTTCCATTGCTGCTCAAAATAATTGGCGGATTTATCAAATGGATGTCAAATCAGCATTCTTGAATGGCAACCTTGAAGAAGAAATTTATGTTGAATAACCCGAGGGGTTTGTTGTGAAAGGTCATGAAGATAAAGTACTGAGGTTGAAGAAAGCTCTATATGGGCTTAAACAAGCACCAAGAGCATGGAATTCCAGAATTGATGCATATTTCAAGGTGAATGGATTCTCTCAAAGTCCATACGAGCATGCACTCTATTTGAAGCAAGAAAAAGGATATGCAGAAAATATCCTTGAAAAATTCAACATGAAGAACTATATGTCGGTCAATACACCAATGGAGTGTGGAACCAAGCTTTCGAAGTTTGATGATGGTGCCGATGTTGATTCGACATATTATAGAAGCTTGATTGGGAGTTTGAGATACTTGACATGCATGAAACCGGATATTATGTATAGTGTTGGAATTGTTAGTCGATACATGGAGAAGTCGAAATCATCTCATCTTAAAGCTGCAAAGAGAATTGTATATCAAAGGTATTATTTCTCATGGTTTACACTATTATTGCTCTTGTTGACACCTAAATTTTGGCGCACCATTTAGTGTTAATTGCATAGAAAATTATGGATTAAATTTTTAACCCCTGAACAAAAATATTAAAATTGCATAGCATATAGTTTAGGTTCATTGCATTCCGCATCGGATCGGCGGTGACAAGCGAGCTTAAAATTCATCACGTAAATCGAGCTCAGGTACCGAACGAGACTCGGCTTACTCAGAAGGCAAGGGTCGAAAATCACACGTCAAAAGGGCTTGGTTGTCTTAATTTGAGCTTAAATTAGCCCATCAAGCTTAATTAAAGAAAAGCCCGAATTAATTCAGCACACTTAGAATTAAATTAAATTAAAGGATAAAAGCCTAAGTCTAAGCACATTAGGACTAGGAAGCCCGGTTAATTGACCTAGGGTTGCGATATAAATATGTCGTTATGAGTCATAATCAAGGGGACCTCTCATAATTTCAGATCAGAATTTTTTTCCTAGAACACGCGAGTGAGAGGGAGAGTAAAGGGAGAGAGTTTCTGGTCATGTAGTAAACTTCAAAGAGTTCTTTCTGGGAGGACAGACAGTCAAAGGTCGAGGAAAGAAACTGGTCTTTTTTCTCTCTCTCCTCCCTGGGCAAGTCGCATCCTTTGCCCAAATTCCAGACGCTTTCTGCGGCTTTCCCCGACGCTCCCAGCCATCGTTCGACACAGTAGGCATCTCGGACACCTCGGAACAGTGAGCCCAGCGACGTCTAGCGAATCGAGCTGCTGCTTTGCCCACCGACGACCAACGATTACTCGACGCTCTTGCTCATCCACATCGCTCGCTGCTTCAGCACGCATTGTGACAACAAAGGCTGCCCGTGATCCTGAACCGAGAAACCTGCAGCTGCTCCAACCCCTGATCGACGACGTTGCTACCCTGGCGTCACACCGAGTGCCCCTTTGTGCTATCCGTGATACGTTGTTCTTGTGCCTCTGCAGGTTAAAAGAAAATTCCAAGCGGTGGTCAAAAGGGCTTTAGCGGAAGTTGCATTAAATAAAATAGTAATTGGAGGCATTCCAAAGTGGGGGACGCTCAGCAAAGAAGAAAAATTCACTTAGAGGTCTTCTATTGGGGAGACGTACGAAGAGGAGAAAAGAAAGTCACACATGGTTCTCTTTTGAGAACCGACACAGAGACTCACGACACCCAGAGGAGTTTTTTCACGATACGTCGAGGAAAAAATTCTCCCTTTTCCTCAGCCACTTCACAATTCGTGCGTTTGTTTCACTGAGATTTGCAGATTTTTGGTCGTGTACAACAATACCAACGTAGCCCCCACCGAGCTGAGAGTCCACACGACCAAGGCACCATCACGATTAGCCTTGTCGTGAGCCGCCGGTCACGGTCGATCCCGAGTCGAACTCTGTTTTACAGGTTTGTTTTTTTGGCAAGTTCGTGAACCATCCAGCCGCGATTCCAATCGAGCGTCAACCCGCCACCGTCGCATCGCCGCTCCCGACGCATCGCCGATCCGCAATCCCGATCCGCTGCAAATTCAAATTAGGAAAGAAATCTACAAATCAGGTAATTATCTTATCCCGATTTGATTTGAATATTTTGTTGCCTAATTTGTGCTTATTGATATCTAATCTTGCATATTTGAATAATAGGCATATTTCAATTAGGATTTATTTCTTTTTGTTGAAATCTTAGATATCTATTACTCGTTAAATTTGGATAGAATTTAGAATTTTTAAAATCTTTTAAATATATCCAAGATATTTAAGATATCAGAATTTTTCAAGATGTGATCGATTAGGAAAATTTCCTAATCCGCAACCGCACACGTGGAAATAAATCTATCTATCAATCTTTAGATAGAGTTATTTCCATAGCGGGAATTTCGAATTTTAGGGTCGATTTGTCAGGCTTCAGATCGAAATTTAATTCGAAAGATTTAGCGGTTATATTTTTTTTACTTGATTTTAATTTCGAATTTCGATAAAAAAAATACCAAAAAGATTGCTTTAGAATAGGTTAATTTCTTTAGTTTAGAATTACATACTTAGATAATTAGCATTTTTAATTCCGAATTTCATTAAAAAAATATACAAAAAATAATATGCCCGTCATTAGAAATAGGTCACGTCGTCGCACGACATATAGTTTGCATGTTAGGTTGCATTAATCGCATGTCAATTTTTGCACGTCATTACATATAGGTTAGTTTTCATTTAAATAAGTAAAAATCAAAAAGAAATTTCTGCACCTTTGAACTCTAAGTCAGGATTTATCAAAATTGTCGAATTGAGTATTTTTCTCGAAATCGGTACCGAAAGGGCGTTAGGGAATCTAGCGTAACCAAGTCCCCGAATTTATGATTTCTGGTTCGTAGAAATAAAATAGTACTCCCGCTATTTTATTTAGATTTCTAATCAACCTACCTTAAATGATTAGTGGCGACTCCCGTTGAAAATATTTGCATACTCACAATTGGACCTAAGTTGCGATTTGGTAGAGTTTGGGAGAACTCGAGCTAGGTTAGTTAATTTAATTGATCTAGTAATCCATTAGCCTAAGATCGAATCCCGATTTTTTTTAGGTTGCGACAGCTTGGCGACTCCACTGGGGAAAAACTTGAATTTTTTTTGAAAATTTAAGGAGGACTTAGGCCAAAAAAAATTTCATGGAAAAATCACTTGATTTGATAAAATTTGATTGAATTCTCATTTTTAGGTGTTAAATGGTTTTGCAGGATGGGAGTTATAAGGGGAGTAGTGATTGGCTAACCCTTTGTTTTGCAGGCTTGGTAGAGTGAAATTGTGATTTAATTTTTGCACTATTGAAGCGGTGTTTGCATATAATTGTTGTGCATGATTTACAGTATTTACACTACACCACACACAACCTGTGACCGGACCTGGGTCACACCTATAGTTCTACGATGGTATTTAGATGGTTCTTTAACCTTGGTGGTAAGACCTCGCTAAAGGTTATCCCATTTGGATCCCGAAAATTTTTCAAAAAATGGCTTAAGGGTCGTCCTCATGCACGTGAGGCTACTACGCATGGAGGTTCCCCTTGTCGACCGAATCAAGCCGAAGTGATTGGACCCGACTAGTCATGACTATTGTATGCGAGGCTGCGGCTAGTCATGATGAGTGTGCGCGAGGCTGCGACATGTCGTTCCGTTCATCACTTCATTTTGCAAAAGCCTTTAGGATAGATAGATTAAGGTTTAAACTCACGATTCATGTGCATGTCTCTGTGATTGACATTCTCTCCCCAAGGATGGTAATTTCTCGAGCTTTTTCTTTAGTTTTCTTCATCTTATTTTGGGTCGGTCCATGATTTAGGTTGAGTCATTTGGCACATGGTCTATATAAGAATGGGTCACCTCGATATCCGTTTCGTGCCTACTCCGAAGCTAGAGCTCAAGAAGTTATGGAGCCAGTTGAAGCCAGATGGTCAGCAGTACGTTCTCAAGCGCATTGGATTCATGCTGCCAATACTAGACATAGATGTTCAGAGCGGAATCATCTAGGCACTCGCTCATTTTTGGTGCCCCGAGACGACCACATTTGTGTTGGGAGGTAAGTTTGAGCTCACACCGACTCTGGAAGAATACAGTTTTGCCATTGGGAAATCAATTGAGTTAGATATAGTCGAAACACCCATTAAGGTAGATCCTGTGGTAGTGCTCGCTGAATTTTTGAATTTGACCAAAGAGGAAATTGAAAAAGTGTTAAAGGGTAATTGTCAAGCATGCCCGCTATCTTTTCTTATTGAATGTTTTGAAAATAACTCCGTCCTCATGAGATCTAAGATTTTTATCTTAACTTTTTTCGGACTCATCGTTTTTCCATTTCGTCAAAATGCTATTGATCCCGTCATAGCCTGGACGGTAAAACTAATATGTGGTGGAGTTAGTTTTATAAACGCAATTCTGGCAGAGACCTTCATATCTTTGACACGATTTAATAAAGGAAAAGATAGAATTTTTCGAGCCCCGATTGAACTTTTACAAATCTGGTTTTTCTCACACCTTTCTCAATTCGGGGAAAATATGACTGTATTTGAAATGAACATGACTGATAACCCTATTTTAAGGTTCAAACAAATACAAGATCAAACTAAGAGTTTGCACTATACACAATGGGTCCATCTGTTCAAGGATCCAAGCTCTAAGATTTTCCTTTGGCAAGCTGTATGGTTTCGGGAGGTTAAGGCTCGACTATACCATGACGATCAGAAGCCCGTACCTTTGATGGGCATTTATGGGGCAACCTGCTATCAGCCCCTTCGAGTTACACGTCAATTCCGAGTTCTGCAGGATGTCCCACCTCTACTCAGGCCCAATGAATTTCAAGTCCAGTTTGAGAAGGGCGAGTCCTACAGAGTTGAGCTTAGGCGTCATTTCGATGCTTGGCAGAATTGTTCCACTCAGAAGCTAATTTGGCCCGCGGATGAGCCCATCGGAAGGATGAAGAGTCACTTTACCACGGCCCGGTATATTCAGCATCATACCATCCCGGCTGAGATACTCCTGAAGATCCCAGTCGTGATAGTACGACACACTCTTCATACTCAAATCAAAATTAGTAAAGAAAAGGCGATGAAGGCCCAGGACAAGGCAGATGCTCTGGCTGAAGAGAATGCACGACTGCGGCGTGCCTTGAAGGCCCATTCGTCTATAGATCACGTGGCCTCTAAAAAGAGGAAGACTGTCTGATTTCTTGTTTAGTTTATGGAGTTTTTCTTTCTTTTTAGGAGGAAATGTTAGCTTACTATTAATGTTTTCTGTAATAAATGTCGTTTCTGAACGATTTTTATAAGAATTCTTTTCAGACACCTTCCATCTTGGGCAATTCAATGAAAAGCTTTAAGCTATGATTTGTAAATTTTGGAATTAGTCCAGGTTTTTATTGACTAAAGCAATTTGGAATTTTGGGATTTACTGGACGAATCGGTCTTTCGCAAGAAATTTCATCTTGAAGGTCTAGGGGATGTCATGGACCGACTCGTTATTCTTACTTGTTGTATTCATTCGATCGTTGCTTTTTGTAGGTAATTTGCCACAGATCCCCCTCATCCTCATAATACTCGATCGATGACCAAAAGAAGGATGGCCAATCAAGCCGAGATTGCGGCCATGATTGACGAAAAGCTGAAAGAACACATGAACACAATCAATGAGCAGATCGCGGCTGCCATGTCCAAAATGATGAGTGATCTCATGGCCAAGCAGCAGCAGATCAATGCTGTCTCTCAATCGGAGATTCCACCTCCAACCCGTCAAGGCCTTCGCCTTGACAAAACTCCTGCAGTGAACACTAATCCCACCCTTCAATTGGATGATGTCATTCTGACTAACACTAGTGCGTCTCCAGCGGCCCATGTTCTTCATCCACCCCCAAATGATGAGAATGCCAAGTTGCTGGCTAAGATCGATCAGAGGTTACGCGAAGTGGAGGGAACTCAAAGTTTTCCTCCTGTTGATCTGTCTATTTTTGCCCGGGTCCAAGTGCCCGATAAATTCAAGATGCCAGCCTTCGAGAAATATGATGGCACCTCAAACCCAATTCAGCACATCGAGATGTACCAGGGGCTCATAAATAGATATGTTTCTAATGGACCTCTAATGATCCAAACCTTCCAAGCAAGCTTGAAGGATGCTACAATGAGGTGGTATACCAACTACCAAATCAACCGGAAAGACTCGTGGAAAGAGGTAGCAAACCTTTTCGTCAAGCACTTCAAGTTCAATCTCGATGTCACCATTACAAGGGAAGACCTGGAGAGAGCTGAGCAGAAAAAAGGCGAGACTCTAAAGGAGTATGCCACTTGCTGGAGGAACATAGCAGGACAGATCATGCCTGAACCCTCAGAACGTGACTTAATGAAGTTGTTCGTGTCCACTCTATCGCAGCCGGTTCGTTCATGAAGGTTAGTGACAGTCGCCCAATCTTTTAGCCAGCTGATAGCCATGGGTGAGGAGATTGAGATCGGACTCAAGAAGGGATGGTACAGTGAGTCAAGTTCATCGGGCAAGAGATTTACTAGTAAGAAGGATAAAGAGCATGTCCCCGAAGTCAACATGACCTATGTACAGAAGACGCCAGCTCAGGCCCCGAAGCTACAATTTAGCACCCAGCAGACAACCTCTTATGGCGGCAAGGCCAGCAGGACTCACGCCAGCAGCGCAAAACTCGCCAATTTACTCCACTTCCTGGGACGTTATCTCAGGTACTGGCGGTGCTAAGGAAGAAGAACTTGCTGAATTCAGAGCCACAAAGATCTAATGCCGCTAGCTATGCAAGGTATGATCCGTCGAAGAAATGCTATTAGCATAGAGGTGAAGTTGGGCATTCGACAGATGATTGCCAAGTACTCAAACATCGAGTGCAGGATTTGCTCGAGACTGGAGCGTTTGCGCTACAGCCAACCGGTAAGCCCAATGTGCAGAACAATCCACTCCCTGATCATTCGAGCAGTGCAAATGTTGTCCTTGGCCCGGGAATCAAACATGTTCAAAGCTTCAGGGTCCCTCTCGAAGATATGTTCGATGCTTTAGTCCGAGCTGGTTATATTTCGACTGGTGAGGTGATGTCACTTAGTGACATAAGAAAGAAAGTGGATGAGTTGATGAGAAAAGGAATAATTGGGACAGCAGATGAATTCGGGGTAGTTGCCGCTATATCTCAAGTCATCATTGATTGGAATGAAGAACTTGCAAGGATGACTGATGAACAAGCTAAGTTGGATCCTGACATGCCCCCTATCGAGGACGCTTCTTACGATGACCTCGGGATCATTATACCTGATACTTCGGAAGTATTGGTCCTGGCATCACCTCAGCCCTACGCTTATGAAAGTAACAAGATGGTTCCATAGTCGTACGACGTTGATCTAAAGCACAAGGTTCAGGACCTCTTAGATACTAGGGCATCAACATTTCGTGCTTCGTATCTCTGCCAAGGCCGAAATGATCTTCTCATAGTTCCAAACATCCAGACCACATCCCCGAGTCCTGCAAGAATGATACATGAAGAGAATGAGGTAATCGACACCCTGGGGCAATCGAGCGGCAAGTTCGACTACTGCGTGAAATATTCGGCTCCCTCGAGCTTTTATATTGACCCGCGTAATATCGTCCCCGATGGATGGGGAGGTATGGATGATCTAATACCTCCACTGACAGAAGATCCTGATGATGCGATGGAGGGAATCACTGCTCTGTTCAATAACATGCTCATTGGAGCTATCGAGGAAGGACCATTGGCTGAAATGGGCACTAGCCCGCGAGAGTAACACCTTTATTTTTTTCGCACACTCCCCTTGCGTGGGAATTTCTATTGCTTTCTAGGACTTTCCCCGTCTTGGGAGCTGCTTTTTAGGATTTTTCATTCCTATGACTTTATTGTCCCAGTTTCCATTCCAATAAATGTAATTTATTCGGTGATAATCAATGAAATTACAAATTATTTTCATTTTTTGAGGGCATGTTGAGGTACATCAAACCAGCCTGGTGATGATATCCAACCGATAAAAGAAAAATATAGTCCAAGGAGAATTCTGAGGCCTGGGCTTCTTCATGCTTCCTCGTATTAAAACTTCTTTGAAAAGAATTTCAAAAAAAAAAGTCAAAAAAAAATCAAAAGAAATAAAAATACACTGTTTAACCCTGTTTGTCCTTCTGAACCCTCTACTTTATGTTTCAAGGGCAACTCCATATTCTCTTGTGTACGGTATGGAAGCAGTGCTACCTGTTGAGGTTGAAATTCCTTCGTTACGTATTTTTTCACAGGTACAATTGTCAGAAGCAGATAGGATCCAACAGAGATTTGACCAGTTGAACATAATTGATGAGAGAAGGCTTAGAGCTCTATGTCATGGCCAGTGCTACCAACAACGAGTTGCTAAATCTTTCAACAAGAAAATCAAGCCTCGACATTTCCAAGTACGCGACCTTGTCCTGCGGAAGTTATTACCGATAGTTCCTCTTGCATAAGGAAAATTCGCCCCAAATTACAGCGGCCCGTACATTGTGAAGAAAGTCATTCCAAGAAGCGCTTTGATTTTGGTCGAGATGGATGGTCGTGTTTTTTCCAGTCCAGTTAATTCTGATTCTGTGAAGAAATATTACACTTGATTTGTACTCATTCTAACTTTGTTTCTATCAAGTATCAAGTTGAATTTTATGAATCAATTGATGTTACTAAGTTTTGTTTGAGGAAGGCTTTTGATTTGGCAATCTGTTTCTGTCCTAATGAAGCGATCATATTGCATGAGAGACTTCAAGACGACGAAAGGCAAGTCATTTCCATACACGTCCTGAATAATAATCCCTAGTGCGAGTTGAGTGAAAATTCCGTGCTGACAAGGTAAAGGATTATCTCACAAAAAGTATGACGATCAAAATGATGAGAGGCATTCATTTCCTCTATCTAAACACTACAGGTTATCATTTGTTTAACCCCTTTGAACGGAGTTTTATTTCTTACCCCTGTCGGGAATAACCCCATACTGGGGCAATTTCTTAGAAAGTTCAAAATGGTTAGAATTTTCTTACTTTCACTTGCATCAATCTTCAAGTATATTTATTGCATGCAAATTCTGTGTTAGCTCGAGTGCCTTAGATATGACGAAGAGCATTTCTTTCTATATCCCTACACATTATACCCTTTGCATACCCAATTTGAGCGGTGAATTCATTTCAACCCAATTGATGATCATTCTTGTGATAAACAAATGAAATCATCTCAAGACAAGTTCAAGGTGACTTGGGGCAAATGGGAGCTCGAAAGAAAATTCATCAGAAAGGATGCAAAAGGACTCCATCAAATCGAAGTTCTCTCTCTCGGAAAAATCTCTCGAAGAAAAGAAAATCTTTCTCTAAAAAAAACAAAAAAAAGAGAAAAAGAGAGAGAGAAAAGCTTCAGCAAGAACTGAGTCGATATGTAAGATCATTCTTCAAGGAAAAGACCATTTGAAGGTTCATTTGTGGAGCAATTGCTAGATGGGATGATCACCAATCTCCATATTCATAATACCCCTTTTGATGGAAATAGGCCATTCATTTCAAGCCTACCCGAACCTACGTTACAACCATTACCGAAGTCTCTTCAGAATAGGGCACTTGAATTAACGTAGAATTTCAAATGCTCATAAATGTTGCTCGAAGAAGTGCGAGCAAGGTTTTTCTATCTCATTTTTGCAGTATTCCTGACTTGTAAACCCGGAGCAGCTGGTGATATCAATTCTTTCGAAGCTATGACTCTCATGAGTCCCCGTTGTGAAACCTTTGACCAAGTCTGCATTTTAGTCCTTATAAAGACCTCTCAGATTGGCCAAGTCATACTGATTTTGAGAATATTCGAACCCTTGTCAAGCACGATGAAGAGAGTTCGAGTGATTCTTATACCCGCATCAAAGGTCGGGTCAAAAGCCTTTCATTGAGAGTGAGTGGAAAGTCCTTTCTGATTAAAGGTCTCTCATTTAATATGATCAAAATGTCAAAAGGACGAAATGGTTGTTCTTATTAATAAATTCCCTAGTAAAGCTTGGTAATGCAAGCAGATTCATGAATTATGTTTTTTCTGCCTCTGCGCATGTGTTTTTTTAACCTTTTCTCAGGTAAAAACAGGAGCAATGCCATTGGCTCCGTCATAAGAAGAATTCAGGCATGTCTGCTAATTATTCTTCATTGTTTCTCTCTCCGGAATAGGAGAAATTATCTCTCTCATATGTTTACCAAGTGGAACAGGTGACATTTGGTGTTGCTAAGTGGAGTACGCGGCACACCGTATTCTCATGTTCGCCCAGTAGGACAGGCGACATAATTTTACATTTGGTGTTGCTAAGTGGAGTACGCGGCACACCGTATTCTCATGTTCGCCCAGTAGGACAGGCGACATAATTTCACATTTGGTATTGCTAAGTGGAGTACGCGGCGCACCCCATTTCATGTTCGCCCAATAGAATATGCGACATAATTTCTCTCTTGGTGTTGCTAAGTGAAGTACGCGGCACACCTCATTTTACGTTCGCCCAGTAGGACAAACGACATAATTCCTCTCTTGGTGTTGTTAAGTGGAGTACGCGGCATACCCCATTTTATGTTCACTCAGTAGGACAGGCAACATAATTCCTCTCTTAGTGTTGCTAAGTAGAGTACGAAGTACACCCCATTTCATGTTCGCCCAGTAGGACAGGCGACATAATTTCTCTCTTGGTGTTGCTAAGTAGAGTACGAAGCACACCCCATTTCATGCTCACCCAACGGAAGAAGTGACATGACCCTTTTCGTGATTGCCCAGTGGTATAGGCAACACATCCCATTCTTTCTTCATATCATGAGCTATTTCGCATCTGTAGGAAACTACAGGTAACAGGTAGGCAATCCAGTACCTTGAGAATCTTACTCCCAATAGACTAGAAGTTTGGAGATCAAGAGAATTCAAAGCATTATAAAGCTTTCCCCCACTTGGACGCTTTTTGTGCGATCCGTATGTAAGACTCTTTCACCGCTCCGCATGAAGTGAGAAGTCTTAGCATACGTTCCTTATTGATTGCATATCATGCATCATTGCATAAAAAAAAATCATTCGTCATTTTGCATAGTTTAAATTTAGGTCTCAGTCTTTGAGCGAAACCTCTGCGAGGCTCCACTCAAAGAGGGGCAGCTGTTGACACCTAAATTTTGGCGCATCATTTAGTGTTAATTGCATAGAAAATTATGGATTAAATTTTTAACCCCTGAACAAAAATATTAAAATTGCATAGCATATAGTTTAGGTTCATTGCATTCCGCATCGGATCGGCGGTGACAAGCGAGCTTAAAATTCATCACGTAAATCGAGCTCAGGTACCGAACGAGACTCGGCTTACTCAGAAGGCAAGGGTCGAAAATCACACGTCAAAAGGGCTTGGTTGTCTTAATTTGAGCTTAAATTAGCCCATCAAGCTTAATTAAAGAAAAGCCCGAATTAATTCAGCACACTTAGAATTAAATTAAATTAAAGGATAAAAGCCTAAGTCTAAGCACATTAGGACTAGGAAGCCCGGTTAATTGACCTAGGGTTGCGATATAAATATGTCGTTATGCGTCATAATCAAGGGGACCTCTCATAATTTCAGATCAGAATTTTTTTCCTAGAACACGCGAGTGAGAGGGAGAGTAAAGGGAGAGAGTTTCTGGTCATGTAGTAAACTTCAAAGAGTTCTTTCTGGGAGGACAGACAGTCAAAGGTCGAGGAAAGAAACTGGTCTTTTTTCTCTCTCTCCTCCCTGGGCAAGTCGCATCCTTTGCCCAAATTCCAGACGCTTTCTGCGGCTTTCCCCGACGCTCCCAGCCATCGTTCGACACAGTAGGCATCTCGGACACCTCGGAACAGTGAGCCCAGCGACGTCTAGCGAATCGAGCTGCTGCTTTGCCCACCGACGACCAACGATTACTCGACGCTCTTGCTCATCCACATCGCTCGCTGCTTCAGCACGCATTGTGACAACAAAGGCTGCCCGTGATCCTGAACCGAGAAACCTGCAGCTGCTCCAACCCCTGATCGACGACGTTGCTACCCTGGCGTCACACCGAGTGCCCCTTTGTGCTATCCGTGATACGTTGTTCTTGTGCCTCTGCAGGTTAAAAGAAAATTCCAAGCGGTGGTCAAAAGGGCTTTAGCGGAAGTTGCATTAAATAAAATAGTAATTGGAGGCATTCCAAAGTGGGGGACGCTCAGCAAAGAAGAAAAATTCACTTAGAGGTCTTCTATTGGGGAGACGTACGAAGAGGAGAAAAGAAAGTCACACATGGTTCTCTTTTGAGAACCGACACAGAGACTCACGACACCCAGAGGAGTTTTTTCACGATACGTCGAGGAAAAAATTCTCCCTTTTCCTCAGCCACTTCACAATTCGTGCGTTTGTTTCACTGAGATTTGCAGATTTTTGGTCGTGTACAACAATACCAACGTAGCCCCCACCGAGCTGAGAGTCCACACGACCAAGGCACCATCACGATTAGCCTTGTCGTGAGCCGCCGGTCACGGTCGATCCCGAGTCGAACTCTGTTTTACAGGTTTGTTTTTTTGGCAAGTTCGTGAACCATCCAGCCGCGATTCCAATCGAGCGTCAACCCGCCACCGTCGCATCGCCGCTCCCGACGCATCGCCGATCCGCAATCCCGATCCGCTGCAAATTCAAATTAGGAAAGAAATCTACAAATCAGGTAATTATCTTATCCCGATTTGATTTGAATATTTTGTTGCCTAATTTGTGCTTATTGATATCTAATCTTGCATATTTGAATAATAGGCATATTTCAATTAGGATTTATTTCTTTTTGTTGAAATCTTAGATATCTATTACTCGTTAAATTTGGATAGAATTTAGAATTTTTAAAATCTTTTAAATATATCCAAGATATTTAAGATATCAGAATTTTTCAAGATGTGATCGATTAGGAAAATTTCCTAATCCGCAACCGCACACGTGGAAATAAATCTATCTATCAATCTTTAGATAGAGTTATTTCCATAGCGGGAATTTCGAATTTTAGGGTCGATCTGTCAGGCTTCAGATCGAAATTTAATTCGAAAGATTTAGCGGTTATATTTTTTTTACTTGATTTTAATTTCGAATTTCGATAAAAAAAATACCAAAAAGATTGCTTTAGAATAGGTTAATTTCTTTAGTTTAGAATTACATACTTAGATAATTAGCATTTTTAATTCCGAATTTCATTAAAAAAATATACAAAAAATAATATGCTCGTCATTAGAAATAGGTCACGTCGTCGCACGACATATAGTTTGCATGTTAGGTTGCATTAATCGCATGTCAATTTTTGCACGTCATTACATATAGGTTAGTTTTCATTTAAATAAGTAAAAATCAAAAAGAAATTTCTGCACCTTTGAACTCTAAGTCAAGATTTATCAAAATTGTCGAATTGAGTATTTTTCTCGAAATCGGCACCGAAAGGGCGTTAGGGAATCTAGCATAACCAAGTCCCCGAATTTATGATTTCTTGTTCGTGGAAATAAAATAGTACTCCCGCTATTTTATTTAGGTTTCTAATCAACCTACCCTAAATGATTAGTGACGACTCCCGTTGAAAATATTTGCATGCTCACAATTGGACCTAAGTTGCGATTTGGTAGAGTTTGGGAGAACTCGAGCTAGGTTAGTTAATTTAATTGATCTAATAATCCATTAGCCTAAGATCGAAACCCGATTTTTTTAGGTCGCGACAGCTCTGAATCTTTCAAACTTAGAGCTTATTCGGATAGTGATTATGGTGGAGATATCGACGATCGAAAAAGCACCACGGGATTTGTATTTTTCTTGTGCGACACTGCTTTCACGTGGTCATCAAAGAAGCAATCAAGTGTTACTCTATCGACATGTGAAGCTGAATATATAGCTACATCTTCATGTGTTTGTCATGCAATATGATTGAGAAAACTACTCAAAGATATTTTTATGGAGCAGAAGAAAGCAACGGAGATTTTTGTTGATAATATTTCTGCTATTGCTTTGGCGAAAAATCCAGTTTTTCATGAACGAAGTAAACATATCGATGTTCGATATCACTTCATCCGAGAACAGGTTAAAGAGAATGAAGTTGAAGTATTGCATGTGAAGACCGGAGATCAAGTAGCAGATATTTTTACTAAACCTCTCAAGATCGATGCTTTCCGAAAGTTCAAGAGCCTGCTTGGAATGATCGATGGAATAGAATTTGGTTTAAGGGGGAGTGTTAGAAATTAAACCAAATTTGTTAGTACTTGTTTTCTTTTTGAATCTGTTCGTATTTCCATATTTTGATTTTTCATATATATGATGAGATATTAAGATATAAGATAAGATATTATTTCTAATTATATTTTAGGAAAGTTTCCTAATTAGAATAGATTTCCTAAAAAGAGGTTTCTTATTTCGAATCAAATTATGGTCTATATATAGTCTATTTCTTTTGTAATTGAGACATGTAATAGAAAGGCGCGAATTACGATCGTTTCACTTTCAAAAAATTTCTTCCATCAAATCAATATTGTTGTCGCGCCTCTGACGCTCAACAGCGCTCTCCTTGGCATCTCCCAGGCTTAAGGTGCTTCACCGTGACCTCCTTCCCATTGGGAAGGAGCCCCTTGTGCACATAACCGAAACCGCCCTGTCCGAGAAGGTTCGAGTCCGAGAAGCCATTTGTGGCCATCCTTAACTCCTCGAACGTGAATTCGCTCTTGGAGAAATTTAATCCAATGCCCGGCGATGGAGGAGGATATGGATTTTCGGGGCCTGAAGTGGAGCCTGAACCTCCACTGCTGCTCATGAATAGTGGTAGCACTGTGCTGCCGACGGGCGAATTTGGTGGACGCAAGTTATATACAGGCGGAATAGTAGGTGGCCGTGCACCCTGGCCTCTCCTCCTCTTCTTCCTCCAGAATATGAACAACACAGCCAACACTGCGAGCACTGCCACTCCGCCAATTGCAAGCCCCACCCCCAGACCAGTTGCCAAGGAGCTCGATGAGGCTTTCTGGGAGCCGCTGGTAGCTGGAGAGGGAGTGGGCGACCAGTCCAGCGACAGGGAAGGGGTAGGCATTGGCGGAGGCGGCGGCGCGGGAGGAGAGTACTCAAGCGGGCCATCCGGATATGGCGCTGGCATTTTCTTGTTCCCGTGACGTTTCCGACGACTTCGACAACAACTCAGAAGGAATCAAAACCAGAAAGAGCAAATGATCATGGAGAAAGAGAGAAAGAGAAGAGTGTGTGAAAGCAAAGAAGGAAAGAATGAAGGATCGGTTCTTCTTCAGCACAGGAGGAAGAGCTGGTGTCAGATGTCCTCCGTCATCATCAAAAGCGCAGAATTCTCCGCAACTCTCTTTCTCCCTCTCCTCGGGAGAGATCGTTGATCGTGTGAGTGCGCGCGCAAGTGTTTGATTCGGACAGAGGCCGGATGATGTCGGATTGGCCACGTTAGATTCGGTCAGCCACCAATGGCATTGGCAGCACGCACCCGCGGCTTGTCTACCTTTGACTACGGTAATTAAAAAGCAAAAAAGGAGGAAGCTTCACATTGGTGGACACAAATCAGCATTCCACAAAAAAAAATCAGCAAATCAAAATTTCAAAACTTCACAGAATAGTTTAGAATACCTGTGGCCACCCACTTTAAGCGAAATTTAAATTTTTTCATATTTTATTTTTTGCGAACATCAAAAAATTTAAATTTCACTCAAAGTGGGTGGCCACGGATATTCTAATCCATTTTGTGAAGTTTTGAAATTTTCTATTTTTTTATTATTTTTTGCGCACCTCAAAAAATTTAAATTTCACTCAAAGTAGGTGGCTACAGGTATTCTAAGCCGTTCTATGAATTTTTGAAATTTTTGATTTTTTAATTTTTTTTGGGCACCTCAAAAAATTTAAATTTCACTCAAAGTGGGTGGCCACAGATATACTAAGTCATTCTGTGAAGTTTTGAAATTTTCAATTTTTTGATTTTTTGAGCACCTCAAAAAATTTAAATTTCACTCAAAGTGGGTGGCTACATGTATTTTAAGTCATTCTGTAAAGTTTTGAAATTTTTTATTTTTTGATTTTTTATGGCACCTAAAAAAATTTAAATTTCACTCAAAGTGGGTGGCCACAGGTATTCTAAGCCATTCTGTGAAGTTTTGAAATTTTCAATTTTTTTTGGGCACATCAAAAGATTTAAATTTCACTCAAAGTGGGTGGTCATAGATATTCTAAGCCATTTTGTAAAGTTTTGAAATTTTTGATTTTTTGATTTTTTTTTGGCACCTCAAAAAATTAAAATTTCACTCAAAGTGAGTGGTCACAGATATTCTAAACCATTTTGTGAAGTTTTGAAATTTTTGATTTTTTGATTTTTTTTAGGCACCTCAAAAAATTAAAATTTCGCTCAAAGTGGGTAGCCACAGGTATTTTAAGCCATTTTATGAAGTTTTGAATTTTTTTATTTTTTTGGAAAAAATGAACAAATTTCCTATTTTCCTAAAATCTGACTTTTTTTTATTGTTTGGAAATTTTTATGATTTTTTCTGAAATTTTTCAATTTTTATGGATTTTCTGGAATTTTTTTTGGGCAGTGACCGGCAGCCGACGGCTAGAGGGAGCCGATGGCTGGCCGCCGATGGTGGCAGGAGGCAGCCAATGGCTGGTAGCCGGCGATGGCGGGAGGCGGCCGGCGGCAATAGTGAGCGGCGGCGGGGGTGGCCGCCTAATAACGAGGACGAGCAATGAGAAGAATTTTTATTTCAAAATATGGAGTCAGATCTGATTTTCTTGAGCGAAGCCGAAGAATGCCTAGGGTTTTCTTGAGCAATTTCTATTACCGTGCAAATAATTTCTATTTCTATTTTAAAAATAGAGAAGCAATTTTTTTTAACTTCTGATTTCTGTTCCAAATCTATTTCTGGAATAGAAATTTGTTCT